>CM053328.1:29495577-30754600 GCA_028583605.1 Dastarcus helophoroides
TCTATAAAGATCTGATAAGGGGAAAGTGGCCGCAGTAACGAAGCAAACGGCAGATAAACGTTCCAGAAATGTTGGCAAACGATAAGCCTTATCTGTGGTATTTTTCTAGAACCTGGGAGCCAAAACTATATAAGGCGGTCGTCTTTCCCTCGAATCAGTTAGTTAGAGTCAGTCAGTGTAATTAGTGAGTTAGTACTTAGAAGTAAATAAGTGAGTTCATTATTCAGTTGCAGTGTTCCGAGTTTAGTTTGGTAATAAAGTGGGTATTATTCAATTCACGTGTTAATAATAAATTGGATCCGATAAGCCCGTAACAATATCCCATCAAGTTCCAATGTAAAGCGTAATTTACTTTCATTTTTGAGAAAAATTAATTTAGAGAAAATTTTTTTCTTTTTATTTCAGAAAAAAATGTTTGTTCTCTTTGCTGAAGTAATCTGCATATACCAATGATGGCAAAATTATAACAAGCGTGTCAAAGCTGACAATAATCACATTCAATAACGTGAAATGATATCTGAAATCTAGGAACTACACATTATACCCTTAATAGAAGATACCGAAATGAAATGTACACCAGTAATGATATTGAATATTTTTTGTGAAACAAGTGTGGCATAATGTATGTTTGATGTTTAAAATAGTTTGGAGAGAAAGTAGATTTGCATGTTGAGCTTAAAGTCGAACATTCTGCTTTTTTCTGAAAGTTTATATAAAACTAATATTTCTGGTGCGAACTTTTGTTTTTACCAACGATTTTAACCCTATAGTGGGGAATTTTAAAAAGATGTGTTCTCAAACATCAATTTAAACTTCACAATAACAGCAATTATGGTATCTTTAGCAAATCTAAGCTTTCCCATAAATCTCTCCCCTTAATTTCATTAATTGTTAAATTTCTTATAGTAGGTTAAGTTATCCTCTATAGGACAAAGCCTCAGAGGTCCCTTAGTTTTGAATAAAACATGAAATGTTTTTACTGAGAATTAGAATTGATCTGCAAAGATTCATAAGACGGAAATTAAGGAAGAGAGTGCCGTGTGAGCAAACAAACGATATTGGCACATTCGAATGTGATAAAGTTTGTACAACAATAAACACAACTCCGTTATTCAGAAAACATAGGAGGAACCAGATAGTTGCCCCAACGTTTGCTTGCATTGTCGACAACATACTAACTATCAGGTTAAATTAAAATTACTGGAGTACCAAGAACAGTTACGATTTGTGTTTATTGTAATCGGTCCTCTACAAACCAACCGGTTTTATTTAATTATGAATCGATCATAAAATACATACATTGATATACACCGATCAGACAGCAGATTTTTTATGAAAGTTTCCAACCATAATTACCAACTACGAGTACAATTCGATAAGAACTAAGGATTGCGGGAGGTTGTTCAAACCTTGAATAGGGGATTTATCTGGTTGTTTGACCTACCTGGATTTCATCAGTTTGGCGACGAAACCAAACTGATGAGATCAAAAGTAAAAAAGAGACTAATCCCAATCATAAAGTGGTAAACCCTGCTGAACTCGGAAAACTAAGGAAATGGCAAATACTCGCCAAAAGATAAAATTGGTCATTGATCGTATTTCAGGTCAACCTCCAAGATACTTCGTGTTCCTATTGTTTCTACAATAAATCCAACTGTCAGCATGTTTCCATTTAAGTTCACCTCTTCAATGAGGAGCTGAATCCTGAGACAAGTAAACAGATAGACTCTTCTGAGGTTAAAAATTAGTTCACATGTTTTCCAGACTTAGTCGAGTATTATCGCAACAATTGTTATCAAAAAATTTGCAGGTCAAATAATTCTCTACCAAAGAAATACAATAAATTTAGATTAAGAGTGAGCTTCCCTAAAAGACAAGCAAATAAAAGCATTTAGATATCTCAGCAAATAATAGTTTTTCAGTGTTCAGGCGCCTGTGTATCTGATACGACGTTGGTCACGTTAATTAATTTGGTTTCTATAATTCGTTTCAGAGTAATTGCGTTGATTGCATTAACGACTCGTGGAAAACTATAATTCGATTCCACTTCAAGCAGGATTATATTCTACAAAATATTTTGTAAATACATATTTACCAGAAAGACAGTATTACTTTTAGGTCCTCTTCTCCTCTTCTTCTTCTTCTTAGGTTAGGACGTGTCTCCTGTTCCTTTTGTAGCTTCTGTTATTCTTGTTCCTGTGATGCAGACATCCAGCTCTCATATCATAGCTTTCGGGGTCTTCCTAGTGGTCTGGAAGTGTTTGGTTTTTGGATTTTAGCGATCGTTTGTGATTCTATTGACGTGGTCCCTCCACTCTCTTCTTCTTTTTCGTACCCATCTCACCACATCCTGAATTTGGTATACCTGTCTTATTTCATCGTTAGGTTTCCTATCTTGTAATGTATGACACGTAGTTGCTCAAAGAGTTCGGCTATTCTTAGAAGGGGTTTAGTAGCGGTCGATTCTAGTCTCGACTGCATATGTTATTCCTAGTATTACGCATGTTTCATAGATTTTAATTTTAGTGTTGATGGAAATGTATTTGTTCCTCCAAATAATATCTTGTAGGGATCCTGATATTAAGGTTGCTTTTGTCACTTGATCCTTCACTTCCTCCCTAATATTTCTGTTGCTGGTAATGTTTACTCCCAAGTATTTAAACTTTATTACTTGGGCTACAGTTTGGTTATATATAGCAAGTTTGGAACGTCTAGGTTCCTTAGATACAGTTGAAGCACGGATATGATCATATTATGTTCCTTTGCCACTTGTTCCATTTTATATAGCATTCTTTGCAAGTCATTTTCTTTCTCTGATATCAGGACTACGTGGTCCTACCTTAATGGCTTCCTTACTCATTCGGTATCTTTTACCAATTGTTTGTATCTTGCTGATTATCTACTCCATAATTAAATTAAAAAGGGTTGGGCTCCCATCTGCGACTGGTATTTTCTGTGTCATTTCATTGCCTACCTTTATTGTCGTTATGTTCTTAGTGTTTAGCTCTTTGATGATAACTATTATTTTATTGTCTATTTCTCTTTTTTTAGTGGGATGAGGACATATGTAAGTCTTACTCTATCCAACGCTTGTGTAAGATCCACAAAGCACATAAAAACTGGTTTTTTGTGTTCATTACTTCGGTTATTTGCCGCAGTATGAAGATTGCATTTATTGTGGATCTGTTTTGTCTGAACCCTTGCTGTTCTTCACGAATTCTGGTTTTTGTTATTTCTATTGCCAAGATTTTGATCGATAGCTTTAAAACGGCGCTTAATAGAATAATGCCACGATAGTGTCTTTGATCGACTTTCTCTCCTTTTTTTGAAACTGGGTATTGTCACGCTTTCTTTCCAAATTGTGGGTGCCTTTTTTGTATCCATTATTTTGTTGAAAAGAACTGATAATTCGTTTATAATTGGATCTCCTCCATATTTGATCAATTCGTTTGCTGTTCCAACTGGGCCTGGTGATTTTCTATTTTTTATTTTGCCAGCCATTTGTTGGACTGATTCTTTTGTAATTATAAAGCTTTGTGTCTTGACCTGGTCTTGTTCTTTTATTTCGTTCCCTAAGTCTTTGCTTTGTTCTTTTTTGTTTTCTGTGTTAATGCTATCGTATAGGTTTTTAAAATGTGTTTCCCATTCTCCCGATTTCATTTTGGTACTTTGAACATATTCGTTAGTTGGTATTTTTGTGCTCCATAAAGACCGTACTCCATGTCAGTTGAGAATTTTTTCCAGTGTTTACGTTTTATGTTTTGTATTGCATTTTATGTAAAGAGAGATAACCCTTTAAAACACTAAAAATGAGGACACCAAATATCTTAAAGGCACGTGGAGGTGGTGATTGTTTTTATACCATGACTCTATCATGAATGCATCAGTCTCAATTAATCGACTTGCAGCTCTTTTGCACAATGGAATAAAAAACAAATTAAAAATCCATGGAAGTAGTTTTCGATGTAAATAATGATTAGATGTGAACAATTATAGTTTGCGAAGTGGCGTTTACTTCAACTGCTCCGTTTTAGTATTTATGCCCCAGCTTGGAACAAAAACTACATCCTTTATTCCAACTCGAGAGCTGGGTGGCTGCGAACTTTTCGGAGTTTCTAATTTATTTCTGTCGAATAATTTAGTTGTATCTATCATCAACTAAAACCTTTTTAAATAAGTAAGTATGCTCTTAAAAGGCTCGAGTGTTTTACTCACAGCGTTTATTTACTTTGTCGAGGAAAATCGCTGTTTAAATGTTTTTTTCACAATGACTGTGTTGTGTGGCTTTGTGGCGTACAATTTCCAGAACGTTTAGAAAATTATTTATGGAGAATGCATCCCTAACTCGCTGTGAAATTAAATTCGTTGGCATCATGAGTGAACGATGTCTGTCATATATGCAAATATGAACGTATAGTAATTTAAAGTTCATTTTCATACAATAATTATTAGATTGCTGAAAATTTAACTTTGCTTTTTCCACGATAACTTAAACGACTTTTTTAAGGCCCCCTATAGATGAATCCCGACAGTTTTATAAACGTACTTTTGTATTTTAAAATCAAAAACATCCCAAGTCCTGCGTTCTGGAAAGGTTTTTCACAGCGCTTTTATTATTGAAATTTTTCTGCATAAATATATTCAGGCGTTTAAAAATTAAGTAAATCTGGGCAAAAGATCCGGCGAATAAGGTGGACATCAAAGTTTCCAATGATTTCGTTAATCTGATAACAATGGATCTTTCTTTTTTATAGTTTCGCCTGTTAATAAATCACCAGATTATTTGATCAGCACTTGGCACCACTGATTTTTTAGATTAATTTCCGCTTGGAGTTAAAAATTGGTAATAGATTACTTGATCTTCAGCAAAATCAATCTATCCCCTTGTCTTTAATTGGATGCAATTTTACTTTTTGAAAATATTTTGTAGTATGTATGCTACAGCTGTCGTACAGAATCTAATTTTTATCGAGCATCACAAATGATGAAAACAACGGTTTCTTCTAACCCATACAAAAGCACAGAATACACCTCATATAATATTTTTATTATATTTTTATTTCTAGATCTAGAAATTTCGGTTACAATTTGCTTCCAATAACACACAGTTAGCAGTTGCCTCAAAAACCGAAACTAAATTAAAATATTTGGCTTTAATTCGAAATTCGAATTTAATCGCAAACATAAACACAAAATAAGAAGTGGATGAAAAATTTCGAGTTTGTACTTTTAGTTTAGAAAAAACTGTGTGGGAAAAATTTTCGCATTTCTAACAGAATCTGGGCTCGCCATTGCCAAATCCGCCTCTCAGAAGCTAGGTTTTTTTTAGAGCTGAAAAGTACTTCACATCTCATCAGCTATTAACATTATGCAAAGCTCAAGTTAGGCCAACGCTAGAATACTGTTCTCATGTTTGGAGTTCAGCCCCAAAACACACGTTAGCTCTCTTGGATTCAATTCAAAAAAGAGCGATTCGCCTAATTGATGACGAAAGTCTGACCGATTCTCTCAAAACACTAGAGCACAGGCGTATGGTTGGTGACTTGTCTCTTTTTTACAAGTACCATCATGGAAGATGCTCGCTGGAACTAATAGGATTGATCCCCCCAAGGGCAAGGTTCTTGAGGCATACTAGACAGTCGGAGACAGCAAATTCCTGTGCAATCCAGCTTGACACAATGAGAACTTCTGTCTATTGATACTCTTTTTTCCATAGAACTTCCAAGTTATGGAACTTGTTGCCGAAAGGAATTTTTCCCAAAAATTGCAACCTATCCTCGTTTAAGAAGGCGGTTTATCGCCATCTATCCTTGTTTCCGCATCGTACTAGCAGTGCTTTGAAAGCATAATGGGTTTGTCCTTTGCGAGTGCATTAAACTTAAAAAAAAAATTTAACAATTTCAATAGAAAGTTTCAAGAAAAATTTGCAACCCCAGAATTTAGACATATTTCTCTTGAATGTTCAAGTTGACAGTTACAATTTCGAAAATTTTAAAACCTTGAATTGTAACTTTGAAGTTTAAGGATTAAATTTTGATTTACCGTAGAACTTCAATCTGGTTCTTTAAAATATTGTCTATTTTCTATAAAATGAGACTTTTAGCTTGCTGATTAAAATAGAAAATAGAAATTTGTATCGAAACCAGAAATTTTAAGAAATTCTTAAAATAGTTTAATTGAATTGTCGAAGTGACATTTAATATAAAAATTTGACTTTAATTTTCCTGAGATTTTGAACGCAAAATTTTGAAATTGGATTAAAATATACAAATTAAACATAACCTTGTTTCGTCTTTAAATTCGAAATGTCGACATTTTTATCTTATTTAATGAAATTCTGAATTTTTTTTCCCAAAATGTCGAGATTTTTTTTTTACTTTCGACTGAAAAATTCGAAGTTTTTCAGAACCTTGAAATTATAAGTAAATTTTGAAAAACTTCAAGAAAAATGCCCAAGTTACCCTCAGAATTCTGAAAAGAATTTATAGCAAAAAAATATCTAAATGTTGTCATTTCAATTTAAAATTTTCTCAAACTTTAAATCGAAAAATTTCAAATATAATGTCAAAGCTAGTAATTTTGAAATTGAAATTTCCATCCCTTACTTCGTGAAATTCTTTAATACTCATAACTATTAAACTTTATTATTTATTAGCTTGTTAGCATAAAAACGGCTAAACAAATTACTGGTATGACCGCCGATATCGCAGTAGTGCAAAACCGGGTCCGGTGTTAGCAAATATTTATCGAAACATTGTGGAATTTTTAATATCAGTTGTTTTTTAATCGTTAATAAAGTTCAGTAGTTATGAATTTTGAATGTATTTAGTTTCAAGAAAAAAATTGATATTTCGTGAAAAGCAGGAAAAATATTGAAAGAAAACCTCATTTCTCAAAAACTTCGAAAATTTCGAAAAGCTACTTCTAGAATTTCTGGTTGCAAATGGAAATTTAGATCTTAAATTTAAAATATAGACTTCAACTTGTTTCGACTTTTAATTTGAGATTTAAACCCTAATTTACTTTGGATTTTAAAAACGAAATTTCTAGATTGAAATAAAAATTCCTAAATTTTCAGTTTTTTTCACTTTGCCTCCCAAATGTAATTTCAAACAGAATTTTTTCCCAAAAGTTTAACATTAAAATTGAAATTACGAGAAAAATGGAATAACTCGAAATGTCGACAGTTTTTAAAAATTTCGAGAAACAAAAGTCGAAATTTTTTAACTTTAACCATAATTCAAGCTTTCGAAAAAAAAGACAATATTTCTTAAACATTTAAAAAAATAAAGACTTTGGTTCCAGTCTTGGAATTTCAAGAAAAATTAGAAAACCAAATATCTTCAGATTGAACTTAAAATTTCGACTTAAGAATTTCCAGTGGTGGCTGGGTTTAAAGAGCGCAAGAGCGCGCGCTCCTCGTGAAATGAGCGATCTATTCTTTTCTGTTTAATGTAAAAGACTTGGATTTATCACATCTTTGAACCCAAAATAATGATATTGTTACGGGCTTATCGGTTCGATTGATTACAAGTGTGAATTACACCACTTTATTACCAAATTAACCCGGCACACTTCAACTGAACAGTAACTCACTACTTATTTACTAATTGCTAATCCACTAACTACACTGACTTTTAACTGACTGAGTCGGGGGAAAGCTGACCGCCTTTTATAGTTTTGGCCCCCGGCTTTTAGAACTTTTCGGCAGATAAGGCTTACCGTTTGCCGAAATTTCTGGAACGCTTATCTGCCATTTGTTTCGTTATCGCGGCCGCTTTCCCCTTATCAGATCCTTCTAGAAACTTTTTTATTTACTAAATTCTACAATTCTATTCTAAATAATATTTCATCTATTTGCATTGCGTTACAATATACTAATTAACTAATAATACTTGTGAGTGACTTGGAAGAAAGTACGAAAACGTTTGATTCCATTATATTAAATATTATAAGCAAATTTAAATAAGTTGGTGCGCGTAGAATTACGCACCTAGCGTGGCTGCCGTGCGATGCCTATCAACGGCCTCCACGGGATACGGCGAAATAATTTACAGCACACCACATTAACACTAGCCCGGGGTACGCCGCTCCGCGCTTATGTGCTATTGCCAAATGGTGAGTTCTAGTCAGAGTTTGGAGTGTACATTTACTGTTTATAATGCTAAATGCGTAGGTGCCGGCTGATCTGATTGCTATTGCTAATTGTGCTACTTACAGGCCTAACTCCAATAGTACCGCTATTAACAAAGAGATAGCAGTACCCATTCTAGGGTCTAATTATTAATTTGTGAATTTGGATTTAAACAATTTTGATGAGAAAGTAACTGAACACTTTATTTCTTTAAAAGATCGTAGAGCGAAAAAAAAAATTCTGTTTTTGCAGAGTTTAATTAGAACGTTTTAATAAAATACACTTTATTTTCAAATGCAGTTTTCATGAAAAAGTGATACAATTTTATTTCTATGAAAGCAAACAATTTTAATTAAGTAACCTAGAGCCGTAACGACGGGCAACCGTACAGAGTACTTTAAATGGGCTCAGAAATGTCGATAATGTTTTTTTTTGTACTCGATGAAAACAATTTAGAAATGATAACCCAAAAATATTTTTGGGGTTATAAGACGTTAATTAAATGCAATTCGTAAAATATCACACCTTTTGTATCACTTTTGTTTCTCATAAATTTAATACCTTGCTATGGCACTGGTATCACCTAAACTAATATTTTTGCACCTGCGCACCCCCTGTCAAAAAGTCACCAGCCGCCACTGAGAATTTCGATCTTACGTCTAATATTTTGTCTTTAGTAGTAGTTTTGAGTTTTTTTTAATTCGGTTAACGTTAAGTTTTCAAATTAAATACAAACTGATCTTTCCAAGAACAATTAAAAAAAAATTAAAACATTGCAAGCTTAAGCTTGAAATTTCAACATGCAAAAACAAATTATAATGTTTTTATTTTAAACTTAAAATTTTAGGTTTGCTCAAAATTTTAACTTTCAATTTGCCACTTCAAGGAAAGTTGTCGAAACTTAAAATGTCGATATATTTTAAAAACTTAAAACAGAAAAGTTGAAATTCGGAGAGTTCTGGTCTAATTGAACATTTAGGGGAAAAAACACGGAGCTTGAAGAAAAACAAAACTCAAATTTCAGCAAAAAAAAATGTATCCTTATCTTAAAACTTTGAATATTTCAAAAATTTTGTCTTGAAAATTGAAATATCAAGAGTCAGTTTATTTTCAAAAATATAAATTTAAATTTGAAAGTTTAGAAAAATTTTCAACACTATAAGTGTTGATATTATTTGAAAATTTTGAGTAAAAATTGAAATTTCAAGACTTCGATTGTAGTGAACATTTCCAACCAAAATTAAAAAAAAACTCAAAATTTCTCAAAAATTGAAATACAAATCTTGTCCTCTAAAACCAAGAAACATCTTTCTTGGCTTGAGGGGACAAGACTTGTGTTTCAATTTTTGAAGATAACCAAGGACCAAACCGTTCCATCGAAATTTCTCAAAAATGTTAATATTTTGAAACCTTCCCCTTGAAAACCAAAATCTCAAGTTTCACTGTTTTTCCAGAATTTCAACTTTAAATTTGATTTTATAGAAAAATAATGAAAATTAGATATAATAACTTTTTTACCAATTTTGAGAAAAAAATTGACGTTTTTGATATTTAGCCTATAGTTTAACATTTCTGGAAGAACACCAATATTGAAAGAACTCAGAAATTCTCAATAAGACTGATTTCCACTCTGAAATGTTGTGGATTTCTGACCATAATCTTGAATGTTCTAGTTTTTAAATTTGAAATTGCGATAAAATTGTCGTTTAAGATACTAAGTATTTGTTGGAAAATTCCAAGAAAATACTAAATTTCTAGATTTCAACCATAATTCAAAATTTCGGGAAAAGGAGACAACATTTCTAAAAGCTAGAATTTCCCCAAATAACTTAAATTTTCTCTATAAATTTCACGTATTTCTAAAAGATTGGCTTAAAAATCAAAATGTTGCAGTGTTTTCTGAAAATCCTCACACACAAAAAAATGTCAAAAAAAGAGAACTCAAATTTGGGGGAAACTCAGCATTCCTATTTTGACATTTATCCTGATATTTCCACTTTACTTTTGATATCTGCATTTAACCTCTTATTGTCCCATGGGTCGTTTTAGGAACAAACCAAATAAAATTATCTCCTGCGGTAACAAAATAACTCTTATGAGGGGCGTTGGTTGTCATTTATTTCGGTTATTACCCTGCAAATTAGTAATTTTCGCAACAGTTGGAAAAGTGCGTTTTTTCCAAATTTTGGGTAAGTATAGAATAGAAAACTTAAAATATGTATAATGTTGTATACAACTTAAATTTTTTCATCTCTAATCAACCCCATATGTGTTGTTCTATTAATAGTTATTATTTTACCGTTATGATCCATAGGCCCTTATAAGGAACAAAGCCTTATTTTTTTGTAAACAAAATTAAATTATGTTCGAAGTGTACAATGTTTAACAACACTCTGAACACATTCAGCATCTAAAATATTTTTTTCTTTTAAAATAAAAATGCGGTCAATATGAGGTTAAAAGGGCTTTTATCAAGTTGACCGCTTTCTCTAGATTGCCCCAACTTGCCCTTATATTTAAAAACTAGTAAATCTCCGCTACTTTGCGTCTTTTTTAAACGCTCAGCCTAGGCCTTGCTACGGAAATTGTAGGTGTGGGGTAAAATAATCTAACAAGAACTTCTGACACCTTCAACGTCTGAAATGCAATTATATAGGGAAAGTATTCACAGAAAATAGGTTAGATTTAGCCAGAGATGTAATTTCACTAATACCATCTGTCGCAGGCTCGTAACCAATGGGGGGGCTAGGGGGCTGCAGCCCCTCCCGAAATTTTTAGGCTTCACACTAGATAGAACTGAATTTTCCAGATGTGCGTCCTTTTTAAAAACCATTTTTAATGGATCATTTTGTTTTCGTACTGAAATGCAAGGATGTTTTTTTCTCAAATTTGGCGCCATTTCTTTTTATTAGAGACCGGATTTTAAGCACAATCAAGCAAGGTAAAAAGGTGAGCAAAATGTTAAGTTAGGCAAAAACGAAAAGCTAAAGAAAGCATTAAAAAGGTAAAATACTAGGCATTAACAGGCCAAAACTCACAATTAACAAAAAAACATTTTAATATCTCAATCGAAATTAAAAAAAAATAGATTTTAGGTTATACTCAGGATATTCAGAAGGAATATAACATTTTCAAACGAAAAATTTCTTAAAATTTCGAGTTCATTTTCGAATTTTCACCCTTAATCTTAAAATGTTTACCTTAAACTAATTCGAATTTTTTTCCAAAGTTTTGACATTTAAATCTGAGATTTCGTTTCCAGAAAAAATTTTAACTTTTCCTGAAATTTCTTTTTTTTATTTGAAATTTCAATCTTACGTTTTGAATTTTATTAAAATAATGTTGAATTTGCAAGTTTTTTAGGCTTAAACTCCCTATTTTGACAAAAAATTCAAATTTTGAGAAGAACTGGAAATTTATACAAGCGATTTTTCGAGATTTAACACCAAATTTTGAGAAAAACTTGGATTTTGTAATAACAGTTTTACAGTTTTGGAGTTTAAAAATTTAAATTTTAAATTCGATTTTTGAATAAAATTTTGATTGTTAGGCCCTTTACCAAAAAATCAAAATATCTTATAAGCCATTATTTTGAGAAGACATTTTTTAATAAGTTATTTTTATCGATTTCTTTTATAATTTTTCTAACATGGCGATCAAATTTTTAAGAAAATATCTAAAATGTCGATTCTTTTATAAATTTCGAGTTTTACACAAAACTTAAGAATTTTTAAGTTGGAAAATTCAAGATTTTTTAATAACTTTAACCCATCAGCTTAATTCGAAATTTTTAAATTTTTCAAAAAGTTTCAACTTTATAATAAAAATATTTCGAAATTTTTTGTTATAAAGTTGATTTATTTATATTTCGATTACGATTTAAAAAATTCGCTTTTTTTTCCAAAATTCGAATTCCAAGTGAAAACTTTCAAAAAAATATTGAAACTTCTATCTTACTTATCAAATTTTAACTTTAATTAAGAGTTTATTGTACTTTTAATCGCGACATTTCAACTTTAAATTCATATTTTTAGAAAAATCTGATGTATAAAATTTTTACAACTTTTTACGACGAGTTTAAAAATGTCAAGATTAAAATTGAAATTTAAAAAAAAAATGAGATTAATGACTTAAGTTTATTTTTCAAAATTTTTACATTAACAGTGGTTCAAAATTCAGACTTTTTCAAAATATTTTGACTTCCTATTTAGACATTTAATTTATAAAAAAGCTCCTAGCCATTTTGAGAAAACACTAAAAGTTTCAGGAAATATCAAAGTTTGTTTTTTGAATTTTGTTTCAAGACAAGATGTTAAGTGTTATTAGTTTTTGTTAATAGATTTTATCTTTTGGAAATGAGAGATTTTTTTTTTTAATTTTGGCTTCAAACCTTTTTTTTAAATTATGGCTTCTTTTTTCTTCGGATTTAGAGACTAATTCTAAATGTCAACTTATTTCTAAAATTTTGAATTTAAAGAACTAAAAATTTCGAGTTCGAACAGGTCACATCAAGAATTAACATATCCTAATTTTGTTCGGAAATTCAAAATATTTAAAAAAGTTAATATTTTCAGAAATATTTAATAACGAATTTTTGTTATTTTTAAGTATAAACAGGGTCGTAATTAAACTGTTTCTAGAACGAGTTTGTCGACTCTAAATGTAGACTTTTCTGGACATTTCTAATTAAAATTCCAAGTTCAAAAAACTCAAGATTAAGTTCGAATTTCGATATCAGACATTTTTCACAAAAATGTTGGCGAAATTTTCAGGTTTCTAGAAAGAATCGAAGTTTAAAAAAATATTTGTGGGTTTGAAGTAAATACCAAGATTTTAAACTTTGAATTTTAAGGAAAAAAAAAGTAAAAGTATTAACATTCTTCGCATTTAGCAAAAAATCTAATTCAAATTGAAAATTTCCAAAAAAGGTCAAATTTTGAGACTAAAGGTAAAACTTACAAAAAAACGATAAAGAACTTTATAGCAAAAATTTTTTCAAAATTCGGAAGAATCAAATGCATTTCGACATTGCAAATTCAGATAGCAACAATAATTCCCAAAATTGCCCAAAATAAAAAACGTAGGAAAGAAAGTTGTTGCCAGTTAGAAAAACAGAGGAACTTAAACTTAAAAAAAACATCTAATCTTCCAAAATTTAGAAAAAATATCCAAATTCTAAATATTTGGGAGCAAACTTTAAATTTGAGAAAAAGGTTAAAATTATGAATTAAATCGAAATTTGAAAAAATTAAAAAAAAAAGATTTTTCTCCAGCTGACTTCAAACTATGTCTTTAAATAGAGCACTTTCTATAGGCATTTTTCTTACACAACTGCAGGTTATAGAAGACAGCTCAAAGCTAAATTTTAGAAAAGAAATATCTTTCGAGTAATTTTATCACCTTACCCACACATCTGTTTTTATTTAGAAATTAAATTAAGATAAATAGGCAACGTTGTTGTTAATTTACTTTGTCAGAATGTTAGAAGAGTTAAACAATAATTATATTAATAGTAAAGTAGTATTATGGCGTCTTAGCTCTAACCTAAACACAAACAAAGACTAGGTAGTTTTAGCAGAAGAATTGCAGCCCCCCCCTCCCCCGAAAAAAAATCCTGGTTACGGGCTTGATCTATCGTATAATTTAAATTAATAATTGGCAATATACCTTGTTGCATCAGTTTTCTCCAGTGGAAAGTTATGGTGACAAGACGTATTAAAACGTGATAATAAAATGCCACTAGAAAGTATTAAAAATTTGCTCAACTCGTGAAAGGGAAAGAGAGTGCATGAAACTCTCGTATGTTGCACGCTGGGTTTCATGGCCCTAGTGGTAACCCACTTCGCTCACGTAACTTTAATTAAAAGAAATGATCTGATACCAAATTGCATAAAGTGCAAGGAACAATCTAAACTCCTTAACATTCATAGTCCTCAGATGAAGGTGATGGAAGCAACGTAAGACTAATGTCCTTCATTGGAGTGCCAAATAGTTTGCTAGTGCCACTATTAACCTTTCCTTATAACTCAGAAACTGTTAAAAGAAACGCGGTAAGAGTGCGATAATCGATTATTGTCCTCACGGATAAATATGAGAAAAGAATTCGGCAGATAAATAAGCTTAAATTCATATAAACAAATTGTCCTTCAAATCTTTTTATTAGGGGACTTCTCTTATTTTCACAACACAGCAATATCAGCAACAAATCCAAGATTTTGTCCATTCTTCATATGTCCTTAACCTTGTCCACAGATTTTTACCGGTCATTTTTTACGTAACTCACTTCATTTAATCAAAGCATTCCCGGCTGATTTCCACTAACACCCAAGTAACAGCGGTATAAATATGTAATGATATGAAAATATTCCCTCCTAGGGTCTTTTCTTTCGCGCCTGAATCGGGGTTAAACTATTAAATTAAATCTCATTTGCGACTACTCCCTCGAGTTTTTGCGGTTGAAGTTGGGGCCTTGTTCGTGTTTTATACGCAAATCTCATGGGTGATTTACATGCGACACGGTTCAGGAATGTTTATAACTATTTATGAGAACGTGATAGCGCTCTTTCCTTTGAGAAAGGATAAAGAAAAGTTCAACAGGAATTTGATTGTTTCGCATTGAGGGACGCATAAGCGACCCGAATGGTAGAAACCGCATACGAAATCGGTTGATATTAAAATATAACTCACCGTTTTTTTTATTTCCTTTGGTGTCTCACTCTCCTTAACAAGATTTTAAATTTTTCAGAATTTATTCCGATATTATCTAAATTCGTTTTGAATAAGAATAAAAGAGTACTCGTGAAATAAAAGTTGTGTTGGTCTTTGTGGAAAGAAATTAATAAATGAAATTTAATGTGAATACTGAAATGTACAAAGTAGTGTTATCAAACATGTAAAAGTTTCATCTCATGCATCTTATAAACTATTCTCTTTGTGAGTTGAAAACTTTATTGAAGCTACATTTATATTTTTGTTACAAACGAAGGAATATACAAAGAAGAAAAACTAAAACGCGAATCATAAATTTTATTCGAGTTTATACCTAGGCATAAGTACAAAGAGACGGTTTTATGTAAAGTATATACACTTCTTATACGTCTAAGAGAGATATAACATCTCTCTGGAGCTCATAACTGTTTCTTACAAAATGAGTAGAATAAGTGCTTCGCTTTGGGTTATGATAGAAATGAAAATATGGAGATTTTATTCGTCGGAAAAATCTCTATCGATTGCAAGAATTACTGAAATTCTAGTTAAATTTTTCATCTTGCTACTGCCTTAGCCAAGAACGCAGTACAATGAATATCAACCAAGCTCTGAAAATAGAGCAATGAATCCAAATTTAAACTCAACTCAACATTTTGATTTTAGTGGAACGGACTGATCTTTGGTTATCTTCAAAAATTGAAATACAAATCTTGTCCCCTGAAACCAAGAAACATTAAATAACACAAAAAAGGTTGCTCTAACGCGGTTCGATAGTCAAGCTATCATCTTCTCTTGTGTTTTTCAATCTTTCTTGGTTTCAGGGGACAAGATTTGTATTTAAAATTTTCAACATTTTGAGAAAAATTGAAATACAGAACTTGTCCCCTGTAACCAAGAAAGATTAAAAAACACAAGAGAAGATGATAGATTTTCTTGGTTTCAGGGGACAAGTTTTGTATTTCAATTTTTGAAGATAACCAAGGACCAGTCCGTTCCACCAAACATTTTGAAAATAAACTTTTATACACTATGGTGGCTTCTATCGTCCTAGCATGTTCAAGGTCTGAGTGCATTCTATAAATAATATGGACACTCGCTAATGCCTCAAAAAAACGCATTAGAGTGGCCATAATGCTTATAATATCAGGCAGTCGGGTAGCTCTTAGAGCTCTAGAGTGTTACACTCGACTTTAAAGTTGTCTGGTAGTGCAAATAACACCTGGCAATCTGCAACAGATTGACCTTGACGTGAGTACCGTGGTATAAGTGATTGACTGCAAATATGATAGCTGATAATCTAGCAAAAAGAGAAATCAAATCACCATTTTGTGTACCGGAACCATTTGCTAGTATTACCAAACATCAAGTCTCAAGACAATTCCATAATTAGGGAAAGGAACAAATGAAGAATGATTTACGAGCACTTTTGGCCGATTGTATGGATGAATTCTTTGAGACCTTGTAGTCGGAATACGAAGAAAAAGAAGAAGACGACCAAAAAGAGGAAGAAAAAAAGAAGAAAGAAGAAAAGGACAATTTTTTCCAAACCTTTAGCTGCATTTATGCGTTTGTTGGTTCATAAGAATTTAATATATTAAATAAAATGTCTCTCCTTTCACAATACCAACTTATCTTACTAAAAAAGTTGAAGATTTCATTTGAATTTAACAATTTTGAAAAAAAAATATCGAAATACAAAGATTTTAGAACAAACTGTAGAATTAGGAAAAATTAAGTTTTAATATGGAATTTTCATTTTAAATCGGCAGTTTTTCCTTCCACTTTCACCTTTTAACTCAAGATTAAATTTTTTTTTCAAATTTGCTTTACTCTCAAAATTTTAGTTTCCTCCCTGTTAAAAACGTTTTTTTGGTTCAAATGATGTTAAACATTTAATTCTTGATAGACATTTTTTTTCTATATTGTTTTTCCGCCAACGTTTCAGCTGCTCTGTTAGAACATAAGATCATATTAAACCTTCCCCTTGAAAATGTGATCGTACTGTTTAAAGTAGAATGAAATAGGCAATAAAGTTAACTTAAATTGCCACGAAAATAACTGTTTTTAACAGCACCCTCAAGTCCCAATTTTATTGGTCTATCAATAAAAACGGGAACACGTATACGTATCAAGGAAATATTGAAAGTCGATAACTACAAAAGACTTAAAAGAGGCAATATGACATTTATACCGCATTACAGCACAACCAGATGTGCCACCGCATGTTTCTAATGTCTTCCCAAACTCGTATAATCGAAGAAATTGTTCTCTAATGACAGAAAGGTAGACTAACATTTTAATATTCGACTGTGTCATTCCGTCTACACCAACTTTGATTGCCAATTTTGCGTAATTTTACTACCTAGCAGGTTGCTTCCTCGAGTTTGTGCTTTCAACCTCGTCGAGCCCTATTTACGAAAACTGGATGTTCATCATTAAAATAAACGGAAGAGCTCTAACGCAATATTAGAAAGCACTAGGAAAGGGCGAATCTGCCCTTCGAAGGAGAGAATAAAGGGGGAATTGAATTTTGCACTCAGTAATTTTCAAGGTGGGTTTTCTCTGGGAAATATATAATTGTGGTTTTATTTGATTAACCCAGAAGTATGCCCTTAAATTGCTTTTCTAGCATATAATTTCTTACATCTGCTTCAGGATTAAGCGACCGTAAGTAAATTGAAAAATATACATTTTCCAAAAACTTGCAATTTCTCTTCGATTTAAATTTACTGATAATAGTTGATAGTAGATAAACATGAAATGCTTTATTATACTTTAATAATAGTTTACAATTTAATATTAGTTTATTTTGCCCAACCGCCTACCTTATCCTGTACATTCCATCATGGTGCCGAAAGCCGAAATGTAGGGCCTTCCGATGTGCAGGATACGGTGAATTAGAGCATCACGGCTAACGAAAAACTAATCCATGATGGCATGCCTAAACATATTGTCAAAAGGTTCTTAGGAGGACAAACTGTATCATCATCAGTTCTGGTCAGGGATTAAATTTGTTGCATATTAAGAAATAGTTTCCAGTTTTCTATTTCCTGGGCACTTTCTAAGCAAGAATTGTCCCTTTAATTAGAGCAGTAGTTGTAAAAAGTAGGTGTAGTTCTGGATAGCAAATTTTGTTTAAAAGGTGCCTGTTAAATTCATTGATAGTTACTATGATCCATTTGATGACACTGACTTGAATTGTATTGATTGATTTTGGTACAAGAGAAATCGAAAAACAAAGAAATAAGAAAACAAAAGCAAATATATGAATCAGAATAAAAGAACAACTAAGAAATTGATTTATTATGAGCTGAATAGTGCAGGTGTGGACGTCTGATTAAGATTCTAGACTATTTTGAGATTGTTCTAGACTGCCTAAAGACGAAATCCTCGATTTGTGTTAGATATTTGTATTTAACGAGACTACAGGCGACGGTTAACTTGATTAAGTTGCAGTTATTATTATTTAATGAAACGTTTGCTCTCCTGGCTAGATTAAGTTCTATAAGACTTGTTGCTGCACTAACAGCCCATTTTAACATCAAGATACATCAGATGGGTATGACATCGACATATTCAAATGATACGCTCGAAGAAACTATTTTCATCAAACCTCCAAAAGGACTAGACGAAGTGCTTAACCACCTCCAACAGGATGAACAGTATGATGTTAATCTCAAACAGAAACCTATGACTATTGTGTTAAAGGACTTGGACTTTCAGAGGTGATAAGGAAGTAGGCCTGAAAGTCTTGAGGGAAAGTGTGTATTTGTATTTAACGAGACCACAGGCGACGGTTAACTTGATTAAGTTGCAGTTGTCAGAGATTTGACGTTATTTCTTCTTAATTTGTGTGTTTCATCAATTCACTTTCCCCATTAAAAATACGTTATCACTGTCCACGCGTTTATATTCACACTGCAAGCCCTCCCAGAGAAATCAGAAGAACAATGATATTTAAAAAACGTATTGTGGAGAAATCTACGAATAGTACAGGCGTTACACAGCCAGTGACCCTTACGTATTTTGGAAATATTTCTAGTGATTTGAAATGAGTATACAAAGTTTTTCTCGCATAGATACTTTGAGCAAGGAAAATTATGATACTTGAAAAATCCAAATGGAAGCGTTACTCGTCAAGAACGAGCAACGAGGTTACGTAAGTGGCGAAATAAAACAGCCGAACACAACGGACGATGAGCATTCAAGAAGAGTTCTGGAAGTCTAGAAGAAAGGTGATAGTAAAGCCAATTCTGATATAATTCTGTCCATTAGTCCGTCGGAGTTGAATCTAATTAAGAATTGTACGACGTCCACGTTAGTTATACTGGGGATAATATACCATCAAAGGGACCGGATCGAAAAGAAACTTTGTTAAAACAGTTAACGTTGTCACATATGGACAAAGATGCCAACGTAGATGAACCCCTAAGCAAAAAGAGACATGAGTCTCAAAATTAATGCAGACTTATTATCTGTAATATTGTTGTACAATTTACCAGCAAGTTTCGTCCCATGATAAACTATCTAATCCAGAAACGTTACGTATTAAAATTACGAAAAATTTGATGCACAAAAGAACGAAGTATGAAGAAATGTTTAGAACGCTTTATAAGTTAAAAGGAAATCCAACTTTAGACAACACCACAGCAATCGAAAAGCAGCAGTTCGAAAATTTTAGATGCGCCATTGAGTCCCGTGATGAACTATCTAATCCAGAAACGTTACGTATTAAAATTACGGAAGAATTGATGCACGAAAGAACGAGGTATGAGGGCATGTTCAGGACGCTTTATTAGTTAAAAGGAAATCCAACTTGAGACAACACCACAGCAATCGAAAAGCAGCAATTCGAAAATTTTAGATGTGTCATCGAGTCCCGTGATGAACTATCTAATCCAGAAACGTTACGTATTAAAATTACGAAAGAACTGATGCACGAAAGAATGAGGTATGAGGAAATGTTCAGGACGCTTTATTAGTTAAAAGGAAATCCAACTTTACACTACACCACAGCAATCGAAAAGCTGGAAATGGTGAAAATGAAAGCGGTTTGGGTTTGAAGCAGCAACCAACCAGAAAGAAACCAGATGCTGAAAGTAGTACATTCAAATTCCGTTATCATCGGTGCAGGAAGGTAGGGCACAAAGCCGTAGATTGTACTCAAGGAGGTAAGAATATTCCAAATTCTAATAAAGTAAACTGTGCTGAAAATTTTTGGCTTAGGCACTGTAGAAACTTTCAATGTTGGTTCCAATCGAGAAAAGTTAAACTGGAGTAAAGACATTTTTGTAAAAATAAAAATTCTTTCTCATATTTTCGTGACGACTATCGTGAAAACTTAACCTCGCGAACGAATCATCTACAGAAATTCAAAAAAGGGGCACTGCGACGTTCGCAGCAGATTTGGGGAATCCAAAAATATTTCTTTAACCAATACGTTGTACGCCCGAATTTGAGAACAAACTTAATTTCAGTTAGCAAAGCAATAAATAAAGGTGTCGAAGTACTAATCAAGAGAGACGCTGCTCTCGTGTACAACGCAAAGGGCGATATAAAATTGGTTGCAGACTGTATTGGTGACCTGTGTTATGTTCGCGAAAACATTTCTCAAAACTTTGCTCTAGCTTCAGTCGAATCTCTCGAAAAAGAAAACTTTGGCACTCACTCTTGGGACATTTGAATGTGAAGGATCTCGTTGAAGGCGTACTCAATGGGGTTATCCGGGGAGCAGATCTTGGTCCCGTAGGCAGAAATTGCAAACTTGAATGCGGAATATGTATTCAGAGAAAGATGACGAGGAAACCGTTTCCCAAAAGGTCGAACAAGAGCACGAAATTGCTGGTAGTCGTACACATAGACATATGCGGTCCGATGAGAGTGGAGTCTCTTTCTAAAGCCAAATATTACGATCGTTCAAGATATTTCACCGTATAACTTATCAAACATAGGAATGAGGTAACCGAGAAAACCAAGGAATTCGTCAAACATGTTCAAAATGTATATGATAAAAATGTAAAATTCCTTCAATCAGATAACGATATCGAATATATTAATAAGGATCTAGATGACTTCTTAAAAGAAAATGAAATTGAAAGACGGTTGACAAGTCCATATTGACCGGAACAAAACGGCATATCGGAGCATAAAAACCGATCACTACTTGACATAGCTCTTAGCTTACTGATACAATCTGGTTTTACTTGCAAAAGTTTGGGCAGAGAGACAATCAATACCGCAGGCTACTTAAGAAACAGATGTCCGACCAAACCTCTAAATGGTCGAACTCCATGCGAAATTTGGTATGGAAAACCTCCAGATGTATCACACGTTCAAGAATTTAGTTCCAAAATTTTATGTTTAAACAATGATCCCAGGAAGGGAAAACTGGGTTCCAGGTGCAAAAAAGAAGGAATATTGCTAGGTTACTCCGAACAAATTGAAAGGTTTTCATATTTGGTTACCCTCAGAACAAAAAGTAATCATATCTCGTGATGCTAAGTTCTTGGAGAAAGTCGAGTGAGCAACAGAAAATTTTGAAGGATTTATCACGGACGACTTGTACGAAGAATGCGATGATAAGTTGGAAGTCACTCTACAACCTACAGAATCGACGAGGGATGATGGAATCCTTAAAGTTGAAAAAGAGAATGAGGAAAAAAACGAGGTGAATACGAAAAAGGGGGAACCAGGAAGACCAAGACTGAAACATACTGGAAATAGAGGAAGACCAAGAAAAATGTACAACATCGTACAGTAGAACTCCGAAGTAAATGTCGCGGAACAAGTATTTCCAGGCGAAGTACCAATGAAACAAGCTCTAGAAGGACCTGAAGCTAAGGAATGGTTTGAAGCCATGGCAGAGAACATTACAAATATAATCGAAAACGACATATAGACGCTCGTGAATCGACCCTTCGATGAGAAAGTTCTGGGAAGTCGAATGATGCTGAGAAACAAATATAACGCTGGCGGTTCTATTAAAAGGCGGAAAGCACGTCTTACGGCTCAGGGATTCACTCAGAAGCCAGGTTTTTACTTTAATGAAACGTTTGCTCTCGTGGCTACATCAAGTTTTATAAGACTTGTTAGTGCACTAGCAGCCCATTTTAACATCAAAATGCATCAGATGGATATGACATCGTCATATTCAAATGGTATACTCCAAGAAACTACTTTCATCAAACCTCCAAAAGGACTAGGTAAAGTGCTTAACCACATCCAACAGAATGAGAAGTATGATGTTAATCTCAAACAGAAACCTATGACTATTATGTCAAAGGACTTAGGACTTTTAGAAGTGACAAGGAAGTAGGTCTGAAGGTCTTAAGGGAAAGTATGTATTTGTATTTAACGACACCACAGGCGACGGTTAACTTGATTAAGTTGCAGTTGTCAGAGACTTGACGTTCTTTCTAATTAATTTGTGTTTCATCAATTCACTTCCTTTTTTAAAAATACGTTATCACCACGCGTTTATGTTCACACTGCAAACTCTCACAATCTGTCTATAGACTGTCGAGAATTTTGCCTACGATTGTGTACGAGCCTTTACGATAAATCACAACTTCTATTATTTTTAAGCTTTATTTTCTCAGATAAAATTTGTTTGGGTTTTGTCTAGTTTTGAGCTGTTATTAAAGAAAACTGTGGGATGTATATTTGAATCAGAAAACAACCAAATCGGGAAAAATTTGATTAGTTGAGTTTGGTTGCTCACCAAAAAATTAATCTGAAAACCTTTGCAATTATTAGAATAATTAGGATTTTGGAATATCGATAACAAATCCGCATGATTTCATTGCACAGTACTATCAAACACGTTAGAAATCTTTTCATGTAGCCTTATCGACTCGAATTTTTGCAATCAACTCTTACTCTATTGGTTCAGATTCTTTCAAACTAAACTGTTATATAGATCGTAACAGACCTTAAAATAATTACACAATTAATGTTTAAACAAACACTACTTAATTAACTTACTAAACTAAATCATTTTAAAAATAAACGCAAGACATATTTAAAGGTCATTCCCAACAATAAAGCAAATATAAAGGATCTGCTCCTATCAAAAAATAACTACACCAACCATTAAGCCATCCGTATGAAATATTTTATGTATGCGGGTCGTGTTTCAAAAGCATAAGAAATATGAGAATATTCCCTAGGCCCAACTAGTGCTGCAAAATTGCCCTTTTAGATGTAGCATTTGCATACCATTATAAAGTTTTGATATCATCAGGCTTTGGTTATTACAATTTGAAACGCACGCTTTTGTATACTTTAACTTATTTGCAGAATGCTTATTACCAGTATTAGTTCATCGTTACTATTTAATTAACTTCCGATTGGGTTAAGTTTTGCGGAAATTATAGAACTAAGCGGAACCCAAACTGAATGACAAATTTTTGTTTTATGTATATCTTGTAGAAGTTTTAATTAATTACGAAGGAGTGGACTAAATAAAACTACTTAATTAAATTCCTCATCCACATTATTAACAATTAAGAGTTATTCATAACTATCAAAGTTTATTAACGTTTGAAAAGCAACAGATATTAGAAATTCAACAATGTTTTAATAAATATTTGCTAACACCGGACCAGGCTTTGCATTACTGCATCATCAGAGGTTATACCAACAATTTGTTTAGCCGTTGTTATGCTAATAAGCTCCATGGATCACAAACTATTCTATCTAATCCGAATTCTCATCCAAAGCTTAAAGTAGGGGTTGGAAATGTCAATTAATTAAGGGTTATTTTTGTTCAGTAATCACGGTATAATTTGAGCCATGAGAAAATAAAGAAAAAGAACATTTTTGTAATTTACATGTACAATAAGACAGTACCGGATCCAGGGGAGGGCAACAGGGACAAGTCCCCCGGGAGCCACCCAAAGGGGGCGCCAAATTCGCAAATAGTTAGGGCGCAGTTGTGAGGAGAAAGATCTTTTTTTAGGTGTCAAAAGTATTTTGGACACCAAAGTCAAGTTTTTGTCCCTGCTTGAAAAAATCGTAGGATCAAATGCTGCCATAAGACCACAAAAACCGGAAAGGGATAAAAATAACGTCAACTAACTTGATACTAAGAAATTAAATATCTTAAAGGTGATATATAAATTTGACGACATCAAATCAAGCACAGCCGGAACAACTAGAGATAAATTCCAGGAAACACTTGGGTCGTCTTGATGTTATTAAATATCTGATTGCATCTGTCCAACTGCTTACTCCTTGGAGACTAAAATTAAATCTTGCAATCGCGTTTTGTGCAAACTTTTTCATTTAAAAACATGCTTTTATAAAACGCTTGATTTATAATTCTTGGGATCGCTCAGTGTAAGATTAATTTATTAAGAGAAATAACATATTTCCAATGCTTCTTAAACTTCTATTGTGGAGACCGAGCACATTAATCATTGTCAAGTCAAACGTGAAGAAGATATCTGTTTGTGTACACTGAGAAAACTCTAACAAATTGGTGTCGATGAAATCTTTACGAGGTGTATTCCTTTAATACACGATCTAAAGCAACTGCACTGTATTTAAAAGTTTGATTTTTTCAATGACCTACTA
The DNA here is from genome assembly GCA_028583605.1 of Dastarcus helophoroides. Taxonomy (NCBI): domain Eukaryota; kingdom Metazoa; phylum Arthropoda; class Insecta; order Coleoptera; family Bothrideridae; genus Dastarcus; species Dastarcus helophoroides. The sequence continues at coordinate 29,519,996 of CM053328.1, forward strand.
CTTCACTTTAAAAAAATTTAAATCGTTGGTAAAATCAAAGTGCACACTGCTCGACTTGGTTTATAGTTTACAGATAAATTTTCTGTATTTTAAACTTTAAAATTTTACTTACTTTTACCTCAAAACTATAGCTTATTTTACGAAAGTTGAGTTCTATTAATTAAATCTATTTTCTGAAGCACGTCAGGGTCACATTTGAAAGTATTTCAATTATCAAATAATTACAAGATTAATTAGATAGGTTTCTTACTACAGTTCTCACTTCTGTGTCCATAGTTTACATTTCTTTAATAACTTGGCTAATCCCTAAAGCACTGAACTAGACACTGTGGCTTGTGATTAAGTCCAAGGAAGGTTTCAACCCTTCAACCACATCGGCAATTAAATAAATAATTACGCTATACGTATTTCGCCCGCAAAACTGGCATTTTTAAGCGTACTAATCTGAAAAGATTAGCAAAAGATGCATCGATGTTATCTGCGTTGAGATTCAAATCGATTTTAAATTTTCAATGTTAATTTTGTTAAGAACAGAGAACTTGATGCATACGAAACAATTTAGATCAATCAAAGGCCAGTTACCCTTAACGGAGATAAAGGACCATTGACGGCCTCCAGTTTATTAAGGACTATTAGTGGCAGGTCAAAATTGCATGCATCAGATGTGTTAAACAATTAGAAATAGGAAAGAAAGCAAAAGACCGCCAATATCGATTTGAATCTCAATGCAGATGACGTCAATGCATCTTTGCTAATGCTTTTAGATTAGTACGCTTGAAAATGCCAGTTCTGCTGGCGAAATACGTATCAGGTAATTATTTATTTAATTGCCGATGTGGTAAAGGGGTGAAACCTTCTTTGAACTTGGCTTATAATAAATTCATAAAAATCCTACGTATTCAAAAACGAACTATTTGCCTAAATATTTTGGAGGGACTATTCATCGTCACTGCTCGTCACTATCGATACTATCGTGAAAAAGTTATCTGTTTTCTGCTTAAAATAATTCGATAATTTTACTAACAAAATTCTTCATTTAACCTGGCATTTTGTTAAGACGTTTTTGTCACATTACGCAAAAATTGCAACATTAAATAAGCATTTCTCATGTACTATATCACAAATAATATAAATAAATACGATTCACTTGTTAGCTTCGAAAATGATAATCAGAATTGAAACGTCAAACACGAAAATAACTCCCGATCAGATGGACGCCGGGTCAACGCGTTGATATAAACGATCTAGGCGACCACCTATTTCATATTCCATATTCCATTTTCAGAATCGCTTTGAAACGAATGATTGCTCTCAGTAAAAGTGCGTCGAATTGTTGAATTATTTCTCACTTCTCGGACACTTTGAAATATGGAATGTGGAATATCACTCAGTCGAAGTCGAAAAAATCGTATTGAAGCGAATGCTTCCTCTTATTTGGTAGAAAGTGCGCAGTGGTGTCGCGCTATTAAATGGAATATTTGGAATATAAAACATTATTCATTTCTCATTTGCAATCATCAAATGGTCGATTGTAGGGCCGTAATCGAAATATTTCGATTATGTCTCTCATAATCGCCCAACACTAGAAATTACATCGATGATTTCTAATGCGGTTCTAAATACATCTTTGTCTAACCCTTAACTTCATATTAGTGAAGTACTTGGATATTCGATAACTACGAGCAATACACTTGCATACCAATTTGCACGTGCAGATGCCGATGATATAGAACTCAACTTTCGTAGAAGGAACTATATTATCAAACATATTACATATAATGAAACATGCGTTTCACAAAAAACCTTATTCATTATAGTCACAAAAATGTTTTGTTCGGTAGCATGCATCCTGTTTAATGAGCATACCTACAACAAAGGTTTAAAGGTAAAATTGTCAGCTAAAAGTCAAAGCGCATTAGCGCAATTTGTGCAAACACTATTTCCACGACAATTACTTCAATACACTTAATTTTGGTATCTTATATTCATGGTATATAATACACTTTCTTGTTTCTAAAGCTTCAGGTTCCCTACATTATTGAATATCACCAGATAATTGTTCTTGGGCGATGACACTTCTAAACAGTGAGTGGGAATTAAATGTACCTTGACTTATCAGCTTTGGCACACTTATCAATCATAGTTGCACTATCACTGATATTTACAAATTCTTTGAACAAATTCTATAAAATGAAAACGCAAAACTTTTCAATTTATTGATCTGTTGAGAGATATAGTTTTAAGTAAAGATCAAGAAAGGAATATCCATCAAAATTTACAGTGCCATAATATGTCTGTCAGCCATGGAGTCAAATAAATATCACAACAAATATTTCGGAAAAAACGTTGATTAGTAAAATATATTAACAAATACAGTAAAAACAATTCCAAAACGTAAAAAAATTTAATAAATTAGATTAACATCGACAGATTTGGCAGTTGGAAATTCTCCCTAATGGAAAGACCCGCGGTGTATTCATTTCATTTTTTCTTGTTATGATAACAGTTATAGGAAGCGTTCTACTTAATTTATTTTCCATTAAATGCTCCACCTGGAGAAGGCGGAGGCGTCTCGCGAAATTGCTTAAAATCCTGTGGTTGCCTCCCGCAGTTTCACCTTAACGGCTCTGAGGTTATCTTCAATGCAGTCTTGCGTCATTCTAGCATTATTGTCACGTACCGGCAACTTCCACTTCTGTCAATTCCATTTCAGTGTGCTATGGAAACGTTTATGTTTTCTTTGTTTTCATACGTCGCCCTTGCTGATTGACTGAACGAGAGCACATTTCGAGCCCTTTTTATGCCTTCACGTTTGTTTCAACAAAATCTATTACGCTGGATTTGTTCTAACGGAAAACGTGACCGACCGTACGCATGTCTGTAGTGTTTATCGCTTCGAGATTTATATTTAAATTGCATTCACACAGAAAAAGATTTTCGATGCGATTGGTTCTGCAACTGGAAACGAGGAAAAATAGGTCATACGTGAAATTTTATGTATAAGGATAATTTTTAGCTCCGCTAAATTCGCGCTTTATGGGATTGTTTGCTACGCATACGATGTCATAAAATGGCATGCATTAAGAAGCGTTGAAATTTATTTAATCGTGTGATGTGAATACAGCATTGGAAAGTTTGCCAGCAAGAGAGGCGAAACAAACTGGTGTAAGGCTCGAAAAAGATAGATTATGGACTTTTTTTTCGATTCAGTGTCTCCCTCGGAGGTTGCATCATGGCTATTCGAACCTTGGAGATGACTGTGCGAAACAACTCAGCAGATGAGAGGCCAAACCAATCACGAAGGTTTCGCAACCATAAAATTCTGAGGCGACCAACGCTTCTTCGCCCTAAACTTTTTCCTTGCATTATGATTGCAGGATTGTATATTTGGGGTTACGCGAAATGTGTCCCAGAAACTCCAGTTTTCTCTTTTTAATGGTGAATAGGACTTCGGGTTCTTTGTCCATTCTCTTTCAAGACCTGTCGGTTCATCACATGATCAATCCATGGGATTTTTAACAAACGTCTGTAGGCCCACATCTCGAAGGCTTCCAGTCTCTTTGACGCTTCCTTATTTCATGTCCACCACTCTAGGCCATACAACAATACCGGGGATACATAGCACCGAATCATTCTTGTCCTTCAGGGTTAATAGGTTTTTGATTGTAAGCAGTTTTTTTAATTTAATAAATATCTTCATTGCTTCCTTTATCGTAGATAAAATTTCCTCTCTATGTGTAGTCTAATCAATTATTAATTATGCCAAACGGGTAGTTTTACTAAAAATTTCCATATTCTTGCCAAATTCTTGTACAAATCTTGTCCCATAAAACCAAGAAAAACTTAAAAAACAACAAGACTAGCTCTAACGCAGTATTTCTCTGAAGATGGCCGCTTGATTATCGAAACACGTTAGAGTAAGTGTTGTTGTTTTTTTTTAAATTTTTTTTTAAGGGAGAAGATTTATATATCAATTTTTGAATATAACCAAGAACCAGTCCGTTAAACCAAAAAAATATCCACATATTTCTCAAAATTCTGAGTTTTAATTTTAGTCCAAAATTCTCCTCAACATTTGTTTTATAAATATCCAGGTTTCTCATCAAATTTTTATTTTCTACAAAAATTATCCATTAAAATACTTTGCTTTCTCTCTAACATTTCAATGTTAAATTCGAAATTTTGATTTTTGCTGAAAAGGAAAAATACAACATTTTGAGAATGAACCAAATCTTTTTAGATGAACTCAAAATTTTGAAGGGAAAGGGGTGGAAAAAATGCCAAAGGTTTCGCCGTACATCCAGAACTGAAACAGCTATCTTCACCGAAAAGTCAATCGGTGGACCTTAGGCAACAACATCAGATCAAAATGGAATCCCGTTTTAGAATTTAATAGATAGAAGCCTTTTATTTAGGAGGGTAAATACGAAGGTGGTCCGATAACTACTTAGCCTACAAAAGAAAAAAGAAAATTTTGGAAAAGTGGCGATTTATTTCTCAACCTAGACTGCTTTTAACTCGATACACTTGACCCAACGATGCTCCAACCCGCCTGTAAAATACGTTTTCTCGAGGTCTGCAAAGTAAGCCTCCGTGGCGGCGATGACCTCCTCATTCGACTCAAATTTCTGCTCGGCGAGTGACTCTTTTAAGTTTGGAAATAAATAGAAGTCGTACGGGGCCAAATCTGAAGAATACGGTGGATGGTGCAGCAGTTAGTAGCCCAATTTGGCCGTGGCGAGGGGCGGAGGTGTGAGCCGGTGCGTTGTCATGGTGGAAGAGCACTTTTTCTTCGCCAAATGGGGCCGGCTTTTCCGCTATTCGGCGTCGAATCGGCCCAATAATTCGGCATAGTCCACCCTGTGATCGTTTTGCCCTTCTCCAGGTAGTCGATGTAGATCACACCTTGTGAATCCCAGAAAATAGTGGCCATCACATTTACGGCCGATAGGACAGTCTTCGCCTTCTTCGGAGCACGTTCACCGGGTAAAGTCCACTGTTTCTACTATTCCTTGGTCTCTGGCGTGTACCAGTGGATCCATGTTTCGTCGGCAGTCACGAAACGACGCAGGAACTCCTTCGGATTGCGCTTAAACAGCGTTAAACACTGCTCTGAAGTGGTCTCACGGTTGCGCTTGTGTTCCGGAGTGAGCAAACGCGGCACCCATCGCGCCGACAGCTTTCTCATGCCCAAAATTCCATGCAGGTCTTTTGAGATGCCTACTGTCTCAGCTATCTCGCGTACCTTCAATCGGTGGTCTGCCAATACGAGATCGTGGATTTTTGTCACATTATCCTCCATAGTAGCCATTTTCGGGGCACCTGGGCGTAGCTCATCAAAAACCTACGTGCAACCACGCTGAAACTCGTTAAACCAATTTTTGATGGTCGCCATCGAAGGAGAAGAGTCTCTCTACACAGCACCCAAGCTCTCTTTGATTTCGCTGCGCGATTTCCCTTCTGAAAACAAGAATCGAATCACCGACCGGCATTGCTTTGACCTTTTTTCTAAAATCCGCGGACACGCCCATTTCCACACGCGGTGAAAACAAAACTACGAGTTCGATTCGGCTGAAATTTCGACGGTAGCCATCTACGAGAATGTACTACACGATAGTAAATTTCTCTTGCGATAGTAGTGCCATCGGGCGGTGAGGCTAAGTTCTTATCGGACCGTCCTTGTATGTGAGAGTCAACGTCGTTAACGAATATGTCTTCGCAAGTTTTTAAATATGATCGGTGTATATTTTGACTTCTAATGAGTTCTATTGAGTATTTTTTTTTACTATAACCTAAGTATTTAAGTTTTAAACTGGAAATGTTGTCTTTAAGTTGGAAATTATGATATTTCAATTAAAGGAACATTTTTTAAATATTTTAAAGTTTCCTTTCAAAATATCGAGTTTATAGTATACAATTTTGTGCACAAAATTAAAAACTTGAATCAATTTTTCACATTTTACATTTTTTCTTAAAATTTCCGGTTAAAATTTTTAATGTACCAAACTGAAATGTTTTTTTTAATCCAAATATTTCCTAAAGTTTCGAGAAATAGTTTTCAGAAACAGATGAATATTTCAATATTTCAACTTTAAAATTTAGATATTGCATTCTTAAGTTCGAAACGAAATAGTGAAACTCCAAAAATAAATAAAATTACTGTCAAAAATGTTGTGTATTGTTTTTTTTTTCAGAAATGTTGACATTTTTTCAATTTTAAATTTGAAGTGGATTTTTTATTATTTTATCTTTAAAAACAACTTAGAGTTTTGTTTAATTTTTTATTTCTTGACATTTCGAAGGTTATCGTTCAATAAATTCAATACTTTTCTTAAAAACAACAAGAAAATTCCTAACGATTCGCCATGCATCTTGGGGTAATTGAAGATAATTGCCTTTTCCCCTCAGCAAAGATTCCGAGGAGAAGATCCTTAGACCTTATCCAGCAACGGCAGGTCAAGATAGAATGCCCATTTTATCATTTTATGCCAAAATGCTGGAATCCCTAAAAAAATTGGTTTGAGAAAAAGTGTTTATTTTAAGAAAAGAGTCAAAACATTTCCAGTTTTTTTTCTTAAAATACAAGAAAGAGCTTCGAATTTTCAATTTTATTCAAAATTTCGACCTTCTTCGAATTTAAATATTTCTATTTCGATTTTTAAAATTAAAACTTCCATTTTACAAATCCATTTTTTTTTAAACTTAATCACAAGAATTAAAAAATTATTTTTTACAAATCTCAATTTTTTTCTGAAAATAACAAGTCCGAAGTTGAATTTCTAATTATAATCGTAAAATTGCAACTGTACGATTAAAAATTTGGAATTAAGGTGAAAATGCCAGTAAAAACAATAAAGAAAAATTACAGGAATAAAAAAAATATTCTCGAAATTTGTACTTTAAAGTTGAAGTTCCATATTTCAAATTAAAATTTCCAAATTTCTCAAGTCGAAATGCAAGACTTGAAAGATCGAAAAAACTTTTGAATTTCTATAAAACTCTCGGAAAATTTACAAATAATCTCAAAATTTCGAGAAGAAACTTGAAATATCTCCTCCATTTTTCGATATAAATATGGAAATTCAAAATTAAAGCTAGGATTTAGAGTATAAAATACTAATACTATAAGTGAAAAGCCTATTTGGAATGAAAAAAAATTCCAAATTTGTAAATTGCACTGAAAATTTCCGCTTAAATTTGAAATTTCTAAATTTCTATTAAGTTAAAATTTGATATTTCGAGACGAAAACTGAAAGTTTGGCAAATGTTCTTAAACAAATGAAATAGCTTTGATATTTTCAACTTTGATTTTAAAATTTATCAAAAAAGTTCTCGACTTTTTTAACTTGAGAATTTCAAGCTTAAGTTTCAAATTTGAAATACAATTTGAAATTCGAGATTCGAGATTTTTTTAACTTGAAGTTTCTCGAAATGTGAAGAATGAAGAATATAAATTTGGTTTTTGTTTAAAGCTGGAAAGCTCGATAAAATCTCAAAGCATTTAACTATTTGTTTAAAACTTTTAAAATTTCTAGAAAAGAGCAAAATTTCTAAATCATAGTTTATATTTTGGTCAGTTTCAAAAATTAGTAATTGACAATATGGCTTATAGACTGTCTCCCACGATAGAGTACTGAACGGGGATTCCTTTTTAATTTGTGGGTTTATCAAAAAAATCATTGTTTATAAAAACTCCTGCTTAATCTTAAATCACCGAAAATGACATTTTCTTTCGAAATTTTTTGTACAGGGAGTTCAATTATTTGAAAACTTCGGCAAATGGCCAAAAAAATGGCCAGTTTACCATACTGAACATCAAAGTAACAAATGCTACATTAGAAAGTAAGTGCCGACACTGAATCTTCTGTGCAGAAATTGAAAAAAAACCATCTTGGCGATGATACCGATCAAAACAGATATTATTATTAAATTGTTAATAATAATGTTTTTGCTTTACTTGTCCACTTTGATTAAAAATAAATTTTATTTTAATATTTCGAATCATTCTTTGTGGTGTCTTCTCAAGTAACCACAAATTTCTAACTATAAAGGCACCTAGCGGTCTGTAGAAGAAATTATGGAATAGCTTTAACAACTCCTATGCAAGCAAAATAGACAAAGGGTCCAATAATGCCCATGTTTAGAGGGCTGCGTTATTACAGTGCAGGTATATTCTATTTGCATAAATTTCTGAAAATAAATTAAAATTTGACATTTAGATTTTTTGGTGTTCTAAATCATATTCTTAAATAATATTTATTATGTATAAAAAATTAAACAAAATGATGTCATTTTCAGTGATTTAAGATCAAGCAGGACTTTTTATAAAAAATTACTTTTTCTCGTAAATTTAAAAGTAAAAAATAACCCTCCTAAGTACTCTATCTTGGGACACGCTGTATATTAGATACATTTTAAGAAAATAATAGTTTTACATGTAACAGTAAAGATGGTGTAATTACTTTTAAAAATATAATCCCTTATTTATAACGTCACTGGTCAGAAACATAATGACATGTGAACCTAGCTTTCTGTGGAGCAGCTGTATCATCATTTCATTAATCTCCCTGTAATGTAATACAATATCCCGTCTTCTATTGTTTTTTTATGCTCCTTCTCATTTATTTTACGCATCTCTGTATAGTATATACCGAGCGAGAAACGTAATTCAATTTGCTCTGTATAACTTTCTTCAGGACAATACATTATTCTCATAATTAATTGAAACGTATTTATTCTCCGCGAAACCCAGAATATGTAAAATTTGAATTAATATTCTGTCACTGGTCTCGCATTCATAACTCGAATTTTTAATTCGATATGTACTCCGGACTTTTTCAGATGCGTACGAGCCGGTTAAATTTTGCCTGTTAAACAATATAACTTTATAAAATGGACTGGTGTGTGGGTAGCAATTTGCAATAAATTACACTCGGTTATAAACTAGGGTCATTATATTTGATAACGAAGTGTGTAATTTTTGTCACAATACTGAAAGCGTAGACGAAATTTTGTACATTTTTTCAGCTGTTTCGTGGCCTGAGCGTCTGAGTATCGCAAAAAACTGTATGAAATTAAAGGGTCTTCGTTTAACAATGCTAAAATGCCCACCTACGCAGTAGAAGATTTACCACTAAGCCAGATTTTAGAACAGATTTTCAAAGGCATCATGCCTTTACCGTAAAATAGAAATTATAGATCTTTATTTTATCAAAAACCAATAACGGTAACGGTAATGTAATTTTCAAAAGCCTATTCGCATTTTTTGTGCGATCATTATTTCTCGAGTTAATTATTACTAAAATCAAAAATAAATATCTGTTTAAAAGATGATAACCAAAAATTCATCGTACTGGGCTCAGAATGCAATCAAATTAAAGGGGATTAAATTATCCAGCAGAATCCTGTAAGGAGAAAACTAAAAAAAATGTTGAAGTCCGTTGATCTTTTAAATGAAAAAATTGAACCATCTTTTTAAAATCATTCAAAAACTGATGATGCTAAAAAATTTTGGACCGCACTTGAAGCCTTAATTTGCTATTGTATTATTCTTCCTTTCTTTCGAAAATTACCTAAATCGTCTTTATCTCTTATTTCTGTATCTAGCGTATACGTAAACATCTAGCAAATTACCTTTTTTTAGGCAAAAAGGTAAGCAGTAAAAGGTTTCATCAGCGTATTTTAACGAAAAGAAAGAAGAAACAAAAAAAGATGAAATGTCAATAAAGCTGCTGACTACCGCTGGTCATTAAAAGTTAAAAGAAAATTCCAACAGTCGAAGAGATCCACAATTTTGAAAAAAGAAGAAAAGGCGCATTTCAAAAACTTTTCTTCTACTTTAATCAAAAGCTTTCTGTGGTGATTGTTATTTTAAACTTATTTCCCAAAATATCATAATGGAAAAACTAAACTGAATACAGATAGACCCCGCTTACCGCTGATCTGTTTAGAGTTGTTTACGTTTAACTCATTTTTATTGGAATAGTGGGATTCCCTGAAAATTGGTTGCCCCATCGGGCTTCCCTTAAATCCAAACTACATACAACATACATATATAATTTTTTCTCGGAATGAGGTAACGAAAAAATCTTTGATAGAGGTGTGGAATAACATTTGGCCAGATTTAAACAAGGACGAGGACTCTAGAAAACCTGTTATTGATTTGAACAAAATAGTCAAATTAGCAAAACAAACAGGTTTGGAACTGTGGAAGATCACAAAATAATTTTGATGATGAGCTCAAGTAAATAGTAGATCAAGAAGAACACGAAAATATTAATGGTAGTAATTCTGAAGAAGGGTAAAAAAAAACTTTTAAGAGCATTTATAAAAACCATTATGTAAATTATGAACCAATTTACTCAAAATGACGTAGATTTTGATAGAAGTTCAAATGCAAGATGGAGTATCATTGCCTACATATTGACAACTTACAGAGCGCAAGACAAAACAAATGACGTTAAGCACCTTCTTGATAAAAAAGCGGAAAATAGGACTTGCAGAAGACTATAAATGATCTAAACCTAAATGGTGACATATTTACCTTTTTACACCCGTTTTCCCCCAACCCCAATATTTAAATGAAAAGATGACCTCGTATAACACTCTACTTGGTTGGATCGTCATCCCGCCTTAAGTGGGGTTTTACTGTACTTGTAAATATGACATGATCATTAGCCCAAGTAATTTACTTTAAAAATGATTCCATGGCTTGAATTTGGGAATTCTGCAAACATTTTAAAATGACCAAGATTACCTTAGCTCTAATAGACAATGAAACCACCTTCCTCCTTTACCTTTGACCTTGAAAAAACTTGAAGTAGGTTTTAGCACGATATTTTTAAAGTCAGATGGTGTTCAAAAAATGACTGCACCAATTTTATTTTGAAGTTCAATTGGTTTTTATGCACCTAATGACTGAATTAATAAGAACCTACAACTCAACACAGTGATGAAGAAATCGCAACAAAAAAGTATTGATTGGACAACAGTTTACTCCTTCATAAGGCTCGTCTTATACAAAATGTTGAAATTAAGTAAATTTCTTGAAAAGTAAGTCAGCAGGCAATTGATTAGATAGGAGGATCAAGACGGTCAATCCTCGAACAAAATCATAAATGAATTATCCAAAAAAACTGCAATAACTCCAGAATTTCCTCTTTAACTGTTATAAGCAGAACTTGTTATTGTTTAATTTGATTTAGAAAATATCAGTTAGGTTATATGAAAATTATGGCGGTTGCTACCATCTAAAAAAAAATCATCCCCCATACATCTTCCTCAAATGCACCTTCCACTTTTTTGCTGAAAATAAATCTTCAGTTGAGTCTGAATACAGAAATATGTAATATCTGACAATTTATATGACCTGGTCACCCACTGTTAAGCGTTGTCAAATAAAAACTAAACACACAACAGACAAGAAGAAATTTCAGTCTGCAACAGAGTTCTTGATGGTTGATAAAAACAAGACGGGCAGCCAGGCAGCCCTTAGGGCTCTGAGGAATGTGAAAATAAACTCAGTTTCGGTATGGAACTGTCACCTAGCTTTAGAAAGTCTATCAGAGGAGAATGCAATTGATTTAATATGAATCAAAGGACATTCTGAGAAAGAGGGAAACAAACTCGCTGACAAACTGGCTAGGAAGGGTTCGGAGAAACAATTCGTTGGACCAGAACCAACCCTTCCTCTGACTAAATCAATCGTAAGATCCCTACTTAACCAACAACCCCATTGTAACCATCGTAAACACAAAGCCCAAAATCAATAACAACTTGCCGACAGACTCACGCATTCATTTCAAGAAATAACCTCAGGAAATTTGTAGGGTTTTGGACAGGTAACTGTCGATTAAACAAACACCTCCACAGAATGTGAATTTTAAATGACCCGAGTTGTAGGGGGTGTTTAAAACAAGATCAAAGTGTCGAGCACGTGATCTGTCACTGCATCAATCAGAGGATCCACGGTAGGGTCAGTTTGAGAGAGACGCATCCAAGGGACGTTCTTCAGTTTCTCAACAAGATTGGGTGACTGAATAAATGACCAAGGACCATTCAATCACGGGGATAGCACAATGGACCCAGAAAGGATGGCCTAAGTGCTGGCCTAAACTCTAGGCAAGCCACCTCGAATCCAGAATTCAGATTGATAGTTAAGAACACATTCTCTTACCAACTCATACTTTTGTGAATATGGAACCATTGGTTGTTTGCTGCAGCCTTATTTTATACAGACAGGAACTACTACCATTATAGTAAACATTATTCTTTTCTGGATATACTTCTTTCAGGATTGGACCATTTCAAAGAACTACTAAAAGTGTTCGACGTTTCGCCCACCATCGTTGGAGGTTTCTTCAAGAACAAAGAAAAGAAACAATAAATGAAAAGAGAAATGTACGGAAATATGCAAAAATGAAAGAAGAAAAAGGCCAATTTCAAAACATCAGAGCACGGTAACTCAATATGTCCACCATACCAGAGGCGAAACTCTTCTGAATTGAAAATTAGTACAAAGGATAAGAAAGTTTAGACAGAAGAGCACGGTAACTCAGTAAGTCCACCATACCAGTGGCAAAACTCTTCATGGAAATGGAAGCATTGGTTAGCATATTTTTCTTTTTTTGTGAAATGGGCTGGTCCTTGGTTATCTTCAAAAACAGTATCTCTCTGAAGATGACAGCTTGGCTGTCGAAACGCATTATAGAAACCTTTTTTGTGTTTTTTTAATCTTTCTTGGTTTCAGGGGACAAGATTTGTATTTCAGTTATTCTTTTCTTTAACGGTTCCAGATCACTTCAATGATAAAAAGCTAGATATAGTTGTATTCAGAATACACTGGGGATTTATTTTTGTTGAAAAAAATGGGGGATGCAATTTTAAAAAAGAGAGGAGCGTGTTTTTTTCAGAGTGACAGTAACTACCAAAGTTTTCAGGGCGCATATTAATAGTTGATTGATAATTGATGCCACTCAAACATTTTTTTGTATCTTATCAACTAATTGAGATATCGCCTAATGTGGACAACTCGCGGATCACGCTGTATAGCTAAAAAATTAAAAAATTTCCAAAAAATGCAAAATATCGAATGCAACGTAAAAGCTTTAGGAAAAAGTAAAAATTAAAAGTCTGAATTTTGAAAAAACAAGTAGAAGTTTCAAAAAACCTTACAACTAAAGACATTTTCGAAATGTTGAAAATTAAATATAACTTCAATTTAAAGTAAAAATTTCGACAAATATACTGAAGTTTCATAGCTCGAGGTTTCCATAAAAGTCAACCTATCCAGAAAATATCAATATTTTGATTTTTTTCAATATATTAATATTTCGAGATTTGAAATCGAGAAATTAAAATAAAAATGTCGAAAGATAAAGTTCTAAAATTTCAATTTTACATTTTACTCGTTGAAAGTCAAAATTTAAGTCAAAATTTAAGTCAAAATTCACAAAACATTACAACAGCAACAATAATAATAATAATAATTGTAGTGTACCTATTCACTTTACCCTGCTCCATAAAGTATTCCTTTTTGGAAACACATTTGGTTTCTGAATATGTTATTTCTCCTTCGAAACACTAATGTGAATATTTTACGTGTTGGACATTTCCACCACTTCAAAGTTTTATCTCAAAAATAGGCCAAACCCCAACACGAAAAAATTTAAAAATGTGTAGCTAGTTGAAAAAAAAATACAGAGAATATCTAGTCTAGTCGGGTATTTTTTTTTTGGTGGAACTATGGACATGCAGAACTGTCATCAACTTAAGAAATTTTAAATTTTTTCCAAATTTTGATTTTAACTTTCTATTTTAGTTGAACGATCTTGGTTATCTTCAAAATTGAAATACAAATCTTGTCCCCTAAAACTAATAAAAATTAAGAAACAGAACAAAGGTCGAGTCTTTGTTTATGAATAGTCATAATTCAGTATAACATTGTTGCGCGTTATCAGTTTGAATGATTAACACTTGGTGAATTGTAACCACTTTATTTCAAAACTGAACTCGGAACACTACAATTGTAATTCACTAACACTGTTTAATTAACTACCTTATTCATTTACTTCTAACTAACTGACTGAGGGAAAGCCGACCGAACCCCTCCTGTATAAGATCCCGTTTCGGGTTCTAGAAGAATCCAGCAGACAAGGCATTTGCTGAAATTTCTAGAGCGCTTATCTGCCGTTTGATTTATTATTGCGGCCGCTTCCCCTTATCAAATTTTCTAGAAAATTTTTAACTAAACTTTATAATTACATTTTGTTACAATATAAAGCTTTAAATTTATTAAAATCTTATAAGCCAACACCATTTTCAATTCTACGAAATTTTATAATTTAAATCACGATACGAAATATCAACGGTTGCCCGTTACCGTTACATAATAATAAAATTTACAAAGCTAAAAATTGAAATACAAATCTTGCCCCCTGAAACAAACAAGAATTAAAAAAGAGATACTCTCTGAAGATGATAACTTGGCTATCTAAAAGCATTAGAACAACTTTTGTTGTGTTTTTTCAGAGAGATACTCTCTAAAGATAACAGCTTGGCTATCGAAATGTCTTAGAGCAACCTTTGTTGTGTTTTTTCAGAAAGATACTCTCTAAAGGTGATAGCTTGGCTATCGAAACGCGTTAGAGCAACCTTTGTTGTGTTTTTTAGTCCTTCTTCGTTTCAAGAGACAAGATTTGTATTTCAATGTTTGAGGATAACCAAGTTCGTTCAAATTTAAAATTTCTTAAGTTGATGACAGTTCTGCATGTCCATAGTTTTTTGGTGGAACGGAGTGGTCCTTGATTATCTTTAAAATTTGATATAGAAATCTTGTCCCCTCAAACCAAGAAAAATTAAAAAACACAACAAAGGTTGCTCTAACGCGTTTCGATAGCCAAGAAGTTATCATCTTCAGAAAGATATCATGTTAAAACCAAACAAACGGAAAGGTCAAGTCAGCCCCTTCTGAACTGAAACTAAATAAATTTATATTTTTTTGTTTTAACAAGGGATCTTGTTTTCACAAAAAATACGATTCGTTTCTGGTTTTCGGTTTTTTGTGAGTTGCAGTTCGAAGCTCCGCACAAGTGTTTTTTTTAACTATTTGCGGAACTATTGCGCTTTTGTGCATTCATAAAAATAGAGTTTTATAGAGAAAAGTGGTAATAAGTCAAACCCTTACTTTCACCAAAAGCCATCTAGACTTCCAAACAACTGTAGCCAGGGATAAAATGCAATCTAAAGAAGTTGTCGAAGAACGAAACAGATCTAGCCATAATATTTCAATCTCCATGATTATGCGTACATACTCGCACTTCAAGTTGCAGTGCGGTGCAATTGAAGATGAGTGTCAACAAACAAATGTGCTGGTGTTTAAAGGTGGTTATCGATATTTTAAACAATCTGATAAGTAGATTGTTTAATAAAGTTTCATATTCTTGTCATGAAATGTGTTCTATCTGCTGTTGTTTCGGAAAAGAGAATGAATATTTTGATGAAGATGGGGCTTATAATAACGGTAATTATAATTATATTACTACTATAATATACGATGTGTCTGCCTGTAAAAGTACGGTGGGAGATTTTATTAATAATTAATTCATCCATTTATACTTTATTGAACCAGAATATTCCTAACGTGGACTGTCATATTGTCAATGAAAATGCAGCATAATAAATTTTAAAATAATGTACATTTCCCTTCCCAACAGTTTAAACAAGTTGTTATACTTTATGGGCAAATGCATGTGAAACTGCATCAATCAAAACGTTTGAGAATCGTGCACCACTATTTTACCAATAGATACTTTGGGACTGAATAAACAAAAAAGTTTGAACGAACATATGCAACAAACTTATTTATTACCAAAATATCGAAAGATACAGACATTTCTTTAAGAATAAAATACTGAGTGATGCATTTTTTGTTGAATTCAGCTCTCAGCCTGAAGGCCCCAGCCCATGTCCACCATATTTCAGTCGTTTGTAGAAAAACAAGTCATAACAAATACTAAAACTTCCAATATTTAAATTAATAAATCTCAACTTTTTTTTTCAACTTTAATGTTATTATTACAAATATTACAATTTTCGAAATGAAAACTCATAAAAAGTGATTGATTTGTTTTTTTGCTATAAAAGTAATAGACCAAAAAGACATACAATTTTTTATTAATTATTTTATTTTTCTGACAAGTGGCGCTGTCAATTTTTGTTGTTTTGTTTATACAAGGAGATTCAAATAACATAACAGTCTTTTATAAAAAGTTATGTCTCTTAAGAAACCTGGTGTAAATGAACGATAAAAATATACTGATAAAGATGAAAGTCTGGCAGATAAAAATATCAAAAATCACAGACTGAAATTTTCGCGCTATAAAATAGCTGAAATATGGGGAGAGAATGCCAGACTCTTACTAGAGGGATCTCTAGACCTGCCTGAGATGTTATGACATCCAACTACCGAGCCAAAAATTACAAATAATATATCTACATGATAATTCCGCTTTCATCGATTGGAAAGGTCAGCATTTCGATATTCCCCTTAAGATTTTTAGCTGTTATAAGTTGAAAGTTATCATGTAAATTGTTAAATTTAAAACCAAATCGATTTATTTTATTTTTTTACCATTTCTTTATCAAAAAATTACTTGTGTATGGTATACTTATACAAGGTAATTTTTTGAAAACAATCCACCGTAAATATCTGGAAAACAAAAGCTTTATATACAAAATGCCGAAACCAGTCAATTTTGGTTGTAAGGAAGACCCTTAATTAGTGCAGTTTTAGATCTCCAGGTGCATACTCTTCGCCAGAGCAGCAGTCCCCTTAAAAATCTTAGATGGAACAAAAGACTAAAAAGTGTGTTGTTTGAAAGGCCAACTTAACCTCTTTTTGGCTACGTCGTTTTTTATTTCTACAAATAGTTTTTGAAAAAATCGGTTATGTTGCAACACAAGACATGTTCATGATTTTCTTACACATTATTATTATTATTAAGCGCCTATTAGTAGAGTCAACGCTTGGGAATATCAACAAAGAGATATATATTTTGATAAAACTAATGTTTGAACCACTGTTTAGAGTTAACCTTTAAGTAATCAGTTAAAGTTCAATTAATAAATAAAGAAACATACTATGAATGATGAAACAAAAATGAATGTCTTTAACAATACAAATCCTATTGTTTAAAATATTTTACAAGAGATACTTGAAATAAGCACCGTTTTGTCCCAGGCAGTGGTAGATCCGGTTTTTAATTTCTCGGTTAGTTTATCTGCATTAATCAACAATTCGTTGTTGTAATTCCTCCAAATTAGCCGGTTGTATTTCGTATATCACTGACTTCAAATGGCCCCAGAGAAAAAAATCTAAACTTTTCAAGTCTGATAATCGTGCTGGCCACTCAATTGCACCACATCTGCTAATCCAATAAACGGCAATCGGTTGTTAAGCCAATTACGAACCTTTAAGGCATAATGTGGTGGAGCGTCATCCTGTTGAAAGAAGAACTCATTTTTGCCCAACATTTGATTTCCTTCTAAATCTTTAGTAGTGTACCAAGGGGGATTCTGGCTCACAAAATGGCGGGAAATTCAACAAAGTGGTGGGGATAGATCAAGTAAAACCAACTGCTAGACAACTAAAAACAACTCCCAGACAAGTATTTGTCCAAATGCTAGAAAAGTAAAACCAACTGCTTGACAACTAAAACCAACTCCTAGATAAGTACTTGTCCAATTACTAAACAGTAAAACCAACTGCTAGGCAACTCAAACCAACTGTTAGACAAGTATTTTTATAACTGTTTGACAAGTAAGACCAACTGCTGGACATTGTCTAGGAGTTGTTTTTAGTTGTCTAGCAGTTGGGTTTACTTCAACTATCTATTCCCACCACTTTTTTAATTTCCCGCCATTGCCAGAATCCCCCTTGGTACACTACTATCTTTCTGATGTGGGACCGTGGTCCAGCAGTATGAGTGCTGTACTACAAAACTAAGAGAGCTGGGTTCAATTCCCGCAGGCAGCTTCACCCATCGCCCGTTTTCAAGAAACGCTCTGGTTACCAAAGTCGACTCAGCCTTACGGTGAAATGAGTACTACTCAGGTGTAACTTGAGGTAATAATAGGCGGCTGAAGCGCAGTGCTGGCCACACTGCCTTCCTCGTATGCCGTTCTGCCCAAGCAATAGCAGCTCATACCTGCTATTATCTCCCATAGCGCTGAAAAGCGCTGCAAGAGGAGCTATTATTATATATCTTGCTGATTGTCTGTTTTCACGGTTATTAAAGGATATATAATGTTTTCTAACATATTCAAGTAAATGCCATAAATTAGTGTTTTATTTATGAATATGGTCTCAATGACCGCATTCCCAAGAACCCCTGCCTAAACATTCAGTTTTTAGGTATGACCTTCTATGACAAATTGGGGGTTCTCGGTGCTACAGTAACCTACATTGTGTTTATTAACAGAGCCATGTGAAGTACAGCTGCATTTATCACTGTAGCAGATATTTTTTACAAAGTTGGAGGTTGCATTCGACATATACACATCAGAAAAGTCAAACACTGTCCATAGGGAGAATGTTAATGAGAAATATAACATTGAGAGCTAATAGTGGGATAGATGGGCGGCGCCTTGTATTCTCCTACACCGGTGTAAACAATTCAACGCAGAGCGCGGCGATCAGTGCTGGTGGAGATTTCAGTAGTACATCATAGCTTCTAACGTGTTTTGTTACGGGATTACTACTGACAGGCAGCAAATTTATTAAAATTTGCGTACCACCTGCTGTTTGTTTTTTTTAATCCGTTGATTTAAGGCAAAATAAAACTGATATTCTTTGATAACCAAAATAAATAAACGAGATTTCTTAAACAAAATAAATAATAATTCTAATGAAGAATATGACATAATAACTCTTTAAACATTACAGTATAAGGAGTTCAAATAGGCCACCTGACTGTGCTAAACAATATTTCAGTCTGTTGTAAAACTCTCGACGAGTTTTTTCTAACATCTAAACTGGAAGATACGATCATGCTGCGTCAAAGTAGGGGAATACGTTCAGCTGCCGTAGAAAACTATGGAAGGGACAATTCTTAGCGTTTTACATGGACAATGAAAATTTTTCCTTATCAGTATATGAAAGCGTTTATAGGCCCTTTAGGCTCATAGCTTGATAGTGTTCCTCCAATACTTTCTGTCTCCAGCTGCCATTTTCCAATTTCTAACACTGTTTTTTTTTTAAATCCTCCTGTACTACGTCACGCCACCGTTTTCTTGCTCTACATTTCCTTCTTTTACCTTCTGGAATCGTCCAACCGCAGTTCTTAACCAATTTGCCTTCCTCCATCCTTTCCAAATGTCCCACCCATTGTAATCGCCGCGACCTCGCATACTGAGATATGGACGGTTCTCCAAACATCTCGTACATTTCTCTATTTGAACGTCTTTCCCAGATCTCCTCTACCTTCTTGCCTCCAAATATTCTACGTAATATTTTCCTTTCCCAGATCAACAGGTGTTCTTCAATTTTTTTTGTTCATACTCCATGACTCACAACCATGCAGCCTACTTTTCGCTATCCCCAGATTTACTTCCGACTCTTCGTTACAACATTTGTCTATTAGTACGTCTAGGTGCATATAATTTTCTTCTTCTTCGAATTCTAGGAAGTGTTTTTGATCACTTTGAACCATAAAGCACCCATTCGAGGTTTCTCGTGTCTTGACTAGCTATTGTCTTTGTTAACCTAAAGCCCAACCCTGCTCGCCACCTCCACCAGATATCTTGCAATAATTTCTAATTCTTTCTTACTTCTGGCTAGTAACAGGATATCGTCTGCGTACGCCAGACATTAATGGGATCTGTTAAAAAGGGTTCCATATCTATTTATACCACTTTCTCTTATTACATTTTCCATTAAACAATACTGTCGATAGTGAATTTCCCTTTCAAAGGCCACTTCTCATTTTCAACTCTTGCGACAATTTTCCATTTATTTTGACTGCACATAGTGGTATTCCGTAGAGTCATTGTAACTAGTCAAACTATCTTTTCTGGTATTTTAAATTTCCCCAATATCTTAATAAGTTTGTTTCTATTTACAGAGTCATGGGCAGCTTTAAAATTTATGAGCATCATGTGAGTCGGGATTTCATACTCATAACATTGAGTTAAAATCTGCTTTAGCATATATATTTGGTCTGTTGTGAATCTGTTCTTTCTAAAACATGCTTGGTATTCGCCAGTAACAGTTTCCGAATAAGTTTCTAGTTCTTTTTTATTATCGTTGCAACTATTTTGTATGTTACGTCTTGCAAAGCTATTCCTCTGTAATTACTACATTCTGCTATGTCTCCTTTTTTAAAGTGTCATCATGATAGCTGTGTTCCATTTCCGCGACATAATTTCATTTTCCCAAATGCATCTTTGTTTTTAGAATGACACCTCCATGCTTCAAGTTTTTTGCTGTGATGTTATTCTCCCCTGGATTTTTATTTTTCATTGCGTATAATACGTCTTCTATTTTTTTTTCATTTGGTTCTAATACTTCTTCTGCAGTCGCCTCTTGTAGGTGCTCTCCAAATCCTTCCCTTTCTCCAGTATACAACAATTCATCGAAGTACTCTCTTCATCTTCCAAGGATATCATCTTCCCCTTTGAGTAGAAGTCCCTCTTTCCCTTTGATAAACACTGCTTTGGTTTGGTGTTCTTTCTTTATGTCCTTAACACCTTTATAAAAATTCCGTATTTCTTTTTTGTTGCACTTTCTCTCATTCCGTGTTACTTTTTTGTTGTACTTTTGACATCGTCTCACAAAACTCTATTCGTATGTTGTAATCGTCTTCATCAAGCTCTTGGACAATTTTCATTTTATAAGGATGCAACGTATGAATTTGTATCACTTTACGAACCGACTGAATATGAAAGCCCAGTAGCTTCAAGCAGTCGGCCGCAAAGTGTTGGTGGAATAAAACTGAATAATTGTCAATGTCAATGCATAAGAAACAGTTTTTATTTTAAAAAATACCTGAGAGCAATAGAAAAAATTTATCTTTTTACCTTGCAAACTTTATCACAGAAGTAAAGTTTTCTTAAAAACTAATCGTAAAAATAAAAAACTTCTTCATACATACAAAAAAATTGAAATACAGAACTTGTCACCCTGAAACCAAATAAGATTAAAAAACACAACAAACTTTGCTCTAACGCGTTTCGATAGCCAAGCTGTCTTCAGAGCAACGTTTGTTGTGTTTTTTAATCTTTCTTGGTTTCACGGGATAAGTTCTGTATTTCAATTTTTGAAGATAACCAAGGACCAGTCCGTTCCACCAAACACAAAAAAACGTTAAATGGATATTTCAAACAATAAACGTTTAAACTTCCCTGTTCCATTTAAGATTTTTGAGGGGGCTGCTGCCCAAGGGGGTGCACCTACACTAATTAAGTGCCTCCCTCACAACCAAAATTGACCAGTTTCGGCCTTTTATAGTAATGTTTTTGTTTTCCAAATATGTAGGATGGATCGTTTTCAAAGAATCACTTTGTATAGTATATCGCAGTACGTTTTCTTACAAAATCATTGAAGATAAATTGATCCTGTTTGGTTACAAAGTCAAAATCTGCAGTTTTATGACAATTTAAAAATTTGAATTCTTTTTTTGAAATTTAAAGCAGAAATATTTAAATTTTAATAAAGATAATTTTTGGTTTAAGCTGGAAGTTTTGCACCTAAAACATTTTAAGAAAACCCTTGAAATTTATTTCTAAAATTTTAAATTACTTTTCCGAAATGACGATATCAGACTCGAAATGACTAAATAGAGTCAAAAGTTTCAGTATTAAAATCGATGAAACAATTTTATATTGAAAGAAGAACTTTTCAGTAAAAATTCTGTGTCTGAAAAAAAAACGAAATTTATAAAATGAGAACTTCTTCAAATATCGAGCAAAACTAAAAATAAAAATTTTTAAATTCCAAATTTCAATTTTGTCAAACAATACTCGTTTTTTAGAAATAAGTCGCACTTTTAGAGAAAACTAGCAATTTATAGAATAAAGCTTTCTGGAAACTGAATGAAAAATTTAACATAAATTAAACACTTAAAGTTTGAACTCAAAATGCTGAGAAAAATGTGTATAGTTTCGAGAAATAGTCGAAATTTGAAAAGGTCTAGATTTTTATTCGAAATGTAAAAAAGAAATCGAATTTTCGTGATCAAGGTCAAAATTGTCGTAAAAATAAATGAGGTTAACATATCCACATTTCAGGAAAGAAGTAAAATATTTCTTGCATAAACTGAAAGCTTTTAAAAAAACTATAATTTCAAAGAAAAACTCGAAATCTAGATAAAAACATTTCTAGAAATTGTGAGTAAAAAAGTTTAAATATTTGAATTTTAAGTCAAGAACAAAGGCGTAATTCTCGAAAAAGACTTAAAATATAAAACGATTTGAGGAATTTTGTAGAAAAAAACAAAATTCCAAAATTAAAATCATAATTTCGAGAAGAAAAACAAAAAAATCGAAATTTTGAGAAAAAAATTCAAATTTTAGGATTAAAGCGAATTTTTATGTTCAATGTAACAAAACCGGTTAAATTTGTAAATTTTTAGCTAAAGTTTCAAACGAAAATTTCAAACAAAAAACTGAGATTTAAAAAACTAAAAAAATTTTCAAATTTAAATTTGAAACCTTAGAAGAGAAAGTTATAACGTCAGTAACTCGGACCTTTGAAAAAAGTGGCACAGTTTTTATTTATTTAACTTTCTAGAAATACTCAATTTTTTTAATGATAATCACAATTTTGAACTTAAATGTTGGTAAAATAAAGTTAAAAAGCTAAAATGATTAATTATTTCAACGTAACAGTTGATAGATAAATAGGATTTTAATAAAAAGTATTATTTTTTTAACTAATTGCGACCCCCCTTCTTCAAGAAACGATGAGGCTAGAGCATCGAACTCGTCAGAGTAGATTTAATTCTTGTTGCCCTTGCTAATAAATTAGATTACTACAGAAAATTTTACCCCGGACTTTACAAAATCTATAAAAGGATTCAGTGAAAAATAAATAGTGCAAGTTTACTTTCAGCTAATTCGTTTTATCAGAGCAGAAGGTTCCAAGTAACCTAACTTTATAAAGCTTCTGCAGAAACTAAGCCATAATTTAACTAAAAAACGTCTGATATTTATAATTAAATATTTCTACCTTAGAATTACCCCATTTTTCGTAAAGATAGTTTGCGTTAATTATATCTGAGGGCTTTTAAAATTCAGGAGAAATAGTTAATTCGTTTTAAAGTACAAAAATGTCCTGAAGTAATTTTTAAAATGAAAATATCCTCCAACGTTTTAATATTACAAACTTAATCAAACTAAAATCCGAAATTCCCCAGGCGCACTGAAATCCTCTAGACGAGAGCGACTTTTCCATCTAGAATAAAATATCAATAAGTTTAATTAAGATGGCAAAAAAAGTACAAAACCCCTGAAAGCCACTGCATTTTTCAGATCCCGAGTTTGCCGAAGAATTTTATAAAGTAGTCGGACGAGATGTCGCCGAGTCTTTGCTGCAAAATAAGCAGAACGGAACTTTCATTATAAGACCTTCGAAGAATTGCCACATCGCCACCATGTCTGTCATACAGGACAAAAAAGTGTTTCATCTCAACATTAGGCGAAGAGCTGATAATCAGATTTCTCTAGGAAACGAGAAAGAGAATGAAAGGGCATTCAGGGACCTGAACACTTTGATTAATTATTACATAAGCAATTATTTAGCCTTAAGTTCTAATGGGGAGACCGCTTACACGTTGTTAATACCCTATCGAGATAAAATAAATGTTTCCTAACTTATTCTGGTTTTATTAAATAAATAATAATTAAACAATAATGAACAAAACACCTGGAAATTAGATTTCTAATTTAATTTGCCCGGCGAGGAACGGAACTTTGCAGTATCTCAGGAACAAGGGAATGATTTAAACAATGCGAAAATACGATATCAAATTATAACATATTCTTGAAATTTGGACTTTTTAAAACTTCGTTGTTTTAACTGCATTTTTTTAATTCAGTGCACTACGATGGCACATATGGTAATGTATTGCAATTGGTGGGTCTTGGATTCGAATCCCGGTGCCCACACGCACTTTTAATTCTATTACATGTCTTACTCGTAGCTAAATATACTTTTAACATTAGAGTATGTTGGTAACACGTAATAGTGAGAGACAACCATTTTCTCCTGTCAAAAATGGCCCAAAAAGCCTTCAGAAAGTACATTTAAAAAATAATTCTAATTTATTCGCCAAAGAATACGAAATTGAAAGGTAAGTGATCTCAAAAAATTTGAGCTTTCTATAAAAACACAATTTAAAGGTGAAGGAGCACAATTTCGCATTTAAAATAGACATTTAATTTAAATTATAAGTTTTAACGCATAAGCGATCATATAAGAAATAAAATCTAAAATTAGAACAGAACGAAGCAAAAAAGAAAGAAGTTTAGTTTGAACGGTCACGAAATTAGCAACAGGTCTATTATTATGTATGAATACTAACTAAACAAGATAAGACCTAAGTAGTGAGATTAAAGTGATGATAATCCGAACTAACAGCGCTTTAATAAACATTGCATTAACCGCAAAATTAATTGCACTTCTTAGGAAAAACTGCTTTAAGCCCAACTTTAACTTTGCGCTCAAATAGATTCCGACATAACAAATGGGCACATTAATGTTTGCTACGACTTACAATTCATGGAAGTTTCCCTTGTCGCGATAATAGGAAACGTGCATTTTTGCTAACAAATAGCTAAACTTTTGCAAATGCATGCTGCGACAACAATTCGCATAACTCACCTGAAAAAAAATCGTGGAACAGCAGATGGCGATAAACGTTACAAATCTAGTCCACAAAACACTATTGTTTATAAATATTAAATCACACCGAATGACGCGCTGACTCCGAAGCGGTTTTCACCTGAAAATGACAGAAAGTATAATGAGTAAAAAATGTACCACTCGTAGATTTATTGAGACTTATCAATAACCAGCCCTGTGCCCCATGAGGTTCCTCATCAGCAAAAAGCAACATTTCAACAATCCAACATTTGTCAAACCATGTTCTAACTTTAAAAGTAATACACTTGCAATACAAATTTTCGTTCGTTATTTTACTCGTTTAAAGGATACATTTTCAAAAACCCCAATTCAACTGATTTTTATTTATCGACAGAAGTCTAAACGCAAATAGAATGCAACCTAGACTACCGTATGCAGCCCTCTAAACGTGAATAGTGAATCATAGGTAGCGAAACTATCAACAGTTGAGCCACAAACGCTTAGCAAGCGATCGCTCTCTGGGGAGACCCAGAAGGCTTCATTATATTGCTCAGACCAATAGAAATCTAATAAGATCGAAACCTCTCGTTTCCAAAATCTGAATCTGATAAATGTTCAAACCTATTGATCTGTGCATTAGAAGCTTAAATACCAATCAACTACAAAAAACTGAATTTTTGTAGCGTTTAGTCTCTGACGAATTTCTTATTTTTGTTTCGCTTTTTCTTGTTCTTGCTGCAAGAACAAGGCAAGAAATTTATGAGAAAGAACAAGATAAGACAAGAAGTTCTTTTA
Organism: Dastarcus helophoroides; assembly: GCA_028583605.1. Classification (NCBI taxonomy): domain Eukaryota; kingdom Metazoa; phylum Arthropoda; class Insecta; order Coleoptera; family Bothrideridae; genus Dastarcus; species Dastarcus helophoroides. The sequence goes on from CM053328.1 coordinate 29,545,650, forward strand.
GCAAGTACAATATTTCTTGTCTAAAAAATTAGCAAGACGCAAGATTTCTTGCTTTTTTTCAATATTTGCTTAAAATAAATCCTAAAACGGTGTTTTTAAACATTTTAAATACACAGTACCTTTATAAGTAATAAATTCTGGCGATCCCATTTGAAAAAAATTGAAATTCTAGAAATCAAAAAGAAACTAAAAGTTTAATGTTAAATTTTTCTGAAAATGATACTATTTAATGCAAAATTCAAGAAAAATTTTAATGTTTTTCTAATTTCTAATTACCCTAATTTATAATCAAAAATTCATAATTTGAGAAAACGTTAAACATTTATGAAAAACTCGTAGTTTTCTCAAAATATTGAAATTTTCAGTTTCAACGTAAAATTTCTAATTTAACATTTTTAAATATTCTTAAAGCATTTCGAAATTTCCAAAAATCTGTTATTACTTTCAGAAATCTTAAGTTTTTTATACAAATTTTTCTATTTAAATTTGCTCTCGAAATTTCAAAATTAACATTTTTAATGCATATTGTGCGACAATATGCATTAAAAATGTTTGAGGTGAAAATCTAAAATTTGAAAGTAACTTTGAAAAATTCGACTTTGAAGTTTAAATTTTGAATCAAAAATTTAAATGATATATTTAAATTTAACGTCAAATTACCAATCCTTAACAAAAAAATGTAACCGAAAATTTAGGCATATGGAAAAAGCAACTGGCAAAGAAAATGTCACTCGATATGAATGGAAAATGTTTCAATTTTGAGTGTTTTCTCGCAATTTGTTGTTTTGTTAAAAAAACTATTGAGTTTTTTCTGAAAAGTCGAAAATTTTGATTGTAAATTAGAAATGTTATGTTTAAATTGAAAGAATTTAATTTGAGCTTCAGATTTCGCGAATAAGGTAGTTATTTCAGGAAAAAAACACGAAATTATCACCAAATAATGTTTTTAATTTGGAGTGTTATCTTAAAATACTAGCTTTTTTTTTCGAAATTTTCAGTCTAAATTTCGATTTTTTTATAAATTTTGGGTGGGTTTTCGTTTTGTCTTTATGTGATTTTATTTCTTAAATTGATTATGTCGCAATTAATTCTGAATTTGTAAAACAACTTCTTGTCTTGCTCAGCAAGACAAGATAAGAAGTTAGGTAGCAAGATAAGAAATCTTGCTTTGTGTATCACTAGTATTTTTATCCCAAATTAACACCTTTAGGAAATGTTGTACAAAAGTTTAGGGTCGCTATTCTGAATTTCTGATCCCTTTTCAAAACTCGGAGTTTCTATTTCATTTATTCTTTCAACTTACAAAAGCCATTTTCGGAAAATTTTGATTTGATATTTTCGTTTTACATAAGTTTCGATTGTAGCTTTGCACTGTTGATGTTTTATCTGATTATTTGAGAAAAGTTTGCTAAACTAATTTTTTTTGTTCAGTCGTGAATTTCGTAAAGTTTTTTACCAAAAATCTGAGTATCTTAATTCTAAATTTTTCACTTAACCCTTTGGGTGCACATTTATTCGAATAATTTCTTGCGTTTGGAGCACATTTAATTTTTTGGGTTATAGAGTAATTTATAAGAACAGCTTATTTTATGCAACAATTCATTTATTTCATGATATATTAATATATGTATGATATTGGGATAACTTTAAATATTCAGTATTGCAAAAAAAGAAAAAATTAGGAACAAACAAATTCAAGTAATAATAAAAAGCAAATTTTATTAATAATTTTGAAGTGTATGGTATTCTTCAAAACAGGTGGGCAAATGCAGTGGTACTTTGCATTCTTTGCACTGCCAGGTGGTGTCTTTTCTAATTTGCTTCTTAAAACAAACACGGCATCTTTTTTGAGGGTGTTCCTTGCATTTGGTTGGTGAAATATATTCAGGGAAGTGTGCTTGGCATATATATTTGTCTCTTCCACTAGGCTATTCCAAAAATCTTCATTTAGGACTTCATTCAAAATATCCAAAAGTTTAGGATTAGCACCTAGCCTTCGCAGACACAAAGGATTTATTCCAGACACTTCACGAAACCGTTTTACATTAGGTAGATTGTCTTTTTATTTCCAAATCCATTGATCTAATTCCTCAAGAGAAGATTTACTATCACTGTTTGATAAGTATCTTGTACGTCTTTTGCATCTTTGTTTTATCTCACTATCATCACTGCTATCATTGTTAACTTCGTTATAGTTTTCATCATCTTCACTTTGAAAGCCACTGTAATCACTAAAAAATTCTTCGTCAGATTGACCTAAATCATTTTTTTCAATTAAACTTTCGCTATCACTTTCAAAAAATATGTCGCTAATTTGTGACCTTATGGGTCAGTACAGCACAAGGTACATTTTGATAATGAAATTATTTTCTCGGTTGCAACTGATACAAATTACTTTCAAATAAACAAGAATAAACGTGTTAAATATTGTCTCATTTTCAATGACGTATCAGAACGTCATGTGCGACTTTGGCCAAATTAATGCATGACGTTCTGATACGTCGAATGTGGTCAAAGGGTTAAAATTTTAATTTTCACGATTTTTTTATGTTTAACTTTTCGATATATCGAATTTATAGAAATTACTAAAATATATAGATACTTTAAAAGTTTTTATTTTTACTCTTTCCAAATGTCAATTTTTTTTCAAAGTTAGTAGTTTTTAAAAATTTGAAATTAATTTAGCTCTAAATTTTAATTTTTCCTTAAATCTTAACGACAATAGATAAAAGTTAAATTTTTGTAAGTTTGGAGGCAGCAATATCAACACAAAATAAAAAGAAATGGTTATTGGTTTGAAAACAAATTCCAACTTTTTTATTTGAAAATCATCGAACTTGCTTACAAAAGCTGATGGTTGTTTCATCCAGTTTTATTTATAAATAGAGAAAATAAAGACAAATATATGCATAACGAATTAATGATTAATGATCAAGAAAATAATATATTAATTTTACAAAAACGGTTGCCTTAAATACAATAATTTGTTTTACTTGTTGAGAGCATGCATTTCGGAGACATAAACAATTTAATAGTCCATTTTCAGCCTCTTCAGTGAGTTGGTAAGTAACAAAATTTGTGCTATTTTTAAAGCCACTGATTAAAACGAATAAACACAACTTTAGACTCATTATTTTTTTAATAAACATTTTCTAAAAAGAGTCAACTTTGATAAAATGACGGGGCATACTTTCAATTAAAATACGAATTAATTACTTGAAAATAAAAACACTACAAAGTTTTAATATCGCCTCTATTCACGAATTTGTGTGACTGCAATTGCGACGCTCATGTCATTACCAAACATGAATAACAAAATAGTGTTTTTATTTCCAAGTTATTAATAATTTAATAACGGTCACATATTTTAAAATACGAATTGCTGTATTACTGATGGATTTCCTGAAACACTGAACTGTAAACACTTTTAGTAAAATTGAGTAGAAAGTTTTAATTAATCGATTGTCACGCATATTAATCTAATTCATTACCAGAAGAAGCGTTAAAGTCATTTCCTTAATGTGCTGTAAATAGTACCATGTCAAATTTTACTAGCTGACCAAATTGGATCCCAAACATGATCAATCGGCTTCAGGTCTGTACTGTTAGCCGAATCAATTCATAACCTTAGTATTCTCGGTATATTCAGGAAATTATGCAATATTTTTTCACTTCTGATGCCAAATTTCTATCCATTTACATCCGAATACTAATAGACTTCCCATAAATTACCACTCGCTCGGTGCCTCTTGAAACTTAGATACGAGAGGTCTATATCTTTCCTACATATTATAGGTTAGGTTCTTCCCACTAATAATAGAAATCCATTTTTGTTTTTAAGAAAATTTGATCTAAGGAAATATTATTTCTTTTCATTTCATAAAAATTGGTTTGGCCTTTGCTCGTAACCTTTGTAATCCTTTAGGTTTACATCGAATTTCTGGTGGTAATTCTCGGCAAAAAACTAATAGCTGCAATAAAAAACTACTATGTAGCCAAAAAGAAGTTAAATGTTAAAACAATAAAAATTTTAACCCCCTATTCCATTTAAAATTTTTGAAGAGGCTGCTGCCCCGGCCAATGGGATGCACCTCCAGGTTTCAACCTACACTAAGTGTTCCCCTTAGAACCAAAATTGACCGGTTCCGGTTTTTTGCATATAACGTTTTTATTTTCTAGATATCACCTTGTATTGTAAACTAATAATAAAATAAAAACCATCAAATAAAAAAATAATTTTAAGTCTTCTAGTGTTTACCATTTGCATTCAGACCAACCTTTTATTAAATTCTTAAGTTATATTTGCCATATAGATTAATTCACATTCGCCGACTATTTCTTATTTGAACTCTGTCAACATAGTTTTAAAGATATTTGGAGAACAAGTAGACCACTCTTTAAATTGGTTTTGTCCATTTAGAAAATTAGCATCCAAAATCCTTACTCTATCTTAGGAGGAAGGGAGTTCATTATGTTTTAAGTAATTGTCCATTCTGTTGAAGAACATGAATAATGTAGTGAATAGATCCAAATACGTCATCACGATCTGTGCAATTAGCAAAGATTCAAATTTTGTGGATATTGAATGTATACATTGCATCCAATGTTGTAAGGGATTTTATTTGATAGGTAGCTTCAATAATGATGATTGGAGACCGGATTTTAGGTAAAATCCCATGATCCCACTTTTTACCCTTTTCTGCGTTTTTTATGCGTTAATGCGTTAATTGCAATTTTAATTATTTTTACGTTTTGATGCAAGATTTAGACCTATTTTCAAAAAGTTTCGTGCATATTTATAGGTTTCTATAGGTTTCTCCTAGTATATTTACACTTCTAAAGTGAAGTAATAAAATAAAGCAAAAAAATAGAAATCTGATCCATCACAGTAACAATAAGAAACTTCAAATACAAATACAAATGTAGAAATGTAATTTAATAGCAACTATTCTTATGACCCACTCAGTCCCCCACAAGTTTTACCTGCTATTGTGACGCAAGACAATTGAATTACCTTACCTATTTATCTTAATTTTTGAGTAAAAACAGATATGTGAAAAAAATGATAAAATTGTCTAAAGGATATTTGTTTTCTTCAATTAAAAAAAAATAACTTTAAACTGTCCCCTGCAAAGTGCACAAAGTTTGGAGTCAACTGGAGAAAAATCCTTTAATTATAGATGTTGGAAAACTTTTTTTGTAACGGCATATCCCAAAATGGCATTTATTTGACGGTTTCTATGAATCAAAACAATGTCATTTTAGACAAATGTAAAACAAAGGAAAAAGGGTGAAATAAAGAATTTTTTTTACTCGAGTGGTTTATAGCACTCGCCTTCGGCTCGTGCCTTAAACGCCATAAACTAAATTATATCATAGCAAACGTTATTCAAAATATCATATATCAAAATGCTGAACTTAATCTTAGATTTTTGAAATTTGGAATTTTTATTCGAAATTTTCAGAAAACTCTAGATATGGACAAAGCCGTTTTTAAAAAAGTTTAATTTCGAGTTAATTTAAACTTCAAACAAAAGAAACTGAATTCATTAATAATCATTCTTAGAAATATTCATTTTTTTTGAAATTTTGAACTTCCTAACAAAAAGTGAAAAGGAGTTAATTCCAAATAAATTTCTCTATTTTAATACAAAATTTTCAGCTTTTTAAACTCAAAATTCTTGAAGTAAGCTAACATTTAGAATTACTGTCGAAATCTGAAGAAAAAAGAAGCCATAATTTCTGGAAAAAAAGGTTTGAAGTCAAAATTGTCGAAAAAAAGAAGATAAATTATAAAAATTGAAAGCAAATTTTAATCAGAAATTAAAAAAAAATGTCTACATTTCCAAATGATCAAATCTATTAATAAAAAATATCAAAATGCAACATTTTCCAAAATTTTGAAATTTGGAGCAAAACTTAGAGAAGAAATTTTACGGTTTCTTAAAACTTTAACTATCTTCTCAAAATTACCAGTGGAAATTAAAAAAAAAAAATTAAATATTAAGAGAGAAAAGCCAACATATTTTTTGAAGGTCTGAATGTTAGCCACTGCCAATGTGAAAGAAAATACTGAAGTTATTAAAACCAGCTTTCTTTTTCCAAAATTTCGACTTTAATACTGGCATTTTTAACTCGAAAAGTTGCAAAAATTTTATAAATCAAGTTTTTCTCAAAATATAAAGGCGATTAAAAGTAGAAGATTTCCTAATTAAAGTCTAAATTTGGTAATTAAGATCGAAATTTCAATACTGAATTTTTCACTTCGAAATTAAAAAAAATTAGATTTTCGGAATCAAAATCGAAATACTAAAACTAGTCAATTGAAATTAACAACTGTGAGTTAAACTGGTTGGTTAAATTCTGAATTTTAAATCCAGAAGATTAAAAATGCTCAGATTATATGTAAAACTCTAAATTCATAAAGGAATAACCATTTCAGATTAAATTTATAGAAGAAATTTTTAGGAAAATTATATTAAAAATGTCTTCTTCAAATTATGGATTTCTTACAAGAGATTTTAAATTTTTAGTAAAGAGTGAAATATTCCAAATTTTATTCAAATACCCCATTTAAACTTTAAATTTTTTAATCACAAATTTTTAAAAATATTACAAGTGCAAAATTTTTCTCAAAATTTCGTGTTAAATCTCAAAAGGTAACTTATATAAATTTTGAGTTTTTCTTACAATTTAATTTTTCCAAATGTGGAATTTCAGCTTTAAATTTTCGAGCCTTGGGGCCATAGTGATTGCCCCAGTAAGTTGCCAGGGCCCAAGTCATTTTAATTTTTTGGACATCTCGTGGCCAAAAGCAGAAATGAGTGGTATTCTCTATACCCTATATATTCACTAACAGAAATGCACCAGTAATATTTTTACTAGATTTGATAGAATTTTTGACTTCTAGTCTAAGATTTAGTAAAACAATTTACTTTGTAAAAAAGTTTGGTAGAATTTTTATCGTTTAATGGAATTTTTGTAAACAACGATAAACCATTATCTGTGGCGGGCTGGATTGATGACACTGACGGTCAGGTTTGACCCACTGGCGTAGTTTGGAGACCGCTGCTTTAAAATGTTTACACTAAAAGTTGCGACTTTTTTTATAAAACTCAAAACGTAAGGTCGAAATTTCGAATAAAACGAAGAGTAACCTTGAAAAAAAATTCTCAAAAATTCAAGCTTAACCTTGAAATATTGGTTTTTTTTTCTTAAATTTTTGTCTTTATCTCAGACTTTTTCTAGAAAGAGTAAGTTTCAAACAAATTCTTAAATTTACAAGTCAAATTTTCTAATTTCGAATACATTTTTGAGCTTGAAGTAAAAATTGCAAGATTTACGGATGGAAATTCGAGTATAAACTCGAAATTTTAAGAATTTCGTAATTTGGAATATTATGGTTCTTCTAAATATCCTAGATATAAACTAAGATTTAAATTTTTCTGAAAATTTCGAGTGAACAGTTCTTAATTTTGACACGGTTTCTCAAAATTTCGACCTTAATTGCAAACCTTTCGACTTTTTTCGCAAAATTGCTAATTTAAACTTAAAATTTTGGTCTTTACATGTGAAAAGTTTTACATTAATCATGAAAATGTTGACTTTTTTGTCAAGATATTTGATTCTTTACTCGGAAACTGATGATTTTTTTTATTTTAACCTAAAAATCCGAAAATCTAATAATAAAAATAATTTTGAAACTTCTAGATTCTTTTGAAACGCCTTTTATCAAAATGTCAGGCTTTTAATTTTTAATTATTTTCTTAAAAATTCAATTTGAAACCTCACCTTTTAGGTTTATTCTAGAAATGTTTATTTATCTTCAAATTTCAATCTGAAATGTCGTCTTTTTTTATTGAGGTTCCAAGATTGCTTTTATCATTATTTTTGTCGAATTTTCGTTTTTCTCAAAATGGCAAATTCAATGCGTAACCTTTCTCTTAAAATTATTACTCTAAACCCTTAATTTTAAGGTAGAGATTTTGATTTTATTTTAAAACTTCGATCCTAATCCCATTTGTTTCGAAATCTTTAAAAATTGAAAATACAAAAATTGTCCCCTGAAACCAAGAAAGATAAAAAACACAACAAAGGTTGCTCTAACGCGCTTCGACAGCCAAAGCTATCATCTTCATAGAGATACTTGTATTTCAATTTTTGAAGATAACCAAGGACCAGTCCGTTCTACCAAAATTATGGCTTTTCGCAATCTTCAGTTTAAACAGTATACATTTTTGGATTTTTTTAAAATAATCACTTTTTTTTATAAATCTCATTTTCACTTTTGTAACAAATTTAGATTGTAAACTTAAAAGTTCAGGAAAGTTTGTATTTTAATATAAATTTTCGACCTTTTCTCGTCAAAAATTCGAAGTTAATTCTCACTCTTTTGCTTAGTTGTTAGCGCAAAAACTCAAAATTTCCTCTTTTGGGAGAACTTTTGGTCTGGTATATAATTTCTAAATTTTGACTTTACAAAATTTTCTTATAAACTTTTAAGTTATTTCCAAAATTGGAATTTATGTCTCACAATTTAAAGTTTGCAGTTTCAATATTGTTCTGTTTTCGAGTAGTTTTTGTTATCAATTTTAAATCTCTTTTATAAGATTCCTGACTGCGGCGCTGGCTACATATTTCAACAGAAAAAAAATTGGTGGCGGCCAAATTATACTGGACACGCAGGCGGCTAAACCGCTGAACGCATCTCATTAGATTCATACTAATGGCGAAAGCAACAGCTCGTTACTGATTGATACAATTTGGTCATTTTGCACCTTAGTGTCTGTCGATGTCAAGAAAAACTTTTTTAATTATGAGTATTTATGGCCGCGAGGATGCATCAATTTTATAATGGAAAATATTGAAAGACAATTAATTTGGAGTTGGGAATATAATAATGTTCAAAATGGTCAATAAATATTTTTCTTTGTAATTATGGTTTTAACCTTTAAAGGCCTTTTTTCGGAGTATTTTGTCTTTTAATGCCTTTTTTGTTCGTTTTTGCCCATTTTAAAGTTTTGCCCACCTTTTTAACTTATTTGATTGTGCCTAAAATCCGGTCTGTAATGATGATTGGCAGTTAACTAAAATGACGCCACATTACTTGCAAAATATTCACCGATATTACAGGTTACAGGTTTCCTTCATTCTTTCGGATAAGTCACTCGAATGAACCTGATCTGGGGATTTAATCCCTTAATCCGGGTTGATCTGTGCATTTGGATCATCTACCAAATATGATGCGTTCCACTAAAGTACATATCTGTGTACATATTAGTTAGCTCTTCCAATTAAATCCGCCAGTTAAAAACTTCTCGTTAATGGCCTAATACTCATCACCTTTCTATTGGACTCGCGGTATTTCTGCATCACTCGAAATTGGACTTTTGTTGTCTGTCATTTTTGAGTGAAAGATGTCAAAGTCACTCTTTTCTCGAGATTTCGACCTTTTCCTCGAGATTACGACTGTTTTTCTTTATATCGCTATATTTCTAAAAATGTCTATAATGTCGACTTTTTTTCAAATCGAACTTTCTGGAGATTTTAAATTAAATTTCAAAATTTGTGGCTGTTGGAAGGTTAGTCTGGGGGCGTAGGGATGACAGTTACACTCAGTATAGATATGACAAAATATGTCCTCCTGTATATATTTATTGAGGTGATTTTACGTTTTTCGTAAAAATAATTATCTAAAAAGTTATTTAGGGTGGATAGATTTTATTGAAACGCACTGTATACTGTTGTCAGTTCTAGTAGAAAAATGTAAAAGAAACATATAGAATACAAATTATCTTTACCAAGTTTTATAATCTGAAGAATATCATACTTTATCCCGATGATAGATCCTGTACGTAAAAATAGAAATACAAATTTTGTCCCCTGAAACCAAGAAAAATTAAAAAACATAACAACAAACAACACAACCAACAAAGGTTGCTTCTATTTTTTAATCTTTTTTGATATTAGGAGACAAGATTTGTGTTTCAATTTTTAAAGATAACCAAGGACTAGTCCGTTCCACCAAAATTATGGCTTCCCTATACTTAAATAACTAAAAGATTTGTTCAGTTTAAGAGAACGGGAATTCTCTAGTTCTTTATAGATGACGAACTAAATTTAACTTATTTTTTTGTTAAAATCACACCTTTTTATTAGTTTGTACGCAGTATTTTTTGAAGGAGCCAATTGTTTTGCAACATCAAGGGCTGACTTCTTTAGATTTCCTTTTCGTGAAAGTAAAAATAAATAAAACTTATTGTTTCTCAACCCAAACCAAAATATGACCTAGAAGCTTTAGTAAATTTAATACAACCCTCATTGTCAACGTATTCTAGCAATAAAATAGTTTTTTATAGACGTCAAAAATTTAAAATTTAATCAGATGTCTTATCGTAGCAAAAGTATGTCATGTTGCCATTTATAACTATGACCCAGTTAACTCGTAATGACTTATGTTGGATATTTACTGAAAAATCTAACGAACTGAACACAGAATTATTTAATCATTCGATTTAAAAACAGGTAATTTGTACTCCCATGCAAGCATTAAGCGAAATCAAAGTTTATAGGGCCTAATGCCATTGAGATTTACCTGTACGTTTGCGATTTAGGTTATAAATCCGCAATGTCACCCTGAAAAGTTTGCATGCATATATTGACGAAACGTAAACGCATCATACGCGCCACAAGAGATCAACGTCAGACGAGATCGGAAGGCTGAAATCACGCGTCAACGTCACGTCGCCATGACCAGCTGATCTCGCACATCTGCACAAGCATGACAATTTTCGCAGTCGCGCCACCGGTAGACAGACCACCACCGGAGTGAAATTGCGAGCGAACTGCGGCTCCGGGTTGACGGTGCGACCAAAGGGAACCGCCCGCTTGCGCACTATCATCGATTTTGCTGGACCCAACCTGGTCTCTGCTAGATGTATTATACATAACCCACTCTTAGGCCGGAGAAGAAGTTATGATCTGCAAGGAGAATTCGCCCAAATTAAGGAAAGAATAACGAGGTTGCGTTTTCGCGGTGTAATTTGTACTGCCTGAAAGGCCACTTTGCGGGGGATTTATGTACAACATGTTTTATTAATTGTCGTGTCGACTGTCGAATAGATTCAACTCGAAAGCTCTTTCGAACATAAATGCATTAAATTGGATTATAAACTGCTAATAGTCAACATAATCTTTATTCTTATCTAAGATTACAAATGGTCGAACATATCTGTCAAATACGCGATCAATTATTACTATTATCTATTCTTTAGAAACATTTTTTTTAATAATATAGTTCGTTAGCCACATAAACAGCAATCAAAAGCCCGGCGCATCCGCCATTTCCAACGTGCACTACAGATACATACTTCCGAAGAAGTTGGAGCTTTATTTGATAAAAGAAATGTCTGTTATTGAACTGCATCAGATATGTAAATTTGAAGGATTTAAATTGTAATACAAGAATGGATTATGGAAAACTCTCCTACAAGTAATATGCAGTATATCCGATTGGATATGTGATAACACCTCGCTATTAGCGGAGAGAGAAAAACATCGGTTAAGCCGTGCAACTGAGGAAACAATTCAATACCGGATTTAGAAAAAAAATCGAACACGTAATTTCTAAAATCTGCTGTAACTTCTTGCTGTTCGATTAAAAAATGCCAAAATCATTTTCGATTGGTTTCTGAAAAACTCTAAACTGGCGTATTTAAATATTTTTCTTGTTGAATCATCTGAGAAAATTAAGGTTACTTTTCTCAGAGAGTCCTAATTGAACTTTCTCACTTCTCTCAAGTCAGAAAAATTTCTGAACAACTTGATATGCCACATATGAAATGACAAAAGTACGTCATCACAAAAAAAAAACAGTATTTAAGTCATTTTTTTAATAGGTCCACTGGAATACACTGTGTAGTGTGTGACAAAAATCTAAAATTAATAAATGTCACAAGTGCGAAAACATCGGAAAACTTCGATTTTTATTTTTTGAAAGACAACTTTGTTACATCTTAAGTTAAATTGTTTTTGGTTTATGACCAGCGGCGTATTTATCTGAGGACTACACGGTGCACAACACCGAACCGTAAGCTCAGAGGAAGCCTAGCCCCTAATTAGCAAATAATCTGGAACTGGACATATCAGAACATAAATATTATAAACAGTGGTTTCTCTATGAACGTGTCCTACTGTTCTTGAAATTTTTTATATTCAATTATAGATATTCTTTTCCACAATTTTAACTTATTCTAAAAATTTCGTTTTTAAAACTGCAGGTTTCAATTTTTTTGAAAATTTCTCTTTAAAACCAAATATGTATGCATTTTCTAGAATAATAATTTTTCCTAAAATTTTTATTTCAATCAGTATGGTATGTCCGTTTAATTTTTTAGTAAAAGTTTTCAGTTTTTCTCAAAATTTAACACTTCTTCTAAGTTTGTATGGTTAATTTTAGAATTTTTTAACTCGAGAATTGAAAATTTTTTTAAGTAAACAAGTTTTTTTCCTCGAAATTTCTATTTTCTAAAAAATTTGGGAATTAATGTTGAAAGTTTTAGTTTTTTCCTGAAATGTCAATTTAGAAATTCAAAGTTTCGGTTTTTACTATAAAGTAACACCTTATTATATAAAGTTTGTCTTAAAATTTGAGTATTTACATCTTCAAGTTTTTTTTTAAACTGATCTTCCTCAAAATGTTGAAGGTAAACTTGAAATTTTCGAATTATTTTTTACACATTTTTTTTATTTTAAAGGTGTACGTAAATTTATTCTTTGTAAGTTGGTTTTAATGAATTTTAAATTTAAACTCAATATTTCAATTCTGCTGGAATTTATTTATAAGTTTGAGATTTTTCAAAATATTCTAGCTTTTTTCCAAAATTCGGAGTATAAGCTTTGAACGTTTGGAAATTTCGAAAAATTTCCTGCTTGAAACTTGAAATTTTTAGTACTCGCAAACTCGTTAAACATATTTGCTAAAAATGTTCTTTTGTTTCGATCTAAAATTTGGAAAAAACGTCAAATATTCTAATTTTAAATCAAATACGAGGGTAAATAAAATATTAACCGGAATTTGTTTTTAAAAATTTTATTTTTATTAAGTTATTAACTATTTTTCTACATAATCTCTTGATTTTGTAATGTGTTTTTCCCAACAAATTGGGAGTTTTTTAATGCCATCATCATAAAAAGAAGGAAGGCGTGTTTACAACCAATTGCATACAAATGTCTCAACAGTAGCATCATCATGGAATGGCTCACCTCCTAGAGCTTCTTTCAGTGGCCCAAACATATGATAATCGCATGGTGATAAGTCGGGACTGTAGGGAGGGTGTTCTAATGTTGCCTAATGCATTGCCTCTAATTTTTGAAGTGTCAGATTAGCTGAGTTTTGCTTCATTCAATAGCTAGCAGGTAGTAGGCAGCACTAACCGTTCGACAGTTCATGCAGAAAATGGACGTGCTGTCGGAAGAACCTTTCCAGTTGAGGGGCGAGTTTTCGTCTTGACGGGTGCAGCTTCCCCCTTTCTTCTCCCCTCCATGCTTGTTTGTTTAGATTCTTGGGTGTAATGGTGTACCCAAGTCTTATTACACAAAACAATACTTATTCTTCATGGTGAACTCTAATTGGCCGAGGAAATGTTAAATAAAATTAAAAAATTTAACAATACGTTGGAAAACATGTCCCATATGGCGCTGACAAATCTCCAGACGTTGTTGATTCTGTTCTTCAGTCAAAAGACTAGGTACCCACCTGGCAGAAATTTTTTGAAACAGCAGCTTATCTGTAATGATGGATTGAGCACTCCCAAAGCCCATCCCTATCTGAGCTGCAATTTCATCAATAGTCACCTTCCAAAAGACGCTGAACAGCGTTAATATTTTTCGCAGTCACACTGGTTAGAGGATGATGGGCATGGGGTTCATTTTCAACTTGAGTTCGTCCTTCCAAAAATTTTTTATGCCACTTATACATTTCATTTTTCTTTAAAAAAGTATCGCCAAACTATGCTTCTAGTCTATAAAGAATTTTGACAGGCTTTACACCTTCAACGGCAAGAAATTTAATAATAATGCACTGCGCAACATGCAGATGAACCTCTTGCTTACCCATTGTATTTACAAGTGACGAATGGCCAAAGCGGAATTTGCTTGAGTGCAGGAAGTCACGTGATATCTCCAACTAACATGTCTAAGAGTATGCGCGCATTCTCGACGTCACCATGTCGACATGACAGAAATTCTAATTCATATTTGATTTACCCTTATATTAACTTTCAAAGCCAAAATTTTGCAATAAAAGTAAATATTTTTGGAGAAAATATGAAATTTTGATCCGCTGCGTAGTGTGAGGGAGGCAAAGGGGACCATGGCCTCGGGCGACATATATGTGGGGTCGGCAATTTTTTTTATATTTAATTTAACAACTTCAGCTTTAATCGTCAGATTCTTAATTAGTTTAAGCTTTTTCTCTTTGATTCTTGTTGTCATATCATCCTTACGATACATTATTTTACAAAGTTGAGGTCTCTTAGAGTTAGAAGTAAATTTAGAATTTTTTTTCAATGTCTGACAATTCCGACTTTTTATCAAAATATTGACATCTTATTCGAAATTTATAAAAAAGTAAAGATTTCTTTAAAAAGTCAAATCAAGAAAAACTTCTAAATTAAAATTTTAAACCCGAAATAGGTACAAAAAATGTATGCATCAACTTAAGTATTTTTTCTAAATTTGCAGTTTTTCGCAATATTCTCAATTTAACTCGCAGTTTGTACTTTTGTTTATGAAATGTGTTGTTCATGCTCAAACTTCAGATATTTTTTTTTGTAAATGTATCTTTTTCCTCAAAATGTCTAAGCTCTACTTTCAAAATCTTTCGAAAGCTCTAAAGCTCTAAATTTAATAATAAAAATGTATTTACATTACAGAGGAATATATAAAATATTCCGATGATGTAACTGGATTTCACATTAAACTTGTAAATGGACAGTGCTATAAATTGTTCTATAATTCCTATATTTGTTTTTGTTATCTTCAGCACAATTTGTTATACTTTTGGCAACACTGACATCCAACATTATATTGCTTATTTCATGCCTGATACATAATTATTGCAATAAATATTGGGCTTCTGTTAAATTATATACATATTTATTATATATGTGAATGTTATGCTTTAATAGTTATTAAAATATACATTGTTGCCAACCTTCTCTAAACATTTTCATTGATTCGTGGGTCTGCTACCCTTAAACTCTCAAAGTGTAGAAACCAGCTATTCTACAGATTATCTAACTAATGTGTATATTAACTTTTCTCCATTCCTCAGCAATGGTGTACTTGGCCAAATTTTCATTTTTAATGTCTAACCATGTTTCTATACACTCTGGAGCAGTCAAATGTAATAAATTCAATATTTTAGTTATTGTTTATATTTATGAAAAATCCACAGATGAATACAGTACAGATGAATTTTAGATTAAAAGATGACATCCTGCATCGCAAATGCAAACCTCTTGGAGTTACAGTTTCAACCCCTAATTTTTTTAATTGGAAGTAGGGACTTGGTACACCTCACTTAAAAAGTCTTTTCATTCTTCTCTATTCAAAAATGTTACGGTTACTACATTTATTTATCAAATAAACAGTAAAAAAATAATTTATCAACTTGATGAAATTTTCTACAATAATAACTAATAGCGGCTTGTGCGGTTCGTCCTCGATAATCATAAAGAGAGCAAAAACAATTTCGATATCTTGTTTTGATTTTGTAAAAAAGGAAACGTTAAAAACTTATCAACCTTATCAGAGTCAATTGTATTTTTTGACGAAAACATCCCATTAAATTTCCAAAACTGTGACAGAATTAAACAGTGGTCAGTATCGTGCTTCAGTTATCTTTTTGCACATTTTGAAAATTTAATATAGGTCATTTAACAGAAATGCATAAAATAATAATTTTGCAAATGATCGGTTATGGAGACAGAGCAAAATCACAGGCAGAAGTGGCTCGTCAATTTCTACAAAAATTTTCTGATTTACCGCCTATATCCCAATGCACAATTAGTAAAATCTAGAAGCATTTTCAGGAACATGGACATGTAGGAAAGCTAAAAAAGAACCTTCCAATGCATTAACTAATGATGCCAAATTGGAAATAATGAATGAGTTTCAAGAAAATCCACATACTTCAAGTCGACAAGTAGCTGCAGCACTGAACGTTAGTCATTTCTCGTTTATTTGTGTACTGAAAGAAAATAAAATTCATCCTTAGATCATGTCAAGAGCTCAGTGATGACGATTTTGATAGAAATTTTTGTGACCAAATGATGCAAAGATTAGATAATAATGTCATCCAAATAGAAAACATATTGTTTTCTGATGAGTCCACTTTTACTCTTTACGGTCATGTAAATCGTCATAAATGTCGCTATTGGATGAGTGAAATTTTCCACTGGATGAGAGAATTGCAGACACAGAATCCTGAAAAAGTTAATGCTTGGGCAGGGATCATGTCATTGGTCCATTTTTCATTGATGAAGATTTAAATGGAGATCATTATTTAGCATTGCTCCAAAACAACATTGGCTTTCGTAAACTTATATCCAGCCCAAGAAAATCCACATGTTCCAGCTAATATGTAATATGGTTCCTGCAAGATGGAGCACCACCACATTACCAAGTCAATGTCCGGCAATATCTCGATTTTACATTACCAAATCGGTGGATAGACGCCTCTGGACTTTTTTATGGGGTTATGTGAAAAGTACAGTGTATGAAACCAAACCCCGCGACGCAGCTCACTTACGAGCAAGAATAATTCTTGCGATTGCGTCGGTGACACCAGAGATCTTGAATATTGTGAGAAGACATTCTTATTCACGATTGGGATGCTGCCAAGATGTTGGAGGTGCCCATTTTGAGCATCTCCTACATTAAGTATGGTTTGTTGAAAAAGGAAATTAATGTTTTTTGACTGTTAATTTTTGAAACATGTAGCAACCATGACATTTTTGAATAGAGAATGAAAAGACCTTTCAAATGAGGTATAACAAAATTATTTTCGGTTTAAACATTTAGAGGTTGCAACTGTCATTCGAAGAGGGTTGCATCTAGGAATGAAGCTTTTACGGTGGAGGATGTCTTTTTAACATCTAAAACTGACGGGCTCGAGATTTTTCATAAATTTGTAGAATAACTGAGATACGGAATTCATTCCATTTGGCTGTTGCGCACTGTATATATTTTGGTCAAATTAATAAAATAAACCATATTATAATGATCTTCGGATGTGATCTGAAAAAAACTACAATTTTTGAAAAAACCAATCAGGCATCTAAATGAAAAAATAAAAAAAATGAAATTTGTTATGGTAGTGATGCATCAATATAAAAATAATTTAAAATAAATACCATTTTTTAATTTTTCATAGTAATTATAACAATATATTCATTAAAATTATCTGCGAGTTTTCCAGAAAGAAGAAAGAAAACATTTCTAGGGCTTCAAAATTTTGATTTTATTTTTCGAAATTTCATCTTTCAGGTCTTTTTAAAAGCCCAAAATCCGAATTTTTAGAAAAAAGTTAAGTTAAATCTAAACTTCAATATTTAATATTCAAAATGAAAAGTGTTGGTAAATAAATTTATGTAGGTAATAAAATTTTTTCAAAATTTCGAATTCCAAAAATTTTAATGGTGCTGGAAATTTTTTAGAAATAAGTCGAATATTTATGTTTAAAGTCAATAACAATTCTTAATTAAGTTGAAAATTTTGGGAATCCTTTTATATAAAAGATTTTCTTGGAAATGTTGACTCTTTTCTCAAAATACCAAAATTAATTTAGAAATGTTTTTTGTTAATTTCAAGATATAATTTAAAAATTCGACAAAAAAAATTATATTTTAAGTCAAAGTGAAAACTTTAAAAGAAATATTCAATTTAGCAGAATGATTTTAAATGTTTAATTAATAAATATTTCAATTTTAAAATCCAAACTTCGAAGTATTTTAACTTTGCTTTTCTTTCGACTTTAATCTATAGAGGTAAATTCCGATTTGTTACTCAAAGTTTGGAATTAAAACTTATTTAGTGACCCTTGAGAAAAAGAGTAGTGTTATAATTAAACTCAAATAGAGCAAGAAAAAGTGAAACTTCAAAATCAAATTTTAAAGGAAAATGAATAACATGTCTATTTTAATGTTAAAAATTTAACAAGAAACCAATTCTTTATAAAATAAAGGTATATTTATTGTTAATTAAAAAAAAAAGTTAAGATTTTAAAAATAAATCTAAATGTTAGGTTAAAAATCGAGAATTACTAGTTAAAATTTAACATTTTTGAAAAGATAGAATTAAATTTTAAATCTGAATTTTGCAGTTTATTTAGAAATTTAGACTTAAAAAACATTTCAATGGTTTTCTCGTAATTTTAAATTTAATCTCAAAAATTCGATTTTTTTCTTTAACTTTATAAAAATGTGTTAGTCTGCATTACATAATAAAGCAAAAAATCTAAGATTTACAAAACAGAATTTCCAGATGTCTAAAAAAATTTTGGAAAATGTCATAAATTAGAGTTTACAGTCAAAATGCTGATCATTTTTGTAGAGTTGTTTTTTCTAAATCTCTATTCTTTCTTGAATATACAATATGAATGTACAATAAAAAATTCAAATGTACATTAAATATTTTAAGTAAAATCGAAAAGTTGAGAAAGAATTCTAATTTTATGAATTAAAATTTCTTGAACGGTCAAAGTTTACATCAAAATGCTATTTAAAGTTTCAATTGGCAAAAATTTCCTAATTGATGAAAGGCGAAATTTTGAAATTCCAATAATAAACAAAAACTAATGAGTTTTAGCTAAAATATTCTGAAAAAAATTCTTTGACACTTAGATTTGAAAATCTAAATGTCGATTTTTTTTTTCGAAATTGTAAGCAGAAATTTAAAGACAAAGATGTCGAAATTTTTGTATTTAAGCCAATATTTGGAAAAAAAGTCAAAATTTCATTAAAAATCGTAAAAAGGAAAAGATTTATGTTTAATTTTCAATTTTGTATTTAAATTTTGCAAAAATGATAAGCTTTATCTTTAGTTTCCAATTCTGTATCAAAATTTCGTTTAAAGTTTAAAATCGACATTTAGATTTTCAAATCTAAGTGTCAAAGAATTTTTTTCAGAATATTTTAGCTAAAACTCATTAGTTTTTGTTTATTATTGGAATTTCAAAATTTCGCCTTTCATCAATTAGGAAATTTTTGCCAATTGAAACTTTAAATAGCATTTTGATGTACACTTTGACCGTTCAGGAAATTTTAATTCATAAAATTAGAATTCTTTCTCAACTTTTCGATTTTACTTAAAATATTTAATGTACATTTGAATTTTTTATTGTACATTCATATTGTATATTCAAGAAAGAATAGAGATTTAGAAAAAACAACTCTACAAAAATTATCAGCATTTTGACTGTAAACTCTAATTTATGACATTTTCCAAAATTTTTTTAGACATCTTGAAATTCTGTTTTGTAAATCTTAGATTTTTTGCTTTATTATGTAATGCAGACTAACACATTTTTATAAAGTTAAAGAAAAAAATCGAATTTTTGAGATTAAATTTAAAATTACGAGAAAACCATTGAAATGTTTTTTAAGTCTAAATTTCTAAATAAACTGCAAAATTCAGATTTAAAATTTAATTCTATCTTTTCAAAAATGTTAAATTTTAACTAGTAATTCTCGATTTTTAACCTAACATTTAGATTTATTTTTAAAATCTTAACTTTTTTTTTTAATTAAAAATAAATATACCTTTATTTTATAAAGAATTGGTTTCTTGTTAAATTTTTAACATTAAAATAGACATGTTATTCATTTTCCTTTAAAATTTGATTTTGAAGTTTCACTTTTTCTTGCTCTATTTGAGTTTAATTATAACACTACTCTTTTTCTCAAGGGTCACTAAATAAGTTTTAATTCCAAACTTTGAGTAACAAATCTATAGATTAAAGTCGAAAGAAAAGATAAGTTAAAATACTTCGAAGTTTGGATTTTAAAATTGAAATATTTATTAATTAAACATTTAAAATCATTCTGCTAAATTGAATATTTCTTTTAAAGTTTTCACTTTGACTTAAAATATAATTTTTTTTGTCGAATTTTTAAATTATATCTTGAAATTAACAAAAAACATTTCTAAATTAATTTTGGTATTTTGAGAAAATAGTCAACATTTCCAAGAAAATCTTTTATATAAAAGGATTCCCAAAATTTTCAACTTAATTAAGAATTGTTATTGACTTTAAACATAAATATTCGACTTATTTCTAAAAAATTTCCAGCACCATTAAAATTTTTGGAATTCGAAATTTTGAAAAAATTTTATTACCTACATAAATTTATTTACCAACACTTTTCATTTTGAATATTAAATATTGAAGTTTAGATTTAACTTAACTTTTTTCTAAAAATTCGGATTTTGGGCTTTTAAAAAGACCTGAAAGATGAAATTTCGAAAAATAAAATCAAAATTTTGAAGCCCTAGAAATGTTTTCTTTCTTCTTTCTGGAAAACTCGCAGATAATTTTAATGAATATATTGTTATAATTACTATGAAAAATTAAAAAATGGTATTTATTTTAAATTATTTTTATATTGATGCATCACTACCATAACAAATTTCATTTTTTTTATTTTTTCATTTAGATGCCTGATTGGTTTTTTCAAAAATTGTAGTTTTTTTTCAGATCACATCCGAAGATCATTATAATATGGTTTATTTTATTAATTTGACCAAAATATATACAGTGCGCAACAGCCAAATGGAATGAATTCCGTATCTCAGTTATTCTACAAATTTATGAAAAATCTCGAGCCCGTCAGTTTTAGATGTTAAAAAGACATCCTCCACCGTAAAAGCTTCATTCCTAGATGCAACCCTCTTCGAATGACAGTTGCAACCTCTAAATGTTTAAACCGAAAATAATTTTGTTATACCTCATTTGAAAGGTCTTTTCATTCTCTATTCAAAAATGTCATGGTTGCTACATGTTTCAAAAATTAACAGTCAAAAAACATTAATTTCCTTTTTCAACAAACGATACTTAATGTAGGAGATGCTCAAAATGGGCACCTCCAACATCTTGGCAGCATCCCAATCGTGAATAAGAATGTCTTCTCACAATATTCAAGATCTCTGGTGTCACCGACGCAATCGCAAGAGTTATTCTTGCTCGTAAGTGAGCTGCGTCGCGGGGTTTAGTTTCATACACTGTACTTTTCACATAACCCCATAAAAAAGTCCAGAGGCGTCAGGTCTGGTCATTATAGTGCCCATTCTACCATACCTCGTCTCCCTATCCACCGATTTGGTAATGTAAAATCGAGATATTGCCGGACATTGACTTGGTAATGTGGTGGTGCTCCATCTTGCAGGAACCATATTACATTAGCTGGAACATGTGGATTTTCTTGGGCTGGATATAAGTTTACGAAAGCCAATGTTGTTTTGGAGCAATGCTAAATAATGATCTCCATTTAAATCTTCATCAATGAAAAATGGACCAATGACATGATCCCTGCCCAAGCATTAACTTTTTCAGGATTCTGTGTCTGCAATTCTCTCATCCAGTGGAAAATTTCACTCATCCAATAGCGACATTTATGACGATTTACATGACCGTAAAGAGTAAAAGTGGACTCATCAGAAAACAATATGTTTTCTATTTGGATGACATTATTATCTAATCTTTGCATCATTTGGTCACAAAAATTTCTATCAAAATCGTCATCACTGAGCTCTTGACATGACCTAAGGATGAATTTTATTTTCTTTCAGTACACAAATAAACGAGAAATGACTAACGTTCAGTGCTGCAGCTACTTGTCGACTTGAAGTATGTGGATTTTCTTGAAACTCATTCATTATTTCCAATTTGGCATCATTAGTTAATGCATTGGAAGGTTCTTTTTTAGCTTTCCTACATGTCCATGTTCCTGAAAATGCTTCTAGATTTTACTAATTGTGCATTGGGATATAGGCGGTAAATCAGAAAATTTTTGTAGAAATTGACGAGCCACTTCTGCCTGTGATTTTGCTCTGTCTCCATAACCGATCATTTGCAAAATTATTATTTTATGCATTTCTGTTAAATGACCTATATTAAATTTTCAAAATGTGCAAAAAGATAACTGAAGCACGATACTGACCACTGTTTAATTCTGTCACAGTTTTAGAAAGTTAATGGGATGTTTTCGTCAAAAAGTACAATTGACTATGATAAGGTTGATAAGTTTTTAACGTTTCCTTTTTTACAAAATCAAAACAAGATATCGAAATTGTTTTTGCTCTCTTTATGATTATCGAGGACGAACCGCACGAGCCGCTATTAGTTATTATTGTAAAAAATTTCATCAAGTTGATAAATTATTTTTTTAGTGTTTATTTGATAAATAAATGTAGTAACCGTAACATTTTTGAATAGAGAAGAATGAAAAGACTTGTTAAGTGAGGTGTACCAAGTCCCTACTTCCAATTAAAAAATTTAGGGGTTGAAACTGTAACTCCAAGAGGTTTGCATTTGCGATGCAGGATGTCATCTTATAATCTAAAATTCATCTGTACCGGGATTTTTCATGAATATAAACAATAACTAAAATATTGAATTTATTACATTTGACTGCTCCACAGTGTATAGAAACATGGTTAGACATTAAAAATGAAAATTTGGCCAAGTACACCATTGCTGAGGAATGGAGAAAAATTAATACACACATTAGTTAGATAATCTGTAGAATAGCTGGTTTCTATACTTTGAGAGTTTAAGGGTAGCAGACCCACGAATCAATGAAAATGTTTAAAGAAGGTTGGCAACAATGTATATTTTAATAACTATTAAAGCATAACATTCACATATATAATATATATGTATATAATTTAACAGAAGCCCAATATTTATTGCAATAATTATGTATCATGCATGAAATAAGCAATATAATGTTGGATGTCAGTGTTGCCAAAAGTATAACAAATTGTGCTGAAGATAACAAAAACAAATATAGGAATTATAGAACAATTTATAGCACTGTCCATTTACAAGTTTAATGTGAAATCCAGTTACATCATCGGAATATTTTATATATTCCTCTGTAATGTAAATACATTTTTATTATTAAATTTAGAGCTCTCCAATTGAAACAATTATTTTTAATGTGAACGTTTTAACAGATCATCGTCGAATATTAATTCAATCAGTCTGGACTATTGTGCAAATGAATTATTACCTCTGCATGTTTTTTAGTTTTACAAAAAATATATTTCGCAGGAGGTGTTATTTTTCAAACAAGGTAAACAGTTTTGCTGATTATTCGTGCATATTTCGATCCTCAATAAATAAAAATGTCTTCCTCACATATAAAGTCCCTTCTCGCGCTAGGTATTTGTCAATATCACGAATAAATTCGGTTGAACTGCAAACATGATAAAAATTGTTCTACCAAAATAATATGCCGGTTCCACGAGTGTATCATATATGTTACTCCGCATTTGATGCAAAAGGAAACGATGTGAAAAGAGTATTTGAAATTCATACAAAATCCTCTCTAAGTCAACCGTAAAGACGACCAAGCATAAAGTAATTTGTCAGTAACAGCCCCATTCAACTATAGGAGAAAAATTAAAAATGTAATCCGGGCTTAAGGGTTTTTCAAAAGTATTGTATTTCAAAACCTTCCTCAAAAAAGGGATTTTTTTTTATCGTAGACACAATCATAAACATCTTTTAAAAAACGCCTTCAGTCTCAATAACACAGTCTGTTTTTTTGTCCTAGCAGGACTGTGTACGTAACCTAAGTTTGAAATGAGATTCCCATCATAGTCATCATCATAGAAATTAAGCAGTCAAAACAAAGTTATGTCAATAATCAACCACATTTTGCAACACCTTAAACCAAAGTTGTGTCAGTAAATTAATTTGCTGTTGTTTTGCAACAAATGGGATATTCAAGAATAATGAAAAGTTTGTTTTTTTAAAGTTTAATCCACTCACAAAGGGTAACCCCATTATGCTTTCAAAGCACTGCGAGTAGGATGCGAAAACAAGGATGGATGGCGATGAACCGCCTTCTTAAACAAGGATAGCTTGTAATATTTGGGGAAAATTCTTTTCGGTAACAAGTTCCATAACTTGGAAGTTCTATAGAAAAAAGACTCTCCGTAGACAGAAGTCCTCACTGTGTCAAGCTGGACCACACAGGAATTTGCTGTCTCCGACTGTCTAGTACGCCGCAAGAAGCTTGCCATTGGGGGGATTAATCCTATTAGTTCCTGCGAGCATCTTCCATGATAGTAATTGTAGAAAAGAGACAAGTCACCAACCATACGCCTGTGCTCTGGTTTTTCGAGAGAATTGGTCAGACTCTCGTCATCAATTAGGCGAATCGCTCTTCTTTGAATTGAATCCAAGAGAGCTAAAGTGTGTTTTGACGCTGAACTCCAAGCATGAGAACAGTATTCTAGTGTTGGCCTAACTTGAGCTTAGTATAGTGTTAATAGCTGATGAGATGTGAAGTACTTTTTAGCTCTAAAAAGAAAGCCTAGCTTCTGAAAGGCGGATTTAGAAATGGCGCGCACATGATCGTTCCAAGAGAAGTTAGTACTCGCATTGACTCCTAGGATAGATGGATTAGAACCCATCGGAAGGATTTTAACGTCCATTAGTATGTTCGTTGCATTATTCCTTGATATTTTCTTAGAGAAAACCGTGGCCTGAGTTTTTGAATCATTCAAGTCGACCAAATTGTTTTACCCCATTCCAGAATAATCTCTAAATCCAGATTAATCGTCTGTATCTGCTGTTTCCTTAGTCGATCTGAAGCAGCGATAGATAATGGTTTGTCGGAGAAAAAAGATGACACAAGGTTACTATCATCTGCGTAGCTGTATATAGGATTGGAAGTTGAAGCTAAGAGATTGTTTATGTGTAACAGAAATAGAGTAGGAGACAGAACAGAGCCCTGACGCGCCCCTGCGTTAATCGCAAATGTCTCGGAGGAGATGCCATCGACGACGACCTGAAGAGATCTGTCAGTGAGAAAATCAGATATCAAATGACAGAGTCCAGGAGAAAGACCATAAGATGTTAATTTGGCGGGAAGAGATCGGTGCCAGATTCTGTGGAAATCTTTTGAGATATCCAATGCCACAATACTAGCCTCACCATGTTTTTCCATAGCTGAATTACAGATATGAGTAACATATGCCAGTAGATCGCCAGTGGAACGTTGTTGTCTAAAACCGTATTGTCTGTCGGAGATTATTCTATTTTCCATCAGATATTTGAGAATCTCGATGTTGATAAACTTCTCCATCACTTTAGATATAACGGGTAACAAAGATATAGGGCGATAGTTGTTGGCCAAATTCCTTTTTCCCTTTTTAGGGACAGGCTGCATTTAAGCATATTTCCAGATGTTAGGGAACACACCTTTGTTGTTAGAGAGTTTGAACAATTGACAGGAGTCAACCCTGGGGCGCACTTCTTAAGAACAATAGCGAATACCATCAAGGCCTGAAGGTGTCGAGCTCAAGAAGAATCTTCCTGATTGTGCGTTGTCTGAAAACAACTTCAGGCATCGAAGTGCCAACCTTAGGGAAAATAGGAGGTTCTGCGTTTCGAGAACCAAGATTGGAATTTTCAGCAAACATTAACGCTAACATGTCAGCCTTTTCCTTGGAGGTAGTAGCATTATTGCTATTTTCATAGAATAAAGGTGGAAAATTTGAAGGTGGAAAAGTCTTTCCAATCGACTTTTTAAATCCCCAAAAAAAGGACCTGGAACCGTTCGGACAGTTGGTGAGCCTCTGGCGTATTTTACGGTCGAAATCACCTTTTGCCTCGTCAATAACATGTTTACAAGAATTTCGTGCATCTACAAATATGGTCCGAGTCTCGACTGAGTGATTATTTCGCCAAGGACGATATGCGCGATTTTTGCAGGAGACAGCCCGAGCACATTTTTTACTGAACCGAGATTTACTGGAGGCAGACTTCTTTTCGGAGTGGAGAATTGAGTATTCCATACCAATCAAGATAGTTTCCGTGATGGATTCGGCGACTAAGGAAAGGTTGTCTGAGTTAAAGCAGACTTCCTGCCATGGGAAAGATGCAAAAAAAGTGTTTTAATTCTTTGCACTTCGCAGAGTTACAATTACATTCCATGTACAGGGTTAGTTTTATTAAATGGACCCCCCCTTTATTTTCTCTATACTTGACATTTGAGAATATTTTAAAATGCAGCTATACAGAGTATTACCCGAATTTTTTAAATTCTCTATTAAAAACATATTTTGGTGTATGTATACAGGGTGAATCAATATTAGGTTTGGTTTTTCTTATGGAACACTCTATATATTTTTACATATTTGAATTCTGCTAGTTTTCCAGAATCCAAATATATATAATAGCTATATATTTTATGAACAAATAGGCGATTTATTTGCAATAAAAAAAATTTAGTGTAACAATTGACAACTTTTATAAACTTATTAACCGTTATTATTAATAACTAAATAAATATAAAAACTTAAATTATGCCACATTTTATCGCATTATAGGTCCTTCTCTACATGGGAGCCATCGTTTAAGAAAGTTGTAATATTTATAATATCGTCATATCGCCTCATTTCTCAGGAAAGATAAATTTAGAAATTATTAGAAATTATTAGAAGTTATTAGAAATTTCTAATAACGTCTCTCAATTAAAATAATTAATCAGAAGTAAAAAATATGTTAAGCGATTAGTCTGACAGGCGTTAGTCAATTTATTTTTCAAAACCATCCAGTGAAATCCAAAGGTTTCCATTAAAATAGGATGTATAAAAATAGGCTTTAATCGCAAATAAATCGCCTATTTGTCAATGGAGTATATGATAATTATACATATTTGGATTCTGAAAAACCAGCAAAATCCAAATATGCAAAAATATATAGGGTGTTCTATAAGAAAAAACAGACTTCATGTTGATTCACCTTGTATACACACACCGAAGAACATTTTTCATAGAAATATAAATAATTCAGGAAAAACTATGTAGGATTGCATTTTTAAATCTTAAAAATAGTCCATAATAACGTTAATAAAGGGGGGGGGTCTATTTAATAAACCTAACCCTGTACACCTCTAAAAATGAATTGTACTTATTTCGATGCATAGTAAAAACTGCTGCAAGTACCAAAACCTGAACATTTCAGTTCTACCTCGATTTTGTGATTCAATAGAAAAATAAATCGATTAAAATTGAACAAGAACGAGATTTTTTTGTATGAAACCAAATCCATAATTGCGTATAGATGTTACTATACTGGGTGGTGACTTCAACTGGAATAAATTCAATACAACCAAATCAGAATGTTTTTTGCAAAATTCCTTAAAGTAGTTCACTGTCAGTAATCCCAGCAAAAAGTTTTTAGAACGTTAGAGCTACGCTGCATTTAGCGAGACGTAAGCGGCAGACTGCCACGACTACTGCATTTTTAGTATATACTGTACGGGTATACAATAATACAAATCTCCAAATCCTTTGCAGTAGATTTCCTGAGCACACTGCACAGTTTAGGCGACAGATTTCGGCTACGCAGCTTTAAGCAAAGCTATGTAGAAGGATTAGTGGAGTGGAGCTTTAGTTAGTGAGCAATTATTTCAAGATGTTTCCCTAACGTGCGGAATAAAGCATCGAAATTCATTGAGATGTATAATTTCAGATTATCATTAGTTCATTTGGCATAAACAATACCGCTAGAAATCATCAAATTTTACTATTTGATTCACAGTGTCATCCTGCATAATATATTGCTTTTGTTATCAAAATCTATAGAAAGGTTTGGCAGTAATAAATTAAAATCTTTTTGAAAATAAGAAAGCAATGTTTGCCAACCTTATATGTTAAAAATCGTAACTCTGGCATTGAATATCTTGGCTTTCAGCACCGGCATGTGTCTTTTAAAATTGCAGAAGTATAGATAACACTGTTAGTAAGATCTAACAAAATATTAAAGAAAATCTATAGAAAAGTAATTGATCGGTAAACTACCTTAGATCGATCAATTTCGATTTCTAGTATGTCACATTTAAGAGCAGTTTTGTATTTTCCGCTTCAAAGGAGGGTGAAAAGTAACCCTAAACTTTCTTTTAATAAAATGACATGAGGAAAATTTGTAATCCCTAAAATTTAATTTTAAAAATGGTGTTCTCCATAGATTTAATCTCCCATTTTCTCTTTGAAAAATTATTTTATCCAAATTTCGAAAAAATTGCCAATTATGCAAACCTTTTGAATTTTCGTTTTCTACATCTTGCTTATGAACAGTAAATTAAATCTGTTAATATTATTAACCATAAATAAAAACAAATTGCAAAACAGAAAAAATGTATTAAAGTTACATTAAAGAAACAAGAATTCTTTTACATTTTAAGTAATTTTACATCCTGAATAGTATCCTTAAACATTATCTCTTACTGCTTGATCTATTTCATCAATAAAATGCTTAAATCGCGACCACTGATCAACGGTTAGCGAAATACCCTTCTTTCCCGGTTTCAGATCGCCCTTGGAATTGTAAAATTGTCTTATATCCACATACCACGCGCCCTTAAATTTGGTCAGTTTAGCAAATCTGTTGTCACCCAAATCCCATGACATTACTACGTCACTGGAAGTCTTCTGTTTTTTTGCGGGCTTTATCTATGGAAAAAGAACAAGAATTTAAAAAGTGGCACTGAAACGTGGCTACATATTAAAATCTTTATTGGATGCAACGTCATGACAAATCACAATAATTCTGCAACTACCTACGATGAAATATTTTTGTCTACTTATACATATTTATCGATTTTTTGTGTCAAGTTCCTTGAGATTTTCACAATTGGAACTGGCCTCAGGCTGCCGGCTCTATAAGCAGGGTGGCACTGACCATATAGTGAGGGTGGTATTTGCCACTCCAGAGTAGCCTGCACGAGCCCATCCGGTTTCCTATATTTATGTCTTACCTCAAAATAGTTCATATGTATACCTACGCAAACCACGTAAATTGGTTTTACAGTTTAATATATTGTTTTATTTCTGTAGTGTTAAAGTTTAGGCTAGAAATTTTGACCTTTTCAAACTTTTGGAATAAATTCGAAATTCAGCTTCAAACTTAATATATCTACTTTTCTTTCAAAATTGCAATGATTTTGAAGTTTCTTCAAATGTTGACTTTAATATTAATAATTTGAATAAAATTTTCAAAAACTCGACTGAAAACTCAATATTTTACAAAGTATGTCAACAGTTTTAGTTTAAACTAGAAATATTTATTAGTATTTGCTCAATATTGAGTTTTTGGTCGATGTTTTGAGTGGAATTTCTAAAGTGTTTTTTCTCCAAATATTCACTTTATTTTCAAGGTTTCAAATTGGGTGGCGACATTTTAAGAAAAAAGTTAAAAGAATATAAACTCGAAGTTATACTTCTGTGTCAAAAAAAAACAACCAAAAGTGTTCGACGTTTCGCCGACCATCGTGGGAGGCTTCTTCAGGAACAAAAGAATAAATGAAAATTACAAATAATACAGGGAAAATATACCAGAAACAAAAAACCAAATTCAAAACAGCAGAGCACCGTAACTCTAACTCAGTATGTCTACAATACTAGAGACGAAACTCTTCTGAAATGAAAATTTGTGCAAAGGACAAGTTTAGGCAGAACAACACGGTAACTCGGTAAGTCCACCACACCAGAGGCGAAACTCTTTTGAAATAGACAATCAACAATGGCACAAATATCGATAAGGTAGAACAGCACGGTAACTCATTTTATCCATACTACCAGTCCACTAATTGAAAAAAAAAAGAAACATTATATACCGATTATACCGAGGATTGGATTGGTTTCCAGATGAAGGGAAGCATGTAACCGTCGTCTCTGTTGATGTTTTTCGAGAAATTTTGAATTTCAATGCTCTCGCTTGCCTTCCTACTAGCTGATATGTCACCCCATCCCATTTACTATTCTCGGCCATTAATTTAATTTGTTTAAATAAATCGATTTTTAAAATATGACTTTTTTGGAAATGTCTGCTTTTTTTTAAATTTAGTATTTTTCAAAGTTTCGACTTTTAAAATTGCGACTTTTAAAGTTTCGCCTCTTCTCAAACTTTCGATTTTTTTTCACTGTTATTCAACGTATTGAACAGTTAACCTTTTTGAAAAATTGACTTTTTAAACATTTCAAGTTTTTTTTATTTTGAAATCTCTGAAATTTCAGTTTCTCTGAGAAAATCCAAATGTCGGGTTTTTTTAATAAATTTTTTTATAATTCAGCTTTTATTTCCAAATTTTGAATTTTCTATCAAAATTTCGACTTTCTCAAAACTTTTGCAAAAATTTTTTTTCATACAATTCTCAACTATGCAATATATCGACTCTTTTCAAAATTTTACTTTTTTGAATATTTCGACTTTTTTAAAACCTTTCTCTTTAAAAAATTGTAGATTATTTGGAAAGCTTGTTACCAAAGATTTTTTAAAATGTTCATTTTTTTGAAACATTGTATTTTTCAAAATTTCGAGTTATTGTCAATGTTTGGGGTTTTAAGACTTTCGAGTTTTGTTAAATCTCTCTCTTTAAAAAAATTTGTTTTTTTTTTGAATTTTGGATTTTAAAAATGCAGATATTATTTTTAAAATTTTGACACCTTTTGAAAACCTTGACTTTTTAACATTTTTTCCAAATTTCCACTTTATTTTTCAAAATTTTAACTTTTTTAAAGGTTTTTTAGAAAATTTCTTATCAATTTCCTGAATTTTTTTGAAAAGGTCGACCTTTAACAGTATACTTTTCAAAATGTTGACATAATTCTTCAAAAGTTTGATTTTTTTAAATCCTAATTTTCTAAGAAAATTTTGAAATTTTTCAAAAGGTCATTTTTCAAAATTTTGATTTTTAAAAATTTCCACTTTCTTTAAAATTTCGCCTTTATTTAAAAATGTCGATTTTTTTTAAGGATCCTTATTGAAATTTTGGATTATTTTGCAATAATTTCGTTGCATTTTAAAGTTTTTGTTTAATTTCCAAAATTTGAATTTTTTTCAAAACGTCGATGTTTTTCAACATTTTGGCTTTTTTGGAAATCATACCATGTTTTTTTAAAACTTCGACATTTTTTTTAAATTGATTTTCTTTTTAAGATTTGCTACTTTTTAGCTTTTTTCTCAAAGGTTTATTCAACAAAAATTTCGAAACTTTTGATAATTTTGACCTTTGGGTGTTTAGGAGATTTCACTAAAAATTCTTCATTTTTTTTTTATTTCGACATTTCTACATAAATTCGAATATTTCTTAAATTCCAGACTATTTTTTAAAATTTAAACTTTTTTTTCGAAAATTTGGCCATTTTTTAAATATTGGTTTTTTCTGTAATCCTAAACTTTGTTTGGAAGTTTTACCTTTTTCTAGGCTTCTAACATTTTTACTTTTTTAGAAATTTTGGGTGTGTGGAGAATTTCCACTTTCTTTTAAAAAAAAACACGCAATATAAAAATATCTAAATTTTTAAAAACAAAAAACCAGAAAAATTCTCAACATTTTGAAAAATAGATGAATTTCTAATAAATGTCGCAATTTTTAAGAAAGCCAATATTTCCAAAAAAAATTAAAATTTAAAAAAAATAAGAAATTTAAAAAAAAATCGCGGTGTCAAAATTTTTATAAAAAATTAAAATTTTCAAAAAAAATTGGTTAAAATTATGAAGAAAATTCTTAGAAATTTAAAAAATTAAAATATTGAAAATGCTCAAAAATTCTCAAAAAAGCGATTTTCGAAATAAGTCAAAATTTTCAAAAGTAATGAAAAATTGTATAAACCAGGGAATTTTCAACATAACTCGAAATTAAAATAATGTTTTAAAAAATATTTTGAAAAAAGTTTCAAATTTTCGACGAAATCAAGATTCCGAAACATGAATAAATTTTAAAAAAAGGTCAGAGGCATTTTTTAAAAAAAAAAGGTAAGATTTCGGAAAAAGTGAAAAAAATTGGAAACAAAACTCAAAATTTTGAAAAATTTCAAAATTTTAATAGAAACGTAAAATTTTCAAAAAGAATGAAGGTTTTCAAAAAAAATGTAGCAAGTTTCAAAAACATTCGAAGCAAAGTTTGAAAAAAATCGAAACATGCCAAAAAAGTTAATTTTACTATTTTTGCTATTTTAACGTAAAAAATCATTACGCGTTTAAATTATACATTTTTCACTATTTCAAGTTTACTGTAAAAATTTTGACCCCAATTCCAAGATCCCGATTTTAAATCGGAATATCATGTTGGATTTTATGCTGAAATTTTGACTTGAAATTTAAAAATTTCTAGGTTAAATTTGAAACTGCGAGATTTTAGCGAAAATTTTGAGAAAAATCATATGCTGAAATTTTTGGAAGAGTTAGGAAGTCGGCATCAGGAATTTAAATTTGGAATTTCGAAAAAAATTAGAATAATAAAATCAAAGTGGAATTTAAAGGAAAAAAAATCACGAAAAATCGAAAATTTGACTAATAACTCCAAAAATAGAGATATCAAATGAGAAAAAGAAAATTGAAATTTAAAGAAAGAAGTAAATTTGGAATTTAAAAAAAAAATTCTAGAAAAACTCGAATTTGCAAAAAAATTGTAAGGAAAACCGAGTTTTTCTAGCTTGAATGAAAAATACGCTCCTACTTTATTCCACAGATACAACACAGGAATTTTTTTATTTTAAACTCAAAATTTTAGGAGAACAAAAGAAATATTTAGAGTAATTTCCAGATAAAAGTTCAAATTTCAAGAGAAAGTCAAACATCTTAAAAAAGATTCAAGTGAAAACCTAAAATTTTAATTTGGGTTGAAATTTTGAGTATAAAGTCAATATTTTCTAGAAAATGTGGAAATTGTGAGTTTCTAATATAATCAGAAATAAGAGATGAAGATGAGATGAAAGTTGTATGGAATTGTATAAAGTTTAGAAAAGAGTATTGAAATTTAAAAAAAAACAATCTTAAGTATGAAGTAAAAACTATTTTAAGTATATAAATTCGACGAACCGAAATAAACCGATATTTTTTTTGGTTTCGTTCCGGTTTTCGTTCTGGCGAAAATAACGGTTTTTTTCGGTTTTCGATTTTCGGTTCAGTTCCGGTTCGAAGCCCTATTTAACACTATTGTAAAATAGTGATTGTCAATATTGTTGCGAAATATTTGACATACGAGGAGCATTCTTTAAGTAAGTAACGTTTTAGAAAGCATTCTCATTCTGCGCATGGATCAATTGACTGACCATATCCTCTGTTACGGAAGTGCTGGCATCCGTCTGCTTAGAATTCTGGCGAACTATAGGATATTCACTGTAAATTAGGTTCTTAAATGTAAAAGACATGAAAGCCGCCGAAATTCATCGTCACTTCAGTACACTTCACTAAAATGTACGACCAAGACACTGTAAGCAGTAAAGTTTAAAAAATGAGTTGAGCATTTAAAGGTCTCTGTAGATTCTGTATCTTCTTGGATGAGACAGTGTAGCAGATCTTGTCCGTCATTGATCCGTGGAGGAATGAAACATTTTAGAAAGATGCAAATCGATAACTTAGCTCAATGAATCTTCCAGACCTTATCAAAGTCTGGACGACATTGGAATAATTCAGGTCAGTCTAAAAATCTAAAGATTATTGCATAAACATGGGCGTGAAAGCAAATTGTCAACATCACTGCAGAACATGACAATTCGCTAATAACTTGATCATTTCCAACCCGGACATGGCGCCACTGATTACCCCATTCCTGCAGTTTTCCAGCACTTTGGCGTGCAGATGCAAATTACATCGAAAAGCAGATTAAGATACATTATATAAAATTAAAAATGAAAAATTGTCTTTTTTTAAATCTTAAATGGTACTTACTCTAAAAAAGCCCTCAACTGATTGTAGTTATATATAAAAATAAAATATAATAAAACCTTACTTCTTCCTGATTTGAAGTTGGATTCGATTCCTCCAATATTCTTTTCGGGGCATTTTCTGTCGTCATATTTGAAAAAGTTAGACCCACAGTGAATTTAATTGCATATTTAAATGTGATTTATCTTACAAAATTTAAATAAACGATGGATTTAATTAATTAATTTTCGGAGATGACATTTAACGTTCATCAGAACTAAAATTTGGATCCGCTGTAATTAAACTATGACATTTACTAGTCAATTTTGTTTTTAATCCACAAGTTTAAGCCAACTTTTGGAATACATGCCACCTACTATAACATTATAAGTGTAACAAGTATATTGTAGTATTTATCTGCGGTCGTTTGGCTTTTGACGGCCTTCTTTCAGTTCGAATAATGTAGCTTTTTGTAAGTAATCCTACTCTAAATTATTCCAGTGTCTCCAAGACTTTTCATAAAGTTTAAGATGTTCCTTGGAGCTAAGTTGCCGGTTTTTTTTTTGAAGTTTAATCCACTCGCAAAGGGTAATCCCTATTAGGCATTCAAAGCACTGCGAGTAGGATGCGGAAACAAAGATATATGGCGATGAACCGCCTTCTTAAACAAGGATAAGTTGTAATTTTTGGAGCAAATTCCTTTCGGTAACAAGTTCCATAACTTGGAAGTTCTATAGAAAAGAGTCTCCGTAGACAGAAGTCTTCACTGTGTCAAGCTGGACCGCACAGGAATTTGCTGTCTCCGACTGTCTAGTACGCCTCCAGAATCTTGCCCTTGGGCGGATCAATCCTATTATTTCCTACAAGCATCTTCCATGATAGTACTTGTAGAAAAGAGACAAATCATCAACCATACGCCTGTGCTCTAGTGTTTCGAGAGAATCGGTCAGACTCTCGTCATCAATTAGGCAAATCGCTCTTCTTTGAATTGAATCCAAGAGAGCTAAAGTGTGTTTTGGGGCTGAACTCCAAACATGAGAACAGTATTCTAGTGTTGGCCTAACTTGATCTTTGTATAGTGTTAACAGCTGATGAGATGCGAAGTACTTTTTAGCTCTAAAAAGAAAGCCTAGCTTCTGAGAGGCGGATTTGGCAATGGCGCGCACATGACCGTCCCAAGAGAAGTTAATGCTCGCATTCACTCCTAGGATAGATAGATTAGATCCCATCGGAAGGATTTTACCGTCCATTAGTATGTCTGTTGCATTGCCCTTGATGTTTCCTTAGAGAAAACCGCGGCCTGAGTTGTTGAAGCGTTGAAGTCAACCAAATTCTTTACCCCATTTCAGAATAATCTCGAGATCCCGATTAATCATCCGTCTGCTGTTCCCTTAGTCGATCTGAAGTAGCGATAGATAATGGTTTGTCGGAGAAAAAAGATGACATAAGGTTACTATCATCTGCGTAGCTATATGTAGGATTGGAAATTGAAGCTAAGAGATCGTTTATATGTAACAGAAATAGAGTAGGAGAAAGAACATAGCCCTGAGGTACCCCTGCGTTAATCGCAAATGTCTCGGATGAGATGCCATCAACGACGAGCTGAAGAGATCTGTCAGCGAGAAAATTGGATATCAAATGACAGAGTCCAGGAGGAAGACCATAAGATGTTAATTTGGCGAGAAGAGATCGGTGCCAGTCTCTGTCGAAATCCTTTAATATATCCAATGCCACAATGCTAGCCTCATCGTGTTTTTCCATAGCTGAGGTACAGATATGAGCAACATATGCCAGTAGGTCGCCAATGGAACGTTGTTATCTAACACCGTATTGCTTGTCGGAACTGATTCCACTTTCCTCCAGATATTTGAGAATCTCCATGTTGGTAACCTTTTCCATCACTTTAGATATAACGGGTAACAAAGATATAGGGCGATAGTCGTTAGCCAGATTCCTTTTTTCCTTTTTAGGGACAGGCTGCACTCTAGCAGATTTTCAGATGTTAGAGAATACATCTTTGTTGTAAGAGAGTGTGAACAATTTGCTTAGGACAGGAGTCAACTCTGGGGCGCACTTCTTAAGAACAATAGCGGGAATACCATCAAGGCCAGAAGCTGTCGAGGTGTCCAGCTCAAGGAGAATTCAAGAAGATTGTGCGTTGCCTGAAAACAACTTCGGGCATCGAAGTGCCAACCTTAGGTAGAATAGGAGGTTCTGCGTTTTGAGCATCAAGATTGGAATTTTCAGCAAACATTAAGGCTAACATGTTAGCCTTGTCCTTGGAGGTAGTAGCAATATTGCTATTTTCATCGGAGTAAAGGTGGAAAATTTGAAGATGTAAAATTCTTTCCAATCGACTTTGCTAATCCCCAGAAGGACCTAAAACCGTTCGGACAGCTGATAAGTCTCTGGCGCATTTTACGATCGAAATCACCTTTTGCCTCGTCAATAACTTGTTTCCAAGAATTTCGTGCATCTACAAATATGGTCAGAGTTTCGACTAAGAGATTATTTCACCATAGACCATATGCGCGATTTTTGCAGGAGACAGCCCGAGCACATTTTTAACTGAACCAAAATTTACTGGAGGCAGACTCCTTTTGGAAGTGGGGAATTGAGCATTCCATACCAATCAGGATAGTTTCCGTGATGGATTCGGCGATTAAGGAAGAGTTGTCTGAGTTAAAGCAGACTTCCTTCCATGGGAAAGATGCACAAAAATCTCTTAATTCTTCCCAGTTTGCAGAGTTAAAGTGCCAAACCCTACGGGACTGCGTCTGGGAAGGAGGTGGTATATGAAGCTAGCGAGAGGCTGCTACAAGCTTGTGACCGGAATTTCCAAGCGGTAATGTCACAGAGATTTTATTCGAATTTGGTGAATTTGTAAGGAAAAGGTCAAGTAGATTAGGTTGATGGGTATCTACATCAGGAATTCTTGTGGCTTCCTCAACGGATTGCGATAATCCACAAGTGATGGCGAAAGCCTCTGCCACCCTTCCCGCGTCGTCAGTTCAGGAAGAAAACCTTAACCAGGGAATGTTGTGTACGTTGAAGTCACCGAGAAAGACAACCTCAGCTTTTGGATAATTTGTCTGTAGGTGATCAAAGGTTACGGAGAGATAAAAAAAGAGCTGTCTGTATGAGGGATTGTTTGGAGACAAATAAAGTGAACAAATGAATATTACTTCGTTTTTGAAGCAGATTTTCAGCCAAATCACATCATGATCAGCAGATTCCAATGCTTCTTCTCGTTGACAGGACAGGTCGCTTCTCTTGTGTCGAAATTTTGTGTGCAAGTCTTAGTTAGGGCAAAGCAAATGAACTGTATTGATGGATGGGGAGACTTGGGTTTCTGTCAGAGACAGCACGTTTTGAAGGTGTTGATGAACCGAGTTTAGATTAGACTCCGAATGTTACAGAATTGAATTTTGAATGAATTATTTGAAAGAAACTTGGCCCGTGGTACATTAAAATTTTCCGTCGATTTTGGATTCCCTCGTACACCCTCCACCCAGACATCCGAACGGGAGGGAAATTTACGTCCGGATTTTTTTGCACGAAGAGAATCCAACATCATTGTTTTTAATAATTAGAAGAAAAAATCAGAGTAGATGAAAAAAGGAAATAAGGAAAAGGACATGATGAGAGAGAAGAATATCAGAAACCGACTCACGTGTCAGAGACGCAAACATGATGTAAGCATCATTTCACCGCCTCCTAGTGATACGTGGGGTGGTACTACCTCGGACCACTGAAAGTTCCAGTCTACCACCAAACAGGTGTTATTTCCATCCTTTCGAAATTCTTCGTAACATCAATGAGGGGTAGCTGCGCAATATGTGCTTTGCTGTCTCATCCTAGACATGGCAGAATTTATATAGACTGTCACCCATTCTACCCGTTTTCTTGAAATGAAACCTCAAGGAGTAAAGGCCGTTAAAAAGACCTGCAATCAGCCTTAAATCATTCATGCCTCCCTTGGTGGAATTTCTTCTCTTCCCTGACTAATAATTGACTAGGAGTCTTTTTACTTGTTTTTGGCCTAGAATATTTTTCCAGAAGCTGTTCATTTGTTTCTTTTCCCGATTGTGAAGTCTCATTGAAACAAGATTTTTAGTAATAACAGTTTAGGTTCACAAAGTAGTGCTTTGACTCCTTGTTTTGCGAGGTTCTATCAGCTATCTCTCTTCTCTTTTCTCCAGACTATTCTCTTATAATCCCTTGTGGTGTGGCACTCATATTAAGGTTAATTTATTACCTATTGCCAACTTCTGTAGGTATTGTTTACATCCCCAGGTAATCTTTAGAATCAATCAACAATACAGGACTTCATAGCTTCAATGCTCTTAGGGTATGGAATCTTCCAGCCCCTCTAATTGGCCTCTGAGACATTCACAAGTGCACATATTTATGGCATCTAATTCAGCCTGAAAGATGGTGGGACTATTGACCAGGACTTGTAATGACAATGACCTAAAATTAGAGCCATTTATACCAATGCAAAGGCCTTCATCCATCTGAGTGCCATCTGTGGGCTAAATAAGGGTTACATTTTTTTGGGGTATCAAAGGAGTTTTCCAGTTTATGAAGTAGGAAGGCAGAACACAGTTTAGTTTGTCTGTTTTACTCCGGTATGTCTTTGAGGTGGTACAGAGTAGAGTAATGAAAATACCGTCAATGAATTGAAAAAATCTCAAATAACGTGAGTGGAAATTTGTTTTGAGGCAAGAAAAAGTCCAATTTTAAAAAGCATTTCTGGTAAATGCCGACCGCTGTTTTTCAAACATGTTTCTAGTTTATTACGCAAATTTTCACAAACTTGTCTCAGTACCACTGATATGATGTCCCGAACTTCTTCGATCCGGGTTCTTAGAAGATTCATCGATATTGCTACCATGCAGCTAGTTGCTCTGCTTGATCTTGTTGGAGAAAAATGTTACCAACAGCCCGAAATCGTCGAAATTGTGAAATGAAAAAGGTTTCCAAGATGTTGAGGTCAAACGCTTTGACAGCGAAACCTTGTTGTTCTCCAGTATACAACTGCATGGTAACTAAACTATCCCACTTCGTAGAACCTGATACACCTTCCCCTCTTCCTTCCCGCTTTCACCTTTTATCCCTAGCACCTTCATAAAAAAGGCTTTTCACTGCCCCAACCTGTATATGGTTATTTGAGTACCCAAGCCACACGTGGCTCGCGATAACTTTTGATGTGGCCAGCGATAACTGTGAAGAACTGTCACCGTTTTCATAGTGTCTCGTACCTTTCCTTAAAGCGGAAGATGATCAATCAGGGAAAAAACCACAAATATGATATTTTTGTATCTTCGAATCAAATTGCTTCAAATAAATAACTAGAATTTCGCTCTCGATTATAATGCTTAAATAAAAACACATTTATCTTTTTTTAAATTACAAATAAAAATGTTCTATCTTCTTAAATTACTATTAAAATCAAGAGGTAATATATCTCATTTTATTTAGAAAAGTCATACCGCGACACCAAGTCACACTTTCTAGAAAAGTCAAAATTTGATTTTTGAGTCAAATCAATATTAGCAAAAAAATAAAAAATTTTAACTTTTAAACTATAAATTTGGGACAAAAATCAAATGTTCAAGAAATTATTAGAAATATCCTTATTTTTAAAAATCCAATCCTCAGATTTCAAGATCAAACCAGGAATTTAAAAAGAAACTTTAAATCTTAAGAAACACTGAACATTTATAAATCCAACTCCAGATTTAACTCAAAATTTCGATTATAAAGCTGAAAATTTAAAAGGTATATTTTCAATTTTGGACTAAAAATTTTAAGAAAAATACCGAAATTTAGAGGTAAAACTCGTTTATTAATATAACAAAAATATTCTCGGTATTTTGTTTTTAAAATTTAACCACGGAATTCTGAGAAAAAATTCAATATTCACTTATCAAAAATCAGTCTTTAAAAGTGAACTTTGGAAAAAGTTCAAAATTTCGAGAGAAAAGTTGAAATCTCGAATTGAAATAGAGTTGCCAGGTATCCCGTATTTTACGGGTTCTCTTGTGTTTTGGTCAAAAAAATGTTATTTCCCATAAACCCGTATTTTAGAGGAAATCTCCCATATTTTGAAAGAGAAGTCGAAGACCTCCTTTTTTACTCATCAATTTACGTTATCAACTATAATTAAACTATTATTTGGAGATGAAGACCTTTTCTTTTTTGATCATCAAATGTTTGCGAACGACGAAATTCTTTTTTTTTAAATAATCTTCCACAAAACCTGCTTTCTATAAGCCAAACTCCTGTAAATTCGATAATTGCAAGGTGGCCACCTTAAATTGAAATTCGAAATTCCAGAAGAAAATCCATTCATATTGATTGGTATTATCTTCGTCAGTTATTTCCTTAACAAGTCCAGATTTTCAGGAAGTAACTGGTGAAAAAAATACCAATCAATATGACTAGAATTAACCAAACTTCGCAAAGAATATACAAATAAAAGAAAACATCATGAAATTTCTTTAGTTTTTTATTTATTTAAGACATGTTTTAAACAATTCTAACAAAAAATATTTAAGATACACAGAACATAAGTAGAAACTTAAAATTATAAATTGTTAATTCTAAACATTATCCTTAACAGCTTGATCAATTTCATCAACATAACCCTTAAATTTTTGCCATTGCTCCATAGTAAGCATAATACCCTTTTTTCCTGGCTTCATTTCACCCCCAGCATCATAAAATTCACGAATATCCAAATACCATTTGCCCTTGAACTCTGTCAGCTTAGCATAACGATTCTTTCCCAATTCCCAAGAATTGTCCTCAGATTTCTTCTGCTTCTTGGCGGGACCTCTCTATGTATTAAATGTGTTTTAAAATATTTCAAGGGCTATCCATGCATATACTTACATCCTCAGGACCGGAATCTGAGTCGGAAGTATCAGCCTTCTTTTTGCTGGCTTTATCTTTAG
Organism: Dastarcus helophoroides; assembly: GCA_028583605.1. Taxonomy (NCBI): domain Eukaryota; kingdom Metazoa; phylum Arthropoda; class Insecta; order Coleoptera; family Bothrideridae; genus Dastarcus; species Dastarcus helophoroides. The sequence goes on from CM053328.1 coordinate 29,586,561, forward strand.
GCATTTTTAAAATTCGAACTTGGTAACTCTTGAAAAAACTAGAATATAGCAGTGGCCAAGTGAAAACAAAATTGGATCTAGCCGGCCGGAACAGTTATGGAAATGGCACCACAATACAAATAACCGAACATACGAAGTAGTTCACTATGTTTCCTGACACCAATTTAATAACTTTCAAAATAAATACCCATTCATTTTGCAAAATTTTAGGTATTGGTGAAGGAATAATTATTTAAAAACCATTTTTAATAATAATACCGTGCGAATTTGAAAAATATAAGACAAATATTCGATCCAGTGAAATTTCCCATGAGTTCTACTGTTTGGAAAGTAGCTCAAAACGACAATCAAGAAATGTCAAATATAATTTAGGTTTCATACGTCTAAATTTAAAATTTAAGTGAATTTTTAAAAACATAAAAAAGAAATATCATCTTCCAAACAATGACAGCATTTAACAATGTGTTTAGACATGTTTATTTGTCTCAGTCTTTATCAAATGTCGCTTTCAGAGGTTTCTGTAACGTAATTAAAGAAATCAACAATGTCACACCTGAACTGGATACAAAGTTACTAAAAGTTGCAATAATTGGGCTGCCAAATTCCGGAAAGAGTACTTTTATTAACTTTCTTATGGATAGAAAGGTAGGGGATTCTGTTTGATTATTTATTTGTTACAATTCTCATTTAAGGTATGTCCTGTATCCGAGAAAGTCCATACAACCAAAACCATGTCGATGGCTGTGTGTAACGAAGGGAACACACAAATAGTATTCCTGGATACCCCTGGAATCGTTAGCTTACAAGAACACAAGAAGTAGGTGAATTATATTTCAACCAATTTATGAACTAATTGAAATACAAATCTTGTCCTCTGAAACCAACTAAGATTAAAAATAGTGTTGGGCTATTCGAATACAAGTTGTGAGATGTATTCGATTCTACCAAGATCTCGAATACAGCCGATTCTTAACTGAAGTATTCGAATACTCCCAGACTCCGTAAGTTGAAGTGAGAATATGAATAGAATCGGTTCTAGCCCTCGCGCAAGCAACATCTCATCATCGCATGATTCATAAGTTCTCAGGTACTTGCTTGTATTCGAATACAAAATATGTATTCGAGATTGTAATAGTCCGATACAACAAAACATTGGAATGCTAAGTAATGAATAGAATCAGGTCTCCTAACTACACTACATCTCCAATTCTTAACTTCTCGGATGTTGAATACTGCACCCGATTCTTGTATTCGAGATCTTAGATATGTGTTATTGAATGCATATTGTATTCGAGATCATTTTTATCCGGGATGGTTGGTTACGCATTATGCTCGCACACTCCTGTATTCGAATATGTACCTAATTTTTAATTTATTGCTTCATCCTTCTCATAAAATTATTAAATAACGAAATGCTTAAGTACTTTTTAAAATCTGGCTCTCAATTTTAATAATGAAATTTAACAATATCAGAAAATACAGTGCCAATATGTGAATCCAATCAAAGTTAAAGATACGTATGTGAATTCTAAAGCTTCAAGATTTATTTATAATAAGAAATTTGTATATATTTAATTAGGAAATTACCAATTACAGGCATAGGTACAGAAGTACTGAAATCAAAAGTCATATCTCGCCACCACATACCTCCAATAGGCCGGCGATGCAATTTTTCTAGTAGGTATTTTATTATCCTATAATTCGATTCTTTGTATTCGAATACTTATTCAATTCTCAAAAGTATTCGAATTCATTGTATTCGATTCTGAAAATCGTTCGATTATTCCAACACTAATTAAAAAACACAACAAAGGTCACTTTAATGCGTTTCGATAACCAAGCTATTATCCTCAGAGAGATACTCATTATCTTTCTCGGTTTTAGGGGACAAGATTTGTATTTCAATTTTTGAAGGACCACTCCATTCCACCAAAGTTATATAAACTAATCTGTTTAACACGAAATTTGCTTTTGTTAAAATTTTCACTTTTATATCGAAACTTAGACTTAAATCCTGCAAGCTTGGTATTAAAGAGGAAAAACAATGCATTTTAGGTTTAAACTTAAATTTTAAGATAAATCTTGGCATTACAAATAAAAAATGTTTCTTAAAACTTCCAGCTTGAAAGTCTGAAAGGTTAAAATTTCAAATTTAAAGTTAAATGGTTATATCAAAACCAAAGAAAAAATGTTGAGATTAAAGCTAAAACTAAGAGATTTAAATCGAGATTTCGATCTCAGAGTTATTTTGGCTTTTTTTTGTCAAAATCTTGAATTTGGGTTCAGAATTTTTAATTTAAAGATAAAGTTTTAGGGAACAACAATGAAGCTAAAAATTTTGAATAAAGAATTAAATTTTGGAAAAAATATCGAAATTATAAAAAAAAAACAAGAAGTTTTTAATTTAAAGCAGAAATTTAAAGGGAAAATTAGGTTCTCAAATTTAAGAATTTTAGTTTAAGTTTCGACTTAAAAATACAAGTTCAAATTCAAGTTCTACCTCGAAATTTCAAACCAAATTTGAAATTTAAAATTTGGTATTTAAGTTTTTATCTAAACTCAGGTTTTCGATATTATCTGGAACATTCGACAATTTTTTTCAAAACCCTAACTTGAAAAAAAAAATGAAATTTTGAAACTGCATTTTGATGATTTTTCTTACAAAGTTCTACTTTTAAAGCTAGCATTTTGACTTGAGCTTGTAACTTTTCTTATGGAAATAAAATTTGGAATAAAAAAAAATAACAGCTTCAAGTTTAAATTCAGAATTTTGAGCAAATAGACAAAATTTCGAATGTATGTGAAAATTTTCAGAATTTCACACAAATTTAACCTTGGGTATTCAACTTTTTCATGAAATTTCCTAGCAAACTACAAAATTTCTAAAAGTTGAAGTTTAAAGGAGGAAAAAAGAAAATTTGTCTAAAGAATTAAAAATTTCCAAAGAAATTTATTGTCATGTATCTCTTTCTTTAGCTCTTCATGTTCAAGTAGATACTTGAAAAATTAAGATTAGAAATAGAATCCTTTCTTATTTCACGCAGATAAAAGTATCAGCCAATAAATTATTGGTCATAGGTGTCGCATGAAAAATGGGTTTTAAAATGAGAAAAAATTATTAAAATATTTGAATAATATATAAAATTATTAAAAAATAAATTACAAGGAAAGATGAATAGCTTCCGCCGCCGCTTCTATTTATAAAACCAATATTTTCCTTCTAGATTTAACCTCGACAAAAGCTTTTTAAAAGATAGTAAGAATAGCTTACACCAAGCTGACATTATTGGAGTAATACATGATGTAACTGACAAATGGACTCGAGAACGATTGGATTTAAAAATAATTAGAATGCTAGAAAGTGCAAAATCAAAAAGTAGCTTCTTAGTTTTAAACAAGGTAACACTCTTCAGCAATATGACCATTGTGTAAAATATTAATTAAATATTATAGGTTGATATTTTAAAATCAAAAAGGAAACTTTTGGATTTAGCAAGACTTCTAACTGAAAACAAGATAGATGGTCAAACATTCTGCAAGGACTGCACCTGAAGAAAGTGCTCCAGAAAACCAAGGTTGGCCGTATTTTAAACAGATATTTATGACATCTTCTTTAACAGGTAATAACAAAATATTCAGGAGGCAATTCATCACCAATGCACCACTGTTGTAGGATCGGGAATGGATACTCTTAAAAAGTTCTTAATAAGGTCAGGCAAATCCTGGTAAATGGATGTTTCCTGAAGGAATTTGGTCTGACCAGACAGCAGAAGAGATTATCGAGGCCAGTGTAAGGGCAAAATTTTTAGATTTCCTGCCTCAAGAACTGCCGTATGTTGTGAAAGCACAGTTGGAATATTTTGATATCAATGAAATAGGTAAGGCATCATCAGGGGCGGTCCCAGGAGCTGCCTTTCTTGAAGTATTAAAATCCGAAATTCTTGTATTGATTTCTTATCGATTTATCATATTTAGAAATATGATTTGAACATTTAAACAACAACCTTAATGACTCTAACATTGTATTGTTTAGTGCTGCTGGATTCGCCACCGGGGAGAATTTTAATCTGCCGTAAAGTTATGCATCTTTAACTGATTTTAAATTTTTTAGGGAACTTGACTGCAGTAGTTTTAGTACACTGCCCTACAGAAAGGAAAGCACGATTAATAGCGGGAACCTCAGATGGCCGACTGCGGCAAATAAATGAGAGTGTAAGACAAGATTTGGAATACACATTTCAAACTAAAGTTAAAATAAACATTGTGCTACAAGTATCTGAAAAAGAAAGCTGTTATAATTGAATCGTCTTTTATTTCGCCCTTTGATCTGACACCATTCATTAGTATAACAATCTTAATAAAGTTAAAGTTAAGTTTTTTATCAGGTTTTTTCCATAAAAAAAACCTATCACATGAAAAGCAAAATATAAACAAAGCAGAGTCAGTGTTTTCTTAGAGTTCAATACCCTATGTTAATTATTAATTTCTGTCCTTAAGAAGTCATATATAATTAACACGAATAGTTATTTCATTTTTTGTTTTTTGATTTAGAAGCTTCTTCGTTTAATCAAGAAGTTGTGAAAAGAGTCAATCCCAAAAACAAATTTGTATTTTAAAATTAGAAGAGTTCTGCACCTGCCCTGAACTGTTACTTTTATCCTTTCCAATTAGGTTTAATTTGGGGATTGAGGTCGATATTTCGAAATAAAATTACAATCTTTAAAGTAAAAATTTCAAGTTTGACGTCTAACTTTCAAAAATAAACATTAAAATGAATTTTAAAAAAATATGATAATAAACATGTTATCCTAATATCGAAAACACGATATTTCGGTTTGTTTTAATTTCAAAATGTAACATTAATAAAAAAATGTGAAGTTTAAAATCAAGCCTTTAGCAAAAACAATAAAACTTGAACGCGTGAATTTTAAGGAAAAAAGGAATTATAAGAAAGAATATCATGAAAATTTCAAATAAAGGGGCACCTCAAAACCAATATTATTTTTTAAAATTCATTGTACTTTTTAAACTACCAACTTTCAACGGCGGATCAAATGAAGTGGGGACCCAAGGGGCAAAAATTGTGGCATCTCACATAACATGAATCACAATCTTGAAATTTCAACTTTTTTCAAAATCTGGCGTGATAATACAAGAACCCAAGTTATTTGTTCAAAAATTTTATTTTAATGTCATTTTGTTTGTAACAATTTTGATTTCATCGAAATTCCAAGATTTTGTAACAAAAATTATGTTTTTTTTAATTTCACCATTTTTCCTCGAGGTTTCGGGTACTCTTTCAATGTTTGCTTTTTCTTTTTCGAAAAATTTTGACTACTTTAAATTTTTTTCTATAAATTTTAATTTTTTCGATATATCATTTTCTGGATTTTTTAAATTTCAGTTCCTCAGAATTCCAAGCGTGCTTTATATTTTTAACTTTTACTTAGCGTTTCATCAACGATTATTGCAGGATTTCTTTCTATAAATTTGTTGTTTTTTTGTCTTATTAAATTTCGACATGAATGTGAAACTTAAACTTTATAAGTAAGATGTGTAATAAAATTAATAAACGCGTTGACGACAGCGGGATTTGAAACGGCAACTTATCAGACCTATAAAACAAAATCTGCCACCTTAACGACTGAGCTACACGATCATTCACAAGAATACGAATTATAACTACTTTTGAGTTTTCACTTCTGACAGCAGTTCGGAGATTGCCTAATTTTTTTTTATATTTCAATTAGGGATGTCGATCTGAGATCGATTAATTGAAAAATCGTTTTTTTCAAGTCTCAAGGTCGATTTTTTAGATCGATCTCAAATATAAGATCGACCTAATGAACGATTCAAAAATCCTAAGAATCGGATCGATTTACGTTAGATGTAGGTCACTGTAAATTTAATGACAGATTTTTTAAATTTTTTATATAAGTGTATTTATGTCGTTATATTATTGTCCACTTCCATCTACTAGCAATAGCTACGTTAATAAGCCAACAGATGGCAGCATTAATATTTCTTTTCATTCATTATGTCGTTGACTGAATAGACAAGATAACTGTGATGCAGTGTTGCCATATATTTAAAGGTAAAATACCGTGCATACGCAGTTAAAATTACCGTATATTCACAAAAATTACCCTTCGTTATTTTATGACCTGTTAGCCGTTGTAAAAACTTGTATTTAGTGGTTGAACACGTTACACACGTTTTAATAAATACACTACAAAACTTGAAAAAAGTTTATTTACTTTTTTTGAACTAACTAACTAAAAATTACAAGAGTGTAGAAAGGACATCGGTTTAAAAAAAATGTTATTTTAAAAAATTTCAACTTTTTTTTCAAATTTCGATTTTGAGCTCGAAATTTCTAGTTTTTTCTCAAAATTTCGATTTTTTCTCAAATTTCGACTTTATTTCCCAAAAATTCGACTTTTTCGACTTTTTTTGCAAATTTCGACTTTTTTTCTCGAAATTTCGTTTTTTTTCTCAATTCTCGACTTTTTTTCTGAAATATTGACTTTTTTCTCGAAATTTTAACCTTTATATCGAAATTTCGACATTTTTCTCGACATTTCGACTTAACACTCAAAATGTCGACCTTTTTCTCAAATTTCGACTTTTTCTCGGAATTTCGACTTACGTTTTTCTCAAACTTCGACTTTTTTTTTCGAAATTTCGACTTTTTTCTTGAAATTTCGACTTTTTTCTCAAATGCCGACTTTTTTCTCGAAATTTTGATCTTAATCACGGAGTTTCGATTTAAAACTCGAAATTTCGACTTTTTCTTGAAATTTCAACTTTCATCCCCAAATTTCTAAAAAAAAGACCCAAGTTTGATAAATAAAAATAGCAATTATTGAACGCACCCTACTACTAACTGTTAAGATTGTTGGGAAAGAGAAGTGGTGGGACGTAACTGTCATCTGCCTAATTTGACCATAGAGTATAAAAATTTCGACTTATTCTCAAAATTTCGAAAAAAAATTCGATATTAAAGTCGAAATTCCGAGATTAAAGTCGAAATTTCGACATTAATCTCTGAATTTTAAGAAAAAAGTAGAAATGTCAAGAAAAAAGTCGAAATTTCGAGAAAAAAACAACGCTTTTGTAAAATGTCGACTTTAAACTCAAAATTTCGACTTTTTTCTCGAAAATTCTACTTCATGCATACATATGTCAAGAAAGTCGAAATTTTGGGTAATAAAAAATTGAAATTACTGAACGTACCCTACTGCTAAGTGTCAATATTAAATTGTAAAAGGGTTGGTGCTTAGAATCATATATATAATACTTTTATATGGCGTGTTTTGTCTCTTTGTTTGTGTCAAAAAGGCGCAATGGATATATATGTTTGTCTTTTTCGAGGACAGAATATAGTAATCAATCCCAAAGTTTACTTCAAATATTCCTCTTCTCGGCAGTCGTCATTGTTATCATTCATTTATTAGTGTTCCCGCCCATCTTGTCATCTGTTCCGCTATAAACGAATGACTGCTTGTATTCGAAAGAGTACGACATATATTTTCATCTCACCTTTTTGACAAAGCATTTTGCAGTGCTGATTATACACAACACGTCATATAGAAGTATTACATATATGCTTCGAATATAGTCTTATATCTTAAGGGTTTGTGAAGCTAAACTGTCTTCTGCCTAGCCTAACCATAGAATAAGAAATTTCGACTTATCTCGAAATTTCGTGAAAAAAAGTTGAAATTTCAAGACTAAAGCCGAAATTTCGACTTTATCTATGAAATTTCCTCAAAAAAAAATTCGAAATTTGGAGAATAAAGAAGAAATTTCCACTTTAATCTCGTAATTTCCAGTTTAAACTTCATATTTCTAAATATATTTTTATAAATGAATGTATTTTCTACATCTTCGTAAAAAAAATACATAAATAAAAAACAAAGCAGAAAATAAATATGTATCGGATCTTTCTAATTAGGAATAAATAATTAAAATATAAATATTAGTGTTTAAAAACCAAGAAAAAACTTTCAAAATTAAATTAAATTTAAATTTAGACATAATGGTGGCGCCATTTTCTTTAAACTTTGCGTTGCCTATGAATTATTGCGTAATTTCCATTTTTGAATGCTTTGTCACAAAATTTTAACCTTTGTATCACTTAAAGTTGATATTTTTGATATAGAAGATATGACGCCAATTCATCATTATCACTCAATTTTTCTTTTATTAGAAATGTTTAAAAATTTCACCAAGACGATTAATCGGAAATCGATCTTTCACCACCAAATTTTATCGGGAATCGATTCCTTTGCTCACGATCCAAAAATCGATTATTTTAAAAAGGAATCGACATCCCTAATTTCAATTTCTAATTCGAAAATTTTCTAAAACCGAGACACTTAACATTTTTTATTTTTAAAGGCTTGCTACAGTCACTAACATTGTAATTTTAAAACGTTAATTATTTTTGATGTCAAAACGATATTTCTATTCTTGTCAGTTTCGTCAAAAATTGTAATTTGTAGTTTTTAAATTAATAACCTGCATGTTATTGTTAAAAATTTGGTGTTGCGGCGATATCTTCATTTCTAATTTTATTAAACCTAAAATCTAATAATTGTACTAAACAAGTTAAATCAATGATAATATAAAAATAGAGTAACTAATCTGATATGTAATGATATGTGCACAATGTAGTTAGGGGCAAGGAAAAATATTTATGGTGCAATAAGGATACTTTTTTAAAGAAAAGGACCTGTATATTTTTCCATATTTAAATATGTTACAATATATTGATCATATTAAACAATGGTGATCTGCGAATAAATAGTTTTTGAGATATAAAAAAAAACACAAAATTTGAGCATAATTTGGAAGTCCAAAATGATTTTTATTTTAAATGTTGATGATTTTCTGCAGACTGATTAGTAAACACGAAATGGCATTTTTCTCAAAAAATTCCAATGACACGGCCTGTGTATTGTTCTGAATTCCGAGCGTTTAATTTGTTCCCATTTCATTTTCATTTTTGTATCATGGGTTGTATAGCAATATCCATGAACTACAAGCACCAAGTATATGACAAGCGCCCTGATAGTGACAAGGCATTATATGCTGAACCTAAATAAAGTCAATGAAACAGTCAAACAAAATAGGTAAAACTAATAGTGTGGTAAAAATAATAACTCAAGCATTTATTAATAATATATAATATTTACTTATAAAAAATACGTATTCACATTATACTACATAATATAAATTACAACAATATTCCAAATGTTTAACAACTATTCAAACTGTAAAAATCTACAAATAATAATAACTAATACTAAAGTTTGAGAAAATGGTGAGATTTTTTTTAAAAGTATGGTCCCCAACCTATATACATTTGGCATAAATTGTCAATATTCATAGCTTCATTAATAAGATAATTCGTCTGACCTTCAACTGACAAGGGAATTGATAGCGACCTATTTCTTGTCTTACCAATACCTTGTAACCGCAACTCTATGTTTTTAATATGATCCAGAGCCTGAAAAATACATTTTTCAAAAAAGAAAAAAAAGTCAATAAATTAAATCCTGACAAAGTTCGCTTGATTTGAATTCCTATAACTAACTATAAAAATCAATTTCTCAAGAATTACATATGGGCAATCAAAACCAGAGAATTACCCCAGCATCAAGGTGTTAAATGCGTGATAAAAAATGCCAAATTAGAGATAACATTACTCAGAATAAATACATATTGGAAAATATATTAGTTCTTCTGTTTTAGGTACAATCGACCCACAAAAGGTAATCCTTTATACATTTGGAGCACCTCGAGCAGGAAGTGCAAATGAAGATAGAGAAACTGCAATTTAAAAAAATATATAATAAAGTATCAATTTCGAATGTAAAGTCAAAATTTCGACCTCCCAACATGTAAAGAACAAAATAAGTAATAGATTTCCGCAAGGACAGATAAAAATGGTTGTTTCAGGATTTTATAGCTTTACAGAGACATTTATCACATTGTGATCATACCAAGTATTACCTTTTCGTAGCTTTGAATAATATTAAAAAGAAATATTAACTTACCTGTTCGTTTGTACGTTCTGCATTATGCGCATGCGACGATGGTACATTCCGTGGCCATGAAACCAATGGATCGTAAACAAACGGAGTGACAATTGACATGAGCGTATTCGTGTTTGTCCTTAACACTCTCAAAGTGCATGCACACGATTTTCGAAATACTCCTTCAACTCCCAAAGGACCCATTGCAGCTACCATATTTTGAGTCAAACGGAATGGAACCCGCTCGGGCCACTCAAATGATTCTCCTGGAGATTATTTATTTTTGTGTAATTGTTAAATTAATTTGAGTTAAAATCACCTTTGTTGAACAAACAATTGAAATCCACATGAACGGTGTCGCCGCTAGTTGAATCAAATAATATGTTTTCTCCATGGCGATCGCCAAGTCCCAAAATGTAGCCCACCATTGATATAACGGCGGTAGTTCTGATGTAAGCGGTCCTAGCGGTAAACCAACTCTAAAATTAAAAATGTTAGGAGTTAGGAGAGGTAAATATAAAGTAGTTAAATAAGTATATGATCACTTAAGATAGTAGTTTTCTTACTTGAGGATCTGGAAAGGTTTTCTTAAACCACTCTCCTAACAGAGGTGGATGACGTGGTAGAAGATTTTTAATAAAAACTTCCCTCTTTTTCGCCAAAGGATCCCTTATATTACAAGACGACCCTTTCAGTTCCCTATTAGTCATACCCAATCCTGCAAACAGATATAATTTTGTTCAATTATAAAGAAAATAATATAATTTCAACCTCTTTGTTTGTAAAGCTTAATTAATACTGGCCGAAGACCAACAAGATCTGGTATCCATTCTATCAATCCGCATTCTTCGTTCAATGGAGCCACTGAATACAGACGTATGTTTAATCGCCTTTGTCTAGCTTCAGCTTCTCTAGTTAGTAACTGATTAACTATATCATTAAATTCCATCAAGCGGAAGTCCTTGCGCAGGTCGTCTTTGGGTTTTAACATCTGAATGTATCTGTAATATTTACAAATTGGAATTTCTGGGTTAAACCCGAAAATTATTACCCACCCCTTTCCATCCGATCCCCTGAGGATGATTTTTCTTGGTCTTTGTAAGCTTTGCAACACTGTGACTTGATCATCAATGTTAGCTATATACACAAATTGGTTTGGGAAAGGGTTGTGCTGACTACTTTTGAAATCTGGGTTTGGTAATATTAATTTTCTGTGTTTATGAGTGGGCATCATAATTTCACTAAAGTCTCCCTTTGTCAACATGCTGAAATTAAAAACGTAATGAAATGTTAATTTTTACATAAAGTGTAACATATCTATACTAATATTATAAAGACAGATCGACTGAAAAACTTAATTATCAATGCAGAGCGGAAACTGCTGAAAATCGTAATAGGAAATTTGGAAAGCAGATTCCTTTTGTGGTGCGGGTGAGCAGTAAGAAAGGATTTTTGGCAATTCGTCCTCTAAAGGGGTAAAAGGTAGTCGAAATGAAGTTTCAAAATTAGCAAGAAACACAGTTAATACTGCATTTTATAACCTCAAATTTTGTGTAAATTACTAAAGATCGATTTTAAAAATTAAATAAAAGGCAAAAATTGGGTGAAATGAAGTTTTGAAATTAATATGGAACATTTAATAATGCGTTTTATGAGCTAAAATTTTGTGGAGATAATCTGTGAAAGAATTAATTATACAGGTATTTGACCGATTTTAACAATTCAGTCCCAAGTGGGTAAAAAGAGTTGTTATGAAAAAATTTTAAAAAATCATTGTCTCATCCTAAACATTGTGTAAAGAATATATAAAGTTGAGCACATTCTTGGATATTTTAATAATTTGATCCCTAAGGGGGAAGAGGTATGAAAATTTGAATACAAAAGTTTTTTATAACCCAAAGCACTCGTATAAAGAGTACAGGTATATGAAAAAATGACTAAACACTAGGCGATTTCAAAAATTTAAGCTCTTAAGCGGGAGCGAATAAGAATATTTAATTGAATAATGAACCATTTTAAAATTTCCGTTTATAAATTAAAAATTATGTTTTCATAAACAATTTTGTTCTAACAAGGAAAATGTTGAAAAGCGTAAATTTTCGAAAAACGTCGAAAACTTCGAAAAAGTCAAAATCGTGCAAAACTATACAAAAAAGTGAAAATTTTAAATAGAGTATTTTCAGAGCCAGACAGAGATCCTTAAAAAAGATTCAAATTCCAAAGAGCCGAAAAAAAAACTCAAAATTTGGGAAAAAGCTTAAATTTTGAAATCGTAATAAAAAAATTAAAGCTTCTAGAAAACGTCAACACTTTTGGAACTTTAAAAAAAAAGAAAATGTAGAAATTCGGAAAAAAATATTGAGATTTTCAAAGGATGTCTACATTTAAAAAAAGTCAAAGTTGTAGATAAAAATCGAAATGTTTAAAGACAGTCTAGACCTTTCTCACATCAAGGTAAGAATTAAAAATTTGCATACAAATAAATACAATAATTAATTATGTGAAAAACAATTTCGTTTTTTTACAGATACAAATGGGTGATTTTCGATCACAAATGAGGCTAGTAAACTAATATTTTTGCTTCACCTAGCTTCAAGTAAGTCAACTAGCAAGCACTATCTGGTAAGCTAACTAAATATTACTCATTGGACTTTTTCACAAACATTCATTACACTTAATTAGAAATTTTGACCTTAACGCCATAACTTACTTATTAAAAATTCCATTAAACAACACTTTATTAACTGAATTCACAGAGCAAACATAGTGTCATCATTTAATTTTAGCCACGTATTTAGAAAGCTTACCGAGGTAAAGTTTTTAATAATGTTTGAACTGAAGTTGTTGGTGTATCAGGTGGAATTTCCTTGTTACATAATTCTATCAATTTTTCAGCTAAACTTGTAAAATCTCTGACTAATTTTGAAATGGAAGGCGTTTTTAATCGAGGGTCCCCCAATATTTCCGCACATCTCTTCGATCTAACCGAATAACTAGATTTAATCACAGGTATCATCATCCACAGAGTTTGTTGAGGGTAATGCAATAAAAGCTTGATAATTATAGATTTTAGTTCTATGTAGACCTAAAAAAACAAATTAGTTAAAATGCGATGAATAAAATACAAATAATAAACTGATACCTCTTTTTGTGGGTGGCAAATTCTGGACAGAATTTGGGAGAATGCTGTCAAAAATATGTACACTGGAAGTTTTTCCAAATATGTGTCGATAAGCTTCGTCATTTTGAGCAAATTTTTTGAACGGACTTCCCTGTCGACACTGCCTGTAATATCCAACATCTTGGTTCCATAATCAAACCATATTGATAGAAGCCTTGGCATGGATTGGTATACATAACTTGTACCATATAGAAGAGATTTTCCGAAATAATTAATAATATGAATTTGCATATCACTTCCTTTTGTTTCGTAGTCGTCTCTGTTCAGATTCTGGCAGATCCTGTCATAGTACTGACCCAGAAGCACCTATGATTGATGCACAGGTTTTAAAAATTAACCTTAGTGTACTAAGACTGCTTTGAAGGACATAATGAGGGTACTCCTTTGCGAGTAGATTGAACTTTAAAAACAAATTGGTTTTTTTTTCTTCGCCAGTTGCTTCTTCCACAAATCCAGATTTTCAGTTACCGTTTTTTAGGATTGGCAATCTCTAATAAACTGCTCCAAGATTGCCAATGCTTAACAAAAGGTAATTGAAAATCTAAACATGCAACTGAAGATGCAACTGACAAAGAAAAAAGTAATAAAAATGAATGAAATTAGCATAACTTCCTAAAAAAATGCAGAGAATATCTAACATTCATTTTGACATGGCTAGAGCCGAAAGTTCGGCTTTCTATAGGATTTCTTTTTTGAAAATGCCTGCAATTTTTATAAATGTCGACTATTTACTTGAAATTGTGAAAACACTTAAAATTCCAAGTTTTTGTTTTTAAAAATTTTGACTTTAGTCTTGAAATTGTAACCTTTTGTTCGCTTTGGGTTGATACTTGTGAAATCGGTAACATCTGATTTGTTAAAAACTAATAATTCTTCCAATTTCTTGTTTTTTTACCAGTTTGACTTCTAGAAATTGTTGCTTTTTTTGAAAATGTCGCTTTTATACCTTCTTAGTTATTACTTCTTTCCCTAATAAATTTAAACTTTAATTTCGAAATACCAATTCTTAATTTTTTATACTTAGAATTTTTCGAAATTTCAGTATTGACGTCGAAATATGAAAATATATTTTTCTATAAATCATAAATTTTAATGCAATTTTCACTTCTTTTTTCAAAATTTGGTGATAAGGATTTTAATTTTTATCTCTTTTCTTAAAAATTGTATATTAATTTTTCAATGTCAACTTTTTTTCTTGAAATTTTAAGAATAATTTTTGAACCAACTTCAAAATTTTTTAATGCATATTCTTTTCGAAGTTCTCATTTCCCTCAAAATTTCACGTTTACTTTCAATTGCACACCACAAGCCGACACAATGGATTGAATTTTTTTTTTGTTTTAGAAATTTCGAGTTTTTTCCGAATTCCGATTTTCCTCAAAATTTCCAGTTCAAAATGGAAATGTATAACTTTCTGTTTTTATTATAATCCACTCGCAAGGAGCAAGTTTTTCAAAATTTAAGCTTAAAATTGAAGTTCCCACTTTCCCCAACTCGAAATCTGAATTTTGTTCAATTAATCTGATTTTTATTTAAACGTTTTAATTTAATTATAAAAACAAGAGTAAGGCAGTTTTACAGCTTCGAATTCGATAACTTTAATCTTGAAACTCACCAAACTTTTTTCCCATTCTTTATACACTTCCACTGCTTCTTTGTAATGCTGAACGTTTACATCAGTATCAACATTAGAGGTTGAATCGTTATAAGTCGCTATTAATAACTTGGCTTCAGCACAAAGCTGCCTAAAAATTCCGGAAGAAACTATAAACATCAACATGAATAAAGAGATTAAAAATAATCATCATCATCATCATCATCAATATTCAACATTATTACTGGAAGAATTTGTGCGTTACACTTAAAAATAGAAATTCAAGTAAATTCACTCGAGTGAATTTGTCAATGAAAAATTTGTTACAGTCTCCCTGGTGAGTCACGTGACTCGAAAATTTAAGGAGCTATCTCCTCCGAAGGGATAATCGATAGACAGTCGACGCTGACGGCAGATCGAAACAGAAATTTCGCTTTACTCTGTTCGGGAATTTTATGCAACAAAACTAAAAACGATTTCGAATTCTTACAATTAAAGTTTGATGTCCGTTGGATGTTAACCGTCCAATAGTAACACAAACTGTACTCGAATGCTGAGAGAAGTAGGCATGCAAAAGATAGTTCGATGTTTTAAAAACATGTTTAAATATCGATGTTTTTTTGAACGATGTTGGATCCCTAGCTACGGGCGACGTTGACGAAACTAGCTTTGATCAGGCGCGTTCTATTCCTGGAGTTTCATTGCTTGCTAACGATCCCATTTAAATGTAAAATTCACGCACAAATAATATTTCACCCACATGGCTGGGTAACTTAAATGCTACTCGTGCGTTAAGTGGAACTTTACACATTAAGGCATACTTTTTACATAATTTTTATACTATCTAAACACGTTAGTCCTTCTGGTACTGTATTCCAGAAAACACCATTAGCAAGAATTAGAATTAATTTGGATCATATTTAGTCTCATTTAAAATAATACAAATAAATAATATACTTACTTTTCTTTGATGTTTAAAGCAGCTATGTTCTGTGTTGAGGGCGTGGGTAAGATCCCTTGTACCCCTCTTTTCAATGTCGTTAGTGCCTGCTCATGTTCTTCCCGCAGCCAATGCAATTTGGCTTTTTCCAAGAATAATTCCGGGGTAGCAAACTCTTCAGCTTTTAGGGTATAAGTGTAAGCTTGCTGGTGAACCTAATAGGGTACAAAATGTTCAGAATGGTAAATTTTTGCAATATTTAAAAGAAAACGACACAAATCAAACATTTATCTATTTAATAAATCTCTAAACACTGACTGACAGACAACCAACGCACAGCCTAAAGGGGTAGGTTTAGGAGCATGAAATTTCATACAGATTATCCCCGCAATACGTAGGATGAGCACTAAGAGAGGATTTAACGAACAGGCGATTTTTATGTAATGAATAATACACAAGATCGCATTCAAAGCTGCATATAAGCGTTAAGAATTGACAACGTTGATCAATCTGTCTGTACACAAATTTATTCAAATTTTTACAGGTGATCAATGCATATTTTGTGTTTAAATGAATTCTTTTCGTTAGCTTCTAAAAGTTTAAGTTTCAAATTCGAAATTTTGGCTTTAATTTAGCACTTGCGATGTTTTCAATGGAAATGTGTAAAAACGTTCTTTTTTCGACATTTTAAAGGTTCTTCTCGAAAATTCTAGTTTATGGTTAACATTTTCAGCATACAATCGAAAATTTTCGCACTGTGGCCCTTTTTCAAGATTCCTAATTAGATTTGAAACTCGAAAATTCTTCTAAATTTCGATTTTTTTATAAATGTTATAGTTTAAGCTAAAATCATTTTAAAATGCCAGCTTTAAAATCAAAATTTAAATGAGTCTCCAATTCATTTTCTACAATTCATTCAGAGTTTAAAAATTTGCAATTTATAAAATCAGATTCATTAAAAAAAATTTTAATTTACAAGAACAGGCGAATTTTACAAAAGGTCGAAATTACAAAAATTCGAAGTTCCGAGAAAAAAATTGGAGAATAGGCAGTCGAAATTTTCAGACAATTAAAATTTCTAAAAGACAATATTTTGGAAAATAGCCAAAATTTCAAATTTTCCAAAAAAGGTTAAAATTTTTCAAAAAATGTAAACATTTTGAAAAGTGGACATTTTGAAAAAATTCGAGAATATGAAAATCAATAACGCGATTTTCAAAACAATTCAAAATTTTTAAAAAATGCGAAAATAGACTAAAAGTTTAAAAATAGTCGAAAAGATGTCGAGATTTAAAAAAAATTCAGTCAAATTTTCGAATTTAAATAATAAAGAACTAATGTTATCAGAAAAGTTAAAATTTTCAAACAAAAGTCGAAATTTTGGATAATTGCAATTTTCAAAAAAAAGTTAGACATTTTTGTAAAGTCGAAATTTTTGGTTAAAAATTTTCGTAACAAATCAAAAATTTAAAAAAAAAATGTCGATATTTTGAAAAAAAGTCCAAATCTAAAACAAACATTTGCCAAATTTTCACAAAAATTCAGAATTTTGGAAATCAAAAATTTCAAAAAAGTCGAAATTTCAAAGGTCGAAATTTTCCAAAAAAGTCGAAATTTTAAAAATTGATCCAATTTTGAAAAAAAAAACGAAATTTTCTAAAGAACTGAAAACTGGCAATTTTTTCCAAAAACAAAATATTGAAAAAAAATTGAAATTTTGAATAATAGTCGAAATTAAAAAAAAAGTCTAAATTTTGGGGCCGAAATTTTCAGGAAAAGGTCAGACATTTTTATTAAGTCGAAGTTTTTGGTTACAAATTTTCGTAACAAATCAAAAATTTGAAAAAAAAATCTCGACAATTTGAAAAAAAGTCCAAATCTAAAACAAACATTTGCCAAATTTTCACAAAAATTCAGAATTTTGGAAGTCAAAAATTTCAAAAAAGTCGAAATTTTAAAGAAGGTCGAAATTTTCGCCCCAAAAAAATCGAAATTTTGCAAAAAAGTCGAAATTTTAAATATTGATCCAATTTTGAAAAAAAAACGAAATTTTTAAAAGAATTGAAAACTGACAATCTTTTCAAAAAACAAAATAAAAATGGGCAAAATTAAGAAAAACCCAAATATTGAAAAAAAAATTGAAATTTTGAATAATAGTCAAAATTTTCAAAAAGAAGTCTAAATTTTAGGGCCGAAATTTTCAAAAAAGTTGGTATTTTGAAAAAAAAAAATGAAAATTTTGTAAAGGTTGACAGTTTTAAAAATTTTGAAAATTTGGAAAAATAGTGATATTTTCAAATAAATTCTAAAGTTCAATAAATTGAAATTTTGGAAGTCTAAGTTTTTAAAAATAGTCAACATTAAAAAAAATGGTGAGAGATCAGTTTAAAAAAAAAGTCAAAAAAATTATAAATATTAAACAAAACCAAGATTGACCAAAAAGAAATTAAAAATTTAGAAAATTTAGAAATTTTGGAAAGTTAAAATTTACAAAAAAAAGACGGTATATTTTTCTGAAAAGTTAAAGTTTTTGACTGGATCCAAAAAGAAATAGAATTAAAAAAAAATCTCGAATATTGCAAAAAATATTAGATTCCAAAAAAATATCGAAATTTTGGGAATTGAAATACAGAGAGAGTATCTCTCTGAAGATGACAACTTGGCTGTCGAAACGCGTTAGAGCAACGTTTGTTGTGTTTTTTAATCTTTCTTGGTTTCAGGGGACAAGTTCTGCATTTCAATTTTTAAAGATAACCAAGGACCACCAAATTTTGAGAATTGTCGAAATTTTCAAAATAATTCTAATATATTAAAAAAATTGTAAAATTCATAGAAAAAATTGAAATTTTGAAAATAATCGTAAATGTCAAAAAAATCTGACATTTCAAAAAATTCGAAATTTTTTAATATAATCGATATTTTAAAGAAAATTGAAGTTTTCAAAAAGAGAAAACATCGACAGTTTGCAAAAACAGTCGAAATTTTCAAAAATACATGATTGAAATTCAAACAAAGTAAACAAAGTTTTGAAAATACAGTAAAATTTCGAAAAAACCCAAAACTTAGAAAGTCGAAATTTTTAAAAAAGCCAGCTTTCAAAAAATTACATTTTTAAAAAAAGTAATAACATTCAAAAAGTGAACATTTTGAAGAAAGTCGAGATTTCCAAAAAAAAAAATTTTTTTGAAACAAAAATTTATTTCAGTACCTCTCTGAAGATGCTAGCTTGGCTATCGAAACTCGTTAGAGCAACCTTTGTTGTACTTTTTAATCTTTCTTAATTTTAGCGGACAAAATTTGTATTTAATTTTAGAAAAATCTAAATTTTGAAAAGTCGATATTTTCAAAATAAAATCGACATTTGCCAAAAAATATAAATCTTCGGAAAAATCGAAACTTAAAAGTCGTTGAATTTTTCAACAAAAGTGACAATTTCCAAAAAAGTTGAAATTTAAGAAAAAGTTAAAAGTCTTTAAAAAAGTCCAGTTTTCGACAAAAAATGGAACTCTAAAAATTTTAATTTTGAAGTTAAGTCGAAATTTTGAAATAAATTCAACCTTTAGAAAATTTTCACCTTAACAAAACTTTTCATTGTTCAAGTTTTTAAAAAAATATGAAATATTCGATAATCAAAATTTTAAAAAAAGTCAAAATTTTTAGAAAGATTAAAATTTTCAAGGAACTCAAAATGTTAAACAATTTCAAAAATTTCAAAAACATATATAGTTTGGATAAAGTGGAAATTTTAAAAATATCGAACATTTAAAAAAAAGGCAAAGTTTTGAAAAAACTTGACCTTTTTCAAAATTTTGATATTGATAATAACGTTGAAATTTTGAAATACAATCGAGATTTTGAGAAAAATTTAACCTTTCAAAATACTCGACATTTTCAAAATCAAAATTTTTAAAATTTGGAAAAACTTAAACAAAAATCGAAATTTTGAAAGAGGGTAAAATTTTGAAAACATCTAATTCTGGAAAAACAAATTTAAAAAGGCAAAAATTCCAAAAGAATCGAAATTTTGGAAAAATGTCAAATAAAAAAAATCGATTCATTTTACACGATAAACAAAATAGCCGTGACAGTAGCGAGCGGGGTCAGTTTGTAATTAAATAAAAGCATAAATACCCTGGCGGATCTTGCAGCTTTGGCACTTAATAACCAACATTCTCCAATTAAAGCATTTATATGAGGAATAGCAGATGGAGCCTTATCCTTTAAATAATTTTTTCCTTGTTCTAAGGCCACTCGACGCAGACAAAGAACTGGCTCAGTTATTCTTACTGACTCTTGAACCACCTAAAAAGTGTAAGTAACTAGCAGATATTAAGTATATTTAAGAGGGCGCGCTAAGGCCGCGAGTAATTTTTAATTTCAAAATAACGTAAATATCTACGAGGGTAAATCAAATATGAACTGGAATTTCTATCATGTCGCCATGAGGTCATCGGGAGGGTGCGCATACTCTTAGACATATTAGGTGGGGATATCATGTGACTTTCCTGCGCTCAAGCGAATTCCGTTCTCGCCGTTCGTCAGTTGTAAATACAATGAGTGAGCAAGAGGTTCATCTGCGCGTTGCGCAGCGCATTATTATTAAATTTCTTGCCGTTGAAAGTAGTAAAGCTCGCCGAAATTCTTCTGGAAGCAGAAATTGGGGATACTTGTTTGAAGAAAACTCAAGTGTATGAATGGCACACAAAATTTTTGGAAGAACGAACTCAAGTTGAAAATGAACCCCATACCCGTCGTCCTCGGGACAGTGTGACTGCGGACAAGATTAACGCTGTTCAACGCCTTTTGGAAGGTGATCGCCGTTTAACTCTTGGTGAAATTGCAGCTCAGATAAGGATAAGCTTTGGGAGTGCTCAATCCATTATTACAGATGAGCTGGGGTTTCGAAAAATTTCTGCCAGGTGGGTAACTCCTCTTTTGACTGAAGAACAGAAACAACAACGTCTGGAGATTTGTCAGCGCCACCTTGGACGTTTTCAGCGAGAAGGTGATGGTTTTTTGCAATGTATCGTTACGTGTGGTGAGACTGGGGTCCACCATTACACCCCTGAACCTAAACTAGCAAGCATGGAGTGGAGAAAAAAGGGGGAAGGTGCACTCGTCAAGGCAAAAACTCCTCTCTCAGCTGGAAAGATTCTTGCGACAGTGTTTTGGGATTTTAAAGGAGTTGTGCACGTCAATTTTCTGCATGAACGTCGTACGGTTAATGCTGCCTACTACTGCCAGCTATTGGATGAAGCAAAACGTGCATATCGGCGGAAGAGGTGTGAATTTTCGGCCAAAAATGTAACGACAATACCCACCCCTACTCAGCCAATCTGATGCATCAAAAATTAGAGGAAATGCATTGGGCAACATTAAAATACCCTCCTTATAGTCCTGACTTATCACCATGAAATTATCATATGTTTGGGCCACTGAAAGAAGCTCTAGGAAGTGAGAGATTCCATGATGCTGCTATTGAGACATTTGTGCCCAGTTGGCTGCAACAAATACGCCTTCCTTCTTTTTATGAAGATGACATTAAAAAAACTCCCAATGCGTTGGGAAAAATGCATAACAAAATCAGGAGTCATGTAAAAAATAGTTAATAACTTTCATATGTGTTTCTTGAACCCATGAATTTTTAAAAATAAATTCCAGTTCACATTTGATTTACCCTCGTAGCAGTCTGCCCTGGTGGTATAAGTATATTTAGTAACATTACCCCTGTGACAATTAAAATAGGACAAAGTGATACTCCTTAACAGTAACAAAATGTATTATACCTTAAATCGTAGTTCCCATTCATTCCTTAATTGTTTAACCATATTTTCTATGGCAATATCATTATTTGGCCTGAGAGATATATTGTGAATCGTTTTTTCAACTTGATGAAACTCGTTCAAAGTGTGTAATTTGGCAATGTAACCGTAACCATGTTGATAGGCGCCCTCTTTTAAGCTCGTAGCACCAAGAGAATTAATTTGTTGCATTTGAAGGTCATCCAGAACTGCTTTAAATGTATCTCTGTCACCTAAAGTTAGAAGACCTTAGATATAACATATTAACCACTTGTAACCTTTACCATTTTTGAAATGTATCAAAGCTCGTCCAATTTGGACTCCCCAACTCTTATTATCTTTTAATTCAATTCTGTTGACCAAATTATCAAGTTGATCGTAACGTCCCAATCTCCAAAGTGGTTCTGCTTGCAATTCAAGTAATGAGTTGCCAAAATCGACTTCTCGACTTAAAATACCTTCAGCGAAATTTAACGCTGTGTTAACATTGTCCAAATCTAAGTAACACTGCATAAGACCCTAAACAGCATTCAAAATAGGGCAATCAGACTAGTATAAGTTTAAATAACATCAACCTCACCTTGATATGTTGCAGTTTTAAGGGTGGGTTTATTCGTTCATAACACGCTGTAGCATCGCCCAATTTTCCTGAAACTTGCAAAGCTAGTATTCGCTCTTCCAAGGAAGGCTCCGCTTGTCTAAGCGCTGTAACACCATCGACGCCATCTGGTTCATCAAGTTGAGCGTAAATCTGAAAGAATATTCAAAGTGGCTTTTCAAACCTATCACAGAAAGCGAACCTCTGCTAAAAACGTTAGATGATTCGTTATTTCCGCTGGATTTTCAGTAATAAAATCTTCTAGATACATTAACGCCCTTGGGTATTCCTCGCATCTATAGTTGCATTTAGCCAATTGTAACTTACAAAAACGTCCCAAAAAATTCTTAAACAAAACAAATATTGAGGATTAAGTTGCCCAAATAACCGAACTTACTTTAACTGTAACATACTGTGTAGCAGTCATTCCTTTCTGGCCGTTTTGCCATTGCCACTCCCTCATCCATCTATTCAAAAAATCAAGAAGTACAAAAACAACTTTAACACATTTGATCTGCTTGACTTTCTCTGTTGTTATGTTTTGAGGTAGCGGTTTTAAACCATACAGGGGAACGACAACTTCCTAAAACAACCAAATTAACGAATATTCCAAAATTTGTAACCACCATACGTTTAGGATTTGTTCGTCCAACTGCTTTCTATCTTCAAAGGAATTGGTCACAGTTTGAAATTCAATATATGTGGTTTCCTGGCTAGAATTTCCACCCTCCAATAATGAGTGAAGAAGCACATAGGGTAAAAAATGCATTAGAACTTTATGCCCCTCTTTCATGCTAGGTAAGGCAGGCCTCTAGTAAAGCTTTATGCTCGGGCAACAGCGTAAAAATCAAACTACACGTCCAACTAAAAATAACACGTGCTAGTAACAAAAAAGATATTTTTTTCGGCGCTTACTTATAAAGCCACGATTGAAATGAAGCCCCGAAAGACGAATTGTAAATTGGGCAATCGTAATTTGAATTTACCGAATGTGTTATTGTATATTTCGATGACAATAAGGGCAACATTAACTCTTGCTGAGGTTCGGAAAATTGCGCCCAGATGGCGTGCCTTCTACTGCTGGAGTCGGGGGAGATTTGATAATTTTTTAAAATCTCCTGTATAGCAAGAGCTGTACGGTCCATATTCTAAAAGAAACAGTTCATAAGGGTGCGTTTAGATTAGACACTTTATTCGTACATTTCTCTCTGACGTAATAATATATCAAGTGAGAGAAGCTACCTGAGACTAATCATGCATCTGAGATAAATTACTCGACACAATTTCAGCCAGTGTCTGACTATATCTTAGAAAGTTGTAGTCGTCTACTTTCTCTCAAGATATTTTAAGCTATTAACTATTGTATATCACTTATAATATTGAGGTACTATTACATATAAGTAATTTGCAAATTTAATTAGACAAAACCTATTCAATATTTGCAAATCATTGGTTACAGAATTGAATATCCAGAAGTACCAATTAGACCTAATCACATTTTGATTATTTAAAGCAGCAAAGACATTTTATATCGACACTTTATCTCAACTAGAAGTGACAGCAGTTTTATTCAGCTACATTTGTCTCATAGTGTAAACAGGCAAGGAAATTTAGTCTCAGATACCTGAGATTTCTATCCTTAAATAAGTCTCTAATCTAAACGCATCCTTAGAGCCACTGTGATAAATGGGATAGCAGTCAAATTAGAATATTAATGCAGGCGAAATGAAGCATGGTAAATAGGGATGCAAACGATAGTTCGATGTTTTAAAAACATCGATGTTTCAACATCGATGCTTGAAAAATCGATGTATCGCATCGCGATAGAATTAGTGCCATCTGTTACGTAGAATAAATATTGATTTAATAAATTAATGCTGGATTTATATGCCGCAGGTATACAAACAATTCAATTATTTAAAAATTCATAGTTTCGATATTTTTATTCGATAATCTATAAAAAAGCCCAAATTTTGAAAGAAAAAATGAGAATCTTTAGAAAAGTTTTTCGAGTATTAATTTAAAAATTCAAAAACATAAACTGAATTTTCACAATTATTTATTATTCATTTAATATATTGGGACAAACAAAAAATTCTTATTTTATCAAAATTTCTAGTTTAAACTTTAAATGTTCAGTTCCCTTAGGACAACTTTCTTTACATAAATTTCCTTTTTTCGAACATTCAATTCTGTTAATTTCGAATTAATATTCAAAACCTCTATTAAAAAGTGGAAATTTCCATAAAAGAGATAAACAATTTTAAAAACAGATCAATTTTCAAGTTAAAAATAAAAATTTCCAAATTAAATCAAAACGAAATTCTCAATGCCGGTTCCACACTCGCGCCGCGAAATAGCGCGAACGCGAGTGTGGAGGTTTTCGCGTCTTCGCGTTCGCGCTTCGCGCAGTTCCCCGTTCGAAGTCGGTTTTTGGTCCGCCTCAAAGGGTGCGGGGGACTTTCGGAAGGCGCGAGCGCGAGTGCATCCACACTGGCGGCATGAATTCAGTCACAGTTTTTAAATCTTTTCTGGTTATTGTTGTGTGGTTTCAAAGAGGACAATTTTCTTTTTTTCTTTATTTAGTGTTTATTTTTAATATACAGATAATTATAATATGCTATAGCGTAAAGCTTAGCGGCAGCAGCAGTGGCTACCTCTGGGTCCATTTCTCTTGAAACCGCGAACTACACTGCGAAGTTTGCGAGTGAGTGTGGAGGGGCATGTTTTTCATGTAAAAATCGCGCGAATCGTAGCGTGAATTCACGCGGCGATTCGCGCGCGAGTGTGGAGCCGGCATCAAAATTTAGAACCTAATTTCTAAATTTGGAATATTTGAAAGTTGTCAATTTTTCAGTAAACACTTATCGAGATTCCATGTTTAAATTTAAAAATTGCATATTTTTAATTCAAAATTTTCTTAGAAATTTCGAATCTTTCCTAAAATTTTGTATGAAACCAAAGTTTATTTTTATAAATTTTAGTTTTTTTCAAAATTTGATTTTTTTTCGAAATCCAAATTTTTATGGAAAATTCGAAATTTTTTTATAAATATTCAAGATTAAAGTGGAACTTTTTAGAATTTTGAGTTTAGCTTTCAAATGTTAACGTTTTTCTTTCATGTATGTCTGTAATTTCGAAATGTCTTCTTTGTTCGAAAGATTCAAATTCAGAGGTACTCTTCGGCTCAAAAAACTTTTTTAAAAAATTCAAAATTTTCAAAATATACTCTTTTTTGGAAATCTTGGCTTTTTATTGAAAATTTGAACTTTTTATAAAAATGTCGATTATTTTTAAAAATGTCGGCTATTAAAAATTGATATTTTTTCAGAATTCGTCTGTTTTTCAAAATTTTTATTTTTTCAAAAATTTAAAATTTTTTGAGAATTTCGTTTTTTAACAAATTTCCAATTCCTTTGAAAATTTTGAATTTTTAAAATTTTGTCTTTTCGCTTTTTTAAAAGTTTGGCATTTTTACGAAATCAACTCTGACTTATTTTAAAAGCTCGAGTTTTCTGAAAAATGTTGAATTGTTTTTGAAGATCGGAAACTTTTATCTGAAAATTTTAATTTTTTATGAAAATCTCAACATTTTTCAAAATTTAGACCTTTTTAAAATTTCCGAAGAACTTTAAAATTTAAAATTATTTTGCAAAATTTGGCTATTTTCATAAAAAAAAGATAAACATTTCTAGAAATAGATCAATTTGCAAGTTAAAAATAAAAATTTCCAAATTAAAACCTAAACAGAATTCTCAAAATCTCGAACCTAATTTCCAAATTTGGAATATTTGAGAAGTTGTCATTTTTTGAATAAATAAATGTTCATACCAAATACCACAAATTAGAAGTTTTTATTAAAATTCCACGATTAAATTTGAAAATTGCATATTTTTTAATTCCAAATTTTTTTTAGAAATTTCGAATCTTTCCTAAAATGTTGTGTTAAACCAATATTTGTTTTTATAAATTTTATTTTTTTTTCCGAACTTTTTTCTCCAAATTCGAACATTTTTTATAAATAATCAAAGTGGAAATTTTTAGAATTTTAAGTTTTAATATTTTGGTTGTTTTGGTTTAAAATTTTTTTATCATGTATGTCTATAATTTCGAAATGTCTGCTTTGTTCGAAAAATTTAAACTTCAAATGTACTCTTTGCCACAAAAAATGTTTTTAGAAAATTCGACTTTTCCAAAATTTTCACTTATTTTTAGAAATCTTGACTTTTTATTAAACATTTCGACTTTTTATTGAACATTTCGATTTTTTATGAAAATGTCTACATTTTTTAAAATTCTGATATTTTTTTCCAGAATTCGTCTGCATTTCAAAATTTTTAGTTTTTTGAAAATAAGAATTTTTTGAAAATTTTGATTTTCAAAAAATGTTGAATTCTTCTGAAAATTATGAATTTTCAGATTATTGACTCTTTTTAAAAATTACTGAAACTCGAAGCTTCGCTTTTTTAAAAGTACGGCATTTTCGCAAAATCTACTCTCACTTCTTTAAAATATTCGAGTTTTTTTTTAAATTTTTGAAAATCTGAAATTTTTGCTGAAAATTTTAATTTTTTATGGAATTTTCAAAATTTTGACTTTTAATTTCTTCAAAATGTTAATTTCTTTTTCAAAATTGTTGCTTTTTTAAAAAATTTCAACATTTTTGAAATATCTATTTTTCAAAATTCCAAAATTTGTAATTTTCTAAACATTTCACCTTTTGACAAAAACATTCGATTTTTTTTTTAATTTTAATGTTTTTTAAACTGTCGATTTTTTTTTAATTTTGACTATTATAAAATTTCAACTATTTTGAAAATTCAGATTTTTTCCAATCACATTTTTTAAATTTCACTTATTTTTAAAATTTTTGGCTATTTCTCAAAATTTCGAATTTTTCATTAAATCCTTGCTTTTTCAGAATTACATTTTTTTAAATTAATCTAAAACCACTTTTAAAAAATTTTGGTTTTTTCTTAAAAAAATTTAAAATTTTCCAATTGACTTAAAAATTTCGACTTTCTTTTTAAACGTTTCGATATTTTTTCAATGTTCAACATTATTTCAAAATTTTGACTATTTTTCAAAATTTCGACCATTTTTGAAAATCGTTACTTTGCTTAAAATTACAATTTATCTTCAAATGAAATTAGTACGACTTCAAAAATTTCGCTTTTTTTGAAAATTAGATTTTTTCAAATGTATATTTTTCAGAATTTCCACATTTTTGGATATCTTATTATTGGAAAATTTGACTTTTTATAAAAATGTCGAAATTTTTCTAAATTTTGACTATTAAAATTTCGATTCAAAATTCGTCTGTTAAAATTCCGACTTTTTCAAAATTTGTCGGCAATTTCTTTTTTTTTTTTAATTTTGAATTTTTTTTATAAATTAGTGCGACCCCAAAAATTTTCAAAATTCGATATTTTTTAAAAACTTTGCTTTTTTTTTCTGACTTTTATAAAGTTTGGTATTTTTACAAAACTTTGCCTGTGGTTTTAAAAAAAGGTTTTATGAACTTTTTTTAAAAACCTAATTTTTTTTAAATTGCAACATTTCAAAATTTGGACTTTTTTTGAATTTCCGAAATTCCTCAAAATTTAAAGTTCTTTTTCCAAATGTTGCCTATTTTAAAAATTTTGACATTTTTGATGTTCGTTTATTTGGTAAAATTTCAAAATTTTGTATTAAGCCAAATTTTATTTTTGTAAATTTAAATTTTTTCTTGAAATTTGAACTTTTTTTTCATTTTATAAGAAATAATTAGAGAAATTAGGCGTAGAAAGACCAACAATTAAAACAAAAGTGTTAAAAACTTCGAGTTTAAAGGCAAATTTTAAAGTTTTTTTTCGAAATTTCGGGTTTAACCTCAAAATATCAACTTTTTTCACAAAATTTCAACACTAAAGTCAAAATTTTGATTTTAATCTCGAATTTCGACTTTAACCTAGAAATTTCAAAAAAAGTAGAAATTTTGGTTATTAAAATTTTTAAAAATAACTGAACACACCCTACCACCATCTGTCAATATTGCATGCCTAATCTAATTTCGTGTATATTTATGGTCGAAATTTTGAGATTGAAGTCGAAATTTTGACTTTAATCTCGGAATTTCTGAAAAAATGTTGAAATTTCGAGATTAAAGGTGACATTTCGAGAAAAAAGTCGTATTTTCGAGAAAAAAAGTCGAAATTTCGAGATTAGAGTCGAAATTTCAACTTTAATTTGTGGAATTTCGAGAAAAAAATCGAAATTTTAATTAAATTCGAAATTTAAAAGACATTCTTTTTAAATTGATGTCCTTTTCTACACTTTCCAAATTTTTACTTCTTAAACTCGCAATTAAATATTTAAAAAACATCAGAAAAACATCAATGTATAGATATCGAATACCGATGTTTAAGACATCGATGTTTCATTGAAAAAAATATCGATGTTCAAACATCGATGCTTTTTTGAACGATGTTGCATCCCTAACGGTAAAACAAATAATTTAACAAAGATGTTAAAAAATGTTAAATATTATTCTAGTCACAAGACACAGATATAGGCAGAGGCATTTATTAGATTCAGAATTTGGGATCCAGAGATAGTCGGTTTCGATCCTGCTAGATCTATTTAAATCCAACTTAAACCGGATAAATGCATTACTGTCGGTGATTGTAGTAGTTACTTGAACTGTATACAAGTTCGGTAACTCCTATAAAGCGCCATTTATCGGGCCTTGCGAAAAAAACTTTCACAAGGACAAATAGAATACGACCAAGACGCATATTGCAGATCTTAGATAGCTGAACTACCAACATGAATCTGCAGCTAAATGGCGACAGAAGTGGTCCTCCGACTGTTAGTGTTGATATTCAACTACCTGAGATCTGCAATATTCGTCTTGGTACATAAAGGGCTGCACTTGTGGTCTATGTCATATTATATTTGTACGGAAAGAGGCTAAATGCTTTGTATTGTAACTCTAATGCGATTCAACAATGAATTTCAAATTTCTTGTAGCCTTTTGTAAGTTGTGAACATGTTGAAACACAATCTCTAAATTTTTTTAATAACTTTCTAGAACATTTATTCGAAGCCCCAGATTTGTTATTTTTCTTCCGATTTGGATTTATAAAACCAATTGGCAATATTCTTTCGATTAAACATTTTGTTGCACTTACCACGGCATTCTTCTCTGCCTGTAATGCTTTTGTAAGCTCGTTTAAGGCACTTATAATGAAATTGTCTTCGTAAATGAAAAAGGCAAAAGAATTTGTGTTCGGAATGTACCTACAAAACAAATTGGTGTAGAAAGAAAAACTTGGCATGTGACAACTCTTGTATATCTAGCTCAACACGACAATGAATTGGTCATTTGAGAAACAACGCAAATCCAGAAAATTAAAAATTGGAATAAGTAACAAAATCTTTCTAGACTTGTACAGTCTTACATTAGTGGTCCTAAGTTTTGAAACACATCGCTTGCGTGTGTGGTTCTTCTATGGAATGATAGATCGCGGCTACCACAATGCATTGCAGTAAAAATGTCACTGGCCCAGAAATAAACGTTTGTGGTTTCTCAAATAACCGATTCTTTAACAGTTCACCTTTCTTACCTTCTAGGTAAGTGACTAGGCTCAACGGCTCCTAATTCTCCTATGACTTCCCCGCAGGTCAGCTTCAAAGTAAGATCTTTCTCCCTGCAGCCTAATGTTAGAATATCAATTAGTTCCACCAGCGTGGAATCGATCCCATTATATCCCAAAATCATTCGATCCAATTCCTCTCGATGTTTTTCCATAAGTAATTTAATTTGTTTTAACCCTTGAATTCTCACCTCGATAGTTTCATGGCTCAAATACTTTAAAAATAATTTGATTTTGTCTTTAAAATTTAACTCTTCAATCGGTCTCAGGTATTTTCTAATTGTCATAATAATTTGTGCGTTGATGTTTGAATGTGTGACAAAAAATAAATCTTTTACATTTTCCCTCATATAAGCCTCGTTATCTATTAACAAATACCTGAAAACCGAATTGACTTTTTCTGGATATTTATCAAGCAGCTTCAACAATGAAACGAATATTGTGGCTAAATGAGGTCCCAATACTTCCTCCTCGCAACTCTTTACAAAAGCTTGCCAAACATCTGGCAGTAGATGTGCGTTATTATTAATATCCAGAGTTTGCAACATAGATATTATTTTAAATCGCAATGGAGTGATGTGTTTTGGGCCCATAAATTCGAGTAGTTCGGCCAAGCTTTTCAGCACGTTATCAATTTGGGAGCCATTGGAAATTAACGTTGCTAAAAAATGTTGCAATATCCCCAAGAAGTGAGGTTGGATATAATCTGGAATATTGTTTATGTTATCCTCACTATCTTCTCTGGACAGCAAAACTAATGCCAGCTTTACATTGTGTTTCTTCTCGTGAAAATTCAAAAGAAGGTTGTTCAAAATAACCTAGGACAAACGGCGTTCATTATTTATAGAAATACATATATAGTCCAGAAAACTTCCCAACTAGGAAATTAAATCAAGTATCCAAAAGTCAGTAAAGTACCATGTATTACGCATTTTTTCATGCAAAAATCCGACGGGCAGGAAAAAATAATTTCCGGGTAGTTTTATGAGGTAAAAAAGTTTGAAGACCAAAGTTGCCTCTTGTAGACAAATTTACCCAAATCAACTATTTATAACAATGAAAGAAAATCTGTAAAAATATTGATAACTGTGTTATCAACTTCCCAATTAAATACAAATTTCATTTTAAAAGTTTGTTGATTTTTTATGTCATCGTTGTCAATGATGTGATAAAGCTTTGAATGTAACTCGATTATTAGCGATTTAAACAATCTCGGACGTGGCTAGACGACCCGGCTAAGGCCTCTTCGACTGGCAACGTCCTCGATTATTATAAATCGCATAATAATCTCGTAAATTAAAAGCTATAAATTATAAAATAAAATCGTAGGTAGTTGATTATTAAGAAACTAATTTTCCCAGTTGTAGCTTCCTACAGGAATAACAAAATGTATGATTAATTAATAAGTATCCTTACTCTGAAATTCATTCTCCTCAAATTGCGTCCAGTGCCGGCGGCCTTCTCCAAGTACTCCATGCCAAGTCTTAACTCCTCCTTCGACTTCTGATTTAAAAACAAATGTAAGAAAATATAGCCATACTTCGCTGCTAACAGCTCCGAAATGTCCATATCCATCATCGAGGCCATTTCTTCGATCAATTTCGTTACTTTAGGCACGGTCACTGCTTTCGCTACTAAAAATGGCAGCAAATACTGACACTCACTCCTAACGAAATCCTTTACTTTGACGAAATCCAAAATAAGAGAAATTTTATAAAGAGACACGTTCAAGTTATAGTTAAGAAGTCTTTGATTGATGACACAAATATGTACCAAAACTTCACAAATCTCTTTGGCATGTTTTTGGTACAATGTTCTCGGTGTCATGTCATATTCTTTGGCTAACAAAAAAAATCTAGTCTCAACGGAATGTTTAGAAGTTGCAACCATTATAAAATAAATAAGCATTCTCGCTAAAGGAAATAAAATCTGTTTTGATCTCAGTTTGGCCACTTCATCGATGATGCGCAGAACAGATAGTTGTAGATCAAAATTCGAATCCTGCAGCGATGTTTTTGTTACTTTTATTAGCTTATCGGTTACAAGTTGTAGAATTTCATTTTTGACATCCACGGATAAGACTTCTGTCTCCTAAAACGAAAAATGACTTGAACAGATAAGACATAATCAATTGATTTTGTTTGGCTTTTTATCGTTCTCTTTTTGGGGGGGGGATGGAGTGGTCTTTGGTTATCTTCAAATAATGAAATACAAATCTTGTCCCCTGAAACCAAGAAAGATTAAAAAACACAAGAGAGGTTGCTCTAACGCGTTTTGTCCCAGTATCTCTCTCAAGATGATAGCTTGGCTATCGAAACGCGTTAGAACGTTTTCTTGATTTCGGGGGACAAGATTTGTATTTAAATCGCTCTCTCTGCTTCCAAAATTTAATATTATCTTTTGTCAATGAGCATTTCTTAATTAGGAAAAATGCTGAATTCTAGAATAGGAAACCCAATATGGGATCCATAAGAAAAAACAAAGTTGCAATAATTTTCTCAGAAACTAATCAGCACAAAAAATAATTAACTATGTACAGAGCTGGGTAAATTACTTTTAAGAAGGAATCATTACATTATCCATTACTTTTTCAGAAAAAGGAATGAAATTACTTCGAATTATCCCGTTCGAATTATATACCGTTGCTTAAAAAGTAATTCAATTACCCATCACTTAGAAAAAGGAATTCATTACAAATCAACTACATTTTTAATTATTTTTAAATTTTTCAAAAAAATACAACAAATCGATTTTGTTTAATAACAATTTCGACTTGTTTTTTAAAATTTAGATTTACTAATTTCGACTATTTTGAAAATTCCGGCTATTCAAAGTCTCGAAATTTTTAAGAATGTTAACCCTTTTTTTTAAATTTCGCCTTTTATCTTTTTTTTTCAAAAATTTGGATCACTTTTAAACATTTCTACTTTTTTTATTGGAAAATATCGACTTCCGTTGTTGAATATTTCGGCTTCTTTTGGAAAATTTATGTTTCTTTTTAAATTCTGACTTATATTTTAAAATATTGGCCTATTGAAAATCCCGACTGTTTTTAAAGAAGTCGATTTTTATTGAACAATTCCACGTTTTTTAAATTTTAATTTATTTTCAAAATTTCGACTTATTTGAAAATATCCACTTTTTTCGGAATTTCGACTTTTCTCGGAATGTTCACTTAAGTTTGAAAATCTCGACCGCCGAAATTTTGACTTTTTCTCGAAATTTTAACTTAATTTTGAAAATTTGGACCTTTTTTCGCTTTTTTCGAAATGTCAACATTCTTGAAATCTTGACTCCTTTTCAAAATTTAAATTAATTTTTGAATATATTGATTTTATCTCAAAGTTTTAAATTTTTTGAAAAATTTCGAGTTTTTTAAGATGTTTGACTTTTGAAAATTTCACATGTTTTTTTAATTTCCCTTTTTATCGAAAATTTACAACTTTTTTAAAAATTTTTCCACTTTTTTCAAAGAATTGCTTTTAAAAATTTGAAGGATTTTTAGTTTTTCTCAAAATTTATACTTTTGAATGACATTTTTGAAAAATCTTACTTCGATTTTTATTGAAAATTTTTGATTCATGTTTTATTGGCTTTTTCTTCCCCAGCTGCTCCTTCCACAATTCAAGATTCTGTAACCTTTTGTTAAGGATTGGCAATCTCTTATAGATTGCCCCAAGCAGTGATTGCGTTGGATCTTAATCGCTGTTTCTGACTCGATAATAATGAAAGCCAATAAAACATGAATCAGTTTATATATTGTGAAAGTACAGAAATAAATATACTTACCATAAAATTTTTCAAAGTGGGGAACACAATTTTTGCAGCGGCATTTCTAACAATTTCATTATTGTCACCAATCAGA
Source organism: Dastarcus helophoroides (assembly GCA_028583605.1). Lineage (NCBI taxonomy): Eukaryota > Metazoa > Arthropoda > Insecta > Coleoptera > Bothrideridae > Dastarcus > Dastarcus helophoroides. The sequence goes on from CM053328.1 coordinate 29,620,220, forward strand.
TGAATCCACATTTTTGCAATGTTTGCAGAATGCACCTTCAAGGTGTGATTTGCGAAATAAGGCACAAGTTTTACTGAACTTGCTTTAGTTTCAGGATTACTCATTGTCAACAACCGCAGTGTATTATTTAATAACACCCCTAAAGTCCCAGAAGTATCAACTTTATCAAAATGAACTATAATCATAGATTTTTTGTTTTTCTTCTGTGCCCATTCTCTCACAGATTCCAGATCATCGCATTTATTTCCTAAATGGCATTTTTTGCATAGTATTTCTATATTTGATAATTTTTCTACATTCGCAATTTTAATAAAATGACTTGAAGATAAACAAATTATACTTCCAAACGTTTTTATAATTGCAGGATCTACAGTTCTGTTTGTTGTCAGGTAAGGTGTCAGAATTTCCTCCAAATACTTCTCTCTATTTGTAAATAATGTCGTAATATGAGGAAGTACTTCAAATACCTGAAAAGATACATCATTAATTTCAATTCTGTATATTTTATGAAAAAAGGCATTCACTTGGGTGGCCAGTCAGGAATTTTCATTACGAGGTGCCCAGATCTTAAAGAATACCCACATTGTACTTAGGCCCATAAGTTAATGCAACGATGTTTTTGGTCATTTTTGACCCCCTACTTAATTATATAAATAAAAATGAAATTTCCAAGCTCAAACTGATGAGAACAATTTTTAGAAACTAAGAATTTTTCCCTTTCGGCTCTGAGATTTTCCGATTCTTCTTTTGTGAATCTTTTTAATAAGCTTTTAGGGCTTCAGGGAGAATTGAAGGCCCCCTGGCTACGGGCGATGGTAGACACTTTTTTTTTATTAATTACCAAAGATTTGCTGATTTGCCAACTGTTATGATAAAAATAATATCAATGACTACCTACCTTCACTTTAAGCGTTTCACATGATCCTTGCATTATTTGTTTGGACACATCGAGAAAACTATCTTGGATATATACAACTTGATAATCATTTATATTTCTAACTAACCCCAAGGATAAAACTTTCAAAAATAAACCTGTATATTCCATAGCAACTATCCTATCAAAGTTTTGAGTTTTCCAATATTCGTAAAATCTGTTTATTTCCTTGCTATGTGAAAAGTTCCCTTTAGCTCCTATAAAATCTGAAGGCATCTTTCTTTGGGCTTTATAAAAGAAGTCTTTTAACAAGGGATGTGCAAGAATGGTAAAAATTATATCCAAATTTTTTGACTGACACAAAATTGTAAATTTGAGTAAACACTCTAAAATTATTTTAATATTTGTATCTTTGCTGCAGCCGCCGAAATGTACATTTAACTTTCTAATAAGACAGAAAAATAATTCGACTTCTTTAAGATATACAAAAATGGTGTTATGAAACTGGGAACAACAGAGGAGTTCTTGATGTACCTGCAGTAAAATGTCCATAATTTTTGAAAAAAATGGAAAAAATGTTTCCAAAACACAACAATTATTGGTGCAGACACTCTCTTCAAAATTTTCTAGGAAGAGGACATAAAAACTCGACCACCTCCAACTAACTTCTTCAGAGAAAACTTCAACGTTTGTGGAGGAGCAACTATAGTCTTTAATTTCTCTAATAAATTCATTTTTCAAAGCAATCACAATGAATGAATTATGTGACTTTATATTTTGTAACATTAGTTGTTTAATGTGCTCTCCGTCATTTACAATTTTTAAATTCTGAATAGCAACACCAAGTTTTTCCTGAACTGACTGTGGTATAAATACTGTTATATCTTGTCTGTTAACAATTTTCCATATTAAAAATTGGGCAATATGTTCATTATATTTGGAATATTTTGAGTTTAATGCTGTGTCAATAAATTTCGCCAAAGTTCCTCTAAATCGTTCTGATTCATGCAAACCCAATAACAACTTTTTGTTACAAATTTCATAAATTAGTGTTTCCAGTATAGCACCAATGTTTTCAATTTTGCATCTAACAGTGTAATCATTTAACTCATTCTTTATCTTACAAGCGTGCAGTATATCGATAAAAATCTCAAAAATTTTTAATTTAACAGCCACAGTTCCATACATTAACAAATATATCAAATCATCCAAGACTCCACCAACATTGTCACATCTTTGGAAGACAAAATTTTCAACCAAAATATATTTAACGATGCTTAACACTCTGCATACAAAATCCATGCAATTTTGTTTAGAGCTAATTTCAACAAGAACCGGGCTTAGATCTAAATTTAAAGCAACATCCCCAATTCCTTGTGGCTCAAATACATTTAAAATCATTTTAGTGTCATTTGAATTTTTTAGGTAATTCATCAGGAGCCTAATACTGGTAACATACTCCTGAATTAGTTGATAAAACGAGTGCATTTGAAGCTTTGAAAGTTGATTTAACGTGTAAACTTGCGCGTCAATAACTTCATCGTGAGCGTTGAGCAGCTTTTCCTGATTAAGTACGTAGAAAAGTCGACCCAAAATCCAAGTTGTATAGGCTTTATATATGTTCGAAATTTTACAATACTCCTCGTAAGACAAAGTTGCATCTTTTTGGAAGACGAAAATCGATTCAAATTCCTTCGATTTTATTATGGAGACTAGTCTTTTGACGTTATTCTCCTCGCATCCTATTTTAAAAACATCAATGATTGTATCATTCAGGATTTTCCAGAGCGGGAAAGCTGGTATTTTGTCTTCCATTGCTAAAATTAACTGTCAGGAATGATGCTTAAGATATCATATTTGTAAATTACCTTATATATTTTATGAGACAATGACAATAAACACTACATTTCTGTATATTTCGTAAAAGAAATAAACATTTAGAATTTGAATTTAAAAATTTAGGTTATGTGCGGTACGGTTGGCACTACGCTTCATGAGGTTATATCTACCGTAGGCTTGAACTAAATTTCATTGTACGTTTAAGCCAGGAACACACTACATATCGAGAGTTTATATCTATGATACAATTTATCTACTAATAAGTTTCCTTGTAGGTTAAACTACGAATTCACCTTTTTATCGATTATCATATATTTTTCAGATCAGGAATGCTATCGTTTTCTTATTTCAGATAATAATTAACATTTTTAACCCTTACTTTGTGGAATTCTTCAATATTCATAACTATTAAACTTTATTAACGCTTAAAACAACCTGGTCCGGTCTTAGCAAATATTTATCGAAACATCGTGGAATTTTTAATGTCTGTTGCTGTTTTGTTAAATAATTATTTCGGATATTTATGCACTGATGCCAACTCTACAGTTTTAACAACAGATATACAGTTTTTAAATGACCCCAGTTGCCCAAAATCTACAGTATTTTATCTATGTTATGATGTTCCTAAGCAAAATTGAGATTTGTTTCTGTTTAAAAAAATTTCAACCTCTTTCTTGAAATTTTAATTTTTTGTAGACATTTCAAATGAAAACGTCGTAATTTGATTTTTTCTAGATCGTTTCAATTATTTTTTCAAAATTTCTCCTTTTCTCGAAATTAATTTTCAGTTTGATCTATTTTGCAAGTCTTTTAAAGTTCCATCCTCCAGTTTCCCTTGAAATTGCTGCTTTTTTAAAAATATTATGGCGTGCACTTAAAATATTTAATTTCCTAAATTTTCCACTTAAATTCAAGATTTCGACATTTTTCTAAAAATTTAAATTTGGACATTTCGAATTTGTTCTAGATGTTAGGAATTTTAAAGATTTTAGACACAAAAATTAGAATATTCCAGTTTAAAGCTGAAATTTAGAAAGTAATCGTCAAGTTTCGAAAGCAAATTTAAAATTACATTCTTTTCCAAAAATTCCTAATTCAAAATTTCTTTTTTTCTAAACTAATTCACTTTTTCTCACAAAATATTAGATTTTACATTTAGAAATTTTAGACTTGTTGAAATTTTGGGTTTAAATGCTTCCTTTCTTCGAATTTTTGTTAAATCTAGCATTTTATAAAATTCTAGGGAGAACGTTTTAGCTGAAATTGGAAAGTTTTTACCTTTTTCTTAAAAGCTTTACTTAAAAATTGATGGAATGGACTTGTCCTTGGTTATTTTCAAAAATTGATATACAAATCTATCTCTCTGAAGATGATAGCTTAGCTATCGAAACGCGTTAGAACTTTTGTTGTATTTTTTCTTGGTTGGGTTAAGTTAGATTAGCTTAGCATGTTGATCTTTTTTGGTTTCAACGGGCAAGATTTGTATATCAATTTTTAAACATTGAAATTTTACATTTTTCTTGCAATTTTAAAGTTTAATTTTCTTCTGGAAAACTTGAGAAGTTATAATTACGTTTTTTTCCAGAACTCTCCATTTTTTTTTCTCAAAATTTCCATTAATTTTAATTAAAAATGTCGAAATGTGCTGAAAAAATTTACTTTTGTCTTAAAATCTCTAGAAAAATATAATTTTTTACAAAAAAGAAAGTTAATTTTTCAGACGCTGACAAAACTTCAAATGAATAAACTGTATTTTTTGATGTATTTTTCTAATTTCGACTTTAATCTTACAGTTTCGATGTCATCTAAGGGTGCGTTTAGATAAGAGACTTATTTCACGATGGAAACCTCAGGTATCTGAGATGAAATTTCCTTGGCAGTTACACTATGACACAAATGTAACTGAATAAAATTGCTGACACTTTCGTGAGATAGTGTCAACATAAATGTCTTTGCTGTTTCAAATAATCAAAATGTGATTAGGTCCAATTGGTAATTTTGGTTATTCATTTCTGTAACCAATGATTTGTAAATATTGAATGGGTTTTGTCTCATTAAATTTACAAATTATTTATATGGAATAGTATCTCAACATTACAAGTGATATACAATAGTTAATCGCAGGAAATATCTCGAGAAAAAGTAGACGACTACATCTTCTTAGATGTATGCATTGGCGTATCTACTACGATTCTATCTATCTACGATTTTTTTTCTAGGGGGGGGGGGCTGGCCCCTGAAAAATGATGACGGATAATGATGTACAAAATAAAGGTAATTTAAATTTGAAATGACGATTTCGATAATCCATTTGTGGAACGTTGCTTTAAATAAAATTACCCAAAAAGACTTTCAGTGAGAAGTGTTCATTTTGATGGCTGCATTAATCAACTAATTATTAAATAACTTTAATTTTCGATTTTTCTCTACAAAAATGTTTAACACTTTCGGGCGTAACGTTTTCTTCGACGTGTTTTGAACTAACTAAATTTAAATTATTTAAATTAGACAATTATTTGTAAATTGGGAATTTTTTATCCATTTTTTTTTCAAAATGTGAATCGAAATTTCGATTTCCTTATTAAAGTTCTAAAATTTCATAAATTTTACTCTTTCAATTTCTTCCGACATTTTTCACGTAAGTAAAACTTTCCACCTTTTCAAGAAATTTGACGTATTTTTGACGCCTCTAATTTTTTTCGAAGCTTCAATTTTTAACCTGAAAATTTGTTAAGGCCCCATTTTTTAATCAAAATTGTGATTCTTTTCAAAATTGCGATTGGAAATGCTATTTTGACTTTTTCCCTCAAAATTTTGACTTTATGATCAACATGTCATTTCAGAACGATTTTCATTTTATTTTCTAAATGTTGACTTTAAATTTAATTTCAATTTTTTTAATAGTAGTTTATTTTACACTACACTTTCATGTAAAATTATATTTTCAATGCAAACGCTAAATTTAAATTTCCTCTTCATATTTCTTTTTTGTCACATCAATTTTAATTTCCAAATTAATTATTTAAATATTTTCTATAACATTAGATTTTTCCGCAAATGATATTTTTCTCTACCACTTCCACTTAAGAATCGAAATGTCGAGAAAATTATTAAATAAATACCAAATTTTTTAAAAAATTGACTTTTTTCTAAATATTTCTAGATTCATTTTCTTTCGAATATTTTGAATTCAACCTCAAAATTTCAACTGATTCTCAACATTTTCGAAATATTTTGTATTCGATTTTTTAATTTTGAATTTTTTACAGTTTCAGCTTTTACTTTTGTTAATTTTTTACTTTAAAGTGAAAATAACGTCTTTGCTTTTTTATTTTTTAAAATTTTGATTTTATAATATCCAAATTTGTTAAGAACAGCCGATGAGTTATACGCGAATTGTACTTAACGGACGACGTCGATTAAACTAGCAATTTAAGTTTACAGATCGTCTTCAATCACCTTGAATCATTAAAAAAAATGTAAACGATCTGTTGCCATATTTAACACAAATGTTACAAGTTGTGCAGCTAAAACTTTGTATATTCATAGGTATCTGGAATAGGGCAGGGTCGGGTACTTGCCCCTCTGGCTTTTGAACCCGCCAAAAATTTATATTCAATTGAAATTTCCATTTTTTCTTCAGAACTCGTACTTTACTTGGAAATTTGACATTTGTTGATAATTTCAATTTTTTTCACATTTCGTGATTTTTCAAAAAAAATTCTTTAATTTATGGCACATGCTGGCTTTCTCTGGAAAATTTCAAATTTTTATAAAATTTTGAATTTTTTTGGAAATTTCGATCTTTTTCTCGAAATTTCAAATTTTTTTCAAAATCTGATTTTACTTTTGTGATTTTTTCTTAGAAATGTCCATAGCTTTCTCAAAGTTGGTTTTTTTTAGAAATTTTCATTCTATTTCAAATCCAATCCTTTATGTTCCTGAAAATCTCTCTTTTTATCTGAAAATTTTGATTGTTTTTTCAAAATTTATCTTTTTATAAACATCAATTTTCAAAATTAAACCATTTTATCAAAATTTAACTTTCATCAAATCAACTTTATGTGCGAAATTGCCAATTTTTTCGACATTCTCTGAAAAATTTCGAATTTCCTCTCAATTTGAAGTTTCACTTAAATATTTCAAACCGATTTCTCAAAATCGAGTTTATTTTTTTTTTTCGAAATTTTGACTGTTATCTCAAAATTTGATACTAAATATTTCCTATAATTTCGACTCTTTGCTTGAAATTGTTTTTTTTTGAAATGTTGACTTTTTGCCTCTTCAATTCTGTCTTTTTCTTAAAAGTTTCCTTATCATCAAAAATTCGAAATTTCGCCTTTTTTCTCAAAATTCTTTTTTTTGGAATGTTCTTCCAAAAATCGGTTTTTTCGAAATTTCGCCACTTTTCTCAATATGTATTCACGTTGTTTAGAAATTCTGGTATTTTTCTTAATATTCTCTTTTTTCTTTTACATATTTCGACTTTTTCAAATTACACTCTCCGGAAATTTCAAATTGCACCTCAAAATCTCAATCCCAAAATATGCCTTATTTTCCACATTTTGACTTTTATCTCGAAATATTTTATGTTTCTAGAATTGTAGACTTTTTCCCCGAAATTGGCTCTTTTTGAAGTTTCTACTTTCTCTCTAAATTAATTTATGTTCTCTAAATTCGATCGGAATGTTAATAAAAAAGCAACCATATTGAGAAAATATTTTTGTATTTAGAGAATAAAATTGAATTTCTTTACTAAACTTTAAATATTATGTTAACATTTGCCAAATTGAATTGTTTTTTGTCTTCTTTCGATTTTTTGACAGTTTTTAAATTTTTTCAGAAGAAAATTTGATTTTCTGAAAATTTTGACATTTTCTCGAAACTATAACTTCTTCTGAATTTTACTTTTTCCACTCTTTCTTTCCTTTTATTGTAAATTTGATTTTTTTTTTATAAATGTCTATCATTTTCTTAAGATTTTGACAATATTTTTCGAAATTTGTTTTTATTAATGTTCAGTTTTTTCTGATTTTTTTAAATTTGACTTTATGGATTTTCACTTGTTATACCAATCTTGTCCTCTGAAACCAAGAAAGATAAAAAATACAACAAAAGTTGCTGTAACGCGTTTCGATAGCCAAGCTATCATCTTTGGAGATATCAGTATCTTTCTGAAGTTGTATTTTTTAATCTTTCTTGATTTCGGGGGACAAGATTGTATATCAATTTTGGAAGATAACCAAGTACAAGTCCGTTCCACCAAAAAAAAAATTCCACTTCTTTCTCCAAATTCGGATATACCCCAAAATTTGAGTTTTGTTTCTGGAACTTTCCACCTTTCGACTTTTTCTCAAAATTCATTTTATTGTTTCAAAATCGGAACAAAATATTAATAAAATGTCATAATTTTGAGAAAAATATTTTTAGAATATGTCAAAATAAAGCTTTTCGACTATGTTAAAATTTAAATAAAGTAAAATTCTGAGGAAAATATTGTTGGTTATTTCAGTTTTTTTCTCCAAATTTGATTTATTCTGGAAATTGTGACTTTTTAGAAATTCCAGCATTTTTCGAAATATTCTGAAAGATTCAGGTTTTATTTCACATTCAATTTTCTTACTTTTTCTAAAAATTCCTTCTTTTTCGAAATTTAGACTCTAATTTGGAAGTTTGATCCCCCAAGCTTGCGCAGTTCAGAAAAAAATATGCAATATACTCAGCTGAAGATTTTCTGAAATTCTGTCTACGCCCATGTGTGTATTATTCTTATTCTAAAAATCTAGACTAAATGAGAAAGGCAACTTAAATATTTTAAATAAATATATTAAATATTTATGGCCGTTATAATACTCTGAATATTTTCGAAATCTAGAGAAAAGGCAAGATGACCGACGGTTTATTGGATCACATGGGATGGAAATATCAGCTTCAGATTCTGCGAGTACTAGTGGCCGTACCATAAAACTAATTCCAGAAAAACAAACTTACATCTTATACTTTTAAAACAAAATTTGCACTTTTTTAAAATTTCAAGTTTACCCTAGAAATTTTTATCAACACATTTTTTTGTATAAATTTTGATATTCTCTAGACTTTTTTCAAAGTTTGAAATTTAACATTCGGCATTTTTATCAGTATTTTTTTCTTTGCCAATTTTGTTATTCTTAAAAATTTGACTCTTCTCTCAAAACTTTGGTGTAACACAACGATTTCATTGTTTCTCCTAAAATGTCGACTTGAAATTCATTTTCTCTCTCTCTTTTTCTCTCTCTCTCTCTCTCTCCCCCTCTCTCTCTCTCTCCTCTCTCTCTCTCTCCTCTCTCTCTCCTCTCTCTCTCCTCTCTCTCTCTCTCTCTCTCTCTCTCTCTCTCTCTCTCTCTCTCTCTCTCTCTCTCTCTCTCTCTCTCAAAAGATTTCTGTTTTTGCTTCCAAAAATGTTAAATTGAAACTAAATTATCGAAGTTAAAGTCAATATTCTGATAAAAATTCGAAATTACAAATTTGGAACTGAAATTTTGATTGAAGTCTCTTCATTTCATCTTTAACCTTACAATTTCGTTTTTGATCTGCACATTTCAACATTAAATTTGAAATCTTAATATTTTCGAATTCAGTGTGAAAATACCGAATTTTTTTGTTGAAATGTCAAATGCACAATATGTATGAAATTTCAAAAATCACTATCAACCAGCAAAACTGGATGCCAATGAAGCTGAATTATAGCAAATACCTTGTAATACTTATTTAAATCAATTACCCTAATTTTAAAGGATTAAAGTTAAACCTACTAAATTATTAGATCAAAGTGTCCAAAATGCAAATCCGCCCACAATTCAAAAATGAGATTCACTTCTCACAAAAGTACAAACTAATTGTCTTAGAACCTAAAAAATATTTTGTAATACAAAGGCACGTGCGCCAGTAGCTTTACCACCACTCAAAGATATTGGGTCCATTCTGGCAGTATTTATGAGCGGAGAGGTACTTATGATATTATTTTATGACATTGCATAGGGTCACTTGTCATAAAGCACATGTTTTTATCCCTGGAATCCCGTAGTGCGAAGGATAACTGTACCACAGATTGTTTCAGACTTAGGAAATTTTAAAATAATTTTTGTATTATATCACAAAATATCGGGGTTTTATTTTTGGGTAGGTAACCTAATATTCTGGGGTGGGCATGGCCCACCCAGAAAGGAAACCAGTATACATTGTTTCATAATATGAAACAATGGTGCAACAAGTATTTGACCCGTTTTAACAATTCAGCCCCTAAGTGAGTAAAAAGAGTTGGAATGAAAAAATGTTAAAAAAACAAAACAAAAGAATATATAAAGTTGAGCACATTCTTGGGTATTTTAATAATTTGATCTCTAAGGGGGAAGAGGTATGAAAGTTTGAATACAAAAGAAGTTTTTCATAACCCAAAACACTATTTAAAGAATACTCTATATGAAAAAATGACTAAACACGTAACTAGGCGATTTCAAAAATTTAAGCTCTAAGCGGGGTGAAAAAGAATATTTAATTGAATAATGAACAATTTTAAAATTTCCGTTTATAAATTAAAAATTATCTTATCATAAAGAATGTTGTTCTAACAAGGAAAATGTTGAAAAGCGTGAATTTTCGAAAAACGTCGAAAACTTCGAAAAAGACAAAATCATGCAAAACTATACAAAAAAGTGAAAATTTTAAATAGAGTATTTTCAGAGCCAGACAGAGATCCTTAAAAAAGATTCAAATTCCAAAGAGCCGAAAAAAACTCGAAATTTGGGGAAAAAGCTTAAATTTCGAAATCGTAATAAAAAAATTAAAGCTTCTAGAAAATGTCAACACTTTTGGAACTTAAAAAAAAGAAAGTGTAGATATTCGGAAAAAATATTGAAATTTTCAAAACGATGTCTACATTTAAAAAAGTCAAAGTTGTAGATAAAAATCGAAATGTTCAAAGACAGTCGATACCTTTCTCACATCAAGGTAAGAATTAAAAATTTTCATACAAATAAATACAATAATTTATTATGTGAAAAACAATTTCGTTTTTTACAGATACAAATGGGCGATTTTCGATCACAAATGATGCTAGTAAACTAATATCTTTGCTTCACCTAGCTTGAAGTAAGTCAACTAGCAAGCTCTATCTGGTAAGCTAACTAAATATTTCTCACTGAACGTTTTCACAAACATTCATTACACTTAATTACAAATTTTAACCTTAACGCCATAACTTACTTATTAAAAATTCCATTATACAACACTTTATTAACTGAATTCACCGAGCAAACATAGTGTCATCATTTAATTTTATCCACGTATTTGGAAAGCTTACCGAGGTAAAGTTTTTAGTAATGTTTGAACTGAAGTTTTTGGTGTATCAGGTAGAATTTCCTTGTTACATAATACATAATTCTATCAATTTTTCAGCTAATTTTGTAAAGTCTCTGACTAATTTTGAAATGGAAGGAGTTTTTAATCGAGGGTCCCCCAATATTTCCGCACATCTCTTCGATCTAACCGAATAACTAGATTTAATCACAGGTATCATCATCCACAAAGTTTGTTGAGGGTAATGCAATAAAAGCTTGATAATTATAGATGTTAGCTCTATGTAGACCTAAAAAAACAAATTAATTAAAACGAGATGAATAAAATACAAATAATAAAAAATAAATAAACTGATACCTCTTTTTGTGGGTGGCAAATTCTGGACAGAATTTGGGCGAATGCTGTCAAAAATATGTACACTGGAAGTTTTTCCAAATATGTGTCGATAAGTTTGGTCATTTTGAGCAAATTTTTTGAACGGACTTCCCTGCCGACACTGCCTGTAATATCCTTGTAATATCTTGGTTCCATAATCGAACCATATTCATAGAAGCCTCGGCATGGATTGGTATACATAACTTATACCATATAGAAGAGATTTTCCGAAATAATTAATAATATGAATTTGCATATCACTTCCTTTTGCTTCGTAGTCGTCTCTGTTCAGATTCTGGCAGATCCTGTCATAGTACTGACCCAGGAGCAGTGCTAGGTATATGAAATTCATATACTTATCTGTAACAAAAATTAGCAACTACAAATGCAGTTAATTGAACTATGCAGTTCTTAATCAATAAACCTTAAGCAAACCTAAATATAGCTTTAAAAATAGTAATATAAGTTTTTAATCAGTTATAGTTTACGGGTTTACACAATAATCAAGAACAGGACTCTCGAACTAGAGATCTGCGATTATTTCCTTTTTTATTATTCCGAGTTAATGCATTTTACATCAAATTATTTTTAATATAGACTCAATTTCAAATACCCTATTTTTTCCACTCTTAAAAATATAGCTATATACCTGCCACAACAAATATTGATATTGACAAAAGGAAATTGTTACTTTACAGCTGCGGCTTCAATGCTCCCATTAAATAAATACCTTTATAATTTAACTGTGTTTTTATTTCTTTAGTTATATATTATTTAGATTTTATTCTTTTCATATATAAATAAAATAATTTTTAAATATGCATGAACTGACTTCATTCAGTTGTCCCTTTTCTGCATCCTAATTTATGAACTAATATAGAACTAAAAATCATCATTGAAATTTTAAAAGTGTTAAGATCTCTTAGAAATAATGGATAATCTGGATGCATAGAAATATTCATTTAAATATGAGGTCATACACCCCTCATGTTGACAAAGGAGCATTGGTGCTTTCCGTTTTACCCCGGTTTATTAGTGCCAGGTCCAAATTCCAAATCATAAAAACCAGATGTCCAAAAATTTAGAATTACCCGAGAAAGTAAAAGACGAACCACCAGTATCGCTTGAATTCTTAAGGAAAGCCAATTCAGTGCTTCCTTTTTTTAATCAGTTATAGATTAATGTGGTTGATAGTGACAGTGGTGCTAGCGAAATACCTGTCTCATTATTATTAAATACTAAGCGCGACCTCGTAAAGGGGTAAACAAAACTTTCATTTGGTGTTAGTGTTTTTTTTTTTGTTATTAACTTTGTGCGTGAAGTTAATGAGTATAGTTATAAACATTTAAGCAAACATTTTTATCATGGTGTACTGTGCAGTGATGGGTTGTTCAAATAATAACAACAAAAAAAGCAAGAATTTTTCGGGATGTCGCTTTTTTAGAGTTCCAAAAAACAAACAAGTATGCGAACAGTGGATTCTGAAGTGCTATCAGCAACACACTTTCAATGTGAAAAATGCCAGGGTATGCTCAATCCATTTTGTGGAAAGTGATTATTGTTTAAAAAATAAATTGTTAAAACCACCCCAAAATAAATGGAGGTTGAAAGACGATGCCGTGCCTTCCCTTCATTTGATAAAATCACTACCTGTACAGACATCTTCTCAGCAAAATCGTGCTATAAGAATGATAAAACGGCTTAATAATGAGCTAATAAGAGAGTCGTAAGTACATTTTTTAAGTTTATAATTTCTTTTAGATTCAGTGTAAAAACGTAAACACTTTATGATGCACTATTTTCTGGATTCTGGATTCGTTGTGGGTTGCCTAAAAATTTAGGCCAGCACTTAGGCCACCCTTTCCGGGCCCATTGTGCTATCCCCGTGATTGAGGTGTCCTTGGTCATTCATTCAGCCACCCAACCTTGTTGAGAAACTGAAGAACGTCCCTTGGATGCGCCTCTCTCAAACTGGCCACACTAGGCCAGAAGTCCCCCAGCGTGGATCCTCTGATTGATGCTAGTGCCGGGCAGTGACACATCACGTGCTCGACACTCTCATCTTCTTCTAAGCACCCTCTGCAGCTCGGGTCGTTTATGATTCCCATGATGCACTATTTTATTGTCGCAGTCAACAAGAACCTGGAATATCCAAAGTGGAAGCAGAAATACAACATAAAATTTCCAGTGCTGAGACACAGTATAATGAGACACGAGGTGAAGAATTAGAAAACTTCCCCAAGAAAATAACTATTTCCACTCAGACAACAAGGTAAAAAAATATAATTATTATTAAACCTTATTTATTTCAAAAAACATTTTTGTTTTAGTGAAATTGATCTCATAGAACAAGTCAAAGTTCTTCAAGCCGAAAATATTCATTTAAAGAAATTACTACAAAAAGAAAAGGAAAAAAAGAAAAAACCCGAACAGGTGTTTACAGAAGGGTAACTTCGTAAATTAAAAACAAGCAAGAAAATTCAATGGAGTACTGAATATGTTGCTTCAGCTCTTTCCTTATATGCCGGTGGTGCAAGATCCTACCGTTTATTAAGGAAAAGAGGATACCCACTTCCTTTGGTCCCCACATTACGAAGATGGGCAAGCAAAATAAATATTTATCCAGGTAAGCAAATTTGATTCACAAGTACGCATTTAGAATATGTTTGCTATTTATTTATCTATAACTTACAAATTGCTAATTTTAGTTTTAGGTTTATTGAATACTGTACTGTCGCTGATGAAAAACACCTCCTTATCAAAAATGGAAAAGTCTTGCGTACTACTTTTCGATGAAATGAAAATTCAAGCGTCCTATGATTATGATAAGACCCAAGAAGTATGTACAAGTTGTCATGGCTCGAGGAATATGTGGAAACTGTGTGGAAACTACGATCAAAAATTAACAAAACATCTATTTAAAATTATAACAAAGCTAGAAAATATTGGCTACCCGGTTTACGCTATAAATTGTGATTTAGGAGGTAGCAATAGGACACTTTGGAATTCTTTAAGTATTATCGAAGAAACGACGTGGTTTAGAAATCCAGTAAGCAAAAAAAAGAGTACATATTTTTGCAGATGCACCACATATGATTAAACTTTTAAGAAATCATTTTCTTGATACTGGATTTTCATTAAATGGTAAATTAATAACGTCAAAACCACTTGTTGATTTGCTTCAAAGTACCCAGAGTTTAGATTTAAATATAGCTCATTAAATTAATTTTGGTTTCCGAACAGTAAAACGTGTCCAACGGCAAAAAGTCAAATTTGCGACCAAGTTGTTTTCTCATGCCATATCCAAAGCTATTTCAAGACTAGGTTTATTTGGTATCTTCAAAACTGAAAAAAATTGGCTTGAATGTTCAGAGCTGCTAAAAGTTACCAATGACTGGTTTGATGTTTTTAATTACAAAGTTCCACAAAGCGACTCACGAGACCATGTAAAAGCGTATGGTTTGGCTTTACCGGAGCAAAATCAAATTTTGGACAAAATGGAAAAAACCATGTATGAGCTAAAAAAAGTGGGGTTAAATACTTTGTTACCATTTCAGCGCTGTATAATTATTAGTATAAGATCTTTGAAACAACTTTTTATTGATATGCAGGCGTATTTTAATATAAAATATTTACTTGCGCATAATTTAAACCAGGATTCTCTAGAAGGCCTTTTTTCTATTATACGAGCAATTGGACGTTTATATGATAATCCAACCGCATTACAATTTAAATATAGGTTAAGAAATTACCTTATGGGGCGAAATGATGAAATAATTTCAGAATCAGCAAATATTGCTACCATTAGGGACGATCCAAACATTACTATTGCAAATATAAGTGGTAGTTCGAATCTAGATAAATACCTGTTAAACGATGTTGATGATTCTGAAATTGTTTATGGGCAAATGTTCGAATTTCCCAATTTACCTAACGATTGTGAACACATTACTAGTATTCAGGAAGACGAACAAGCTGTTTAAGAATTGGAGTGGGATGGATTAGAAAATTTGGCTGGGTTCATTGCATTTAAGTTACAAAAAAAAAGAAAAACTTGGTTACATTCCGGATAAAAATGAAGTGACATATTCTTGGGTAAACCATCTCTCTGAAGGTCTACTAAAACCAAACGCAGGTTTTTTAACCAAATGTAATGAACTTGATCATATTTTTAACAATTTTAATGGGAATTTATTAAAATTAAAAACACACTATTTAGAAACATTAGTAAAGTTAGCTCAATCGGTTAATGTAAGTACAGAAGCCAAGCATCTCTTCTTCGGAAAATGTAACTAGCGTCCCAAGCTTACTAATTACATCCGTAAGGAAGTATCTAGCGTCCCGTATTTGTTTCGGGTCCTACGTAAGAAGCGTCCCAACTACCTGCTCTTAATGGGACTAATGAATGGTAAAATAACTATACCAGATTTAAAATTTCCACATTGGAATTGCGGAAAGCATTCCAGCCATAGAAAAGACTACAAGCTTTAATTGTGGAAAGCCCTATAAGTATCTATTTAATTGCAATTTAATTAGTAAAGAAATTCCTAACGAGTGGTAGGGGTATAAAAACGTGGTTAGGAAATTTTAACTTCATTATAGTTTTTGGTTTCCTGCTTGTTTCACGTAGTGCATTGAATAGATAATATGGAAGTTACAACTAGTTTTAAAAATCGAAGTATCTTTGTGATAGACGGGTACAGATATCGGTTTCACAAAATGCTGGCAAATGATATTGAACGTTGGACCTGCTCTACAAAAACTTGTAAATCGTTTTTAAAAATGAAGAAGAAGTCTTGTAAGGACCATTTCCACACAATCATGAAACTATCGAGGAAAGCGTTCTACAACGTTACAAACTAAGTAACAGCTTAAAACGAAAAGCTGTGGATGATGTCAGTGCAAGACCATCAAAATTAATCCATCTTTCGATCAAAGACGGAGGGACCGACTCACTCACCCAGAGGGATCTATCCACGATAAACTTATCTATCGTATATCAAGAGGAATATACACAACGCTCGGAGTTCCATGCATGTGCAGCCAAAATCCATGGAAGCGACTCTTACTACCCTTTCGACTATGGAGATAAAAACCAACGCGGGTGAAGATTTTTTGATTGTGAACGATTTTCGAAATAACATTATTGGATTTGCTACAAAAAGAAATTTAGATGTGCTTTGTCGTGCATGTGATGTATATGTTGACGGTACCTTTAAAATTTGCCCCAAGTATTTTTACCAGTTATACACGTTTCACGCTTTGGTGAACCATTCCTATGTGCCTTTCGCTTTTTTTCTATTACCTGATAAATCTACGGAAACTTACAGTAATTGTTTAAAGAACTTAGTCGATAAATGTTCAAGTATTGGACTTTGTTTTTCCCCTGTAAATATATTCATTGATTTTGAAAAAGCCAACCACACAGCAGTGGAATTAGTATTGCCAAATACAAATATAAGGGGGTGCCGCTTTCATCTTGGGCAAAGTTGATATAGAAAAATTCAGACGCTTGGCTTGAGTACAGAATACAAGTCCAAATCTGAAACTGCACTGTTTTTGAAATTATTTTTTGGACTTCCATTTTTACATCCTCGCCATGTGTCTGATATATTTACAGACCATTTAATGGCAATTGCACCTAATGATACGAAAGTGACAGAATTTTGCGATTACGTGCTAGACACTTATATATCTGAACAAGCACCGTTTCCTCCCAAAATTTGGGCCGAATTTTCTTCTTCTACTAACAGAACAACAAATAATTGTAAATCTTTTCACTCTAAATTAAATAAGTTGTTCAATAGTCCGCATCCCAATATTTTCATATTTATGGACGTATTAAAAGGAATACAAAATGAACGACTATTCAATTAAGAAGTAACTCTGTTAAACAGTCGAAAATTATGAGAGAAAAGGAAATGTTTTTAAGAACCAACATGAGTAGCTTACTTAGGGAAAGTATAACTGTTTTTGAATTTGTAAAAAGGGTTTCCTTTAAGTTTCTGCCAATGTAACTGCCCCCTATGTATGTATAAATGTATGTATTTTTAATATATGTGCATTGTACAAGTTTATAATAAACTGTATCCTATATTGTTTTATTAACTTATACTTATTTTGACGTTGCAACTTCCAATTCCGATGAGTATAACCCTATCGAGAACAATACATATTTAAAATCTCCAGAATGTGTTCAAAAAAATAAATATTTGATACTTCGGGTAGGTACATAATTAGGACGCTAGTTATACATACACTTATTTAATGAGGAGCGCGGACGCTTGTTACGTACCTATAATTTTTGTGCCGGGACGCTAGTTACCTAGTCAGGTAGAAATGGGACGCTAGTTACCCCGACCCCTCTTCTTTAGGTGCAAAATGTACTTTAAAATACGATTGTTAAATAGAGATATCAAAGAAAAATCTAAAATTGTTAAGAGAAAACTAACGAGTCATAAAATAAATTAATAAAAGTTATTTAATTTTTTTTAACATAATGTATATTTATATAAAAATCTTATCCCCTGAATCCAAGAAAAAAAATAATGAATTTGGCGTGTCAGCTTTGACATGCTTGTCATTGATATGTATAAATTATTTGAACGAAGAGTATAAAACAATTCCTATGAACGAGAAGAAGAAACTTGTCGTTGAATTAATTTTTCTCGAAAACGAATTATGTCTTACTCTTTTACACTGAACTTAAGAGAAACTCGACCTACAATATGTATAAAAGTTATAAGGATTCGAGATTCCTAGGTTAAATTTTTCTCTAAAAAATGAGAGGTTTTTCTTTAATAAAATTTGAACTATTTGATCAATCATCCGACAATAGAGCAATCCACGACCAACGGTCGTGGGGGTGCAATATATTTTTAACCATAAGTTTTGTGTAAAGAATCTGTGAAGAAATAATTATAGAGGTAATGTAGCTGATTTTAGCACATTTATTTCTTAAGATCGAAAATGGCTACTAAAGTTGGTAAGCGAATAAATTAAAAATTATGAAATACTTTTAATTGTTCGTGTTTAAGTAATGAAATAAATTTTAATGATTTATTTTTAATTTCAAAATAATATTTGTAGTTTTTAAAAATATAATTTTAAGGCAAGATATTAAAATTTTAGCGTTAATTTTTTCAAAATATTTATTTAGATTTTATATTTCAAAAAAATTTATTGTCAATTTCTTTTTCTCAAACTAAAATAAAAAGTATTTTAAATTGTAAAAATAATTTTCATTTTTTTTTAAATATACTTCTAATTTTAAGTCCTTAAAAACGTCAAACAATTTTTCTAACCGTTTTTATACGAATTTGTTTTATTATTGACATGATAACGCGAAATAAACTTCCACATCGAAAACGTAATTAATGTGGTTAATAAAAAAATAAATTCCTGTTATTACACCAAAAAGTAATTTTTATGCCCCTATTCCTTATTTAACTTTTTTGGCGAAGAAAGTATTTATATATTAGTTGTTTTTAAATTAACAACATTGGTTTATTTGCGCTCAGGTTTAAAACAATAATTATTGATAATGAAGAAACCTTAGTTTTTTTCTATTTGTTACATGTATATGTAAATCAGTCTTCTCTTTTCAATTTAAATATTGTTTTCAAAATAATTATTCTTATTTTAAGCAATAACAAACATTAAAAAAGAATTCATATACACTTATACCTTAATTTAACACTTTATTAGTTATTACCTTATTATGGATTCTAAAACGGAAATTATTTCATAAAGAGAATATATATATTATTATATTAATGAAAAATAAAATTAGGGATTAAAGCACACTAAAAGATGGCCAAAAGATACCGAATATTAATAAAAAACAGCTCTAAATAATGCTTTTCCATGCGGGCTGGCAGCATTTCTGTCACCAGCCGACGTCAGGTTTACGATACGCACAACGGATATGAAATTCGATCGGCAGGCGAGTTTATCTTCTTTAGTTATAGTGTCATGGTCTCAGATAGCTTCTCTCAGGATGGTTTACACTAGATATAGTATTATGTCAGAGAGAACCGCACCCTTAATTTCAAAAATATATCGAACTAAGTTTTTAATTTCAACCTTCAAGAAGTCATAATTTCTAGAAAAAAAAATTGATATTGAAGTCAATATTTTAGATAGTTATATTTTTGCAGAAACCAGATATTGATTTCATATTTGGAGTAGAAGAAATGTATTTTATGAAACTACCTCTTGCACAACTTTTATAAGGAAAAGAGGCAGAAATTTAGCAAAACCACTTGAAACTTATATTGCCAAATTTTCCTTTAAAATTTAAATACGGAATTTCGAGGAATCAGTCCGAACAAAATATTTAAATGTTATTTCAAAAACTGAATTCTAAAACGAAATTTTAAGAAATTGGTCGGCATTTTGAACTTAAATACAGATTTTTCATAAAAAAAGCCAAAGCATTATGATTAAGATGGATATTTTGAAAAACAAAATCAGAATTTCTGAAAGAAACTAAGTACGCTTCAGTTTTAGGTTGAAATTTTGCAAGCATTGTGCAAGCAATCTTTTCAGGTTTTTAGTCAGCCTTGAATTTTCTTGCCCAAAATGTGGTTCTACGGAAATTTGATGTTTCATATTGAACTGAACCAATTTTATTCTAATGAATGAAACTGTTGAAGCCGAATTACAAGTGTTATATGATCGATCATTGGGAGGCGTATATACTTCACTGTACAACACCAAAAGTAAAATATATTTTTTATTAAAACAACCTTATGCTATAAAAACTTAAACAAGCAAAAAATATAAATAAAAAACAGGGAAAAGTATACATGAGTGGTAGGTAAGTAGATACATATTATATACCATGTTATACATAACAAATAAAAATATCAAACCATAAATGAAACATAAAAAGTATGAAGTCAGTGGTTATATAAAATATAGTCAATATAAACATTTTGGCGTACACAAAAAATTGATGAAAGTAATTTTAAAATTAAAACATTGACTGCCTAGTATATTTAAAATGACTATTTATCAGCTATAAACACAAATTATAAAAGCTTCAGGATATAAATGAAACATAGAGATTAAAAGTAAATAACTTTCTTCTGTTTGTTTATATTTATGTGTATGTGCTAGCTAGTACGTATGCACAATATAATCTATGTAATACTCCAAAGAATTTCTGGGGTCGATAAAGGTACTTTGTGGAGAATGGGTCAACACCTTTACCACCAATACGTCTTCACTAGCTCTTGGCGTAAAATGGCTGACAAAGGTTACACTTGGTGGAGCGTCCCATCTTCTCGGATCGATGTTATGTTTGCAAGCGAGTTCTGTATTTTTTTTGTCAACTGGATAATATCTACGGACCTGCAAATATTCCAGTAAATACCTCCCGCAAGTAGATAAATCTAAAATTGTGATGATAATGAATAAATAAATAAATGATGCGATAACGAAGGCTTCCACGGCCAGAGTCAATACAGGATATACTTCTTCCGGGATTGGACCTTGTCAAAGAACTACTAAAAGTGTTCGACGTTTCGCCCACCATCGTAGGGGGCTTCTTCAGGAACAAAGAAAAGAGGAATATGAGGGAATATGCAAAAATGAAAAGGCCAATTTCAAAAATTTTGAAATCGGCCTTTTCATTCTTTCATTTTTGCATATTCCCTCATATTCCTCTTTTCATTTATTTTTCTTTTCTTTGTTCCTGAAGAAGCCCCCTACGATGGTGGGCGAAACGTCGAACACTTTTAGTAGTTCTTTGACACGATCCAATCCCGGAAGAAATAAATGATGTCAGTATCGCCAAAAGCAAGCGTTTTGTAAGTTCAACTATTTCCCTTAAGCTCTATATTAGAAATTGATATAGGTACAAATCTTGTCCTGTATTGGATGAAGGGCGTGTCTTGTGTTGTAGTCGGTTATATTTAGTAAAAACGCAACCTGGGGTCCATGGATCCTTAAGGGATTCATGTCAAATTTTGACTTTCATTCTACATTTCAAGAAAAATGTTTGAAATAAAATCGAAATTTTGATTTTAGAAGTCAAAATTTCTACTTCAAAAATGATTTCTGAAAGTAGGTCGATTTTCCAAGTGATTAAACATTTTGAAAATGTACTGTGATGAGCGACCAGAACCAGTGATTGTATATAGTTTTTCAAAATTGTCGAATTTTGTTCATCTTTAAAAATTTTCGAAGAATAATTTACTTTCGATTTTCGGACCCAATTTGTCTACGTTGTGTTTAAAATTATTTTATTTCAATAAACTGTAACCCCAGTTCATAGAGTCGACAGGGAAGTGTTATCAAATTCAAACAACAATTGACCTCAACTTTTTATTACAATTGGTCAAAAAATAAATCAACAAAATTTCAAGTTTGTGATTTTCAAGTGTTCTTAAACATAATACAACAAAATAAAAGTGAACCTGTTTGTTTCAACTTGTTTAAATTTGCTGGACACAGATCTGAGAGAAATATTTCTTTAGAAACTTAAGAGAATTCATTAAGCACAAATAATCTGACATTCTTTGTCTAACTCTTTCGCTCGTATATGGTGCGTCGGTTATTAATTTCCCAAAGTTTATTTTAACCCTAATAATCGCAATATTTTCCCCAGCTGAGTCATTTAGTTTGTACTCGAAGGTTTTCAAACCAAATGCAGCTAACTTTGTACCTGATTATCGGTGGGCGTTCGCTGGTTAATTTGTACACAGAGGTTCTCAAACTATTTTCAGGTGTCTGTTTTTTATTCCCCAATTCTTGTGAGTTTTGTCGCTTCTTTATTCAAGCATTCGTCACGTAGCATACAGTTTTCTGTCAAAGCTTTGAGCTAACAATATCCAAAGGATAATGCTACGAGAAAATGGAGCTCAAGCTTGGAAATGAAGTTGTGATTTATCGTCATAAATCAAATTTTTTAAATGTTCATTCAATCTTACTCATTTCTCGTCCTCTCACTCTTTCTTTCTTTCCTTTGTTAACTTGTTCCTTTGTTTGTTTTTCTGTTTTTCTCATACCAAACTCAATCACTCGAACTCAAACCAGTGTCATAAAATCGACTAGAAATATTGTTCAGATTTCGTAGAAACTTTCTGAGCAGAATTTTCCCTTCCAACACTACATCTAGTTCTACGGCTACTAGTCTAATAGAAGGGGCGTTTTTCTGGCTTAGAAAGTGGCTTGACTTAGCCCAAAAAAAACATTTAAATTAAAATTAGAAACTGGCAAGAAATTCCCATTTCTTTCGTCAAAACATTTCCCTAACGAGAGCTGATGCTGATACTGCTCGTTCACCTACGTTAGTACTCCCCATTTGTCAACAGATCTATAAGGCTCTCTTTGGGCCAGGTTGTCTTGTCCTATATTTTTGGGATTCAAGCAACCTACGAAGGAGAATCTGCGAATGAGGTAGCACTAGGTCAATACACCAAAACAAGAACTAGGTAAGAGCTCATTGTGGCTTATGCTTCTAGGATGTTAAGGTGTACAATGCCCACGTTTCTAGAACTTGCAGAACATCATCAGTAAAACCCAAATATATGTGTCTGCTGCCAGTTACCGGACCTTTGTGGCGATGGGTATAAATTATTTTGGAACCCCTGGAAACTCAGCTTCCAACAGCAGAACACTAACATCGACCTTAAGGAAATGAAAATGTTTGTATGAAACGAATGCGCTTTATTTCCTTTTCGTTTTCTTGTCTTTGTATTTTTATTTTGTTTCCCTTTTTGAAACTGAGACTGGTAGTTGCACCAGTCAACGGTAGGGTTCTTGGCCCTATAATAATTTTCTAACGACTTTCTCATTCATTCGGTTTGTTGTGGAATTTTAAATTCATTTCTTTTTTATGGTTTGTACGCCCCCCCAACCCCATATTGATTTTAGGAAAAGTTAATTAAATCATATAAGAGCGAAAAACCATCAAATAAAATCATCGGACAATTTAAATTGTACTTGCCTACTTATTTCGTAGCAAACATCACACAAATGGCACAAGAACTTCACGTTGAACAGAAAAGTGTTTTTTTTTTGTTCATTTACGTTAATTAGCACAAACAGAAGTAATTTTCTTTTTTTTTAAACTCCCGTATTTCGTACTCGTTTGCATAACTAGTTTCATCGAAGTTCAGTATTTGACTACTCTGTAAATTTCTTTACGGTGTTTTATCTTTTTATTCCCCTACCCTTAATTTCTGGGGACCGAAAGATATCCTCTGCATCTCGCTAGAGGGCACGAGGACGCAGAATTTCTACTAATTTAAATATTTCTAATCCAAATTAGCCCTTAAATAAATTTCAAAAAGGATTCTTAAAGTGCAAGTCAACCTGCAAACCCCTTTTGAATAAGGTCGTCCCTTTATTTTGCAAGTTTTACTTTGATAATTGAAATTTAAATAAGTTACAATTGTACGTGTTTATAAGGGCGTTTTTTGAACGTCAAATTCCTCCAGTATACCACCACGTGGTCTTGCCGAGAGATTTGCTACGGTCTCCGTTATTGACACTTACCCTTATTTATTACTTTATTTTTCAGCGGTCCTTCAAAACTAACATGTTATTTTACTCAGTTTAGGTAATTAAACTTGAAACAAACCAGGCCTAACAAATAACCCTTATCTAATTTGTGAACTGTTAAGAAATCTGTTTCTCACGCAAAACGATATGTTACAAAGAATTTTTATAATACAGTATTTGTAGATTTAATATTTCCAAGAAAAATTGAATAAAATTCAATTAAATAAAACAAACGAGGAACTAGAACAGTTTAGTAGAACTCGACTCACCACAGTACTTTTTCAAAATCTTCAACTTTTCCACTTCTCTTTCAATGACTGGAAATGTCCACTTTAGTGCCAGAAAATGTCTTTATTCGAATTACGAATCAAACATTGGATGCTTCAAATTTAATGTCTTTCTAGTCTAGAAATTTGAGCTTTTTCATAATCAACAAAATATTATATATTTTGATTAATTTTATAACATTCGCAGCCTTATGGCGGCCTATGAATTTGTTTTTCCCTGAACAAAAGTTCGAGATGATTGTCCTTTAAAGCGGGCAGTGACCCCAACTCAAAAAAAAATATCTCCAACTATTTTGGGCCCCTCTTGACATTCGCCTCTCTACAATTGCTCCTGACTTTACAGCTTTGTCTATGTGTTCAAAAAAACAGTTCCTTGTCATTTTGAAAATCGCACCAAATATTATCTATGGCTTCAATTTCGAAAATTGAAAAAAACACTCAATTTCGAAGTCGAACTGAAGTTCGATTATGAAAAATTGAAATTACGACTTTTTTGCAAAATTTTGACTTTTTCAAAATTTAGTATTTTCTTTCCGCAATTTTTGTTACATTACCTCTTAAAATTAGGACTTTTTTTAAATTGCCACTTTTTTTGAAAATGTGATGAAGTTGAATTTTTAAAAAGAATTTAAAGTTTCGTAAAGTTGAATTTAAAAAAAAAAGTCGAAATTTTTTAAAACAAGTCGAGGTTTTCAAGAAAAGTACCTGCAAATTTTCAAAATAACTCGAAATTTTCAGAAATAATCTTATTTTCTAGGAAAGGTCGACAATTTCCAAAAGAGTCGAAATTTCAAAAAAGACGAATTTTGAAAGTTAAAAGTGGAAATTTTCAGTTTCTCGAAATTTCAATTTACTGAGAATTTACGAGTTATTTTTGAAAATTCCGAGGTTTTTCAAAATTTCGATATATTTTTAACACATCGACTTTCGACATTTTGGCTTGAAAATTTTTAATTTTCGCAACATTTTCAACTTTCTCTAAATCGTGACTTCTTTGTAGTTGGATTTTTTGCAAAATGCTTATTCTTGTAATTTCAACCAAAAATATCAAATTTTCCAAAAAAGGTGAAATTTCAGAAACAACGAATTTTGCAAGTTAAAATTTTAAAGTGGAAATTTTCAAGAAAAGTGAAAATTGTCAAGAAAAGTGGAAATTCTTAGTTTCTCGAAATTTCGATTTTCTGAAAATCTAAGAGTTTTTTTTGAAAATTCCAAGGTTTTTTAAAATCTCGATTATTTTTAACACATCGACTTTCGAAATTTTGGCTTAAAAATTTTTAATTTTTGCAACATGTTCAACTTTCTTAAAACTTTGACTTCTTTGTAGTTTCGATATTATTTAGAAAAATTGAATTTTTTTCAAAATGCTTATTCTTGTAATTTCAACCAAAAATTTCAAACTTTCCAAAAAAGTCGAATTTCAAAAAAAGAATTTTGCAAGTTAAAATTTTAAAGAGAAGTGGAAATTTTCAAGAAAAGTGAAAATTTTCATCTTCAAATTTCGATTTTCTGAGAATTTAAGAGTTTTCTGAAAATTCCAAAGTTTTTCAAAGTTTCGATATATTTGTAACACATTGGCTTTCCAAATTTTGGCTTGAAAATGTTTAATTTTCGCAACATTTTCAACTTTCTCGAAATTTTGACTTCTTGTAATTTCGATATATTTTTAATAAAACTTCGACTTTTTGCAAAATACTTATTCTTAAAATTTGACCCAAAAATTTAAAATTTTCCAAAAAAGTCGAATTTCAAAAAAGACGAATTTTGCAAGTTAAAATTGTAAAGAAAAGTGGAAATATTTCAAGAGAAGTGGAAATGTTCAGTTTCTCGAAATTTTAATTTTCTGAGAATCTAAGACTTATTTTTGAAAATTTCGACGTTTTTCAAAATTTTAATCTATGTTTAACAAATCGACTTTCAAAATTTTGGCTTGAAAATTTTCGCAACGTTTTCAACCTTCTCGAAATTTCGACTTCTTTGTAGTTTCGATTTTTTTTTAAGAAATTAGACTTTGTGCAAAATGGTTATTCTAGAAATTTCACCTAAAAATTTAAAATTTGCAAATTTTTCCTTATATCTTCTTAAAAGTACCAATAATTTTTTAAATTTTTTTATCTTTTGATTAGTTTTATACGATTCGCAGCCATTTGCCATTTCTAAAAATTTCTTGGGTTTTGAAAATTTCACGAAATCGAATTTATCAAAAAAAAAAACACGCTTTAATTTCCAGAACAAGTAAAAATCAAAATTTCGAAGTCGAGCTGAAGTCCGATTATGAAAATATCAAAATTTCGGATTTTTTGGAAAATTTCAACTTTTTCAAAATTTAGTACTTTCTTTACGCATTTTTTGTTACATTACTGCTTGAAATTTAAACTTTTTTAAATCGTCACTTTTTTTTTGAAAATTTGAAGAAGTCGAATTTTTCAAAAGAATTTTATCTTTCGTAAAGTCGAATTAAAAAAATGCCAAAGTTTTTTAAAAAGCTGAGGTTTTCAAGAAAAGTACCTACAAATTTTGAAAACAATTCGAAATTATCAGAAATAATCTTATTTTCTAGTAAAGGTCGAAATTTTTCAAAAAAGTTCAAATTTTAAAAAGAACGAATTTTGCAAGTTAACATTTTAAAGAAGTGCCAATTTTCGAGAAAAGTGGAAATTTTCAGCTTCTCGAAATTTCGATTTTCTGAGAATTTAAGAGTTTTTTGAAAATTCCCAAGGTTTTTCAAAGTTTCGATATATTTGTAACACATCGACTTTCAAAATTTTGGCTTGAAAATTTTTAATTTCCGCAACATTTTCAACTTTCTCGAAATTTTGACTTCTTGTAGTTTCGATATTTTTTTTTTATAAAAATTCGACTTTTCGCAAAATATTTATTCTTAAAATTTCAACCACAAATTTCAAATTTTCCAAAAAAGTCGAATTTCAAAAAAGACGAATTTTGCAAGTTAACATTTTAAAGAAAAGTGGAAATTTTCAAGAGAAGTGGAAATGTTTAGTTTCTCGAAATTTTAATTTTCTGAGAATCTAAGACTTATTTTTGAAAATTTTGACGTTTTTCAAAATTTTAATCTATTTTTAACAAATCGACTTTCGACATTTTGGCTTGAAAATTTTCGCAACATTTTCAACCTTCTCGAAATTTTGACTTCTTTGTAGTTTCGATTTTTTTTTTAAGTAATTAGACTTTTTGCAAAATGGTTATTCTAGAAATTTCACCTGAAAATTTCAAATTTCCAAAACTTTCAGTTTTTTTTCCTCAAAATTTGGACTTTTTCTCTAAATTAGACCTTCTTAAGTGCCAATTATTCAAATTTTTTCGACTTTTTTTATTTTCAGACATTTTTAAAATTTCAACTTTTTTAAAATTTTCGATTTACAAAAATTTCGACTTTTTTCGAAAATAAAGTTTTTTCAAAAGATCGACGCTTTCAAAATACTTCCTTGAAATTTTAACTTTTATTTGAAAATTTGGAT
The DNA here is from genome assembly GCA_028583605.1 of Dastarcus helophoroides. Taxonomy (NCBI): domain Eukaryota; kingdom Metazoa; phylum Arthropoda; class Insecta; order Coleoptera; family Bothrideridae; genus Dastarcus; species Dastarcus helophoroides. Next base: position 29,647,921 of record CM053328.1, read on the forward strand.
GTTTTTTTAATTCGAGAAATTTAACTTCTCAAAGTCGAGATTTTTTTTTAAAGAAAAAAGGATAAATTTTTAAAAATATTAAAAATTTTAACTGAAAGGTCAAATTTTTCAAAAAAAGTTTAATTTTTCTAAATAAAAATTAAAATTTTTCTAAATAAAAGGTGAAATTTTTCTAAAAATAAAATTGAAATTTTAAGGAACTCTGATTTTGAAAAAAGTCGAATTTTGCCTTTCCAAACTTTCACAGCTTATTGCAATTTTCTTTTTACTACTTCTTGAAATTTAGACTTTTTTTAAATTTCCACTTTTTATTTTGAAAATGTTTACGTACATTCTTTTTTTGAAAATTTGAAGGAGTCGAATTTTTCAAAAAGAATCAAATATTTCAAAAAATTCGAAATTTAAGAAAAAGTTGATGTGTTCACGAAAATTAGCTCTAAACCTTGAGAAAGCTCAAAATTTTCAAAAATAGTTTAATTTTTTTATAAAGCTCCGAATTTTTAATCACAATTTGAAAAGTTTTTTAGACAAAAGTCGAAATTTTCAAGAAAAGTGAAAATTTTTTGGTTCTCATTTGAACGTTTTGAAAATTTACTTTTTTGAAAATGTCGACATATTTTTTGAAATTCGGAACAATTTTTAACATACAAATCTTGTCCCCTGAAACCAAGAAAGATTAAAAAACCAACAAAGGTTGCTCTAACGCGTTTCGACAGCCAAGCTATCATCTTCAGGCTATCGAAACGCGTGTTTTTCAATCTTTCTTGGTTTCAGGGGACAAGATTTGTATTTCAATTTTTGAAGATAAATAACCAAGGACCAGTTCGTTCCAACACAATTTTTAACATTTCAATCTTTTCTCGTTTTTCCTTGAAAATTTTGACTTTTTTCAAAATGTTGCATGTATTCTCTTTGGCGTTGTTTTTGCCTGTAACCTGATATTTCATGTGCCTGGAATTTTCCTTTTATAAACTAATATTTGCAGTCAGTCAATCTCCGTAAGTGGGTCTTCTGCCTTTCCGACTTTTTCATGCTTTCTTTTAGCAATATTCGGCAACATTTTTGACTATTTTTCCCCATTTTCAGTTTAAAAATTCTTAAATTAAACACCGTTCTTAACAAGATACAAGAAAAAATTGCAAGTTTTTCGATCAAGTCACTATTCTAAAATTTTATCATTTTTCTTTCGCGAACCACAGAAAAGGGTAAATTTAGTCGTTGAATGCGGCAAAGTAAAAAAGGGCATAAGTTGAGAACGAACAGTTTCCGAAAGAAAATTTTTGGGGAAATGGGAAGCTAAAGACGTAAGGAAAGTAATTTTACCAAGAAAAGTTGGGAAAACCAGAAGACCCGAAACCGTACCATTACCGTAATTAAAAAAAAATTTAAAAGCGAAATCAGAAGTGGTTTATGAATCTGCATCTGAGACATGTCGTTACATATCAGTATATCAGATTCAAATTCACAATTACTAGCTTGAAATGATAATTATAATCTTCAGATAGCGGTGAATATAGTACCTCATAATACGGAGATCCTCCAGCGAAGTAGCTGTCATGGGCGAGCATTTGCCCGCGAATCAAGAATTGGCCATAATCATGAATACTTTGGAATCTTTCTATTTTCCTAATCGCAAAGTTACCTTTGGCGGCATGGCCAATGTCCGCTTCAACCTCTCGATACTCCAATGTACCATAAGTAACTGAATATCGACGCTCAAACGACGCCACATCACTTTTATCCCAGTTATCTGGAGCGTATTTCATAATGAATTCGTTATTCATTTTGTCTACAACTTATTACGTAATAAAAGATGTAGATCCACATTGATCCAAAACAAAAATAACACAACTTTGTAATTAACGTATTTAAACTTACTTAGTAATTTTTCAAAATGTGCAAATTAATAACAAATTTTAATGTTCTTGTGGGGCTGGGACTGGGGCTTCACTCCACTGCTACGCTTTTATAACCGCAGAACGACTTGGGATTCCCACGTACGAACCCATACTAGTTATGTTTAGTGTTTTTTTGTTGGTGCAATGCGAACCTGATTGGTGAAAGATCAAATCCACTAGTTTCAATTATCTAAGGAGACCACACATAGATAAGATTAATGACAAATCAATAGCGTTCAATTGCATTTAATATTTGTATGCAATTTGATAACATAATGTCCATAGTAGCGAAATTCTTAAGTTGTACGGTTGGTTACGGGAAGTTGCTGTAAATACTCAAATACCCGTTGAATTTCGCGCTTACATTGTCATGGAAAATTATTTGGGAATATTTTAAAATAAAGGATTATACATTTGAGACAATATTTACGGAAAAGTTTATGTGTTTTTACTAATCAGACAGCTTATAATTAATTAATAAGGATTATGCGTCTAAGCGCTGCAATAAAATAATATTGGCGATTTCCTGATTATTTTAAACCAAGGTAATGAATCTCAGGACTGCTAATGAAGGGAATGCATTCGACAGCGGTGACGTATGTAATTTTACAGTTTGCGTTACCCAGTTTTAAAGCTTAAAGCTTTATTATTGTTTAAAGAAAATTTAATAATAATATGCGCCTTAAGTTACCATCTCTTATCAGTGAAGTGGCCTGCTTTTCATAAAAATAGGATCAATTAAGACAATCTAGAAACTTATTGCCAAAATTTCACTTTTATGCGAATATTAATTAAATTCGAATTTTTTACACATTTATTTTTAATTCCAACCTTAAAGTGGAAATTTAGAAATTAAAATTTAATATCGAAAGTTTGAAAATACGGCAGAAATTTCGAGTTTGAGATTTAAAATCTAAATATAATTATCAAGTTCGAAATAAAGCTAAAACTAACAAAAAAACGATTAACATTTGAGTTAAAAGGTGAAATTTCTGCTATTTTTAAATCCCTAACTGACTTAAGAATGAGAATGGACAATTTCTAATTAAACCTCGCCATTTTTACTACTGAATTAAAATTTAAAATGTTTGCTCAACATTTCTAAAAAAATTTAGAGCGCCTCAGTTTTTTTTTAGTAATATCGACGTTATAAATATATTTCCAGTTTTATTGCCAAATAAAACAATATTACGAAATTTTGATACTAAAACTGAAATTAAAAAATTTAAACAAATATTTTCATTTTGAATTTATAAATTTCGATCTTTTTTGCCGAAATTTTAGTTTTTAAAGTTACAGTTTTGGAAGAGAAAAATTAAATCTGAAAATCTTGTAAAAAAAGTCGGAATTTCGAGAGAAAAATATTGAAAGAGAGAGTAAACAGGAATTTAAAGTTCAATTTTTTTTTAATTAAAAGTAAACATTTTGAATTTAGACTAGAATATTGTAAAAAGAATCAAAATGTCGAGAGAAAATCAAAATTTATCGAAAAAATTGCCAGCCTAAACTTAAATTCCAAGAAGTATTTTGTGATTAAGATCGAAATTCAGAAAAAAAATAAAAAGGCACTATTTTCATTCAAATTAGAAATTTCGACAAAAAAAATCGCATTTTCGAATTTATGAAACCGGTTTCTCGAAATTTTGAATTTAAAATTAAAGTTTCAAAAGAATAATAATAAGAATAATAATAGTTTATAAAAAAAAGCTTTTAAGGTTTAAATTTGAAATCTTAAAACAAATCTTCGAAATTATTACGAAAAATCAAAAAAATTAAGTCTCAAAAATCGAAATTTTGAATTAAAACTGAAAATTTCGTTTAAAAGAGGAAATTAAAACTGCCAACTTGGAAGTTTACGAAAAAAGTTGATGTTTTGGAATTAATATCAATATTTTAAAAACAAGGTTAAAATATTTCGAAAAACAAGAAAATTTGAGTATGACTTTCCGAAAAAATCAGAATCTTTAAAAAACGACGAGGAGGGTTTAAGCTTAAAATTAAAAGACAAGGTTGAAAATGTAAACTTGTAAGTTTACGGAATAGTTGACATTTCGAAAAGTACGCGTCAAAATGTCTAAAAAAGGTGAAATTCCAAAAAAAGTATGTTTCGAAAATAAAATCAAAAGTTTATAGAAAGTCAAAATTTTCAGTTTCAAGTCGAAAATCAAGAATAAAAGTAAAAATTTAAACCATAAACTCTGAATTTTAAAAATAGATCAAAATTTCGAAATTAAGACATTTAGAAACAATGATAAGCTCTAGAAAAACTCAGAATTTTGAATCTAAAATAGAAACTTTCGGAAAATGGTCAACATCGTAAGATAAAAAAAAACCGGCTTACAAAATACATTTTTCAAAGTTAAGCTCTCCACATGGTTTAATTCGGATCTTGGCTGCTTTCCGTTAATATGGATATGAATATTAGTAATATAGTCCATTTCAGATAATTCTGAATCCGAGGAGGCACTGAACTTCTAATTTTGTAGTGGCAACAACAGGAACTAATAATATTTACAATAGTCGTGTGGCAGTACTGTGACATTTCTTAATGGTCTGCTGTATTCCTAAAATCGTAATCTAAATATCATTAAATATTTTGATGTGTTGTCGGTTGCTTTAAGAGTGATTCTTTTATATTTTATATCAATTTCTGCCAAAAATTATTCAATTGTTATTAATAATAATAAAAGTCATATGGAAAACATTTGGTCAAATTATTTTTGTCCAAGTACCCCTGAAATATAGGCAACACTTTAATTATTAAATTCTTTACACGTGAAGTCAGCTTTAATTCTGGTCATATTTCTAGTAACTTATCTAAAGGTTTATTCTTCATGGTAGACCCTTATTGACCGGAAATATTATGTTAAATAAATTGAAAAAAACTTATCTAAAGGTTGATTTAATACTTCTAATGTACATTTATATGAAATATAAATATTAACATTAATTATCGCAATATCCAGTGCGCCTAATTTCTTCTGGTTCGTTTTTCAATTAGCGTCTCCTTCATAGTTCAGTCCGCCGCGTCGATTAAATAAACGTTCAATTCAAAGACCAATTGCTCAACCTGTTATATTTATCATTCTTGATACTTCCCCTACCTATTAACAGGAAGTGAAACTTATAAAACATAAATATCCCCAACCGACCAAAAAGACAGTATGACATTGACAATGACATTTGTGATGCAAGCAAGTGCAATTGCCGAGAAAAATAAACAAAACCGAAATTTGATATTTTAATTTATTTTCAATATGATTCAGTTAAGATAAAAGTGCGAAATAATGCAAGAATTCACACGGGTTTTATTTATACGAAGATATTGGTAAAAATAGTCCATTGAACGGTTTAAAAATGCGGCAAGATAATTACAGGGTAGAGAAATCATGACTGGTCACGCAGTTGTTGTGTGGGAATATGAAAACAGAACCGGATATTGGAAGCCCTACAGTCCTGCGGTAACTCAACATTTAGAAAGGGCAAATGCCAAACAGTTAACAAGGGTGATACTGTCTGATGCGGATCCCAATTTAACAAGTTATTTTGTTAATTTACGAACACTAACTCAGGAACGAGAAGACTCTGGTTAGTAACTAAGTTAGGGATCAGTGGCGTTGCGACGGTAATTTCGTGTTTTAGATGTAGTTATTAAGGTTAGGAGAAAATGTTATCCTCCTTCATCTCCTGCGGGCAAGGGAGCCAAATGGGAATGTGCAAGTACTGAGCATTCAACAGAGTGGCATCCTTTTGATATGGATATACAGTGTTTGATAGAAGAAGCTTGGGCCAGGGTAAATATACACAAGCAGGTTTTTATGTCTGGGAAAATACAATGCAATCGATTTGGTGCCGATCTCATTGCAAATGTGATATTTCAACAAAGAAGAAAAACAATTATTTGATTTTATAATATCGTTAAAAATTATGACTATATTTTTAATAACTTTTTAAATACATAAAAAAATTAGGGAAAATAATTAAAAAATTACTTTTTAAAAAATTTTAAAAATGATAAACAGTAAAGAAATTCCATGAACGGTATATAAGCAAATGCTAAAATATCCAACTTTTTTAAAAGTTAAACTATTCAGCATCTTATCCTTTCAAGATTTCCTTGCAGTTCATTATCATATAGGTACTGTATTTACAGAGATGTTTTTTTATATCGAATATCAAGGACTGAAAACTTGATTCATTGTAACGATGCGTTTATACTAGATAATTTATTCTGTACATTTTTCTCTGACATAAAATATATTTTCCCTCTGACATAAGTGTCAACTATTTTGAGAAGCTATCTCCTCCCAGCTGTGTTGTAGATAAGTCTCGGATAGCTTTTCTCAGGATAGTTGATACTTATGTCAGAGAAAAATGTATGGAATAAAGTGTCTAAATGTAAATGCACCCTAAGTGAAGTTTACAATGAACAGTAAATGCTAATTAACACTTGTCTTTAATCTGTACTCCAAGTTCATAATAAGCAAGTTCGTTATGAGTTGAAATTCCTGTATGTTTATTAATATAATTATTCATATACGATTTTGGTGATTTTCCTTAAAATTGTTAAATTCAAGGGGGACCAAACAATAGATATTAGCCAGACGCACTTAGGATTTCCCTATGTTATCAATTTCAATAACTTAAGTCAACGATGGTTAACTAACGGCTACGTTCGAAGTATCAGAAGAGTGAAACAAGCTCCCTACCCTCTCGTTAAAGTAAAATTGGAGGAGTTGCGACCACTACCAGGTGCCAACACGATTTATGAATCTGGAAATTATCCTAATTAAGTTTGTTTTAGCCCAAAGAGTGTCGGAAAGTAAAAAAATTGCGCGTAATGTGTCATCTCAAATGCAGCATAATAAAATCATCGGCAGTAGCGCCGCATTAAACGCTACAGATACCAAGAAACAAAAGAAAAAGGGACAGGTGAAAGTAAAAAATGGGGAAACTACACCCGCTAACTTGGCTAGGACAATTCTGCAAAATTTAAATATTTTTGGTAAGCCACCTTATCCACTTGATCAAAGCGATAGTGTCACAACGATGGTTGTTTGTTTACTGTTATTACAATTTGTTGTAACAGAAAACACTCTTAACGATGAAAGAACTTGACTTCTAATCTCAACAATTTTAAAAACATTAATTATGGTCCAAATTTGGAGAGAATAAACGTTTTAAAACAAATAGTTAAAAAACCTATTCGTTAGTCACTAAGGGGAAACATTAAAGAAACCAAGCCAGTAAAAATATTGTGGAAACGATCCCATCGAATGTTATTTGTGTTATTTGGTTCATTTGCTTTACTTAAGCAAATGAGTCTTGTTTCGTTTTAATCAGTGTATTGCTTTTATTTTACATTTTAATCGTCTGTAATATTTAGGCCACAAATCCACCAATAACTTTCAAGCTGCTGAAAATAAAGCTCAACATAAGGAGTGTCTGCTGGATGCTGACAGCAGCAGCACCAAATCTGGGCGTAGACCAAGTTTGGACACAGTCTCTACGTATTTGAGTCAAGAGAGCAGGGAAAGTCACGTTACGTCTTCAACTGCTGATTTACTCAATTGCAGCGTCAGTAGCGAAGATGGAAGTGAAAAAGCCGACTTACCTGCGATAGTAGGTAGGGAAAGCTTCTAAATTTTCTCTAGAAGATAAATTAACAGGAAAACTTTTAGGTGTAGATCCTGCCAGTGCCATAATATCTCGTTTTGTGCGGGTGAGTGTACCTACAGAATGGGCGCCTAGACAACCTTGTCCCTCGTGCCGACAACCATTAAAACCTACTGTAGTTGTGATAGCTTTGCCTTGTAATCATGTATTACATCTCGATTGCCTTAATTGTGCCTTAACTGAACAACAAGAATCTGGGGTTCTGCTTCATATACAGTGTGCTGTTTGCGGTCGCATCTATGGCGAAAAACACGGTAATCAACCACCAGGTACTATGGAGTGGGGAGTCATTGAAAGATCTTTACCAGGACATCCTCATTACAATACCATACAGATTGTTTATAAGTAAGTTCTCTTCGACTTGTTCCAAATAATACAAATGGACCATTTTGAATCAGCGTGTGAATTTCATTATCATTTTAATATGAATATCGTATTTCTAAAAATCTCATTGCATATTTAGTAGGAATGGGGGATGTTCGTAAAATATTGATATTTACGTCAGGAGTAACGTCCACAACATTAACTAAACGTCGATAATTAATAATAATAACTGAATTCAAAACACCTATGTTGTGGAATTCATTTATAGAATAACTTATAAAATAGCTAAAGGCTGACTGAAGTTTTGCTCTCGATTAGTTACAGCCTATAAAATTATCTTCGGCCGCGGTTTTGGTTGCAGCTCAAAATGGGTCAGAATTTTGGTTCAGTGAAAGTTCAAATTTCAAGAAATTTTTAGAAAAAAAATTCAGAATTTGAGAAATACTCAAAATTTATAAAGCAAGTTCGAGATTTTATTTTGAAATTTCTATTTTAAAGTTAAAAGAAATTTCAGAAAGATGTGCCTAGTAAAAGAATTAAGTTTAAACTGAACTTGCAGAAAGATATCAAAATTTAGGTATCTTATTTACAATAATTACAATAATTTTTTTGTCTTAGTAAATTGAATTACAGAACTTGTCCCCTGAAACCAAGAAAGATTAAAAAGCACAACAGCCAAGTTGTCATCTTCAGAGAGATACTGTATCTCTCTGAAGATGAGAGCTTGGCTGCCGAAACGCGCTAGAGCAACGTTTGTTGTGTTTTTTCATTTTTCTTGGTTTCAAGGGACAAGTTCTGTGTTTCAATTTTTGAAGATAACCAAAGACCAATACTTTCCACCAAAAATTTCTTAGTAATTCTGATGTTCATTAAAATTTCGAATTTAAGCTTGAAATATTTATACTTTTTCCATTTTGAGTTTTAATTTGAAATTTCCAGAAATTTGAGAAAAAAAAGGTCAATATTTTTAGAAAACAGTTTAAATTTCGGCTTTAAATTTGAAGTTAAAAAAAAAAAACAATAATTTCGGAATTTGTAAAATAAATTGAACTGCAGAAAAATAGAGTATTTACACCAACTCAATATGATTAAAGTCCTTTAGAGGCGCTAGCGTGGAGGTTAGGTATAGGATTTGTGCATTTATTCTTAAGTAGCTATTATAAATAGGTTTTATGCATGAAAGTTTTCTTTCATTTTCCAATCAAAAAATATTTCCTTAAGAATTCTATTTACTTTGAACATTATTGTTACTATTTATTCTCAATTTATCAAATTTAAAAATCATAACTTTTCAAAGAATTTAATTTTTTAAAAAATTTAAAAAAAAAATGATTTTCCCATGTTTTGACTATAAAAAATGAATTTTTTTGAAAATTTCGACTTTGACAATTTAGATGTTTTCATTTCCATTTTTTGGTTGATGATTTTGGTTTTTAAAACTTTCCTTTTTTTTTATTTTTAATGTTTCTTTAATATTTCGATCTTTTTTTTTTCAACTTTTCTTAAATGTTCGATTTTTTCATAGAATTTGAATTATTTTGAAAACTCCAACCTAGACATACCATTCATTTTTAAATTTGATTTTTTTTGCGACTTTTTCAAGAAATGCTAGCTTTGAAAGTTTTAATTCCATTTAAATTATTCCTTTTTTTTTTTAGTTATTTTTATCGTATTAAAATATTACTTCTTTTATAAAAATTTCTACTTTTTCAAATTTCGTTTTCAAAAATTTCGTCTTTCTTAAAAATGTTGCCTTTGAAAATTTAGTTTCGACATTTATTTTGGATAAATTCCACTTTTTTTAAAAACTTCCATTTTTAAAAATCTTACATTTGAAAATATCGATATTTTTCGATTTTTTTTTTGAAAATTTCACATTTTTTTAATTTTAGACTGTCGCTCTTTAAAAAATTTACATTTTTCAAAATTTACCATTTTTTTCTGACTGAATTTTAAAATTTTACCGTTTTCAAAATTTGGAACAAATTTAAAATTTTCACTTTCTTTAAAAATGTTGACTTTTCAGTTTCGATACTTTTTTCGAAAATTTAGGCATTTTTGAAATATTGATTTTTTTAAGAATTCGTTATTTTTGCAAAACTTCCGTTGTTTGAAAATTCCTTTTTTTTTTCGAAAATGTGAAGTTTCTTATAAGCTGAACTATTTCCAAAATTTCAACATTTTGAAATTGTCGAACACTTAAAAGTTTACTTATTTTAAAATTTTTTGAAAATTTCGACTTTTTTTTATTTTCTTAATTTTCTGAAATTTGGCCTTTCTCGAAAATTTCGTTTTTTTCTAAACTTCAACATCTTTCATGTCTAAACTTTGAAGTGAATGATCTTGATATTCCTGTTTTTCTCAAAATTTTTACTTTTTTCTAAAAACTCGACATTGATTTGAATTTTGTAATTTTTCAAATAAGGAAATTTACAATAAATTTAAATAAGTTTATCGAAATTTTCACCTTTTTCCGAAATTCTCCAATTTAAACTCAGAAATTTTATTTTTTTTGTAAACATCAACGTAAACGTGGAAATTTCCTGTTTCAATTTGTAGTTTCAACTGTTTTCACTTTGAAATTGTCGATTTTTACAAAATTTTGAAATTTGTTTTTCAAAATTTCGATTTTTATTTGGAAATTTTAGTTTTTTTTTGGAAATATTAATTTTGTTAATTATCACATTTTTCAATATTCTGACTTTTTTCAAATTTTCGACTTTTTTTGGAAAATGGTGGCTTTAGCATTTTCGACTTTTTTAAAAATTTTAACTATTTTTGAACAATTTAAATTTTTTAAAAATATTTTCTGCCTTTTTTTTAAATTTTAGCTTTGAGAATTTCGACTCTAAAATGTTGACCTTTCTAAAAATTTGGAACTTTTTCAAAATTTTGCCTTTTTATTTATTTTTCAAGAAAAGAAATTTTTATAAAATTTGTTTTCCAAAATTTCAACATCGTTCATAATTTCAAAATTTTAACTTTTCCATTATTTTTAAAAATTTCAACATTTTTAAGGTTTTCGCCGTTTTTTGAAAATTTTGACTTCTTTAAATCTTGCCATTTTCGTATTTTTAAAATATTTACACTCTTTTGAAAAGTTCGATTTTCTAAAATTTTACCCTTGAAAATGTCGATCATTTTTGAAAATTAAAATTTTTTTGATAATTTTGGGTTTTCTTCAACGTTTAGACTTTCGAAAAATTCGGCCTTTTGAAAAATTTGTTATTTGTTAAATTCAAATTTTTGAGACAAAAAAGGAAAATTTCAAAAAGTTGTTTTTTTAATTTTGATTGAAATTTTAACTGTTTTCAATTTTTCAAATTCTCGATTTCTTCAAAATTTAGAAGTTTTTTTCAAAATTCGAACTTTTTGGTAAATTTAACTTTTTATAAAAATTACACATTTTTCGAAATTCCGATATTTTTCAGAATTTCAACTTTGTTTTGGAAAATAGTGGGTTTAACGTTTTTGACCATTTTAACTATTTTTGAACAATATTGAGTATTTTCGACTTTTTGAAAAATTTTAATTTTCTCTGAAAATTTCGACTTTAAAAAATTTTCTAATATTTTCTCCCTTTTTTGAAAATATTGACTTTTTTAAATCCCGCCTTTTTCAAATTTTTGATTTAAAAAAAGTTTCACTTTGTTGAAAAGTTCGATTTTTCAAAATTATAACTTTAAAATTTCTACCATTTTTGAAAATTTTAATTTTTCTGATAATTTTGGTTTTTCTTCAATATTTCGAATTTTGAAAAATTCGGTTTTTTTGAACATTTTAATTTTCCAATTTTAGATTTCTTTTAAATTCAAATTTTTTTCCAAAATTGAAAAGAGTGACATTTCGACATTTATAAGATACATTTTGAAGATCAATTTTAGGGATTAGAGGGAAAGATTTAAGACGAAAAAGTAACATTAAAAAAAATTCTGATTTGAAATTTCAACTATTTTAAATTTTTGAAATTGTCGACCTTTTCAAAATTTGAATTTTTTTTCAAAATTTCGAATTTCTTGGAAAATTTAGCTTTATATGAAAACTTTTACATTTTTCGAAATTCCGACATTTTCAAAGTTTCGACTTTTTTTAGCTTTAACATGTTCGACCATTTTTAAAATTTTAACTATTTTTGAACAATTTCGTGTTTTTTTAAATTTATTAGAATGTTTGTAAAATTTTAACTTTCTCTGAAAATTTTGATCTTAAAATTTTGACTTCTAAAAATTTGGAACTTTTTGGGAATTTCGCCTTATCTTGAATCTTTTTTCTTTCTAAATTTTTTTTTCTGAACCGAACCCGAAGTTTGGGTCACTAGTAACAACTCTAAACATGAATTTGTATTATACTCTTGATAATTTCCAGCATACAATCTGGAATCCAAGGTCCTGACCATCCAAACCCAGGCAGAGAATACTACGCTGTCGGTTTCCCTAGAGTAGCGTATTTACCAGATAGCCCAAGAGGTCGTAAAATTTTGAGGTTGCTCAATATGGCGTGGCAGAGAAAATTAATTTTCACTGTAAGTCGATCACATACCACAGGATGCGAGGATGTCGTATCCTGGAATATACCTCATAAAACCGAATTTGGACCCGGCACTGGGGCGCATAGTTATCCAGATCCTGGTTATTTAAATAGAATTATGTTGGAATTAGAAGCTCTTGGAGTTGTGGAGGAAAACAGTAGAAGATAGTACAAAACCAGTATTATCTTTTATTTTATAATATATAAATTGAATGTGAAACTTTAGCCTAATAGAGAATATTTTGTTTAAAAATTGTTAGCCTTATAAGTTTTCTTCTTGAAAATAACCAGTCAAGATGTTATTAGATTAAACAGTTTCCCTAAATTCAAAAATATATTTATTCAGTGCAGTTTACAGCTTCACTCTTTGCAATTTCTTAATTTGCCATGATGACTGAATTAATTAGTATAGTAATCTCGAATTTTGTAGCCTAAAACTATAGAGCAATTTACTTTAGAGTATGACCCTCATGAGGCTGAAATGTAACCCAGAGTTGATGTCTAGATTCAATAGAAGTAGGAAATTTCAAATTTGACACCCCTTATTTACATATTTAGAAATGTCACAAAATTTATTATTATAACTATTGTGAAACAATATTTAAATTATACTAAAATATGTTCAGATTTTCTTCCTTTAATTCGCTGCTACGCATGTAAAAGGGGTTAGGTCAATCTTTTGTGAAAATGAGTTCAGATCGTTGTTGTATATAATTTTGAAGTTACTGTCATTTAAAGGAAGCCATATCATTTGAAGTATAACTAGCTGTCTAACTAATTGTGCTTGTCAGTTAAAGGTCAAAAATTTAGGTATGAGGTCATGTACAAACTGAGTTATGTTGTTTTCTCCAATTTTACCTATTTTTGACTTAACCCCTTTTACACGCGCAACAGCGAATTATAATTGTTAAAATAGCAATGAATCCTAGACTGGCGAACTTGACTAAAATGTCTGATGTTATTTCTGCACATATGATCCTGCAGGCATGATGTCAGGGTTGTCTTAACTTTCTATATTGGCTTGCAATTCAGGTTCGTTTGGGTTGTACTCTGTGAATCAGCCTGTATAATATAAATGTAAAATAAGCAGTTTGGTCACTAATATTTTCAATTAGTTTTTCAGTATTTTCGTGGTTTATGTAAATGGTAGGACATACAGTGAAACCTCCCTATAACGAAACTCCACATACCGAATTCCTCTATATAACGAACTTTTTCTCGGAACGCAGCCTTTTAAGCAAATTTACACATAAAATTGCCTCCATTTAATGAACACAATACCCCCATATAGCTAATTTTTGGATCAAGTTACAAGGTTTAATTAGTTTTAAATGCTTTTGTTCAGAAAAATTCTTAATTTTTGTTAGACCCATTCTAAATGAGTTTTCTAAGGTTTAATTAGTTTTTAATTGCATTCGGGTCAGAGAAAATTCTTAGCTTAGATTTTTTTTCAGCTGATTTCTTGCATCAGTAGATTAAGAAGAGTAACATTGTAAAAAAATTTCGAAGAAAAAACTTTAATCTTGAGTGAAAAAGTTCAGTTGATCAATAGTGTGTTTAAAAAAAAAGGATATCGCCAACAAGTTTGGAATCCCTGTACGCATATGAACTTTTACATATGATTTGTGTTTTTTTAATGCTACCTCTATAACGAATTTTTTTGTGGGATTTAGAAATTCGCTGTAGGAAGGTTTGACTGTAGTTGCAAACCATGTTATTTCATTGTAAAAATCGTTGCATGTTAACGATTAAAATTTAGCTCTCTTCATTGGAGACTTTTAAGACTGCTGACCGTGTTGCTTAAATTTCATTTGCTATCACTGATCAGCTCTTGACCAAAAAGTCGAAATTTGGAGTTCCTGATCGAGTTTTTAGGAAAAATTTAAGTATTGAAAATGTAAACTTTGAAACTTGAACAATCAATTAAATTGCAAAAAAAACTCTGAATTTATGCAGGAATTATGTCCTCGCAAAAAGTGGTATTTTCTGTTTTGAACTTTTTTCACTTTTTGAATTTTTCTTCAAATTTCGACTTTTTCCTGAAACATTTTTTCAAAAACATTTTTATAGACGTATTTCGGGTATTTACTTACAATTTCGACTTTTCAATACCGTCTTTTTACTCTTAAGTTTCGGATTTTATAACCTAACCAACATAGCGCCATGTTCAATTTTTTTTTCAAGATTTTACCTTTTTTGAAAGTTTTGGACTTTTTTCGACATTTTTTTAAAATTTCGAATTTCCTCGAAAATCTACTTAAAAATTTCAAATATTTTTAATTTGAATTTCAAAAAAAATGTCGACTTTTTTACAAATTTCGATTTCAAAGCTCGACATTACTTCAAATGAAGCCATTTTGAAATTTTCGACTTTTTTCCGAAATTTTTACTTTTTAAAAAAATTTTCACTTTTTTTGAATATTTTAAATGTTTATCAAAATTTTCACATTTTTCTAAATTTTGACCCTTTTTCCAAAATTTAAACTTTTCTCAAAATTTTGGCTTTTAAACATTTTATCTTTTAAACATTTTGGCTTTAAACATTTTGGCTTTTAAAAGTTCTGATCCTTTTTCAAAATTTATCTTTTTTTTTCCAAATTTTGACTTTTTCGAAAATTTGAAACTTTTTGTAATTTTCGAATTATTTTAAAACCTTATTTTTTAATTTCGGATTTTTCTTTAATGGTCCCATATGTTAAATTTTTAAACTTTTTTTTTGAAAATTATGCCTTTTTCAAAATTATTCTTTTTTAATTTTTTGATCATTTTTCAATATTTTAACTTTTTGAAATTATACGAAATATTTCGGGATTTCAACTTTTTTGAAAATTCTAATATTTTCTGAAAATTTTAACTTTATGAAAATTTCGACATTTTTGATTTAAAATTTCTAGTTTTTTTCAAATTTTCGCCCTTTTTTAAAAATTTCGACCCTATTTAAAAATTATCCATTTTTCCAAATTTTATCTTGTTTCAAAGACTTTAATCCTTGTTTTCAAAATTTTCAAATTATTTAGAAACTTCTGTTTTTCTTTAATTTCAAAAAAATTAATTTGGGAAACAAGAATAAAAAGAGTCCACGAAAAAACTAGTTTACAATAAAAACTTTTATTACCATCGAAATTTTGATAAATGAGATGAGATTAACTAAAAAGACTAAAACATTCTCTGATTTTTTATTTTTCTCTCGAAACTTCAACTTTTTCCTAGATGATTTTTTTCTCAACATTTTGACTTTCTTCAGATTTTGACTTCTACAAATTTTTTGGAATTTTGTATTATCTGATCTGTTTTAACCTCAAAGGCTTTGTTTGCTTCTAGCTTTTTTTACATAACCTTTATTTCTTATTTTTGGTTATTTTCATACTGTTTTCTAATTTGTATCAAAACAAATTGGACAATGTGTTACAATAGAATCCAAACGTGTGACGACATTGTCGCCATTTTTGTTGCGGTCGACGAAGGTCCACATTCTAAGCAAAGTGAGCTCCAGGCGTAAAGTCCCATAAGGCTTCTTTAAAACAAATATTTTAATCCAGTTTTTGTCGACTTAGACTGATAATTTCAAATTTGTTGTAGATATAAGGGAATTATCAACAAAAAAGGAATTTCATCAAATAATTATTCAATATGATAATGTGTGAAAAACCAAAAGTGCATGATATCTTTTAAAGTGATAAAAAATCTTTTTGAAAAACAAATAATAAACATGAATGTCTTGTGCTACTTTTGCAGATTGATGCAAAGCACATTTTGTGTGCGGTTTTTTTGGCTATATTTACCCAATAAAGCGAAATAACTTGCAAGTTTAGCGTTAGATACCACTATTTTATGTATTTTTATTACTTTAAATAATTATTGCATACAAAATTGTGGTGCATACTCTACATAATTTACTGCTGCAGCAGACTATGATTGTCAATTAGTAAGGAAAATCAGCGTAAATTTGATTAAAATAAGTATTTTTAAACAACCTTATGGCACTTAAGATGCTTTGTTTCGAACACAAAATCTACTTGCCACAGCAAAGATGGCGGCAATGACGTCAGTATTTTTGAATCTATTAGATCAGTAGTACTTTGTTAAGACATTGAGAAAACTATTATGTGAACTGCCTGTGTACATTAGATGGCGTTAAAAAGCAATATTTAATGTTCAGTACAAATGTATTTGGACAAGAAAGTCTTCCAAAAGTGCACTTGTTTAATTAGACAATAAAACTACTAGATATTACAAATCTTTATTTTTATTTTGTAGATATATTTATAAAAGTATTATTAATGTATTACGTTAAGAGATTTTTTTAGAGTATGTGCCAGTTTAGCTACATATAAATCAGCTTAACAATTTTGTTTACTTTTATAAAAATATGTATTATTTTCAAAGACTTGTATTATAACTTTTTTAAGTTCTACAACCAAAAATTAAAATAAGTTTATTTAAAGCCATATTTATATTTAGTACAGTTATGTCTATGTTTAGGACTTTTAGACTTTAAACAATGTTAAAATTTGTAGCTTTTATTAAAATCGAATGAAGGGAATTTGGTACTTATTACAACTGACTATATTCACGTAACTTCTGAGTTGGTTTTACAAAATGCTACAAACATTATTCAATGAATATACAACTATATTCTCTAAAATGTGTATATCTACATCTTTTTTTATCAGTGAATTCATCAACTTTGAGCTAAGTGAAAGTTAAATTTTAATTCTACATTTGTGTATCTCTTGTGCAATATGATTCTTTTTTGTGATAAAAATAAACATTCCCTATGTATCGCAATTTTTCAGGCAGCTCTACTATCTTATTTAAACACTTTCTTTACATTTAATAAATTCCAGTATTTTTACTAAGACTTTTACTAACCCAGATTTTCCTACTCGCTAATTACTATTGTAAAATCACTTAGAAATATCGGGAAATTGAAAGTTTGTATTTTGAATATTTTCATTTATCCACGAATCCGCCTCTTGGTTCATTTCTTTGGTAAAATATTCCTTCCATCCTCCTGTTTTGCCTCTTCTGACGAAATCTTCCTCATTGTTTATTAAAATCCCTAACATTTTGAATTCATCAAAATTCACAGATGGGTTTTTCTTAAAATTTTCAATTTTTAGATGATTCGTTAACTTATACAAGTCTTCGTCTGTATAATCAACTTCCAAAAATTTACCTACTCTTTTGATAGCTTGAAAGAGGTCCTGGAAGCAATCAAGTTATAGTTTTTTTTTAAACAATTGGTGATTGTAATGCAAGTTCAACTAATTACAACTACCTTGCTCATTTCTTCATAGAACATGAATAGAAGATTTTTCTCATTTCTTCTATTCCAGGCTTCAAAGATATGGTTCCAATAGGGAGTCCATGGTTCTGCAATTGAAGTAATTGTGCGTTAAATTATATTATCTATGTAAAGAGATAGTTCAAAAGGAATATGACGTGGTAAATCATGATTTACCACTTCATGATGATTTGCCGAATGCATTTGGCAAATCATGTTTCAGAAGCATTATGAGAGTTGGGCAAAATCAGACTGCGTTGACTTAACCAGAGAATGTGCAGATGCTATTATCACTTTCAATTGTACACTCCATTTTTATCAGTGAAAGGACAATTGATTTTGTATTCTTGAAAAATTTTCTTTGCCATGACATTCGTTTTTTATCGTTAATTAGAAATTCAAATTTTTTTTATCGTTTCATATTCATTTAAAATATTCTCTTTTAGTGGACGCTGTAATTGATACTTACGCAAATTATTTTTGAAATACTCCCAGTATTTGGGAAAATCTCCTTGATAACCTTGTGTTCTAATTAAGCGATTGAGGTGATAGAATGAGACAGCCACATCCTTTGGATTTCTAGCGACGTAAATAACCTAAAATATATTTTTTTCTGAGAAGAGGAGACTTACTTTTTATAGTGATAAATAAAATGATTACAATAATGAAATACAAAAAGCCTATTCTTGAATGATGGTATTTTTGATGTTAAGAGATGTTTGTACTTACTACGACAGTGGTCGGCAAACCGCGATTCCCGAGCCGCATGCGGCTCTTTTAAAAGAAAATTCCGACTTTAAATTCCACGAAAAAAAATAAATAAATAAAAGGTAGTGTTATCAACCATGGCAACCGAGGGTACTCGCACAAGAACAGCGATCTCAGGGGTCGAGTGCGAGTGGAATGCTGAGGGAAAAAGTGCTTGCAATGGACCGAAATGTGGCGGCTGGGTTGAGGCATTCATTCGGGGTGATTCATTGGAGAAGGATGGGTGCGGCTAGTTAACGTTAACATGGATGGTTAAATGTATAGATTTTACTTTGTCTTTTCAAATGTTACAGTTTGATGTTTTTGTAATAAACGGTTGTTTACATCAGAAGTGGGATTGCATTGGTGTGTTTTTGAGTTTTTAGTGAAAAAGGTGTAAAAATATACCAGAGAACGCGCTCAAAAGAAAAAGAAGTACTGAGGACTCGGCATGAATCCAGAAGACATCGGCGATGGCAGGGAAGCTCGCGAGAGAGCTGAGGAAGCCATATACAGAGGTGAAGACAGGAGGGTGTAAGGTCAAGTTATACATCCCCAAGAACCTCAAGTGTGGTAATAATCGCCAGCAGGGTGCAGGAGAGTAGTGAGTCGATAACCAAATTAAATGCTTTAGTAATGTTCTGCGTTGCGTCAGATGATTGATAAAATCGTAAATGCAAAAAAATCCAAAGTTATTAAATTTAGCAGTCAATCACAAATAATCTAAACGTAAACGAAGTAAACAAAGAAACGCTTGCTCCTCTTAATAAAAGTATTTGTGACTCAACTTTACCCATACACGAGTACGTGATCGTCGAAATAAATGCTGACGGAGTAGAGGAGTAGAGCTCCATTAGAAACAAGAGCGTTAAGAACGTTGAAAATCTGTTAGAACTTTAGGACTTAAATTAAATGATGCTTATTATAGAAAAAGTAGACGGGTTATTGCGTTTTGACGATTACTCATCAAAGGGTTTTAAATTAAACGAAACAAATCTAAACATTAATATCAATAAAATAGAACAGCGATTTAAATACTTTTACAACCGTTAAATCTGTATAAAGGGTTATTCGCAAAAAAAAGGTTTGCTATCGAACTTGAAACGAACTAATGAACATACAAATAAAATCAAAACAATTCATATTTTATCGAAGAAAAAGGAATAGAAACATCTAGGTGATGGCATACTCAGCTATCAGGTTACGGAACGATCTGTTAAAGGTTCGAGTTATGATGTTTACAATTGCGACAAAAACAGAACATTGATATTATGGGTTTTTAAGGTAATTAGTTTGATCTGAAAAAGGCCATTACGTATTTACATTTAATTTTATGAGAACTGTTAGATTTTGGGTCCATAAATTAATTTGCTATAAACTGTCCGGATTCGTCCATTTTATCAATAGGTGTACCTTTATTATGATATTGCTTAGTAATTATTGGTATTATTTTAAAGAATAAATTCCTACAATAAACATAATCTAACTCTTACATTATTGAAGTATATAGATTGAAGTGGTAACTTTTGCGAACCAAGGTTGAAATATGGGAGTATGAGGTATATGATTCGACAATAAAAGGGATAAATTATTAGCAGTAGAAAACACCTGGAGATGTTCACCAAGTTAAATAATATTTGGATTTAATCGAATATTTTAGAAAATGTACACCCTGTTATTCAGAACAAAGTAAACCATAAAGTGTATTGAGACACAAAAATATTACGTTGATATGGAGAGACCATTCCTTTGAATCAGAAACTGTAGCAATTGTGTTATTAGTTAATAGATTTCGACAGTACTTAGTCGGAAGGCCCTTCACAGTAATTACTGATTGTGCTGCAGTAACAAATACTTTCAAAAAGGTAGAATTAAATCAGAGAATCGGCTGATGGGTTTTGGAATTGAGCGAATACCAGTTTGGCATTAGACAATCGACCTGTCAGCAAATGCGTTATGTTGGTGCTAACAGTGTTACAAGCGACTACACTCATAATGTATGAATTGAAGGGTAGAGAGGTAAAAAAAAAATCACAAATCATGGTCCTCATTGGCTTGTATTTAAACGATCCCGTTTTCAAATTGTTCAACTAAATCTTGAAGATCTTAGTCTTTTTGCAACAGGTAAAATTTATGATCAGGTGGCTCCTAATTATTGGTTTCTGCGCATGCGACGTTTGGTAGAGAAATACATGAAAAACTTGTATATTGTTATATATTTCAAATCTGTAGAAAGCGTCGAATACCGTGATCTTGTTTGGAAATATCCAGATCCTTTTATAAAATTCTCACTGATTATCTGGGGTCCTTAATAAAAACGATATGAGGTAACACTCAAGTATTCTTCGTTGTGGATGCGTTTACAAGGTTTGTTTTAATTTACTCTTCACCTAATACAAGGTAAGACATGTACTCACTGTAATGATAGATTTCTTCTTAAGGGGTTTTGGTGCACCATTTCAAACTATTAACTAGTGACAAGGTAAACTAATTACGTCTAATAATTTTGGAATATTTCGAAAAAATAAAATACGGTATCACTCACTACTTGAATGCAGCTGGGCGACCAAGAGGAAATGGACAAGTTGAAAGTTACAATACAACCATTCTCGATTCATTGTCTACTATGGGAACAGAAATAAACTATGAAAAATTAAATGAAAACATTAACAAACTCCAGTTAGGATTAAATGGTACCATAAATCAGACATTAGGAGCACCTCCAAGTGAGGATCTGATGGAGTTTCGTGTAATAGGGCAGGTGACCTTATTACTAGCTGAAATGGAGCAGAATATTTGATGTTACAGCGGTACTACAACAAATAATTGAAAATGCATCTATTTGCCAGTCCAAACAAAAATGCATATTTCGATCCAAAGCGTTGTTTCCGATTAGCTCAAGCAAATGATTAATTTTCCTTAAAACAAATTCTTTCTTTTACAGCACAGGTCAAGTCAAATTATTACCAAAATAAGAAGGTCTCTAAGGTCACAACAACAGGAACACTGAAGGATAGAGTAAGGGAGGTTAGGTTCTTGGAGTAGGGTTACTACTCAGACAAGAACAGCTGGATAAGCAGATACCCAGGAAGCTTCAGTGCGGTGAAAGGAGATGGAATGGTGGTCAACTATTCAGAAGCGTTCCTTTCGGGTTCAATTTAACAAAATGGTTGAGTAAGTTAAGGACACTGAAAAATTGAGTAGGGGGATTCGGTTCTTGGAGTAGGGTTACTATTCAGACAAGAACAGCTGGATAACCAAATACTCAGGGTGCTCTTCAGTGTGGCGAAGGGAGATGGAATGGTGGTTAACTGTTCAGAATCATCATACTTTCGCGTGGGATTAGCCCATAGAGTTAGCATTTAAGTAGGAGTTTAAGTTCTAAAAATATAAGCTGCCTCTCACTAACCAGGGTACTAATATTCTTCAAAAATAAATAGATAAGCAAATATACTTGTTCTTATAAACTTTGTTGCACAGATCTATCACTGGAGTGAGGACACTCCAGCTGTCAGGAAGGGCCGAATGTTATCAACCATGGCAACCGAGGGTACTCGCACAAGGTCAGCGATCTCAGGGGTCGAGTGCGAGTGGAATGCTGAGGGAAAAAGTGCTTGCAATGGACCGAAATGTGGCGGCTGGGTTGAGGCATTCATTCGGGGTGATTCATTGGAGAAGGATGGGCGCGGCTAGTTAACGTTAACATGGATGGTTAAATGTATAGATTTTACTTTGTCTTTTCAAATGTTACAGTTTGATGTTTTTGTAATAAACGGTCGTTTACAGTAGAGAGGACAGACACGCAAACATTCATTAAACAAGTGACCTACAGAAGTCGAAATTTTCAAAAATACTTTTCTAGGAATTTCTAGGAATTTTTACGTTTTACTTAAATTTTGACAAAAAGTCATGATATGAAGAAGTATTTTTCCAAAATTTTTGATTGATTTGTATTAACATTTTGAAAAAAAAAACATGAAATATGAAATTTCTAGAAAAAGACCAACGGGGAAATTTCTAAAAAATATTTTTGTCATAATTTTTACTTTTTTATTTGTAAATTTTTTACAACCTTGAGATTACGTGAATAAAAGGTAAATTACTTTTTGTGAGAAAAAGAAATCTAAATTTTCAGAAATGGAAAATGTCAAAGTTCGAAATAAAAGCTGAAATTTCTGGAAAAAGCTGAGTTTTGAGAAAAAGAGATTTCGAAAAAATTGAGAAAATGAAAGAGACTTCGAAAAAATTGAGACAAAGGAAAAGATTTCAAAAAATTGAGAAAAAGGAAGAGATTTCGAAAAAAATGAGAAAAAGGAAGAGAAGGTATAATTTTAGAAAGCAAAAAAAGTAGAATTTCGACAATACATAGATTGAAAGACAAATTAAAAACCTGAAATTTTTAGACAATTTTGACTTTTTTGAAATATAGTAAAATTTTGGAAAGAGAAATTGTAAAAATTAACTGGAAGCTTAGAAAAAATTGTCGATCTCTAAAAAAGTCGAAGTTTTTGAGTGAAGAAGAAAATAGTCTAATTTTAGGAAGAATTTCATGGAATAAGTTTAGAACAGCTCGAAATTTCGATAAAAAATTGCAATTTTCCAGAGAAAACTAAACTTTGAGAATAAATTTGCAATTTCGAGAACAAGACGAATTTAAAAAAAACTCCAAATTTTCAGATAAATTCGGATTTTGTGAAAATTGGTAAAATAATTTCGAAAGAAAATTCCAAGAAAGTTTCGAGAATTATTGAACTTTAAAAAAAGTCAACATTTCCCAGAAAAAGCCGAATTTCGAGAAAAAGGAAGAGATTTCGAAAAAATTGGGAAAAAATGAAGAGATTTAAAAAATGAATTGGTCTAATTCGGAAAAAGGGAGAAATTTCGAAAAAAATTAATTTGTCGAAAGTTCTCAAAGAAGGCAAAATTTCAGGAAAAAGACGTCGAATTTCGACAATAGATTGACACCCAAAACAAATTCAAAAACCTGAAATTTTTAGACAATTTTGAATTTTTGGAAAAATTGTAAAATTTTGGAAAGAGAAATCATAAGAATAAACTGGAAGGTTAGAAAAAATAGTTGAAATTTAAAAAAGTCGAAGTTTTTATCAGAGAAGAAGAAAAAAGTCAAATTTTAGGAAACATTTCAAGGAAAAGGTCAAAATTTTAAGGTAAGCTCGAAAATTCGACAGAAAATTTACAATTTTCCAGAGAAAGTTAAATTTTAAGAATAAATTTAAAATTTCATAAACAAGACGATTTAAAAAAACATCCAAATTTTCAGATAAATTTGAATTTTGAGAAAAATTGTAAAATAATTTCGAGAGAAAATTTCAAGAAAATTTTGAGAAAAGTTTTAACTTAAAAAAAGTTTAGAATTTCCCAGAAAAAGCCGAATTTTGAGAAAAAGGAAGAGATTTCGAAATAAAATTGACAAAAATGATTTAAAAATAATGAATTTGTCCAAAGTTCTCAAATTAGGGCAATATTTCAGAAAAAAAACGTCGAATTTCGACAACAGATTGAAACCCGAAAAAATTTTTAAAAACTTGAAATTTTCAGATAAAATAGAAATTGTAAAAATAAACTGGCGCTTAAAAAAGTGTCGCTCTTTAAAAAAGTCGAAATTTTTCAGAGAAGTAAAAAATAGGCAAATTTAGGAAAAATATCAAGGAAAAAGTCAACATTTTAAGAAAAGTTTCAAATTTCGATAAAAATTTGCAATTTTCTGAAAAAAGCAAAATTTTTAGAATAAATTTGCAATTTCGAGAACAAGACGAATTAAAAAAAACTTCAAATTTTCAGATAAATCGAATTTTGAGAAAATTGGTAAAATAATTTCGAAAGGAAAGAGAATGTTAATAAAACTTCCAATTTCAAGAAGTGTTAAACTTTAAATTTCCCAGATAAAGTCAAATTTTAAGAAAAAAAATCAAATTTTGAGATTTGAAAATAGACGAATTTCGTTCGAAATAAAAGTTGATAATTCCGGAAAAATCCGAATTTTGAAAAAAACAGATTTCGAAAAATATGAATTTGTCAAAAATTCTGAAATAAGCAAAATTTTAGAAAAAAAAACGTCGAATTTTGACAATGGATTGAAATCCACAAAAAATTTAAAAACCTAAAATTTTTAGACAAATTTGAATTTTGTGAAAAATTGTTAAATCTCGAAGAGAGAAACTGTGAAAAATTGAAAGCCTAGAAAAAATTGTCGAACTTTAAAAAGTGGAAGTTTTTCAGAGAAGAAGAAAATAAATAATTTGCAATTTTCCAGGGAAAGTTAAATTTTGACAATAAATTTGAAATTTCGAGAACAAGACGAATAAAAAGAAAATATCAAATTCTCAGAAAAATTCGAATTTTGAGAAAAGTGGTAAAATGATTTCTAAATAGAAGGGAATGTCAATAAAATTTCCAGTTTCGAGAAAAGTGTGAAACTTTAAAAAAAGGCCGAAATTTCCCAGAGAAAGTCAAATTTTAAGAACAAAATCTAATTTTTAGATAAAGTCAAAACAGTGTGAAAATGGGTGGATTTCGTCGATAAAATCGCAGCTTGCGCAGACATAATAAAATCTCGAATTTTCAGTTAAAAGTTGAAATTTCAAGAAACACATAATTTGGCGAAACAGGTCGCAATTTCCAGAAAATAAATAAAATGTTAAATGTCTAATAAAAGTCAATATTTGGGGAAATGGTAAAATTTGGAAAAGGAACGTTATATAAACAGAATAGAAATTTCGAGAAAAAAGTCGCAATTTAGAACAAAGTCAAAAAAATGCAATTTTGGAAAAAAGTCTTTAAGAATAGATCTAAATATCGAAAAAAGGCAATTTGAAAAAAAGATCGAAATCTTCAAATCCCCATCTCCAAATTATTACTTCAAATTTTTCTTTTTTTTCTTAAGACATCGACAAAACATGAATTTTTGAGAAATAAGTCGAATCTTCCAGTAAGTCGAATTAAAAAAGTAAACATTTTCGCAGATTGTCTTGTTTTGAGAAGAGAGGAAGATTTAGGGAAAAAAGTCTAAATACATAGTTAAAAAAAAGACGAATGCAGAAAAGAGTTAAAAAAAGTTGAATTTGCGAAAAAAAGGCAAGTTTTGAAATAAAGCTCTAAATTTTGAGAAATATAAGGTCTATTGGGCTGAATATGTTTTTGTTTGACTATATGAGTCAGAGGGTTCTCTCCCTGTCCCATATTTTGTCTGATTTATCTGATTTAATTTTGAAATAAAATGTAAAATCAGAAATAAAAATTTGTGGTTCTTTGAAATTCACGAAACCAATTTTTTTGTTGCGGATGGTTCGTTTGGTTTAAAAGTTTGCCGTCCCTTGCTCTAGTTCGGTTTGTTGTACCTTTTTTTTAATTTCAGATTCTTTTCATTTAGACTAATTTAAATTTGAGACTACATTTTTTTTTTAATTTCATAGACAATAATTCTTGAACATTTGGATTTTCTTTTACAAATAACAAGATTATGTAAAAATTTAAATAAAGAAGCGGTTAAGTTTCCACCTGTTTATTAATAGGTGGAAAACCTCGACAAATTTCATTTTAAAGTAAAGTTATATGAAGGTCATTTTAATTTGAAGATATTAAAGTTAACACTATTGATCAATTAACGAGCTAATTAAATTTTAAATAGAAAATATGTATGGCGCATGGCCCAGAATTATGGAAAAGAAAAAAAAAGGTCGCGATCCTGCCAGGATTCGAACCTGGAATCTTCTGATCCGTAGTCAGACGCGTTATCCGTTGCGCCACAGGACCTACGCATAAAACTGATTAGATGTAATGTAATAAGTTCATTGTCTATGAAATTACCAAGGACTAAAATAACGTCGTTGCCCTAAAATTTCTCCTATAAAATTTACATTTGATAAAAAAGTTTAAGCCGTTCAAGTAAATGTAACCGATTTTGTAATTTTTCATGAAAAACTAGTATTTCTATAAGTTTGCATATAAACCACGTGAAATACAAAGCTACGAGGAGCCTTTGATTATCTGACAGAAGCGAATCCTTCTGATCAAATTTTCCATCACTTCGCTGCATAGCTAACATAAGACATGCTCTTAGGCCAACATTAACTTATCCAATGTTATTTTTCAGCTATTCAATCGCAAATGATTGGAAACGTTTTTTTTATTTCAAATTTCTAAAAATGAAACTTGCAAAAGGACACGCTGTTTAAGTAGTTTTCTTTTTATTTTTTATTACTGGGATGCACTTGTTAAGTTTAATTTAAAAAAAAGAAATAGAAGAATTTTTCAAAAAAATCAAAATTTACAAAAAACCGCAGTTTCAAAAAAGTTTAAGTTTTGCAAAAGTCTAAACATTGAAAAAAGTCAAATTTTGAAAATACGTGGTCGAACATTTATCAAATAAGTCAACATTTTGATAGAAATATCAAAATATGGGAAAAAATTGAAATTTTGGGATATCGAAATTAAAACGCAGTTGAAATTTTGAATCTTCAAAACAGAACAGATTTTTAAAAAGGTTCGAAATTTACAAAAAGTTAAAATTTCTAGAAATGTTGAAAATTTGAAAAATGATAAAATTTTCAAAGAAATGGCGAAATTCGAAAAAAAATTAGAAATTTTCAAAAAATGTCAAATAATTATAAAAAATCAAAATATTCAATGAATTTTTCAAGAACCCAAAATGTATAATAAATACTGAATTTAAAGAAAAAGTCAACATTTTCAAAAAGGATGCATTTTTCAAAAAATGTAATTTCGATAAAATTCGACACAGTGAGGAGTTTTGTCTATGGAGATTCTTTTATCTATAGAACTTCCAAGCATGGAATTCGCTACCGAACGAAATTTTCCCCAAAAATTACAAACCGGTTCATGGCCATCTATCCTTGTTTCCGCATCCTACTCGCAGTGGCTGAAGATATAATGGGGTTTCCCTTTGCGAGTGGATTGAACTTAAAAAAAAAATTCAAAAAAGGTCAGAAAGTCGAAATTTTTAATAAAATTCGAAACTAAGAAAAAAAATTGGAACTTTCAAAAAAGTCGAAATATTCTAAAAAGTCGAAATATTGTAAAAAGTCGAAATTTTCAGAAAGTCAAAATTTAGAAAAAATGTCTTGAAATGGTCAAAATTTAAAAAAACTGCAAACTTTTCAAAAAATTTATCAAGAAATGTATAATATAATAAGTACTGATTTTAGAGAAAAGGTCAACATTTTTAAAAAGTTTGAATTTATCAAAAAAGTTGAAATTTTAATAAAATACGACATTTTGAGAAAGAATCAATATTTTGCAAATAATTTTGGGGGAACGGACTGGTCCTTGGTTATCTTCAAAAAATGAAATACAAATCTTGTCCCCTGAAACCAAGAGAGATTAAAAAACACAACAAAGGTTGCTCTAAAGTGTTTCGACAGCCAAGCTATCATCTTTAGAGAGATACTAACACCTAATCTTAAAATTTTTGGTTGTGTTTTTTAATCTTTCTTGGTTTCAGGAGACAAGATTTGTATTTCAATTTTGAAAATAAATCAAATTTTCGAGAACATACCTGAATTTTCAAAAAATGAAACTTGTAAAAATGTCGAAATACGCGAGACAGTTCAACATTTCCAAAAATGTCAGGAAAGTCGAAATTTCCGAAAAACTTCGAAACTTATTAAGAAAAAAGTTGAAATTTTCAAAAGAAGTCAAAATATTGAAAAAAGTCGAAACTTATTAAAAATGTCGAAATTCTCAATAATAATATTTGATCAAAAGTGATCGAGATTTTCAGAAAGATGAACTTTCGAAAAAAGTTTCGAAATGTTCAAAATTTTGAAAAAAGGCAAAGCTTTTCGAAAAGGACGAAAATAAAATCTGAATTAAAAAAAAATCAAAACTTAAATTTAAAAAATTTCGTGATTTTGAAAAGACTACATTTCGAGAATAAGTCGAAATTCTGAAAAAAGTCAAAATTTCCGAAGATGTCCAAATCTTAGAAAAGTTATAATTTAGACATGAAAAAAAAATTGGTTTTGAACTAGTTTTTTTAAAGTTAAATTTTTAAAACAGTTGAATTCTTCAAGAATGTTATGATTTTGAAAAAAGTCGAAAATTTAAGAATTAGAAATTCTGAAAAAATTCAAAATCTTCAGTAAAGACGAAATTAAAAAATCTAGATTTTGAAAAAAGTCGAAATTTAAACATTTAAAAGAGATTCAAATAAGTTGAATTCTTCAAAAAAAAAAGTAATTTTCAATAAAATTTCAGTTTCAAAATTTTAACAATAACTCTCTTCTGAAAAAAGTCAGAATTTCCAAGAGTCCAAATAAAAAAATCTAAATTTTGAAAAAGTTGAAATCTTCAGAAAATCGGTTTTTCTTAAAAGCCAAATTTTGGAGTTATTGTTAAAATTTTGAAATTGAAATTTTTTGAAAATTCTCCTTTTTTGAAGAATCCAACTTATTAAAACTTTATTAAAAGTCGATGTTTTAAAAAAGGTCAAGATATTTAAAGAATGTCGAGGTTTCAAAAATAAAAGAAATTTTTAAAAGGAATCAAAATCGTAAGTTAAAATGGGAAAAAGTGTCAAAATTCAAATAGATCGAAAATTGATATACAAACCTGGTCCCCTGAAACCAAGACAGATTGAAAACATAAGAAATCTTTAAAATGAATCAAAATCGTAAATCAAAAAGGGAAAAGAGTCAAAATTCAAAGAGATCGAAACTTGATATACAAACCTGGTATCCTGAAAACAAGACAGATTGAAAACATAAGAAATTTTTAAAAAGAATCCAAATCGTAAGTCAAAATGGGAAAAGAGTCAAAATTCAAATAGATCAAAAATTGATATACAAACCTGGTCCCCTGAAACCAAGACAGATTGAAAACATAAGAAATTTTTAAAAGGAATCAAAATCGTTAGCAAAAATGGGAAAAGAGTCAAAATTCAAATAAATCGAAAATTGATATACAAATCTGGTCCCCTGAAACTAAGACAGATTGAAAACATAACAGTTGCTCTAATGCGATTCGATAGCCAAGCTATCTTCATCAAAGGCATACTACCGTATTTCTCTTGAAAATAACCAAGGATCAGGTCCGTTCCATCAAAATGAAAAAAATCGAATTAAAAAAATCCATTAAAAAAAAGTCAAAATTTTTAAAAAACCAAACGATTTTTAAAAAGTCAAAACCTAGTGGGTTAAGTCATAGAAGCGGTGTGATCAATCGACTTCAAGTATTAAAAAGATTCAGCACTTTGGAAATAAGTATGTATTGCTGAACTGTGCAATGCATCATTCTGTAATGGCATATTTTCTATAATCTCTACATGATAGCTGAGAAATATCAAGTTTCAAACCCAACTGTAAGAGGAATGACAAGTTTAAATGGGCTTCTTCTCGCTAGGATATTCCATCCAGTATTCGCTTTAGCAAAGTTATAGTGTCATGATTATATTTACCTTGGATCCGACATTCAACAAATTTGGTGGTAACAAGCTAAAAGGTAAATGTGTTTTGATGAATCTTCTAGCTGTCGATCTCTCTAAAGTCTTCCATGCAGGTTTAGAAATTTCTTCAATAATCATGCATTTTTCCACGGAATTACTGTTTTCATTCAGAAATTCTCTCTTGGTCTTTTCGTGAACAAAACAGCTAAATCTGCAGTACAATACACTTAGTTTGGAGCAAATCAAAGACGAATTTATGCACTTACTCGAGAAAAGGAAATCTAGCAGTAAGGGGAATTTCGGATGCTCCTCTATAGTTGAGGCCATTGGCGAGCAACCATACCATTTCCTGAGTCCATGTGGTTCCTAGTAGAAAATAATAAAGATTTAGAAATACATTTCATAGCTGAATTAAAAAAATTAAACTAGTAAGAGGAGCGTTATTGTAAAAGGCAACAAATCCATTTGTCTTAACCAGAGAGTAGTCTTAACTTTCCAAAAAGCAGAAAAAAACCATTAGGCTCCTTAAAACTAAAAAATTACTTTCAACAAGATATGGATAAATTAAACAAAATAATAACAAATTATTAAGTTTATTATCAAAATTTTTCGTCCTTCAGTTTGGGAAAAAATCAGTTGTGGATTTGTTCACTTTTGAAGGTACACACATAGAATATGTTAACTTTTGTTTGACAGAGTCTGGCACCGATCTCTTTTCGCTAAATTAATATCTTATGGTCTTCCTCCTGGACTCTGTCATTTGATATCCAATTTTCTCGCTGACAGATCTCTTCAGGTCGTCGTTTATGGCATCTCATCCGAGACATTTGTGATTAACGCAGGGATGCCTCAGGCGTCTGTTTTGTCTCCTACTCTGTTTCTGCTACACATAAACGATCTCTTAGCTTCTACTTCCAATCCTATATACAGCTACGCAGATGATAGTAAACTTGTGTCATCTTTTTTCTGCGACAAACCATTATCTATCGCTGCTTTAGATCGACTAAGGGAACAACAGATACAGATCTGTCGGGATGCCGATTAATCGGGATCTCGGGATTATTCTGGAATGGGGTAAGAACAATTTGGTCGACTTCAACGATTCAAAAACTCAGGGCGAGGTTTTCTCTAAGAAAACATCAAGGGATAATGAAACAAACATACTAATGGGCGGTAAAATCCTTCCGATGGCATCTAATCTATCTATCCTAGGAGTGAATGCGAGCACTAACTTCTCTTGGGACGATCATGTGCGCGCCATTGCCAAATCCGCCTCTCAGAAGCTAGGCCTTCTTTTTAGAGCTAAAAAGTACTTCACATCTCATCAGCTATTTGCACTATACAAAGCCCAAGTTAGGCCAACACTAGAATAGCGTTCTCATGTTTGGAGTTCAACCCCAAAACACACTTTAGCTCTCTTGGATTCAATTCAAAGAAGAACAATTCGCCTAATTGATGACGAGAGTCTGACCGATTCTCTCGAAACACTAGAGCACAGGCGTATGGTTGATGACTTGTCTCTTTTCTACAAGTACTATCACGGAAGATGCTCGCAAGAACTAATAGGATTGATCCCCCAACGGCAAGATTCGTGAGGCATACTAGACAGCCGGAGGCAGCAAATTCCTGTGCGGTCCAGCTTGACACAGTGAGGACTTCTATCTACGGAGACTGTTTTTTCTACAGAACTTCCAAGTTATGGAACTTGTTACCGAAAGGAATTTTCCGCAAAAATTACACACTATCCTTGTTTAAGAAGGCGGTTTATCGCCATCTCTCCTTGTTTCCGCATCCTACTCGCAGTGCTTTGAAAGCATAATGGGGTTACTCTTTGCGAGTGGATTAACCTAAAAAAAACAAAAAATACAATTCTAACTTGGAACAAAGATATAAAAAATACAAAGTAATGAAACGTAAAATATATATGAATGGCGCGATCTTCCTCTATTAGGCAGTCGCATATTTCTTCTTCTTTGTCTTCCTCTTTACGATGGCAGATTGATAACTCCGGTAAAAATGAATGAAGCGGCAATACTAGTATACAAGTTATAATATGTTTGGATAGGTAATTTTTTTGAGAATACTTTGTCAGTCGTTTAGATCGGACAAGTCGTTATTTCGCTGTTAAATGGAAAAACGTGAACTTCGAGTGTTGATAAAACATTACTTTTTACGCAAAAAAACCATTACGAAAACAAAAAAATTCCTTGATAAGTATTACAGTGAATCTTCTCCGTCACTTAAGATGATTCACAAGTGGTTTACTTAGTTTCGCTGTGGTAGAACAAGCACGGAAGACGCTCCTCGCTCAGGACGTCCAATTATGCATACCATTTCAGAAATGATCACGAAAATCCACGGTAACGTATTAGTAGATTGATAAGTGAAGTTGAGAGAAAGAGCCAACACTGTAAACATCTCATATGAACGAGTTTCCAACATTTGCAGATGAAAAAGCTTTCGGCAAGATGGATGCCACGTTTGTTGACAATTAACCAAAAATGTGAAAAAGTTGTCCAGGGTAATTTGCGGCTGTTTGAACAAACCCATATGAGTTTTTGCGCCGTTTTATCTCTGTAGATGAAATATGGATTCATTTTTACACACCACAGACAAAACAACAATCTAAGCAATGGGTGAAAGCTGGTGCCAGTGCTCCAAAGAAGATCAAGATGGTTCCATCAGCAAGCAAAGTTATGGCTTCGGTTTTCTTGGACGCACAAGGTATAATTTTAATTGATTTCTCCAAAAAGGGAAGACAGTAAATGGAGAGTATTACGCTATACTTTTGGACCAGTTAGAAATCAAAGCAAAGCGGCCTCATCTTGCCAAGAAGAAAGTCCTGTTTCAACGCGATAATGCTCCAGCCCATTCTTCCGCCACTGCAAAGGTCAAGCTGGCGGAGTTACACTACGAAATGCTTCCCCATCCACCATAATCTTCTGACCTACCTCCGAATGATTTCTTCCTTTTTTCAAACATGAAAAAATGGCTTGGGGGAGAAGAATTGAAACTAATTTGGAGGTCCGAAACTAAGGCGTATTTTGAGGGCCCTTGAAAAAATTGCTACAAAGCGGGGTAAAAAAACTCTGACATCGTCTAACCCAGTGTATAGCTCTAAAAGAAGATAACGTTAAAAGATAAATGACACTCATTCGAAAAAAGTAACTCCTTGTTACCGGACTTATCAATCCAGCGTCATATTGCCACCTTCCACCAAGTTTACAGTAATTTTTTATAATATTGTAGGTCAGGATCGCCCTGCCAGTCACCATTAAAATTTGCCTTTAATGATTTCTCAAAATTTTCGAGTTTTTTGTGGTACATAGATGATGTTGCCAGTCGTGAAATAAATTAATTTGATTACATTTGAAAACACTGTTGCTTTTCGTTTATTTTAAATAATTTAAGTCATTACAAAATGGAGGATTTGTTTAGTTTTATTCTATAAAAGTGTATCAATTTTCCACCAAGGATTTGTTGCAATTTGCCATAGAATATGAACTTCAGAGCCTTATAAAACGATGATTTGTTGAATTTTGTCAAAAAATACGTTTGTATGTTGTAGTAACTAGCTAAGTGGACCTAAATCCACTCTTAACACAAAAAACGGTCAAAAGTGAATTTGTTGCCTTTTGCAATAACCCTCTTTAAATTTACCAGATCTGGGAAATGTAACAACCCAAACATCATCAGGTCTAGGTTTGAAATTGTAGAAGTTCTCTGCTTCCTTTTCATATCCACTTGGAAAGAACCATTTTTGCGGGCCTACTTGTACGAATCCCGTCCTTTCCCCTAAAAAAAACCGTATCGGGTAGTTAACAGTTTTTACAATCTAATTCAACATATTGATTGATAAAAAAGCTGCGGTTGCATTTTTGATAAAATCGTTGTTCAAGTTAAAAGATTTGCCACGTAGGTTTCCACGGATAGAGTTAGTAGTGTTTTACCTTTTGTCAACATCATCTCATCGTAGGGAAATTCTTCGGGAAAAAAAAACAAATTGGAAGACAAAATATTAAATATTAACCATTACCTATGCTTGTGGAGAAACTCTTGTGAAAGAAAATTAGTAGTAGAACAAGAAGAAAAAGGAGAAGGAGGAGGAGGAGAAGGAGGAGAAGAAGAAGAGGAAAAAGAAGAAGGAAAAGAAGAAGAAGTAGTAGAAGAAGAAGTAGAAGAAGTAGAAGGAGAAGAAAAAGAAGAAGAATGAGGAGAAGAAGGAGAGAGGGGAAAGAGGACTAGGAGAAGGAAAGGATAGTCGACACAAAAGGTCAAAAAGTCGAATATTTAAATTTGAAGTCAATAATTTTGATTAAAGTATAAAAATTTCTCAAAGCTCCGAGTCAAATTTATTTCTATTTTGAAATTTATAATGTCTAAATTTTGGGAAGTAAAAACTTTGAAAAGGGTATCAAATAATATATGAAACCTATTTATCTGAAAATTTTGACTTAATCTCTAATCTCGAAATATTGTCTTTTACAAAAGTTTCTGAGCACAATAGTTAAAATATTCGTTAAACATTGAAATTTTTAAAGTTTTTTTTTTAAACTTCAAGTTTTTCTTAAAATTCCGCCTATTTTCCCTAGATATCTCATTAAAATTAGAAATTTATTTCTATAAATTTTAGTTGTCCCCCGAAATGTTAAAGCTTAAACTTTTAACATTCAAAATTTAATTTTTTAATAAATATTAAGATTAAACTCGAAAGTAAGAAAATCAAATGTCGAATTATTTAAAAATGATGTTTTTTTCCAAATTGTAACTTTAACCTCAAAATGCGGGATTTTTCCCGAAATCTTCAAATTCAAAATTTTAATGTTTTCTACCAATTTTAAATGTCAATAAAATCTTAAGTTTGCATCGCTGAGAAATTCGAATTTAATATCGGAATTTCGTAATAACAGTCAAAAATTTAAAAACAAACTTTTTAAGAATTTTATTTCACGTAAATTTGGAATGTTGTTTGGACTTCTTTCTTTAAATGTTAAATTTTAATTTAAAATATCTATCTAATTCTTAACATATTTTAAAATTTAGTTTTTTGAAACAAATGATATTTCTCTTGTTTGTTATGTTTCCTCAAAATTCGGTGTTTAAATGTTAAACTTGAAGAGAGAATATTTTCATTATAAAGCTCAATTGTTACAGCTTGATATTGATATCTATCTAAAATACCAACTTGATATTGAGTTAAACCTGAATTCGTTTTATAAAATTGGAATTTTCTCAAAATTTGTGATTTTGGGCGAAATCAAAGCCTTTGCAGAAACTCGTTTTCTTTTGACCGAAATTGAAATTGTTATCATTTTAGTAACTGTTATTCATTCTAATAATTGCTATTTATTCTAATAATTTGCCTAATTGACTAATTAACAAGTTGGATAAAATTTTTAGAATGAATAACCATGGATAAGGGTGCCGCCTTATCAATATTGTTTGGTCTATATTAAATAATTATTCCGATGTTAATACAATAAATAGGTATGCTAAGTTTTTACGATAAACACTTTCGTTTAACCCTGAAATTATAAAAAATATGTGTGTGAAATTCCTATATACATGAAGAAACTTGAATTACCTCAAATTGAATTTTATTATGATAATAATTTATAACGTCGTTGGTTATCGCAAGTTCTTTTAAAAGCAAATTTCTTCGGAGTATAAAAACTTGTTAATTAAGCTCAAAGTAATATTTCTGAAGAATATAATAAGTCTAGTAATACACAGGATCCAAAAAGGTCAAACTAGAAAACCTGGAAGGATAAACCACAATTACTTCATCTTCGACCTGTTCATACACTACTGAAAATTTTGCTGTTTAGTCCGATTAACATGTAGAAATTGTTTTATCTCTACAGACATAATTGCAATGCAGATATGTGTCACAGTGGTGGATATTCATTCTCTTTGTTGAGACAAACAAAGATGTATCGATACAAACAATTAAGTTGCTAACGTATATGTGTTTTACAAATTCATCATTAACATGATTTTTATTAAAAAAAAACAAATTCGTGATGATTACAATCATTCTAAGCACAATAAAAATAACAGTAAAAATTGTAAAATTCGTAAGGATCCTTTGGAGTAGGTTTAGGATTCTTCCAAGATGAAAAATGTTAGTCAGTATCCTTAATAAGTTATGCTAGGTTAAGCGAATATCCCTATATCCGAATTTCTTACGCCTTTTTTTCAGTCAACTTTCTTGTACTACATATATTTTTTTAAATTAAAAACCAATAACCTAACTACGACTTGTAAGAGAATGTTTGTAGTTTTCAAAATCCTGCTCGCATTTTCATGTATGATTATTATTTCCTGTGATACCATGATTACCGAAGTAAAAAATGACGTTGAGATCAAAATTTAGTTCTGAAACTAGTTAAACTAAAGATTAAATTATTTAGAAGAGGTTTGTGATAGGATCACTGAAAAACAAATGATGAAATACGTGGATCTCTTTGAAAATAAAAAAATTGAAAATTTTTCGGTCAGTCAAAAATTGCTGAAGCTGAAAAATTCTGAAATTCTGAAAAATACTTGGAGCTTTAATTTGTTTTTTTTTTAATTTCTTCGATGATCATATCTTTTCAAGTCATAGCCTTTTTTTTAAATTATTTATAATTTTGGGCTTTTTTCATATCCCTTAACTTTTGAAATATGGCCCTTTTAGGCATGTAGTAATAACTGATACCCACTTCTTCGTCTACATGAAAAAAAAAGGATTGTTGGGTTGCCTTGTTGAAAGTCCCGATTTCTTTTTTTTTTTGTTGAAGAATTCGATTTTTATTGAAAATTTCAATCTACTTTGAAAATTTCAACATTTTAAAATATTCATTTTCCCCCTTTTCTTGTTCGACTCCCAAAATTTCAAATTTTATTCAAAATTTTTCCTTTTGGAGAATTTCAATTTCTTTAAAATTCGGACTTATTTCGAGATTTCTTGATTTTTTTTGACAATAAAATTTTAATTTTTTTGCAAATTTGACTTTTTAGATTCGATTCTTTCAAAAAATTTAAACTCTTTTTGAATATTTTATTTTCTTTATGCTTCGACTTTTAAAAATATTGATTTGAATTGTTTGACATTTTTAAAATTGGACTTTTTTCAAAATTTTGGTCTTTTCTCTAAATATTCATTTTCCCAAAATAATGCGTTTTTGAAAAGTCTGACTTCAATTTTTATCAAAAATTTGGCTCTCTTGAACATTTCGACTATCTTTAACATTATATTTTAAAAATTTTGAATTTCAGGTTTTCCATTTTTTTTTAATTCAGTTTTTCAAATTATAACTTAAAAATTTCACAATTTTAGCTTTAAGATTTCGATTTAAATTTTGAATTGAAAAAAAAATTTGACACAAAATTGTGATCTCTTCTTAAAGTTGCGACTTTTTTCCAAATTTTGATTTTTTCTATAAATTTCATTACATTGAAATATTTGATTTTTTTGAAAAGTGCCACTTTTTGACAATTTCTCGAAGGTTTGACTTCTTTTGAAAATTTCGACTTTTACATGTAAAATTTCGACATTTTAAATATGACTTTTATTTGAAAAATTCGATTTTTTTTATTTTGTACTCCTTTCTAAAATTGGATTTTTCTCAAAATTTCGACATTTTTAAAATTTTTGAACTTATTTAAAATTTTCACTTTTTAAAAAAATGCCCACATTTTGTAATCAAAATTTTCACTTTTTCTCGAAGTTGCAATTTTTTCAGAATTTTATTTTACGTTTAAGCTTCCACCTTTTTCAAAATTTCGGACATTGTTGTAAACATTTTGACAGCTTAATTTTTTTTAATGTGACCATCGTTCTCGAAACTTCATATTAATGTAAATTTGACTTTTTAAAAAATTTGCCTGATATAAAAATTTTAAATTTTTTAAAGGAATCTGGTTTTTAATTTCAAATTTTTAAATGTTTAACAAATTGTATAAAACGAATTCTAGACTTAACTAAATGTCAATTTTAAAGTAGGCATTTTAAAAAAATATTTTAAATTTTAATCTGAAAAATTTTAAAAAAGATCGCAATTTTGAAGAATTTTTGAGTTTAAATTTAAATACGAATTTAGAAAAAAGAGCATAAAGCAAAATTCTGGCTTCAGTTTAGAAATTGCTGTGTTTAAGTATAATTGTGAAGAACGTTTTTTTAAAAACATTTTGAAGTTTTTTCTAGAAATTTTGAGAAACAAATTTATTAAAATTCAATGATTTTTTTAATCTTAATCCCTGCATTTAAACATCGTCTTAATTTTAGATATGAAATTTTTAAAATTTTGCCAATAATGTTTTTTTGTTATACAGTCTTTCTTCATTTTCCGGCATTTTCATGTCCATTCCAAATTTTTAATTATTTTAAAGTTGCAAAATTAAAAAATTCAAATTTGCGAATATTATTTTAAGGAAAAGTCGAGATTTGTAAATCTAATTTTTATAACCTTTCGATTATGACTTTTTCCAGAATGTTTTGATTCATTTTCAACTTTAGAAATCAAAATAAAAAATATAACAATTCGAAGGTCGAAATTTTGAGTAGTAAAAAATCGAAAATTTGAAGAAATTTTTGTTCTCACACTTTCTTTGAATATGTTTCGATTCTTTCAGTTTCAGGATTTTGACACTGTCCTCGAAATATTAAGAGATAAGAAATGAAAAAAAAAATTAAATCGTTTTTTCAAATTTTAAAATTTGTCTTTAAATGTTGAAGTTATTCTCAACATTTTGAAAGTCAAAGGTAAAAAAAAACATTGAAAATCCTCACGGAGAAAAAAACATTCAAATTTCTAAAAAAATTCCGAAAATTTATAAAAATACTGTTTCTTTTTTTGTTCGCATTTTACCTTCTTTCGGAACCTTAGAATTTAATATCCTAATTTTAAAGCCGAAATTTTCATATGTTTTTCCAAACTTTAGTAAATATTTAAAAAAAAAATGTTTAATTTCGGTAAGTTAAAAATATTATATTTTTGAAAAAACTTCGAACAAAATTCACTCAAATTTCTGATTGTGAGCAGCAACTGTTGACTCAAAATTTTAGGGAAGAACTTCAAAATTGTCTAAAATGAAAATATTCCTTCACATTTCGACTTAAATATTGGAAGAGCCAAATTAAAGTCAAAATTTCGAGGTTAGAACTTAAATTTTTAGAAGTCGAAAGAAAAGAATTCGTAAAAGGACAAAATATGCAATGATCATCTGCGAAAATTTGGATATATTTCTAAACCCAAAACATATATTCTAAATTCGTATGACGACACATCGATCAACAATGGAAGCTCCCAACGCTTATAGGCAACTTTAAATACAATCTTGTGTATTATTTATTACATAAAAACCGCCTATCCGTTAATGTCCATTTTTACTGCCTTAGAGGCTGAGTTTTGAAAAATCCTCTCTTAGTGCTCACCTACGTACTACGTGAAACACCTGTGTGGCTTTCATGCTCTTAGACCTGCCCGTTTAGCCTGTGTGTTGTCTGTCAGTCGGTACTTAGAAATTTATTAAATAGATGTATTGAATTGGCTATTTATACATACATATATGCAAACAGTTAAATATGTGTAATCTAAATACAATATGGTATCAGGTAATTCTTGCATATTTTTATTATTATATGTAAATTTTAATTTAAACCTGATATTTAAATCGAAATGAACCCCAAATAAAAAAGTTATTTAACGTAGTTCTCTAGAAATAAATTCAATTATCAAATTTGTAAACAAAGAATAAGAGTTAATTTTTGATTATTGTCGATATTTGTACACATATATCTCACGAAAGAAACCAGGTCAATTGAAAGTTACTTGTTTAAAAAATGGCACTTAAAACCTTGACTGCATACTTATTAAAATGATACAATTGGTATAATCCTCTAATATGTCAAGAAAATGTGCTGCAATAATATACCTACAATTAAAGTTATTTTAATAAAATTAAATGCGATGTATTAGTTTTTACTGCACTGACAACTCATTAATGTTGTAGGTCTTTACTTTTTTATTTTTCAAATAGATTTACAAATGGCAAAAAAATCAGTTATATTTGCACTGTTTGTATAAAAGTTCAATTTTGCCGGTGCTAATGACTACTCTCTTTTAATCAACAGCAATATCGAGGACATGCCCCTGGATTAAATTTGCAGATAATTAATAATTTCGCCATGTAATTAAAACAAACATAGGAAATAAAATAAATTGGATCAGTTTCTCATTACTGCATAATTAATTACTCGCTGAATTGCAATATTTGTATAAATCTATTTTTTCGTTTTATGTGACCAGGCATTTCAGCTCAGTAAATAAAAAATATTGATTTTTTATAACTTACTCCATCAGTGCGGTCAGTGTGGTAATCTAATTTTATTTCTAATTATATGTAAATAAACCATATAAAAATATATGATTAAATAAATAAGTTTTATACTAAAGTTAATTTGAATAAACTTGAAATTCAGGTATATACGTAATCAACAACTGTGACTTATATGCAGGGCAGAAAAAGAAATCTATAAAATGAGAAGCACATTTTTGATATAACTTGAAAGAAACAACCAAATTGACCATGATAATGCCGATAATTTAAAATTATTAAAAGTTGTTCTAAAGTCTACTATTAGTTATATCTAGGGAGGTGGCACAAGTAATTGTCATTATTAGACGTACCTCTAACTTAAAACTGATATCGAAAAAACTGGATGCATTTTTTTAATACCACCAATTCCTGAGAGGAAGAAACGTTTCTTTGCTATGAAAACATCAACTCGTTTTTCTTGTCAAAAATTTAAATTTTTTTTTGATTAAAAATATTTTTATTTGTTAGTGTCATTTTACCAGTAATTGTCATACAATAATCAATAATTGTCATTAGCTTTTCCAGTAATTGTCATCAAATTTAAATCGTTAAGTTGCTTTGGAAGAAAAAAGTTGAATACTATGGAGGTTTATTTATTGTTTGGATATACATAAAAGTGTTCCCAAGATACACAAATATGTATTTATGTTTGACTTTTTCTATTTTTATGTATTGTCTTTTAATTTTTGTTCTCTTGTTTTGTGTTCTCTCATTTTTCTTACTATTTTCTTTTTTTGTCTTTTTTTCTTGAAAAATATAATTTTTTGACTATTCAGCTAAAATTACGATCGATGGAAATATTGAAAGGTTTTTCATCCTCATTTCCTTGTATATTTCTGTCAGGATTTATGCTGCATTTTAATAAGCATTTTATACTGAATAGAGGTGTCGCTTGGTAATTTGTGTTTGCGTATGTATAGATATTAGGTATGTTGTTTTGCTACTTCCGGTCGTAGTAACTGTTTTTTACCCACAGGATTTTGGACACTGCTATCTAAAATTAATATTGATTCTTAAGATGTGATTGCGCTTCTTTCCTAAATCGAATTTTTCCTCGCTTTATTTTTGGAACTCTTCTAACATTTCCACATCCAAAGAGGAATTCGCATTCTCATGAGTGAAATAGGGATGTGACTTAAAAAATTTGTAGCTATTCTTTTGTGGTTTGTTGCCAATGCCATCCTAACTTGACTATAATTTACGGAATTATCACTGTAAGGTAATCTTTTTTAGGTGGAAAACCCGCTCTTGTAATATTTTTATTCCATTGGACTGTTTTGTCTTTTTATTTTTCTCGAAAACTTTATATTTAAGGGCCACTCTGGGTACTTGAAATGTTTTAGTAGTCCTTTAATATGTCATCCATTGCTTGCAGGCTTCAGTTGCAACCAAAACTAACTTCTCTATGTATATTAAAACAAAAATTGTCACTGACAGATCTACTAATAGTCAGTTATCCACTTTGTGACAATTACTGGATTATTTTAGTTTTTTGTACCACTAATAGTCACAACAAATGTTTCATAATTAAAATCTAATTACCAACCTAAAAACATTTTAAGTCAAAGACTATCAAACATACTTTATGTTCATGTAAAAAAATTTGCATTCATTGTAATAAAAACTGCTGAAATTTAAGCTAAATTATTTCAACCTACCTTAACAAATTCGCTAGGAATCACAACAAAATATTTTGGACAAGGAACTGCTGTACTGTTTTGTTTGGAAACGTATTTGTATGGATTGCTACCATTAAAAGCTTCATTTAAAATTGTTGTTACTACATATGGAAATTGATTGATACCATAAGAGAATTAAAATAACAAAGCATTTTCTTTCTTTTCCAAAAATATGTTTGGTGACAACTACTGGTGTGGTGGCAATTACTGGTGCCATTATCCTATTTTACTTAAGTTTTGGGTAGCAGCAAGGCATCAAAATTTTGGGAGAAAAAAAATGTAGCACTTCTAAATTTCATCCCTAAATTTTGTAGAAAAAAAATCAAAATTTTAAGAAAAAATGCAGTTGTTGAGTTAACATCGGAACTTCCTTGAAAGAACTATAATTTTCAAAAATTTAAAATCCGTTACTTGAAATTTGGAGTTCGAGTTTACAATTGAGGAAAAAAGTACAAATTGAAAAAGTAAATCTCTATTATTAACAAAAAAGACGAAATTTCAAAATGATGTCGACAAAAAAAACAGAACTTAAAAAAGTCGGCACTTATAGCAATTAAACTCAAATTGTCAAAAAGGCAACCAAAATAACTAGAAGTCAAAATTTTGAGTTTAAAGCAGAAAATAGAGAAATAAAAAAGGTAAATATTGAAAATGCAAGCCCCGAATTTTTGAGAGAATGGAGCCATTTCGACATTAAAGATAATATTATGTAAAATAAGTGAAAACAAAATTAGATTTGAAATTAAAATTCCTTTACATTACCATAATAGTTTCGGAAAATAAATAACAATTTCAGGTGCGGTTATGTGAAACAAATCGATTTATTACAAAAAACTAGTAAAAATTAAAAATGTCATTTTTTAAAATGTCAAAAAGAAATAATTTTGAGATATAAAGTGAAAATTTCGACAAAACTCAAAAAATTTAAGGAAAACACACTTTTAAGTTTAAAGCGCAAAAAAGAAAGTAAGACACTCAAATTGTAAATTCAAAATTTTGAGAACA
Source organism: Dastarcus helophoroides (assembly GCA_028583605.1). Taxonomy (NCBI): domain Eukaryota; kingdom Metazoa; phylum Arthropoda; class Insecta; order Coleoptera; family Bothrideridae; genus Dastarcus; species Dastarcus helophoroides. The sequence continues at coordinate 29,690,848 of CM053328.1, forward strand.
TATTTAAATTTCAAACAAAAACTCGGAATTCATAAAAAAAGTATTCGAGTCAAATCTCTACAATTCCGGAAAAAAATATTTAAGGGAACATTTTGAGATGAGACACAACTTAGAAAATTGAAATTCTCGATAATTTTAGTTTAAAGGAGAAATGTAGAAAAAAGTTTTCCAGTTAAAATAAAAAAAAATGTCAAATCAATTCGAATCAAATTTATAGTACTTATAAAAGTTGAAATTTTAAATATCGAAAAAAATATTGTTATTTCCAAATTAGAATTGGTGATGGTATGTAAATATCATGTAAAGAATGGAAATTTTGAGTTTAAGTCTAAATTTAAATTAAAGAAGAAAAAATTGAAAATGTGAGGCTTTTGGGAAAAAGGTCCACTTCTTGTACGAGGGTAAATCAAATATGAACCGGAATTTCTATCATGTCGCCATGAGGGCGTCGGGAGTGTGCGCATACTCTTAGACATGTTAGGTGGGGATATCACGTGACTTCCTGCGATCAGGAGAATTCCGTCTCGCCGTTCGTCAGTTGTAAATACAATGAGTGAACAAGAGGTTCATCCGCACTTTGCGTTATTATTAAATTTCTTGCCGTTGAAGGTGTAAAGCTTGCCAAAATTCTTCGTAGACTAGAAGCACAGTTTTGTTTGAAGAAAACTTAAATGTATAAACGGCACAAAAAATTTTTGAAAGGACGAACTTAAGGTGAAAATGAACCCCATGCCCGTCGTCCTCGGATCAGCGTGACTGCGGGCAAGATTAATGCTGTTCAACGCCTTTTGGAAGGTGATCGCCGTTAAACTGTTGGCGAAATTGCAGCTCCGATAGGGATAAGCTTTAGAGTGCTCAATTCATCATTACAGATGAGCTGAGGTTTCGAAAAATGGGGGGTACCTTGTCTTTCGACTGAAAAACAGAAACAACAACGTCTGGAGATTTGTCATGGCCGTCTTGGACGTTTTCAAAATGAGGGTGATGGTTTTTTTGCACGGTACGTTATGTATGATGGGATTTGGGTCCACCATTACATCCCTAAATCTAAATAAGCAAGCATGTAGTGCAGAAGATACGGCGAAGATGCATCCGTCAAGGCAAAAACTCGCCTCTCAGCTGGAAAGGTTCTTGCGACAGTGTTTTGGGATTTGAAAGGAGTTGTGAACGTCGATTCTCTGCATGAACATCGTAAGGTTAATGCTACCTACTACTGCCAGCTATTGGATGAAACAAAACGGCGGAAGAGGCGCGAATTTTCGATCAGAAATGTAATTTTGCTTCACGACACTGCCCGCTCCCACTCAGCTCAATCTGACACATCAAAAATTAGAGGAAATGCATTGGGCAACATTAGAACACCCTCCTTATAGTCCCAATTTATTACCATGCGGTTATGTTTGGGCCACTGAAAGAAGCTTCTAGGAGACCTTCGTTCTCGCCGTTAGTCAGTTGTAAATACAATGATTGAGCAAGAGGTTCATCCGCACGTTGCGCAGCGCATTGTTATTAAATTTCTTGGCGTTGAAGGTGTAAAGTCCGCCGAAATTCTTCTAGACTAGAAGCACAGTTTGGGGAAACTTGTTTGAAGAAAACTTAAGTGTATGAATGGGACAAAAAATTTTTGGAAAGACAAACTCAGATTGAAAATGAACCTTATGCTCGTCATCCTTGGGCCAGTGTGACTACGGACAAGATTTACGCTGTCGTGCAAGTCGATTTTTTGCATGAACGTCGTACGGTTAATGTTGGCTACCATTGCCGGCAATTGGATGAAGCTAAACGTGCATATTGGCGAAAGAGGCTCGAATTTTCGGTCAGAAATATGATTTTGCTTCATGATAATGCTCGCCCTTACTCAACCTATCTGCCAAATCAAAAATTAGAGGAAATGCATTAGGCAACATTATAACACCCTCCTTATAGTCCTGACTTATCACCATGCGATTATCATATGTTTGGGCCACTGAAAGAAGCTCTAGGAGGTGACTGATTCTATGATGATGCTGCTGTTGAGACATTTGTGTGCAATTAGCTTAAATAATAAAAATAATAAAAGAAAGTAAAAAATAGAAATAATCAATGCCTTCCTTCTTTTTATGATGATTGCTTTAAAAAACTCCCAAAAATGCATAACAAATTCAAGAGATTATGTAAAAAAATAGTTAATAACTTTCATATATGTCTTGTACCAATACATTTTTAACTACTCGTAACATTTCAAACTTAAACTGAAAATCTTTCTAAAAAACCATATTTCGCATATGTATAAAGTAGCCAATTTCGTGTAAAAAAAGTAAATACCGCAAATTGGAAATCGGAATTTTGAGAGAAAAATCAACATTATTCTGCTTTTTAGACTAAAAATGTTGAATAAAATTCGTAGTATAAAAATCAGCACGTTGACGAAAAATAAAACTGATGTCTCGAAAAAACCAAGTTTTAAATTTAAGTCGACAATTTAGGAGAAAAAAAAACACGTACCTGTAATTATGCAAAAAAAAATCTAAATTTCCCTACATTTTAAAAATTGAAATCTTGTCCCCTGAAACTAAGAAAGACTAAAAAACCCAACAAAGGTTGCTCTAACGCGTTTCGATAACCAATCCCAAGCTATCATCTTCAAAGAGATACAGTAGTATCTCTTTGAAGATGATAGCTTGGCTATCGAAGAGATACCACTGTATCTCTCTGAAGATAATATCTTGGCTATCGAAACGCGTTAGAGCAACATTTGTTAGGTTTTTTAATCTTTCTTGGTTTCCGGGGACAAGATTTGTATTTCAATTTTTGAAGATAACCAAGGACCAGTCCGTTTCACCAAAATTCCTTTGAAAATAAAATAAAAACCTCTCCCCTAAAAGACAAAATGAAATGTAAAATTGAAGTGTTGTCGAAAAGAAGTTTCAATTACAAATTTAAAAATGGAAAAAAATTGTTAGAAGTAAAGCTGCATTTTAAACAAATTTTTAACTGCTAATTCGACAAACAAGTAGAGTTTTCAAAAAATAATTAGGATCTTTTGAAAAAGACAAAGGTAAAAGTTTAAGTTGAAATTTCAAGAAAAAATTAAGCAGCATTTAAGAGAAAAGTTGGCATTTTGAGATGGAAGTTAACATTTCCAATAATACAAGAAGTGGACATTAATAAAAAAGTCTTAGAACATTTTCAGGGGACAAGTTCTGGATTTTAATTTTTGAAGGTAACCAAGGACCAGTCCGTTCCACCAAAAACAAAAGAAGGATCAATTCCTAATTTTAACAATAAACAAAATTATAAAAAAAACCTAATTTTTTGAAAATTTCGATGTTTTCAAAATTTAGAGTTTTCACTCTTTTAAAAATTCTACCTTGAAAAGTTCGACATTTCGAAGATTTTTGTTTCCTTTTCAAAATTTAGACTTTTCTTGACATTTTTTTAAATTTATACCACTTTTTCGATATCATCTTTTGAATATTTCTACTTTTTAAAAGTTTCGACATTTTGCAATACCCACTTTATTTCAAAACTTCGACTTTTTCTCGAAATTTTCACTTGTTTGAAAACATTGTCTGGCAAAATTTTGATTTTTCGAATTGTCTAATATTAATATCTTAAAAGTTTTGTAAACATTTTTCCAATAATATTCAGATGAGGTTTCTATATTTTTTTCGTCTCGTAACATTATCATATTTCAAAATAATATTTCATTAAAAATATGTTAAAATTAATATTTAATAAATTTAATAAAATAATAAATCTTCCATGCATTTTCTTAAGTTATTTACTGAAGCCAAGGGATGAAAAAATACCTCTTTCAAAAAAATTGACCTGAAAAAGTAAAATTGGTATTCACTTCTTCGATTACTTAATTTATTTAATAATTAAATAATTTAAAACTTTGCTTTATCAATTACTTATAGAAATCTCGTAAACTAATATTACAGAAAAAACATCCGAATACCTGTAAAGTCTTGCAAGAGTCTCCGATTGGTTTCCTCGTCTACTCTTTTTATTTCGTAAGGGAAAGGTATTCGTTTAATCGCTCCGTTATTATTGTTGCCACTATGTTCTGAATTTTCTTCGGACATCGTTTGACACAGATTCTGCAAACTCACGAGCACCGGTCTAGACACTTGCCATTTAAGTATTACGCGTACTACTTGGAGCCCCCTCATAAATATATCTTATTCATAAAGTGTGTACCTACTCCTAAAGAGATAAAATTTTAATTAGTGAAAGTGTGAGGAAACCAATACATAGGTTTCGTGTGATGCTGACCATTAAACTCGGTTTTTATTGACATGAATAAAACAAATCCAAGGTTAAGTCAACAAAAGAAAAAAATAAATATAAAAATCAGCGAGGAAAATTATGAAATTAATTCGAGACCCTTAATTTTCTTCTACAGTGGAAATCGTAAACCAATTTTTTAATCCACGGATGTAAAACATATTTTAATTTGATTAAGGTCTGCCTAATTATTCGTTAATTTATCACTAAAGGCAGATATTCAAAATGATAGATAAATAGTGTAATTATGCATAATTCCAGTTTTCAAGTTTTATACTAATCGCTTTACATGAACATTATTAAAATTCATACATATTGTAGCCTACTTTACATTTCTTAGAAAAGGCGAACGAATGCAGACCCGCCGCACGTACATCAGGCGCCTTTGTGCAAACTTTGGAATAATGTCCCTTTCAAATCTAATTAAAATCACAAAATTTCGACAAAAAATCGAAATTTTGTTAAAAACCGGAAATTACGAGAAAAAGGTACAAACATAATACGAAGTTTAAAAAAAATCAAAATTTTGAAATAAAATTATTGTAAATTTGTAAAAAATGTCAAATTTCCGAGTTTATAGCTTTCAAGGAAATTGGAAACTGAGTTTCGAGGAAATAAACCGAGATTTCCTGAACAATTTGAAAGTTGAGTGATCTTGTTAAAATTTCGATTCTAGACTCTTCAAATTTTTTATCTTTAAATGGATGTTTCCTAAATCGAAAGAAAAAAAAAAGAGTATAAAAATAAAAATATACAGGGTGGACCATAAATAATGGTACATAGAGCAAGAGCAGATTTTCCGTATAAAAATAACGTGATTTAGCCACATTTTCCTTATACCAAAAGTTGATATTAACAGAGATACAGGGCGTCAAAGATGAAAAAAAAATTGAGATTTTGTTCGCATAACTGATGAACACATTGCACTATAGACAAAAAAATTGGTATAGAGGGGTTTCTTGGGTGAAGAAATTCTAATTTACTAACAGATTGTCAGTAACTCATAGGGGGCGCTACCTGCTTTACCTTGTATTATTCTAAATTTTTTGTGCCTTCATGTACACTTATTTTAAATAAATATTCTTATTTACCTACATTTTTTACGTAAAAAAAGTATACTTTCTAAATGTTGATACAAGCAACCGTTTTCAAGATATTTGCCTTCAAAGTTTGCCGCACGTTTATTTTAAGTTATGTAAATGTGAATTTTTCGCAGTAGGTTTCAAAATAAAAGTAACAAAATTGACTCTAAAATAGTTTATATCAGGCATTACTCTACTGACATTATTATTACACATATTTTTTAAATTTCTAAAGCAAATTTAAATAAAATACCAAAACAAGATTTATTTTCAAAAATAAGTGTCTGGGAAATGACCTTTTTCATGTAAAGGAATTATAAACAATTAAAAATCTGGCTGTCTTTTATTGAAATTCATCTTCAAATATCTGCTTTGACCACCCAGACTATTAACATTTTCTTGTGCGGACTCGGAGAACATATCTCACATCTCTGTTAGAAAATAAATTACGTCTTAATTTTTTGGATTTTCTTTATTGAGATTTTCAAAATTTAGGTAATAATATTATCAGCAAAGTAATATTTAACATAAATTAGTTTCAAAGTTGTCTTATGATTACTTTTTTTTCAAGCCTACTTCGAAAATTTAATATCTTAGTAATTTAAAACCAAGGCACGTCAAGCTTTAAAGGCAAATAGCTTGGAAACGGTTGCTTGTATCAACTTTTAGAAAGTACACCTTTTTTGCGTAAAAAAGATGGGAAAATAAAATAACCCATTCAAAATTAATATACGTGGGTGCACAAAAAAGTTATGATGATTTAAAATTATGCAGGATAGCGCAGGTAGCGCCCCCTATCAGCTATTGTTAATAGGTTACCAATTAGAGTTTGTCGACTTAAGAAACTCCCTTGTGCCAAATTTCATGCCTATGTTACAATTCATTATATAATTATACAAAAAAATCGAAATATTTGATTCAACTTTGACACCCTGTATCTCTGTTAATGTTAACTTTTGGAAAAAGGTAAATGTAGCTAAATCATATTATTTTTATTCGAAAAATCCACCACTGCCTTGGGTACCATTACTTATGGTCCATCCTGTATTTCAAAAATGTTCAGTTCTTTTTAAAATGTTTTTTCCTAAGACTTCGCATATTTTTTCCTAAAATCTATTATTTAAAAACCTTTAAGATTTCGACTTTAAGCTCGGAAACTCGAAAATTAATTCAACTTTTAAACTCCAATTTTCCATGTTTTTCCAAATTTCATCTTCACCTTGAAATTTGGAATATTTCCTGATCCGAATTTGAAGATGAAAGTAGAAATTTCGAAATTATATTCGAGTTCCGGGAGTAACCTTTTTGATTTTAAATTGGGTTTTTCTTTGATTCAATACAATAATATTTTTATCTTACTTTTTTTTGAAGTAATTAATTTCTAGTTTTCAAATTATGGTACTGGTTACAGAAGAAAGACAAAAAAATATTAAAAACTTTAATTTCGAAATTTCACCTTTCTTGCAATTTCTGCTTTAAAAAAGAATCATACTGTAAAAAAATTAATAGATAAATAAAAAAGGATAACAAGAGTAGTAAAATCTGGAACGTAGAAGACAAAAGTTAAAAATGATCATGTAAAAAAACCTCAATCTTTCTTTTTTTTTTTCGAAATTTTACCTAACGAAAAAGCTTGGAATTAAAAAAAAAGAATTTTCAAGTTTCATTTTTAAATCTCTAAACAATTTAAAACACATACACAAAATTTCGAGTTAAACGGTAAAAAAAAAAACTTTAAATTATAAAGCTTTATCTTTAGAAGCTATTTAAAACAGGGCTTCGAAACGTTACTATTTTCGTTCCGGTTTTCGGTTTTCATTCAGGAAAAAATTTTATATAGGTTCAGTTCCGGTTTTCGCTCCGACAAAAATAAAGATTTTTTCCGGCTTTCGGTTTTTGGTTCAGCTCCGAGTGACTCATTTTTAATTTTTAATTTAAAAGAAAATATTTCGGGTAAACTCGAAATAAAAGTTAAAAATTTTAAAAAAGGATATGGAATTTAGGAAAAAAATTAAAATTAAAATTTAAAATTTCGATTTGGGTTGAAATTTCGAGTACAAAGTCAATTTTTTTCAGAAAATCTAGAAACTATAAACTTGTATTCTAATTTTAAGAATAAATAGAATTTTAAATTAAAAATTTTAGATTTCAAAATTTTGAGTTAAACTATTTAGAAATAATGTTAACACTTTTTAAGTTTAAATGTTTAGAAAAGTAATATATAAAGCGCAGTTAATATTTCTAACATAAAAAGGTCTACATCTGAATTTAAAGTAAAATTTTCTGGAAAAGAAACTAACAATTGTAAAATTTTGTAAAGAATTCAAAATTAAAAAAAAAAGGATTAAGTTGGAAAATTCCGACTTTTACTAAGGATTTTAAGTTTCGAGAAGATACTCGAACAATCAAGTTGAAAGTCAAACTGTTATAATTAAAATGAAACTTTTAGAATTTTGTTTACATAAATTTTGAGTTTTTTTTTTAATTTTGACTACTTTCTTAAAAGGGTGGGTTAAAACTTGACAATTTTTTTTAATGTCGTGTTTCGATTCAACATTTCGGGGAAATCATTCAAATTTAGGGGAAATAATTGCACCGTTCTAAGAACTAAAATTTTGATTCAATCAATGATCAAGGTCGAAAAAACAGTTCTTTCATAAATAAAAATTTTTCAAGATTTCAACTATTTCTAATAATTATGAGTCTTTTAAACCTTCGAATTTAGAGATTACTGCGTAAATATCAAAAAAAATCATAATTTAAAAAAAAGAGTACATTTCATGTTTAAGTCGAAATTTCAGAAAAAAAATTGCAATTTAAATATAAAATTTTAAGAAAAATGTAAACATTTCGAAAAAAAAGTTAAATTTCTCTCTGCTATCTTTTATCAAAATTTCGAATTCTTTTTAGACATTCTCAAGTTTTCAGGAAATTTGGAGCAAACATTTCGAAGTTACTTTCAAAATTTTATTATGTTCTGAGGAATCCAAGTTCAAGCCTAAATTTAAAGAGAAAACTATAATCGTTTTTTAGAATGGTCAAATTTTGATTGAAAGTGAAAAACGGTTGTCAAAGATTAAAATTTCATAACTAATGAGATTTCCATATTTCTAGAAACTTTGAATTTTTAAGCAGATGTTGAGGATTCCAAATTTTATCAAAATTTCGAGTTAAAATTTTTATTCGGAAATTAATAAAAATGTTTCATAAACTTTTAAGTTTCTTTTACCAAAAGTTTTAAAGTCAAATCTCGTAAGTAATAAAGGTCGAAATTTACCGATTAAAGTTAAAATGTTCTGCTTAAGATAAAATTTTGTTTTCTTTCTTTTTTTTTCGAAGTTTTAACCTTAGAACTCACAATTTCGAGAAAACTCGACAGTTTGATTTGAAATTAATGGCGAAATAAAGTCGATATTTTGATTCTAAAGTTGGAATTTTAAAAAAAAAGGAAAAATTTAAATTTTAAACTAAAAATTTTGACAGAGAACTCCAAGTTTGAAGAAAAACCAAAGATTTTAAGAAATTCTGGTATTCTCGATTTTAAAAATTTGAAGCTGCAAGTAGCGTTGGTAAACTTCTAAATTATAAAAAAAAGAGTTTTAACAAAATACCTTGAAAAAGTTCAGGTTTCTTAGAAAGTTTGTATCAAAATAAAAATATTATTTATTCAAAAAAATTAAAAATTTTGATTTCAATCTCGAAATTTTTGAAAACTTATCGAAATTTCATGTTTAAACTTGATATTTACAAAATCAAAAGTTTAGAGTAAAACACAATTATAAATTTCTAGTTTCTCATAATTTCTCGTTAACTTGAAATTTGTTTTTATCAATTTTAAGCTCCTCTGGACATTTAAACTTTTTTCTCAAAATGTAGTGGTTAGGTTTGATATTTTAAGGTTAAAGTCGAAATTTCGAGGAAAAAGGACAACATTTCCAAAAAAGTGCGATTTATTAAAGAAAAACTTTTCACAAAAATTTTAATTTGATATTTTAGCCATTTCATCGAATTTTTTACTTTATTCTCAAAATTTGAGAATAAGGCATAAATTTTAAGATTTTCTTAGAAGAGTTTCTTCTAAAAATTCTGAGTTGAAACTTGAACCTTAATATTTTTCTCTAAAATTTTGTTACAAAACTCGAAATCTAGACTTTCTTTTGGAAATTTTGTCTTGATCTCAAAATGTTGATCTTTATCTCAAGATTTGAACTTTTTATTCGAAATTTCGAATTTAAACTTAAAATTTGGACGTTTTTCTCGAAAGTTCATGTTAGAATTCAATTCTTGTAAATGACTTTTAGTATTTGGATATATTTTTTTAAAATTCTGTGTTTAAATTTTATAATTGAAAATGCGAGTATGTTTTTGTTTCAAGAGTTTGTCTTTTCAAAGTTTTGCATAACATTTTTCATTTAAAGTTGAAAATTACACTTTTTAAAATTCCACTTATTTCCAGATTTTCTGTTTGAACTTTTTTTTCTAAATTTCGTATTAATTTAAACTCTTACAATTAGATTCGTTGACATAAATTAATTTCGAATAATTTTTAAAAATTTTTTTAACCTTGTCTTAAAATTTTCACGTTAAAGATAATTTTTTCCGATTTTTAAATTTAAATTTTCACTTTTTTAAAAATTTCGATTTTAATCTGAAAATATGAATTTACTAAATAAAATGGGATGCCTTTTTTCTTCATAGGCACCTCAGGTCACATCAAATATTACTGCAAGCCATATGTGGCTCGCGAGCTGCGGATCAGGCATCAATTGTTTAGAACGATTGAAATTATAGGAAAAAATTGAAATTGTAAACTCAGAATTTTAAGAAAAAAGGTGAAATTGAAGAAAATATTCAAAATTTATTTAAAAAAAAGTTCTACACAATTTTGATTCAAATGCTAGTAGTAAATGTCGAAATATTTAAAAATAAACGTCATTATTTCTAGAAAAATTCAAAATTTTAAATTTAAAGCGGACCTTTATGGGTCAAAATAAAAATAAGTTTAAATTCAAGAGTTTAATAAAAAAAGTCTAAGTTTCAAAAAGACTCGTGAACAATCCAATAATAATAATCGAGAGAAAATATTGGATTTTAATTCGAGACTTTCAATGTAAAGTTGAAATTGAAGTGGGGAGGTTTTGTCGACTGCGGATTTTTGAATCTGCACTTAACCGAAATAAACCGATATTTTATTTTCGGTTCAGTTCCGGTTTTCGTTCCGACAGAAATAACGTTTTTTTTTCGGTTTCCGGTTTTTAGTTCAGTTTTGGTTCGAAGCCCTGATTTAAAGCTCTCGACTCTCTAACAAGTACAGATTTCGTAATTAAAGCAAAATGTGAAGAGAAGAACATTGCAAATTTCCATTTGATTTTTTGAGAAAAAGTTAAAATTTTTTTTCTCGAAATTTCGTGTTAGATTAATAGTTTAAGGCTATTTTTGACACTGATGGCCAAATGTGTTCTTTTCTTGGCATATTGCATGTCGTTGGTCCAATGTTTCGGCAGTTATGACAACAAGTTCACTTTGTATGTTGATTTTTAATTAAGTTATAGTCTTCGTCTGTTGACGTATACCTTAGATTTTAAATAACGCCACAAATACCCTTCTGGTGGCGTCAAATCGGGTGATTTGCGTGGCCAGTCAAAATCGCCATCGTTTCGAAGGGTCGTTTTGAAATTTTGAGTATTTCGAGATAATTTCCAAATTTCGAATCTACACTGAAACTTCGGAGGAACGTTTTTTATACAAATTACGCAAAAATCAAAATTTTAAAATTAAAGGTAAAAATTTCTATTCCAATTCCAAATTTCAATAACAATTTTTTGGAAATTCTAAACATTTTCTCCCATTTTACTCCTAAATTTTCGATTTTATTATTACAAGTTTATAAAGATAAAGTGGTGAGTAAATGATTTGAAAAAATATTTTTCTTTTACAATCTTAATCATTTATCTCAAAATTTTGATCTGACGTCGAAATTCCTTTCGTCTCTAAATATTAAAATGTTTCTTGGAATTTCGTCTTTTGATTGAATATTTCAATTTTATCCTTCACATTTCGTTTTAAAATCAAAATTAAAAAAAAAAAAAAACGGAAATTTCCGCTTTACATTTTAGCCACAATATTCAGATTTGTTATCGGTTGCTTTAAAAGTGATTCTGCTGCACTTTATGTCAACTTCTGATAAAAATAATTATTAAAAGTAACGCTAAGAAGAATTATGCGAAAAACTTGGATTATTTCTGCTAAACCATTCCTGAAATGTAGGCAACACATTAATCACCCAAATGTTTGCGCTTGAAGGCAATCTTAGTCCTGGTGATTTTCTTAGTAACTTATCTAAAAAAAACTTATCTAAAAGCTGATTTAGTATTTCACGCCCTACTTTTATGCACATTTATTTGAAATGGACTATAATATGAATGTTATCAAATCATCTAGCCAAGAACTCTTCTTGCATCTAGATATAATTTCTGAACACAGCTCTTAGCTGACATTTGTCCAGGGGGCGCAAAGCAAGAAATTTAAAATTACGCGGGAATGTCAAAGTCTAAAACAAAACAGTGCACATAACCTAAATGTGAATTAGGTCTTGCGTTTGTAAGTTACATTTTCGATTGTTTACGTGTTATTGAATAAAAATGAGCCCCACAGAAAGTGAATATGTTGAAAGAGCAACTCTCGATTTCGTTAACGCTTCAGAGAAATTTTCACAAGAAGTTGCAGATTACAGTAAACAGTATTGCAGCATATATTTGGTTAGACTAAAACGAATGAGGGATTTATTGTCAAGTAAAATAAACGAACGCTGGAAAGACAAATATCGCCTCGTTAAACTTCATAAATTATCCGAGGAAAATGAGAAATGTGTCGTAATTGGAACGCTTTTTAAAGATCAGAAATTAAAGCCTTCTGTGCTTAAGCAGCTCTCGGAAGGCAACCAACTAGTGCCACAGCCCGTCCTTAATCATTTTACGGATGAGAGTGACGCCCTTTTTATTGAGGATGAATTGCAGAGGCTTAGGGTTGTTGGTAAGTCGAAAAAAAAAATTCAAATTTTACAGTTTGAGGACAAAGTTAAAAATTGAATAAGTTGCCAAAAATATATTATACTTATTAAACCTTGTCTCTCAGCATTTAGACTTGGTGTTTTTTTGTAAAAAGAATAAAATTTTTAGTTTAAAGTCTTGATTTTGAGAAAACTAAAAGTTTTGAAAAATCCCCAAATCTGGATTCGGGATTTGAGGTGGGTTGCCTAGAGTTTAGGCCACCCTTTCCGGGCCCATTGTGCTATCCTTGTGATTGAGGTGTCCTTGATCATTTATTCAGCAACCCAACCTTGTTGATAAACTGTAGAATGTCCCTTGGATGCGCCTCTCTCAAACTGGCCGCTCTAGGCCAGAAGCCCCTCAGCATGGATCCTTTGATTGATGCTAGTGCCGGGCAGTGACACATCACATGCTCTACGCTCTTATCTTCTTCTAAACACTCCCTACAACTCAGGTCGTTTATAATTCCCATTCTGTGGAGGTGTTTGTTTAATCAACAGTGACCTCTACAAGTTTCCTGAGGTTATTTCTTGAAAGCTGTAGAAATTTCTTTAGTTTTTGCCAAAAATTTCTATGAGATTTTGAGAAAGTTTTTGTTAATAGAACTGACTTTTTTTTGGAATATTGATATCTTCTTCATTCTAATAACTTAAAATTGTACTTTTTGCAGTTTTTTTCTAGAAATTTAGATTGTACAATTCCTTTGCGAGTGAAAGGAACTTAAAAAAAAATCGAACTTTCTCTTGAATTTTAAGTTTATAAAATTGAAGTTGCTTGTTGATATTTCAAGATACATTTTTCTTAATGAATTCAGTTCGTTTTTTGGACTCGAAATTTATACTTTTTTTAGGCTTTTTACTTTTCTATCTCTAAATTTTGAGTTTTTTTCAGAAATTTCGAATTAAAACTTTGAATTAAAAAATCAAGGTTAAATTCGTAATTTAAACAAAAAGCAGTAAACGTTCTACAGAGAACTTGAAATTATTTAAAAGATCTTTAGAAAAATTGTTTTCATTTTAAATTTTATGAACATTCGGCTATTTTTTGAGATTTCCTTTAGAACATCAACTTTTATAGAAAGCGAGTAAATTGGCAATTTTTGAAAAAAAACGTAAATCCATCTTTTGGTCGAAAGTTCCAAATTTATAGAAAAAGTTGACATTTCAAGATACATTTTTTCTAATGAATTTGGTTCGTTTTTTGGACTCGAAATTTAGACTTTTTTTAGGCTTTTGACCTTTCTATCTCTAAATTTGGAGTTTTTTTTAGAACTTTCAAATTAATACTTTGGATTAAAAAACCAAGATTTATTTGGTAATTTAAACAAAAAGAAGTAAACAGAAACAGAACTGGAAACTATTTAAAAATCTTTAAAAAAAAAATTTTAAATTTCATGAATATTCAGCTTTTTTTTTGAGATTCTCCTTAAAACATCAACGCTTGTAGAAAGCGAGTAAATTGGCAATTTTTGGACAATAAACGTAAATATTCCATATTTTATTCGAAAGTTCAAAATCTGCAGAAAAAATTGAAGCGAAATTAAAAGAAATCAGAATTTTCTAAAGATTAATACCCGTTTTAATACCAAAACTTTCTACTTTTAGGTTCAAAATGTTGAGATTTTTTTAACAATTGATCTCATTTAGACGTATACAGCAAAATCGACTTTAAACTCGAAAAATCTAGAAAAAAATCTTTTTCAGGTCTGAAGTTTCTAGAATTTCCCCCTTTTTCCATTGAAATTTTGATTTTAGAGGCGAGTATCGAGCGAGAACAATTTGAAATTAAAAAAAAGACAAAGATTCAAGAAAAAGCATCAATTTTAAAATAAAGTCGATGTTTTCAAAAAAAGCGAAAATTTTGAAGCAAAATCGAGATTTAAAGTTTTATTAAAAAAAATAATAATAAAGTTTACAAGAAAGTCTAAACTTCAAGAAAAAGTAAAAATTTTAAATGTTATATCTTCGATAAGTAATTTGAAGAAAATTTCGAAATTTTCGAAAACGAAACATTTTAATAAAGGGTCGAAACTTTCAAAAAAAGTCGAAATTTTGAAGAGTGTCTAAATATAAACATTTTTAAGAAAATGGAATTTTTCAAAAGAAATTAAAATGTACAAAATAATCAAAATTTTGAAAAGCAACGTCGAATGACGAAAAACAAAATTTTAAGAAATCGCAGAAAATAGACATTTTAAAAGTCGAAAATTCGAATAAGTTAAATTTTTCAGAAAATAAATTAACAGAAAAAGTTAAAATTTTGAGACAGCGTGAATTTTGAAAAAGATCGAAATTAAGAAAAAAGTGAAAATCTTAAACAAAGGTCAACATTTTCAAACGAAAGTCAAAATTTTGACAAGAGTCGAATTAAATTATAAATTTAATTATTTTGCGTTATTATAAATAATGCAAAAATTTTGAGAAGTGTGCATTTTGAAAAAAGTAGAAGCTAACAAAAAAGGTCAAATTTTAAAAGAAAGCTGAATATTTTCAAGAAAAGTTAAAATTTTGAAAAAAGTGGAAATTTTTAAAAAGCAAGGAGAAAAACTTACAGATTTGGAAAAGTCGAAAAGTAGAATTTTTCAAGTCAAAATTTTGAAAAAAGTAAATTCAAATTCGAGAAAGTCGAGATTTTCAAAACAATTTCAAAATTTTAATAAATCCAAATTTAAAACAAAGTAGGATTTTTAATTTTTCGAAAAATCTAGAAAAAAATTGTTTTCAGGTCTGAAGTTTCTAGAATTTCCCCTTAAAATTTTGATTTTAGGGGCGAGTGTCGGAGTGAGAACAATTTTAAATTAAAAAGAAACAAAGATTCAAGAAAAAGCATCAAGTTTAAAACAAGTTCGATGTTTTCAAAAGCGAAAATTTTGAAGCAAAGTCGAGATTTAAAAAAAGTCTAATTTAAAAAAAAATCAAATTTACAAGAAAGTCTAAACTTCAAGAAAAAATAAAAATTGAAAAAAATGAGAAAAAAGTAGTAAAAACATTGAGAAAAAGTGATGAGTTTGAAAAAGTCGATATTTTTTAAAAGTTAGAATTTTTAAGACTCGAAATGTTCAAAGTAAGTCAAAAGAAATTTTGGAAAAAGCGGAATTTTTCAGATGTGGAAATTTTCAAGAAAAGGCAAGTGATTCTAAAAAGTCAAAATTTTCGCAGTCAGTTTTGAGAAAAAAATTATACTATTAAAGAAGCCGAAATTTCGAGAAAAATTTAAAAAGTTCGTATGCGCTGAATTTTTCGGAAAGGCAAATTTCTCGAAAGTTAAATTAACAAAAAAAAGACGAAATTTTAAGAAAGTGTGAATTTTGAAAAACCTCAAAAGTGAAAATTTTAAAAAAGTAAAAATTTTGAAAAAGTTGCAGTGGTTAAAACATGGAGAAACAAAGACAAATTATTTGAAATTATCCAAATGTTAAAGAAGTCGAAATACTATTTAAAATTTAAACTTTTCGAAAAAGGTCAAAATACAAATCCATCAAATAAATGCAAAATTTTCAGTAAGTCGTAATTTGAAAAAAAAAAGGAATTTTTCAAAAAAAATCCAAGTGACAATAAAAGGAAAAATGTTGAAAAAAAATCGCAAGTTTGAAAAGTTACTTTTATTATAAAGTCTGAACATTTAGGATTTAGGAGACGAAATTTTCAAAATGAGTCAAAATTTTTATAAAGTGGAAATGGAGACGAAATTTTGGGAGTCGAATTTTTTAAAATAAGTCAAAATTTTTGTAAAGTGGAAATTTTGGGAAAAGTGCAATTTTTAAATGTCGGAACTGTCGCAAAAATCAGATATTTTAAAAAGGCCAACATTTTGATAGTTCTCAGAAAAAAATTAAATTTTAAGAAAAATGTCAAGGTCTAACGTGATGTTTATGTTTCGACCTTTAATGTTAAACTGTGCAAGCTTTGTCTGAAGAGTTAATTAATAAATAGTAGTCGTATGTATCCAACGAGAAAATGATTTAAAATATGTTTCGTTAGTTTCATGAAGAACACGGCAGTGCCAAACTTTTGCTTAGTATAGCTTTTTAATTTAATTAACCAACAATAAACTAGACACTAAAAATTTTAATTTTCATTTGTAGGTAACATATCATGCAAAAAATTAGTAACGGGGATAGGATGTGCCCTACTTGGAAGAGATATAGGAAATGGAAAATTTGAAGTTCAAGATTACGTTTTTGTAGATTATCGACCTCAGATTGAAAGACCTCTATTAGAACGTGATGTATATGTCGTCTTTTTAAGCGGAATAGATTTTGTTAACATACAAAATTCTTCAAATCATCTACAAATGTTCATCAATTGGATAAATGGCCTAGTAGAACTTAATGATGTACCCACTGAACAAATTGCCAGAGTTATTATTGCTGGTAACAGCGTGCGAACATCCTCAAATGCAACTAAATTAACAATATCAATGACAGCCCGCACTGTTGAATCTTCAGATACAATCGAAGCTGTTAAGCTCTTTGATGTTTTTCTTCACGAGTTAGCACAAGTTATAGATGTTGATGTTATGCCTGGAGAGCACGATCCATCAAATCATATTTTACCCCAAAAACCGATGCATTTTTGTATGTTTCCTAATGCTAATGTGTTCAAATCGTTAAATCAGCGACCTAATCCATTTTCTTGTTGTTTGAATGGAGTCAAAATTATGGGGTCATCAGGACAACCTGTTCGAGATATTATGAGGTTTGCTGAAATTACAGATCCTTTAGAAGCATTGGAAAATTGTTTGAACTGGAGCCATTTAGCACCCACGGCCCCAGACACACTTGGATGTTATCCTTACTATGCTGAAGATCCTTTTATAATTGACGAATGTCCACATGTTTTCTTTGCTGGCAATCAAGAAAATTTTGCAACCAAAATAGCCACAGGTATGTACTTAATTTTTATTAATGTTTTTAATATTTTTTAGGAGTTTTTAGCGCACTATGAACATTCTGTTATGGGAATTATGGGTTGATTTGCCTCTTCTAAAAGGGCGAATGACAATTTTTGATTCCTATAACGAATCTTTTTTGATACAAAACAATCTGGCTTCAGTGTCATATATGATACAACTTTTTGAAAATTGTAAATTGTTCAAGTAATAGAAAACTATTGGGAAAATTTATGAAAAGAACTTTTTAATATTGTATGGGCGGAATTAGTTTTTTTTCTGAAATTTGTCAGTAGTTTTCCATTATTTAAACAATTTACATTTTTTAAACAGTGATATTGAAAAGTCAACACTTTCAAATTATAATATAAATGGTAGCACTAATTTTAATCTTTTTTTAGGAAATAATGGACAAAATGTAAGACTTATAGCAATCCCCGAATTCTCCCAAAAATTTCAAGTTTGTGTTTTAAATCTGAAGAATTTAGAATGTAGTTCCTTAGTTTTCAATTCTTTCTAATATTGTTACTTTAAGAAATAATTAAAAAATAAATTCATAAACAGTATAATTTATCATTTTCTTGTTGATTTTCGATTTGTTTTGATATCAAGCTAATAGCCCATCTAAACATAGCGATTTGGTTGACAAACTTGTTTGCAGAAACAAGTCCCTTAAACTAACCATTAAATAGAGACAAATAGTTTGAGTAAAATGAGGTTTGACAAACTTCAAAAGTTTGAGGAATTGGAGCTTTGACTACAAAATGGAAGTTTAAATTCTGCTTCCTTTGCGATGTCTTGTGGTTGCAATGATTACTGTTGTTAGTGCAGTGCCAATGACATTGTTTTTATTCATGCTTTTCCACATTATCCATATATAACAACCAAACTGGCAAATGTTTAATATGATTCAAAATAAAATAATCCAGCTATTGGTACATTGAACATTGTGTGGATCCTTAATTTAATTTTTTAGAATTTCTGTTTTAGTTTTTGCTATTAATTTATTTTCGTATGCTTTTTTATATAATTTAGAATTCCTATTTATTTTTCGTCAGATCGACTGATTAATTTCAAGTTAATGGAAATAAATCTAAAAAAAGCGAAATAATACATAGAAGCTTGTTATCATTACATATTCGCTCTCGCAAGTCTATCTTATCATTTATATTTATGTGCTTATAATGTGTTAAATGCTTGTTGCTCCATGAAATCATAAACAATGTTTTTTTGAGATTTGGACCACCATAAGCGCTGTGGTGGGGGAATTATGAGTTAAGTTGCCCTCTTCTAAAAGAGCGAATGACAATTTTTATTTTCTAGTTCCTGCCTTTACTAAGCCTTCTGAATACGTGGTTAAAATTAATAACATATGATTAGGACATCCTACATAAATGTGAGTTGTTTTATATGCTTAGATCAGGAGTATATAATGGTTTTTCTAAGCTTGGCTCTAAAAACGTTATCATATATTGAATTTGTCTTAATTCTAAACGTGGAAGAAAATTAGTGCATTTTTTAATATAACAATATATTTGTATAATATAAATACATTCATGTATAACAATTCTATATCAACTTATTCAAAGGTATAATATTTAAAAGTTTAACAGTATAATATATGGTATATAACTCGTATTTAAAAATAAGAGCAGTGAGTTATTTTATTACACTGTAACTTTTCACTTAGTTATTTAAAGTATTAACTTTATATCCTGGTAAACGCTACTATTCGCTATGTGCATTGTTCTGGTATAACATTTTCCTAAAAATTGATGAAAGATTAGAATCAGCAATATTTAGTGTTGCATTTTTTTTAGAAACATTATGGGCTATTTTCATTGCAATCATCAAGACTCGAAAGTCCATTACATGTCTAGTATTTTCTTAGTTCATAGAACAAGCAGTCAATGTGGAAAAAATAAATGAAAATTCATATTTGAAGTTTTTCACATTGCGTATGACGCAATATGAAAAACTTCAAATATAAATTTTCATTTACATTTTCCACATTGATATTTTGGAAGCACATTTTATTATGCTGTTCAATAAAATTGATAACTGTTATTACCTGTACCAAATAAACAGTGTGGCGATTTTTAAAGTCCAGAAGAAAGATTTACACCTTTACTACATGCATACTTGGCAATAATTATGTGCCAAGTATTTCACTAGATAAACTAGTAGACTAACATAGATTGACACGAATAAATCTAATAGGCATTTATTTACCGATAATCCATAATGAGTACATTTACATCGCTGCTTTCAATCTGACTTAAAATCGATCAGATTGATTTCATCCAACTTGTGGATAAATAAGGATGTGATTGAAATTTCAAGTGAATCAAACACTTCAATCTGATCCGCTGCTCTGGTTAGATTGAATGGAGTCAAGCGTATCGAAAATGTTTGACGCGATAAGAACTGGACCGGATAGACTTTAAATTTTGTTCATGTTTTGTAGTTTTCAACTGAATAACATGATATAGCCTCATTTCCAAACTCAGCGACAATTTCATTCGAATACCAAATTGTCTATTTTAAATTAAAATATTTTTTGTTATTTAACTTCAACCCATTGAAAATTGATCGAATCATTCTAAGTTGAAGCCGGATTAAAGACCAGACTATGGAAACTCGTCTGAGTTAATTGAATTTGGATCCGATCGACTTTCAATCAGATCGAAAGCAACGATATATGAGGGCGGTCCGATAAATACTTAGCCTCACCGCCCGATGGCGCCACTATCCCAAGAGAAATTTACTATCGTGTAGTACACTCTCCTAGGCGGCTACTGTCGAAATTTCAGCTGAATCGGACTCGTAGTTTTTTTTTTCACCGCGTGTGGAAGCGGGCATGTCCGCGGATTTTAGAAAAATGGAATAAGAGCATTACCGGTCGGTGATTCGATTCTTGTTTTTGGATGGGAAATCGCGGATCGAAATCAAAGAGTGCTTGGATGCTCTGTACAGTGACTCTTCTCCTTCAATGGCGACCGTCAAAAATTGGTTTAACGAGTTTCAGCTTGGTCGGACCTCGGTACTCCCACGTGCCCCGAAAACGGCTACTACGGAGGATAACGTTACAAAAATCCACGATCTCGTATTGGCAGACCGCCGACTGAAGGTACGCGAGATAGCTGAGGCAGAAGGCATCTCAAAAGACCGCGTGGTCATATCCTACATGAAATTTTGGGCACGAGAAAGCTGTTGGTGCGATGGGTGCCGTGTTTGCTCACTCCGGACAAGCGCAACCGTGAGACTACTTCAGAGCAGTGTTTGACGCTGTTTAAGCGCAATCTGAAGGAGTTTCTGCGTCATTTCGTGACCGCCGACGAAACATGGATCCACTGGTACACGCCAGAGACCAAGGAATAGTCGAAACCGTGGACTTCACCCGGTGAATGTGCTCCGAAGAAGGCGAAGACTGTCCTATCGGCCGAAAAGGTGATGGCCATCGTTTTCTGGGATTCACAAGGTGTGATCTACATCGACTACCTGGAGAAGGGTAAAACGATCACAGGGCTCTACTATGCCGAATTATTGGGCCGATTCGACGCCTAATTGCAGAAAAAAACGGCCCCGAAGAAAAAAGTGCTCTTTCACGCTCGCCACGGCCAAATTGGGCTATGAACTGCTGCCCCATCCACCGTATTCTCCAGATTTGGCCCCGTGCGACTTCTATTTATTTCCAAAAAAAGTCTCTCGCCGGGCAGAAATTTGAGTTGAATAAGGTCATCGCTGCCACGGAGGCCTACTTTGCAGACCTCGAGAAAACTTATTTTAGACTGGGTTGGAGCATCGTTGGGTCAAGTGTATCGAGTTGAAAGGAGACTACGTTGAGAAATAAATCTCCACTTTTCCAAAATTTTCGTTTTTCTTTTGTAGGCTAAGTATTCATCGGACCACCCTCGTAAACCTACTAATTTTATCAAAATAGAGAGAAAGAAACCAACTAATTCATCATATTAGATTAAATTCATTATTTCGAAGAGAATTTAACATTTCTACGATCTCTAATTATTGGACATTTAAGTATGTATTCCTTTAAACAAATTAGGATAAAGTAACTAACTGATGAGTTAGAAATCGCGACGTACACTACTGTCCAAAAGTTTGAAAGCAGTTCTACCTAAATACCATAATTACCAAAGTAATGACTTATAATAAATATTTAGTGTTCGCTATGATTCTTACTGGACAAATTGCAATTTTTCATGCTCATTTCCTCAAAAGCGTTTGTATTTTGTATTGGTCGCTAAACACACATTTTAAAACCTTCTTTTCGCCTCTCTTTACACAAAATAGATGGGTTTAACCATCAATCTTAAATTAGATAGCATCTTTTCGGATGTACTCAACAATTTTTTTGTAATACTTTTGATTTTCGGTTTCTGTAAACTGCAGTATTAGCAAAGGTCTGTTTTCGCTTTTTGATTTGCTTTAGTTTGAAAAAATTCCAGTTAGGCCTTGAACAGCGAAGGGCTATCTGTAATTACAAAATGAAGGATGTAGTGAGTAGCAAGGGGCAAAAACTTCGCGATTTCATGCAAAGCTACATACTATTGTACACTACACTTTTGTCGGGAAGCGCGAGACAGGAACAAATAAGGACTTGAATAGGACGGTCCAAGGTCATTTAGAAACAAAAATGCGACTTTGTTATATTGCTTTCGAAACAAGATCGACATTTAATTGGTCCCCAAATAACTGCTACTTAAATGGGATGCGTGACTTTTAAGAGACGTTTACTAACTGTTGGTTTAAAAGGAGTTGAAAACCTAAATTAACAAGTAAACATAAAGACAATAGATTAAAATCAGACAAACATAAAAATTGGACAACTCATCAGTGGGGCATAGTTCTTTGGATGAATGGAACCAAAATTTCAGTTATTTGGATTTAATCGAAGAATATTTGTGCATCTTTCAAAAAACCAAAGGAATCGCAGAAATGTATCTGTGGCCACCTAACAGGTCGGTTGTGGCCAACTATCAGGTCGGTGGTGGCTAACTAATAGTTTAGGGGTGCTTTGGAGGGAGCAGGTCTGAGAAACGGACCAAAATAATTAAAATTAAATGAACGACGTTTAAAATACATACAGGCAGATGGAATAGTGTTGACAGTGGGCTCCAACTTTGTGTTTCAGTAAGACAATGATCCAAAGGACCCTTCCAAACTCGGTGGGTTTGTGAAAGAAAAAAAATGTGAAAATTGTTACAAATAATGAAATGATCATTCTAATCACCAGATTTGTCTCCCATAGAGTTAATATGGAATAAACTACAGATAGAAGTTTTATTAACATAATGCACAAATATTTATAAACAAGTTATAAAACGAAAAGGTGGTCATTTCCATGAGGCAAAGATTGAAATACAAATTTTGTCCCCTGAAACCTAGAAAGATTAAAAAACACAACAAAGGTTGCTCTAACGCGTTTCGATAATCAAGCTATCATCTTCAGAGAAGAAGCTGAAGATAGCTTGGCTTGGGATAGATAGCTTGATACCTTTGTTGTGATTTTTAATCTTTCTTGGTTTCAGGGGATAAGATTTGTATTTCAATTTTTGATGATCACCAAGAACCAGTCCGTTCTACCAAAAAAATGAGGCAAAGGTTTAATATTTACTTGTAAATTATTAAGCAAGATTTTTATTTTAATGAATATGATTCATTTAGTTTTTTAAATCTTTTTATGCAATATTTCCTAGTGCTTCCAAACTGTTGGACGGTAGTGTATAAGGATTCTTTTAATTGACGATACCAGAACTCTATCGCAATGCAGTGACCCACATGAGGGTCTCTAGAATCTGCAAGAGGCTTCCCGAATGGAAACCTTGCAAAGAAATGCTCGATATAAATATACAATAAATCTCCGATGGTTCGATTCGACCTCTGATGGTTCGACTCTCCGTATAACCGTTCCTTCATTTTGATACCACATAAAATTAATATTTTTGAATGTGTAGCCTGTGGATTTTTTTCTATGTAAACTCTCTAAACTTTTGAAGTGTCTAAAGCACGCCGAATAACATCTCTACTCCCCCCTTTTGATAGATTTGAAAATGTGGAGTTGTAGAGATGCAAAAGCCTGTCATTTATGTCTGCAGCAGAAAACAATTTTATCTTTCTTTTAATGTTACAACAAAAATATTGCATACATATGGATAAAAAAATATAGAAAATGTATTATATTAGGTGTAATATGTACGTAGGTAAAACAGAGAGAATTATAACACTATTCAGATATAAGAAAAAAAATTTGCCCAGAATAAAAAAAATAACAGTCCAAGCATTAACGTGATGTAATCTGGGTAGTCTAAACAAAAAGGTCAAGAAGTAGATTGAAAGATCATATTGTTCATTTTAGGAACAGGAACGGACAGTTAAGTTACGCCAACATATTAATGTTAAGTGCAGGTCAAAATTTTATTCGCTAGATGATAAAATTAGTAAATCGCATAAGAACTATCAAAAATGGTTCAAATCTTAAGAGTTTGATACTGTTCATGACACTTAATCAAGTTAGCACATTTTAGAATATTAATTTGGCTGCCGAAATATGTCACTTAATTATTGCCCATTATTGACGAGGTAAAGGGATAAAACTCTCCTGGGGAGACCACTTTTGTCTTTAATTTTTACATGGATAAAATTTGTCTAGAAGTGGTATTATAGAAATACACATTTATTAGGCTATGTGAACTATAGGCGCCCTTTGCTATAAACGTTTAAGATTAACAATTTCATTTTGATAACAAGTTAAATTACCTTATTCAGCAGATCCATCTCCTAGAAAAATAATTGGTTAGTAAAACTCGGCTTTCCTATTATATAATTCTCAACCAGAGACTAAATAGACTGAACGTTTTAATGTTGTCTCATACGTACAGTTGAAGCTAAAATCCGGGGAAGTGGGGAGGTGCATTCCACTACTCTTTGATATGGTCGGATTAACACTAATGTGTTCACTGAGGTTTCAACAATGATCCACAATACACTTCCCCATATTTACAGCCCATTTTCTTTCAAAAAACCCGATGTTATCTTCGCAAAGGTCTGTCAAATAGTAAGAGGGCATTGCGAGCTAGATGGAGCTAGGCTTTCGCCAGGCTTTCAACTGGCTTCACTGCTTACCGTGTTAGGTTCAGTCTATTTAGTCTCTGTTCTCAACGAAGGGCAGCTGTCACTGACTCATCAATCTGCGAGGTATATTTTTATCAGTGTTCACAGATGGTGCGGAAGAGGGGCATCCCCAAAAAATTAAATGTGGAGTTTTATATTGTTAAGTCATACATTATAGGTTTATGTACAATTACTTAAATACCTCAGAAATTTCCATAGTAATTTATCCGCCAACCGGCATTGAAGGTGAGGCACACTGCGTCTGCATCGTGAAATGGGGATCTAAATCTTTTGCGCATGCGCAAGACTCGCGTTGAATTTTAAAGTTGACCCGTTAAGTGAAAAATAGTACACAATAACGTTTAAAAACTATGATAAGTTCTTTATCACTTGAAAATATATTACCCTGCCTCAATTTCTTTTCTCTGTTTCAAAATATTCCCAAAAGGTTCTATATCAATGGCGAGGACCTGATAATTTAGTGGTTTTCCGTTTCGTTCGAAACGTCTACAGTAATCAAAATATAAGTTACATAGAGATTCCACATCAAATAATTATTAACTTATTTTAGCCACAGCCATATGGAAAATTTCTTGTATAGTTCTTAAAGTAACTACTTTTTTTGGATAAACGTTAGTATCCTAAATAAATACAAAAACAAAATGACCATAAAAATAAAAAGTGGCAGAATTTCGCTGACGTCTAATTCGAATTATACTACACTTATCAAATTACTGTCAAATTTAATACCAGATAAACATCCATTACTCTTCACGTTATTCAAATATCAATAGAAACACTAACAGTGCCTTACACTTGACTATTTATTCCGTACATTTCTCTGACATAAAATATATTAAGTGTCAACTATCCTGAGAGAAGCTATCCGAGACTCTCAGCTGTGTAACTAAGTCTCGGATAGCTTCTTTCAGGATAGTTGACACCAGTGGTGGCTAGTACCTAAAACTAGAGGGGGTGCGATGGCGTTTGTGTTAAAATTGAGTAAAAGCAAATGACTTTAGAAAATTAATAACCTAAACCACCTCTGTTGCTTCTCAATGAACCTCCAATAGAAATCTCAACTTAAGGAAAATAAAAAAATGCAAAATTTCGAGGAACAATTGGAATTTTGTTATTAAATAATGAATTTTATGTGTTTTTTAAAAACTTTCTTGACCTTCAAATATACTTTTTTTAAAACTGATATATTTTTTTTAAATATAAACTTTTTGAGAAAAATGTCGATTTAAAACTCAAAATTAAAAAAATTGTAACAAAAATTTCTATTTTAAAAATTGTTCTAAGTTTTAAAACAAATTTCGAAAAAAAATTTGCAGTTCCAAGTACAAATAAATTCCCAAATTGTGAATTTTAATCACAAAGGATCGACTGCAAAACAAGACGCATTTTTAAGTCGAGCGGTATTATTGAATATTAAAAAATGTCAGCACTTTCTTTTATAAGCTAAAGATTAGGTTTTCTAAAACATTTTTGGCTCAACAAGACAAAATTTTGAAATGTTGAAAGTTTCAAAAAAATTTGAAAATTTCGATAGTTATCATTTTGAAAAACTGTAGAATGTTTTAAAAAAGTCAAAGTTTTTAAAAAGGGTCGAAATTTTCAAAGGATTTTCCAAATAAAAGTCGAAATTTAAAAAAAAGTCGAAATTTTGAAAATAAGTCGTAACTTTCAAAATAAAAATCAAAACTTCGACAAAAAATCGAAAATTGAAAAAATAACTGGAATTTTTTAATAAAAATGAAAATCATCAAATCAAAATTTGCCAAATTTTGCAAAATCGAAATTTTCTAAATTTTGGAAAAAAACTACATTAGAATAATCGAATATTAACAAGAAAAAAATATCAAAATTCGTGAAAAAATCAAATTTGAAATAATAATCGAATTTTTAAAAAGGCAAAATTTTGAAAGATTTAACATATAAAAAGTATTTCAATTTCCACAAAAATATTATGTCAGAAGAACCAAAATTCTTACAAAAAATCAAAATTTCTAGGAACATACGAACAAAATTTTTAACAAAAGTGGACATTTTAAAATGAAGTCAAAATCCTGAAAAAGGTCAAACTTTTAATAGATTCGAATTTTCGTAGAAAGAAAATTGAAATTTCTAAAAAAAAATGAAATATTTGTACAAAAAAAGTCGAAATTTCAGGAAAATAATCCATCGGTTATTACTTTTCTTTAGAAAAATATCAAAATGCGGTAGCAATGGAAAATGTTCCTAACATTTTTTCGTTTCTTTCCAAATTCTTGACATTTTTATAGAAATGTCAGGATTACTTTTGTAAAAGTTGTTAGTCAAAATTATAAAATAAACCTTAAAATTTCAAAATGTCGTGAAAAAACCTAATATTCTTGAAGCAAATTAAAGGAAATTTCCAGAAAAATTTTGAGAACAAAATTTGCTGGAAAAGTAGAAATTTTGAGAAAATTTATTTATATAATATATTTAGGAAAATAGAAACTTTCTAAAAAACTTTCCCAACAAAACAAATTAAAATATTAGAAAAAACTAAAATAAACTAAAACTAAACTAAACGTTTTTCTACATTACAGAGGAAATTGCGAAATCAGGTAAAAACTCGAAGATTTGATATTTTTTTTCAGAGAAATATCAAAATGCGAGAAGAGTTGGATTTGGATTGTTTCTTGAAAACACTTTTAGAGAAATTTAACCTTTTTTTTCAAAACTTCGATTCTTTCTCGAAATACTGATTTCTTTTTTAAAAGTTTTGCAAACATTAGTTTTTGAAAATGCGTTTTTCATCAAATTTAGAAATAAAATAGATTTTAGCAGATCATAACATAAAAGCATGATGAAGTTTCCTATAAAGAAATCAGAGAAAATTTAACATTTCTATAAAAAAGTGTTTAAGGAAAATTTTTCAAAAAAGACCAACATTTTGGGAAAGCGAAAATTGGGGGTGCTGCAGTCCTCAGTGCATATACGCGAGCCGCCACTGGTTTACACTTATCTGAGAGAAATGTACGGACCCTTAGATGGATGGAGACATCCTGCAATATAATTCATAGTTTTTTATTGTTTGCCCATATTAATTCAGTTGAATAGTACGAGTGTCTTTGTCACTCTACATTCGCGACGCATTGACAGTCTTAGAACAGATCAACTGTAGCTACATTTCAATCAACGATTCTATTTAAATTCTATTTAAAGTTTCTTGTGTAAGGATTTTAAAGAACGGAATTCAACTCTTGCAGCAGAGCTTTTACATATTAATAATCACGTTCTTGAAATTCAAGAAGTTACTTATTAGCTCATATCTGGTACAGCTGCCCCTTGTTTTTGCCATCTGACAAAAATAATAAATGAATATTTACCTGCACCATCCTTGGGACCCTGAAAAAGTAAATTGTTTTAATTCTGTAATCGACTTTAAAATTACAAAAAATGCTAGGGTTGAATTGATATCTAGGGCTGTTAGATTGCCAGCATTCGACTATCGAACAGAGGTCCTCAATATATTTTTTATTTTTCATACTTGACCTTCCCAAATAATTTTTGACTATAAAAAAAAGGTCTTTCTTATAATTTTTATACTTCGACCTCCAAAAAAAAGGTCTTCAATTCATAATTTTTAATAAATTTTCTTTACTTCAGCTCTTCGTAATAGTTTTTGACGACCAAAATTTTGAAAAAGAAATTACATTTTTTAATAAACTCGTCATTATCAAAAATGTAATTGGCAAATTTTAAAAGAAATCTGGGGATTTCGAAATTTTGAAAAAACAGTTGAAATTATTAGTTAAAGTCGAAATTTTCAAAAAAGGCGATATTTTAAAAAAGTTAGAATTTGGAAAAAGTCGACATTTTGGAAAAATTAGTAATTTAAAAAAAAGTCTAATATTTTATTAAAAAAGGTGAAGTTTTGAAATAAGTTCGAATTTTCATAAAACACTCGAAATAAAATCGAAATTTTGAAAAAAAATCAACCATTTAAAGACCTCCCCATTTTCAGAGGTCAACATTTTGAAAAATTTGAAAAAAAAATAAAATTTTAAAACAGAAATTTTCTAAAATTCTATGGCTCAAAAAAAGTCGAAATTTTTAGAAATAAAAGTGGAATTTTACAAAATTAAGTCAAATTTTTGAAATAAATGGTGAAATATTGGGAAAAATCGAAACTTAAAAAAGCCAAAATTTCAAAAAAATCGAAATTTTGGAAATTGTCGAAATTGAAAAAAATCCATTCATGTAACACGTTAAACAAATTAGTGGACCAATGGGAATAGTGAGATGGAGTCGAGTGACATATTTAGTGAATAATAAAAGTTAAAAGTTTGCTTACCATTCGTGCTGAACTTCTTTCGGTGAGAATGTCTCCTTCCACCATAAGTGAAGGTTGTTGAGAGGCTCTGGCACTAAATGATTTAGGATGTTTTGCGGTATCCTCCCCTCTGTACACCTGCAAACAAGTATTGCATGCAGATTATACATTTATTTTATGGCATCCCGTCTAAGAATACAGTTCGGTTTACGTTATTAACAGTGGACCCTGCAGGGGCAAAAATAAAATACCTGTCCATCCGTTCCTCTTAACGCATTGGGAGTTACTGACTGGATATTTGGACTCCAATTCTCTAAGAAATGACCTACTCTGGTTACTCTTTGCTGGGGAGTAGTGGTGGTATGATTTCCTCCGCAGTAACGATTGCATACGTGATGGTTTCTAAAAAATCGATACTTTCCAATTTAAAAAGATATATGTCTTTTGAAATTTGCATTGTACAAGGTGCAAGTAACTGACCAAATTTCTATATTTACCCTTTTTGAGCGGCGGCGTCGTCAATTGCGCTTTGGAAATAATTCATGTTCTTACTCAGAGGCAATGAGCTGCAGCGAGATTACAATTATGTTTCTATAAAAAAATTATTCCTCACTTGCCATTTCTGTTGTTTCCTGATTTGATCAAGTTCATAGGCAAGGTAAGGCGCCATGCTTTGCATTGGAGGCAGTGCCGTTCCTTTAGGAAGGGCAGGTTGTTCTTCTCTTTTTTTCATGACTATATCAGCATCACATGCTATGCAGTTCACATTCCTTCAAGTGAAAAGTTGGTTGGTAAGATTTCTTAAGAGATACGTTAGCTAGTGTCATATAAAAACAAGTTGTTTTATGTCCAATCCCGGAAGAAGTATATCTTTTATTGACTGCTGTTTCATTACTGGTTCATTGAAATGGTTATATGTAATATTAGCACTGAATATGAAAGAAAAAGAAACCGAGAAAGGAAAGAAGCATAAGAATGGATATAGAGAGAAAAAGGAATTGAAAAAGTAAAGTTCAGTATTTAAGTATTCTGTACGAAACACATCAGTAGTAGTGCTTGAACAGATCGATGTAAAAGTTGTTATACTTAAGGTATTTAGTTGCTGCTCCTTCTTTTTCCTTTTTATAAGTATCGAGTGTCTTGAACTTTTCATGTAAAATGGTCAATTTTCGGTTAATAAAGTCTTTTAGAGGGGATATATCTTGTTTATCTAGTTTAGTTCCAACTAATCTTTGAATTTCGTTTAGAGCTTCAGACCATAACTCTTCCTGCAAATAACAAATTAAAACTCCGACATTTATTTCTTTGATTTTATAATAATCAGAGGAATTCCTTCAGTTTATAGTGGATCTCTCTTAAAATATTGAGTTTGCTTATTTTCGACTATTAGGGACACATTATTCGTTGCACCTTTGTTCTGAGATTGAAAATATGTCAAATTTGCTGACACATTTGGGGGACTTTCTTTTACAAAATTTCATCAAAGTGGAGCCCAAAAAATGTAAAAAAAATATCACTTAGATTATCGATGTCACATTGTTACATATATTGGATGTATTGAGTCTCAAATAGACCACTTCAAAAACTACTAAGGGTATTTGTTCAGAATCGTTCTCATTATTTTTGGGATACGCCTTGTCTGAAAACGTTTCATGTATTTTTACCTGCGTTGAAAGTTTCTGAAGAGCTTGTTCTATTCCTTTCGATAAATCATCAGCAGTATGTTCAAATGTATCATGTGACACTTTTTTGGTTAGCAAACATATGTCTACTTTGCCATCAAGTGCAATTTCCATGTCTTCCAGATTAGCTTTTGTAATGTTTAACATTTCAATTTGTTCAACCATTGCCTGAAATTAAAAATTTGTTTTAATTCTTCACAGTCAAACAAGCTTTCAAATAACTACTATTTTAAATAATGATCTATTTTAAAAAGGACTAACTATTTCGTCACCGAATTTTAATAACTGAAATACAATTGAATGGACGTTTCAAAACACTTTTACATTTAGATGAAATTAGAAATTAATTTTTGGAAAATTGAATTTTTTGGAAAATTTCACTTTTTAAGGACCAATCGACTGTTTAAATTTGTTACATTTCGACTTATAAAAATTGTTACTTTTTCAAAATTAGGACTTTTTCAATAATTGTTTCAGAATGTTGAGTTTTTTACAAATTTTGATTTGTTTGAAAATTTTGATCTGTATTAAATATTTTGATTAAGAAAAATTAAACTTCCGCTGGTAATGAAATTTCGACTTTTTGAAAATTCTGGCTTAAAATTTACTTTTTTTGAAAATTTCAATCTTTTTATAAATTTTAATTTATTTGAAAATTTTGACTATCTGAAAATTTCAGAATATTTTGAAATTCCGCTAAAAAAATCCTTTTTTCAAAAATTTGACTTTTAAGATATTCAGATTTTTTGTAACAATAGACTTTTCAAAATTCTAACTTCTCATCATTTTTATTTTTTTATAATTATTCAAATTTTTTTTAATTCAATCTTTTTTGAAAATGTTTCTTCCAAAATTTCGTATATCAAAATATTGACTTTTATCAAAATGCAGACTCTTAAAAATGTCTATTTTTTGGATATTTAACTTTTTAGAAAATTATATATTTTGAAAGGTCGACGTTTCTGAAAGTTGCAACTTCATTAAAAATACCAACTTTTTAAAGAATTGAAAAAGTCAAAAAGACGAAATTATTTCGTTTTATTTTTGATATCTAGGCCTTTTTTGTGAAGTTTAATTTTTTTTGTTTTGAAAAACTAATATTTTTTTTTAAACATTTGATCCCATAAAAATTGAAATACAGAACTTGTCTCCTGAAACCAAGAAATATTAAAAAACAACAAACGCGAAGCTGTCGTCTTCAGAGATATACTCTGTATCTCTCTGAAGATGACAGCTTGGCTGTCGAAACGCGTTAGAGCAACGTTTGTTGTGTTTCTTAATATTTCTTGGTTTCAGGGGACAAGTTCTGTATTTCAATTTTTGAAGATAACCAAGGACCAGTCCGTTCCACCAAAATACGATCCCATTATAATATCTAATTTTTTTGAATGGTAATTTTTAAAAGTTTTTACTGAAAGTTAATTTTTTTTAACAATTTCAAACTTTTCTTTAAAATATTCTCTTTTTATGATAATTTAGCACTTTTTTTTTTCAAAATTTTAATTAACGAATTTTTTATTTTCAGAATTTTAATCTTAATTCATTTTAAATTCTTAATTTTTTAAAAATATCGACTTGTTTTTGAAACATCCAATTTTATTTTAATTTTGTGTCGAAGTTTTCGACTTTGCTGCAAAATGTTTTGCTTTTTTGAAAAATTTCAATTTTTTTTGAAAATGTTGGCTTCTGGGTAAATTCTCCCCTCTTTTTCTACCTCTTTGGTATCTATCGACGGACCTAATGCTATTTCGTAATTATTTGCATGTTTTTATTTTTCATAAATGCTGACGTTTTGCACCTAAAAGGCTCTGTTATTTCTTTCGATTGCAATGAAGATATGTGATATACAGGTTACGTCACATTTCTTGTATTGTCATATTAAGCGATGTCAAAATGCAAACATTTTAGCAGAAAAAAACCGAGTTTATAAAAATAGCTTGATCTACTAATCTTTAACATTTCCAAAAAGACAAAGTGTAAAGTCGGAACTTTAAAAAAGAGAAGTAAACAATTTCAAGTGAAAACCGAAAAAAAATCTTGAAGAGTAAATTTGAAGTATCAAAATTGAAGTTAAAATGTTGAAAAAATTAAATCTCAAGGAAAAATTGAAATGTTTAATTTAAGTTCAATACAGCACTTTCGATTTACCAAGATTTAAGATAGTTAATAAAAGAGAAACTTGAAAGTATAAGCTTTAAATTGAATTTAAAATTAAAGTCACATTTTGAAAATTTGGTGAAACAGGTGATTATTTCCAACATAAAGTCAAAATGTTCGAATAAAAATGTAAACATTCAAAAATTGAAAATTTTTAGAAAAAAAAGAAAAGTCTTTTACAAAAAAGCAAATTTTTGACTTTTTCAGGTTGAAACTCGAAATTGTGCGAAAAAAGAAGACCTTTCTACAAATTAGAATATTTTGAAAAAGTAAAAATTTTTGGGTTTAATGCGAAAAAAGAAAAGTCGACGTTTCGAAAATGGCGTGAACATTTCTGAGTCTGAATTTAAAAAAAAGTAAAGTATGTCGAAAATTTTTGAGTTTAAAATGAAAATTGCGAAAAGGGTATCAATTTTGGGAAAAACAGAATTAAGGTTTGTAGAAAAGCAAAATTTCGAATTTCAAGTTAAAAATTAAGAAATAAGAAAATAAGAATTGAAAGGTTAAACTTGGAATTTTGAGGAAAAAACGAAATTTCGAAATTAAAAGACATTAAAAAAAATGAAGAGCTTTCACAAAATCGAAATTAATTGTCATTTCCAACCCTTACTTCGTGGAATTCTTTAATATTCCATAACTATTAAACTTTATTAACGATAAAAACGCAACAAAATTTAAAAATTCCACAAAACCTTGTTAATTGAAGTGAAAACTTTCGCAAAAAAAATTGAAAAAATTTCATTGATCGTGTGTTATTTGCAGTCAACATCCAATTTAAGAATAAAATTATTTCATTACGTTTGCCAGTAAAACCAAAATTTTAGGAAAAAATTTAGTTATTTCAGGTTTAAACTCAAAATTTTGGAAAAAGAGATTAAATTTCAAATTATAGGAGAATTTTTCTAGTTTGAGATGTTCAAAAAAAAGAAAGTTTTTAGATTACAATTTAAAACAATCATCAATTGCATAAAGAAAGTCGAAATTATGAAAAAAGCTATGAAAGTAAAAATTCTATAGAATCTTCCGGGGTGTCGGAAATTACGGAAATTATGCAGTAATTCAAAAAAAAACTGCAATTTTGTTAGACTCCTCCATATTTTTGAATTATGCTCTCATTTTGGTTATCTGTTCGATAATTTAGTGTCAATTTCAAAAGTCGTCGAAAAACACAAATTTAGAGAAAATAAAATTTCAAAATTCTTAACAAAGTTGAAATTTAAAGCTCCAAAATTTTCGAAACATAGGTACATGTACCTACGCGACACTAGAGCATGTCGGTAGTTCAAATTAACTTTATTGGTAATGCGAAAACATTCGTTTGTCCCCTATCTTTAGTCGCTCAACTCTCCTAAAAAAGTTTTCACTTCAAATCGATTTAGCAGTTTCCGAGATTAGCCCGGACAAAAAGTCAGTCGACAGGCAGACAGACACTTGAACACTTCAAATTCATTAAAACAGCTAAAAACCATGAAGAAATATGCGTCCCATCAGTAGGGAAAATATTTATAAATCGTCAGTTTAGACTGACATTAAGTGACGCAGGAATTTGGACAGGCCACTGTCGATTAAACAGATATTGAATGGGCATTATAAAAGACTCGATCTGTAGGGGGTGTTTAAAAGAAAATGAGAGTGTCAAGCACGTGATGTGTCAGTGCTCGGTACTAGCATCAATCAGAGGATTCACGCTGGGGGAATTCTGGTCTACTGTGGTCAGTTTGAGAGGCGCATCCAAGGGACGTTCTTCAGTTTCTTAAAAAGCTTGTCTGGCTGAATGAATGACCAAGGACACCTCAATCACGGGGATAGCAGAATGGGCCCAAAAAGGGTGACCTAAGTACTGGCCTAAAATTATTTAGGCAACCCACAACCCACTCCAAATCCAGAAGCTTGACACAAAAGACGTAGTTCCAGAAGCGTCCATAAACGCAATATATCGCCTATGTAGCAAATTTTAAGCATTTTAACATTTTAATCCTTTTAGATTTTCGTTTTTTCAGTACCACACGTTTTGGTCTTGGGAGTCTTATTAATTAAATTAAATTAATTAATTTAATTTAGAAACCAAACTAATACTTACATTAATACAATCTTGTCGACCCTCTTTCTCTTGTGATAATTTTGTTAGCTTTTCTGATAAAAGCTTTGTTTCTTGTTCTGCCCGCCCAAGTCTATCCCGTAATAGGCATAGCATCTCCTGACTAACTTGGCTGTAAAACGAATAAAGCAGTTACGAAACTTCTTTTTTGTTTTAATTAGTCTAGGTTAATTTTACCTAAGCTGAATCCTTAGATTTTTAACCTTAAAAACTATAAAATTTTTATAACTGTTCAAAAATAGAAATTTATCTTCTGTCTGCTTAAAAGAAAAATAATCCCGCCCGGAACGAATTGAAGGCCTGAGAAGGATTATTTTTATATTTTGAACCTTTATCTCAAATACTGCTACTTGTTATGATGACTTTACTGTAAAACTTCTCATTTTGGAGACCCATCAATAGCGGTCACTTTTGAACTTCTTGAGCAACTAGTTTGATGCTTCCAGCAAAAGTGGTCACGACAAAATTTTCACACAGCTTTGAAAAGTTTTACTCTGCCTTCGGCTCAACCAAGCGAATAAGTAACCACTGGCTTACGTTTTCTTCTTTTCTCCAAGCTCCGCAATTATAGAGGCAAGTTGGTTATTATAAATTGTATCCAGATGATTAAGTTGCTGTGTGAGAAAATTAACTCTGATTTCTAATTGGTTTACAGTGTCTTCTACCTCTTTCGGGTTCTCTAAAAAACAAAGTAAGCTTCTAAAATTTACAATTTTCATATTTTTAATTGGTTGCTTCAGTGATCTAATTCAAGATACATTTTTAAAAATAAATTTTTCGTACACTTTCGTACAATAAAATATATATGCATAAATTGTTTTTATCTGCAGTGTAACTTAAATTTTCCGAATGAAGAACAACATTCACGTGATGTGTGCAAGCATAAATGCGTCATCAAAATGATTATTTTGAATCCAAACTAATAAAATGTTTGTCTATCGTCACTTAGAGAAGGACACCTATTTTAAAAATCAGCTAGATCAGTGTTTTCCAAATTTTTCCTGCTTTGACACTTCGTTTTAACTATATTTATTTTGTTGGGTTTGAAAATATAATCAACATCAATTTTAGAAATTATATTTTTAAGAAAGTCGTAGTTCTTTTTTGATATTTCTGCTTTTTTCCCATGATTTTGAAGTGATCTTAAAACTTTACTGTGAATTCAAAACTTTATATTGTTTTATTAAATTCATCGAAAATTTGTAAAAACTTTTTAATGTATTTCGATTTTTGTTTTGAAATTTCTAGTTTATTTTGGTTCCAAAAAAATACGTACCATGATTTTGAAGTGATCTTAAAACTTTACTGTAAATTCAAAATGTTCTATTGCTTCATTAAATTCATCGAAAATTTGTAAAAACTTTTTATTGTATTTCGATTTTTGTTTTGAAATTTCTAGTTTCCTCTGGTTCCAAATTAATAGGTACAAGTGTTGTTTTTCTAAAACGTTTATTGTAAATTCGAAATTTCGATTTTTTCCAAAGGTGTTTTTCAAAATTTGTATTATAATTTTGAAACTTACACTAACAACGATTGTTTTTTAATTGATTTGTTTTCTCAAAATTTCGCGTTTTACACTTCACTTCACAGATTTCTTTTAAATAAAAGTTATATACTTTTCTTTCATTTACAATTTTTTTCCTAAGGCTTCGAATTTTAAATTCAAAATGACAATTTTTTTGAGGTTTCGGGTTGGTGTTAAGTTTCGAGATTTTTTTTTTTAGAATTTTCAATTTATTAATTATTTCGAATTCCAATTTTCGATTCCAATGAACAACAGGTAACCTGGAATGTTTATTAGAATCAAAGAGCAGCGAGATTACATTGAAAAACTTCATTAAAAAACTATCCATATTAAAACGCTTTGCTCAATAACTTGTCCTAATACATGGGTTATTTGAAATTTTAAATATTTCTTACTTCCAAGGTTTCCGAACATTTTGTTAAAATTTGCTTCCAAATCAGTCAAATGTGCAAAAACGTGTTTTAGGAGCTCGCCTCTGGTCATTCCAGTTAGGGCGCTAGGAGTTGAGGATGAAACCAATCTTGAATGCGTGTTAAATTGCGTTAGAAAATGTACTCACCATAGATCTTCATCATCTGAAAATTAATTTTTTTATAATATCTATCATACAAGATAATATTTTTTTTTATTTCACAAAAGTTGAGTTCTACGTCATGAAATGTGAATTTCTGAATCATTAGCTGGCCATACACGAATGAATCTGATCTGCGGATTTAATTCATCCACTTTGCTCGTTACATACCAAATATGCTGCTTTTCACTAACGTACATATCTGTACACATATTAAAACCTCCAATTAAATCCGTTAGTTAAAATACTCGTCACTTTTGTTCGAATTGGACATGGCTCGCGATATGGCATGCCCCCTAAATTTTGCTGTGTTTTTGAGTGAAAGATGTCAAAGTCAAAAGAAATCAAAACCTTTAACAGCCACTGACTGACATATTTAGTCTATGTAAGTACAAGTCTCCCAATTAGTCTGTGGCTTGGCCCTGTCCATTAACTCAAAGTTAATTCCGCTGATTTAATATGTGCCATATCCAATTCGTTACGTAATCCGCTGGTGTAGGGCCCGCTAATGATTTCAAGGTCACCTTTTAGAGTAATTCATTAGCCGGCCATAAACGAACAAATCTGATTTGCGGATTTAATCCGTAAAGATATATCTGCGAACTTGGCTCATTGTGTACCAAATTTGATCCTTTCCCCTAACGTATATATCTATACACATATTATAACCTCCAATTAAATTCGTCAGTTGAAAACCTTACATTTGTGGGCTAATATTCGTCACTTTTGTAGGAATTCGACTCGGCTCGCGTTATATTTGCATGCACCCGAGATTTAGCTGGTGTTATCTGGCATTTTTGAGTGAAAGATTTCAAAGTCAGAACGAATGAAAACTTTTAACAGCCACTAACTGACATAATTAGTCTGTGCAAGGTAAAGTCTGCCGATTAGTCTGTGGCTCAGCCCTGCCCATTAACAGCAAATTTAATTCCGCTGATTTGATATGTGCCATATCCAATTCGTCGCGTTGGTGTAGGGCCGGCTAATGATTTCAAGGTCACCTTTTAGAGTAATTTATTGGCTTTGGTAACTAGGGATTTTTGTATTTGGCAAATCCATCAAAGATAAGAACAAAGCTAGTCAAAGAAGGCAATGATGGAGATTAGATTGCGCTTTACCTTTTACATCTAAACAGTTCTTCTGGATGCATATCTCAGGGTTTTGATAATATTCTTTATACAGGGTGGGCTAGTGAAAGGACCCTTTGAAATAAAAAATTGAAAGAAAAATCAAGTATTGCAAAAAATTCAAATAACGTGAGTAGAAATTTGATTTTAAGCAATGAAAAGATCAATTTTTAAAATTATTTCTGGTAAATGGCGACCGTTGTTTTCAAAATATTCCGGTCTATTACGGAAATTTTTACTAACTTGTCTCAGTACCGCTGATATGATGGCCCGAACTTCTTCGACTAGGGTTCTTAGGAAATTCATTAGCCGGCCATACACGAACGAATCTGATCTGCGGATTTAATCCGTGCAGATATATCTCCGCATTTGGCTCTATGTTTGCATGCACCTAAGATTTAGCTGGTGCTATCTGACATTTTTGAGTGGAAGATGTCAAAGTCAGCCACCAACTGACATATTTAGTCTGTGCAAGATAAAGTCAGCCGATTAGTCTGCGTCGTCTTTGTCCATTAACGCAAAGTTAATTCCGCTGATTTGATATGTGCCATATCAAATTCGTCCAGTAATCCGGCAATTGATATTCCTGCCGTGTAATTAGTTGCTCTGCTCCGTCTTGTTGGAAGAAACTGTTGCCATTAATCCTAAAT
Source organism: Dastarcus helophoroides (assembly GCA_028583605.1). Lineage (NCBI taxonomy): Eukaryota > Metazoa > Arthropoda > Insecta > Coleoptera > Bothrideridae > Dastarcus > Dastarcus helophoroides. Next base: position 29,729,391 of record CM053328.1, read on the forward strand.
CCTCGAAATTGTGGTATGAAGGAGACGTTGAGGTAAAACGCTTTGACAATGAAACGTTGTTCTCCAGTATAATGTTGCATGGTAACTAAACTTCCCACTTCGTAGACTGTGACCGCCCTTCCCTCCCTCCTCTAAGCCCCTTGTCACTAGCCTTGTCACTAGCCACCTTTAGAAAAAGGGCTTTTCACTGCCCCACCCTGTATTATAATTCACCTAAAATAGCACAAGCAAGGCTAAATTCGCTAATTACACTTCTAATAGAAAAGGGGCTATTTGTATGTAGAGGATATACTTCTTCCGGGATTGAACCGTGTCAAAGAACTACTAAAAGTGTTCGACGTGTCGCCACCATCGTAGGGGGCTTCTTCAGGAACAGAGAAAAAAAAAACAATAAATAAAAAGGGAAAATTAAGGGAATATGCAAAAATGAAAGAATGAAAAGGCCAATTTCATAACATCAGAGCACGGTAGTTAGTATATCCACCATACCAGAGGTATGGTTCTTATCCTTTGTACCAATTTTCAATTCAAAAGAGTTTCGCCTCTGGTATGGGGGACATGGTGAGTTATCGTGGTCTGATGTTTTGAAATTAGCCTTTTCATTTTTTCATTTTTGCATATTCGCTTATATTTTCCCTTTTTATTTATTGTGTTCTTTTCTTTGTTCCTGAAGAAGCCCCCTACGATGGTCGGCGAAACGTCGAACACTTTTAGTAGTTCTTTAACACGGTTCAATACTGGAAGAAGTATATCCTGTACTAACTCTGGCCGTGGAAGCCTCTGTTTTAAGATATATCAGGACTGCGGTTTACCTTTCCTGCTTGAAATAGTCACTTTCGTTACCAAAATCTTTAAAATCTTCATGTCATCTCTTACTTGCCACTTTACAAAGACGATTCTGTCAAGCTACATGAAAACTGCAGCAGTAAATATTTGTCTATTATCTCAAAAAACAGATAAATTAACACGATTAGCTTGTTAGCTTTGAAAATAACACAAAATATCCAAAACTGGAAGGGCAAACGTGAAACACGAAAATAATTCTTGACCCGATGGACGTACGCTTCATCGATGATTTTCAGCATAGATCTAAACGCATCTTCGTCTAACTGCTAACCTTTAACTTTCTTATTGGTAGAGTACCTTGTAGCTTCATCGGAGTTTTGTAAGATACGCTAATACACTCTAGACTAAATACTTTGATATTCTATTTTAAACACGACTAACGCACTTGCATAGTAATTTTCACGTATTTGATAAGTGCAGATGATGATGAGGTAGGGTTCAACTTTCGTGATTAGAACTATACTATACCTTTCTTTTTTATTATTAGATTACTTACTAAACTCCTTAGCAAATTTCTCCCACAAGTCAGCTAGCGTGTATAATTGACTTTCAGCAGCTTCCATCCTTTTGATTATATTTAGAGCAGTAAAAAGTTCCACCACATTTCCACCTTCTCTCAAGACTTCCGTACTAAGAAAAATATAGTTTATATATACTCATATAAAATATAGTTTATATTGGACGTTAAACTTAACAGATACAGTCAAATCTTCCTGTAACGAACCTTCATATACCAAATTCCTCCTCCGAATTTTTTTAGGGAATGTAGCATTTTAAGAAAATTTACACGTAATACTATCTCCATTTAACGAACAAGATACCTCCTTACAATGGATTTTTGAACCAAGATTTTTCAAGGTTTAATTAGTTTTAATAATGGTCTTCCCTTCAGAACAAGTTCTTAAAACCTCATGCTAATGACATTTCAAAGTTTGATTCGTTTATTATTGGCTCTCGTTCAAAATAACTAAATACTCAATGTTTAGGATACCCCATGCTAATGACATTATTTACCTGCTGGTATAAACGGGATTTTTTTACTAGATATCTTGTGCTCAAAAAGTAAAAGTTGCAAAAAAATTTCGAAGACAAAGGCTTAGCGAAAAAGTTCAAGTGATCAGTAGTGTTGATCAGGGTTTAAAGAAAAAGGCCAACAAGTTTGGAATCCCTGCTAGCACTTTATCTACAATTCTAAAAAACCACAATTCCATTTTGAGTGCCAGTGAAAATTGGAAACCAGCGAAGAAACTAATAAAGCTTTGTGTTTTCGAAGATAACGAGAAGTTCTATTAAAGTGGATTCTCGTTATGCAAGATCAAAATGTGCCGTTATCGGGCGAACTAATTAAAGAGCAAGCACTTAAGTTTGCTGCATCGATGGGATATTTCAAATTTCAAGCAAGAAATGGGTGGCTTGACAAATTAAAAAAAAAGACATGACATTGTTAAAAAGGTGATTAGTGGAGACAGTGCTACCGTGAGTGACGACATTTGTGATGAATGAGAGACAAAATTAAAAAGAATTTTAGAAGACTACGAATCCAAGAATATTTCCAACGCTGACGAGATTGGCTTGTTTTTGAAACAGGACTTTAACTTTCAAAAATGATAAACGTTTTGGTGGAAAACAAAGCAAGAAACGAGTCTCAGTAATGGTTGGAACAATCATGGAGGGAAGTGAGAAGTTAAAACTTTTGATGATTGGTAAAAGCAAAAATCCGAGGCGCCTTAAAGGGAACAAAACATTAGAGGTAGATCATGAATTCAACAAGAAAGCATGGATGACCAACAAGATTTTTGAAAATTGGCTTTTTAAACTGGATAAACGAATAGTTAAGGAACACAGAAAAATAGCCTTAGTTGTGGATAACTGTCCTTCGCACCCTCATTCATTAGCGCAAAAATTAAAAAACATAAAACTTGTCTTCTTCCCACCAAATCTGACTCCAAAACTTTAACCGATGGACCAAGGTGTCATAAAAAGCATAAAATGTCATTATAGGAAACGGATGATTATAAAAATTATAAACCAATTAGAAATCAATGCAAAAGTGTCAACAATAAATCTACGTGAATTCATATCAGAATTGGCCAAAGTCTGGACGGACCTTTCACAATTAAAAATTGTCTTTTGAAAGCAGGATTTAAAGAAAATGACGGCGAATGAAACGAAGACGATCAAATACTTATCGAGTTAAAAAACAGTTGGAATAAATTAAAATCCTTTGGCAACATTACGGAAAACGTTATATTGGACGATTACCTAAATATTGAAGAAGACTTAGTTACCACGGATTACCCAACTGAGAAAGACATTTTGGATAGTAGGAAAAATAACAAGCAACAAGGAAGTAGAATATGATGAATGAAGAAGAAGAGCAATAACCAATTAAACCCACACATGAGGAGCATTTGAAATTATCCGACGGGGTTTACAGTTTGAGAACACTCATGAACTTGTTTCCAATGCGTTAAATAAGTGCGAAGTATTTTTTGAATAGCAAACATTTTCTAAATTTTCTTTTCAGACAGAAATAACAGAATTTTTTAATTAAATTTAATTTATCTACATATGTTGTTTATATATTTTTAAATAAATGTGTGATATGGAATTTCACATGTGATTTGTGCATTTTTAAGGCTACCTCCCTATAACGAAACCTCTATATAGCGAATTTTTTTGTAGGATCTTGGAATTCGCTATAGGGAGGTTTGAATGTAGTTATGTTGTGGCACCCAATTGTCTATAGAATGTCAAACTTTTTGAAAACCGTTCATTTTTAATAAAAACAAATAATATAAAGCAACGACTACATTGCGGTGCGCATTAAAAAAAAATTAGTGAGAAAACTGCCAAGATCATTTGGACCCGCAGAGCTAGGCAAATGAAGAGAACAAGGAGTATTTACATTCGATTGGATACACTGTAGGGCGTCAACTATCCGAAAGACGGTTATGCGAAGCGCCCCCACATTTCATTCGTTTACCCTTATCTGCCACCACCTATAAATTGTCAAAAAATATATTTATTGACTGGCAATGACTATCGTCATCAACTAGTGGTCACGACAGAAAAGTCAAAAGTTCAACTTTTTTCGACAACCATTTTTCATGGAAATTTAGTTTTTTCCCCTAGATTTCTCTTAATTTTTTAAACAAATTTCGATTTTGTTTTCTTGGAATTTTGACTTTTCTCCACAATTTATGGAAATTGCGAGAGAAAAAAATCGACAATTTCGAGGACAAAAGCGGCCCTCGGGATTGTCACTTTTGTCTGCCAACTTTACAGAAATCTAGTTTCTCCAAAAATGTCAAGTGTTTTTTTTCGAAATTTTGACTTAACTGTCTAAAGTTATTTTTAAAGAAATTTTGATTTTACTTTCTCGTAATTTTGGCTTACTTCTACAAGATTACTTTATAGATATTTTGTGATTTGTTCAAACTGAATTTTCTTTCAAAATTTCGATTTATTACAAACTTTTTAAAAATTTTGGTTTTTTCTCAAAATTCGAGTTTTTCTCGAAATTTTGACTTTTCCTTAAAATGCATTACGAACAAAATGTCGAGGTATTTCTTGGTATTTGAGCTTTCTCCTCAATTTTTTTTTAATAGAAATTTAAAATCAGCTTGCTCGCCATCTTTTTAAAATTTTTATGAAAATTTCGGTAATTTTTACTTCGCTTTCTTCCAAAATTTTGCTTGTTCTCTACAGACATTTTAGTGTCTTTTTAAAATTTTGACCTTCCCCAAAAATCTATTTAAAAAAATATAGTATGTATGTTGTGAGTTTTCCTATTTAGTTTTCTCTACAAAATTATTTCAATGAAATTTGGTTTTTTTAAACTTAAATTTTTTCTTAGAAATTTTGATTTTTCTTTAAACTAGATTCAAAATATTTGATTTTTTCTCACATTTATATAAAAAAACATTTTTCCCATTCGATCTATTTCTATTTTTTGAGAGGAAATTGTAATTTTTTTTAAATTTTATCGCAAATTCGAGTTTTTTTGAAAAGAATTTTTTTCAATTTTTCATAATTTCATCATCAGCACCAGAAATTGTTTTTAATAATTAACACCATTTTAAGAAGCGAGACTTTTAAGCGCGTTAGTTTTAAGGTTTCCCAATTAGGAATTCGGGCATTGAAATGAATACATTTCAAATGAAACTTATCAGGAAACCGCGCGTGTGCAATCAGCTACGAAGTTCTCAATCTGAATTCTTGATTCAGAAACCTAATCTGGAATCCGCTTGTGTGTGGTCACCCTTAGCATTTTTTAGAAGCTCAATGAAATGTAACTTACTGGTCACCTAAAACAGCTTGAGCTCCCGAAGTTATTGCCATGACATCAGTCAGATCATCCCTCAGCGTTTGTATTTCGTCAACTAATTTATTGTAGTCATCAGGATTCACGTATATACTAAAAGATGGTGCTGGCGAAGTTACATCATGCACTTCACTAATTTCAACAATATGACTTTTCTTAGTATCAGATTTGCTCCTAGCTGGGCGTGGACGTGATTCAGATCGACGTGGTTCAGATGGATGTGGTATATGTTGTGGTTCTGGTTTTCCTGCTTTTTCTTCGACATCCTTTTCTTCTTTCTCTTTCTTTCCTTTCTTCTTTTTTTTACTACCGGAATCGGTCGACCTCTTTTCAGATCTCTCTTTTTCGTATTTTTCCTTATTGTCCTCGGTTTCTTCCACAGACTTTTTCGGAATAGGCTTTTCGGGTTCAGTTGCTGAAATATTAATGCTCAAGCTCAGGTTCTTTTAACAATCTTGTGAAATCTTTGTTAATCTAATGCTAATGAGTTCACTGGAATAGTCACTCGAAGGATATATCATCACAGACAAGACAGATTTTTAAAGATAATTTGAATATTCGGGTTTGCGATTGTAAAAATAATGTGATACTGATAATTAATGATAGTAAACGTAAAAGGAGGGTACGATTTCAATTTTAGTACTTCTTTCAACTTTGATGTTAAGTCTGTTGTACTATTTATCTTGTTTATTATAAACTTGAAAATCTTACCTGTAGATTCATGTCTAATCGTAATTAAATCTGTAACATTCATTCCTTGATCAGAAGTTTTGACAGCATCATATAATTTTTTTATTTTGACACTCTCACTGCCAATAAAATCAACCCGTACGTTATTTAGCTTAAGTTCTTTGGCAATTATGTGAAGAACATAATGTAGCAGGTTAAAATTGACTATACCAGGCTAAAAACGTAAACAATTTATTGAAAATGTTAACTGCATTTATTTGAACAATTTAAGAGTGTTTCACGGATTATAGAATAAGGATAGTGCACGCCCTATATTGGCCATGTATAAATATTTGACCGAAATGCGACTAGAAAGTGGAGTAACTCCGACTATTTCTTTTCTCTTTCTCTTCCAACAGCTGTTTAATAGCCACATTTCGTTCCTCATTGGTAGTAGAAATCCATCACCCCTGATATTACGAGAACGTACTACCTACTTCTCTAGACGCTTTTTCAACACCGTTTTCTGCGTTTGTGCACTATCCTCCTTCTATAATCCTTGGAGTGTTTTTATAAAATATCAGCCAACAGGGGGGTACAAGGAAGGTTGCATCTTTAACTCATATTAAAAAAGTCAAAATTACATAAAACTTAAAACAGGGATGAGCAAAACGCGGGCCACCTTTCATTATTGTGCTGCCCACATAAGCTCTACTGCTTTACATAAAAATTTTAGAAAAGAAAATATCCAACAATTTGACGAAAAAACAACTTACCATTTGAAAGAAACATATGTTGTCAAAAAACACGAAACATTTTCCATGTTTGAGAAAAGAAACCCCTTCAGATAGATGTAAATATGGCCAGGAAATTCAAAACTTAATAAACTAGTTTGAATCGAGCTTTAAAATATTATAATCCGAAGAAATTGCTCGTAGTTTCCGTATTTTTTTCTTGGTCATTTAATATAGGAAACAGAAACAGTTCCAAATGAGCACAAATGGAATTAATAGATTTACAAAACTACTCCAATTGGAGGAACAAATTTCACAATAAGGACATTCAACAATTCTAGTAAAATAACGTACTTGATTAGTTAGGCATGCAATGCAAATCATGAAATATTTTGAACATGAGCGTAGGCTGGATTTTCTTCAAGGGAGGGGCAACAATCATTCTGAAAAATTCACGGACAAAAAACAGAACCTTCTGACTGAGTAATGTGTATTTAAAAAGTACAGAACTGAGGAGATCGCATTTTCAGATTAAAGTCGAAATTCCGAAAAGCTCAATCTTAAGAAAACATCTTTCGAAGAACTTTAAATAATGTTGAAATTTCGAAGAAGTGGAAATGCAAAAAAGACGAAATTTCGAAAAGTCAGTTTTTGTTAAAAAGGTGGTACTTTCCCGAACAAGACGAATTGAGGTAAAAAAAATGCAACTTTTAAAAATATTGTCTCAGAATTTATATTTTATTTCAATTTTGCCATATTCTTGAAATTTTTCAAGAAATCTTTTTCTCAAAATTACCTAAAAATATTCTCAGATTCTTAGATTTCTATTGAAATTTCGCTCCAATTTTAAAAAAATAAACGAATTTTGTGAAAAAGTCTAAATCTTCAGAAAAAATTTAATTTTAAATGGAAATATCCGGAAACAGATAATATCGAATTTTAAGATAAATTTTGAAAAAGTTTATATTACCAGGAATCAAATTTAAAAAGTACGAAAAAACAAAGACTTTGAAAAAAATCATGGTTTTTGGCAATTTCCAGAAAAATATCGAACTTTCTAGAAAATATTTCAAATTTCTAAAAGTAATTTTAAGAAGGAAATTGGAAAAGTTGGAATTTTCGAATAAATCTTATTAAAAATAAAAACCTAACCTTTCTCAAAAACTCTAGAAATGTTAATAATTCGAAAAAGTTAACATTTTAAAAGGTCTATTTGTGTGAAAAGACGTAATTCTTAGAAAAAGTCGAATTTTGGGAAAGAAAATCGCAATTTTTAAAGAATTTTTTTTCAAAATTTATAATTCACTAAAGATGTTGAATTTACAAGAAATCTTTTTCTCGAAATCCTCAAAAATATTTTTCGCAACATGTTTATTAACATTTCGATCTAATTTAGAGGAAAAAGTGGACATTTTCGAACCATAAAATCATTTGAGCTAAAAGTCGTAATTTGTTGAAAACGACAAATATTCAGAAAAACGAAAAAATTTTGAAATAAATAAATCCTTTTTGAAAAAGTCCAAAAAGTAGGTTTTGAAAAGAAAACCCAAATTTCAAAAAAGACAAATTTTGAGATACAGGCAAATTTTAGGTAAAGACCATTTTAGAAAAATTTAAATTTTGAAAAAAAAAGACGAATTTGGCAGGAAAAGGAAAAACCTTATAGAAATATTAAATATCGGATATTGAGACAAAAATCAAGATTTCCTGAAAAAGGAGAACCTTAGGAAACCAGTCAAAAATTCTAAAAAAATCAGAATCTAAAAAGATTAACATTTTCATCTTAATGTTAGAAAAACATCGGATTTTGGAAAAAAGCGAAATTTCGAGAAACTTTGAAATGGAACAAAAATTTTGCAAGAAATCAAATTTAAAAAAAAGTTGAATTAAAAATTTTCAAAATATAAAGAAATGGTCCAAACCCCGAGAAAAAGACAATATTACGAGAGAACTTTTGCGAAAAAGATCTAAATTTTGAGAAAAAACGTTTAATCTTAGTGAAACTTCGAAATTTCTCAGAAAGAATAAGATTTTATCGAAAATTAGAAAAAGCAAATTTTAAGAAAAACATCGAATATTTATTTTCTCTTGACTTCTCAAGTCAGAGGAAGACCTCAATGGGCGGCAGAAAATGTCAAATATTGTGATATACATACATCGAAATTTTGACAAACAAGTTGAAACTTTCAGAAATTTGGATTAAAAAGAGTTGAAATTTACAAAGAAATTTTCTTTTAATGTTTGTCCTTTCACAAAAATTTAAAAAAATATACTTTTATATCAAAAGATCGACCAGATTATGAGAAAAACGCAAATTTTAATAAACAAACTGAAATTTTTAGAATTAAAAAAGTGGAAATTTTCAGAAAAGTCAAATTTCGAGAAATCGCGAAATTTAAGAAAAAAAAAGCAATGAACTTTTAAATTCGAAATTTTTCCAGTCATGTTTGATAAAAGAAGTCGAATTTCATGAATAAATGCGATATTTCAAAAGAAACAGACAAATTTTGTAAAAAAAATATACGAAATTAGAGAAAAAGGTAGAAATTTCGAAAAAATGTTTTAAGGAAAGGATGGATACTGAGGAATTGGAAAATTCTCCAATTGAATACATATAAATTTTCAGTTTGCTGCATAAACCAGAATAGGGCAGGGTGGGGCGTGCCTGAAAATTTATATGTATTCAATTCTAGTTACGCTTATGATTTTGGAAGAACTTATGTTTGCGTAATGGAAATAGTTAAAAGGGTCCACAGGTCCAGACTGAATAACGTACGACTGGAAAGTTTTGTGCGAGTTGCTGTGGCAAATTTGGCAAAGAAGCAACTTCAAAATTCTCATTAGAGTTTAAGATTTTTTTCTCATAATAATTTCCTTTTTTTAATTTCTATTATGTATTTTAAGTTAGGTAATTTTTTTCGGTGGAACGGACTGGTTCCATGGTTATCTTCAAAAATTGAAATACAAACCTTTGCAACCTTTGTTGTGTTTTTAATCTCTCTTGGTTTCAGGGAACAAGTTTTGTATTTCAATTTCAGGTAATTTTTTAGAGTACTTTTGTTTTTTTTTTGTTAATAGAAACTTAATAGTTAGTGTTAATCATCTAATCTAGCATTCATATTTTCCTCACATGCGGCCCGCGCAAAATTTTTAACCTTAGTAGTTGGCCCGCTGTAAAAAAAGATTGCTCATCCCTGACTTAAAACATGTTTCCTTTTTAATAGCCCCTGAAATACAACCTATACACTTCAGAAGAAGATTCCGGAATGTAGAAATCGTCAATATTCAATCGAAACTAGATCTAACAATAAGAGAGTTAATATCAATATATTTTTTTTTAAGTTTTAAGTACAACTATACTGAAGTAAATGCAATATTTTTAATAAATTTTAATCGAATAATGTATGGCAATATTAGGCGAACCCAAAATTGTGTTGTGCGTTGTATTTGACACAAATATGAGGTAATGGCCACGATATTTGCCTTGGATAATATTTTATAATTAAAGGTTTTTGCCGGATGGTCAATGGTTTTTGCACTGCATTTGAAGAGTTAACCACTCAAAGCAACGAATTCGGTGGAACCATACACAAAGTAACTATTTATGCTACAAAATAATTGACATTGCGCAAACATATGTTTCTTTGATTTCAAAATACAACGCGTAACACAAATTTTTATTGGTGTAGATGCAGCTTATCAGTGAGGCATATTATCAAATTTAATAAAATAATTACTTACTTCTGGTCCTCCTAAAGCTAAGTCTATAAGTTGTTCTAGCGAGAAACTGCTAACACTTAACGTTTTTTGAGGAGGCTTGTGTTTTGGTGGCATATTAACTTGCTTTTAGAATGTTTTTGTTTGTATTTTACAATAATTATTTATTTTTTAATGTTTTCGTATCAGTCAATTCTTGACAATTAATTAGTAGAAATCGTTGCTAGATGATGATTGTAAACATTTTTTCATGTGTTTCCATCAGCTTCTGGGAACAACTTAAAATTGGGAACAAAATTTTTGAAAGAGTTTATTTATGGCGCCATTAAAGCTGTCGATGCAGCCTCCACCACCCCCAGCTACCGCCTCACTGTAAAATATTAATGGACATTGTATTTTTTAGCATGATTTGAAAGAAAACCTCTTTCTATACTCCTGTATAAAATGTAGGTTCGAAGATGTTGACGAAGTTACATTTCTTTAAATGAGATAAATTTTTTCAAAATTCTCTAAGTTTGAAGTCTCAAATTCGACCTATTTGAAAAATCCTACTGTTATTTCAAAATCTGACATTCTCTAGGAAAGGTAATCTTTTTTCTAAATATCAACTTTTTTTCGAAGTTTTGATTTATTTTGGACTTTCAAAATTTAGTCTGCTTGGGAAATTTCTTCACTTTCCTAAGAAAATCTAAGAATCAGATTTTCTGGAAATGGTTTGTCTCAAATTTTATTTCATAAGATTTGTTTGAGACTTCGTCGTTCTTCACAAAGGTCGTCTATGTTTTGAAACTTTTTTCAATTTTCTGTTTATTAATATTTCTAACATTTTTTTTTCACTTTCCTAAAAAACTGAAAATAGGTTTTTAAATCCTAATGTTTTCGTAACAGTAAATTTTAATTTTCTCGTAACTGGCAATAATGCCTAAAACATGAAGCGATGGAGAAGAAGAAGAAGAAAAAGAAGAAGAAAAAGAAAAAGAAAAGAAGAAGAAGAACAAGAAGAAGAAGAAGAAATCAAAATTTATGAAGATTTGTCTTTTCAAATTACGAAATTTGAACATTTATCTCAAACTGAATCTTCTACATTTGTGCAAATTTCACTTTTTAACCGAAATTCGTCTTTTTTATTGAAATTTCGCCATTTTATTCTCAAAATTCTTCTTTTCTTCAAACTTGAACTTTATTCTTAAAATTCGGTCTTTTTCTCAAAATTCAACTTTACTTAGATTTCATCTTTTTTTAATCCACTTTTTTAACATTTAGATTTTTGAATTTAAATCTTGTTCTCTGAAACCAAGAAAGATTAAAAAACACAAAAAAGGTTGCTCTACCGCGTTTTGATAGCCAAGCTATCACCTTCAGAGAGATAATACTAAAATTGACCCTAATATACTAAGAATATTCCCTTCGTGCATGATCGCCATCATCCGTACGCGCATGCGCATTTAATCATACATGTCATAGTGTCACCATTCCTTACCTATCAACCTTAATTATTTTTAACAGAGATGAATGGCCTAAAGGCCCAGCGCAACCATTGATAAGGTGTTCTTCAGCCTTATGGATGGCTAAGCTGAAAATGCATCTGTTACACCAAAATTTAGATTTTTTTTAATTTGCTTTTCAGAAAGGCCATTGTTGTCAAAATTTGACTCTTTTAGATTAGTATTTTGCTCGAAATTTCCATTTACTCTCAAAGTTCGTCTTTGCACAAAATATTTTAAATTTATTTTAAAAATTTGACTTTTTTTCTTCCTTTTTCAACGTCTGGCATTTTCTCGAAAATTGTATTTTTCTCTCAAAATTCGAAATTTTCTATTTCTCAAAATTTGGACCTCTTTTTCTAAACTTTATTTTTTCGTCAAACATTTTATAAAAAGAAGTAGAAATATCAAGAAAAAATATATTCTATGTTGGAACTTTTCAGAAAACTATTTCTTGGGAATATCGCAGTCCTTCTGCGATCCTACTGCTAAAACTACCTAGTCTTTGTTTGCGTTTAGATTGGAGCTAAGAAGCTACGGTCCAATACTACTTTACTATTAATTATATTATTGTATACAAGTATACTAAAATATAAAAAAATCCACTAAAACCATTTCTAGCATCTCTTCTAACATTCTGACAAAGTAATTTAACGATAACGTTGTGTATTTATTTTAATTTAATTTCTAAATGAAAACAGGTGTGTGAGTAAGATGATAAAATTACTCGAAAGATATTCTTTTTCTAAAATTTATCTTTGAACTGTCTTCTACAACCTGCAGTTGTGTATGAAAAATGCCTATAGAAAATGCTCAATTTAAAGACAGTTTGAAGTCAGCTGGAGAAAAATCTTTTATTTTTAAAATTTTTTTCAAATTTCGATTAAATTCATAATTTTAACTTTTATCTCAAATTTAAAGTTTGCACCCGAACATTTAGAATTTGGATATTCTTTCTAAATTCTGGAAGATTAGATGTTTTTTTTTAAGTTCAAGTTTCCTCTTAGTGTCCAACTCTTTTTCTAACTGGCAACAACTTCAATTCCTACGTTTTTTATTTTGGGCAATTTTGGGAATTATTGTTGTTATCTGAATTTGCAATGTCGAAATGCATTTGATTCTTCCGAATTTCGAAAAAAAGTTTTTGCTATCAAGTTATTTATCGTTTTTTTGTAAGTTTTACCTTTAATCTCAAAATTTCGACCTTTTTTGGAAATTTTTAATTTGAGTTAGATTTTTTGCTAAATGCGAAGTATGTTAATCTTTTTACTTTTTTTTTCTCTAAATTCAAAGTGTGAAATCTTGGTATTTACTTCAAACCCACAAATATTTTTTTAAACTTCGATTCTTTCTAGAAACCTAAAAATTTCGCCAAAATTTTTGTAAAAAATATCAGATATCGAAATTCTGAACTTAATCTTGAGTTTTTTGAATTTGGAAATTTTATTCGAAATGTCTAGAAAAGTCTACATTTAGATTGGACAAACTCGTTCTAGAAAAAGTTTAATTACGACCGCGTTTAAACTTAAAAATAACCAGAATTCATTATTAAACATTTCTGAAAATATTAACTTTTTTAAATATTTTAAATTCTCGAACAGAATTAGGATATGATAATTCTTAATGGGACCTGTTCGAACTCGAAATTTTTGGTTTTTTAAATTTGAAATTTTAGAAAAAAGTTGACATTTAGAATTACTCTCTAAATCCGAAGAAAAAGAAGCCATAATTTTTGAAAAAAAAGGTGTGAAGTCAAAATTTTCTAAAACAAATCTCTTATTTCCAAAAGATAAAATCTATTAACAAAAACTAATAACACTCAACATTTTGTCTTGAAACAAAATTCAAAAAATAAACTTTAATATTTCCTGAAACTTTTGGTGTTTTCTCAAAATTGCCAGGGGATTTTTTATAAATTAAATGTCTAAAAAGAAAGCTTATTAAAAAGTTGAACAAATTTTATATAAAGTTTATCTAAAAATATGAATTTAAAGTTGATATGTCGTGATTAAAAGTACAATAAATTCCCAATTAAAGTTGAAATTTGACAACTAAGATAAAAATTTCAATATTTTTTTGGAAGTTTTCACTTGGAATTCAAATTTTGGAGAAAAAAGTCGAATTTTTCAAATCGTAATCGAAATATAAAAAAATCAACTTTATAACAAAAAATTTCAAAATTTTTTATTATGAAATTAAAACTTTTTGAAAAAAATAAATCTTTCGAACTAAGTTAATGGGTTAAAGTTATTAAAAAATCCTGAATTTTCCAGCTTAAAAATGCTTAAGTTTTGTGTAAAACTCGAAATTTACAAAAGAATCGGCATTTTAGACATTTTTTTAAAGGTTCAACCGCCATGTTAGAAAAATTTTAGAAGAAAGTCATAAAAATAACTTATTAAAAAATGTCTTTTTAAAATAATGGCTTATACCATAAGATATTTTGATTTCTTAGTAAAGGGCCTAACATTCAAAGTTTTATATAAAAACGAATTTAAAATTTAAATTTTTAGATTACAAAACTGTAAAACTATTATTACAAAATCCAAGTTATTTTCAAAATTTGGTGTTAAATCTCGAAAAATCGCTTGTATAAATTTCCAGTTCTTCTCAAAATTTGAATTTTTTTTTCAAAATAGGGAGTTAAAGCTTGAAAAACTTGCAAATTCAAAATTATTTTAATAAAATTCATAACGTAAGATCAAAATTTCAGATAAAAAAAAATTTCAACAAAAGTTTAAATTTTTCTAGAAACGAAATATCAGATTTGTGTGTCAAAATTTTGGAAATAATTTGAATGAGTTTAAGATAAAAATTATAAGAATTAGGGCGAAACTTCGAGAATGAACTCGAAATTTTAACAACTTCTTGATTTGAAAATGTTATAATCCTTTTGAATATCCTGAGTATAACCTAAAATCTATTATTTTTTTAAATTTCAACTGAGATATTAAAATGTTTTTTTCGTTAATTGTGAGTTTTGGCTTGTTAATGCCTTTTTTAAAGGGTATTTTACCTTTTTGGTGCCTTGCCTAATTTAACATTTTGCTCACCTTTTTACCTTGCTTGATTGTGCTTAAAATCCAGCCTCTAATAAAAAGAAATGGCGCCAAATTTGAAAAAAAAACATCCTTGCATTTCAGTATGAAAACAAAATGATCCATTAAAAATGGTTTCTAAAAAGGTCTCACATCTGGAAAATTCAGTTCTATCTAGTGTGAAGCCAGCAAATTTCGGGTGGGGGGGCTACAGCCCTAGTTACGGGCCTGATCGCAGTATTCTATATTGTGGGATTATGGACTTGTTTCTCCAACTTTTAAGAAACGTCAACTCAAAATTAATATGAGGACCCCAAAAAATCATTTCTGTTTTAAATATATTTGCTGAAGGATAAACAACAATTATGAAAACATAAATATATTAAAAAATATATGCGCTTACATAAAAATATAGTGTATAAAATTGTAACAAATAGTGTATAAAACAATATAAATAAAATATGTGAGGCTATCCGCCTATCCACTCCTCTAAGTGTATATAAAAGTAAATTGATATGTAAAATATAAAAATTTAAACTTTTCTCTGTCTAAGGGGCACAGGTACATTCTTCTGGACGTGCGAGGCAACCACAATCAATAATAAGCGACCTAAAATGACAATATTAATAATGTAGTATGGCAGAATGCCACCGATATCTTAGAATTTCTGATTCAAGTTGCACTTACTTTGCTTCTTCAATATCACCTGAAAAATAAAGATCACTTATTGCATTTTTTTATTACAATGGATTAGGTACAAGCATGTTTTCCTCATCGAATTCAAGTCTGTGAATTTGGCAAAATAAAGAAATTTCTTTCTGGTTAACTTACCTGCTAAATCTTCAGGTTGCTGAAAAAAAAATGAATATGTCAATCTTATTTATATCGATCGATTTAAGTAAAAAAGTAAGAGTACGCAAACCAGCTCACAAGTAGGGGGAGCTGTAAATTAGAATTAGAGACCGACAGAAGTTTGGGTTTCTCTTTCGGCCTGTTTCGCAAAAAAAAACAGGTTTCGGCCGCAGTTTCGGTTTCAGCCTGAAATAGATCGAAATTTTAGCTCAGCCCACTTGCTTAACTTACTTCAAATCTTAAGTTTAAATTTGAATTTTTAAGAAAAAAATGTAGAACAAACTCGTCATTTATAAAACGTACTCGATACCTACCTATATCGTTTTTAAGGTTATAATTGTAGACAAAAAGTGGATATAATTTTAAGGTCTAAAATGAAAAATTTGGGCAAAAACCAGAATTTACAAATAAAAAATTAAAAATTAGAATTAAGGGTATATTATCAAATTTTTCATTTTAAAATGTAAACACCGACGTCTGAGAAAATAGTCCGACGAGCAACAATTTAGTTTCAATAGATTAAATTTTAAAATAATATGTTGAAAATATGTTACACATTTCGAAACTTTAGGCGTAAGAAGGAAATTAAAAAAAAAACGCCTTCATGTCCAATTTTAAGGTGAAATTTTAGAGAAAAAATTAATCATTTTAAGTTTAAGATCGGAATTTGGCGAAGAAACCCAATGTTCAAAAAAATCCTTACCTTATTAAAAAAATCAAAAATTCTAGTAAAACTTACGGTATTGAATTTAAAATTAAAGATTCGTGGAAAAAATCCCACACTTTGAGGTAAAAATTAAACTTAAAAATAAATCCAACTTCTCTTGCTCTCAAAATTTGGCGTTCGAATTTAAAATTTATAAAAGATGCGAGATTTTTTAGCAAGAAGAATTAAGCTTTAGCTCATAATATAACGAAATAAAAATGACCAGAAAAAGTCTATATTTCGAGTTTAAAGTCGAAATTTTAGAAAAAAAAAATAAAAATTTAAGGCTTTTGACTCAAAATTTTGCGAAGAAGCTAAACGTTTCGAAAACACTCCTAATTTTTGTATAATAAATATATTTTAATTTCTAGTTTATCCCAAATATTTGACTTGATCTCAAATATTCGAATCTTTTCGAATTATCATTTAAATCCCAAGTACCATCGAGAACCATTTTGACGTATCAGGAAAATTTAAATTTTTAATTTAAAGTCGAAACTTCGACAAGAAATCAACATTTTGCGATTAAATTTTAAATTTTGAAGGAAAAAAAGAAAAGAATTGATTCAATTCAATTTTTGTCAAGACTTTGCCTTTTTATTTACTCTGACAATTTTCACTTTCAATTTAAAAATTTTTATAAAATATACAATGTTTTAGTTAAAACATTTTTAGTGTTTCGAAAGAAAAGTTCCCTTTTCTCAAAAGGTTCAAAATTTGTAAAAATAAAATTTAAATGTTAACACGAAATTTTTAAAAAAAAGCCGAGATTTTAGGCAAAAACTCGGAATTTATATAAAAGAGGTTTAAAATCCAAATGTTGGATTAACTCAACATTTTTAAAAAATAACAAAGATTTGACCTATTTCTGAGAAAATTTTGGAAAAGATAACATTTCAAAACTAGCGAATTAAGTCAATAATTTGAGAACAAATGTTTGTAAACCCATTTTTTTTAATTTGCGCCTTGATTCAAAATTTAGACTTTCTTTATCAAGTTTTAAATTAAAATCTCAAAATTTTACAAAATTTAATAATTGTAGAGTAGAAATACCAAAGGGGTAAGTGCCCAAAAAATATGTTTTTTAGTTTTTACTTTAAATGGGTACTAAATATCATCACCAATATCCCCAGCAAAGCACCAAATGCTAATCCTTTTTGTTTGGCTACTAACTTAAATTAATAAATTAATTAACTTAATAAGTAATACTTCATAACGTAACGTTTTGCTCGAATAACTCCAAACTGCTTATTTGGTACTTAGCCCCTGTGGTATTTTCTCTCTACAATTAAACTTGGAATTTTGAGACAACAGCTAACAATTTGAAGAAAATTTTAAAATTTAAATAAAAAATTCCAATATTCGCCTATTTTAGTCACAAAATATTAACTTTGAAGTTGAGTATTTTGCTTTTTTCTTGACATTTTGTTTGAAACGTTACATTTTCTTGAAAATGTTGAAATTTTGAGCAAAGTTTAAACTGAAAATGTTGAAAAAAAGTCGAAATTTTGTCAAATAGGCAGTAGCCAGCGTCTTGGTTTTCTTAGTATCGATTGTGAATGCACCTTTGAATATAACACTATATATTTTAAGTATTTAACTATTACTAAAAGTAACTATTAGTAAAAGTAATATGTAAGTTAGCTCCTGAACTAGTAAGAGTAAATCAAGATATAGATAAAATCAAGAAAAAACACTGGGAAAAATTTACAAAAGACATGGAACACGACTTATATGGATCACAAAAGAAAATGTGGAAAATGATAAGACAAAGAAAGGATATGAATGAATTCACACGAATAAATTATATCACAGAGGAATAGTGGACTGAACACTTCAAAAACTATGTGGAGAAACAGAAGAAAGTGATAGTGAAGATGGTAATGAAAATAACGAGACTAGTTATGATAGATTTCAATTATCAGAGGAAGAAATAAACACGCAAATAAAACGATTACAGAACAAAAAGGCACTAGGTCCAGATGGAATATGCATCGAGCTTATCAATTATGGAGGGAAAACTTTGTGCACATGGATTCAGAAACTATTCAACAACATAATCAATACCGGAAAAGTACCAACAGAATGGAAGGAAAGCATTTCGATATCAATACTAAAGAAAGGAGGCAGGAGAGAACCAGAAAACTATCGAAGAATCAGCTTATTAAATACCATGCTAAAGCTGGTAACTGCAATAATGAAATATAAGATAGAAGAAACATTAGACATAGCTGAGGAATAACAAGGTTTCGGAAAAAAACCGTAGCACTATAGATGCGACTTTTATCATAAGACAAATAGTTGAAAAGTCAATTAAATAAAACAAGCCTGCATACACCTGTTTCGTTGATCTAAAAAGTGCCTTCGACAGAGTAAAACGAAATGACATTATAAAACTATTACAAACAAAACAAATAGACGATAAGATTATAAAACTAATTAAAGAAATAAATGTGGACATCAAAACATAGGTCAGAATGTCAGAGAAAAAGAGGAACGAGATACATAAATATAAAGGGAGGAATACGACAAAGGGACTTGCTTATCCCAATATTGTTTAATTTGATAATAGACCAAATAATCCACGAACTAAAAGAAGACAGAAAGATACAGAACGGGACCACACCAAATTAATATACTATGCTACGCGGACGATACGGTATTGGTAGCCAATAACGAAGATGATCTGCAAAGACAACTTCATTCATTTAATATGAAGGCACAAGAATACAACATGCAAATTTCTTTAGAAAAAAACCAAGTGCATGGTAACTAGTAAAGAACCACGCAAATGTAAACTGGAATTGGAAGGTGAACAGGTGATAACTTTTAACTGTCTGGGAGCAAGCCAAAGTAACAAAGCAAACGTTCAAAGGATAAAGGTGAATAGCTATTTAAAACAAGCCATTTGGAGAAACAAATTCATGATCGCAGAAAGCAATATAAAAGTATATAAAACAACAGTGAGACCAATAATAAACATATCCAGCAGAAACAAGCGCGGACGCAAAGGGGACAAAACAGAAAAATAAACAGTGTGGAAATGAAAATATTAAGATCAATAAAAGGCATAACATTTAAGAGGTAGACAACCAATTGTAACATACGAGAGAAATGTAACATACAAGACGTCAACAATAGAAACGAGAAAGAAAAAGTTGAACGAACGTGTAGATAGGATGAGACCAGATCAACTAGCAAATATCTCTAAAACCAATAAACCAAACAGCAAAAAATCAGTGAAAAGACCAAAAAAACGATGGCAGGCCAACATATAGTCATCAACAACAGAAAATGAATGAAACAGACAAAGAGGAGAGAGCCTAGTCGTACGAAGAAGAAGCGACGACGACGACGACGACGACGACGACGACGACGACGACGACGACGACGACGACGACGACGACGACGACGACGACGACGACGACGACGACGAAGACGACGAAGACGACGAAGAAGAAGAAGAAGAAGGAGAAGAAGAAGAAGGCTAGTAAGGAAACATTTAAATTTTTGCTGCTTGTTACTGTTTTTGTTTAATTGTACAAATCTGTATACACTAAATACAATTTTGATAGGTTTCGATTTTGATTCAGACTTTGGCCGAAACCAGAGCAGAAACTCGGTTTTGGTTTCAGTTTTGGCCAAAAATCGGTCGGTCTCTAATTTTATTAAAATATGTACGTTGAACAACCTTGGTACCTTTACTGACATGCAGATAATGCATGCAGAACTAAAGTTATGTATGTGCACAAATAACACCTGAAATTGTAGCCATCGCTGATTTAAGCATGTTTTCAAAAATAAAAGAAGACAATTTAAGCATATTTTAGCATATTTTTAATCTTCTTTTACAATAGTTATTAATTAACCTAATTCTGTGATGTTTATACATAAATAAGGGGTGTCCAAAGTTAATATTTCTTACTTTTATTGAATCTAGACATCAAGGAGTATTGTATACTGGGTTGTATTTTTGTCTCGTGAAGGTTGTACTCTTATGTAAATCGCCAGGTATAAATTTATAGCAATTATATTCTACGTATACTATAAAGGTGGCTATTAAAAAAATGTCAGATTGTCTTCTAAATAAATCAGGAATGAATGGACTTGGATTGTGTACAAGACAGAAGATGAGGTATTAATTCATCTGTCGGATGTCATGAGGTGAAGTAAGTAAGTAATATTTTTAAAGTACTTACAAAACATTTTCCTTTTTGGGTTACAATATCTCCTTGTACCGAGAAAGCTTTTTCAAAATCTCTACTTTTTATCTGGCTGCTTTTATAGTACTGTAACAAATAATACAATTAAAACTCCTTAATATAACAATTTATATTAGGGTATTGGGGCACTAAAAATACATCATACGGCATAGTTTGTTCATACTTAGTACGAAAAAGAAATTAAAAAAAAACTAGATCTTAATTTTTTTAATACTCTCCCCTCGCAAAAGGTAACCTTATTATGACTTTGGAGCACTATGAGTAGGATGAGGAACTAAGGATAGATCGCTATGAATAATAGCTTTTTAAAATAAAAATAGTTTTTCGGGAAAAATTCTACTCGGTAACGAATTTTGCACTTTAGAAGTTCTGCAGATAAAAGAGTCCATAGATAGAAGTCCTCAGTATGCTGAGGTGGATCGCACAGGAATCTGCTGCATCTAGTCTCTGCCTGCATTCGACTGTCTTGTATATCTCAAGAATGTTACCCTTGAGCGAATTTGAACCATCGGCTCACGCGAGTATCTCCCATGAAAGTACTTTTAGAAAAGAGACAACTCGTCAACCATTCGCCTGTGCTTTAGTGTTTCAAAAGACTCTGTCACATTCTCATCATGAATTAGGCGAACTGCTCTTCTTTGAATTGAATCGAAAAGAACCAACGTGTGCTGTCGGAGTGAACTCTAAACACACTATTCAAGTGTTAGCTTAATTTGTGCTTAAAGACAGCTGTTGTTAATGACTACTAACTAACTCAACCACTAGAAGACAAGATTTCATTAGTTTCAGATATTTGTCTATTTTCTACTGAATGTGTTAGATTTTTTCCCTACTTTATGTGCTATTTATATTCAAATTTTATCACCTGTTGTCATTGTTGAAATTCTCGGAATCAAGAAAAAGCATCGTTATGTTTTCATCTAATTCTGCTGATTGGTGACCAATTGTTTTAAATATAATTTGGAAAACCTTTTTATAAATATTCTGTCGTGGCGTTACATTAATTAAAAAATCTATCACTTTATCATTTTATTTATTCATATTTTTAAAGAATGGTAACATTATTGGTTCATACATTATCTGTTTCTAAATATACATATACAGAAGTAAATACAATTACTTACTTTTGGGCGCATACAAAGTCGCTGAAATAAAAATTATATATTTACTTAGATTTTATAAGTTTTGAATACACTTTTTGTCGATCTGAAAGCTCAGCATATGCTTTTTCGTTAAAAAATCGAGAAGCAAAGGCCCATCTCGAATGCCAGAATGGTGGTGGCGGCGGCATACATCCATATCCTGGAGGACTGGGATAACCAGAAAGTCCTCTGTTGAATGCAAACGCATCTAAGGATCTATGTTTCTGAAAATAGTTCATAAAAAGTGTATATATAATAAAATATTAACTTTATTTTATTCTATTAGTTCCATAAGTACGTTCATACTTACCCAAGCAAACGTTGCTGGAATAACAAAATTTCCAACAATAAAGCACACTTTACCAAACTTTCCACCAAATCTATGCCTCATTATTTTACCAAGATTCAGAAAACAGATGGGAAGGTATACTGATATTTGTGGATCATGCACATCAAAGTTTATTAAAATCTGCTTTTAATTATCTTAGATAAGCTTTAATAACACCACTAATGAACATCTATTGATTGCAAAATTAACGAACATTATGCATTATGTTTACTGTCTATCTATTGATGGAACACTGTCAATGTTTACATATTCTTTTTTTAAATTATACCTTATATTACGCTCGCTTTTAATACTATTCATTAATTACCTTTTGTTTTACATTTAAAACCGTTTCGGAAGCTTTTGGTATGAAATCCTGTATCATCTAGGCCTTTCAACTAAGCAGCATAACATTAACATGTTAATGATCGTTTTAGTCGGCTTTTTAAAATATTGGAAGGATTTCTTTAATAGAAAAAAAATAATGAAATGATATCTTTGAGACAAACAGCTAAAGCTAGGCTTTCTTTTTAGAGCTAAAAAGAACTTCACATCTCATCAGCTATTAACAGTATACAAAGCTCAATTTAGGCCAACACTAGAATACTGTTCTCGTGTCTGGAGTTTAGCCCCAAAACACACTTTAGCTCTCTTGGATTCAATTCAAAGAAGAGCGATTCGCCTAATTGATGACGAAAGCTTAACCGATTCTCTCGAAACGCTAGAGCATAGGCGTATGGTAGGTGAATTGTTTCTTTTCTACAAGTACTATCACGGAAGATGCTCGTTGAAACTAATAGGATTGATCCCCCCAAGGGCAAGGTTCTTGAGGCATACTAGACAGCAAATTCCTATGCGGTCCAGTTTGACATAGTGAGGACTTCTGTCTATGGAGACTCTTTTTTCTATAGAACTTTCAAGTTATGAAACTTGTTACCGAATGGAATTTTCCCCAAAAATTACAACCTGTCCTTGTTTAAGAAGGCGGTTATTCGCCATCTATCCTTGTTTCCGCATCCTACCCGCAGTGCTTTGAAAGCATAATGGGTTTACCCTTTGCGAGTGGATTAAACTTAAAAAAAAACAAATTAATGTTCTTCTGATTCTTGATTTGTTATGTGCTTGTGCCTTGTTGAAATCTATTTAAGGATAATTTTAAAGCCTGAATTAATAAACAGTAAAAAATGTATTGATTTCTGGGCAATTTTCCTTCAGTCTTTTCTTAATTGTTACATTTTTATACTGAAAATTTCTTTTGTTTTTGTCTAGACAACCCTAAAGCGATTTAGCTTTCATTTTTGTTTCAACAGTTGCAAGCAATTTAACGCGATGTAGCTTTTTAGCCAGCAGAATCAAATCAGGGCATTTTATTATTTCTGGTTTATTTCAGTTAATTAGGACGGGCAGCCCTTAAGGCTCTGAGGAATGTAAAAACAAACTCAGTGCTGGTATGGAACTGCCACCTAGCTTTAGAACGTCTATCACAGGAGAATGGAATTGATTCAATATGGATCAAAGAACATTCTGGGAAAGAGGGAAACAAACGCGCTGAAAAACTAGCGAGGAAGGGTTCGGAGGGACAATTCGTTGGACCAGAACCAACCCTTACCCTGGCCAGATTAACCGTAAGATCCTAAGATCTTAACGACGAAATCCATCGTAAACACAAAGCCCAATGGGCATCAATAAGAATAGGGATGCAAGATAATTTTAATATCAATATAAATATTGACAGCAGGCAAATATCGATAATCGTTAATATCGAATATTTTTTTATCGATTATCAATATCTTGGAAATTAATAAAAAAAATGTAAACGGAGCTCCACTATTAGAAATTTCTACGTATTTCGGGCATATTATTTTTGGTGACCAAAAAAAAAGACCTCTCGATTTCCATATTTCTATCTATCATTGGGGACAATTGGGTGATTGGTATCGGCTAACGAGCAATATCGATAATATCATATTTATGATGTTATAATTTCGATATAAATGTCGATATGATATTATCGATAATATTGGTCAGCCGGTATATCTTGCATCCCTAAATAAGAACATGCTGACAGACTCACGCATTTATTAGAATGCCGTGCAGGAAACGGGGGCAAAACTATGCCTACAACTTTCAAAAAATAACCTTTCCCTTCCCCTGGTGAGACCAACCGTAAGATTCCTACTTAACGAAGAAATTTATCGTGAACACAAAGCCATATGGGTATCAATAAAATGCTGATAAACTCACGTATTCATTAGAATGTCGTGCAGGAAAAAGGGCAAAACTATGCCCACAACTTTCAAGGAATAACCTCAGGAAATTTGTAGAGATTTGGGCAGGTCATTGTCGATTAAACAAACACCTCCACAGAATGGGAATTATAAACGACCCGAGTTGTAGGGGGTGTTTACAAGAAGATGAGAATGTTGAGCACGTGATGTGTCACTGCCCGGCACTAGCATCAATCAGAGGATCCGCGCTGGGGGACATCTGGCCTAGTGTGGTAAGTTTAAGAGAGTCGCATCCAAGGGACGTTTTCCAGTTTCTCAACAAGGTTGGGTGGCTAAATGAATGATCAAGGATACCTCAATCATGAAAATAGCACAATGGGGCCGAAAAGGGTGGCCTAAGTGCTGGCCTAAACTCTGGGCAATCCACCTCGAATCCAGAATACAGAAAGTAAATGAATTCCTAAAGTGAACGAATTCTTAATGATTTTTAGTGCATCTTGACATTTATGTTTATCCCGGGAATGGTGTTTTAACTTCTTATAAAAATAACTTACCTGACCGTCAATTCCCTTCATCCTAGTAGTTGCACTAACTTCAAATTCTTTACACCACTGGTCTAAAATATTCGTTGGTTTTGATGATCTTTGTTGCGGTGTTGTAGTTGTGTGGCTTCCACCACAATAACGATTGCAGATGTGATCAGCTGGTCTAAAATTAATTAATAAAATAAATTTGCATATATATAGGTGTGTTACCAAAAATTGACACAAGTCAACTTATGTTACTTTTAAATGTATGAGCGTTAACAGCTTAAATTTTGGACGATTAAAATTTTTACGTTAATTAATTATCTAATTATCCATGGATTTGTAAGGTTTCTTTTTGTAAGAAATTAAAAAACTTTATGCATTTATAAACATTTATTACAAATTTTAAACCAGTTTTTCCTTTACCTTTTACAATACCACGTATAAATGTAATATTTGTCACAAATCACTGATAACTAAATTTTTGGATGCCGTAAGTAACCTTCCCTTTTAATTCAGTTTGCTTTGAAAAGAATTTAGTCTACATTATCAAATAATGTTGGTAGTGTATATTATACTATGATTTGTTTTAAATTTTTATAAACAAGGCTAAATGTGTGTCATATAGTACAAATCTCTGAAAGAAAAGCGCCGTAATATTCACGCAGTCAAAGTTTGAAAATAATGGAGTAACATAATGAATAGAATACCCAAATTTAGTGTAGCATGTATTATAAAAACTATTCGAGAGATAGAAAGTTCAAAAGATCGCAAAAAATAATAAGCTTTCCAAAGTTATATCAGACAAGACCAAGATACCTGTTGTTTACATTTTCAAAAATCAGAAACAAGTAACATTAAGTCACATTATCTCAGAACTATACAAGGTAACAGGAGTAAAATTCTCCATAGTACATTGTACGTTGCCAACACTAATGGGCATCCCAAAATTATATCAGACAAGACAAAGACACCTTTTCTTAACATTTGCAAAAATCAGAAACGAGTAACATTAAGACACATTATCTCAGAACTGTAAAAGCTAGCTGGAGAAAAATTGTCCACAGTGCGTTGCCAACAATGGTTAGACAATCTGGATTGAAATTTTACAAGGTAAATATTGATTTTACATATTTGCTGGCACTTTTTTTTATATTTATATTAACATGTGGGCAAGTACAATTGAAATTCAAAAGCTTCAACCGCTGATTTAAGCAAATCTAACAAACCTGAACTCTCATCCAATGATCCAACACATATTTACTCAAACCAAAAAGTTTATTTACTATTTGCGAGGAAGACCAAAAAAAAAAATCAAAACAGAAAAAGTTTTCCAAAAACGAACTGTCAAGTTCCCAAATGGAGCATTGATGTAGGGTTGTGTGTCAGAAAATGGCGTGGAAAAAATGCAGTTTGTAAACGAAATAATAAATGCTGCAAAATATTAGAATAAACTACAACATAACTTGATACCAGTTATTGGTAAATGGAAAAATAAAAGTTCGAAAAAAAATTTTCTCTTTTATCAGGACAGGATATCCTGTTACTTAGCAAAACAACCAAGAATTGGTTTGGGAATCCATGATATCTTCAGGATACTACGGCCATCCAGCAGGTAAGACTTTAACTATAATTTAAAAATGGGACATGAGATGAAAAAAGAAATTGAGAAGTAATCCTTAAAGAACTTTGTCTGCTCTGAAGGAGAAAATTTTATAAACCTGGTGAAATATTTCAGCAGAATATTTCCAAACATTATATTCAATATTCTACATAGAAATAAGATGGTGATAAACGCGAAAAGAGATTTGATAAAGTTTTATAAACTGAACGTCCAAACATTGGAAACAAGGAAATAAAAAATCAATAAATAATTATAGAGGAATTAGTGTTATCCCGTCAATCTCAAGACTCTTTACCACAATAATAATAAATAAAATAGAACAGTACATGAATGACTTGAGCAAAGAACAATCAGGATTCCGCAAAAATATATCATGCCTAGATAATATATTTATCATGAGACAAGTCCTAGAAAAGAACAAAGCCAAGAACCTTGTGACACATATGACGTTTATAGATTTAGAAAAAGCATATGACAGTGTGCCGAGAAAACAACTATGGATGGCTATGAGAAGAATGAATGTCGGAGAAAATAGTAGTTTGTGCAACAAGACCGGATATGATGTCCATATCGCACAAGAACGAAGTTTGAGCACGACGCCGAAGGCGTTCGAGTGCAATATGGACAATCCGCTCGGGTTGTACAGCGAATTTTTCCCACGACTACGATTCCTCAAAAACAAAAATACGGTTTAACAAATATTTTTTTCGTTAAATACGTCAACTTGACAAATTCTATGGTATAATTTTGAACCTAAAAATGACATTCGTTCTTATCGCATGGTCATGATTGGTCAATTTCATTTCCACACTGGGGTGGATATGAAATCGACCAATCACTACGCGATTTACGTTATATCCGTTCACTACACTGATATGACCCATCTATCCTGCTCGCAAGTTATAAAGAAAACAGTAAATATACGGGTGGGAGCGGGAAAATATATTACACTCACTACTGTTTGCGGACGACCAAGTAATTTTTGCTCAAGAAAAAGATGACATGGAGTATTCAATAAGGAAACTGAAAGAAGAATATGAATTGTGGAGACTTAAACATGAGCAAAACTGAACACCTATGTATTGGGCAAGAGGTTGCAGATTTTAATCTAGAGAACGAAACCGTCACCAGTTGTCAAATCTTTAGATATCCTGGATCAATAGTACATCGAGATGGTACCTGTATAAGAAACATAGAAACAAAAATAGCATGAGGAAGACAAGCTACAAGAGCAATTCACGGATTGATTTCGAACAACACACTTACGAAAAAAAAACAAAAAAGATTTTTTAAAGCATAGTACCAAATATTACTCTATATGGCGCAGAAGTATAGCCAGTAACAAATACAATAAGGAATAAAATAAGAACATTGGAATTAGACTCTATGAAACGGTGCCTACAGATAACAAAAAGGGACCCCAAGTGAGAACTAAAGAAATATGGCAACGAATGGGAGTAAAATGTTCAATAACAAGAAAGCTAGAAAACACTGCGATGGTGTGGACACGTCCAAAGAATGCCAGAACACAGATGGCCAAAAGGAGTATTGGAATGGGAACTGCCAGGGAGAAGGCGGAGAGGACGGCTTTAGGATGGGAAACCTATATTCGACATGCAATGATATATAGAGATCTGAGGGCAAGGGAATGGGATGTGAGAGAGCTATGGAGGGAAAAAACGGCGAACTCATAACGGGAAAGAGCCGAAGAAGAAGAAGAAAAAGAAGCAGAAAGAAGAAGAAGCAGAAGCAGAAGAAGAAGAAGATGAAGAAGAAGAAGCAGCGTCCAAACATTTATTTGTCGGAGATTTCTGCTAAATATTACATTTGTGTATTGTCTTAGCAGAAGGAAACGAAAAAAAAATGGTTAAAGATATGTAATAAATGTTTAAAAATGGATAAAGATTCTTCATTTTTTATACAAAGAACTCTAACAAACCCATTAATTTTACATTTCCATAGTAAAAAAAAATCATACCGTCCAAACATTAAGTTGTTAGGCCTCGTATTTAAATCGCAACAACTTCTAATGAATGTAGTTTAATGGTATGTAACGAAACATGCAGGCTATAAGTTGGAAATACAGTCAACATTGGAAAAAACGAAGTCCACATATAACGATCAACCACTTATAATAAACAAAATTATCATGCAAAGCTCCATACAGTTCTACAATTTTGAAATAGAGTCGTATAGGCTTTTACACCTCTCAGCACTGCGACTCATTAGGATCTTTTGTGCGGACTCCAATTTTTTTAATGATTGTCCAAGATGTTTAGACTTTTTACATAGTCTATTATCTTTTTAGGAGCTGTTTCTTTTATTTTTAGGATATCAGGGTCACCCTTTCAAGAAATTTGAGCCTTTTACAGAACTGCGCTATGCATTCGCATAGTAGGTGTTCTGTTATTTCTGTTGATGCGTTACAGAATCTGCAGTTTTATTCATCCACTTTTTCCATCTTCTTAAGGTGATAGGATGATTAAGGGTAGTGTCCTGTGAAAAGTCCCGTTATTATTCTTAAGTCGTCCTTGTCCAGTTCGAGAAGCTCCCCAGACTTCTTTTTTGATATAGTGATGGACTTTTTCGACTGCCTTAGGCCTGCAGTTTTCCTCCAGTATGACAGCCTTTGGTTTGTGTCTCAAGTATCTATTTTATTTTTTACGTGCCTTTTGTAAGACTACAGTATGGTTCTGGGCAGAAGAGAGGTGTGATTGAATCCTCTTTTGCCAGTCTATCTGCCTCTGCCTCTTCTATGCCTTGATGCCCTGGAACCCACATCAAAGTTACTTCATTGTTTGCAGCCAGTTGCTTCAGGAATTGTTTGTATTCCTAGGCCATTTTTCACTCTCTTCTGAACGACTTAGCTTCTTTAATGCAGCCTGAATATCCGAAACGAGTCCTTTTTAGAGGCATTTTTTTTACGCACAGAGTTATAGCAAGCAGTTCTGGTTGGAAAATTGTGGTAGTGTTTCCCAGGGGTTCGGAGAGTCCTTAAATTAGGACTTCCATATTCCTAGTCCTATTCCTTCTGTTTGTTTGGTTCCATCTGTGTACTAGACAGATGCTTTGTTTGCTAGCCTTTCACTGTGTCTATTCCATGTCTGGGCGGTCCCCGACTAACCACTTCGTATGGAACAACAAAGTCCAGTTGTGTAGGCATTTGATCTGTTGGTTTGGCATTGGATCCCAGTGGAATTTTCTCTCTCTCTCTCTCTTGATTGGTGGCCAACCAAGCTCCATAAGAAAATATGTAAAATTTCTTGTTCGTGTATAATGAACATCCTACTATAAGGAACTATTCAAAGATCCGCTTGGTAGTTCGTTATACCCGAAGTTAACTGTATTTACAGCAATCGTATTATACTGATGAGACCACGGAAGGCCGACACAGGTCTATGGTGAGTGTTTGATGGTTTAAATGCAGTTTTTCCAATGTTCTTCTTTGCACTTCTATTATCCACTTTTTAGAATACAAAGGAGTATCCATATTCTTTCGTTTGTCAGGAACACTTTTCACAATTTATATTTCTCTATTTGACTTTTTTTGACTTATTTAGAGTCTTAATGTTACTTATATTGGTTTTTTTTCTACTTACACTTTTCCTTGACTCGTGGCACCTTCCAGAAGATTTCTGTTCGTAGGAAGTCTAAAAAGAACGACGTTTGTATTAATTTCGCATTACCTTATCAGTGCTTGTTTTTCAAATTATTTTTATGTACTAAGTTGAATTTATGGTCTTGAATTTATGGCGTTTTTTTATTATATCAGATTCTTAGGATGCGTTTAGATTAGACACTTTATTCCGCATATTTCTCTTTGACATAAAAATATATCATGTGTAAACCATTCTGAGAGAAGCTATCTGAGACTACTCACACAGTTGCGATAAATTACACGACATAAAATGTCGGTACAAATTTCAACCATTGTCCGACATATATCTCAGAAGTTGTAGTCGTCTACTTTCTCTCGAGATATTTCATGCCATTAACTATTGTATATCACTTATAATATTGAGATACTATTCCATATAATTTGCAAATTTAATTGGACAAATTTTGTTTATTTAAAGTAGTAAAGACATTTTATATCGACACTTTATCTCGGCTAGAAGTGTCAGCAATTTTATTCAGCTACATTTGTATCATAGTGTAAACGGGTAAGGAAATTTGGTCTGAGATTTCTATCATGAAATAAGTCTCTAATCAAAACGCACCCTTAGCTGTATATTTTCAATTAAGGAAGTGTTAGAAGATACTTACGGCTTTTGTTGCTTTCTCACTTTGTCCAGTTTAAAAGCAATGAATGGGCCTTTGGTCTGGACCGCAGGGAGTGGTGCCATTGGTTCGGGCTTCATAGAAACTTCCATTTTTTTCTTCATAATAACGTCATTATCACACGATATACAATTGACGTTCCTGATGAAATAAAGTGTTTAAATGTTTTCGCATTTGCTTGGCGTTTCAGATTGTACTTAATATATTTGCTAGCAGGCTGCTTCTCGTTCAGCTTTGAACCTGGACATGGTTTTAAGTTGTTTGTGCACCTCTGCCAATTTTTGGTTTAAGAAATCTTTTAGGGGTATCATATCTGAACGATCCAGCTTTGTGCCAACCCTCTGACCGATTTCATTGAGAGCCTCTTCGAAAAGCGCTTCCTAAATAAAACGAATAATTACTTAACCACGAAGAAAATAGAATTACCATCTTTATTAGTTTTATCATTAAGGCTAGGAAGATTCATTTTTAAAAAACATAGCGAGGTTTTTTTACATATATTTAAAAATCTTTCATTGACTAGATTTAGACTTAAAAGCTTCTTCCGAGATTGATACCGTATCAAGGAACTGCTAAAACTTTTCTATTTTGCCCGTCATCGTAGGGAGCTTCTCCAGAAATGAGGAAAAAACTATATTTAAGACAAAAACGTGGTAGCTCAGTATTCAACAATAGCAGGAGACGGAACTCTTCCGAAGTGAATTTAACCATGGATGCTATAGATTTATTTTTGTATTATGTATTTTGAATTAAATTACTTACCTGATCAGTAAGTTTGCCTATAGCTTCCTCAAGACCCCTGGTTATATCTTCACAAGCCTGATCAAATGTATCATAAGACACTTTTTTTGTGAGCATGCATAAATCAACTTTATCTGCCAATGCTTCTTCTACTTCTAGTTTGTCTGCTTTAGCTTGTTTAAGCTCTTCAACATCTGCTACCACAATCTACAAAATACTATACTGAAACAACAGGCAGGCATTTGAGCTATTTGAAAAGTCTAAATAAGGTTTCTACTTTTTTACTACGTAGTTGTAGGAAATTATGCCCTGACAATATAGCTATTTCATTGGAGAATTATCAACGTAATGTACATAGGTAAATGTACCAACGAGAACTAAACTAGCTGGCTACCAAAAGGCAAATTCCAACTGGTTCACCTCGTTTTTTAAATAAGACCGCTATCTCCTCCAAAATCCCAGCCCTACTACAACACGGCATAATGGAACTTATAAATCCACTAGCGACAATTTTCAAAGTTAGTTACACGTTATGCTACATTCCAATAAGCTGGATAGATGTAAATGTGGCCTATATACCAAAGGGACATATAGATCCATTAGACTAACGTCATTTCTCCTTAAAACAATGGAGAAGATTATGAACCAACACATTAGAAGCGAAGTACTGTCAAAGAATCCGCTTCATGATAACCATTTTGCCTATCAAGAAGGCAAATCCACAGAGACAGCCTTACACAATCTTGTCAAAAAGATAGAAAGTGCACACTCAAACAAAGAAATAGCTCTTTGTGGATTTATAGACATAGAGGGTGCTTTTCATAACACCTCATATGAATCCATAAAAGCAGCAGCTATTCAAAAAAGGTTTTGAGAAACCTACCATCGGCTGGATTGTCTCCATGTTAGATGGTAGGAGAATCAAAGCAACCTTAGGCAGTGATTCAAGTCACAGTGAGCGCAGCAAGGGGTTGTCCCCAAGGAGGTGTTTTATCTCCACTGCTGTGGTCCATCGTGGTTAGTGACCTTCTAAATATACTGCATTACTCGGGCATTGAAGCAATAGGTTATGCAGATGATATTACTGTCATTATCAGGGAACAAAAACGATAAAATCCTATCGGATTTAATGCAAAAAACCCTGAACACCATTAACAACTCGTGTTCATACCAAGTGTTAAGTGTAAATCCAAATAAAAAAATTATAATTCCTTTCACGAAGAGAAGGAAGCTATATCTAACAGCTCCCACTATGAATGAAGTTCAACTCAACTTCTCAAGTGAGACTAAATATCTAGAAATAGTACCTAGACCAAAAGCTCACCTGGAATTCTCATTTGACTAGAATAATCAAGCGAGCCACAACAGCGTTCTGGACGCGCCGCAGACTGTTTAGCAAAACTTGGGGTCTGAAACCGAAAATGATCTATTGGCCATATAGAATGATAATTACATCCCTGATCACATACGCTTCTTTAGTATGGTGGCCAAAAATAATGAAAAAGACAGCACAAAACTAACTGAACATAGTTCAAAGGTATGTATGTCTGGGCATAACAGGCGCAATGAACAGCTGCCCAACAGCAGCAATGGAGGCAATGCTAGGTCTAACTTCTCTCCACCTTTTAGTAAAGAGGAAAGCGTTCAAAGAAGCCTCAAGATTACTGCAATTAAAACAATTTAAAGAAGGAGACTTCACTGATCACATGAGAATCCTCAAGGAATGTAGCCACTGATTTTAGCGAAATCGGTTGATTACATGCAATCCAGGTACGAATTTGATCATTCCTTTGAGGTGGACTTAGATAGCCACACCGACGCTCAATCAGTACCTGAAGAAAAACACAAATTATCCATCTGGTTTACAGATGGATCAAAGATAGCACATGGGACTGAAGTGGGAATTTATGGCCCTAACTATAGGTTATCTAAAGCCTTGGGAAAAGACCCAACTGTCTTTTAAACTGAAATACATGCAATAGAACTCTGCGCCTACGAGTGTCTTCGAAGAAGCTTGAAAGGAACAAGGATCTACATTAACTTTGACAGCCAAGCGGCAATAAAGGCTCTCAGCAGCTGCCTTGTCAAATCCAAACTAGCTTGGGACTGTCAACAAACGTTAAAGCAACTGGCTAAACACAACAGGATCAGCCTTAAGCTAAGTGCCAGGGCACAAAGCAATACAAGGAAATGAAGCTGCGGACCAACTCGCTAGAGAAGGGATCTGCATCAGCATTTCTTGGACCTGAAACGGCTTTTGGTTTTTCTAAAAGTCAAATCAACAATGAGGTCAAAAAATGGGAAACAAAGTCAAGAATCTCCCACTGGAAGATTGTATCCAGGACTACGGCAGGCGAAAAGATTCATATCTGGAACGCTTGAAAAGACAAAGGTCTACTTAGAAGTCAGCAAATCCGAATTGAGGACCTAACCGGCGTCTTAACAGGACATTGCCCTATGAGGTACCACCTCAAGAAAATGGGCCAAGCTGAAACAGACCTATGTGGCTTTTGCGCAGAAGCTGCGGAGACTGCAGAACATGTGCTATGCAAGTGCGATGCGCTTGCACGCAAAGGCACGTCCAACTTGGATGGGACGTCCTTAGACCCCTCAGATGTGAAAAAAGCTCAATCCCAGGTCCATAATAAACTTCTACAAGAGTTTCAACCTGGGAACTATATAGATTAGGGTATGCACAAAAGATCTTCTTAGGTCGAGGTGCGGGGTGGACGAAGAGAAACACGAAACGACCCACAAAGCAATGACCTGCTCGAATTACTGTGGAAATTTTAAAAAGTAAAAACGTTTAACGAAATATATCAGTTGATCGAAATTTAAAAATATGAATTTCAAAGAAATGTCAAGCTCTGTCGCATTGAGCGGCTGTCCATCTGTAAGTGCGTTGCCACGGATTTGATTCGTAGTCTGACTTTCGACTTTAAAGTAAGATTTACTGGAAACGAAGTTTTGTCCACATCGGTGGTCAGTCATTACGTTAGTTTTACTATTAAGAAGCATCATCCTAAAAGTGTTTTTTCGAGTAAATTCAATTCATTCGTACAAGCTTCTATCGAAATATTTTTCTTTGCGTTTTTTTTTTGATCAACATGAAACAAGCATGGGTGAAAATAAGATTGAAATAAGCTTCTTTTAAATCATTAATTTTAAGCAGAGTCCGCTAAGGGAAGCTTACATTAACACAATTTTGCAGCTCGTCTTTCTCCTGTTGGAACTTCGAAGATGATTCAGTAATAAGAGCCACATCTTCCTCAATTTGGAGAACTTTATTGAAGAGATCTAGCAAATTTTCAGGCATAATGTCTTGCAAGTTCCTGAAATTAGTAAACCCTGTGTAGGTCGTGCAAAGTAAAAAGTTTGATCATGCATGATTCCATTGCTGTTGTCATGTAATAACCTGCTAATTTATTGTACCTACATGACGTATTCTTTAATTGTTCCCATGTCCCTTTCCATTTCGCCCAGCTGGGTTAGCACGGCACAGAGCTGGTTGTTGTATGTTATGTCCAGTATATTTAGTTGATCAAGTATCTGATCAAATTTTATTTGCATTTGCTTAGGAATATCTAAAAGTAAGCAGTATTTGGTACTGGATAAAGATTGCCTAAAGCAGATTAAGAAAGAATATGGGGATGGGAAAGAGTAAAGAGAAAATAATGCCACATACCTAACATGTGTCGTTCAGTCTCTCCTATTCTCGCTATAGTTGCTATTAAAAGTCGATGAAGATATTTTAAAGCATCTTTAGTAGATACAGTTGCTAGTTCGGTGCTGACAAAAAAATCTGTCTTAATTTATAATACTATTTTATTATATTATAAAATAAACAATGTAGTATCAGTTCTGGTAAAGAATAATTAAAATAATTGTTAATAATCAAATTATTATGGCTAGTACACACTAGCAATAAAATTTCGGAACTCGAGTCTGTAGACAAAGTCCTGCGATTGTCTATAGAAAAATGGGAAACAAAAGGCTTGCTCTATTACTCCCTTTAAACAAGCACTAATTTCACAGGTCGCTGTCTCATTTGTCCTGATGTCTCAGAAACTGGTTTAGATAAATTGAGCGGGTGTAAACGCCTGACAAAGTCCCTAGACCATTTTGAGATTTGTTCGGAACTGCCTAGAGACAAAATCCTTGATTTGCCTTTAGACAGTCGCGCGATTTTATCTACGAATGTGCACTTTATAAATTAACTTAAAGAAAAAACTCTCCAAAATTAAGGATAATAAATTGGTGAACCCATTCGTTTTGTTTTAATTTGTCTATGGTTTAAATTAAGAACCAGACATAGTAAATTGTTGTAAAATAGCGATAGGTAATGCTGTTGATCTAGCATACTTTCTTATCTGTAAAATTAGTTTAGATAAACTCAACTTTCAAGAGTTTGTGCAGTTTGCAACATGATGTTTTGTTCAAATTTGTTGATACTATCATGTGTAGATTTAGCTAGTTAGCGAGTTTCCAGCTATATAAGGTTGTATCCAATCGTTAGATCACGTTTTATGTTTTGCACAAAACAAGGGTATTTACTTTTTTTGGATATAATATTAATTTGGAAAAACTAGAACAATTTTCTGGAATAAAACGTATTCTACTAACGACTCGGCTTTGCAAGGTACGTTTGCTTCAATTTTGGTCAAAATTGCTTTAGTAATTGAGCCGTGAAAAGAGTTAGGATTATGTTTGATATAAGTATGTATACTTACCCATAGTCATCAATAAATGGTTCGAGATCTGAAGTACGAGTCGGTTAGTTTATTTTATATTACGTATATCCATATCTGCGTTTAAACTTACCCTTATCAGGCATTAGTCCCAACGGCACAATTAAGGCTGCTAAAGTATTTAATTGGTGTTCAGTAGCTTCCAGTCTTTTTACAAAGTTCAACATGGTAAAAAGTTCTAAAACGTTAGCACCGCCGCTTGTGGAGCCAGCCATCGTACCTTCTCTTATAGCTTCTTGTCTAAAAGCAAAGTATTTGTTGTTTGATAAAGATTTGGGCTGTTCTTTTCGCAATAACAGTATTTATTTGATGCTCACATTTAAATTAAAGTTTAGAAAAATTCAAGCTGAAAATTTTGGGAAAAAGCACTCAATTTCGAAAAAAAATCACAAAAATAAAAAAACACGAATTTTCTAATTAAAAATTAAAGTCGAAATGTTAGGAAGAAACAGTTTTGGATTTAAATCTGAAACACAGAGAAAAAAACTGAAGTTTGAGGAAAAACTCTGAATGACATTCTCGAAATGTCAAATAGAAAAAAACAAAATGTTTACATTATATTAAATTTAAAAACATCACATTTGAAAAAAAATCAAAAGTTTAAAATCTAAATATACGGAAAACAAGTAAACATTTGAACTATAAACTACTAGAACACTTCTGAAAGTAGTCAAACCTTAAACATTACATCAAAAAGTCATTAAATTTAGAAAAATAGAAAAAAAATATAAATATTTTGAGTACATTCCAGGTGCAAAAAGTAACCTACAAAATGTAGAAATTTGAAGTTCAGGGCTGGTCGCACATGCACGGAATTCAGATTAGGTTTCCCAATCAGAAATTCAGATTCAGAATTCAGTTGCTGGGCGCACACGCACGGATTCCCGACGTTTCATAGAAATGCATTCGTTTCATTGCAATGGAATTGCATGGCAATGCATTTCCCGAATTTTAATTCCTAATTCGGAAACCTACCAAGATTCCGTACGTATACGGCCGACCTTAAGTGACAAATTTAGGAAAAAAAAACGAAAATCTCATGTTTTAACTTCAGGGAAAAAGTCGCAAATCTAAAAGGAAACGCGGAATATCTATTGATAGAACGATTTTGGTCGAAATCTTACAATGTCTAGAAAATTTGAATGTTACTGTAGTGTCCGAATTAAGAATTTCTTATTTTAGTCGTTTTGGAATATAGTTAAAAATAAATGGATTATTTACCGTTGTTCCAATATTCCTTCAGCGCCACAGGCAAAAGCCTTAATTTCCGCCAATTCATCTTTTAATTCTTGAAGTTCCTTAATCATCTCAGCGTAATCGTCTGAGGGCACTTTTACCATATATTCAGGAGGACCCAACGGAATATCCGAACGTAAAATTTCTATATACACCTCATCAGAATCAGGTATGCTTTTTACTTTCTTTTTCTTTTTAGACTTTCCTTTTTCCATTTCAGCTTCAGGTTCACTCTTCTCCTTATCTGCTTTCTCTTCACCTTCATCTGATGCCTCTGGAAAAGAAATTTATCAGCGATTATTAATTAGACTTTTATGTAGAAGACTCCTCCAATAGAGAAAGTTTTCATTGTTATTTTAAATATTTTAGTCTTTTAGTGCCTTCCTCAGCAGATATCAGGGTAGCAAGGTTAGCGTGATAATGGTGATTGGATATTGAATCTTCGCTCTTTCTATGTAAAATCTATGAATTCATTACCATCTATCGTATCCTCCTCCTTGTCTCCAGCTTTACTTCTTGGTGTCGATCCACTTTTTTGACTACCACTTTTCGGCGAACTTTTTGGTTGAGAACTTTTCGCCTGTCCTTTTTGTTGTTGCGGAGGTTGTTGCTGTGGTTTTGCCTGCTGTTGTTGGGGTTTCGCTTGCTGTTGCTTCTGAGGTGATGGTGGCTTTCCTGACTGCGGTTGTTTTCCTTTAGGAGACTGTTGCTAGTTTCTGTACCGCTTGAATATTAATTTCTGATTGATGCGATTGCTGACTCGAGGGCTCCTGAGTTTTGCCTTTTTCCTTTTTAACTGATTTAGGCTACGAAGCAATTTAATATGAAAAATATGTCTAGACTAGGTTCGTGAGCAGTAACATGCACTCTTAGACAAAATCGCAGAACTCATGTATACAAAATTCTGTCTCTTATTCTAGAACTCCTTGGTCAAGTAGCAATTCCAGAGGTTGCTGTCTGACTTGCTATGGTATCTCGGAAGTTGCTGAATTGCGCAGAACGCGTAACAAAGTCTCTAAACTATTTTGAGATTTGTTTGGGATTGTCTAGTCTATAGACAAAACATTCGATTTGCTTATAGACAGTCGCGAGGTTTTATCTACGAGTGTGTACTAGCATATAATAAACTGGCAAAGTACCTTTTGGCACGTCTTCATCATGTCTTATGTAAACAAAGCGACTAGTATCAGCGACTTCTTTTCCACTATCAGTGAGTGCTTCAAATAATTGTCTTATTTTATCGCTCTCCTCTCCAAGAAAGTCAACTCGTGCTTTATTTAGATTTATTTCTTTGATAATTATGTGCAAAATATACTGCAGTATATTAAAGTTCACTATTCCAGGCTGAAAGCAGTTTATTAATATATGAATATTCGTTGAAATTAATTGGATCTCTATTTTTACCTCTGGTCCTCCTAATGCCAAATCAACTAATTCTGGCATAGATAGGCTAGTAACCTTCAGTTTCTTTCTATCTTGTTGTTGAGACATTGCACGTAATTAAATTATTTAACAGAATAAAACTTTAAGTTGACAGTTCTCTGCGTGGATAATATCTTGATAACTGTCAGGTAACCTTAGTTACTTTTCACCATTGTTAACTTTGATACATTAAATATATTACCAATAAAAATATTTTATTAATGGCATCTGCCTTACAGAAAAAAATAATGGACAGATCACCATTTAACCATAAAAAGTAAGATTAAGAATTATTAAAGTAATATAAAGTCACTGTAATCCAAGGTTGTCGCAACTTGGGTTAATGTCAGGCCCACCGTATCAAATTTTGATGCCCGAGGCAAATTCTAACTCGACAAAAACTTGAAATTTGCAGAAAAAAGTTTGAATCCACACCCATCTTATTAACCTGTGCTACTATTATAAAAAGAAAACTCCTGTTACGACTGAAAAACCTAATGATGAACGTAGAGTCGAAACTACTGAAGGCACTAACACCAAATTTGAATTTCTTTCGTCGTGAAGGAAAGCAATAAGAAGAAATTTTCCTTCTTTAGAAGGGAAAAAAGGGAGCAAATTGAAATTTCAAAAATAGCATGGAACAAATTTAGGTACTGCATTTTATGACCTAAAGTTTTGTGTAAGAAATCAACAAAAGAAATTATTAGACACGTATTTGGCCGATTTTAACAATTCAACCCCCAAGGGGTAAAATTGGGTTAAATGGAATTTTGAAATTTGTATGAAATACAATCAATAATGCATTTAATTCTCTAAAATGTTGTGCAGAAACAATTAATTAATTCGAACTCTAAGGGGGTAAAAAGGGGTATGACAAATTGTACAAAAAAATTTAAAATTTTATTTTCTAACCCTAAATTCTATGTTACGAATATATGAAATAAATGACTGATATAATAATTTGGGGAAAAAGGGGGAAAAAGGGGGAAAAAAGGGGAAAAAGGAGTATGAAAATTTGAATGCAAAAAGCTTACCAACATTTTTTCA
This sequence comes from Dastarcus helophoroides, assembly GCA_028583605.1. NCBI lineage: Eukaryota > Metazoa > Arthropoda > Insecta > Coleoptera > Bothrideridae > Dastarcus > Dastarcus helophoroides. Next base: position 29,769,311 of record CM053328.1, read on the forward strand.
TAACCCAAGACTCTGTATAAAGAATATATGAAAGAAATGGCTGAAGAAGTACTTGTTCGATTTCAAATATGTTCGTTTTAAGCGGGGTAAAAAAAGCTAGTTAACTGAATATTGAAAAAATTTAACATTTTATTTTATAAGTCAAAAATTAAGTTTTTCAATATCTTTTTAGTTCTAACGAGGCGAAATTTTAAAAAATCAAAAAACATCAAAACCATTAAAAAAAGTGAAAATTTTGAAGAACTTTAATAAAAGTGAACATTTTGAGCAGAGAATTTTTAAGACAAAAATAAATTTTAACAGAAGTTTCAAGTTTTTAAGAAAGTCGTAAAAAGTAGCAATTTGGAGAAGTCGAAATTTTGAAGTGATAAAAAAATGTTAATTTTTCCAGAAAGTCAAAATTTTAAAAATCGGTTGGAATTTTCAAAATACAAATGATAGAAAAGAGAGTCAATATTTTGAGAAATGTATCAAAAATTTCAGAACTCGAAATTTTTCAAGAAAACAATTAAAATTTTGAGAAAAAGACATTTTGAAAATTGGTTGAAACTTTCAAAAAAATTATGAAAAAGAAAGTCAGTATTTTGAAAAATGTATCAAACATTTCAGAAAAGTCGAAATTTTTCAAGAAAAAATTCAATTTTAATAATACTGAAAGTTAAAAAAGAAGACTTTTTTAAAGAGAGTCTTTAAAAAAAGAAAAAAGACAAAATTTAGAGAAAAAGACAACATTCTAAAAAGTAAAAATTTTTAAAAATTCAAAATTTTAAGAAATTCAAATATTCACAAAAAGTTAATATTTTTAATAATACTGAAAGTTAAAAAAAGAAGACTTTTTCAAAGGAGTCTTTAAAAAAAAGAAAATACAGAGAAAATAAAATATTAAGAAAAAGGTCGAAATGTTTAAAAAGTCAAAATTATGAAAAAGGTCAACGTTTTCGAAGTCGAGATTTGGCAATAAAACAAGAAAATTTTAGAATATACGAAATTTCCGCTAAAAAGAGGAAAAAAAGATTATATTCTGGACAAAAGTTCAAATTTTCAAAAAAAGTAAAAATCCCACCAAGATCAAAGTTTTAAATATTCCGAACTTTTAAAAGAGCCAAATTTATCACAAAAAGTAAAGTTGTTTTCAACAGAGACAAAATTTTCAAAAAGAAGATTAAAAATAAAAATATACTTTTTTAAATTTCGAGAAAAATATGAAATTGTTAAGTTGATATTTGAAAAACAAGTTAAAAGCCTCAAAATATTGAGAATTCAGAAAAAACTTAAAATTTCGCGGAAAAGAGGATCATATTTAAAAAAAAAAACTCAAAAACCTGAAAATTCAAGAAGAAATTTTAAGTTAAAGTATTCAAAAACCTAATATTTTCAAAAGTATATAAATAAAAATATTTAATAAAGTGGAAGTTTCTAAAAGTGATATTTTTAAAAAATTGAATTGAAAAAAAATTATAATTTCATGAAAAAATAAAAAAATTTGAAGGAAAAAATTGGGTCAAAGATTTGAAAAAGGTCAACATTTTGAAAGGACCAACCTTTTCAGAAAGAGCCAAAATCTTAAGAAAAAGTCGAAATTTCGAAAAATCAAAATTTTCAAAAGCTGTAAAATTAGAAATTTTTAAATCAAAATTGAAAAAAAAATTAAATTTTCAGGAACTCTTTAATAAAAACTGATATTTAAAAAAAATTTAAACTAGAAACTTGGAAAAGGTAAACATTTAAAAAAAATTGAAATCCTTAAAAAGTCGCATTTTTCAAAAAAAAGTCAGATATTTTCAAAAAACGTAGAATTATTAAAAAAATTCAAAAGGTCAAAAATCCAAAAGAGCAACAAAATTCTAAATAATTTAGCCAAGAGCGAGTCGGACTCGCACAATTTGGGTTCTGTACCAAATACTACATTGAACAGAACAACAAATTAAATCATTTTTATTTAAGAATGAATTTGAAATTTTATCCAAATATTCTTGTTATAATTGAAACATAAAAAAAATGCCTTTTTTAAGATATACACACTTTTTTCTGGAACCAATCCAAATATTTATGGAACTGATAATTGTGTTGATAATAACTCAGATAAAAGCATTCATTCGCAATTCGCAATAAGTCGATGACTAACACAGTTTTGAGATCGCCTCAGATTGCGCTAAAATGTTCGATTCCAACCGCAATTACTGCGTTACGTGAACTAGTGCTGACTCCGGAAATATTCATCTAAATGAAATAATGTAAAAGACATATTTGATTTGCATTCTATTCTTCAGCTAAATCAAGTATTTTATTTAAAACAAAAATATTATTTGGAATGCAAGCACCTATTTTCTCATAATATACATATATACAGGGTGTACCCGTTTTAAGTGCCTTAGATAAAACAGGCGATAAAAAAAATAATTTTAAGAAAAAAGTCTCCTATGAACATTTATCTGAAAACTCTTAATAAAAAAGATACAAGGTGTTAAAATTTGGATAAAAAAAAGTTTTTATTATTTTACTTTTAAGTTTTTAGAGATATTTAAACTAAAGTTTGCACACATAGTGCATAAATAAAGGATCATGAACCAGCGGCAGAGTTAAATGTAATCTGTGACATTATTTTAGAGAGAAAATAGTACGCCATCGAACAAAATAAAATAAATTACCATTTTTGGATATAGCATTTAATTTTGAATAACAGTTGTCTTTTGACAAATTTTTGTATTTGTCATGGTTTCGCCGCAATTTAGATTTTTGTCATTCATTACCTTATGATTTACTTAGGAACTGTTCGAGTACAATGTATGCTGATCTTTAAATAATTACTGACTAACACAAAGAAAAGTAACTTTAAGGTGCTACGACCTGGATAAAATAAAATTAAGAAGCAGTTTTGAATGAAGCTGACTCCTAATATTCTTTTATATTTGTCAGTGTTGTGACACAATTTAAATTTTTGGGACTTTCCTTGGTGAAAGTACCAGTGAAGGTGATTTTTTTCAAACCCAACCATGTAACCAGTGACACATACGGAAAAGTGTCAAGAAGTAACCTTTATTTATAATTAAATGCTTTACCCAAAAATGGTATTTTATTTCATTTTCTTCAGTGGTGTACCGATTTTTTCTACAATAATATCACAGATTACCTTTAACTTCGCCGCTGGTCGAAATAAAAATTTAATTTTATCTTATTTTGTGATTCTTCATCCATGTACTATGTGTGCAAAATTTAAACTTAAAAGTGAAAAAGTAAAAACTTTTTTTTTTAATTTAAATTTTGACACCTTGTATCTTGTTTATTAGAAGTTTATGGATGCAACTTCATAGGAAACTTTTTGCTTAAAATTATTTTTTCTATCACCTGCTTCATTTAAGGCACTTAAAACGGGGACACCCTGTATATATTTTCTCAACAATTACTATGATATCGAAAAAACTTGCAGTTTTCCAATAATCTATGGCCCAATATCTAATAACACTATTAAAATTGAAATTGTATCTTTAGAAAACTAACAGAATAGGGGAGGGGAAAACGATCATTTTTGACATATTTTGAGCTGTATCCTTAAGGCAATTGGACCGAAAAATATTAAAAAAATATTTTAGTATTTTTCCAATGATGTTTCACACGATATATTAACTTAAACTTGATATTTTAGAGACCAAAGCAACCCTCCATTTTATTATTAAATATTTTCTTTTTCTAATCGTTGGCAGGCGGTATTTGCGCGCGAGGACTAACTGTACAAAATATTAAATTTCTACGGTACACAGTTTTTGAGGAAAACCTCTTTGTGACAAACGGACACGAGAGTGAAATTATAAGGGTTCCGTTTTTTCCTTTTTTTACGGAAAGTTAAAATTTTCAAAAAAACAAAAATTTTTAACGAAAGTCCAAATTTACAACCAAATAAAAATTTCGATTAAGTGGAAATTTTGAAAAAATTAGAAAAACCCAAAAATAACCAAAATGTTGAAAAAGTTAAAATTTTGGAATAGCTTAAATTTTCAGATTCATTCGAAAAACCGAAATTTGAAAAAAATGGAGTTTTAAAAATACGTGGACATTTTAAAACGTCGAAATTGCAATTAAAAATATCGAAATTATCAAAAAGAGTCCGAATTCTTCAAAAAAGTATAAATTTTGATACAAAGTCGAAAGTATCTAAAAGTCAAAATTCTTAAAAAAAAGTCGAAATATTGCATAAGTGGTCGAAATTTTTAAAAATAAATTAACACTTTGAGAAAGAAATCGAAATTTAGAAAAGGTCAATTTCTAAAAAAATTCAGGTTTTGAAGTCAACATTTTTTAAGAAATTCAGTCTTTAAAAAATACTTACATTTTGAAAAAAAAAACTCGAAATTATCAAAAAAATAACTATTTTTTAGGTTGAAATTTTCGAAAAAGTTGGATTCGTTAGAGAATATTTAGAGTTTTCAAAAACAATTACAGTTTTGTCGAAATTATAAAAAATAGTCAGATTTTTAAAAAAATGCCAAGTTTGAAAGAAGCCAAAATTGTCAGAAAAATTTTGAAAAAAGCCAAAAGGACTTGAAAATTTCCTACTTTCATGCCTTTACTTACAATTGCAATTAATTATGTGAAAAACAAGATCATTTCTTACAGATACAAGTGGTCGATTTTCGACCACAAGCGATGATAGTTATTTCATAAATTTAGTTTTTCTTTCAAAGTTGTCTTCGTAACTTAAACTTTTTCTTAAACTTTTAAATTTTCTCCTTCTCGAATTAAAAGTAAAATAAAAAATAATAGTTTCAAGTGTCAAATCGGAATTTTGAGAATTCATCCAAAATATTTTGAATTTATGTAAAAATATTATTATAAAGTTCTCGAAATTATAACATATCTAGACAGATAAAACAATATCACGTGTCACATGTTCCTTTTTTTAATCCTTTGCGTTTAAATAATTGACGTTGTATATAGCTGACCCAAGAATGTTTAATTCTTTTTCTTCTTTCACGTAGTCAAAGTCGAGTCAGCTAGTAAAACACAAAAGTAAGTTTATTCGGTTGTTTATTCTGTTATGTAATACAGAACAGCGATATAGCACTAAAATAAAAAAAAATATAATCATAATTGAAAAAATCATCAATTTTTTCGAAAGCGAATTACCTTATCCTTCCGAAGAAGCAGCTGAAAAGAAAGAAATATTTAAAATCAACACTCAAAAAGAATATTACAATCGAAATACATTTTATGACTTAATGTTTATATGTGCAGTAAAAATTTATTTTAATAATAATAGCATATAATGAACATCTTACTTCCTTCAGGTTTTGATGTCCTTTCGGTGCTTTTTCTAGCTTCGCTCTGTAAAAATATCGTTGCAGAAAAAATGGAATAGAAGTAGGATTTGTAACGATACCTCAGCATCAGATTTTTCAGGTTCTGGTCTGTTTGTGACAATATCACCTTGAACAACCATCGCAACTTGTGGTGGTCTTAACTGACTCCCACATTTTTGTTGTTTAGACATATCCAGACCTTTATATACCTAGAATAACGATTGAAAATATATGGAATTGATTTCTGACTGCTTAAAATAAGTAGAGGAGAGTGAGATATTCTGGACCACGAAGAATTGTGGACCAGCTTCATATTTTTTTCCTAGTAGTGGTTGAGAGCTTCAAATAATTGTTATCAGCTCGTCTCATGTTAAGCTCATTTTCCCTTTAATACTCGACTTATGTACTTGAACGACGTGCTGTAGATTATTCAGCAAAACCTGGGGTCTGAAACCGAAAATCTACTGGTCATATAGGATGATAATTACAGCCCTGATTATATACGCTTTTTTAGTATGGTGGGCAAAAAAAAATGAAAAAAACAGCCACAAAACCAACTGAACATAGTTCAAAGGTACGCATGTCGGGGCATAACAGGCGCAATGAATAGCTACCCAACAGCAGCAATGAAGGAAATGCTAGGTCTAACTTCTCTCCATCTTTTAGTGAAGAGGGAAGCGATCAAAGGAGCCTCAAGATTATTGAAATTAAAAAAATTAAAGATGGAAACTTCGCTGGTCACATGGGAATCCTCAGGAATGTAACACTGTGATTTTAGCAGGATCGGCTGATTATTTTATGCAATCCAGGTACGAGTTTGATCATTGCTTTAAAGTGGACTTAAATAGCCACAGTGACGCTTAATCAGTACCTGACGAAAAACCCAAATTATCCACCTGGTTTACAAAGGATCAAAGACAGCACATGGGACTGAAGGGGGAATTTATAGCCCTAATTATCGGTTCTCCAAACCCTTGAGAAAAGAACCAACTGTCTTTCAAACTGAAATACATGCAATAGAACTTTGCGCCTACGAGTGTCTTCGAAGAAACCTGAAAGGAACAAAGATTTACATTAACTCTGGCAGTCAAGTGGCAATAAAGGCTCTCAGTAGCTGCCTTGTCAAAACCAAACTAGTTTGGGACTGTCAACAAACTCTAAAGCAACTGGATAAATACAACAGAATCAACCTTAAGTAGGTGCCAGGGCACAAGGGAATGAAGCTGCGGACCGACTCGCTAGAGAAGGATCTGCATCGTCACTTCTTGGACCTAAGCCGGCTTTTGGTTTTTCTAAAAGTCAAATCAACAATGAGGTCAAAAAATGGAGAGCAAAATCAAGAATTTCCCACTGGAGCTCATATTCAGGACTACGACAGGCGGAAAGATTCATATCTGGAAAGCTTGAAAAGACAAAGGTCTACTTAGAACTCAGCAAATCCGAATTGAGGATACTAATCAGCCTCTTAGCAGGACATTGCCCGATGAGGTACCACCTCAAGACAATGGGTCAAGCTGAAACAGACTTATGTCGTTTTTGCGCAAAAGTTTCGGATACTGCAGAACATGTGCCACGCAAGTGCAATGCGCTTGCACGCAAAAGGCACGTCCAACTCAGATGGGCCTCTTTAGACCCTTTAGATGAAGAAAAACTTCATCCCACGTCCATAATAAACTTTTACAAGAGTTTGAGCCTGGGAACTACATAGATGAGGGTATGCACAAAAAATCTCCTTAGGTCTAGGTGCGGGGTGGACAAAGAGGAACACGAAACGACCCATATCTAATCTAATCTAATCTATGTACAGGGTCTTTGGTTATAAATGCACCCCGCATTTATCTTTCGAATTATGATAGATACAAAAAAATTTGACTAAAAAAGTTTCTATATATCTCTTAAATTTTTATTTGAAATAAGTTTGCGATATACAGGGTGGAACAACCCAATTATTTTTTTATTTTCGAAATTTCCCAAAAATTCCACATATATTTTATGCAACATACCTATATCTAAATTCAATTGTTTCCGAAATATTTTGATGGTTATAGATCGCCAATATGATCTTGATTTTTCGTAAATAATAGATATCTATAAGAAATGTTAGATTTAAAAGTTTATAGAAATCGCTTAAATATTTATTTCAAATATGTTTGCTATATACAGGGTGTTTAACTTTCCAGAATACAAATCAATTTTGGTTTTTTAAATAGAACATCCGAATTATGTTGTTATATTTGAACTACTTTGATAAGTATTTCACAAGACATAGCTTATTCTTAGACTCAGCAGTTTAAAAATGTTGTTACTTAAAAAACTGACAATTTTCTAAACTTAAAACAAAAACCTATAAGTATAACTCTGAAACTGTTTAACATAGAAGAAATGGGCCCCTCTTTCCCCTTTTATTATTGACATATTTTGAAATAAGCCAGCTTTTTATGTTACTTCATTTTTTTTATTAAAATTTTAATCGAAATGAACCTAGGATCATATTGACGATTTAAAAACCATCCATATTTTCAAAGCAGTTAAATTTAGATATGGGGTATATTGTATAAAATATATTTTCAGGGGAATTCAAAAATGAAAAAGTAATTGGACTGTTCTACTTAAAAAAAACCAAATTAAGTTTGGATTCTGGAAAAACAAAACCCCCGGTATATCAATAAATCATTTCAAACAAAAATTTAGGCAATTCTTGAAAACTTTTACATTTAACATTTCTCGTGGATACCTGATTATTAGTATCAAATCAAGCTCATATTGGCTATTTCTAACTATCAATATTTTGGAAACAATTAAATTTAGCTATAGGTAGGTTTTATAAAACATATGTGAAATTTTTAGGAGAATTCGAAAATAAAAAAATAATTGGAGTGTTCCGTTTAAAAAACAAAAGTTGACTTTGATTCTGAAAAAACGTAGCACCCTGTATATCGCAAACTTATTTCAAATAAAAATTTAAGAGATATTTAGAAACTTTTTCATTCAAATTTTTTTGTATCTATCATAATTCGAAAGATAAATGGGGGGTGCATTTATAACCAAAGACCCTGTACATGAACCATTACTTCCCTTCAACCCCAAATGGAAATGTGATGCTTCAAAAAAATTTGTTTTACTTTGAGTTTCCTTTAATTTGACCACGTTTTTCGAGAACCAACTCAGGTAAATCTTATAAAATTCTCCGTCGTGGTGTTTGTAACCAAACTCCTCCGAAACGGCTAGACCGATTTTGATGAAATTTTGTGTGCTTATCGGGTAGGTCTGAGAATCGCCCAGCATCTATTTTTCATACCCCTAAATGTTAAGGGTGGTCCACCCCAAAATTTTATTTTTTATTTTGTTGACAAAATTTTTTGTTTTTACTTTTTCATGATTCAGCATTAAAATATACATATAATTCTAAATTTTCAGCCTTATACGATCAATCAACCCCTGAATTTTAATCTAACATAAAATTCTCGGTCGTGCTGTTTGTTACCAAGCTCCTCCGAAACGGCTGGACCGATTTTGATGAAATTTTGTGTGCTTATCGGGTAGGTCTGAGAATCGGCCAACATTTATTTTTCATACTTCTAAATGTTAAGGGTGGTCCACCCCAAATTTTTTTTTTAATTTTTTTAACAAAATTTTTTGTTTCTATTTTTTCGTGATTCGGCATTAAAAAATACATTTAATTCCAAATTTTCACCCTTATACGATCAACGCCTGATTTTTAATTTTGTGGAAATAGTTTTAAATTAAAAGAGAAAATTTTACGTGTTTATTAAATATACGTGTTTTATAATTGTGAAAGGTAAGTTAAATAATAATAACAATAATAATAATAATAACAAAAATAATAATCGATGGTAGGTTCTGCGTCTACCATGGTTTTTACAGGTAACGGGGAATCAGGGTTCGATACTCATACCCATCAATGTACGTTTAATATTCACGTTAGAAAAGTGAAAGGTGCCCACAATAGGTTGCGCACGAAAACGTAACGAGGTCATCCGATCACTAGATTTTACTCCCCATATTTTTTTGATACCGGGGGCCTTATATGAAAATCGATTCTTAAGGAGTAAACTCCATTTACAAAACAGTATGTGCTTTTTTTAATTTGTTATTTTTTAATTATTTATAACTTCAAAATATATGAACTATTTTCGATCTATAGATAGCTATCAATAATTGTAATTTAATATATATTTGTTACTTTAATGAAGAATAATTTATTAACTTAAATAAAGTATACTTTAATTGTCTACAATGCTTCATTCCTCTTTCAATTATAATTACATCCCACACACTTACGAGATAGTGTTAGTTATTTTTCAAAATATTTCCTAAAAAAAATTTCCTAAAAAAATATTTCCTAGAAATAACGTACAATTCTAAATTTTCACCCTTATATGATCAACTCCTGATTTTGGCAAAACAACGTTTGCCGGGTCTGCTAATATCTTTATAATATTCGCAGAATCTTAAGTCTTGGACACACTCATATGCTGCCATATTGTTGTAAAAAGGGCGTTCGGGGAATAACGGATCACTTTAGTTGGGGAATTACGGATATTTACATTTTACAAGCTAGTTTCGTGTATTTGAGGCATATAAGTGATTTTCATGCCAATTTTCAAATAGCATCATTTTTCAGCAATTTCTAATGGTTTTTTGGGCCGATAATAATTTTTCAAGTGTAAGTGTACAATCTTGAGCTTAGATTCTCTTCTGTTAAAAATTAAAAAAAAGCGAACATATTTATTGTTCATATTTATAATTTCAATTATTCGTAGAATTAATCGGTAATATCGCTTCCTTTCGAAGACACCACAGAAGAAGACGTCGATTTCTGCAAAACTTGTAAGAAAAATATTCCAAAAAAAGATGAACAGTCAAAATAGCAACCATTACGACGTGTGCAATCGAGCTGTTCATTTGGCAAGCGAACGGAATATCAGGTTACTGGACGTCTCACTTCACTTCACTTTGTTTCTCTTTAGTAATAAATCTTCTGCCATTTTAAATCAAAAATAAAAAGTTATTCTATCACATTTTTCCATTTTTAATCAATTTACAAAGAGGTCCGTAATTCCGCGACATTTTTCAAAATCGAAAAAAGGCAATTTTTGCCCCAACTGATATCAATTGTCTAATTGAATACAGTTTGACCAAACTGCTGCATCCTAAAAAGAGGTTGTTAGTCGTAGTACAAATTCAAGCTTTGGAATTTTCCAAAAATATTTTTTTGCGAGTTTCTAGTCAAAATAAAAAGGCGGTCCACAATACCCCATTCTCCCCTACAAAGAAAACTTGGTGTCTAAATTTAGGTTGACATTTGTCAGCAACTTTAAAAATATTGGGATAGACTCTTTAATGAATTGTTCAGGTCATTCATTATTTTTGATTTTTTTCTACCGTTTTTCTGCCTATTGGAATTGGTTCGGAACTTTGGAAGAAGCTATTTAAAGAGTCTGAATTTCTTAAGGTAAAGAAGAAACAATTTGATAAATTTCCAAAGTAGATATTATTGAGAGATAAATAAAAATAAAAGATTCTCTGCATATGATATAGTTGAAATACAAATCTTGTCCCCTCAAACCAAGAAAAATTGAAAAACACAACAAATGTTGCTCTAGTGCGTTTTGATAGCCAAGCTATCATCTTCAGAGAGAGTATTCTTGTTTAATTTTTGATGTATTTTGATTTGCTTTTATATATTTTATTCAGTTTTTAACAGTTTTGCCTACTGGCAAGCTGGATGTTTTACAGTAGATCATATTTTTCGTGAAACGGACTGGACCTTGGTTATCTTCAAAAATTGAAATACAAATCTTGTCCCCTGAAACCAAGAATAGTTTGGCTATCGAAACGCGTAGGAGCAATCTTTGTTGTGTTTTTTAATCTTTCTTGGTTTCAGGGGAGAAGATATGTATTTCAATTTTTTTAGATAACCAAGAACCAGTCCGTTCCACAAAAATATTGTAACGAAATGTAAATTATAGAATTTAGTACGTAAGAAAATTTTCTAGAAAGATCTGATAAGGGAAAAGCGGCCGCGGTAACGAAGCAAACGGCAGATAAGCATTCCAGAAATTTCGGCAAACGACAAGCCTTATCTGCGAGATTTTTTTAGAAGCCGGGAGCCAAAACTATATAAGACGGTGGCCTTTCCCCCGAGTTAGTTAGAGTCAGTCAGTGTAATTAGTTAGTTAGTAGTTAGGAGTAAATAAGTGAGTTCAATATTCAGTTGTAGTGTTCCTAGTTTAGTTTGGTAATAAAGTGGGTATTATTCAATTCACGTGTTAATAATCAATTCGAACCGATAAACCCGCAACAATTGATATAAAGTAAAAGATCAAGCTTGTTAGTAGACAATATTTCGTTATAAACTGATAAAAATATATAAAAGTAAATCAAAACACATCAACAATTAAATAAGATTACTAGTTTCTGATACATTTACCTGGCCATCAGTTCCTTTGATTGTACTGTCCTTAGTACCGGACAGTTCTGGACCCCATTGTTCCAAAAAGTGCCCCATTCTTGTAACTCTTTGTTGAGGTGTTGTAGTAGTATGGCTTCCTCCACAATATCGATTGCAAAAGGCTTCTCTTCTAAAATGATCTCAAATTAAATTCAGGACCACGACAAAATAATTTCTTACACTTTCCCGTCTACTTGAATGACTGCACTCTCAAAATGGTTCAGGTTCCTACCTCCGGCAAATCTAAAAATTGACAAGATGAAATAAACCTTGAATTCGAATCTTTATTGGAATGAATATATATTTTATGTAAGGTTTACAAGAGTAGGTTGTTAAACCTAGAAAGGGCGAGTATCAATAATAAGCTAGCTATTAAGGGTGAGTATCAGTAATACGTCGTACCTATTAAGGTACGACGTATTAGTGATACTCGTAATACGTAATACGTCGTACCTATTAAGGTACGACGTATTACTGATACTTGCCCTTTCGTCTGCGTGAAAGAAAAGAGAGAATTCTTGGGTTATCTGTTTCTGATATTGTTGTTAGTTTTGTAAGTACGCACTTGAATATGAAGAACTGAAGAAAGAAATATGTGACAACCATTTTTTTTTGGAAATCCCTGATTCATTAGGGAAAGTTATCCTCTTTTCACGTGTAAATTTCGACCTTTTTTTTAAGAAAAAAATATTGTAATGTCATAGGAAATTTTGTGAAAAAGTTGCATATTCAACGTTAAAGCCAAAATATTGGAAATTGTGAGAATTTTATTTCTTGAATTCAAAATTTTGAATATTTTCTCAAAATTCGAAATTTAACCCGCCGATGGGCGCGCGCGGTCTCGCAGACCGCACTTATATTTATTAATTTATATTTCAATAATTACTTTGCCAATAATGCTCATTTTTGGTTTAGATGAGTTTTATAACATCACAAATGTAATGGTTAATCAACTGATTAATTCTATGTCCATTTTTGTAAGTTATAGCTATTTGCATTATGTGATACCGCGCGCGCCCACGCATGTTAAATTGTTTTGTCATTATAGTTCCTGATATAAATTGCCTTTTGCATGGAAATAAGGCTGTAGACGATAATTCTAAACAAGTTTCGTCCAAATGAAACCTATTTTTGTACCCCAACCCTTAAATATAATATTATTGGAAATTTAGTTCCGTATTTCGTACAATAATTTGGACTTTGTATTTGGCAAAATTTTTCGTTTATAGGTTAAAGCCGTGCATGATTTGTAACTTAATTTTACTAAAAAATATACCAAGATACCATATTTCATCATAGAACCAAAAAAAGTTAATAAATAACATTATTTATAGATGCGGTCTCTGAGACCGCGCGCGCCCCATCGTGTTACAAAATATGGCGCGCCTACTCTAGGGTTAAACTTGAAACTGTTATTTTTTTTAACAAATTTTAATTCCTTCATGAAAAGATAAAATTTTTAGAAATAGTCTAAATTACGAGTCAATGTAAATGCTTTGAAAGAACTAAAATAATGAAAATGTAGACCTTAATATCGAAATTTCTAATTTTTCCAGAAATAATTTTTGAAATTTTTAATATTCTTTCTAAATTTCTAGTTAATCCTTAAATTTGATCTTGTATTTTAAATTCAAAATTTGAGCTTGAAATTCTTAAACTTGAAAATTTGTTTAGTTTAAAATAAAAGTCGAAAATTCGAAAGTATGCAATTTCATTTATTTAAGAACATTTCTGAATTTTTTGGTTTACAGCTCCAAATGTTGGATTTAAATAGAGATCTTTTTATCATTTTTGGTAACGTAGTCAGACTACGTACTGCCTCGATAGAAAAAAAAGCAATTTAGAAATTTCAGGTTTAAGCAGAAATTTTCATCATAATTTTCAAATTTTTGGGATTTTATTTTCAAATTCTGATTGTTTTTTTTTCTTTAATCTATGCTTTGAGATTTATTTAAAACTCAAAAATTGGGCTTTACTTTAGAAAGTACGATGTTTAAATCAGACTGTGGAAAAAATTTGTTTAAAACATTTTGAAGTTTCTTTGAAAGTTTTGACATCATTTCCAAATTTGGCCTTCAACTCAAAACTTAGGGAAACAGTTTTATAGACATTCGGAACTTTTTTGACTGAATAATAAAAATCATTTTAAACCTAGATTGAAAAAATGTTGAAAAAATACCCCTTTTGTTGTTTTCTCAATTGATCCAATTCATAAGCTAAATAAGGACCCATGCTCTTCGTAACTGGCATTGAATTTGCTGGAGGAACCAAAGTGGGATCCATTTTCTTCCTCATAACCACTTCCTTATCACAAGATATACATTTAACATTGCTGCAAAAATATTGGATGTAAAAGTCGCTTCAACTTTTAAATATTACGTACTTGAGCAGTTTGCATTTGGTGCCAGCAGCTTCTTGCTCCCGTTTCAGACTAGACAATGCCTTGACTTTTTCGTGTAGTATTGTTAGTTTGGAATTGACAAAATCCCTTAGTGGTGCTAGATCCATTTTATCAAGCTTAGCACCCATATCTCTTTGAAGTTCGTTGAGTGCTTGCTGCCACATTTCTTCCTGAAATGAAACGTATTGAAAAACGCATCTCATACGTCATATTTCAGTATGACGTATAATGATAGTTGATATTTGATTAGTCCGTGGATGCTTTGGGGAAGGGGAAAGCCTGGTTTACTCTACCTAATCATTTGAAGTTATAAACAGAATGCAATGAAAACATTATTTTAAAAATATATTAAATAAATAAAGAATAGGTTTTGCGCTAGCGTGTTAGCATATTAATTAATTAATCGGATTCACTGACGCATTTGCGAGCTCAGCATTGGCAAATATTTAAATTATTATTGAAATAAATGAATATTGCTGACTTTTTCGAGTGAATCTAATTGATTGATTAATATATTTCGAGTTCAAAGAGTTTATTAATGGATTCAATTTATAGAGAATATTTTTGATTACAACTCAGATGAAAATCTGGTATTTAAGAACAAACACCAAAAGCAAGTAAGTTTTATCCAGAGTGTACTTCAATATCGGAAGGAAGGTTATTCCTTCGAAATAGTCATTTTTTGTGGACCTAGCTTTCTATATTTAAATCATTATTGTCAATTTTTTAATAATATTAGCAGCAATACACACTCTGGTCTTCATCTTAGCTGCACCAAAGCTCATGATCTGACCCCTCCTATATCTGGTTGAGTATGAATTCAATTGTGTCTTTTGACAGGGTGTGGCAAAGTTCACGTACCAATAAATATGTACACTAAAAGTTAAAAAAAATACCTGTTCTGCTAATTTGAGTAAAGCTTCTTCAATTCCCTTTGACAAATCATCACAAGTGGCATCGAATTGTGAATGAGAGACCTTTCTGTTAATCATGCACATATTCACTTTGTCAGCTAATGCCTCTTCTACTTCTTCTTTATTTGCCTTGATGCTCTTTAAGCATTCTATATTTTCAATCATGCTCTGCAATAATATTATTTTTGTATTTAAAATTGAATATCACTTAGGTGAAAATACAATATACATTCATAAGATTTTCGCTTTCTTGTTTTTCCTCGACCATTCTACCTAAGCTTTCGTTCAGATTTGTAACTTCCTCTTCCATTTTCATAAATTTACTGTACAGCTCTGCGATATTTCCACCTTGCAGGGTCGCTTCTGCACCACCAGTACTGCATTAAAAAAATTAGGTTCTTTTAATGAAGAGTCGTTAAAACTTAAACTTCGTACGCTCCCACTAATGGTCATATTATTATACTAGCTGCCCTCACAGCATAAAGCAATGCCCAATAAAGGATATATTTCTTCCGGAATTGGACCGTAGTCAAAGAACTACTAAAAGTGTTTGACATTTCGCCCACCATCGTAGGGGGCTTCGTCAGGAACAAAGAAAAGAAACAATAAATAGAAAGAGAAATATAAGGAAATATGCAAAAATGAAAGAATGAAAAGGCCAATTTCAAAATATCAGAGCACGGTAACTCAGTAGGTTCACCATACCAGAGCCGAAACTCTTCTCAATTGAAAATTGGTACAAAGGATAAGAAAGTTTAAACAGAAGAGCACGGTAACTCAGTATGCCCACCATACCAGAGGCGAAACTCTTCAGAAGAGTTTCGAAAGAAAGTTTAGACAGAAGAGCACGGTAACTCAGTATGCCCACCATACCAGAGGCGAAACTCTTCAGAAGAGTTTCGAAAGAAAG
The DNA here is from genome assembly GCA_028583605.1 of Dastarcus helophoroides. NCBI lineage: Eukaryota > Metazoa > Arthropoda > Insecta > Coleoptera > Bothrideridae > Dastarcus > Dastarcus helophoroides. Next base: position 29,785,305 of record CM053328.1, read on the forward strand.
TTTAGACAGAAGAGCACGGTAACTCAGTATGTCCACCATACCAGAGGCGAAACTCTTCAGAAGAGTTTTGCCTTTGGTGTGGTGGACATACTGAATTACCGTGCTCTTCTGTTTAAACTTTCTTATCCTTTGTATCAATTTTCAATTCAGAAAAGTTTCGCCTCTGGTATGGTGGACATACTGAGTTACTGTGCTCTGATGTTTTGAAATTGGCCTTTTCATTTTTTTTTGCATATTCCCCTATATTTCTCTTTTCATTTATTGTTTCTTTTCTTTGTTCCCGAAGAAGCCCTCTGCGATGGTGGCCGAAACATCGAACACTTTTAGTAGTTCTTTGACACGGTCCAATCCCGGAAGAAATTTATCCTGAACTGACTCTGGCCGTGAAAGCCTTCGTTATCAATGCCCAATAATATCATATTCCGAAATATAACAATTTTTGATTTAACTTTAATAGAATAATAGATTTAAATATTCGTACTCCTTAGTCTAGTACCCGCGCAATATTATATCAGCAATAACTAATGTGGATTGGTTTCTCTTCTGTTCTGTTACAACATCAAGCCTCAAGTAAAATTGTTAGAACAATAAGTGAATTCTTGGAAGTGAAAGGTTGAGCTTTACTGGAATAAAAGTAGCCTAAAAGGTAACCCCAAAAATAAGTTCCACTTAAATCGATTTAGCAGCTTCTGTGATTAGTATACTTCTATGACAGACACTTAGATATTGCAATCTTATAATATACATTTTTAAAATGTACTCTTTAACACTAAACACTTATATGTAATAAGTTACCTATTTCGCTTTTCAATTTGTAGTTTAAAAGAAATCATTTTTGTTACGTTTCATTTTTATTGCACGAAAATTTAGCTTTTTTTTCGTCAAAATATAAGATAAGAGTTCAAGTTCCTTCTTTTAAATTCAATAATTCCATTAAAAGTTACAATTTCTAGAAATTTTTTTTCAATAAATCAAACTTTTTGCAACGACTTAATTACCTAAATTTAGAAACAATTTCATTTAAAAAACTCACTATTTTTTGAGATTTTTTTTATTAAATTTATTTTTTGACATTTTGATTTTAATTTCAAAATTTTGGTTTTCATTTTCAAATTTTGAGTTTCAAGTGAAAACATCAAAGAAAAAGATTGTCAAATTTGGTCATAAAATTTACAATTGAATCAGAAAATTTAGAGAAATAAATAGAATTTTGAGACAAGCTTAAAATTTATTAAATAACTTTTTCGAATGTTTAAAGAATTTAGAATATTCGACTTTTTTCCACAGAAATTCAAAACTGCTCGGAGAGCAGAAACTTCGACTTTAAAGACGAAATTTTACGTTTTTTTTTTATACTGAAACTCTTTTATTTCTTACTGAGATTTGAAAATTAGATTAGTTAATAATTTTTTCACTTTTTTCTCTGAAAATTTTAATTGTTTTTTTTTCTTAAAAAGAAAAATTGAAGATTCCAGACTTTAGTTCACAATTAAAAAAAATTAAATGTTTTCAAAAATCATTTTGCCAAATTTTAGAGCAAATTCTAGAAGGTCAAAAGTTAACTATGTTCAAAATTCCAGTTATAACCGGCAATTCTATAAATTTTTTTCTAAAATTATGGTTTCAAACTAAAATTTTGGATTTACATATTATGACTTCTTTAAAATGAAAATTTTTAATAGTCGACTTCTTTGGGTTTTGGCTTGAATTAAACTCGAAATTAAGATTAATATAATATAAAAATTCCAAGATTAAACTCAGTATTTTAAGAAAGTGGTTAACATTATGAAAAGAATTTCAACTCTTCTTGAATTTTTAGGTTTTTTTTTAAATTTCTATTAAACGACGAAATTTAAAAAAAAATTAATTCACTTTAATAATCTTTTGTTTTCTTGGAAGTTTCGACATTATTGTTATTTTTAGATTTTGGGTTCAATTTTAAATCCAAATCCTTTTTTTCAATCTATTCTACAATTTAAAAATAAATCTCGAAATCAAATAATTGAAACATTTTAAGTCTAAACTCGAAAAGTGGAATTAAACTCATGGCTGTTGTGTAAACAATGATTTTAAAATAAAAAATATTAACATGTATGTTTTATGAAGAACACCTCACTTGATTAATTCCAAAATAATATTTGATAACTGAAAAAAAATGCATTTTATAACCAACCTGATTATAATGTAACTTTTTTATTATTTTGTTCTTTGTTTTTGTTCTTTTATAACGAACAAAATTATTAAGTGCATTATATGTAGCTACCCAAATTATTAAAGAAACTTTTCTAAGACTCTTAGCTTCTCAATAACACCAAGAATGAGCATCTAAAATGTTAAATACCTAAGGATGCCAAGCTCCAAAATCACAAGAAACTTAATGTACCTAAGGTTTCAAAAACTCTTTCAGAACACTAAATTATTGGGGAAACTTATCCAGAACCCTAGAGTTTTAAAATTAAACTTTGTAGAATAAGAATAAGGGTTTTGAAAGAAACGAATAAAGTCCAGTCAAAAAAAATTACTCAAAGACTCTCAGGGGACTCTTAAAGTACCTTGAGTTGCCTGTTTGGAACTGAAACGATTTAAGGCGACTCGTCTAAAAGTTTTAACTATTCAGAAAATACATCTACATATCTGTCAAAAGAATGAATCTCAAGGAAATTCTTTGGTGCTCGCCTCACGTTGTTAATATATCCCTCAGGGGATAATATATTTTGGGAACCATCGTTGAAATGAAACCAAAGTGAACCAGGACATACTTACAGTGTTTGACGGTCCTTCACTTTGGTTAGGTCTCGCTCCAAATTACCAATAAGTGTATTCATGCTACTTATTTGATTATTGACGGTTGTTTTCAAATTGGTTATACTGTTTATAATTTCGTTCAGTTTCTTTTCCATACCTGTTGGACCTTCTGCACCTGAAAATATGTTAAAGATTTCCAGGAATATTGTTTCGGTATTTTTAACTTTTATAGATAATTCAAAACATTTGAAATATAGCAATGTCCGCTTATAACGAACGCGCTTATTACGAAATTTCGTTTGTAACGAACCAATCTGTAAGATACGTTTTAAAGTATACCATTAAAAATTAAGGGAAAGAATCCGTCCAATCTATCATAAAATTCTGAATGAAGTGCATATCGATATCAGGAGAATAGTATGATAGAAGCTTAAGTTTCCTCCTCCCAACATAAAATTTAGTGTAACCCAATTCAAATTTTTATAATTAATCGTTCCACCGCCAATGAGCGCTAGAGGAAATTTCCTTTTTAATCTATCGCTACTTGAACAGTGATAGTAGTTGCTATGATACACCATTAGCAGCGCTTTCCCTACCCCCAAAATAATTTTCTTCTTCTTCTTCTTCTTCTTGTTTAGCCCGTTCTCATTCACTGCTGAACATAAGCCTCCTGCATGTTTTTCAAGATCCAGTTTTTGCCAACTCGCCACTGAAATATCGTCTCACCATCTTGTGTGAGGCCGTCCGACACTTTGTTTAGTTTCCCTGGGTCTCCATTGTATCATTGTCTTCGTCCATCTAATATCATCTTTGGCGATTAAGTTATGGAACTTGTTACCGAAAGGAATTTTCTCCAAAAATTTTAACCTATCCTTCTTTAAGAAGGCGGTTCATCGCCATCTATCTTTGTTTCCGCATCCTACTCGCAGCGCTTTGAAAGCATAATGGGGTGGTGGTACAAAATTTTTAATTGATGGTACAAAAAGGTACAAAAGTAGTACAAAACTATAGTACAGTCGGATATTATTTTTGATGTAGATATGTACTTCAATTTGTCACGTTGACTTGAGATCCGAAATATTTAAAATATTTTTTTTCTTAGTTGGGGTGGTGGTACAAAATTTTTAGTTGATGGTACAAAAGGGTACAAAAATAGTACAAAACTATGGTATAGTTGGATTTTATTTTTAATATAGGAATGTACTTCAGTTTGTCACGTAGACTTGGGATCCGAAAAATTTAAAATATTTTTTTTCTTAGTTAGGGTGGTGGTACAAAATTTTTATTTGATGGTAAAAGGGTACACAAATGATCCAAAATTAAGGTATGGTCACATTTTATTTTTGATGTAGATATATATCTAGGTTTATCACATGGACTGGGGATTCGAAAAATTTTAAATTTTTTTTTCTTAGTTGGAGTGGTAGTATAAAATTTTTGATTAATGGTACAAAAGGGTACAAAAATAGTACAAAACTATGGTATAGTCGGATTTTATTTTTGATGTAAATATGTACTTCAGTTTGTCACGTTGGCTTAAAATCCCAAATATTTAAAATATGTTTTTTCTTAGTTGGGGTGCTGGTACAAAATTTTTAATTGATAGTACAAAAGGGTACAAAAATAGTACTAAAATATGGTATAATCAAATTTGATTTTTAAAGTGGTCGAGATTTTCACGTTGACCTGGGATCCGAGTTGTGATATCGTTTTTCTTGGAAATTAAAACGGTACAAAAATTAAAACTTGTGGTACAAAAAGGTACAAAAATAGTACAATATTATGGCATAGTAGGATTTGATTTTGAAGGTAGTCGTGGTTTTCACGTTGACCTAGGATCCGAATTTTAAATTGTCATTTTCGGTTTTTGGGTTGCGGTAGAAAAAATTTTTTTAACGGTACAAAAAGGTACAAAAATAGAACAAAATTCTGGTATCAATAATTTATTTTTCGGACGTAGTCGGATCTCAGGTCAATGGACCTGAGCTGCAGCGTGATAAGAGACATTCACACAGACTGACAATCCCAACTTAAAAGTATAACAAAAGGTATCATCATTTAGAGAAAGCTCTCTTCTAAACAAACAGCTATATTACAACTGATTTGGTGCAAAATTACCCGAGCATTTTTATGGCGAAATGTCGTATTTTTTTGGTCTTTCCCAATAATAGAGCAACGGTCGTGGTGTGCAGTAGGACTAGATTTATAAGGTGAAATATGTTATAAATAAGATAAATAAAATGTAAAAAGCAAATAAGTTCAAAATATTATAGTAAAAATAAGTAAATATGTACAAGTAAGGATCTCAAACATGAAATTGTGAATACATATCTTTAGTAATATAGTGATACATATATGCCGATAGAAACGTTGTAATTTATTTAATTATACATAAAAGTATATATAATGATTATGTTATTAGCCCTAACAAAATTTTAATCATCAAATTTTAGTGAAATCAATAGAGCCGTTTGTGATATTACTGGTATAAGATTAAATAATATTTAACTGCAACATCTTGTTAAAATCTGTGACAATAAAATTATGTAATGAAATATTTAATTTTGTAGATAAAACAATGCATTCTACGTTCGATAAAATAGTGAAAAAACACAAGAAAATAATTGATTTACAGTTTAAATTCAAGCAATGCCCATATAACTGAATGTTAATATTGTAGGCTTTTACCAACGTTCACGTGGCAAACCTTCCGTCTTCTCAGTTCCTCTTACGACTCTTAGTATAGAACTATTCCTCTCTTTAAGTTTACTTCACGAATTTGTATTTGCTGGCATAGGCAACGCTTCATCCATAGTGTCAGATCTATGGTCATGACAGTCAATGTGTTTTCCAAATGCCACCCATGTCAAGCCAGCTCGCCTGGTGATTTCTGCGCCTGAGTTTTTTTGTCGACCCTGATGTTGTGGCCAAGGTACACGTATTCTTCAACCACTTAAGTGTGTGGTTGTCGAGCTTAACCTGAATGTTGTCTGGACTCATGACCTTGGTTTTTTGAAGATTTGAAGCGGTAGCGGTTAGATACTCTTCTACGATCCTGGTGGTGGATAGATCTACCTCAGGGACTAGCCACTCTGCCCACGTGAGCTCATGGTTTGTGTTCCCCACCGCCCAAAAATAATATTTCTGTCAATTTGTTAGGTCAGCTATTTTTTATAGCGCTTTTAAAACTTTTCGTTTGATCTTGTCTCATACTTTTAAAATAAAGGAAAATTATTTTATTGTAATTGTTTATACTTTACTACGTCAATAATGAGAGTAGCTCACCATCTTCTCCAGTCAGGCTAACACCTATATTGGCACTCACTAGCATAGATTTTATCGTTGCTACTTCTGCTTCCAGTTTTTCTAGATCTCTGTTAAATAAATGCATACTTTAAAATATAGAACTAAACCTGAAAATTTCAATTTGTCGTATTTGTGTTGGGTACACTAAGTTGACGGGATATTAGGTTGAATCTCCGAGGATTCCCCATCTGCTAAATATTTCCACTTGCCTGCCTATTGCGCTAGATAGCTAACTGTTACAGTGTTTCAAAATAAAATCAATAAAAATTATACTTACCCACCGCCTCTGGCTGAGCTAGGTCTAGCTGAAAACAAAATAAATGGTCACAACTTAGCCTAGGTGACGGTACAATACTAATATATTTTCGGGGTTGGTACCCAAATACATTTTGAATTATTTTTGACCAAAATGTACACAATTACTGTCAAACAACTTTGTGTACATTCTTTAAGTCAGATTTTCTTAGTAAGTAAACGTGGTTCCTAAACAGTTTTTTATTTTTGTGACTTTGCAGAGGGCGTTAAAGTTGTTTTTAACTTGGCAAGACCCTTGGAAAGCAAGAAAAGGAAATGATACTTTTGTTCAATTACAAAACGAATAACTGACAGAGAAGAAGGTAAGTTTTTGGCACAACAACTACAGTTTTCCTAAACTGTGAACTGTAACTAATATGCTATGACCACATTTCGTGTAATACACGTTAACAACATGTCGTCGATGATAACCAGATGATGTCTAAGCTGACTGCTCCCGATCTAGCCATTTTGTTGAGAACTTTCGTTTTGGTTGAAATATGATAGGTAGTAAATCTAAATTTTTTGACCAAGTTGAAATTTGTAAAGAACATTGGGTCCGAATGTAATTTCTTAAATTGCAGCAAATGCTTAAGATTGTGTGAGTTGGCAACTTTTAGGAGATTGCCAGAATTTACCAAACTAAGCATTCATGATTAGCTGCTTATATCTATTATAAGTTTAGGGTTACAGTTTCTTTTCCATATTCAAATTTATCCTTTTTTGAAACCCATGTGAACCAGTCTTAAAGTGACAAACTTCAAAATGACTAATCAAGATCGTTAAAAATTGAAATTCTTTCAAAAGTTCTCCACTTGTAATTACTTTATTCAAGTGCTACAAAAATTACACCCAAGACCGCACAGAATCCCGATTAGGTTTCCGATTCATTTTCTGGCACCAAAGTGAATGCATTACAAATGAAACATAACACCTAGTTAGAAATAATGCGTGGGCGACCAGCGACGGAATTTTAAATTCGAATTTTCGATTCGGAAACTCAAGACTCTGAGCATGTGCACCTAAAACTAAAACCATATAACGTCCCCTCCCTGTGGAATAAAGTTAACGCTTAAAAAAAACATCCCTTCACTAAGAGTTCGCTCAGCTGCTAGCGGACCGGGGGATTACGATCCATTACTTCTTAATGAACTGAAATAAGGATAACTCTAATGAAATCTGTCCTTGAAAACAAAAAATGCAAAGTACACGTCAAAATGTAAATCTGTTAAGGCCTACGTTTCAAGTACAATCTGCTACATACCGCTTCCTCCCCCCTCTAGAGCATTAATTCTTGTTTCCAAGGTATTAAGGCGGTCAATAGTAGATTGATGCATTCCCCCATCGAGAGATCTCCTCAGTTCTTGAGCTTGCTCCATAACAACGCTTGGCACTGAAGCAATGGCAAGAGTTTACATGTTTGAAACGGATTTTACAAGATGACTTACCTTTACTGGGAGTTCTCGAGTCTTTTTCGCTCGGAGCCTTTTTTTTAGGGGTGCTTGGTCTTGACATTTCACCAAGAGCGCCTTCCTTTGCTAACTCCTCTATCATCGCTGCTAACTTCCGACATTGCAGTTTCGGCGGCATCCACTCGTTTCGTTAATGTCAACATGCAGTACATATCTTGAACTACACCTGTGTCCTTTTTCCTGTGGAAGTATGTTTAATTTTTGCTTTTACATCATATTTTAATCATTTACCTCACAGCTTCTATAAGTCCAGTTGCGTTCGGAAGATCTCTTAGTTCGCTAATACTTTTTTGCAAATCTGAGATATCCTCAGCCATTCTGTCGATGTGTGATTTGTCTAGCGCCAATGAAAAGGCGGGGGTCTGCACACTACCTGCTTGCGTTTGAACTACTACTACAGTGGAAAAGCCCTGGCCGTCATCTATGAACATAAGTATTTATTTACATGGAGGTCCAATGCAATTATATCGTAAATTATTTAGTGTTCCAACGGGTTGGTAAATTGAACAGACTAAGGGGCTAATATTTCCAATGAACAAATCTAGGAAAATAAATCATGAATAAAACATCTTATAAAAATTGATAATAATAATTTACAGTTAGCTGGTTACATGAAGCTTTATTTACTTTTTTTTTTCATTTCATAGGTCAGTGAAGACAAAACTTAGTTTTCTGGTTGGAAATCTTTTTCATTTGGACGCAATCTTGAAAAAAGAGCAAGTCGTTTTTTGGTGGTATCTTTTTATCCCAAAGTCTTCCAAAGATTCATAGTTTTTTCTTCTAACTTTGCCTTTCCTTGCAAATTTAAGATTTTTCACTTCACTTTTACTGACAATTTTGTAGAAATTTATAGTTTTCCGAGATACCAACTCATACGAAATTTCTGTTTTTCCCTTAAAACTTTGACTTTTATAGCAGTTTCTAATTTTTTTCATCGAAATTTTGACCCCTTGAAATTCTTGAAAGTTAATTTTTTTATAGAAATCGATAGAAATTTGCATTACTTCTCAATGTCTCGACTATTTTTTTTTAATGAATCCTTTCAAAATTCCGACCATACCTCAACAATTTTTGGTTTAAAATCAATATTTCAGCTCAAGCTTTAGTCAAGGACACGTTATTGCGCTTTTGATTAGAATCGCTTCACATTTAGGAAAAATTGTCAGTCACCCCTTCTAGGTACGCTACTGACATAAGCTACTGCTGCTGTAGGGATATGGATAGGTCACTGTCGATTAAACAAGCACCTCCACAGAATGGGAATTATAAACGACCTGAGTTGCAGAGGGTGTTTAGAAGAAAATGAGAGTGTCGAGCACGTGATGTGTCACTGCCTGGCACTAGCTTCAATCAGAGGATCCACGCTGGGGGACTTCTGACCTAGTGTGGCCAGTTTGAGAGAGGTGCATCCAAGGGACGTTTTTCAGCTTCTCAACAAGGTTGGGAGGCTGAATGAATGACCAAGGACACTTCAATCACGGGGATAGCACAATGGGCCAGGAAAGGGTGGCCTAAGTGCTAGGCCTAAACTTTAGGCAACCCACAACGAATCCAGAAGCTATTGCTGCTATGTAATAAAAATTAATCACATCTGTCGACATTTAAAAACATACTATTTTAGAGAACTAGATTGTATGTATGAAATAAACTTTTGAGGGAAGCATTAAGCGAGTGGTTTTCCAACATTATGTTATTCTTCCCTTCGTAGATTTTGAAAAATTGAATATAAAAGAAAAATAGAAATTTCGTATTTGATTAAAAAAAGTTGTAACCTTGTTACGGAATAGGGTTGTTAGATTTTCAAAACCAAAAAGCGGGTCTTTAGACATTAAAATGCCCCGAATGAAAATTTTTGCGACCAAGGCCATAAAAAAAAGGATCGATGGCCCAAACGCTAATGACCAAAAGAAAAGAGATCAATTGGCCAAAAAGGTCTACTACAATGTCCTGTAATAATATTTGATGACGTAACTATTTTATCGCCAGCCCTATACCAGAAGGTATACACCTAGTCATGAAGAGTCCACGTCCTGAACTTTTAGAAACGATGGCATATTTTGGTTTAATACCTATGTGGTATCTTTTTATTATCTATTAACAACTCATCAGCCCTTTGTAACATTAAAAATTATTAGATATATTACTTAAATCTGCTAGAATAATTTCCATTTTTGTTGCATTCAAAAACATTGTTAGCGGTTAATTCAAAAGTATTAAATTCGGGCAATTACATAATGGTTTATTTAAAAAACGGAAATTAATCCAAATCAATCGACAAATGAGAAACTAATGGATATCTACCAAAACTTTGGTCCAGTTGCAGAAGGTTGCACATCTTCCAAAACTGATGTAACTGCTGTAAATTATTTTTCTCCAATCTTGTAACGCTCATATTAACTTGATCGTTTCAGGGAATAGTACTTTTATGATATTAAGGCCACACAATTTACAAATCAGTAAAATTTTCTTATGATATTAATTTGTAATTGGTTGTTATCTAATATGTCAATTATAATGTTGTGTAACAGTGCAACCCCTTCGAATTTAAGATGAATTTCTGCAACTGAATCTACGCAATGAGATAGAATGTAAGTAATACCTTTTAGTGAGTGCAATGGGGACGGGTTCACAACTGGATCTTCTTTAGAGTTTTTTCGTTGTTCAATAATTTTTATCTCCCTCTCTTTCCTTTCTTCATCCAATATTCGTCTTTTAATTTCATCTACAACACAATACTACACTTATTTAAGACATATTTTAAATATTGGGCGAAGAAAGGATATTTAGGTTAGATATAAAATTAATGAAATAGAACACTTGTCGATTGATTTTCTAACTACATATACCTTGATCTATCTTGCCTTTTCCTTTGCCTCCTTTGCCCCCCTGAACGGTGTAGTTCGTATTTTGAAAAGCTGGAGTTCTTGGATCCGGAGTAACTTGAATCAATTTTTTAACTTTTTCTCCATCTTCACCTCGAAATTCGATATTTACTTCTTCCATGGACAGATTTTTTACGATAACGTGCAGGCAGTATTGCAAAAGATTGAAATTGACAATACCCACCTGGAATAAAAGTGGAGGAAAAGTGACCCACTCATAAATGGCAAAGTTTTGGAAAAAAGTCTTACCTCAGGTACTCCGAGAGCAAGGTCAATTAGTTGCGGTAGTGATAATATGGTTGTCGTCGTCATTATCTTAAGCAAACGTAAAAAAAAATAAGCAACAAAGAAAGGAAAAATAAAAAATAATTACAAAAAGAGCAAATATACACTGAAGTTATTTCATGAAACCCCGTATGTGTTTTCAAAATGACAATTAGTCAAAATTTTGTTGCTTAGCAATTTAATGATATTTTTTAAAAAGTGCATGTCAGATTAGGTAAATGTCAGGACTTATTGTTGCAGAAAAAAGTTTGATGGCAAAAAATGTTTTTTTTTTCTTGGCATTTCCCAATCGTTGTTTGCACAGGCTAATGTTTTGACTTTTGACAGGATACAGAAAAAATTACCCAACCAATGCATACATTAGTTTTAAATTACGACGATTTTTCAATAAATATACGATTGCTCTCTTTAAGCGTGATATTCATGGCCACGGAATTTACCAAAACTTTCTATTTATTCAATTGTTATAGTCCTCATCATGAAAATTGAGTTCTACGTAATAATACTTATCAAAAGCGTGAAAACTATTGTGGAAATGAGTTACTTGTGGCTTGTGTTTAGAATCGAAAGTCAAAGTACACGTAAAGTCTGTCTTCCCATTGTCCAATATAACTAAAACGTTACTGATATGAAATTATGGATTGCACAAAGATGTGTTTAGATCTCCAGCGTAAATCATCGATGTAATACGCTAGCGTGCGTCCATCGGATCGGAAGTTATTTTCATGTTTGGCGTTTGAATATTTTGCATTATTTTAGAAGTGAATCGTGTTTATTTCTGCGATTTGGAACATAATAGATGATAAATGTTTATTTATTGCTGCATTTTTCATGTTACGTGACAAAACCATCTTTCCCAAATGTCCGCCAACAGGTTAAATGAAGACTGCCAGAGTCTTGACGGCAAAATTGGTACAACGTTTTAATTATTAGAAAAAGTATTAAAGAAACGTAAAAAAAAAAGAATGCAGAGGTAAAAACTTGCTTAGAAATTAATTAGTTAAACATTGGCAAGTGGAGTAGAGATATTCTTATAGATCAAGGCCAAAAGAGACAATCTGGAAAATTAATCTTATGCATGTAACCTACAGAGAAAAGGATGTATGAAATAGACATTCAGAAGACTGTGCAAATGAATAAAACAAAACTACTCAGAAAAAGTTATAAAAATCGTTAAAAATGGAAAAAATCAGAATCAAATATAGTAGGTATTAGCGATCTGCCCCGGCTTCGCCCTGGTGGATAATATCTAAGCTGCAATCTTGCATAAAATGCAATAAGAAAATCGTCTGCGTCTAAACTCCATCCTTTTCTTCAAAAATAGTCTATTTTTTTTGCAGAATTTCTTCTAATTGCTGAAAATTCGACTTTTTGTACTTTTTTCATTCGAGTTTCTGGAAGTTTAAGATTTGTTCGTCCAAAATTCTCATTTTGCTAGTTTAATCGATCTTCCAGTACCTAAAGAAGTAAAAATGAAAAAAAAAATATTTTAAAAATGTTGAGCATATTTTCAGACTGTTTCTACATTTTCTCAGAATTAGTCTTCTTTTTTTTTAAATTTCGACTTACTTCCAAAATCTTACCTTTTTTTAATAAACGACTTTTTTTAACTTGTTTTTTGTTCTTTTTCTCAAAATTACGAATTTCTTTTCAAAATTCATTTTCTCCAAATTTTGCTCCTTTCCTCAAATAATCGACTTCGAAAAATTTCGACTTTTGTTTACATTCACTGCAAGCAAATTTTCCTTGCTTCGCAAAATCTGAAATTTTATTTTTCTGCAAATTTTTCTTTCGAAATTTACTTTCTTTTCGCAAGTTTGACTCCATGCCCAAAACTTGCTTTCTTTAATTTGACTTTAACTGGGAAATTTCCATTTATAACTACTCGAAATTTCGAGTTTTTTTAATTCGTCGCTTTTTCTTCTGAAATTATTTTACTATTTTTCCCAATAATTGAAATAGAAATGTAGTCCTCTTAAACCATTGGTTTCCAACCTGTGGGGCGCGCCCCCCTAGGGGGGCGCGAGACTGTTGCAAGGGGGGCATGCAGTTGTTTCCAAAATATCTTTTTCGAATACAAACCAAAATCTATATATTGTATATTGTTTTGTAGCCCATTAAATAAATTATAATATCAGTTGAGTATTTATGAAATTAGAAAAATTAAGGGGGCGCAACAATTTTTTTTAAAGAGGGGCGCAGGTACAAAAAGGTTGGAAACCACTGCCTTAAACCAAGAAAGATTAAAAAACACAACAAAGATTGCTCTAACGCGTTTCAATAGCCAAGCTCTCATCTTCAGAGATATACTAACACGTAATCATAAAATTAACCTTTATATACTAAGAATATTCACTTCGTGCGTAATCAATCTTTAAAGATTGTCGGACAGACTAGACAATCTCTTAAAATCCGAATGAAAGAGCATTTGGCTCGTCTGAGGTACGGAAGAACTGAGAAATCAAGTGTGGCTCCACATGCTTTTGACTTGAATTAGATCACACGATAGATAAAAATATTAAGCTGTTAAGAGTAGTAAATAAGAATTCCATGTTATATGCATGTAAAAGCTTAGCCATCCACAAAACTGGACACAACCTTATGAATGGTTGCGCGGAGCCTTTAGGCCACTCATTTCTGTTAAAAATAGTTAAGGTTGATAGATAACGAATTGCGACACTTCGACGTGTAATGCGCATGCGCATTCGTGTCGATGTCGATCTGGTCGATCATGCACGAAGTGAATAATTTCAGGGTCAGGTGCTAATATCTCTCCGAAGACGATAGTTTGGCTATCGAATTAAAGCAACCTCTGTTGTGTTTTTTAATCTTTCTTGGTTTCAGAGAATAAGATTTGTATTTCAATTTTTGAAGATAGTCCAGACCAGTCCATTCCTCCAATATTTTTCTGATAATTGAATTTTATGAAAATTTTGGTTTTTTAATTCGTCAAAACTGCATTTTTTTTCTCTAAATTTAATTATTTTGAAAGTCTTAAAGTTTAATTTTTTTTACAAAATGGCACTCTAGGGAATTTGGATTGTCTTAAAGTTCGATAATTTTGCTAAAATTTAATTCCAAGATTCACTTTTTCTTTCAGCTACGAAATTTTTTCCAAAACTGGATTTTTTCGAAAATTTGAAACTTTTTAAATTCGTTTGGTTCTTGTTTAGTTCATTCCCAAGATTCTATTTTTTATGAAAATAATGTGAAACTAGCTTTTTTTGGAAATTTCGAATTTTCTTTCGAAATTCGACATTTTTCTTAAAATTCGATATTTTCATATTTCTCAAAATTTTGACATGTTTGTCGTGTTTTTTCCTAAGATTCTTTTTGTTCTGGAAAATTAACTTTTTCCTTAAACACTGGATTCATTTAGGAAAATTCGACAATTTTCACAAAATTCGACAATTTTCACAAAATTTCTAATTTATTTTCAGTTCGTCTTTTTTTTTTTCGAAAATTACACAATGTTTCTTAATATTCAATTTTTTAAAATTGCAAGTTTTTTAAATTTGTCTTACTCTCGAAATTTTAATTTATTCTCAATTTTTGATATTTGTTCTAAAAAATTTCAATTTATTCTGCATAATTTTAAGCCTTTTCTCAAAGTTACGAACTTATGTCGACATTTTTTATATTCAATCTTTTCTTCATATTTTTCAGAATTGGAACTTTGTCGATATTTAATTTTTTGTTGAAGCTTTCTGTTCTGAAAAATTAACATTTCTTTTTGTTTTAATTTAACCTTCTCTATCTTTTTAAAGTTCAATAATCCCAAAGTTTCGAATTTATTTTCAAAATATTTTTTTCGATGTACAATTTTTCAGAAACTTTGCTTTTCTGCTACATTTTAAATATCTTTGTTAATGTAGTACTGTCGGTTTTAAAATTACAGTTTAGAATTTACTGAAATTTGGCATATTAGTGGATTATAGTAACATAATGATCCAGTTAAATTTTCGAAGAGCTACAGAGGACCAATAAAAAGTTAATGACATTTGAAATTTCAGGCTTTTAACATTGAGAGATAAGAAACCAGAAATGTTATCATATTTTACAAAAAGTAACAAAAGAGGAAACGATGGAAAATAACATGTAAAACATTTTTGATATTCGGAATTACAGCTTTAGAGAGTGTGATAGAACTAATTGGCGAATAAATATAAAAAAATAACAAAGTTTGTCTTAAAATTTTGCCTTTTTTTACACATTTCTTCATTTTTCTCTAGGTTTTGAATTATTTTTCTCAAAATTTAACTTGACATCTCCAACCCTTACTTCGTGGAATTCTTTAATATTGTTGCGTTTTTAACGTTAATAAAGTTTATTAGGTATGAAAATTTAACTTTTTTTCAATATTTTATTTTACTTGAAAAATTAACTTTTCTCTAAAATATAGCTTCCCTTAATACATAAACATCGACTTCTTCTAAAGTTCGACAAAGTTCTCAAAGTTTCGAGTTTATTTTTAAAATTCGTCATTTTCTTTAAAATTTTACAAATCCTCTTAAAATTCTCTTTTTGGTGTAAATTTCAAATTTTGAAGTTTATTTTCCAAACTCTGACTTTCTCAAGCAAATTTTTATACTGTTTTCCCAAAGTTTTATTTCTTTTTAAGTTTCTTTTCTTAGATTTGCCAATTTTTCTCAACATTCGAATTTTTTGAAAATTTCATTTATGTCAACCTTCGACATTTTCTGTTTCTGGAATTTTTTTTTTCCTCCAAAAACCACTCTTTTGGAAATTTGGGCTCTTTTCAGAATAAGTAAAAATTTTGATCAAAATGTTGTAAGAAATGCCGGGAAAAATATTTTTTGAAAACTTTCGGTTTTTTCTCCAAATTTCAATACTGTATTAAAATTTAAATAAAAACGTAAAAATCATGATTTTTTCATTTTCTAGAAATTTCAATTTTTTATCTTAAAGTTCGTTACTTGCTCAAAATTAAGTTGAAACGTTCGATAAAGCACTGTTACCATAATCTTCCACAAGCATTCGATGTGATTCGGCAGCCGATTCCTTTAAGTTGAAGCAGAAAAGCAGAGCTTCTCGCATATGCTCTTTTTTTGGCACAAAACTAGACATCATTACACAAAGAAAAATGTATGTTGTTGTATGACATCTCTTATGATGTGCACTGATTGATGTGAACAGATGTCGAACTCGTACAAAAACAGTAAGACATTTCCATAGTAGCTGGTAATACGCTCACGAACGTCATCTACGAGCAAACAGCGGATTTAAGCTTATACAAGTCATTTTGGAAAAAATGGCTCATTGAAGAATTAAAAAATGAAAAATAAAACATCTATTTGTTAACATATTTATTATTCTATCTTACAGTTCATGTAGAACATCTCAAGACATTTTGTGCATTACAATAAAATACAATGCATTAAAAATACAGTGGTATCAATTCTTAAACATAACAGTATTTAACAAATGATATTTCCATATTTTAGGACATTTTGTATAAATATAGACTTTCCTATATACATGCATGATAAAATTAAATATTTACATTTACGTAACATACATTTTGTACTAAAATAAAAAAATTCTGAGTAATAACAGAAATAAAGTCACAATGAACACATATACTATGATATGGTCATCTAATATAATTTGCTTACATTTTATTCTCATTCAAAGCTTTTATGTACAGATTTCAAACATTATTAATAAATCTCTAAACATTTAAAGTATTCAATTTTAGTTTCTTACATTTATTTGGTGTTCTAGTTAAAAAATATTCCTCTAATGAGCACTAAGCCATTGGACGAATAGCTTAAGTTAAAACTCCTTTATAATAATTTGTAATGAAAACATTAGTAATAAAGCATCATTTTAACAATTTATTGACTACACTTTCATAGAATATATCCCATTTCTAATTTAAAGTTTCATTATCCAGTCAACAACTAATTGAGTATATAACAACCTTGTAATACTTTTAGCTTAGTTCAAATTTAAACCAACATTCGAAGCAAAATGTTTTTGATTTAGCACTGAGTGGATACTTTATAGTTGACTTTTGATTCAATTTTAAATTAGTGCATTTAGTTTACTATTGGCTTAATGAATTAAAAATTGTGTGGTCCATTTATATTTAAATTGAATAACATCACAGATGAAGTAATAATGATCTTATTAGGAAAAATAAGTAATACTTTTAAATATTTTCATATCAAAAACAGAGAGCTATTCGAGTAGATAAGCGCTGTTAAACCTTTGCTTAAATCTAAGCAAAAAGTTCAGTGTGGTTTTTACATGAGGTTATTTTAATTATTGGAGTTCGGCAATCTTTGCTGTATTTTTATTTAAACAAGTAAAGTTGATTAAATTATAAAATTAATCAATAATAGCTGCAGTATTATAAGTAAAATTTGGGCGTTGCGTTATTTCAGTCATCGTGTCATAAATTTTAATCATTTATTGGGAAAGCTTAAGAAAGATAAAAAATCGAATAATAATAATAAATCGACATATGTAAAAAGGGAGGTAAATCAATCCATAACAGGGTGTTTCAGATCGCAATAAATGGTTTACGATTTAATATAAATGCTTATCACGTTATCATCCACTCACAGGTGCAGTGAACGGTAGACTGACCAAAAAAACGCGTCGCTAACTAATGAAGAGCAAATTTAACTTCATCATTAGTTTCGCACTCTAGAATACTGCCGGCGATAGGCGTAAATGAATATAGATTTCAAGAACCTGTCATTTTAAATGGAAGTAAGTTGTAATTGACAGGGAGAATTCTGTTCGGCATCCAAATATAGAGTTTATAAGTTCTACATAAAAAAGGCTTCACTACTCACAGATAGAAGTTCTTACTGTTTCAAGCTAAATGAATTTGCTTCAATTTACTAATATTTTTTATTTATGATTAGTAAGAGAGCTAGGGGAGAGAGTTCCAGATCTAAAATGATGTTACATTGTTAATGGTATTATGTTGTCGAGGTAGCCACAGAAGTTCCAAAGGTGATGGGGAAAAGTTGACAACGTTTAAATAGCTCAATAAACTTTAAAGAACAATAACCTCCAAGTGAAGATAATAAAATAAAAGAATCAATAATTTAATCTCCACTAAAAAAAAAACAAGTCATTACTAATGTCAAAAGATCCAATAAGATGCAAACTAGTATAATAGATCAAAAAATAACAGAATAAGTAATGAGTATAACATATCTGGGTGTAGAAATATCAAGCACTAACTAACAATAACTATAAAGAAGTAAGACACCAAGCTGTGAAGGATCCCGAATATCTGGATGCCTAAGGGGTGTAAAATGGAAGAACAAATATCTCAAAATGGAAAGCAAAGTGAAGATCTACAAAATGATAGTCAGACCAACAATTACTTATGCAGTAGAGACACGAGCTGATACAAACAGAACAAAACAACTGCTACGAATAACCAAAATGAATACCTTCAAAGCTATAGTGGGAAAAACAAGAAAAGATTGTATTAGAAACGTAGCAATAAGGAATCAATGTAACATAACAGACATAATGAAATTTGTGAGAAAAAAAGAAAATATTGGAATGAACACGTTCAAAGAGCAGACGAAGATAGATTAATAAGAATAACGGAAAACCAGTAGGAAATAGAGATCCAGAAAGGCAAAAAAAAGATGGATAGAAAGCTGGGTATCTACCTCAACAGAAACACCATGAAATTCGGCAAAAAACAGGTTTAAACCTTAATAACAGAAAAAGAAGAAGAAGAACAATCAATAAATTTAAAATGCCCTAAGGTCAAATACATTCAAATGCTTATGATCTCTAAATAGATCAAACGAGCGGAAATGATGGCACAATGACGCTCCAATAATTAACATAACCGGTTAAACCGACGTCGTTTTTAAGTCATAAGACATCAATATGCAAGATTCTAGCACCAATTCTCGACTAAAACTGCTAAGACCCCTTCTTTCAAATAATAGCGCTGTGCTTGCTGCTGTGCTCTAAGGCGGCCAACACGTCATGCTTCTGCCTAACGTACAACCTTCCCTTCTTCCAAGGATTCTGAAGCTGAAGAGGTTTGAAATCGTCTCGCAAACACCTCTCCCTTGCACCAATAACAGCCACCAGGCAGAAATTCTTCAGAGTCTCAGCTGGATAAATTGGGCCGTCCTTTCCTTTCAGCACGACGGCCATGTTGAGTTGTTTGACCACCAAGTCGACAACTTCACGAGCCGTCGTTCTCGGCGTAACGTGGAGCTTTAAACTCGTACCGATCGCCAAGCCGGTGTCATAGGCGGCGAAGACTTGCAGAATTCCGGACTGTTGCTCTTTTGAAGTCGATTGGACGGCGTCCGTTGCATATGGTGGTTGGAATAGAGCCTCCGACACTAAATCAGGCTGCCTCCTTGATGTCGACGGTATATCAAGTTCTTCAAGACTTCGAATATTGTTTAAACTTTTGGATAAACTAGTGTCGAGGTTCGAATGTAAAAATTGTGGTTCTACTTGGAGGTTCCTAGGTCTTGATACTTTGTCAGATTGTGAGCTGATATCCAAGATGTTTTGTTTAACATTCGTCATACTTCGAGATGGTACGATTGTTGACTTAGTTTTGCTTTTTCTTGGTGTGCTTGTTGATGGAGGATGATCACTGTCGGAACTTAAACTGTGAATACTATCCGATGTTGTAGCCGTATTCATTGTGTTAACACTAATTAAACTTCCACCATGAAGAGGTCGAACGCTTAGCAATGGGCTTGTTGAAGCAGATACGCTAGATACTGTGTTAGCTCTTATTCTTTGTTTGGAGGTTGTTGGAATTGCAAAAAGCATATCTTCACTCCTAGAGGGCGGTAATCGTTCGTTGAAATAATCGCTGCAATAACTGTCACTGTTCTTCCTTGACTCCGTATCGCTACACGCACTCAAATACTGCGACGAGCTTTCGTTGTTTGTGCTTAATTGTTGCTCACTTTTACTAAACTCATTCATTAAATTTGCTGATGTGTTAACAACGGTGCCAGGACCGGGCCATGAGCCTCTACCTGGAGTACTTTTAACAATTTTTGTATTTTCCCTGGGTGGAATCTGTAAGAAACTCCTTTTAGGACTGGTACAAACGCCAATTTCCTTTTCCAAAATATGCCTCATTGAAATACCGCTTGTTAAGCGATCCCTAGCAAAAGTAATTACATCCATCAACCATCTCGCACTTTTCCACACCGAATTTAGTTTAGATTGTAAATCCTGCAGCTTGGTCAATCTTTCTTTGGCTATGGCGACTTCACTATTCGAAAATGCTTCCCTGTGCATGTGATTGGCTGATGCGGCATCCAATTCGAGTAAACAACTAAGTTTGGCATATTTTCGTATAATATCATGTTGATAAGTATTAAGGTGGATCATTTCAAAAACTTGCACTGGTAAGCTCAGCAAGTCGCCTCTTTGCAGGAGTATTTCTCGTTGACCTGGTACGGAGCAGGAAAGTTCTGCGGACGGACAAACTACTATAAAACTAACTTCGTTTGTGAGATCAATAACTTCCGCGTCATACAGCCTATGGTTAATAGCTTCTTCGTTGGGGATGTCCATATAATTAAAAAGTCGCTTTAGCAGCGCTGGTTACCAGTTCTAGGAATGTTCGTTGCTGTTCTGTTGCGTTGTCTAATACATCGGGCAGGTGTTGCTGTCTAAGGTATTCCCATTCTTCCCTAAAACAAAATAAAACAGCATTTCAATTTCATTTCAGTTAATATGCAATACGATGTTTTTTGGGAAATGTTTCTCAATGGTATATTCTGTTAACCTAATCTAGGATGTGATTGTAAGTAAGAATATCGACTTTTTTTAAAAATTTCCTCTTCCTTATCATACCAGACGTTAACTCATTTTATTGCTTTAAGAATGTTTGGTCCATTGATATATTTCCAAAGTGTGAACTCTTTCCACAAAACATATATTTTAAACTGATTTTTCTTAACTTCTGGTTTATATCTATAAGTTACATTTAATTGAAAATAAACAAGACACTCATGCAGCTTATGGAAAGTTAAGATTGTGTTCTGCCAATACAAGTAATCAAAGCCGTAACGAGGCAGGTGCAAAAGAAGCAACGGCACAGGGCCCAGTGCTAAGGAAAGAAGAAAATTGTTGAAGGTGTTTTTTTCTTAATCGATAAAAATAATGTTGAGGTTAGGGACCACTCTAGCGGGAGGTCACCTCGGAATTGTTTATCTGTGAGGCAAATTCATAGACAGGCATAATGCTGCAAACGTTATAAAATTTGTTAAATTAATCAAAGGGTATATGATTCTGAAAAAGCTCATTATGAAATTTGAAGCATCGAATATCTTTGTTCGTAACGCGAAGTGAAGAGGTGTTTTTGTTAAATATTTGGCCCTAAAGTGAACATTTCCAGTACTTGAAAAAGAAGCGAAAAAAGTTCGAAGATTTAAAAAAAAGTGCATTTCTAAAATATTCAATCACTCAAAAAATTGACATTTTTTTTCAAAACTTAACAGTTTTATTTTTAAAATTTCGACCATAAATTCGTCTTTAAACCAGAAATTTTGACTTTTAAGCCTAAAGTTTCGATTTTTTATAAAAAAATTCTTCAAATGTAAAATTTTTCGCGATGAAAGTCAAAATTTTAAGACTGAAGTAGAAATGAAACTCGAAGTTTCGAGATTAAAGCTAAAATAGCAATTTTAACCTATATTTTTCGGAATAAATTTAGGATTTAAAAAGCAGAAACCAAAAAAAGAAAATTCGGGCAAAATTTATTTGAAATGCTTGCTCAGAAATTCGCTTTTGTTTTACAATTTCAAGTTTATTTTGAGTAGATATATCTAGGGTCCTTTTGGGATACTTCATTTTCTTTCATTTGATATACCACAAACCACACTCATCTTGAGCCTCTACTACTTTTTCTGCCACATGACCTCTAAAGCTGTAACGTCACTTCCGGTCTAGAATCCCCCTTCTTCAAATTTCGATTGTAAATTCGAATTTTTAGTTCATTTTTGTTTTAGAAAATTCGGGCAAAATTTATTTCAATTCTTTTCTTAGAAATTCGCTTTTGTTTTAGAATTTCAAGTTTATTTTGAGAATATATTTTTTTTAAAGTTCAATACACCCGCAATACACCCCCATTATACTTTCAAAGCATTGCGAGTAGGATGCGGAAACAAGGGTAGATGGTGATGAACCGCCTTCATAAACAAGGATAGATCGTACTTTTTGGGGAAAATTCCTTTCGGTAACAAGTTCCATAACTTGGAAGTTCTATAGAAAAAAAAGAGTCTCCGTAGACAGAAGTCCTCACTGAGCTAAGCTGGACCGCAGAGGAATTTGATGTCTCCGACTGTCTAGTATGCCTCAAGAATCTTGCCCTTGGGGGGAACAATCCTATTAGTTCATGCGAGCATCTTCCATGGTAGTACTTGTAGAAAAGAGACAAGTCACCAACCATACGCCTGTGCTCTAGTGTTTCGAGAGAATCGGTCAGACTTTCGTCATCAATTAGGCGAATAGCTCTTCTTTAAATTAAATCCAAGAGAGCTAAAGTGTGTTTTGGGGCTGAACTCCAAGCATGAGAACAGTATTCTAGTGTTGGCCTAATTTGAGCTTTGTATGGTGTTAATAGCTGATGAGATGTGAAGTACTTTTTAGCTCTAAAAAGAAAGCCTAGCTTCTGAGAGGCGCATTTGGCAATGGCGCGCACATGATCGTCCCAAGAGAAGTTAGTGCTCGCATTTACTCCTAGGATAGATAATTAGATTCCATCGGAAGGATTTTACTGTCCATTAGTATTTTTGTTGCATTATCCCTTGATGTTTTCTTAGAGAAAACCGCGGGGTTTTTGAAGCATTGAAGTGGACCAAATTGATCTTACCCCATTCCAGAATAATCTCGAGATCCCGATTAATCGTCTGTATCTGCTGTTCCCTTAGTCGATCTGAATCAGCGATAGATAATGGTTTGTCGGACAAAAAAGATGACACAAGGTTACTAGCATCTGCGTAGCTGTGTCTAGGATTGGAAGTTTAAGCTAAGAGATCGTTTATATGTAACAGAAACAAAGTAGGAGACAGGACAGACCCCTGAGGCACCCCTGTGTTAATCGCAAATGTCTCGTATGAGATGCCATCGACGAGGACCTGAAGAGATCTGTCAGTGAGAAAATTGGATATCAAATGATATCCAAAAAAAAATATATATCGGGGGTCCTTTTGGGATACTTCATTTCCTTTTCATTTGATATACCACAAATCACACTCGTCTTTAGTCTTTACTACTTCTTCTGCCTCATGCCATCGGAAGCTGTAACGTCACTTACAGTCTAGAATCCCCTTCTTCAAAATATCGAATTGCAAATTCGAATTTTTAGTTCATTTTTGTTTTAGATTCTGTCTCGAATTTCGGAACTTTGTAAGATTACACCAAAAAGTTTAAAAAGAAGGTTAAAATTTAAAAATTCGATTTAAAATTGATTTATCACATATAAAAGTTAGAAATAACGAAAAAGATTAAACTGTATTTAAGGAAAAAAATTATTTAAATTTAGGAACAGAATTTTCCTCCAGATTTTTTATAAATTTCGAGATTTGTCCTGCAATCAACCTTAACCTCAAACTTTCGACTGTTTTACCAATATTTCAACTTTTTCGCGACATTTCGACTTTTTTGTGATCATAATCAAGATAATTTCAAGGTTACAGTCGAAATTTCGAAAATAAACCTGAATATCTGGACTGAAGATAAAATTCCAAGTTTAAAGTAGCAAAAATATTAACCGAAGCAAAAAAATTTAGAAATTAAAAAAATCATTTCAATCAATCAATTTTGATTTGAAAAAATAAATTGATAAACAAGACACAAGAACAAATTTAGGAAAGTTATTTTAGAAGTGACTCTCCGAAACGTTAAATGTAATTATTTATATTTAGCGTTAATGGTTTTTAAGTATTTTTTGGTGAGTGTTAAGTGACAAGCAGCGATTGACAAACTAAGATCAAATGCAATCGCTGTTTGGGGAAATATCTCTCTGAAGATGACAGCCTAGCTATTGAAACGCGTTAGAGCAACCTTTCTTATGTTTTTTAATCTTTCTTGGTTTCACGGGACAAGATTTGTATTTCATTTTTTGAAGGTAACCAAGGACCAGACCGTTCAACCAAAATTGGGGCAATCTATAAAAGATTGCCATTCCTTAACGAAAAAAGGTAACTGAAAATTTAGATGTGTGGAAGAAGCAACTGGCGAAGGAAATGCCGTCCAACAGGAATGGAATTAACAAAACTTCGCAAAGAAGATACAGAGAATATAGAAATGTTGACTTTCACTAAATTTCAAATCCTTTGCCAATTTTAGAAAATATACCAAATTTCAAATCTACATTAAAAACTTTAAAAATTCTAGTCTAGTCGAAACAACAAAGTCGGGCGCATACGTATTTTACAATTTTAAAAGAACTAAAGTTGAAATTTTCTAGACCGCTAAAAAAACTATCTTAGCAAGTTCAGATTATCTCGAGATTGCCTTTTTGAATTTTTTTTTCGCCCTTAAAATGTCGACGTTAAAGTAAGGAATTTAATATTAAACTCAAAATTATTATAACCTCTTTCCACAATAATTTTAGAAAAATATATTTTGTAAACTACAAATTTTTCAACAGATGCGAATTTTTTAAATTCATTACGAGCATCGAGTTTTACATAAAAAGTAATGAAAAAGAAGAAATTTGAAAACTAACTAAAAAGTTTGGAAAAGTCGATATCTATAAAGAAAACGAATTGTAAAATTTAAATTAGGAATTTAAAAATAAAATCCAACTTATCACTTATGAGAAAAAAAAATGTTTTAAGAAATTCGAATTTTAAAAATAAAGTCAACATTTTTAGAAACAAACTACAAAAGAGAGCAAATTTCGAAATCGAGCAACAAGTTTTAGGAAAAGTCAATATTTCACAAAGATACCTGGTTATTTTTAAGTGGCAGAAAATTTACTGAATTTAAAGATTACTCCCGAAATTTTTACTTAAATAAGGAAATTCCCATCTCAAATTTAAATATCAACTTCCTTCTCAAAATTTCAATTTCAAACAAAGAATTTTAAAACCGCAAACAGAAAATTTAAAATTGTTTTAGCCCAATATTAAAAAAAAATCAAGCTTTGGAGAAAATGGTAAAATGACATATAAAAAGGAATCCCAAATATCATTTTTTTTGTCGAAATAATGATTTCTCCTTCAAAATTTCGAATAAAAAAGTCAAAATCTCCAGAATACAGATTCCATTCCAAAACGAAATTTTGAGATTAAATAGCAACATTCTCGATATTTTGTTATAGAAATTTGACATTCGGGCCAACATTCTCTTAAACCGCAAAATTATTATAGAATCTGGATTTTGAAGTTAAAGATATTTCGTGAAAAAAGAAAAATTTTTAGGCTTAAACTTGAAATTTTTAGAAGTATAAATATCAAGAAAGAAACTTGAAAATTTGTATATCAAAAACTTTTGTGACCAAAGTCAAAACTTTGATGTTAAATCGCAATTCGGTTTTTTCTCAAAAATTCGGTTTTTAAACTACCAGTTTGTTCCAACTTTAAAAAAAGTCCGCATTTTTCCAATTTTTGACCTTTAAATTTAAAACTTCAAAATTTCTATAAAATATCTGAATCTACAATGAAATGTTTTGTTAACTTTTGTGGAAATAAATTTTTTGAAATGTTTTTTTAAATTTAAACCGGCAATTTCTGATTTTTTTCGAAAATTTTGACATCAAACCCGAAATATTGACTTTTCTCTAACTCTTTCTACTTTACCCTTTCTAATTTTCAACTTTGAATGAAATATCGAGTTATAAATCAAAAAAATCAATTTGTACCTAGTCCGTGATGGCATAAATGTTAGAATAGGCCCTGTTGGGATGATATGATTTGTTCATTAACCCTCTTGAATATCTTGGGGTATTTATTTTTGTTATTGGAAATACAAAAACCTTGAAAGCACACTTTTTGAGTCGTTGCATTTTTTATGACACCTTTTTTTTCGATCTTTAAAAATATTATATTTCTTGTTAATTTTTAATGCCCCAATTTAATAGTGCCCTTTGAAAGCTAGTTACGGCACTGTAAGTAGTGAAGGTTGTTTCGAACACGTCATCGGATGATCTATCTGTTACTCTGGCCAAACCAATTACTATTAAATTTTTATGTGCTGGAGCTGAAAATGTTATCAACATATCGTTGGCTTTAAACCCAATTCAGTTAGGAATAATTGACGGAGATTCTGTATAGGATAGCTATACATTATTTGTGAGCAATCGCAAACCTTTGTCAAATCTAGATCAGGCGGAAAGACTCTCTAATGATCTGATGACTTTTAGAATCGATGAACGTAGTGGACAAAATAGACGGATAACAAATCTTATTTTTGGCAAAAATAAGTGTCCCAGTGTTCAAGCGTTGAATCTTAATAACGTGTGAAAAATATATAGTCGGTTCAATAAGAAACGTTTCTCGATTTTTTAAAAGCTATTAACGATTTGGCTTTTAAAGACTTATTGGCGGGAAAGTGTTGCTAAGTCGCGGATACCAAATTGTTTTATTCTTGCTTAAACTGTCAAAGAATACAGACGTAAAGAAAATAAGTGCTGTATATGCTAGGCCTGTTTTTTGTGTCTTCATCCAAAAGTCCACGCATTTCATACAGTGTGGATGCCAAATATTTAAAACAGTCGAAGACATTCGTGGAGACATGGATTGAACGTTGGAAACCCAACAAAACTGTCGATGATCTTCCAGATAGAGGCAAATCGCGAGTGACAACAAAAGAGCAGGATAGTCATCGTACAGCTGTTTGAGGCGGTTGGAGTTGACGTCAGCATAAATACTAGCAGAGAGCGTTTGACTGAGGAAAGCATACAATATCAGAGCGCCGAACAAATGACGCAACTGAACATTACAAGAAAATATATCCAAATAAAGACGGGAAGTCAGGCAGCCCTTAATGTTAAACAAACCCAGTGCTGGTATGGAAGTGCCACCTAGCTTACAACGTCTACCACAGGATCTTGATCATTAATCTAATATAGATCCCAGGACATTCTGGGAAAGAAGCAAACGAACGCGCTGACAAACTGGCGAGGAAGGGTTCGGAGAGACAATTCGCTGAACCAGAACCAACCCTTCCCCTGGCGAGATCAACCGTAAGATCCCTACTTAACGAAGACATTTATCGTAAACACAAAGCCATATGGGCATCAATAACAACGTGCCGACAAACTTACGCATTCATTAGAATGCCGTGCAAGGAAAGGGCAAAGCTATGCCTACAACTTTCAAGGCAATAACCTCAGGAAACTTGTAAGGATTTGGACCGGTCACTGTCGATTAAACAAACACCTCCATAGATAGAATGGGAATTATAAACAACCCGAGTTGTAGAGAGTGTTTAGAAGAAGATGAAAGTGTCCAGCACGTGATGTGTCACTGCTCGGCTCTAGCATCAATCAGAGAATCCACGCTGGGAGACTTCTGGCCTAGTGTGGCCAGTTTGAGAGAGGCACATCCAAGGGACGTTCTTCAGTTTCTCAACAAGGTTGGGTGGCTGAATGAATGACCAAGAACACCTCAATCACGGGAATAGCGCAATGAGCCCTGAAAAGGTGGCCTAAACTTTAGGCAACCCCCAATGGATCCAGATCAGAGCACGAGGCAAAAACCGTTGCTTTCGGAGATCTATAGGAAAAAAAAACAAGACCTGGGCTGCCAACAATCTCGACCGTAATTGGTCCAATGCTTCTGACGAAGCGGCTTGGGCTCCCATAAAGTATGCTTGATCTAGCGTTGATGAGCGTTAGCTTCATCGAACCGTCACACACCTAGTGGAACTCCATGTTTGGGGACGTTTTTCTGAGTACCGTGTTGGGTGTTTCGAGCTCTTTACCCAGAACTTGGATACTCAGAAAATGGTCAATAGTTATAAGCGTAGTCTGCCAAAGTCTGCCGAAAAGATGTTTGGTACCAAAGGTGCAAAGTGGATTTTACAAGAGGATAATGATCGAAAACATCGGAGTCGTCTCTGTACCTCCTGAAAAGCAGAAACTGGCATCACAACTTTAGATTGGCCTTCACAATCTCTCAATGCAAATCCAATGGAAAATGTTTGGAGCGTTGTAAAGAGGAAGCTGACAGAAAAACATTTGTTCGCCCTTAAGCAGCTTTCACGAAAAATCAATGGCGCTTATTACCCGTGGGGTATGCTCAGAAACTGGTAAAAAGGATGTCCGAAAGTGCTAGCTTATTCTGAAAAGCAATGAGGATTTGACGATGTAGTTGGGCAGTAGGCTTTTTAATGTAATAAAAATCAAAAAATCTTCAATAGTTTCCCTAAAATTGAGGAACGTTTTCTGTTGAACAGATTGTATGTTTGACAAAGAAAGATTGAAATATAAATCTTGTTCCCTGAATCCAAGAAAGATTAAAAAACACAACAAAGGTTGCTCTAACGTGTATCGATAGCCAAGCTATCATCTTCAGAGAGATGCTCAAATCAGGGCACAAGATTTGTATTTCAATTTTTGAAGATAACCAAGGACCAGTTCATTCTGCCAAAAGAAAAATAAAAATGGAAAAGGTTTTTTAAAACTCAATGTGATGCTTTCGTATTCTCCATAATTAGGATGAATCTTGGACATACCTTGATAGTCCAGTGTCTTCTCTATACGAAAGACCAAAAACGATGCAAATTCAAAGAATTATAACTATAATTGAAAACGTTAAAATGCTTATTTCATGGAGGATAAAACCATAAATATCGTCTTCAGCTTGTTAAAATCATTAATGAAGAAAAAGTTTAAAAGAAACCACACAGAAAATCAGCCAAAAGCCAAAAGTAATGATAACCGCAGAGAACAAAACGCAGAAAAAATAATTAATTGTCAATTATGAAGAAGATATACTTACGCTGAAACATGCGGATTATCCCTAATTTTGCAGTGAGGCAGCATGTTCGGCGATTTAGCAGGAACCACAATCTGTATGAGATCGACCGAGCTCTGCATCTTCAGGTAAGCCAAATATAAACCTTTTCCTAACTTCAATCCAGACACTTGATGGTACGTGATTTGTTCTTGTATGGACGCCATCAAAATTTCCGATATATTATGATCGTCACTTAAAACCATTTTTTTAAACACTTTATTCATTGGTAACCACCTTGAATTCAGCACGGAAACACTTTTAGGATTTTTCACGTAATTCACTGTGCTTAACACCACCGTTCCTTGTGAGTCTTTTAGAGGTTTGTAAAATAACTGGCCGAGATCTTGCAGACATAGGGACGTTTGCATTTGGAGGGCGGCTGATAGTAACTTAGTTCTAAAGTGGATGGCGGAGGAAGCGTGTTTTTCCATATCAGAACGAAGGGACTTGGTGTCGTCCCAGGAACAGGCCACTTTCATCAGCCAGTGGAGATCAGTGTGAATGCAGCTGGGGAATGATTCTTCTATTTCTATCACAGGCAAGAAGTCTTCATTTGTTACTAATACTTTGTCTTCGTGGTAAAGGATACAGGCGAAGTATATGCCTCTGAAAGATAATCCAGAGTGAATGTATTTGTTGTGTGTAGGTTGTAGTTTTACCTTCTAAGATTTTTATGGAATTTGCTAGCGGCGGTAAATAATTGTTTTATTGTTGTCTTTTTTCTTTGGGGCCTCCTTTGTGGATTAGGAGTTTCCAAAATTTCACTACCAGGCCTAACTTTTCTAACTTCATTCATTATTTGGTCTAGTTCTTCTAATCTTCCTATAAATCTAGAAAAACGTATAAATATTAGAAGTTTTTACTATAATAGGTCTACATGATTCTACCTAGATTCCCTATCATTAACGTCTCTCCAACTAGATGGAATAACAGAAGGTGGCGTAGATGACAAATACGTTCCATAACCTTTTAAATTTCCGCAAGCAGCTCTGAAAAAATATCTTCTACCCTGTGTTAAATCTATTGTACAACATGATTTGGCCATATCAACTATCTCAGTTTCGCCGGTTATAATCGAAAAATCCGCTCTTGTAGACCATTGTACTGAAACCATACTCATAGTTAAAGCAATTTAATAAAAGAATCAAATGAACTAACTTTTAAATTTCGAAGTTATAGGTGAATCGTTGGTCGTTGGTTCTTGTAATCTAAGTGTCACTGCGGAATGTGATGTGATATCTATAGCTACTAAGGACGGAGGATCAGGTGGTCTGGCTTGATTAAAACCTAATACGAGTCTTTTTAAATGCTTTGCTCTTCTACCCCATGCTATTGCTTGTTTTTCCGTATCACCTCCTGCACAGCCTGAAAATAGATGTGTCTCTTAATGTAATGGCGATTTTGGGAATTGGTTTATATGGTGCTACCCGATAAAGTAGGACAATTTATAACCCTTATATGTATAACACAAACTTTACACATCTCTTTGTGAGCATAGACAGCTTTTTTGAATTTACAGAAGTAAATTAAGTAAGTGGACTAACATTTGTGAACAAAATAACGTATGCTTTGCTGATAATCATAATTTAATATTAAGAATGATAAACTGTCAGAAGGATAAAATCATATGCATAAGCTTGACGGACACAATCCAAAAATCATTTATTTACTTGTAAATTTTGGGCCTTCATTTAAGCAAAATGTTTCACAAATTTTGTTCTGTAAAGCTTTTTAATAAAAGTACAAAGCTGGCTAGTTACTTAGTACTTACTGTTTACTATGTATTTGCCGTTTTCCTTTGGTGCTTTTAAAATACACTTTAAGATTTGCATTATACACTAAAAATGTAACTGGATGGAAAATATAGAGAAAGAAATCTTCGATACTGGATGAACTATCACACAAAATAATGAATCTACTGCTTTCAGCTTTTACCTATTAAATCAATTTGTTCAGTTTTTCAATATATTTATAATATCAAGTTTTATCGCTTAATCCGTCCGGTATAATATTTATCTATGTTCTAAGCAGAAGATTTATTACAATTACATATTTACGTTGTACTATCATTTATATATTGCGAAACCTGTTGAAAATATCCGATTATTTAAATTTAGGAAGGTAAAACATCCGCTTTGTTATTATATTTGAAATATTAAAAATTAAAGAGAAATTCGTTTATTTTGTCTCCGCCTCTAATCTAAAACCAACCGTTTTGTATGACGTAAACGTAGTAAGAGATTTCAATTTAAATATGAACTTAAGTCTGCTTTTGTTATCTTTATCATTTTATTATTATGACTGGTTTTCCATTGTTCCCTCAAAATCATTATAACCACCCTTCACTGCTAGTTTTGACATTAAAGTTATAACTAAAAGGTTAAGTGTTTTAAATTTACCCGTCATTGCTGAAGCTGGATAAGCGTTTCCAATAATACTAGAGAACGAGGCTCGAGTGTTAAGAGGAGCCCCACAAGGTTCCTCCAAGAGACCACCCAGCTCCTGAAGTCTCATTTCAGCCTCCCCTAGTAAGTTTTTCAGATGTGATCCTAGTTTTTCTGGACTGGAAACTGGAACCAAAATAGTTAAAGGTAAAAATAAAACCATACCTTTTAAAAGCTGCCCAAATTAAAACAAGTTACAATAATTAATGCAAAAAGTGTAAAATATCTACACCAAAACTGGAAATTTTTTTTTCGTGAACGAGCCATATAAAATTTTTGTTTTATGACAAAAGCCTAATCAAAAATCATTGGTAAAACCAAAAAGGTCAGTTGTTTTGCTCAAATTTTGATTGGAATTCATCTCTTTTGAAATTTTAATTTTTTTTAAATCGAAATTTGTCTTTTTATTGAAATTTTAATTTTATTCTCAAAACTTGACCTATTTTTAAATACTTTTTTAAAACCTACTTCCTCTTAGACCTTTGTCAAATTTCGACTTTTTCTAAAATTTTTAGTTCTCGTAATTTTTTTCAAAACCTGAATTTCTTTTAGACTTTTGCCAAATTTAGAGTTTTTCTAAAATTTTAACTTCTCGAAATTTTTTTCAAAACCTGAATTTTATTTGGACTTTTGGATTTTCGACTTTTTCTAAAATTCTAAATTTCCCTAGAAATTTTCTTTGTTAAAATTTCGACTTTCCTTTCAAAATTAGTTTTTTTTTTAATTTTTATTATTCTAGAAATTGGGCAATTTCAGATAATCGATTTTATTAAACCCAATTTCTGAAAATTTCGTTTTGTTTTTTAAATGTCCTTCCTCTAAAACTTCGAGTTTTCTCTCAAAATTGTTTTTAACAAAATTTATATTTCTGCAAACGACGTCTTAAAATTGGGGCAATCTACAAAAGATCCTTGACGAAAAAAAGTAACTGAAAATTTAGACCTATGGAAGAAGCAACTGGTGAAGGAAATGCCACTCAATAGAAATGAAATTAACAAAACTTCGCAAAGAAGATACAGTTTTTTTGGGATTTCAGTTTATTTTTAAAATTCGTTCTTTTTGCTTCAAAATCTCTACTTTATTCCCAAAATTTGGTTTTTTTTCTCCCAAATTGATTTTCTAATGGAAAATCCTACTCGATCCAAATTGTTTCGAATTTATCTTTTTTTCTTCATTTTTCTAGTAAAAGGACTTTCATCTCAAATTTGACGTTTTTAGTTTCTTGAAATTTCAGTTTTTCCCTCGAAATTCGTTTTTCTCAAAATTTTGGTTTTTTCCTCAAAATAAGTTTCAGATTTTATCAAAAAAAGGGTAAGAATTTGCTCCGAAATTTCAACTCTTTTTCTCAAAACTTAACCTGCTGTATTTTTGCAAATTTCGACTCTTTTTCTCAAAACTTAACCTGCTGTATTTTTGCAAATTTCGACTTTGGATTCGAAACTAGTTTTAATCGAAATTTTTACTTACTTTATTTTTTTTTCAAAATTTTACTTCATTTTTTTTCGAATTCTTTTTCATTTTAAGGTAGCCCTTTTTTTGATGCAAATTTTTTTCAAAACCTCAATTCCTCCTAGACTTTTGCTAAATTTCGACTTTTTCTGAAATTCTAAATTTCCCTAGAAATTTTGTTTGTTAAAATTTAGATTTAATTTCAGAATTCGTCATATATTCAAAGTTCTCATTTTTCTAGAAATTGAGAAATTTTGGATTATCGACTTTATTGAATTCCAATTTCTGAAAATTTTGTGTTGTTTTTTAAATGTCATTTCTCAAAACTCCGAGTATTCCTTAACAATTGTTTTTAACAAAATACATATATATTTCTGTAAACGACTTTTTCCTCGAAATTCATCTTTGATTGAATAATTATTCATGTCTTCCTTTTTCGTCCGATTTTATCCCCAAAAGGCTTTTTAATTTAACTTGCTCTAAAAAATTTCGTGTTTTTGTAAAGTTCGGTGTTTTTCTGGGGATTTAAAGTTTTGTTTCTAAAACTATCCTATTTCACATAAGTTTTTATGGGATTTAAGTTTATTTTTTAAAATTTGTCCTTTTTTTTTCAAAATCTGTACTTTATTCCGAAAATTTGATTTTTTCTTGCAAATTGATTTTCTAATGGAAAATCCTACTCAGCTGTTGTTCAAAATATTGACCTTTTACTAAAAAATTCGACTTGTTTCGAATTTGTTTTTTTTTCTTCATTTCTCTGAAAATAGGACTTCATCTCAAAATTTGACGTTTTCAGTTTCTTGAAATTTCAGTTTTATCCTCGAAATTTGTTTTTCTCGAAATTTTGGTTGTGTTCCTCGAAATAAGGTTCAAATTTTATTAGAAAAAGGGTAGAAATTTGCTCCGTAATTTCGACTTATTTTCTCAAAATTTAACTTGCTATAATTTTGCAAATTTCGACTTTGGCTTCGAAACTAGTTTTTATCGAAATTTTGACTTACCTGATTTTCCATGTTTGTCCTTTATTTTTAACTTAAGCGATATTCTCAAAATATGATTTTCAAAATTCGATCTTTGGAAACTTAAGAGTTTTTCCCCAAATTTGGTTTTTTTTTGAATCTCTTTTTATTTTAATTTTATTCTCAAAAGAAAACCTTTTTTTTAATGCAAATTTCTTTTAAAACCTGAATTTCTCTTAGACTTTTGCTAAATTTCAATTTTTTCTAAAAGTCTAAATTTACCTAGAAATTTTGTTTGTTAAAATTTCAACTTCCTTTCAGAATTCTTGTTATTTTTAAAGTTTTCATTTTTCTAGAAATTTTGAAATTTCGGATAATTATTAAATACCAGTTTCTAAAAAATCTGTTTTGTTTTTTAAATGTCATTTCTCAAAACTCCGAGTTTTCCTTCACAATTGTTTTTAACAAAATATATATTTCTGTAAACGGCTTTTTCCTTTAAATTCGTCTTTTGATCAAAAGGATTATTAATTTAAGTTTCTCTAAAAACTGCCACGTTTTTTAAAGTTCGGTGTTTTTTTGGCAATTTAAAGTTTTTTTTTCTAAAATGGCCCCTTTTTAAATAAGTTTCCTTGGGATTTCAGTTTATTTTTAAAATTCGTCCAGTTTTCAAAATCTCTACTCTATTCCCAAAATTTGATTTTTTTGTCCCAAACTGATCCAACTCAGCTCTTGTTCAAAATGTTGACCTTTTACTAAAAATTCGATTTGTTTCAAATTTGTCATTTTCTTAATTTTTCTGGAAATAGAACTTTCACTTTCTTGAAATTTTAGCCTTTTTCGTCGAAATAAGCTTCAAATTTTATTAAAAAAAGGTGAAAATTTGCTTTGAAATTTCAATTTTTTTTTCAACATTTAACCTGTTGTATTTTAGCAAATTTCGACTTTGGTCTCGAAACTAGTTTTTATCGAAATTTTGACTATTTTTCATATTTGTCTTTTATTTTTAATTTGAACATATCCTCAAAATTTGGTTCTCAAAATTCGGTCTTTGTTTGGAAACTTAAACATTTTTATTCAAATTTGAATTTGTTAAATTAATGTTCTCGAAATTTCAATTTTTTTCCCTCGAAATTTGTTTTTTCTCGACTTCGACTTTTTTCCTCATAACTAGTGTCAAATTTTATTAAAAAAGAAAACATTTGCTCCGAAATTTCAACTTTTTTTCTTAAAATTTAACCTGCTGTATTTTTGCAATTTCGACTTTGGTCTCGAAACTAGTTTTTATCGAAATTTTGACTTAGTTGATTTTCCATATTTGTCCTTTATTTTTAACTTGAAGGATATTTTCAAAATTTGATCTTCAAAATTCAATCTTTGTCTGGAAACTTAAGAATTTTTCTCCAAATTTGGATTTGTTTCATTGATCTTCTCGAAAATTCAATCTTTTCCCTCAAAATTTGTTTATTCTCGAAACTTCGACTTTTTTCCTCAAAATTACTGTCAAATTTTATTAAAAAAGGAAATATTTGCTCCGAAATTACGACTTTTTTTCTCAAAGTTTAACCTTTTGAGTTTTTGCAAACTTCGACTTTTGCCTCGAAATTCGTTTTTTATCGAAGTTTTGACAATTTTCCATGTACGTTTTGCCTTTAAAACTTGAACTATATTCTTTAAATTCGACTTATTTCTCAGAATTTGATTTTCAAAGATTTTCTTTCTAGAAATTTTTTTTTTCCAAATTTCATCTCGAAATTTCAAATTTTTTTCATCGAAATTTACCTTTTCTCGAAATTTGCCTTTTCTCGAATTTCTATTTTTTTCCTGTAAATTAGTTTCAAATTTTATTAAAAAAGGGTAAACATTTGCTCCGAAATTTCGATATTTTTCTCAAAAGTTAACCTTTCGTGTTTTTGCAAATTTCTAATTTTGCCTCGAAATTGGTTTTTTATTGAAATTTTGACTTTATTTTCCATATTTGTCCTTTTTTAACTTGAATTAAATTTTGATAACAATCAAAATCGCATTATTTCTTAAAATTTGACATTCAAAGTTCGGCATTTTTCTGGAAATTTAGGTTTTTCTCCAAATTTGAATGTACTAAAAGGGTCTTCTCGAAATTTTAATTTATTTCCTCGAAATTTGTTTTTTCTTAAAATTTCAACTTTTTTCATCGAAACTAGTTCGGTGTTTTTCTGGGAATTTAAAGCTTTTTTCTAAACTTGCCTTTTTTCAAATAAGTTTTCTTGGAATTTCAGTTTGTTTTTTAAATTCGTCCATTTTACAAAATCTCTAGTTTATTCTCAAAAATGTCGACCTTTTACTAAAAAAATCGACTTGTTTCGAATTTGTCTTTTTCTTAATTTTTCTGGAAATAGGACTTTCATCTCAAAATGACCCCCCCCCTGACATGCACAAAAATACATGGAATAGTTTTCACAGTTACGGCATTTTACAGAAGCGTTGCAGATAAAAATTAAAAGAACTATTTGTTTTGCATCTTTATCTTCCCATAGGCTGATGTAAATTACGGGACTTTTGACTTTTGTTCCTATTTCGTGTAATTAGCGATTCTTCTTTCGCAACAATAAAACAATTTTAACTTATTAAAGTGTGTAATTAAACTTTTTTTCTAATTATACTCGTGCACAATGCTCCAGTTTTGTCATTAATTAACACTGGGGTTCTTCAAATGAAATCGCGAAAGTTTGCTGTTTTAATCTGCCCCTCTTGATTTCATAAATATTAATAAACCAAGGAATTCACTTTAGAAACAGGGAGGCTTCTTGTATAAGTTAAAAAAGTAAGGTCAGAGCAAAATAAATACTGGTGATAATTAATTATTGCGAGCATAAGGAGGTTTGAAATTTAAATTAAATTAGGTTTTGAAGATAATAAAATGTCATCATTTTATAATTTTCGTTGGAGTACTTACATCTGCTTCCCTCTCTAGCGCCGAAGGTCATAAGCATTTTGGCCAAAGGTCGATTATTACTCAAGACGGCCACATCAAGGGGCGACAAACCATCGTTATTGATACTGAAACAAGATATTTCATTAGAATGTCAATTATGACACATATGACATTCAATATGCTCTTATTTAGCGCGTGAGGCTATCGTGCCAGATTTTGCGAACATGGGCCAAATTAGGTCATCAGAGCTGCGGGAGCTGATGCTCCAACGTTAAAAGACGTTTTTTTCATAAGTTCATTCTTATTATTTTTTAACCAGAATCCACTTGCAATAAATGGTAACCTTATTATGTCTTTGCAGCATTGCAAATATGATCTGGAAATAAAGATAGATGGCGATCAATCGCCTTTTTAAGTAAAGATAAGTTACAGGGAAAATGTTGAGTAACGAATTCCAGAGTTTGAAAGTTCTATAGAAAAAAGAGTCTCTACAGATAGAAGTCCTCATTACAATAAGCTGGACTTGAGTCTGCTTCCTCCTAGTGTTTACATGCCTTACGAATTTTGCCTTTGAGGAGATCAGATCAATCAATTTCTAAGAGCACCTCCCATGAAAGTACTTATAGAAAAGAGACAAGCAATTAACCATCCAGCTGTGCTCCAGTCTTTCGAGAGATTTCATCAAATTCTCACCAATTATTAGAATTCCAGACATAAAAATAATATTCTAAATGAGTTGTTTATATCGGTGAAATGACGCGATGCAAAGGGCGTCTTTGTAAATCTATAGAAAGTAAAATTTTCATTTAACAGTCTTAATCATAGGTGTAGCTAGAACAGGGCAGGGTAGGGCGCTTGCCCCCCTGGCTCATGCAGTTAAACGAAAATTTATATTCAACTGAGAAGACTTTCTTTGAAAAATTTCCATTCGATAAAATTCGTCCTACTTTAAGCTATTGACATTTTCTCGAAATTTCGACTTATTTCTCAAAATTCGTCTTTATTCATAAATTGCTTTCGAAATTTCAAATTTATTCCTAAAATTCGATTTCTTTCATCAGAATCCGACTATAGTCAAAATTTCGAATTTTTATCTCAAAAATCATCGTTTTATTTTTCGAAATTCTACCATTTCTCAAAATTCGTTTTTTCCGGAAACTTCGGCTTTTCTTTAAATTTTGATTTTTCTGAAAATGTTGACTTGTTTATCAAGATTTACCTTTTTCCTCTTTAATC
This sequence comes from Dastarcus helophoroides, assembly GCA_028583605.1. Lineage (NCBI taxonomy): Eukaryota > Metazoa > Arthropoda > Insecta > Coleoptera > Bothrideridae > Dastarcus > Dastarcus helophoroides. The sequence goes on from CM053328.1 coordinate 29,823,257, forward strand.
GATTTCTTGATAAAAATATTTATCTGAAGATTCTTATAATGACTTTTTAAAAAAATTTTTAAATACACAAAACTTCCGAGAAAATTTTCCCTGGAATGGTTTACAACTGAAATACAACTTGTTTCTCAAAATTTCGACGTTTATCTCACTATTGGACATTTTCTGACTTAGGGCGAGGCATCAGGGCGCATGTCTTTTTTCCAAAATGTCGACAAAATTTGATTCTCTCTAAAGAATTTCGCGTCCACTGAATTTCGACTTTTTTCTCAAAATTTTGATCTTTTTTTTTTATTTTTTAAGAAAAAAAATCGAAATTTTCAGAAAAAAAACAAATTTAAAAAATCTAGACTTGGATATTTTTTACAAAATCTGTCCTTTTTCGCAAATTTGAAATTTATCTAAAATCCCATTCCTGTATGTTCCCGGAAATCTGAATATTTTTCCTGGAAATTCGCGTCTTTCTTAAAATTTTGACTTTTCTTCAAGATTCGTTTTTTTAAACTGCTATTTTCAAAATTCTACTTTTTCTTAAAGTTTGAATTGAAAAATTTTTTTGAATGGAAAATTTCGATCTTTGATACTTCATTTGATAGTTTTTCTAAAAATGTCGACCGTTTTTCAGAGATTTAGTTTTTTTTAATTGCTTTATTTTTAATAACATCAGTCTTTCTGAAGATTTTGATCTTTAAGAATTTGATTTTTCAGAAAGTTTGACAGGTTTTTAAAAATTGCCTCTTTCTCAATATTTTTATATCAAAACTCGACATTCAACTTTGCGAAAAATTTTGAATTCTTCGCTTAAAATTAGTTAAAACTCGTCTTTTTCGAAATTTCGACTTTATTTCTCAAAATTTTACTTTTTGGACTCTTCTTTCGGAAGTCATTTTTTCTATAAAAATTCTGACACTTTTCTGAATATTTGTCATTTTTTAAATTTTGACTTTTATTTCAAAATGCATGGAACTTTATGGACTTTTTCCTCGAAATTGGCTTTACCTTTAAATGCCAATTTTCTCGAAATTCGTCTGTTTTCTCTAAATTTGATCGGCATATTATCGAAAATTAAAAATGTTGGGAAAAATATTTTTTGGGTAATTTCGAGAAAAAGGTTTCTTGTACATTCAATTTCTTTATTGAAATTTAAATATTATAAAATTGAAATACAAATCTTGTCCCCTGAAATCAAGAAAGATTAAAAAACGCAACAGAAATTGCTCTAACGCGTTTCGATAGCCAAGCTATCATCTTCAGAGAGATTAGTATCTCGCAATCTCTGCTTAGAGCAACCTCTGTTGTGTTTTTTAATCTTTCTTAGTTTCAGGGGACAAGATTTGTATTTCAAATTTGAAGTTATCAAGGACCAGTCCGTTCCACCAAAATTTAAATATTATGTCAAATTTAAAATAAAAAAGTAAACATTTCGTATTTTTTCACAATATTTGACCTTTGGAAATATTTTGTCATTTTTAGAATTTTCAGCATTTTTCGAGTTTTTCCGAAAGGTAGGGTTTTTATTCATTTTTCGTTTTCTAAAAAATTCTTCCCCAAAATAGGGTTTTTTCCTTAAAATTTGTCACTTTCGAAATTGCGACTTTGATCTATTTTTTTTCGCTCAAATTTGAACTTTTATATTTTTAATATTTGGTTTTTTCTGAATTTATTTTTAACTTAATTTCCGTAAATTTCATGTTTCTCAAAATTTGTCTTATTCTGGACTCGTACTTCAAATAGGGATGCTTTATGCTTCTGGAAATCTCCACTTACAATAAAAAATTGTTCTCAATTTTTTTAAAAATTACGTATTTTTTCACAAAACTCTACCTTTCAAAATATATTTTTTTTCGAATTTTAAAAATTTTTTGAGATTTTTCGAAAGGTTAGGATTTTATTTTAAAAGGATTTTCTTAACATTCCAACTTTTTCCCAAAATTCGTTTTTTCCTCGAAATTCGTCTCTTTCAAAATTAAACTTTCTCTTGAAAATGTTCACTTTTCTTCAAGAGATTTCAACCTGTTTTTCATTTCGACGGTATTTTTCAAAAATCGTTATTTTTCAAAATCTTCGAAATTCGATAGATTTCGAAGTTTTCCGAAAGGTTCGGTGTTTATTTTAGATTCAATTTTCTGACTGTTTTCCCAAAGTTCGGCTTCATTTCCAAATTTGAAAGTTAATCTGGAAATTCGATTCCTCAGTTCATGTAGTTAAATGAAAATATACATATACTCAACTAGAACGATTTCCGATTTTTTTTTATTAATTTTTCAAAATGATTCTTGCCCCTGCCTGCCTACGTCCATGGATGAGCAACCTTTCTTTACAGTGGGTCAATTACAAGGCTAAAAATTTTGCACGGGCCGCCTGTGAGAAAAATATGAATGCTGGGGCGCTTGCACCCTCTGGTTCATGCAACAAACTGAAAATTTGTATGTATTCGATTGGAGGATTTTCCAATTCTTCAGAATTCATCCTTTTCTTGAAACATTTTTTCGACATTTCTACCTTTTTCTGAAATTTTGTAATATTTTTACCAAATTTGAATTTTTCTTTTAAAATTTTGCATTTATTCATAAAATTTGCCTTCTTTTATCAAACATGACTGTCAAAATTTTGAATTTAAAAGTTTCTCGTTTTTTTTCTGAAATTTTGTCATTTCTCGAAATTCGAATTTTTCTGAAAATTTCGCGTTTTTTTGATTCTGAAAATGTCAGCTTGTTTATTAAAATTTGCCTTTTTTTCGAAATCTGGTCGATCTTTTGACAAAAAGGTATATTTTTTAAAAATTTAAAATTTTTGTGAAAGGACAAAAATTTCTTTGTAAATTTCAAGCCTTTTTTAATCCAAATTTCTGGTAGTTTCAACTTGTTTTTCAAAATTTCGATGTGTTATAACAATATTTGACATTTTTTGACGCCTGTTGAGGCAAGGTAGGGAGCCTGTCTTCCTCTGACTCGTCCAGGGAGTCCAGAGAAAATAAATTCGGTTAAAATTAACTCTTTTTCTGAATTTCAAAGGCTCACTAAGATTAAATGCTTTTTCTCAAAATTTAGATTTTTTTTGCAAAATTTCTCTTACAATATCATCTTTTTCTCTTCTTTGACCTTCTTTGGACAATTTTTTGTCCATTTCAAAGTTTTCTCGAATTTTTCTTCAAATTACGATATTTTTCTGAACATTTGCTAAAAATTTCGATTTTTTAAATTCTTATTTTTTTAGAAATTCTGCCTTCTTCAGGAAATCTTGATTTTTATCTTAATATCCGATATATAATATGTCAATAATTTTTTTCTTTTTTTTTTTGGTAAATTCGTCTTTTTTTTTCAAAATTTCGAATTTTTCTAAAATAATCTTTTACCTAAAATTCGCCTGTTCCTCAAAATTTGTCTTTTTCGAAATTTCCATTTTGTTTTCAAAATTCTACTTTTTGGACTTTTTCAAAAATGGTTTATTTATTTCGAAATGTTGTCATTTTCTTGAATATTTGTCTTTTTTAATAAACTACGACCTTTAGATCAAATGGTTTTATGGTTCTGAAAATGGTCACTTTTCTGTTGTTGCGAAAAATATTTTTGGGGATTTCGAGAAAAAGATTTCTTGTAAATTCAACATCTTTACTGAATTTTAAAATTTAAGAACAATGCTTTCAAATCTTCCGATTTTTCTTTCTCAGAGTTGGACCTTTTCCGAAAATTGCTCCTTTTCACAAAATTAGATCTTTGAAAATTTTGATTTTTTTTCTCGACTTTCATTTCTCTAGTTTTTGAGAAAGGTTAGGTTTTTATTTTCAATATGATTTATTGAAAATTTCAACTTTTTAAATTTTCCTCTTAAAATTGGACCTTCTTTTGAAAATTTGGAATGTTTCCTAGAAAGTTCAATATTTTTTTGTAATTTGTAACGTAATTTTCACAAATCCTGAATTTTTTTCGACGTCTTTGTTTTTTCTGATTTAAAAAAAATTATTCCCGATAATTTCAACTTTTTCCAAAATTCATGTTATTCTCCAAATTTTGACTTTTAACTCAAATTTCAATTTTATCTGTTTCTGGACATTTCCATTTAAAATGGAATTTTTTCCAAAGATTTAGACTTTTTTACGTTTATTTTTTTTAAATTGGATTTAAATTTTAATAGAAATCTAAACAATCTGAGAAAAATATTTTTAGGAAATCTTGAAAAAATGATTTCTTGAAAAATTTCAAAAATATGACAAAACTGAAATAAAATAAATATTCTGAAATCATTAATTTTGAAAGTTGCATTTTTTAAGCTGAATTTGACTTGTTTTGGAAATTACAACTCTTTTTTCAAAAATTCTTTTTGGAAATTTCGTCTCTTTTACTTTTCCACTTTTTCGAAATTTCGACATTTCTTAAAGTTCTCCAAAAGATTTTTTCTTAAGATTGGGTTCTTTTCAAAATTTTGACTTTAATTTGAAAATGCGACGTCCTCAATTCTGTAAAAATACACATTATAAGCCAGAAGGTTTTCTTTTTTACCCAAGAGTTTTTTAGAATGATTGCTGTTGCCCCCCATTAAAGAAAATCTGGCCTACGCTCATGTCCAAGATATTTCATGAATCGTGGAAATTTATGTTCTTTTTTTCCATCAAATTGTTTGACATTTTCTTTTCCAAAATTTTTACGTAAAACAGTAGAGCTTAGACGGGCCGCAGAAAAATGTTAGTCGGGCCGCATGTGGTTCGCGGGCCACCTCTTGCTCATCTTAATGGTCTTAATATTTGGGTAACTGACATTTCCTTAACATATGAAAGCGAAATTCGAAAGTTGAGAAAATGCATTTTTGGTCACTTTTTCAGTATTCGGTTTAATGTATAATGTACAGATCCATCGGTTTCTGCAGTGAAGAAATAAGAAAGATTTTTCAGTCATCGTTTTGCCAAGCGCGACTCTCTGTTACCGACGATCTACTACTATGAGTCTTGTCTCATAGAGGGTGGCAGTTTGGGTCTTATTTTATTTGAACGGCGCTTGTTGCAGCTATTCCACAGTTTTCACAGATCAAAATACTTGAAGTTATACTTAGCAGTCTCATAGACGAAGTTCTGTAACTGTGTATACTTGCAGCCAGAACATCTTTCAAATTCGAATTGGTTATGGCAAGCCAAACTGAAATCGATCTTTGGTTTGCAAAACTTGAATCTTGTGCATTAAAGCATTAAAAAGACAAAAAATTGACAACATAGTGACTTATCTATTGAAGTACAGAATGCTGGAAACTGTACAATTTTGGTGGAACTGACTGGTCGTTGGTTACCGTCAAAAATTGAAATACAAATCTTGTCGCCTGAAACCAAGAAATATTAAAAAACACAAGCAAGAGCAATATCTGTTGTGTTTTTTAATCTTTTTTGATTTCAGGGAACAAGATTTGTATTTCAACTGTATAATTTGAAAATGATATTAAAGCCTCTTTTACTTTTTGTGATTTTGGCTTTATGTCATTCCTGATGATGTAGGTATGAATACTTTTGTTCATAACTGAATGTTTCCGTCATCATTATTTCATATTATATACGTTTCTACAGCTCGTAACGAAAATCTATTAATTCTGAATCTAAATCATAATAAAAACATTAAGTAAACAGGGACAGTGTCAAATTAACTTTCCCCGCCTGCGTTAATAAAAAATCCATATTCATAAATGGATGTTGCGCCTTTAATGCAGTTTTTATAAACGGTCCATTTTTTTACATGACATGTTATATTTATTTGTTTAGACTCACTTTATTTTTCGACGAAATAATTTAGAAAGGTAGATAATTTTTTTTGAGGTATATGGTGTGGGCGGGCGTTGGACCTACAATTTTATTCGAAGGCACTTCAAAGACGATGTAAAAGCGATATAAATGAAATTGGACATCGCATAAACGAAATGGAATTGTCTTTCTAAACAAGGTTACATAAAATGTAAATATTAAACAAAACATGAAAAGTTAGTGGTCTGCGGCATTGCAGATATGATTATATTGTTACTCTTTAAATTTAAATATTCTCTTCAAATAGTAATTGGTTTCTAAATGGCGTTAAAATCAGAGTGATTGGGACACACCCAGAAAATTGTTAAGTCGATGCTACTACAAATAATAACTCCTTATCATTATCATGAATGAGTAATCCATAAAAAAAGAATGGGAAAGTATATGGAATTTTAATAAATAAGTTCTAAATTCATAGTTTTACAAATGCGAATTCAATGAAACAAATTCCTTTGGTTAAATGTTGGATTTTGAACTCGAAAATTCTAGTTTTTTCTCAAAATTTTTAACCCAAAACAAAATGCTCTCAAAATTCTTTCATTTATAAATTTCGAGTTTAAGCTGAAACTTTGGACTTTTCGCATAACTTTCGACTTTTAGCTTAAAATTGGATCTCTGAAGTTCTTCCATGTTTTTATATTTCGAAATTTCGATTTTAATTTCAATTTCAAATTTTTCTCGAAATTGAGTGGTTTGTACCTAGAAAATAAAAAACAACAATTTTAACTTAGATAAGTAAAAGTTTTTTCAACTAGAAGCTGTAACTTCACATTAGAAATGCCAACCAAAAATCTTTTTTAAAAAAATCTGGAGTTTTTATATAGAAATTTCGAGTTCTTTTTTAGAAATTTGGACATCTTTTCGACTTTCACTAGTGTTTCACGAATTCTTGTTCGTCTTGTTTTTTCTTGTTTTTGTCTCGTTCTTGCTGCAAGAACAAGACAAGAAATTTGTGTAGCAAGAACAAGACAAAACAAGAGGTTCTTTTAGCAACAGCAAGATTTTTGGCAAAAAATTAGCAAGAAGCAAGATATCTTGCCCTTTTCAATATTTTCTTGCAACAATCTCTAAAATAGTATTTTTTAATTTTTTAAATGCACAATTGCTTTACAGGGCAAATTAAAATTTAGAAAAAAATTAAAATTCCAGAAAACATCAAAATTAAAAGAAAAAATTCGATGTTAAGCTTTTTCTCAAAATGACACTATTTAGATATTCGAATTTTAAGAAAAAAATAATTTTTCAATAAATCTTGATTTTTTTTCTCAAAAATTTTGAACGCTTCCCCAACTTCATAATTTTATTCTCAAAATTTCGATTTTCATTTTAATATTTGGGTTTTTTCTCAAAATTGGAATTTTAACCACAACATTTTGACCTTGACCCGATTTTTTCTAAACATTTTGATTTGAATAGCAAAATTTGTCCCTACTAACCCAAACTCAATTTCGATATTTATTATTGAAACCGTGGATTTTAATCTCAAGACATGCATTTTAGAATATTAATTTCGGAAAACATTTTTTAAAGAATTTTGGAAGCTAAGTCGAAAGTTTAAATTTAGAGTCGACTCTGAAGTGAAAAATTAAGGTAAAAACATTATACTAATTTGAAATCGAAAATTCAGAATTTAAGAAAAGTTAAACATTTTTGAAAAAACTCGAAATTTTCTCAAAATATTAAAATTTGCAGCTTCAACATAACATTTCTGATTTTAAACTTTTAAATTTTCTTAAAGCTTTTCGAAATTTTCTAGAGATTTTTATTTTTTTCAGAAATCTTAAGTTTTTCTTTAAGTTCTGTGTTTTCGTTTTGAGATGCCAGATCTGCAATTTATCGTTTTCTTTTGAGTTTACATCTTTTATACATGATGTAGTTTTTAAGCCGATCGTGTCGCAATTAATTCTGAATCTATTTTGTTGTTGCTCAGGCGAAAAACAAATAAGCCAGCAAAAAAAAGCAAGACTCTTGATAGTAAGAGAAGAATCAAACCAGCAAGAAATTGGCAAGACAAGAAGTTAAATATCAAGACAAGAAATCTTGCTTTGTGCATCATCACTAACCTAACTCAAAATTTTCTGATTTTATTTTATTTTCAAAGTTTTTTATTTATTGCTTTTCACGTTTCAACTTAAAACGCAGAACTGATGTATTTTTAAAAAATCTAGCTGTTTCAAAATTTTCGCCTTTATTTTCAAATACTGTAACGGTAAAATTTCGTTAAAAAATGCTTTACAAACTGTACTGTACAGTTTTTTTTTTGGACATTTGTCGTGATGATCGACCTAAACTGAAAATTTAAACTTTTTTACAAAAGTTCTTTTTAAAACCGATTATTAAAAAAAAATTCTTTTACGTATCTCAAGTATTTATTCTTGAAAAATATTAATTCTCCAAAAATATTAACTCTCGAAAACTGTTTTTCCGAAATTTCAATCCTAAAATCAAATTGAAAAATAAATACTGGTAAAAATTAATTTTTGCGAACATAAGGAGCACAATATTTGAAATTTAAATAAAATCAGATTTTAAAGATAATAAAATGTCATCATTTTGTAATTTTTGTCGAAGTACTTACATCTGCTTAGAATTTTGGCTTTCAATTTAAAAATTGTAGATTAAAGTTAAGTTTTTGAAAATAAATGTCAGATAATTTCGAGAATTTCGCTTAAAAGTATAAATTTAGACCAACCTAGAAGATTTTTATCAACATTTTCGTGTGCTTTTGAACTAATTTCGACTTGACTTTTAAATTTTGGGTTTAAAATCTAGTTTAAAGAAAACATTTTTGCATTTGCTTTTTTCTATTTTAAATAACGAAAAATACTTGAAAGTGATAAATTCTTGTTGTAAGGTCCCTGTAACAAAAATTTTATGAAACATATTCGTTTTATTCCTACTTCACAGGAAGTGTTTCATCCAAATATTGTCATTAATTCTAGTTATACATACTGTAACAAAATGTCGTTATAAAATTTGTATTATGATTGTGTAAGGAATTCTCTAGAAAGACTAGGTAGATTTTTCCGCAAGCGATATAGATTTCGTTCTAGAAAACCGGAAGGGTATAAATACGTGGTCGTCTTTCCCTCGGTCAGTTAGTTCATCAGTTGGCTAGTTAGTCAGATAGCCTGCTATTTAAGTGAATTATAATTGTGGCGTTCCGAAATAAGTTGGAAATGAAGTCTTTACAATTCACGAAATTTTATTTTTCGAATCGACACCGCGCAGCAACACTTTTTTTTAAGTACAGAACTTTCTTTGGAATTCCTCGCCAAGCAGAATTTTGCCCCACTAATTACAGCTTACGCGTTCAAAATGGTTAATCGCCATCTGCTTCATTTCTCGGCGTGCTCTAATGGCATAATAGGGTTACCCTTAAGAGGGATTGTTTCTAAAAAAATGAACTTGAAATGCTGCAAACTAAAATGGACTCTTTTTGGTTGAAAAATTGAAATACAAAACTTGTCCCCTGAAACCACTATCTCTCTGAAGATGATAGCTTGGCTGTCGAAACGCATTAGAGCAACCTTTGTTGTGTTTTTTAATCTTTCTTGGTTTCAGGGGACAAGTTTTGTATTTCAATTTTTAAAGATAACCAAGGAGCAGTCCGTTCCACTAAAGGAATCACGTCTCTTGCTCGAAATACAAAGGGAGGAATGGGGGCATTCACATGAGAAGAGCGACAATCGCTCAAGGCTCTCGCTCCCTAGCGTTAAATCGAGATGGATTTTGATGTAGAATTGTTAATTAAATCAATCAATATCCAACCCAGCGTTGCCACCCGTCACGACTTGGACGGGACAGTCCCAATCAAAATTTGGTGTGTCTGAATTTTGAGCAATATTGCCAACTGATTTTTTTTTGTAATAATAATTTTTGGGTGCGGAGATCTTTTTGTATTGATAGACTACACCAATTTTTTCGACACAAAGGATGACAACTCTGATCCTATCCGCCCTTTGGTACAAAAATGCCAATTCATACAAAAACTGCGATAGCGTAACTAAAAATTGGAGAGAAGTTTCCAAAGTCTTTAGAAGGGATTTCGTAACATTGTCCGGGTCTGTAATTAAAGACGGACGCAATGTTTAGCGCTTGAGTCGAAGGAGTGGAGGGTAGGAGCGAAAAAAGCTCTCGCTCGCGAGGGCGAGCCTTACGGCTCTCCGTGTGAAAGAGTGGAAAGTAGGCGCGGAAAAACCTTTGACTCGCGAGGACGAGCCATACGGCTCTCCCTGTGAAAGAGCCGTAACTGTGTATGTTTGCAGCCAGAACATCTCTTTAATTCGAATTGGTTATGGCAAGCCAGACTGAAATCGATCTTTGGTTTCCAAAACTTGGATCTTGTGCATTGAAGCATTAAGAAGATAAAAAATCGACAACATAGTGACTTATCTATTGAAGTACAGAATGCTGGAAACTGTCTAACTTGAAAATGATATTAAAGTCTTTTTTAGTTTTTGTTGGCCAACCAGGACCGGTCTGTTCATAAGACGAATTAGGCAGCCGCTTAAGGTGCTTAAGTTATGTGGGGGGCAATTTTGGTGGTCAAATATGTGGTTGTTCAAAATCACATGACGCCAGTGAGTATATTTTATATATGAGAAATGGCAAAAAGAAAAAGGCACCCTATTCTAGTGTACAATATGTCATAATTTTGGTTATTAAAATGCAAAATTTTCGTCAGATACGTTTTTATAACATTTAGGTATTTGTATTGATTTCTCAACTTTTCTTTTACAAAAATTTCAATTATTTTGTCTCAAAACTTCGGTCTGCTACTCAAACTTTTACCTTTTCTCAAAATTTTGATTTTTTCATCAAGAGTTTTTATTCAGTTTTTTTGACTTTTTTCACATTTTCGATTTTATTATCAAAAATTGACTCTTTTTTCGAAAACTAGGATTTCATTTTAACTACCATCCTTTTTAAATTCCCAACTTTTTCTAAAAATTTTGACTTTATTATAAAAATTTCGACCTTCTCAAAATTTCGATTTTTTTATCTGAAAATTAGGGCTTCGAAATTTCTACTTTCATAAAATTTCAACTTTTGTTTAAGATATTAACTTTTTCGAAATCTAAACTTTTATTTTCAAATTTCGATTTTTTCTGAAGTTTCTTATAATTTTTGTTTTGTTTTCCTTGAAATTTCGACTTATTTGCCAAAAATTTGACTTTCTAAGAAAATCTATCGACTTTGTTCTCAAAATTCACATTTTGTTTTTAAATTTCGAGTTGTTTTTTTCATTTAGTTTCGATTATTTTCTCAAAATTTTCATTATTTTTTTATATGATTTTCTCAAAATGTTTTCAATATTTCGGCTATTCTCTTTACACTTATATTTTTTGTTTCAAAATTGTAACTTCTTCCTCAAAATTTCGACTTTCCTATGACAATTTTGATATTTCTTTCTCAAAATTTTTGATACTTTTTCGAAGTTTCAATATTCTTGTTCAACTAAATTTTTTTCTTCACATTTCTTTTTTTCTCTCTCTTTCTCTGTGTCTCTCTGTCTCTCTGTCTCTCTGTGTCCCTGCCTCCCTGTCTCCCTGCCTCCCTGTCTCTCTGACTCACTGCCTCTTTGTCGTCTCTCTTTCTCTCTCTCTATCTCTCTCTCTCTCGCTCTCTCTCTTTTTCTCTCTCTCTCTCTTTCCCTCTCTCTCGGAAATTTTGACAATTGAAAATTAAATCCTTTTCTTTTTCGACATAATTGTAAAATTTCCAATTTCCTATCGATCCAAAATGTCCTCGTTTCTCGAAATTTTAACAAAAATAAAGCATCGAGGATAGTGTGAAAATTTAGTTTTTTTTTGATAAATATGTGGGCAATTTCGATAGGAAACTAAACATTTCAGGAAAATAGTCAAAGTTTAAAAAAAATTCGAAATTTTGAGAATATTGTTGAAATTACTTAATAAAAGACGACGAAGTACGAAGTTCGACGAAGTCGAATTTTAATTAAAAAAAAGTCGTAATTTCGAGAAAGAAGTTGAAATTGTGGAATCTGCAAACTTCAGCGAAAAAGGTGGAAATAGCTAAAATCGCGATATTTTTCAATAAACGTTAATTTTTTTGACAGATACGACATTTTCCTACAAACGCCAAATTTTTTGATAAGCGTAATTTTGCAAAAAAGAGAAATTTCATGAAAAACGCGAAATTTCGCAAAGAAAAAATATCAGAAATGGGGGAGGGTCTGAATTTCGATACAAAAGTTAAAATTTTGTAGAAAAATTTGTGATTTGAAAAAAATAGTACTCCCGAAAAATTAATGAAAAAAATGAAGTCAAAATCGCTAGAAAACGTAGACATTTCAATAGTAAACATTACAATTGAATTTTTCCAGGAATTAATTAATATAAAATTTTTATTGAAATTTCGAAATTTTGTAACACATGAAAATCATTGAAAAAAGGTGAGTTTTCAGGAGAAATTTTAAAAATATATAACAAAAATGTCTAGAAAAGGTTGCCCTTTTTGTTTTAAATTAAAAGCAGTAAAACATGAGAGTTTAAATTTTATGAAAATAGGTATAGGAATATTCAAAAATAAAACAAAAAATATATATAACCTATACATATACGTACCATATGTACTATACTACTACTAATAAAACCTGTTCAAAAAACTTCAGTTTGAAAGTTTACATTGGAAATTTAAAGAAAGAAGACAAAATTTCGAGATTGAAGAAAAAATTTCGAAAGTAAAAAAGCTTCACTAAAAGTCAAATTTCGAGTTTAAATTCGAGGGAAGACGAAATTTCGAGATTGAAGTAAAAATTTCGAAAGTAAAAAAATTCTTCACTAAAAGTCAAATTTCGGGTTTAAATTCCATCTTTTATAAAAAATAAATAAAAAAGGCTTTAATTTTAGGAAACTATTGAAAATTTGGCGGAAAATTTATAATTTAGGAAAAAAATACCTCCTTATATCATTAAAAAGAGCAAACATTTCGACAATTAAAGTTGAAATAATGCAAAAAAAAACAAAACCAAATCGAAATTAAAAAAAATTAATTGCTTGTTTTCATTAGCGGTCTTAAGAAACAGAGTTTAAAATTTGAAACTTTGGGAAAAAAGTTTAATGAGTCAACGTGTGAATTTGGAAAAGAAGTGAGAAAACCAAAATTTACCATAAAATATGTAAATAGTGGATATTTCAAAATTAAAGTCAAAATATTAAGGATTTCTGTGGTACATTTCGAAATTAACAAAACGAAATTAGAATTTGGAAATTTAGATCGACACTTATAAAAAGATCAAACCTTTTAGAAAAAGTAAAAATTTCGAGTTTAAAATCGTGGTAAAAATGTAAAACTTATATGTTTGGATTTTGAGAAAATATTTGAAATTTTGCAGACATTACAAATTGCCTGAAAAATGGATAATACATATAAAAATTTCGCAAAAAAATCAAAATCATTAGAATAGTCAATTTTGGGAATCAAATTATGGGGAACGGTGGGCAGGAAGGATCCCTTAAGGAAGAGTAAATAAATGACTTTAAAATTAGATAACATTTAAACATTTAACTAATAATCTTCAAATAAAATTAAAAGAAAACGACAATTCAGTTTTTAAAAAGTGCAAAATACCTCTTTTGCCTTCGAGGGATAGGCAAAACCGGGGCAAATGCCCTAAGTGCAAAAACTGTTATCAAAATATTGTTAGAAATCAATCAACAACATTGCAACTAATTTACGAGTATTTATGCCCACGAGAGTGTGGTGCTCAAAAGAGTGATCGCAAGAATAAGATCCATATCCTGGTGTTTTTCTGGCACACATTGCATCCAATCTTTTATGGGTGAGGTAACAAATAACTCTTCACACACAATGCAATAGCGGTCTATCGTTTTATGTTTTCCTATCACCTTTTATTTTTATTTGTATTTTCTACTTTTCTTCAGTTTAGGGTTGTTACATTTGTCTTTTTGTGTGTTAATTTTTTCTTCAATCCAAAGACAGAAGAGGTTGAATTTTGAAGGTTTATATTAAGCTTAGATTTTGATTTTTTTTCTTGTGCCTTGGTCGTTGAAGTGGTTAATATTGCTTAATTTTGTACATTTTTGCCTATCTGCGTTAGCTTGGGCTCTTGCTGAAGCAATAGGTATATCAAACTAAGATCGTGATGTAGCCAAGTTGGCTTGGAATGTGGTTGCAAAACTTTGACCCGTTTTGCCTTACACTCTCTGTTTAAACTAACGATTGGTAAAAGTTCAACTATAGTTAGTTTAGCCCGACGCGCAAGTAATGAATTGCGTTCGGGTAAATTGAAATGTAAAATGTAAAGGGTGAAAAGAAACGCACCCGAACTACAAGATTTGCGACAATGGGATAAGGGTAATCGGTAATTAATTATCAACATGCAGTAAAATTTACCTAATCCCATTTCCGTGACAAATCCAGTTCAATGCTCCTAAACACCCTCTAGTTGAACTAACAATAAGTTAGAGGAAAATAGTGATTTCGATCGTAAAATGCGCCAGAGGCTTATCAACCGCCTAAATGGTTCCAGATCCTTTTGGGAATATGCAAAGTCGATTGCAAAGAATTTTACATCCTCAAATTTTCCACCTTTACTCGATGCCAACAGCAATATTGCGACTACTTCCAAGGAACAGGTTGACCTGCTAGCCTTAATGATGGCTTAAAATTCCAACCTTGATTCTCAAACCGCAGAAGCTCCTATTCTTCCTAAGGTTGGCACTTTGATGCCTAAAGTTGTTTTCAGACAGTGCACAATCCGAAAGATTCTCCCCGAGCTTGACACCTCGAAAGCTTCTGGCTTTGATGGCATCCCCGCTATTGTTCTTAAGAAGTGCTCTCCAAAGTTGACTCCTGTCCTAAGCAAATTGTTCACTCTCTCTTACAACAAAGATGTATTCTCTAACATCTGGAAATCTGTTAGGATGCAGCCTGCCTCTAAAAATGGGAAAAAAATTGGCTAACAACTATCGCCCTATATCTTTGTTGCTCGTTATATCTAACGTGATGGAAAAGGTTATCAACATCGAGATTCTCAAATATCTGGAGGAGAATAGAATCATCTCGGAAAGGCAATACGGTTTCAGACAACAGCGCTCAACTGACGATCTACTGCCATATGTTACTCATATCTGTAACTCAGCTATTGAAAAACATGGTGAGGCTAGGATTGTGGCATTGTATATTTCAAAGGCCTTTGACAGAATCTGACACCAATCTCTTTTCGCCAAAATGTGGTCTTCCTTCTGAACTCTGTCATTTGATATCCAATTTTCTCGCTGACAGATCTCTTCAGGTCGTCGTCGTCAAATTTCGCAATCAAGATTCAAATCTTTAAGAAAAGGCACAATTGTTAGAAAAATATAAATATACAACCAACATTTCAGGAAAAATGATGATAATTGAAATGTCGCATAAATACTCAGCTTTCCAAAAAAATCACGTCATGGCCATGCATGACATAAACTGTAGCAACGATATTATTGACAAAGGGTTACCAGATGCATCGTTCGCCTAGACGTCTAGGGCACCGTGTGACCAACTCTCTTAACACTTTTTAAAGTTTACGTCATAAATATCAAGAAGTGACTCAGTTGTGCCAATTCCCAATTTGAATCAATACTCGTTAATCTTGGATCAAATGAAACATCTAGGAATATTCAACCTGTATATTTATATCATGTATTCCTTTATCCTTTGCATATGTAAATGACAAGCAACTGCTCATTGAGACGCGTAAAATTATAGCAGGGCGGAAAAAGAATTTTCACGTGTCACTAGATACAGACGTTAAAATTTTATGTCTTTGTCGTTCTTTTATCACGATTTTATTGTGTAACACGACTGTTGTTTCGACTTTAAGCGGCTTAAGGGTCAATCATGCCTCTGTTGACATCAAGGAAGTGAGCTTTAAAAGTCCTCCAAACTTCATAAAATACGGTTCCGTTTATTTCGATGGCCTGGAAGCAGATTTTATTATTATGCTGGAAATGTTGCAGTTCAAAATGCTGTTTCGCTCCAAAAGACACCAATCTCGTTTACTTATTATTGAGATTATGAGCAAGTTTTGAATTTGTTTGATAGCCGCTAAATCCCCAGTTTGTGAGATAAATCATCTGTGCTTCAACATAATTTTGAGGTAAGCAAAGTAATTCAATAAAAACCTGCCAGAAGGTATAAGAATGACTTGTTTAAGTACAATCCACCCGCAAAAAGTACCTAACCGTATTGTCAATTGATGAGACCAAGGAAGGCCGAAAACGGTTATGGTTGTTGATTGTTAATATTTTCAACTGTAGTCGACTGGTTTATTAAAGATCATTTCGTTGGCATGATTTGTTGAGTTTAACACACATAAACGCTTTTTTATATCCCTTTATTTCTGTACCTCGTGTGTAACTTTAAGAATATACCTCTTGTAGATAGGTTCAATTTGAGTTTAATCATATACATTTTTAACAGACAATTTTGCGTCTTTCGTAGACCCATGTGTATGCTAAAATAAAGATTTATGCGAAAGTAAGTGCGTAGAAAAAGTAAAAAAAATCCTTCGGCTCTAATCTAGACGCTGTCCTTTAAAAGCAAAATAAATCTTGCGTCTTGAGTAATGAGGCCAACGTCCTGAAGGAAATGAAAATCATTTATAAACGTACAAAGTTTTGCGAAACCTTAGGAAATAAACAAAATTTAAGATTGTAGTATGTTTCCCGATCTCAATGTGGATAAATCGTTTATATCATTCCGAGACATATTCGTTACACCAGCACAATATATGGAGGCCGTCCAACACATTTGTGTGAATTTTTCAAACGAATAGAAGTTTGTTGTAGTTGGCATGAATTTATTTTTTTAAGAGACATTGTACGCTAATGTGACGATATTCTTCGAAATTTTGAGCTCAGTTTGTTAGATTTAGTCGCGAATGTTATTATTGAATTAGATTTGTTCTGCTGTTGTATGAAGGCTTCCCAAAAAACAGCTCTACAATGATTTTATAGCAAATTGCACGACATTCTAGAAATCGCCATAAGTAAGACCTCTTGAAAAGTACAAATTTAATTTAATTCTAATCAGACTATTAACTTGATAGAATTTAAGACCACATATTATTAAGTAAAAATATTAATTAAGAGCCACTAGTATCGACTATGGTCGAAAGATGAACTCTATCTGCAAAGTAACGAAATTCATTTTTTTCTTCACATAATTAATTGGAATTTATTTGTAAGTACATTCTTGTATAACTGTTGCCGTTATCATAAATAAGAGTAAGAGTGTGAAAATTTTAACTTGTTTTAAAAAATTCGAATTTGACTGAAAATGTTCCTATTTGAAAAACTGACTTCTTAAAAAAATTTTGACTTATTTTCAAAAAAAATTTAACATATTCAACATTTTTCAAACTATTGGCCTTTTCTCTGAACTATTTTAATTGAAAATTTCCACTTTTTTTTGGAAATTTCGTCTTATTTCCAAAATTTCGTCTTTTAAAAATTTCGAATTGCTATAAAAACTTCGACTTTTTATACAAAATTGGATTTTTTTGTTGCCGAAAATAAGATTTATTGAAAATTGCTCCTGGTTTCGATAATTCCGATCTTTTTTGAAATTGAGACTTTTTTGAAAATGTCGATTTTGACTTTCTTTGAACATTTTAGATTCGAAGACGTCAAGTGAAAATTTCGACTTTGATTAAAATTCCAATCTATTTTCAATATTTCGATTTTTTCTGCACATTGTGTCCCTTTGAAAATTTCCACTATTTCCTTGAAAATTAACTTTTTCTATAAAAATTTAATTTTTAACGAATTTGGATTTTGAAGCAAATCGATTTTAAATAAATATTTTCAGGTCTTTTTTGTAAAATTCGCCTTTTTTAAAACTCTTGACCTTTTAAAAGTTTGACTTTTTCTAATTTCCACTTATTTTGAAAGTATGGATTTTTTTTTCAAAAATACCTATACGTCTTTTTAAAAACTCTGAATTTTGTCACATATTCACTTTTTATGGACTACATGACCTTTTTACAAAATTTCAAATGATAATATGTAGACCTTTTTTAAAAATTACGACTTCTCGAAATTTAGAATTTTATTAAATATAATTATTTTTTGGAAAATTTCAATTTTTTTTAATTAACAATTTTTATAGCGATCTTTTCTCAAGATTTTGAGTTTTGAATGTATTATCATTATCTATTGAACATTTCGAGTTTCGAGTGTTTTTTTCGAAAATTATGAGTTTTTTGGAATTATCGATTTTTTCCTATATTTTCAGTTTTCTTAAATTTCAATCGTTTCTTAAATTTTCAACTTTTATTAAAAATTTAAAATATTTTGCAAATATCACCTTTTTTCAAAATTGCAGCTTTTTTTGAAAATTTAATTGAAAAATGTCGACTTTTTGTTGAAAATATCACTATTTTTTTAAATTTCCTCTTTAGTTGATAATTTCAACCTTTTCTGCAAATTCAGACTTTTTTTGAAAACTTCGACCATTTTGAAAATTTCTTTTTGAGAAAATTGATTTTCTTCCGAAAAATTTTGACCTGCTTTTAAAATTTCAACTGTTTCTTGAAATTTCGACATTTTTGAAAATTTCGATTTTTTACATAATTCTACATGATTCTGTTTTTTTTGAAAATCTTTTATATAAATATTCGCCACTATTCGATATTTCGATTATTTCTCAAAATTATGCTTCTGAAAATTTTTACTTTATTCGAGAAATTCGATTCTTTTTATGAAATTACTATTTTTTTTTGGAAAATTTCGACTTGGAAAATCCGGACATTGTTTTTTAAAAAAATGAAGTTTTTATGAATATTTTGGCATTTTTTGGAAAATTAAATTATGTTGAAAATCTTGACATGAAATTTTCGACTTTTTTTGTAAATGTCTACCTTTTGAAAATTTGTAAAGCTTTGAAAATGCGACTTTTTCTCGAAATTTTGATTTTTAATTAAAAATTCCGATTTTTTTTGAGATAACCCTTTTGAAAATTACCCATTTTTGATGAAAATATTGGTTCTTTAAAAATCTTACATTTTTTTGAAAATTCGAACTTTTTTTTTTGAAAATTTTGACTATTTTGAAAACAACTTTTATCAGAAGTCAGAGTTTTTCTTTGAAAATCTTTTATGTAAATGTCCGCCACTATTCGATATTTTGATTATTACTCAAAATTATGCTTCTGAAAATGTTTACATTATTCGAGAAATTAGATTCTTTTTATGAAATTACTATTTTTTTTTTGGAAAATTTCGACTTTGAAAATCCGGACATTGTTTTTTAAAAAAATGAAGTTTTTATGAATATTTTGGCATTTTTTGGAAAATTAAATTATGTTGAAAATCTTGACATGAAATTTTCGACTTTTTTTGTAAATGTCTACCTTTTGAAAATTTGTAAAGCTTTGAAAATTCGACTTTTTCTCGAAATTTTGATTTTAATTAAAAATTCCGATTTTTTTTGAGATAGCCTTTTTGAAAATTACCCATTTTTGATGAAAATATTGGTTTTTTAAAAATCTAACATTTTTTTGGAAATTCGGACTTTTTTTTTGAAAATTTTGATTATTTTGAAAACAACTTTTATCAGAAGTCAGAGTTTTTCTTTGAAAATCTTTTATGTAAATGTCCGCCACTATTCGATATTTTGATTATTACTCAAAATTATGCTTCTGAAAATTTTTACATTATTCGAGAAATTAGATTCTTTTTATGAAATTACTATTTTTTTTTGGAAAATTTCGACTTTGAAAATCCGGACATTGTTTTTTAAAAAAATGAAGTTTTTATGAATATTTTGGCATTTTTTGGAAAATTAAATTATGTTGAAAATCTTGACATGAAATTTTCGACTTTTTTTGTAAATGTCTACCTTTTGAAAATTTGTAAAGCTTTGAAAATGCGACTTTTTCTCGAAATTTTGATTTTAATTAAAAATTCCGATTTTTTTTGAGATAGCCTTTTTGAAAATTACCCATTTTTGATGAAAATATTGGTTTTTTAAAAATCTAACATTTTTTTGGAAATTCGGACTTTTTTTTTGAAAATTTTGACTATTTTGAAAACAACTTTTATCAGAAGTCAGAGTTTTTCTTTGAAAATCTTTTATGTAAATGTCCGCCACTATTCGATATTTTGATTATTACTCAAAATTATGCTTCTGAAAATGTTTACATTATTCGAAAAATTCGATTATTTTTATTAAATTACTATTTTTTTTTTTTGGAAAATATCGACTTTAAAAATCCAGCCATTTTTTTTGTTTAAAAAAACGAACTTTTTATGAATATTTTGGCTTTTTCTTTGAAAATCTTGACATGAAATTTTTGACTTTTTTGTAAATGTCTACTTTTTGAAAATTTGTCGAGCTTTGAAAATTTGATTTTTTCTCGAATTTTGATTTTTAATTAAAAATTCTGATTTTTTTTTCAGATTTGCGACTTTTTTTGTAAATTATCCTTTTTTGATAAAAAAAATCGTTTTTTTTTAAATCTAACATTTTTTGAAAATTCGGACTTTTTTTTGAAAATTTCGATAATTTTGAAAACAATTTTTATGAGAATTCAGAGTTTTTCTTTGAAAATTTTTATGGTTATCAAAATTTCTACCTTTTTCAAAATTTCGATTTATTTTTTAGTATTTCGAGCCTTTTTCATCTTTTCAAATTTTCCTTAAAACTTCTTTTTGAAAATTTTGACTTTTATTAATAAATTCGTTTTATTTTAATGAAACTTGAGTTTGTTTTTAAGAATGTGAACTTTTTTTAATTTCGACTTTTTTTACGAAAAATCCCATTTTTATGAACATTTAGTGTAACTAAACATTTGGACATTTATGGAAAGTTTGCATTTTTGGTTCAAAATTCGACTTTATTTTAAGTGTAGTTTTCGACGTTGTTCAGAAAATTAGATTTTATGTGAACATTTTGAATTATTTTCGAACTTTTAAAAACTTCGATCTTTTTTTGAAAACTTCGATTTTTTTGTAAATTGTTATCTTAACCCAAAAAGTTTTACTTTTTTTAAAACTGGAATTCAGAGTTAAGAAGAGGAATATTATAGATATATATAAACCGAAAATGTCAAAAAAAAATTGAAAATTTGAAGAAAGCACCCATTTAAATATTTTAAAAATACTTTTTTTCTACAAATTTCTAATTCGTTCCAAAATACTCTTCTTCAAAGTTTAATATCTGAATTTCAAATTAATATTTCACTTGAAATTTTAATTTTAAAATCGTACTTTTCGTTCGTAGTAGTTAAAATTTGGGAAAAGTCAAAAAATCTCGATATTGGAGTCAAAATTTCGATCTGAAAACCGAAACTTTCGATATGAAAACGAAATTTCGAAATTAAAATCAAAATTTGAAAGTAAGGAAGCGTCTGAAAAATAGAACAAAAAATGAAATTTCGACAACAATTTCAAATTTGATAAAAATTGAAAGCTAAAAGAAAAAATAAAAAATTAGGAAAGTCAAGCTTCGATTAAATATTTGAGGAAAAAAAAGTTAAAATTCCAAAAAATACTCTAGAAAGTGCGAGCGTTTGTGAAATTTATAGTTTTTTTTAATTTTAAGGGTAGGAAAATTGAAATTACAATATTAAAAATCAAAATTTGATGGAAAGATTTTGGGAAAATCGAAATGTTGGAATATATCGGGAAAATTTTTTAAGAATTATAAGAAAATTCTTAAAATTTCGTTTTTTTTCTTGAAATATCAAATTCTTTTCCAAATTTAAAGTATGTATGTTAAGTTCTTTTTTTTTAAACAAATTAAAAAAATTTGAACCCAAAGTGGTTCAACTTAAAATTTCCAATAAAACAGTTTGATGGAACGGTCTTTGGTTATCTTCAAAAATTGAAACACAGAACTTGTCCTCTGAAACCAAGAAATATTAAAAAACACAACAAAGGTTGTTCTAACGCTTACTCTCAGTTTCTCTCTGAAGATGACAGCTTGGCTGTCGAAACGCGTTAGAGCAACCTTTGTTGTGTTTTTTAATCTTTCTTGGTTTCAGGGGACAAGTTCTGTGTTTCAATAAAACAGTTGAATTAAAGAAAAAAAATAGAAATATTTTTTTACATTTCTAGTGTTTCCAAAATAATGGATCTTTTAAGAAAACTCTACAGAGTTCAGTAAATGTAGAGCAAAATTCTAAAGTTTGAAAAGAAGATCGAAAAATTCAAATTTTTTCTTAAAATTTCAATATTTTTATCTAAATTCGCAGTTTGCACCATTTAGGTTTAGAATTTTTTTAATTTATTTCAAAAATTAAAAATTTAACTTTTAGACGTTTTTGGAAAAAAATCGAAACTTTCCAAATATTGGTATTGTTTGAAACTGCAATTTTTTTCTATGAATTTTTAAAGAATTTCCCGATTTATACCAATATTTTGATTTTTCCAAAATTTTCACAATTTTTCTCTAAACTTTGAATTCACCTTTTTTCTTTCGTTAAAATTAAAAATAAAATTATATAATTCCAGAACAGCTGGCAATTTCTAAGAGTATCTTATCGAAGCTTAACCTGATATTTTTTTCGAAATTTCTAGTTTAAGTGTGACATTTATAACTACTAGAAATTTTGATTTTTTTTATTTTACAGAAGCTTGTCTTCGAAATGTGATTTTCATTTTAACATTTTGGTTTTTCATGTCCAAATTTTGACTCGCATATCGAATTTCCAAAATTTTGAACTTAACTATAACAAACGAATTTTAAATAATAATTTTAAGAAAAATATTAAAAAATTGAAAATCAAAAATCAAACTTTTTTAGTTTTCACTCATAACTTGTAATATTTCTTTACAAGATTTTCACTCTAAATTCCAATTCAGATAAAAATAGTAGAAGATGCTAAAAAGCGTTGATAAATGTTTGTAAAACTGTTAAGGTATTTTTTGGAATTGATAATGTCATTCTAAAAATAAGGTAACATTTTAATTTTTTCTACTTATTTTTAATCATACAGCATTCAATGTTATAACAGATATCTTGTCTTCGATTAATGTCGGTTATCCGTATTCCATTATTGATTTTATCATCGATATTGATATAGACAACGAGGTTTCGTCAACATAGCTTATCCCTATTTTGTTCACACAAGACAACGCCACAAAATGCCCAAAATATTACATGGTTTTTGGAGTTTATATAAAAAAAAAACCACGTGAACAAAAAAAAACATTAAAATTGTTGTACGATCTCTACGAGAATTAAAATAGATAACTTTATTAAAATCAGTGCTAACATCTGCAATGAATCGATATAAATCTATTGGAATGTAGGATTTGCTTTAATAGAGCCAATACAGGCGCTTAAGTTAGTTAAGCAAAACCTATTTCCATGTTTATCCGATGGCACAAAGCTATTGAGAATCGCAACTCATGTGCAACAAAACAGTAGTAGATAAACCTGGCTAGGAATTCCCATAAAATCATAAACCAAAGTTGGTGCAGTAATTCGTCTGCTCTAAAGTTTTATTGTAACTTTAGCTAAGATGTCAGACTGGGCGACTGGAAACACTAGAGTAAGCAGTTAATGACATGAACTTTAGTATCAAATATACGAGTACGTATCTAATATTTTAATTATCTGGCATCTCTATTTTTAATATATATCAATCGCCTTCTAATGGATTTCAAAAAATTCAAGAATTAAAAAAAATGGCCCAAGTCCCAAGAAGATGTACCTCTTTACCACATCGCCATTTAATAATTTATTACACGATATGTATTCCGCCAGCAGGTCTGGCATTTTCAAGCATACTAATTATAATTGATTTGCAAAAGAAGTATTGGAAAGGGAGTAATGCGAACGATCTCTCATTTCGTTGCCGTCCAGTGTCCATGTCTCGTCCCATTGCAGGAAATAGCTCCTTAAATTTTCTACGTCATGTGATTCACTAAGGCGGCTGTAAAACTACTCACTTATAGATTTAATTAGGCGACCAGCAATTTTTTTCATTGCTATATGCAATACACAAACTCTCTAATAATAAATATATGAAAATAATATATAAATGACGGTGTTATAAAACTCTGCTCTATTTTTGATTAAATTTAATGCAAATTTAATTTTGTTATATGAATCAAATTGCTCTATTTTATTTAAATAATAAAATAATGTAGAAGATTCGCATGTTAGTCGGACTTTCACATTTTGTGAAACATGACCAAAAGCGAAACTTGTACATTTTTTTTTAAATGTTTTACCACCCTTTCAACTATAAAATAATTTTTCAAATATTTTTATTCAAAACTTCGGTGCAGTATAATTTGCAGTACGTACGTAATTTTAAATGATGAATAAAACTGCATGCAAAGTCAGGCTTTCCTGCAGCTTTTTAAATTGGGTAGCATTGAAACCAAATTTACATGCCTTTGAGTTTCCTGTATGAATAAGCTCTCATCGGGCGCATTTTGTTGGGGCACCATAATAAATTGGTCTGTGAAAGAACAGCAAATGAAAATTTGTTCCAAGATGGACTAATTGAATTACTTGTTGTGAAGGACCTTTAAAACAAACGCTATTTTTCAATATCGATTTCCTGCACGGGCACGGGTGCAATTTATTGGGAAGGGTCGAGATTCGCTGTTTAATAGGATTTATGGCTCTTTCGACACCGAAAGTGCAAAAGGGTACATATTTATTGCTCGAAGCCTAAGCACAAACTGGAAGGAAACGGGATCGCCTGCTAAGGCGTAAATTGTTCTGGAGTAGCAACCTTGTAAATGGACCTGTTATTTATCTTTAAGAGAAATTTGTAACATGATAAAAACGTTGGGCCCACAGGAGCTATATTTCGGATCCTAAATATAGTATCAAGAAAGTTTGTGTTAGATTTTTATAAAAAATTGAAATATAAATCTTGTCCCCTGAAACCAAGAAAGATTAGAAAACACAAGCAAAGGCTTGCTCTAACGACGTTTCGATAGCCAAGCTCTCATCTTCAGAGAGATTTCAGTATCTTTCGATGTTACATTTTCTCTCCTTTTAGTTATATTACGTTAATAACGGAGATCATAGTTATGAGCTCCATTAATAACATAATCGAACTGTTAAAAAATAGGACGCTGCATATTTTGTAAAAAAAAAATTCGAAGGCGAATCTCCTGCACCGATGAGGTCCATACCATCCCAAGAAGTCACGAGCCACCTCAGTTATAATTAAATCTCAAAACAAACCGAACAACGTATCTTTGTAGATAAATATTTTGACTGATAAAAAGTTACATTGGTTTGATATTCCTTTTCAATTATCTGCCCTTCTAATGGCAACTCGAGAAATGCAGACAAGTATCTATTTCACATTTTCTTTATAGTCTGTCGTAAATCTGTTCGATTTTCCAAGCTTCAGAAAGAATTTCAAGAGAATCTGGAAATTTTATCTTCATGAATTATTCCGATTCCCCAGACAAATACGCTTTATAAATGCCCAACAATCCTTAAACTAGACAGTAAGGATAACCTTTAACAAAATGAACTCGCTTCGTCGATTGAAGACGTTTTAATTAGGGGCGGCAGGTGGAGATGCTATGCGCAATAAGGCACATCAAATTGGGAAGTAGAGAGGTAATTTTAATTAAATAAACCCTCTGGTTACCCGCAACTACTATGCTAACGAACCTGCCAAGTTGACTACTTACAGTCCAAGATTAAGCGGGAAGTCTCGAGTAAAATTTCAAATAATGAAATTTGCGACCTATATTCCGAAGACATCTTGTTAATCAACTATTCGGATTGCTTGGAAATTTGGCGTTGATGCTGCCTAATTTGTGATTGGTAGGAAGTTTGGCAATCAGTTGTAAGCAGAATCGGGAAGTTTTCCAGAAATTATGAATAAATATCCCAGAACTGTTTACTTCTCTATTAGCTGCTTTCAATTTTGTACAAAGAGATGTATGTATTTATTTTGCATATTTCGGAAAGATTATAACCAAAATATAAACTACAATAGCCATAGAAGTTAAGGGATATATAAAAGCCAATTTTTTAGATTATTTTCAAAGGGCTGCAATTCAAAGACAAATGGTTATAGCAAAGCGTTACTAAAACCACAAGTGCATACGCCGGGGATTGATTTTAAAAATTGCAGCTAAATGTTCGACTTTTTTTTTCGACATTTTTATCCTTAACTGATCATTTTTGCTTTTGTAAACTATTAGAAAAAAAGGAGAAAGTCGTTCTCAAACTCAGCATACTACTTCTCTCACAAAAATATTCCTAATATAAATATACTTTAAACCAGGGTCCCTTCATTTGGGGTTCATGGAGATATAGATGCACAAAATTTTTAAAACATCGATACTGTATTCAATTGATGTATCGAAAAAGATATATCGATATGTTTCGATACATCGGTAAATTTATATATACGATATTCGATGTATCACATAAATATAATACCATACAGCAGAACTTCTCAACCAGCGAGACGAGCCTCTCATAATTTCCCTGTTTTAAAATTCCTACTTTGAAAACAAATTTTTACTTATTTCAAATTTTTGACTTTTTCTAAATTCGACATCATTTAATAAAAAACTTAAGCTTCTGTTTAAATCTTCGGTTTTTTAATCAAATTTCAAAAATTCGACCTATTTTTAAAAATTGTAGTTTTTAAGTTTTAAATTTTTCTGAAAATGTCGAAGTTTTTAAAAAGTTGAAGGTTTTTACGATTTTATTCCACTTTTTCTCAAATTTCGATGTTTCTCAAAATTTTTACTTTTTCAAAATGTCGAATTCACGCTTTGAAAGGTTGGATCTTTTCGAAAGTTTCGACCCTTTTTCAAATTGCCAATATTTCAATTTTTTTTTGTTGAAAATTTCAATTTTATTCATAATTTCGAGACTTTTTTTTTCAAATTTTCGATAGTTGTTTTCAATCTCCGATTATTTTCACCGACTTTTTGGCGAATTTCGATTTTTTCAAACCTCCGAAACTTGCTTCTTTTTTTAACACCTTCGTTTTTTTGAAGATTTTAAATGTTTGTATGAAAATTGCAAAATTTTTCAAAATTTTGACTTATTTTAAAATGTTTGCACTTATTTCCAAAATTTTAAGTTTTTTAAATGCCTTTTTAAATTTTTGACCATATTTTAAAATTTATCCATTTTTCCAAAATTTTACTTTTTCGAAAAAAATTTTTCAAAATAATTATAAAATTTTTATGATTTTAAATATTTTTAAAAATTACCCCAATTTTCACAATTTTTTTTCAAAATTTCGACCCTTTTTTTGAAAATTTTAACTTCCTTAAATAATTCGACATAATCAACATTTTTCTTTAAAATTTTTACTTTTTTTCAAATTGTTTCTTTTTTGGAAAATTGGGCTTTTTAAAAATTGCGACATTTTTTAAAAATTCAGCTATTTTTCGAAATTTTAAAAATATTGCTTTTTGGTTTTAAAAATTTTAGAGTTTTTTAGATTGCATGGGCTTTTTAAGGCTGAATTTTTCGGGAAATTATAAGTTTTCAAAGTTTCACTTTTTTTGACATTTTTTACTGTTTCAATATTTTGCCTTTTTTTAAAATTTTTTCTAAAATTTCAATATTTTTAAAAATTTGATTTTTTGAAAATATTTACTTTTTATGAAAATTTCGACTTTTCCAAAAATTTGGAATTTTTTAAACACCTCCCATTATTTTTAAAATTTTCTAAAATAGGCACTTAACTGTATTACATAAAAGTGTCGAAGTTTTTAAGGCAAAGCTAATTAAAAAACAAAAATTGAAGAAGTGAAAACTTTCAAAAAATGAAACATTTTAAATTAGGACACATTTAAAAAAAAATGAAAACCGTCAAAAAAGTCGATATCTTAGGAATTATTTGAAATATTGAAGTTTTAAATATAAATATATCTTGCAAAAACAGTCCAAATCTTAAAAAAAATAGTCCAAATTTTAAAGAAAGTGGAAATTCTCCAAACAGTCAAAATTTGCAAAAAAGATAAAATTTTGAAAAATGTCGAAGCTTTCATAGAAAGTTAAAACTTAAAAACCAACGTTGCCAAATTTTCGAAAAAAGTTTTAATTTTAAAAAATATCCTAAAATTAAAAAATATTCGAAATTATGAATAAATGTCAAGATTTTAAAAAAATGGAGAATTATCAGTGAAATCTCCTAAAGACCTATTCTTTTGAAAGGCCTAGATTCCAAAAAAATATCGAAACTTTTGTTGATTAAAACTTTGACAAAAAGTGTAAGTCACAAATTTCAAAAATAAATTCAATTTAATAAAATGCTGAAGTTTTCAAACATAGTCAAGATTTTCAAAAATAGTCAATATGTTGAAAATAATCGATATTATGAAAAAAGTTCAAAATTTCGAAGTAAATCAAATCAATCAGACTTTAAAATGCAACGAAATTTTTGCTAAGTAATCTAAAATTTTAACAAAAATCGATAAAAAAAATCATATTTTTAGATAAAAGCAAAATAGAAAAGTGGAAAATTTTGAAAAAAGAAAAATTTTCGAAATTTTTCGAAGTTTCATAGAAAATTAGAATTTAAATAAAATCAGACTTTTGAAAAAAAATTTCAACATTTTGAAAAGATATTGTTAAAAGTCGTCCTTTTCAAAAAAATCAAAGATTTTCGAAAAAACTTTTAGAAAAATTGAAATTTTAAAAAATAATTGGAATTTCAAAAAACAGATAATCAAAATTATGAAGAAATGTGGAGATTTAAAAACTGAAGCATTTTCAGTTAAATTTTCAAAAAAGCCGAAGTTTTTGAACAGCCCAAATTTTAAAGAAAACTGAAAATTATCAAAAAATTGCAAATTTTCAAAAAACTAGAAATGAAGAGTAGAAGTAGTGGGTATTTTCTGACCTCAGAGTGGGGCAGGGGGGAGCTTGTTCTTAACTCAGAAAGTCGTTAAAAAATAAATATTTAGTCAAGAAAGTTCGTCTCTTTTTCTTGAAACATCGCCTTTTTTCTAAAAATTTTGCTCAAATATCGCCTTTTTTTTTGAAATTTCGACTCGATTTTTTAATAAATTTTGAGTTTTATTCTCAAAATTTCGGTCTTTTTCCAAAATTTAAATCTTTTCCTAAAATTTTTCATTTTTCAAAATTTGTTAGGTTTGAAGCTTTGGATTTTTACCTTGAAAATCAATTTTTTCTTGAAATTTCGATATTTTTCAAGTTTTTCCAAAGGATAAGATTTTTATATTAAATTTGATTTCCGAAAATTTCGACTTAATCCCAAAACTGTTTTTTATAACTTGTCTTTTTCTAAATTACGACTTTATACTCAACATTCTACATTTTTTCTCTTAAAATTGGATTGTATTAGAAATTTTGAATATTTCATAGAAATTGGCCTTTTTCTCGAAATTTGAATGGCCCGGAAATTTCAACCTGTTTCTCAAAATTCGTTTGATTCGCTAAGTTTCGGCTAATGTTTTATGTTTATAGAATTTTTTTACTTAAAATTGGGCTTTTTATATAAATTGGACTTTTTCTTAAAATTCGTTTATATTTCTAAAATTTTATCAAAATTTTAGAACTTGAACTACAAATCTTCTTCCTTGAAATCAAGAAACATTAAAAAAACACAACAATGGTTGCTCTTACGCGTTTCGATAGCCAAGCTATCATCTTCAGAGAGACACTCAGTATCTCTCTGAAGATGATACCTTGGATATCGAAATGCGTTAGAGCAACATTTGTTTTATTTTTTAATCTTCCTTGATTTCAGGGGACAAGATTTTTATTTCCGTTTTTGAAGATAACCAAGAACCAGTCCGTTTCATAAAAATTTTAGTAAAAATATAAAAATATTAAGAATAATATTTATAGGAAACTTAGAAAAATATTTCTTGTAAACTTTCAGATTGTCAAACTTTAAATGAAAATAAAAATTGTAAGAGCAATAATTTTAGAAACTCAAATTCGATTTATTCTAGAAATTGCGACTTTTCTCTCAAAATTCTGTAAGTGATGTTAGTAAAAAAGCCAGCATTCGCATTCGTATTCGTGAGTATTGGAAATAAATATTCGCATTCGCAATCGTATTCGCATTCGCTTATGTGGAAAAACCAACATCTCTAAGTATATTGTATAGTTTCTAGCGCTTCGGCAATTCCACATTATTGAATATCAGCAATGATCATTATTCTCCCAGTTCCAAATGATGAGTGATAATGAAAACGCTTCAAGCATTGACCTATCAGTTTTGACAAGTTTATCATAATTTCGCCATCATTGAGAGACATAAATTATTTGAACAAAGAACACAAAACAATTTTTATGAAATTAAAAACAAAAAACTTTCCATTAAACAAAAGCTAATTACGCCTTTTCCCTTTACGCTGAACTTGATATGATTTTGATTTATAAAGTATATACAGGGTGGTTCAGTCATAATAGCATTAATTTTAACTACGTCTTCAGAAGGCTTAGTAGACAGAAAATCGAAAAAAAAAAATGTTTCATTCGACTTTTTAAAATAGACCCAAATCAACACATTGACCACCAAAAGCCCAGCGCTACTGACCACATTAAATGCTTTATAGCAAGAGACGCTGATCACGTTATCATCAACTCGCTAGCTGCAATGATAAGCCGGACTGGAGAGGGCGAAACATCGCAATTAATGGGCAACAAATCTCTATTGGTTATTTTGACGAATAAGTATTTGTATCTTCATACAATTCAAAAAATAAATAAACAAAAACGACCCAAACTAAAATATTAATTCTACAAAATAAATAACGATACGAGGCACTGGTTTATTTAATTTTGAAGCATATTAACGTTGGTTAGCAGTTAGATTGTTGTTTATAAAAAATATGTCAACGATAGCCCACAGTCAGAATAGGTGCAGTGTACTTACATTAATACCCGAGTGCCTCTATTCCGTAATATTTGAGACCTGTGGGGCGCATGGAAAAAGTGACGATTTGTCGATAAACTACGGTTTAAAAAATTTCCATCGTGTCACAGAGGTTCACAAAAAATAAAAGATGGGGAAATAACTCTCTAGTATTAACCACTTCTAACACTTGCACTCGCAACAGCGAATTTAACTCATTACTTGCAGCATTGATATCAACGTTTACATCCATCTCGCGATTTCACCTTTTTTTATTTTTGCGTAACCTTCTTCTGTAATCTGTTGTTACCCGATTTTCATGTAAAAAAGCAAATCACCCAACGACTTTTCCGCAACCATCGATGCCGCCTGGATCATTTAATGTTTTTCGTATTGTCATTCAGACATAACCTAGCAATGTTTTGTTTTATTTGCTTCCAACCATATATGTAATACTTCTATATGGCGTGTTTTGTACCTTCGATTGTGTTCAAAAGACGCGATGGATATATATGTGTGTCCTTGTGGAGGACAGAATTTTAACCAATCCCGCTTCTCGTCAGTTATCTTTGTTGACATTCATTTATTAGTGTTCCCGCTCATCTTGTCATCTGTTCCCGCTATAATTGAATGAATGCTTGTACTCCAAAGAGTACGACATATACTTTCATCTCATCTTTTTGACAACGCATTTTGTAGTGGCGATTATACACAACACGCCATATAGAAGTATTACATATATGGTTCCAACTTCACAGCTGTAAATTCTTCTTTTTTCTATTTATCTGGGCCTTGAAACTTTGGAGTCAGTCACAGCTCAAAAAGGGGTTTAAATTATGATTTTGATTTTTTTTTTCAACGTAATTATATCTGAAAAAATTTTTTTAGTCACGTATTCGTATTACAATCATTTTCTCTATCTTTCCTTAAAATTAATACCATTATAACTGAATCACCCTGTATACAGAAGCTAGTGATAAAATATTTTATTAACAAGCTCGACATCTAAAAACTAGAAATTTAATTTTTATCTCTCTAAACATTCTTGTTTGAATTATAGCCTTTTGAAAATCACCAAAAAATTTAGACTTTTTTATATCCCTTAATTTCTGTCCCAAGTGCAGACTGAAAGTCGTGTAACAATTGTTTCCACCCTGCAAGATTATATTTTGGCATTTTAAGGTCACTCACAAAAAGTGTACTCAATTTTAATATGAATATAAAGAATCTTCTATGGTGCAACCTTGACTGAACACTTTAAGTAAAATTTCAAAATCTTAACAAATTAATTTTACCACTAGTTCCCTAAGGTTTCGATCTAAGGATTCATATAGTTTCGTGATGAATAGCTTCATTCTGCAGAACAACAGGCTTCATTATTGTAGTGTTCTTCCTCGGCAAACAAATGTTATTATACGCAATGAATACAAATTAGGGGGCAAATCCATTTTATCCACACTATGAGCCAACGCTTAATTATGCGTTTTATATCCAATTTTCCTGTTTATCTTACTTAGTGCCTCAGATAGGGCCAAATTATTATGAACGTAGAGCGTAAATAAAAGAGATGCGTTTCAGGAAGTGGAGTCATTTACTTGGTCGAAAACAAATTAGCGGCACAATTTTTTACCCGAATAAAAAACACGTCATCACCATAAATTCAAATAAGTTTGGTCCATAGTTTGATGAATTAAACTGCAATAAAATAAAATAGTGTTTGCTGTTCGCAGTAATTTTGTAAAATATATTTAGTATTCGCACAGGCACTTAAAATTAACCTTGTATTTAGTTGACCACTTAGTCATTTTGTCCATTATCTGTGAATAGCAAAGCTAGTAGGTTTTTTATTTTGACAATTCAATTTGCTACCACTACTCAGGGCCGGATTTAAATTTGATAAGGTCCAGTGTTGCCAGGTTAATATTTATTAGAGTAATACATTGGCCACCAAAACAAACCAAGCGCAGCGCGGGATGACCACAAAGAAGATGGCTTGCTGATATCAGGATACAAGCAGGAAATAGGTGGTTCCAGTTAGCACAGGACAGATCAGCATGGAGAAGCATGGAAGAGGAGTACGTTCAGGGGTGGACAGAAAACGGTCGAGAAAGAAGAAGTAGACATTAGGCCATAAATTATCGAAAAACTGCAGGTTTTATCGATATCGTAATAGTTTTTGAGAAAAAAAATATTTTATGGAAAAACAGGTGCCTGCATTCCAAGACCTTTTGGTCCATATGATATTAATTTTTTTCAAATAAGAAACTTGATTTAGCCAAAGAATAGAATGTATATCAGATGTGTCTTTTACATAATTTCATTTAGATAAATATTTTCGGAGTTAGCAAAGGTTTATTAAATTGCACGCAACACAACTGTGATTGGAATCGAATATTTTAGTTCGATCCAAGGCGATCCTACAAACTGTTAGTTCATTGCGAATAATGCTTTCTACCTGAGACATTATCAACACAGTAACCAGTTTTGTAAATACTGCGATTAATTGTAGAAAAAAGCAAGTATTTGAAAATACACAATTTTTTTTTTTTAATTATAGCACAAGAACATTTGGATAAAATTTCAAATTCATACATATACATAAGTAAAAATTATTAAATATTATAACTGTCTGTTGAGTGTTCGTTCACTGCGGTAATTGATACGGAATCCTAATTGTGCGAGAGCTACTCGCTCTTGCCTTATTTATTGTTTCAATTTAATTTAATTTATTTTTAAATAAAACACGGCAACTTATTTGATACATCCTCGTGCCACTCACATCTCACATTCTCATCAGAGGTGACTGTTGTGTTTGAAATTCATTTTAACATCACGCATCTTTCGTTGATTACTCCTGCTATTTCCTTTCGTAATTCTTATTTTCTACAACAAACTCCCAGAGCATTTACTTCATTAGATTCCTGCTACATTTTGTACGGTTCGTTTGTCTTTTCAGTATGCTGAAAAAGTTCTTTTTTTTTTCTGAGAACTGTTTCCCAGATTATTGGAAAACCAAACACGCATCAGCCGACTCATTGGCACTTTTGTTGTATTGAAATGTTTTTGTTTGTTCTCCTAATAAACAATACTCTGCACGCCTTTCTGTTTGCTTTTCCTGCCCTCAATTCGGGTGAGTAATTGTTTTGCTCTTACGGTGATATTTTATATCGCATCTGTGGGATCTCTTACCTCTGGCGCCTTCTGTGTACAATTAGGCATTATTAATATCAGCAAAACTGTTAAATGACTCTATGACGGGGAAAGTATATGTAGTATGTAGTCCTAAAA
The DNA here is from genome assembly GCA_028583605.1 of Dastarcus helophoroides. Lineage (NCBI taxonomy): Eukaryota > Metazoa > Arthropoda > Insecta > Coleoptera > Bothrideridae > Dastarcus > Dastarcus helophoroides. The sequence continues at coordinate 29,857,140 of CM053328.1, forward strand.
AGAGAGGATAGGACCAAAGAATATATGCCAATGAAAAAAAATTATAATCTTACTTCGATTAACGAATTGATAAAAATTTCTCTAAAGATTAATTTATTAGTTTCGGAATTTCAACTGTTTTTCTAGAAAAATTGAAATTTATTAGAGTAAAATACAGTCAAACTTCCCTATAATGAATCTCCATATACCAAATTCCTCTATATAACAATTTTTTTCAGGGAACGTAGCATTTTAAGCAAATTTACACCTAATATTATCTCCATTAAACGAACAGGATACCTCCTTACAAGGAATTTTTGAACCAAGACTTTTCAAGTTTTCAGTTTGATTCGTTTATAATTGCCTCTCCTTCAAAATAAGTAAATACTCAATTTTTGGGATGTTCCATGCCAATGACTTTGTGTACCTGCTAGTATAAAAAGGGTTGAGAATACACCTGAAGTTGTTTTCAATGCGTGAAATAAGTGCGAAGTATTTTTTGGATAACAACCATTTTCTAAATTCTTGATTTGTGTGATTTGTGTATTTTTAATGCTTCCTTTCTATAACGAAAACCTCTCTGTAGTGAATTTTTTTGTAGAATCTTGGAATTCGCTATAGGAAGGTTTGACTGTACTGTGTAGTATGGAGAAAAAATCTTTCAGTGATTACACTTTAAATGTTGAGAAAATGGATCATTTCTAGAAAAATTACACATTTCGCCCTTGAAGTTTAAATTTTGGAAAAAGTTATAACAATTGTGGGAAATTTTGAAAAAAAACGTTCATTCTAAAAAATTTAAATCTATTAAGAATTTACTCAGATTTTGTACTTTTCCTATAAATTCCTATAAATAAACAGGAGAAGAAAATTTTAGATCTTTTTCGAGTCCATAGAAGTTTTCACTCCTTTACCACATCGGCAATTAAATAAATAATTACGCGATACGTATTTCGCCAGCAGAACTGCCATTTTCAAGCGCACTAATCTAAATAGATTGGCAAAAGATGCATCAACGTCATCTTCATTCAGATTCAAATCGACAGTTTTTCGAAATGAAATTCTTAACAAAGTGTAGGTTAATTTCAAATCAAAGTGAAAACTTGAAAGAATAAATTTGTTGAAGAGAATTAGAATATTTCGACCTTAGTCTTGAAATTTAAATTTGATTTGTAGAACAAAAAATATTCTAATTTCATTAATATTCCGAGTTTTAACTTCAAATTTTAAAATTAGAAAGTATCTAATTTATAAAATAAATTTGTTTTCCTTGAAGTTTCTATTTTTTTCTGAATAGTCTATATTAAAATTCGAATTTCATTTTTCTAAACTTTTAGATACCTCCGAAGTTCCAACTTACTTCTCAAAATACAAGTTTCCAGTTTGACATGTTTAAACCGAAAAATTTAAGATTTTTTTATACAGGGTGGACCATAAGTAATGGTACATAGAAGAAGAGTAGATTTTTCGTTTAAAAATAACGTGATTTAGCCACATTTACCGTATACCAAAAGTTGATATTAACAGAGATGCAGGGTCACAAAGTTGAAAAAAAAAATTATAAATTTTTCGCATAAATGATGAACACATTTCATTATAGACAAGAAATTTGGCATAGGGGGTTTTTTTTAAACAATAAATTCTAATTTGCTAACAGATTGTCAGTAACTCACAGAGGGCTCCACCTGCGTTACCTTGTATTATTCTAAAGCATCATAACTTTTTTGTGCCTTCATGTACACTTATTTTAAAAAGATATTTTTATTTACCTACATTTTTTACGTAAAAAAGGTACACTTTCTAAATGTTGATACAAGGAACCGTTTTCAAAGTATTTGCCTTCAAAGTTTGCTGTACGTTTATTTTAAGTTATGTAAATGTGAATTTTTCGCAGTAGGTTTCAAAATAAAAGTAATAAAACTGACTCTAAAATAGTTTATACCAAATATTTCTCTACTTACATTATTATTACACATATTTTTTAAATTTCTAGAGCAAATTTAAATAAAATACCAAAGCAAAATTTATTTTCAAAAATAAGTATGTGAAAAATGACATTTTTCATGTAAAGCAATTGTAAATAATTAATAATCTGGCTGTCTTTTATTGAAATTCATCTACAAATATCGGCTTTGACCACCCAGACTATTAAAATTTTTTTCTGCGGACTCAGAGATCATATCTCACATCTCTATGTTAGAAAATAAATTACGTCTTAATTTTTTGGATTTTCTTTATTGAGATTTTCAAAATTTTGGTAATAATATTATCAGAAAAGTATTATCTGACATAAATTAGTTTCAAAGATATCTTATGATTACTTTTTTTTCAAGCCCACTTCGAAAATTTAATATCTTAGAAATTTAAAACCAAGGCATGTCAAGCTTTAAGGCAAATATCTTGGAAACGGTGGCTCATACTAACTTTCAGAAAGTACACCTTTTTTACGTAAAAAATATGGGGAAATAAAATAGCCCAATTAAAATTAATATACGTGGGTGCACAAAAAAGTTATGATGATTTAGAATTATGTGGGATAGCGCAGGTAGCGCCCCCTATTAGCTATTGGTAATATGTTAGCAAATTAGAGTTTGTCGACTTAAGAAACCCCGTTGTGTCAAATTTTGTGCCTATATTACAATTCATTCCATAATTATTCGAAAAAACCGAAACTTTTTTTTCAACTTTGACACCCTGTATCTCTGTTAATATCAACTTTTGGTAAAAGGTAAATTTAGCTAAATCACATTATTTTTATTCGAAAAATCCTCCATTGCTCTGTGTACCATTACTTATGGTCCAGCCTGTATTTTAACATCGAGCAAAAAAAGTAAAGAAGTCGGAATTTTTGAAAAAAAGCTTAAATTATAAAAACGATCTCAAAATATCAAATTTAACCTCGAAATGTTGGCGTCTTCGCAAATTTCTGAGTTTAATATCCAAATTTCGCTTGTTTTTGGTCGTAAAAATTTGAAGCATCAGGCGAAATCTCGTTGTTAGATTTAAAAACGAAATATTAAAAAAAATGTTTAAAACAATTAAAATTTAAAAAATAGCCGGTAATTTCGTAAAAATTCAGAATTAAAAAAAATTCGAACGTTTTAGAAAAGTCCAGGTTTCAAGTGAAAGCAGTTAAGTAGTTATTTCTTTGGACAAAAAGCAAATTTATAAAAAAAATTATATTTACAAAAGGAGTTAAAAAAGGTTAAATTTACAAAGGATAAAATGTCAAGAAATCTTTTAAGAAATCGAAACTCTTAAGATCAAAATCTTGCATAAAGTAGAAATGAAAAAAAATTACCAGTTTCTTAAAATTTCGACTTTCCTCGAAATTTTGACGTTTTCTGAAATTTTGAACTTTTTTGGACAATTTCGAATTCTTGCAGAAAATATTGACTACTTGGAAGATTTTGATTTTTGAAAATTTTGACCTTTTTTTTTTAAATTTCAACTTTTTCTGAATTTCAACACTTTTGGAAAGTTCGCTTCTTCTGTCGACATATTTCAAATGTTTAACTATTTTACTTTTCAAAAGTTTGACTGTCTCCTAAATTATTACTTTTTTGCAGTTATTTAAAAAAAATTTGCATTTTTGAAAATTTCGACTTTTCCAAATAGTTCATTTAGTTCTTTTCTAAAAATTTATACCTTTCGACATATTTTAAACTGACAGCATTTTTTTAGGGTTTGGACTTTTTCTCAAAGTTTTTACTTTTTTTTCTGAAAATTGCTGCTTTTTTTCAAGTTCAAATTTTCTTCTCAAAATTCGTTTTTTTCTTTAAAAAATTTGTAAAGTCGATTTTCTTTTAAGATATTCGACTTTTTATATATTTTTTATTTGACTTTTCTTTCAAAAAATTGTTTTTTTTTCAAACTGGAACTTTATTTGAACATTTTAGTTTTTTCATGAATTTGGCCTTCTTCAGGATTTTGACTCTTTGTCTTTCATCTCAGCATTTTAAGAAAAAGTTCAACTTAATATACTCAAAAATTGGAAAAAAAATAGTTTAGAAATTTCGATTTTCTTCTGAATTTTACAACCTTCCGAAATTTCATTTTTTTTTCTTTTAAATTCCAACTTAAAATCTCCGATTTTTTTTGTAAATTTCGGTTTTTTTGCTAAATGAATTTGAACTAACTTTTTTAATAAATTTCGAAAGAAAAATGTCGAATTTAACCTCAAAATTTAAACTTTACTTCAAAATTTTCAGAAACATTTTTTTTTTGATATTTCGAATTTTTTGTTGTTGAAATTTTCCGTTTAAACCCAAACTTTTGATTCTAAATCAGACATTTCCTCTCCCCGAGTCACCATCTTGTCGTGGAGGAGAGGCTTTGGTGAAGATGTGATCCTGAGAGCAATCGAAGGTAAACAGCGTTAATGAGCAAGGGTGACTCAACCCTGCTCAGCTGTCGTTTCGTGACTAAAAGCCTTGCACAAAGAGTGGCGATGCTCTGTCTCGTTTGTGCTTTGAAACCATCAAACAGGAAAATCGTCAATTTATGATTGGTGAGGGGCTTGGCTTAACCGCCCAGCCCAAGTGGAGTGGTGAAGCACAATAAAAACCCCAAGCTAAGGTGTAACAGCATACGCAAACAGCTGCATGGTTAAGGGGAAGCTTAACCGTTAGTATGCAAACTCTGGAAACCCGGCGCCCTCCAGTTTCAATTAGCCTTGCTGATTAATGCGGGGCTCTGACGCAGCTACTCGTGGGAACCTTACTGAACACAGTAACCTAGACCCAAAGGCTGGTAAGGCTGGTGATACACCTCAAAAATCGCAAAATATCGAAGGGATGAATACAAGCTCACAACCAAGGTCGGAAGTCTCTAAAACAGTCAAAGGCACCCTCTTAGCTTCAAGCAACAGTGAGATCTCGGCACCCGAAAAGTTTTCAAAATCGGTAAACGACTTAAAGCTCAAGGAACGCTGCAAATGACTCTCTGGAGCAATGAGAAAAAGGTTTAAATTGCTCCTCAAAAAGGGACACTCCGCAAAGAAAGCTAAGAAATTGGCAAAAGAGCCAATGGAGAAGAGGGAGACAAGTAAGGGGTCAAAAAGGTTTCGGTCTGATGGCTTCACTCCAACAACGGAGTCCAAAGGACCGAAACAAAGGGAAGAGAAAGGAGCTCAACCAGGCCCCTCCACCGAGACACCAAAGGCTGGAATGTCCTACAGTCAGCTGACTGGAAGTGTTAAGGTAGATTTTCTTCCTGAAAACTACCCAAAAGACTGACTATCCAGTGAGCAGCTCAGGGCTTTCCAGTCGGCAATCCTGGGAATAATTCGGAGAGACCGAAAGGAGCAAACCAAGCCACAGTTCTTAGGATCTACCTTCAATACTGGTTTCTTAGTTCTCACATGTGAGGATAAAGCCACTTCAGACTGGCTATTTCGCATGGTGGGGACCCTGAAACCCTGGGAACGGGATACGTTAAGAGCAGTAAAGGAAAGCAAGACTCCTCGCCCACAAACCATGATGGGAAACTTCCCTCATAGTGCGGAAAGCATCAGCGAACAAATTGTAGAACAGTAAATGAGGCAGAACAAAAATTTGAGCACAGAAGACTGGATAATACTCCATCGAGTAAACGTATAGACATCTGCTCAACTTACAATTTTGGTGGACCCACTGTCCTACCAAAATCTGGAAAAGACTAGCTTCCAAGTCTTTTTCCAGTTTGGTCAGATTAGGCTTAGGCCGCCTGGAAAGGCGAAGAAGGAAAGCCTACCTAAAGAAGAGGGCAGCTCGCGGGATGTTGTGCGATATCTGACCCACAGGAAGCAAGTTCCGCAAAGACCGTAACTGTCGAAGCAGCACGTTTGAACCTGGGAACTACATAGATCAGAGTGTGCACAAAAGATCTCCTTAGGTCAAGGTGCGGGGTGGACGAAAAGAAACACAAAACGACCCATATAATCTAATCTAAATTAGACATTTCAAATATAATTTTTATTAAAATCTGTTTCTGTAACCGCGAAATTCCGGCTTTAACTAGAAAATCTCTTAATTATTTTTCAGATTTCAAGAGTTTATCTTAGTACTTTGATTTAAGTTAAAACATTTCGTTTTTAATTTGCAAATTTCAAGGAATATTTACGTTAGAAACGGCAAGCAATATTTCATTTTGAAGCTTAAAGTTTCAATGGAGTCTAATACTTTTCGATTTTGGTATTAAAATTTTTACCTAAAATTTAAAATGTCTACTCTTAACTCGAAAGCTCGACCTATGTCGCAACATTTCTTGTAGTCAAAGTTTTGAGAAAAATTGTAGTCAGTGATTTCGACCTTAAATCAAAAAATAAATAATATTAAATTTAACGCAATCAAGCAAACAATTTTTTGGGACTACATCCTCCAAATTTTACTTTGATTTCAAAAATTTAAATTTCAAACTCAAAAATGACGCAAAATGATGACTTTTGAGTTAAAATTACGAAACAACCTTGTTCAAAAATTCCAACTTTTTCCTAAGCTTTTCGATTTTAAACGTCAACGATTTTAAACCTCAATTTTAATATTTTAAATTCCGATCGAGAAAAGAAATCTCGAGCACTCTTTATAACATAATTCTATAATTTTTTTAGAAACCTAGAGATTTTTTCTCCACCTTTTACTTTAAATAGAGAAAATAAAAAAAAAACTTTGAATGTAACGTCCAAATTTCGGCTTTGATTCTGAAGGTTTAAGAAAAGCTTTCATTAGAAAATTGTTTTTTTTCATTGCAGAATTTTGACCTCAAATTGGAAACTACTTAAATTACGAATATCCAACTTTGAACTTTTGGAGACTTTGAACATTTTGGAAATTTAACAATTTTTTTTACAAATGTTGAGGTTTTTTTGCTAAAGAATCTGCCATCAAACGCAAAATTAATTTTAGAAAAATTATTGAGAAACTGACTGTAAAGCCAAAATCTTGTTTTAAGACGCGAAATGTCACGGAATTATTTTATTTACTGGACGTTTGGAATTTCTCTCTTGAAATAAAATTTCGTTTTTAATTTAGAAGACTTAAGCAAAATTTTCATTATTAAGCTAGTTTTTCATTGACATTCTTATATTGACCACAAAATTTCGACTTCTAACTACAATTTTCGACTTTAATTTCAAAAGAAAGTTTGATTTGGAAAGTCAAAAATTTAAGCTCGAAATTCGATAGTTTTTTTTGAAATGTTGGGGGTTTTTCCCCAAATTTATACTTCAAATGCTTCAAAAGTGCGAAATTAAAAAAAAATCTTTAGAACCTTTGAATGTCAGTGTTGACTTCAAACTTAAAATCGTTGACACAATTTCAAAATTTCACTAAAATTTTATTTAAAATTTTTTTTTGCAAATAAATCTAGTGGCGAAATTTCGACTTTTAATTCCGAATCTGTAAGAAAAATTATCTCAAGAAAATCACAATTCTTTCGTGAAATTTTTATTTTCATCTTAAACTAGCAATTGACAAAACATTTTCCGAGTTTAATATATTAAAAATTCGACTTCTATTTTGCCATTTCCGATACATATTTTTTCAGATATTGTGAAGCTTTTTAAGTTCTTACGTTTAAACAAATTTTCGAAAAGTTGTTCTATAGTGTTTTTGATAAAAGTTGTGTGGAGAAATTTCGACATTAAATCATTTCACTGATTTCCAAAGCTGATTTTCAAAATTGCATTTTCAAAAATGTTTTCCCCCTCCCATAATTTAGAAAATCTCTTTTTAGATATTCTAACGTCTTCGATTTTAATCTTCACATTGAATCCCTACTTCATTTGATGAGCACTCTTTTTTTTTTAACAAAGTGGCTCTTAGTCTGTTTGCTGCCAAGGAAGTGCGCTTATCTTTAAAAGAGAAACAAAATTAATACAGTGATTGTAAATAATGTATTTCCATTTAAAGATTTCTCCTAATTATTTGAAGGGTAGTGTAAAATATTTCTAAAGTCTGAAATACAATTCACCGACTGTAAATTGCTTTACGGCCGCGTAATAAAGAAATATTGCCTCAACATTTCGATTCTGACCGAGAAACGTGTTACCTCAGTTATATTGAAGAAAACTGAAATATAAATAATGAATTTGAAAAGTTACGAGCTTACCTATTAACGTCGACATCCGTCGATTCTAGAATGGTCCTCGCTTTTTCCAGGTGGCCGTGTTCCACCGCAGCGAACAGAGCTAAAAAAGAAAGAAAACTTCAGCTTCCGACATTCGATCATTAATCTAACGGAAATTTGGGTTGGCTGAAACGAAACATTGCCAGGGTAGCCCGAATAACTGTCAATAAAAGGCTACGAGGGGTAAGAAGCCAATTTACAATGAATAAGTGATGCTTTTTTATTTCTTCATTAAAATAGCAACAGAACTCTAAAAAATTGAAATATATGTCATGATTCGATCGAAGAGTTGTCTTAGGGTGCGTTTGGATTGGACCCTTTATTGCGCACATTTTTCTCTGACATATGTGTCAACTATCTTGAGAGAAGCTATCCGAGACTTATCTACACAGCTAGGAGGAGATAGCTACTCTCAGGGTAATTGACACTTACATCAGGGAAAAAGTATATATTATGTCTGAGAGAAATGTGCGGAATAATGTCTAGTGTAGACGCACGTTAGAATTTTAGACATTTTGATGTATTTGTTGCTATAAAAATTATTTTTGTCAACTTAATGCAGGCTGTCAATTTGTAGAGAGCCTCAAGGGCTTTCTACCGCTTTCTACCAGATTGATGACAAACTAAAAAATGTTTCAACTTTTAATAAACTAAGTCACAATTTTTGAACGTCCGTTACTTTTTGGCAATCATTTCTTTTGAGGTACACAGAACTTAAGATATTACATATTTTACTTGCATAATTCTATTTTTAGCCGTAAATGGTTCCTGAAACCATTTTCCAGATCACAATAAGATTTTCTAAAAATGTAATCATTTTACATGGTAATTACTAATTACTGATCATGTTGTTAATCTTAAAAGCCTGTAACATGTATCTACTAAAGTAGAAATTTTAAGTAGCGTAGACTCAATTTAGATAATAATATGGGAAACACATATCTTGGTTAAAAGGTTAATTTATTCACTTTATTTACCTATTTTATAAAAACATTTGTGGAATGTGAATACTAAAGCTAATTAACGTACATGATACACCATTGATATTAAAACCCACTTCTACTCTATTTAATAACAGGATTATTATAATTTCATGTCCTATTTTACATGGAAGAAGCCAAGTGTGCGTGAAATCGAATGAAAGTTTCTACTAATTTATAACAATATTTAACCCAACACCAGCTAACCCTTAGATAGAAAAAGTTCAGAAAGCGAAAGACAATTCAAGCGAGTTAGGACACTAGCACGAACATCTTATAGATAATTCAGATAGTTTCAAACTTTTTACATAGAAAGCAGTCAAGTTTAAAAGCCAAGCTTTCGCCCCTTCCTCATCATGTGAAGGAATTTTGCAACACATTTTAAATTCAAGCAAATTGAACGGCTTGTCTTGTACACTATGCATGATCGTTCCAATAAACTGTCTTACCGTGTAAGTGTATGTTGACCCTAGCAAGCCTTTCTAAACGTTGTCTTAAAAGTTTTGCCTCTTTTTTAGTTGGTTTATGCCCGTTGGGTGGCAAGCCTGCTCTTAGGGGCTCATTAACGACTTCCATTTCCGTATCGCTCGGTAGAGTGGGTAGTTCTGGGATAAAAATAAAAAAAAATAACAAAAAAGCACAAAATGATATTGCATTCAAATACAAATTGCAAGAGTGGGTTACTTTTTGAGAAATGAACTGCCAATTAATAGAAGTTTTTGGAAATCAAATAATTTGTCGGCGTTACTCCCATGAAAGAAATGCAACGTCAGTTCTTATTAAAGTTTGTATGACTGTCAATTATCTAATAAACAGTAGCCAAGACTTTTATCTCATTGAGGTTGTTAAAACAAATTTATGTTTAACAAGCTTTACGAAGCACTTATCATCTGTAAAGATTCAATTAAACAATTTAGCTTCACGGCGCACTCGACAATTTAGGGATTAACTTTGAAGGAAGCAGCTGTTCGGAGGCAATAAGTCTCAAGCAAAACAATTTAAGCAGAATTACTCCCCAGGAGACTGTCAAATTAATGACTATGTACAATTAATGGATAAACTGCTAATCAGATTTTGTTATTATCGTCTTGATGTAATAAGAGAGAGTGATACAGAAGCCATTGACTGGGAAAACACATTAATCATTTAGTTGAATACGCGACCCTGACACTGCTTAAGTTAGGAGTGTCCTCTTGAAAATTAAAGGTCACAAATGCAAAACAGCAACTAAAATACTATGTTAAAAGCGAATTAAAATTTTAAATTGTCGTCAACAGCCGGTGTTGTGTAAAAAATAAGACAATTGCTTCTCGCGTGGTAGGTCGCGAGTTCAAACTCCGCTGCCGATCATGCTTTTTTATTAATTCTATTACGTGTCTCACTCATAATCACAAAATACTGTTAACAATAAAGCATGCTGGTAACGGGAATTAGCGTGCTGGGGATGGAAACCATAACCATATAAAAACCGCTCAACTCGCCTCAAGAAGATCTCTCTTCTAACAGTGACCTTTTCAATTTAGACGAAGGTAAAATTTAAAAGGCCAATAATTTCAAGAAAAGACTAATTTGAGAAAAGATAAATTTCCAAAAAATAAAATTTTTTACGAAAGTTGAAATATTCAAATTTAAAATTTGCAGAAAATCGAAGTTTAACAAAAAAAAGCGAAAGCAGAGAAGTCAAAATATCAAGGAAAACTCAAAATTTGTAAAATAATCAAAAGTATTTGATAGCCAAAATAGTCATAATTTTTGAAAAAGTCAAATTTTTTAAAATAAGTCAAAATTTTCAAAAAGAGTGGGTACTTTTAAAAAGGGTGAATACTTTTAAAAAGAGTGTATATTTCCAAGAAAATCGATGTATTTTAAGATCAAATCAGTAAAAAGGACATATTTTTTTTAAAAAAAAAAGTTCGTAATTTTCAATAGAGCTAAATAAAAAAATTAAATTAAAGGGAAGAAGGTCGGTATTTAAAAAAAGAGTAGATATATTCTAAACATTTAAAATTTTATAAAGTACAAATCTTTTCAAAAAGTAAACATTTCCAGAGTCTACATTTTCGAAAAAGTCAATGATTTAAAACAAATCCGAATTTTCAAATAGTCAAATTTCTTCCACAAAAGTCGAAATATTCAGAAAAGGTGAACCATTTTGAGAAAAGTCGACATCTTGAAAAAAAAAATAAAACTTCTAATACACTCGTTATCGAAAGAATTTTCCCCAAAAATTACAATCTATCCTTGCTTAAGAAGGCGATTCATCACCATCTATCCTTGTTTCCCCATCCTACTCGCAGTGCTTTGATGGCATAATGGAGTTGCCCTTTGCAAGTGTATTAAACTTTACAAAAAAGTCGAAATTTTAAAAATGTAAAATAAATCGAATTAAATAAATGTAAACTTAAAACAAATTGAAATTTTCAAAAGAAGACTAAAGAGAATTTAAATTTATAAAAGTCGATTTTTTGGGAAAGTCTGAATTTTAAAAAAATTGAAATTTTTTTCAAATCTTCCACAAAAAGTCAAAACTTAAAAGTCGATATTTGGAAAAAATACAATTTAAAAAAAAGAGTAAATAGTAGTAGTCAAAATTTAGATAAATGTAGAAATTCTGAAATAGTCAAAACTTTCCAAGTCAAAATTCAAAATTCTCAGTAAGAGCCGAATTTTCCAAAAATAATTTTTTTCCAAAGGGACAAAATATTCAAAAAATTCAATATTTCAAGAAAAGTTACAATATAGAATAAAGCCAAGATTGTTCAGTTAAAATAAAATTAAAAAAAAAACAAATTTTGAAAAGTCGTTTAAATTTTCAAAATAAATCAAAATTTTCAAGGAGTAGAAATTTTGCAAAAAGTCGATTTTTTAGATAATAATAAGTTTTTAAAGAAATTCGAAATGTTAAAAAAAAGTCAAATCAATGAATAAGTCGATAGTGGTCATTTAGATAAAAGAAGAAATTTTGAATAAGTCGAAACTTTTCAAGTCAAAATTCAAAATTCTCAGTAAAAGCCGAATTTTCTCAAAAGTAATTTTTCCAAGAGAACAAAATTTACAAAAAAATTCAAAATTTCAAGAAAAGAAACAATATAGAATAAAGCCAACATTGTTCAGTTAAAATACAAATTTTGAAAAAAAAACAAAATTTTCAAAAGTCGTCCAAATTTTCAAAATACATCAAAATTTTCAAGGAGTAGAAATTTTGCAAAAAGTGGATTTTTTTATATAATAATAAGTTCTCAAAGAAATTCGAAATATTTAAAAAAAAGTCAAATCAAAGAATAAGTCTATGGTAGTCAAAATTTGGATAAAACTAGAAAGTGAGAAAAAGTCGAAACTTTCCAAGTCAAAATTGAAAATTCTCATTAAAAGCCGAATTTTTTCAAAAGTATTTTTTTTCCTAAACGGACAAAATTTACAAAAAAATTCAATATTTCAAGAAAAGTTACAATATAGAATAAAGCCAATATTTTTCAGTTAAAATACAATTTAAAAAAAAACAAAATTTTGAAAAGCCGCCCAAGTTATCAAAATTTTTAAGGAGTAGAAATTTTGCAAAAAGTCGATTTTTCATATAATAATAAGTTTTCAAAGAAATTCGAAATGTTTAAAAAAAGTCAAAGAGAATAAGTCGATAGCAGTCAAAATTTAGATAAAAGTAGAAATTTTAAATAAGTCGAAACATTCAAAGTCAAAATTGAAAATTCTCAGTAAAAGCCGAATTTTCCCAAAAGTAATTTTTTTCCAAAAAGGACAAAATTTACAAAAAAATTCAATATTTCAAGAAAAGTTACAATTTAGAATAAAGCCAAGAGTGTTCAGTTAAAATACAATTTTGAAAAAAAAAAAACAAAATTTTAAAAAGTCGCCCAAATTTTTAAAATAAATAAAAATTTTCAAGAAGTCCGAATTTTGCAAAAAGTCGATTTTTGATATAATAATAATAATACATTTTCATAAAAATTGGAAATGTTTTAAAAAAATGTTTTAAAAAAAGTCAAATCAAAGAATAAGTCCATATTCAAAAAAGTCGAAATATTCAAAATGGGTCAAAATTTGAAACAAAAATCAGTTTAAAAAAAAATAAAGCTGCTTAAAAAAGTCGAGTTTCTTTTAAAATAAAAACGTTCAAAAAAATCCAAATTTCGAGCAGTCGAAATCTGACAGTCGAAAATTTAAAAAAGTCGAAATTTTAAAAGTAGATATTTTAAAAAAGTCCAATATTTTCAAAAAAGGTATATTTTCAAAAGAAATCAAAATTTTCAAAAGAGATTAAAGAAAGTCAAATTTACAAAAGTGGAAGTTTGACGAAAGTTTACATTTTGAAAAAAAATTGAAATGCTGAAATTTTCGAGAAAAAGTTGGAACTTAAAACTCATAAGCAAGGAAATTGCTTTGGGAGTCTTCTTAGACGTTGAAGACGCATTTGACAACACGTTATATACATCTATCAAAAGAGCCGTAGAAAGGCATGGAGTCGATCCGGCGGTAACTCTCTGGATATACTTTAGACTCCAAAACAGGAGAATAACAATATCACTAGGCAACGTATCGATAGCGGTATCTGCAGTCCGGAGCTGTCCGCAGGATGGGGTATTGTCACCACTTCTATGGAGCCTTGTGGTGGGCGATCTACTAAGGATACTAGAATCGGAAGGATTGCATGCGCAAGGATACGCAGATGACCTAACCTTATTAATTAGAGGTAAATTTCCTGGGCCCGCATCAGCAACGGGCACTGAACATTAGAGAAAGGTGGTGTTCAGCAAAGGGACTAACAGTGAACCCTGCGAAAACCACGATAGTCGCAGTCACTAAAAAAAAAAGAGTAGGGAAGTTAAATATTTGGGACTTACCTTAGATACCAAATTCAGTTTCGGTGCTCATGTGTAAAAAGTTACTGCTAAAGCTACTAGGGCCACAGGGCCTGCAGAGAAATGATAGGAAAACAATAGGGACTCAGACCAACGATTCCAAGGTTGTACTACCCACAGTAACATAGGGTACTTTAATCTGGTGGCACAAAGACAGAAAAAAGAAAATGTTATCAGACTAAGCAAAGTACAAAGGTTAGCTTGCTTAGGATTAATAGGAGCGATGCAAACAACGCCCACTGCAGCCATGGAAGCACTGCTATGTCTGCCTCCACTTCATCTCGTGGTGGAGGCGGAGGCCCTATCGGCAACCTACATGCTAAAAACAAATAGGTATGGAATGGAATCACCTAGATCAACATGCCATACAGAAATAGTCAAGCGGATCTGTGCGAACGATACGTTAAGTATGCTATCGGACAGAACAAAAAGTATCCCCAACTTTCACAAACCCTACTGAGTAGTAATACCAGAAAGTGAAGTTCAGTTAATAGAACCAAAAAGAGAGAGTGGATCAGTCTGGTTCACAGATGGATCCAAAACAAAGGTAAGTACTGGTGTAGAAACAACCGGCAAACAACCAGCGAATGAATTTTACATAAACCTGGGTCCTTTGGCACCGTATTTCGGGCAGAAGTTACCACAAGTACAGCCTGTGCTGAAGCAATGATCAGGAGGTCTTATGAAAACAAGAGAATCGTGATCTATAGTGACAGCCAACCAACACTAAAGGCGCTGAAAGCTTATGAAATAAACTCCAGAACGGTTGATGAGCTTAACAACTTGGCACAACACAATAGAGTTATACTTCGATGGGTTGAGGCGCCCATCGGGGAATTGAAAGAAATGAAAGAGCTGACCTTCTAGCCAAAAGGGGAGCCAAGTTTCCCTTAGTAGGACTAGAACCCGCTTGCTTAGAAAGCGGCAAAAGAGGTAATAAAGGAACTACTAAGGAAGGAACACAGCACTCACTGGAGAGGTGTCAATGATCTGAGACAATCGCTGAGGTTCATTGACGGACCATCAGGAAAGAGAGCCAGAGAACTCTTACATTTAAGCAAAAATTAGCTCAGGTGGACAGTTGGACTATTTACAGGACATTGTGCCCTAATGAAACATCTTACAATTGGCGTAAAAGAAAATTTTACTTGTAGAATGTGTGGAGAGGAAGAAGAAATTCCTTTAAACATATTATGTGAATGTCCGGCTCTAGCAAGGAAATAGACATTCCAGCTTTAGGAATGCTCTGACTGAACCAAAGACAATAATTGAAACAGCCATAAAGGAGGTTCTGGATTTCTTTAAAAGAACGGGCCTATTATGAGATAATCGTTGGGGGCACAATAAGCGATAGCTTCAGTGCTGCAGGGCAGGGAGAACTGACCCCATAGAAATAACAATAAATCTGGAGAAACAATCATGGACAGATTTTGAAAAAAAATGAAAGATAACAGCAAAGGTAACCAAAAACTCTTCTACAGAATACTGAAAAATCTAAGAACAGAAAAGCCATGTACAATAACTAACATCAAACTCAGAGAAGGAGAACTAATAACTGATGACTATTATAACATGGAGAGATGGAAAGAAATTCTAAAGAGTTGATAACCCAATAAAAAGTTAGGACAACGAGAAAACACCAAGAGGAAATAAAGATAGATGAGATTCAAGAAGCAATTGGGAGTATGAAACTAGGAAAAGAGAAAGACACTATGAAATCACACCTGAAATGATTAAATATCTAGGTGTAAATGGTTTGCAATTATTTCCATTAGTTTTCAGAAGAGCATGGGCTGAAGAAACAATCCCTAAAGACTGGAAAACGGAAGTTATTCTGCCAATTTACAAAAATGGAGAGTGCATTTTTTTAAAGTTTAATCCACTCCCAAAGGGTAACCCCTTTATGCTTTCAAAGCATTACAAGTATGATGCGGAAACCGATAAACCGCCTTCTTAAACAAGGATAGGTTGTAATTTTTGGGGAAAATTCCTTTCGGTAACAAGTTCCATAACTTGAAAGTTCTATAGAAAAAAGAGTCTCCGTAGGCAGAAGTCCTCACTGTGTCGAGCTGGACCGCACAGGAATTTGCTGTCTCCGACTGTCAAGGACGCCTCAAGAATCTTGCCCTTGAGGGAATCAATTCTATTAGTTCCTGCGAGCATTTTTCATGATAGTACTTATAGAAAAGAGACAAGTCACCAACCATACGCCTGTGCTCTAGTGTTTCGAGAGAATCGATCAGACTCTCGTCATCAATTAGGCGAATCGCTCTTCTTTGAATTGAATCCAAGAGAGCTAAAGTGTGTTTTGGGACTAAAATCCAAACATGAGAACACTATTCTAGTGTTGGCCTAACTTGACCTTTGTATAGTGTTAATAGCTGATGAGATGTGAAGTACTTTTTAGCTCTAAAAAGAAAACCTAGTTTCTGGGAGGCGGATTTGGCAATGGCGAGCACATGATCGTCCCAAGAGAAGTTAGTGCTCGCATTCACTCCTAGGATAGACAGATCAGATCCCATCGGAAGAATTTTACCGTCCATTAGTATGTTTGTTGCATTACCCCTTGATGTTTTCTTAGAGAAAACCGCGGCCTGAGTTTTTGAAGCGTTGAAGTCGACCAAATTGTTCTTACCCCATTCCAGAATAATCCCGAGATCCCGATTAATCGTTTGTATCTGCTGTTCCCTTAGTCGATCTGAAGCAGCGATAGATAATGGTTTGTCGGAGAAAAAAGATGACACAAGGTTGCTATCATCTGCGTAGCTGTATATAGGATTGGAAGTTGAAGTTAAGAAATCGTTTATGTGTAACAGAAATAGAGTAGGAGACAGAACAGAGCCCTGAGACACCCCTGCGTTAATCGCAAATGTCTCGAATGAGATGCCATCGACGACGACCTGAAGAGAAAATTGGATATCAAATGACAGAGTCCAAGAGGAAGACCCATAATATGTTAATTTGGCGAGAAGAGATCGGTAGCAGACTCTGTCGAAAGCCTTTGAGATATGTAATGCCACAATCCTAGCCTCACCATGTTTTTCCATAGTTGAGTTACAGATATGAGTAACGTATGCCACTAGATCGACAGTGGAACGTTGTTGTCTAAAACCGTATTGCCTGTCGGAGATGATTCTATTTTCCTCCAGATATTTAAGAATCTTGATGTTGATAACCTTTTCCATCACTTTAGATATAACGGGTAACAAGATATAGGGCGATAGTTGTTAGCTAGATTTCTTTTTCCCTTTTTAGGGACAGGCTGCACTCTAGCAGATTTCCAGATTTTAGGGAATACACCTTTGTTGTAAGAGAGTGTAAACAATTTGCTTAGGACAGGAGTCAACTCTGGGGCGCACTTCTTAAGAACAATAGCGGGAATACCATCAAGGCCAGAAACTTGCGAGGTGTCGAGCTCAAAAGAGAATCTTCCTGATTGTGCATTGTCTGAAAACAACTTCAGGCATCGAAATGCCAACCTTAGGTAGAATATGAGGTTCTGCGTTTCGAGAACCAAGATTGGAATTTTCAGCAAACATTAAGGCTAACATGTCAGCTTTTTCCTTGGAGGTAGTAGCAGTCAATATTGCTATTTTCATCGAGTAAAAGTGGAAAATTTGAAGGTGTAAAATTGTTTCCAATCGACTTTGCAATTTCCCAAAAGGACCTGTAACCGTTCGGACAGTTGATAAGCCTCTGGTGCATTTTACGATCAAAATCATGTTTTACCTCGTCAGTAACCTGTTTACAGAATTTCGTGCATCTACAAATATAGTCCGAGTCTCGACTGAGGGATTATTTCGCCAACGATGATATGCACGATTTTTGCAGGAAACAGCCCGAGCACATTTTTTATTGAACCAAGATTTACTGAAGGCCGACTTCTTTTGGGAGTGGGGAATTCAGCATTCCATACAAATCAGAATAGTTTCCGTGATGGATTCAGCGACTAAGGAAGGGTTGTCTAAGTTAAAGCAGACTTCCTGCCATGGGAAAAATGCAAAGAAGTCTCTTAATTCTTCCCAGTTTGCAGAGTTAAAGTGCCAAACCCTACGGGACCGCGTCTAGGAAGGAGGTAATATATGAAGCAAGCGAGAGGCTGCTACAAGCTTGTGATCCAAATTTCCAAGCGGTGTTGTCACATAAATTTTATACGAATCTGGTGAATTTGTGAGGAAAAGTTCAAGCAGATTAGGTTGATGGGTATCTACATCCGGAATTCTTGTGGGTTCCTTAACTAATTGCGATAGTCCACAAGTGATGGCAAAAACATCTGCCACCCTTTCCGCGTCGTCAGTTCGAGAAAAAAACCTTAAGCAGGGGATGTTGTGTACGTTGAAGTCACAGAGAAAGACAACCTCAGCTTTTGGATAATTCGTCTGTAGGTGATCAAATATTACGGAGAGATAAGGGAATAGCTGTCTGTATGAGGGATTGTTTGGAGACAAATAAAGCGAACAAATGAATATTACTTCGCTTTTTGAATCACATCATGATCAGCAGATTCCAGTGCTTCTTCTCGTTGACAGGACAGGTAGCTTCGCGTAAAAGCACAAATTCCCGTCTTGTGTCGAAATTTTGTGTGCAAGTCGTAGTTAGAGCAAAGCAAATAGATTGTATTGATGGATGGGGAGACTTGGGTTTCTGTCAGAGACAGCACATGGGGTCTTTCCTTTTGAAGGTGTTGATGAACCGAGTTTAGATTTGAGCATGTACAATAATGTCCTTCAGTTATATTTAGAATATTAGCTATGTCACGTAACATTAATTCAAGTTCTTCCACAACAATTTTTTTATAACAGCCCAACTCGGAAGACTAAAACGTCGACCATCATGGAAATTTGTACAGCAGCAATAAGCTTAGCAAATGAACGTTTGGCGACCGTTTTCGATTTAGCAGAATCCCCTTAACATGTATCAAGTCATTGCTTTCCTTGAACTAGAGCTTAATTAACACATAAAATTCCTTTTTCCATTGTTTTGACCAAAAAAAAAACAAAAAAACAAGAAACAAATATAGCGTCACCAAAACCACTGTAACTTGTAAACAAATGCTCAAATTGCAATGAAATTTTGACATCTATCATTTGAAGATTGGTAATTTCTAAAAATATTTTGGATTTTTGATGAATAGATGTACAATTAGTCCTAGGAATTTACTAAGTATTAAGATATATCGACTGTAACAGACTAGGGGGTTTACTGCATGGACATTCATGTTTATTAATGCAATTAAATCTTCACTGACCCGATTATAGCACAGATTTTATTATCATGTTTATGGATAATAAATGCAGTTTGATTTGGAGAATTTAATGATGCATTTGATGACATTTCGAGGCATAATATTTCTACGATTCAACTCACACGTATCTGAAATAGTCGTAAATTCGTAGTCAGTAGTAAACATAGGATATTGTCTGCCAAATGCAAAGACCGCAGTCATTATTGAAGTGGAATATTCTGAATGATTTAAACATTTTATAGGAAACTTATTTTGTGTGCAATGTAATATAAGTGATTACTTTTAGCACAAATTACTCCATCTGAGACGAGCTGAGCTGTTTCATTTGAGTTTCAGTACTTCTTCAGTTGAATAATACATACAACGAGATATACTTCTTCCAAGAGTGGACCATATTCAAAACTTGACGCTTCGCCCTGCCATGAGGGCTTTTTTAGGAACAAAGAAAAATAGAAATTCCAGATAGAAAAGCACTTAACATATCAACCATACCTCAGGCGTTGTTTTTCCAAATTGAAATGTCGCACAAAAAAAGGGTGACGAAGGAATTCAGTTAATATAGAAGAGCAGGGTAATTCCGTACGTCAATTATATAAGTTAAACGAAAAGATTTTTTTTAACACCGTCCAATCAAATTGCGTGTCTTATACATACTTTAATACGTCATTCATTTAGAACTATATACTTTTGCCTCATTATTCGCCATTCTGTGCCATCGTATTTCCGACCCCCTTTAGTTTACTTTCCAACTTATCTTCGTTCTTAACAGAATTTTGTTGATTGACTACAGTCTAATTGGATATATAAGTTTGAGTTAAATTAGGTTCCGCTTCTAGGCGAGACTTTCGTATCCGGTTTGTCGTAACCCGAATTTGAAGGGATGCAGTAGAGCATTTAGAACAGCCTTCGTTCAAAATGTTATGTAGGAATTATGTAGTCCACAAACTGAACCTATTAGTCTTACGTATGTAGCGTACAAAGTCAACCACCTAACTATGGAGCATGATGATACGTTGTAACATCTTTTAATTTGAGTTGCATGAGACTAAACTGTTGCTACAGTTGATGTCTGGATAAAAATAACCATTTTATTTAGTCTCTTTGAGCTTCTATTAATCTCCTTTTTAAGACTGCATATAACAAAAACAAATGGTTAGAATTCGTGAAGCACATCACAGACAAGAGCCTTTTATTTAACTTTAAGCTCCTTATATCTAGAAGAATAAATGTCTTTTTCCCGTTTATACTTCAATACCATTAGATCTAACATTTATCTACATTAACGGTATAATAAAACATCCAAAGTATTAATAAAAATGAACATCAAGCTTAAGAGAAATTTTTCTTATCTTTTTGTCCTCTAAAATGGATGTTTAAGGATACTATTGATTGAAAACTTGGATAGAACCGGCCATAATTTAAAACGGATTGTAACAAATGATTCACAACCAAGGTCTATACTTTGTTTTCCCATTTTCCGGCGTTTTATTTCGGTTCGGTATTGGATTTTAACTCATTAAATTGTCATTCGCGGGCTATGAAACGGCGATTATGGTTTTATTTCTGGATTCAATTTGAGGGCCCTTGCATGTCCGAATCCATTTATTCATTCATTGGAGGGTTTAATGAGAAATATATACAGGGTTAAAGTTTATTCTGCACTAGCTATTTTAATTGCAAACTTACTATAAACCCCGCCTTCGTCTGCATGAAAGAAGAGAAAGAATTCTTGAGTCACCTTTTTGAAAGTACTAACGTTTTCGATTTTTACTGAAAATTACGACTTATTTTGAAAGTTTTAACATTTTAAAATTTCTACTTTTTTCAAAATGTCGACGGTTTTTCGACAGACTCACAACATTTCAAATTTTTTCGAAATTTTAACTTAATTTTAGAAATCAAGACTCTTTTTAAGTTTAACTTTAGGTTTCGACTTTTTTAAAAATTCCAACTTTTTTAAAATTTTGGCTTTTTCTATATATTTTGATTTTATTTGGAAACTTTTTTGATAATTGCTTTATTAAAGATTTCATTTTTAGAACTTTTTTGTTTCCTTTTCAATATTTTAAATTTTTGAATAATTTCATTTTACCTCGAAAATTAAATGTTTTGGAAAATTTTGACTTTTTCAAACTTTTGACTTTATTTCTGAAAATGTTGACCTTTTTTCAAAATATCAATCTTGTTACTCAAAATATACATATACGCTTTTTCAAACTGACTCGAAATTTCATCTTTTTTAAATCCCATTTTTTTAACATTTCAACTCTTTTTTGAAGATTTCAGTTTTTTTTAAATTCGATTTTGAATACATTGACTCAATTGAAGTGATAGCTTTTTTTTGGATTTGACTCTTTTTCATTTGGGCATTTGCGCAAAATTTTGACTTTCTCAAACTTAACCATTTTTTTAAAATCTGTCCTTTCGGTTTTCATTGAACATTTCGACTTTATATTTTGCATATTTTAAATTTACCTTTTGTCTAATTTCCATTTTTTCTTTGCAAATTTCAATCCTTTTACAATTTGGCCTCTCTAAATTTGATATATTTTCGAATTTTTTGAAAATTCTGACCCAATTTTCGATTTTCTTAATTTTGATTTTTTTTTGTAAATCTCATTTACGCTGAAATATTCACGTATTCATTCACTCTTTTTTTTAATTTTCTCCTTTGTTTAAACTTTCGACTTCTTTTTCAAAAATTTCGACTTTTTCTCGAAGTTTATGTTTTCATCTAATAAATTGAACCTTTTGGTTTTTTTTAAGAATTTTGATTTTTGAAATTTTCAAACTTTTTTCACAATTTTCATTTTTTCACCTTATATCATTAAATTTCGACTTTTTCTGAAAGTTGTGAATGTATTCAGAATTTAAACCTTCCAATTTTAGCCCGTTTTGTAAATTTCTATTTTATGAAAATTTTACCTGTTCCTGAATATTGTAGTTTTGTTTTTGCAAAATCCGACATTCTGAATTGAAATTTCAAAAACTTTGAACGAATTGCATAAAACAAATTCGAAAGTTGCGAATTTTTAAAATTTTGAACAAATTGCATAAAACGAATTCGGGACTTAACCAAAAGATTTTAAAGCTGACATTTTAAAGGTACTTTTCAAGTTTAAACTGAAAAGTTTTAAAAAAGTCAAAATTGAAAAAAAAATGTAATTTAAAATCTAATTAAATCGAAATTTTGGAAACAAAAACAGCACAAATCAAAATTTTGACTTAAGCTTAAAAATTTGAATTTGTACAAGTCTGTTTCTCGAAATTTTTTTAAGTCAAAGGCAAAATTTGGAAATTATGTCGAAATTTCGAAAAGCAACTTCATAATGTCTAAAAAAAATCTTCCTTAACATTTTAAACATTAAAAATTTAGATAGATTCGTGTGGAGGCACATTAATTAATTACCTCAACTCTTAACGCGTATACGCAATAGGGATGTAACGAAGGCTGGTTTTCCCACATTCACGAATACGAATGCGAATGTTGGCACTTGGAGAATTTTGAAGGAAAAATCGTAATTTCCAGAATAAATTGAACAAACCCAGTTTCCAAAAATATTGTCCTTACAATTTTTATTTTCATTTAAATTTTAAAATAATCCCGAAATTTGCAGGAAATATTTTTCTCCAAATTTCGTAAAAACATTATTCCCAAAATTTTTATGCTTTTATTAACATTTTAATTCAATTTTAGAAAAATAAACGAATTTTTTAAAAAAGTCGAATTTTTGATAAAAAGCTCAATTTTAAGTAGAAATTTTTAGAAACATAAAACGTTTAGTCAAAACTTCGAGAATAAGACGAATTGTGAGAAATAGATTGAAATTTCCGCGTAGTCAAAATCTCGAAGAAAATTGCCGAAATTTTTATAAAATATTTAAAATTTCAATAAAGTCAAATTTTGAGAAAAAAAGTACAATTTTGAGTATAGAGTCATAATTTAGAAAAAGACCAATAATTTATAATAAAAAAATACAGTTTGGGATAATGTCTGAATTTTCAGAAAATCAAATTTAATATAAAACGTGATCCTTTGGAAAAACTTGATTAATATCGAAATTTTGAGAAAAAGACGATCTTCGAGATAAAAAGTCGAAAGTTCCGAAAATCCAAGCAAATTTTAAAAAATAAATAAATAAAATATCAACATTTTGAGAAATTTCTAGAAAAAACTTGTTTCATAAAAATTCGAGTTTTTCCAGACATAAATTTTGATAGAGATTTCAGCAAAAAACTCGAAATTTTAAAGAAAAGAGTCGACTGAATATTTATTTTTTTAATGACTGCCTGAGTGAAGAACAAACTCCCTCCCTCTCACTGTGACGTCAGAAAATAGTGTCTATTGAGATAAACGAAATTTTGGGAAACAAGTTGACATTTGAATTTTCTGAAATTTTTGTCCTTTTTTAAAAATTCAAAACTTTCGAAAAATATTTTTCGAAATTCCAAGATAATTACTATTTGAAACATGTTTACTTTTTTATCAAAAGATGAACCAAATTTAAAGAAAAAGGCAAAGTTTGATGGGTAAGCGGAAATTTACAAAAATGTGAATCAATAAAATTAATTTTCGGAAAAAATCACTCTCTGAAACATTCAATTTTTTTTAAATTTCTGTTTTCAAATTCTTAGGTTTTTTAAACTTCTGGTTTTTTCAATTCTATTTTTATTACATGTCAATTTTTATGAAGCGTTGAAATTTTCCTCAAATTTCGATTTTACTTCAAAATTTACTTATTTTCAAAATCCGAAATTTTTTGAAAATGGCTACTGTGAAAATTTGCATTTTTCAGAATTTAAATGCTTCCGAAAGTTTCAAAATGACATTTTGAAAATTCCTACTTTTTTAAGTTTTTTAATGTCACACGTTTAGAATGTTGATTTCTTTCAAAAATTTGACATTTTTGAAAATTTTAAATTTTCTTGATGTTTCCAATTTTTTGAAGTTTTTAAAAATTTCGATTTTTTTGAATATTTTCGAGTATGTTTGAAATTGTCGACTTAAAAATTTCGAAATTTTCTAAAAATTTAATATGCTTTTAAAAACGACTTTCGTTATAAATCCAAGATTTTATAAATGAACACTTTTTTCAAAATTTCAATTTCTTGTTAATTTTTATTTTATTTTCATTTCATCCTTTTCTTTAATTTCGTTTTTTTGAACTCAGCATTTATTCAAAATGTTGACTATTTTAGAATGTCAAAAAATGTTTGGCCTTTCTTGAAATTTCCATTTTTTTTTAACCTCAACTTTTTTAATTTTGGCCTTTTTCAGTATTTTCATTATTTTTAAAAATCCTAAGCCTATTTCAACATGTCCATTTTCTTACAACTTATGGGACTTCACAATTTAGACTTTTTTAAATTTTAGTTTTTTCAAATATCAACATTTTGTTCGTATTTTTAAATTTCGACTTTTTTAAATATTGAAGTTTTTTAAAACTTCTGCTTTTTCAACATTTTGATTTTTTGGAAATATTTTATGTAACTCTTTGAAAGATTAATTTTTTTTTTTCATTTTGATTTTTTTTCGAAATTTCATATTTTGAACTTGTTTCGGAATGTCGACTGTTTTAAAATTCTTGATTTTTTTAAAATTTCGACATCTTTCAAAATTTTGGTTTTTTCAATTCCATTTTTATTAAATGTTGACTCTTTCGAAACGTTGGAATTTTCCCCAAATTTCGATTTCATTTCAGAATTTACTCTTTTTCAAAATTTAGACTATTCAGAAAATTTCCACTTCTTTAAAAATTTAGTTTCCTTAGAATTTAAATGCTTCCGAAAATTTCGAAATGATTTTCTGAAAATTCCTACTTTTTTGAGTTTTTTAATGCCACATTTTTAAAATGTTCGACTTAAAAATTTCGAAACTTTCTAAAAATTTTATTTTTTTAAAAAATTTCGGCTTTCCTTATAAATACAACATTATTAAATATACGCTTTTTTCAAAACTTCAATTTTTTGCCAATTTTCATTTTATGTTAGTTTCGCCTTTTCTTTAATTTCGTATTTTTTAACTCTGCATTTATTCACATGTTGGCTTTTTTAGAACTTTATTGTTAATTGTTGATTTTTTTTAATATCAACATTTTTTCGTATTTTTAAATTTGGACTTTTTTAAAATTTAATTTTTTCACAATTTCTACTTTTTCAAAACTGACTTCTTAAGAATTGGGACATTTTCAAAATGTAACTCTTTGAAAGATTCATTTTTTTAAATTTTAATTTTTTTTTTCGAAATTTGGTATTTTGAACTCATTTCAAAATTGCAACTGTTATAAAATTCTTGATTTTTTCAAAATTTCGACTTCTGTTAAATTTTTGGTTTTTTCAATTGAATTTTGATTAAATGTTGATTTTTATAAAACGTTGAAATTTTCCCCCAATTTCGATTTTATTTCAAAATTTACTCATTTTCAAAATTTGAACTTTTCAAAAATGTCTACTTCTTTCAGAATTTAAATGCTTCCGAAAATTTCAAAATGACTTTTTGAAAATTCCTACTTTTTTGAGTTTTTCCAACACCACATTTTTAAAATTTAGACTTTTAAAATTTGGACATTTTTGAAAAATTTTAATTTTTTTGAAATTTCGAATTTTTTAAAGATTATTTAAAATTTTCGAGTTTTTTAAAAATTTTCGAGTTTTTTCTTGATTTGCGACTTCAAAATTTCGAAATTTCCAAATTTTAATTTTTTCGCTAAAAATTTTGTCCTTCGTTTATACATTTAACATTTTTTAAATGTAAACGTTTTTCAAAATTTCAATTTTTTGCAAATTTTCATTTTACATATTTTAATTTCGCATTTTTTTAATTTCGTTTTTTTAAATGTCGGTATTTATTCAAAGTGTCGACTTTTTTGGAACTTTAAAAATGTTTCGGCGTTCCTTCATATTGCCGATTTTTTTTAATCTAAAGTTTTTTTTTAATTTTGGCCTTTTTCTATATTTTGACTCTTTTTAAAAATCTTGAATCCTCTTGAACATGCCCGTTTTCTTAGAATTGATACCACTGTAAAAATCTAAACTTTTTTTGAAAATTTTTATTTATTTTAAATATCAGCATTGTTTCTTTTTTAAAATCTCGACTTTCGCAACGTTTTGACTTTTGAAAACATTTGCTTACCAATTTTTTTTATATTACTAAGACTTTAAATATTCCGACTTTTTTTGAAAATTTTGAGTTTTTTTCAAATCTTTTTAAAAATTTTTCCTCCTTCAAACTTTTTGTTGGTTTGTCAAAATTTTAATCTTTTTAAAAATCTAGAACTTTTTCAAAATGTCGACTTATTTTTAAAAATCTAGACTTTTTAATTTATTAGAAATATTTCGAGATTTTCAATATTTTTCTCTATTTTCAAAGTTGTTTTGAAATATTTGAAATGCTTTTTTTCAAAATTTTGTCTTTTGAAAATTAATACGACTAAAAATTTTGACTTGCGTTTTGAAAATTTTGACTATTTGTCAGATTTAGACTTATTTTCAATATCTCGCTTTTCCAAATTTCAAATTTTTATTTCAAAATTTTTTCTTTAAAATTTCGACTTTTTAATTTAGATATTTTTTAATTTTCACATTTTTCTTGAGAATTTTTTAAAATCTCAACTATTTTCAAAATTTCGTCGCATTTGAAGATTTTAAATTTTTTAAAAATTTTGAATTTTTATAACAATCCTAACCTTATTTTTTTGAATATTTCGAAAGATTAAAATTTCGACTTTTTGAAGAATTTTCTCGAAATTTAAAGTTTACATCCGAACATTTGGAATTTTCCCAAAATTTCGCCTTATTTGAAGATTTCAGATTTTTTAAAAATTTTGATTTTTTGCAATAATTTCAACCTTTTTTTTGAACATTTCGGAACTTTAAAATTTCGACTTTTTGAAGAATTTATTCGAAATTTAAAAATTACACCCGACCATTTGGAATTTTTTATATAAAATTATGATATTCTATTGAAGTTTCAACTTTAATGTCAAACATTCGATGTATTTTTAAAGCTTTTTCCCAGCGTTCTGTTTTTTTTTTATAAACTTCTATGTTATTCCCTTAAATTTAAGTAGTTTAAAAATTAAAATTTTGCTTCCAATTTATGGTCTTTTTCCTTAAAAATTTGTAACTCCTAATTTTGGCTCTCTTAATTTATTTTGTCCAATTTTCTTTTCCCGCAAAATGCATTTCGAATCTTACTTTTTTAGGCATGAGATTTTAGATTCGGAGATTTTAATTTTATTTTTTGCTAATATCGAAATTATTATCTTTTTTCGAAATTGTTGTGTAAAATTGAAATTTCGCTATAAATTCTTTGGTTTATTTTATTCAAAATTTCGATTTTTTTTTCCGTCATTTTCATTTTCACTTTTATAAAAAATTTCGAATCGAAAGTCCAAGGATAATTTTAATTTAATATAAATTGAAAACTTCGACCTTTCTTTCGAAATTTCCGTTTTAATTCATACTTTTTTCCTAGATGTTTGCGCAAAAAGTAAAATTTCGATTTCTTGCAAAAATTTTGGCTTTTTTTCCAAATTTCAAAATTGTTTTATCAACTTCCTTATTTTTTCTTTCCTCATAATTCCAAGTTTGCTTTCGCAATTGATTTTTCCAAAATTTCGATTGCAACCGCGAACATTTTGTTATAATTTGAATATAAAAGTTTTTTTTTAAGTCTAATCCACTCGATATTTTCCCCAACATTTCAAGTTTAGTTACGTTCTAAATTTCGAAACTTTCTGGATATTTTGATTTTTTTTTAAAATTTGGATCTCCAAATGTCGCCCTTTTTGCCTGAAAGTTTCGAATAGTTTTTGTAGCAAATTTTAACATGTTTTTTGTAAAATTGTCGGCTGCGATCCTGTCTCTATATTTCGTCAGAAAAAATATAGATATGCAGGCGACTGAAGAATTATGAACGCCTCTGGTATCAAAACATGTAAATATAATGTAAACATGCAAAGCTAATTTTCCTGTATAAATAAATTCGACGATTTCATATCACACCGTTAGACTCATTTAGTTCCTGTGGTATCATATGGCCTCTTTTACTGGCCGTTCCAGGAAATCCACACTTCTTACTTTATTTTTAATTTTTCAAATCTCGATATCGCCTAGGAAAGACGTATGGATGATACCCTTTTCATAAAATAAAACCAAGCACGGAAATTAGTAGATATAAAATGTTGGGATTTTTATATCCTTTAACTTCTGTACCTAATGCATTAATATTAAATGTAAGTATGTCGAATTAAGTACCAAGACATAGACAACTATGCAACAGAACTGATTCAACAATTAGTATTATTAATTTATAATTTATTAAAATATTCCTTTGCAGCCTTGAATTCATCAAGACTGAAATGAAAAGGAGTTTTTTTCCAAATATCTTAGGTATTCAGGAAACCTAATTTGAATGAACGTCCTGATACCATCTGAAATTGTATGAAAATGCCGCCCCAGTAAAGGCATTTATCTATCGATTGAATCCTTTTCTGCGGCTTGCGTTTCCTTCAATTTACTTTTCGAATTCGACCATTTTGAGCGTACTGTTCCGGCTTTTCTCTGCGACAAGCAGGACTTTCTAGCTAAACCCATCGGACCGAGAATTTACAGCGTAGCAGCATTTGAATTGGATTAAGTTGTTTGAGGACGAAGTTCACCACTGGCCAACTAAATTTAATATGCCCTAACTCAAAGTTAAATGGGAGAAAACTTCAAAGGATTAGTTGGGAATTGTTAAACAAAAAATTTGTATTATTTGCATACGTGTGGTATGGAAACGTGTCGATTAATTATTCATGTAAATATCAATAATGTGGTAAAACTTTTTATTTCCTGTCTAAAACAGGAAACTCATTGTTTTCATATCGTGTTGTTAATATACTCTGTCGTTATTTATTTTATACAGATAAAATATATTAGAATATTAAGATGTGTCATAGGATGTGTAGAAACGTTTACATAATGATTACTGTTTGTTTGTTAGTAACACTTTCTTTTTTCCGCAATGCTTCGTTGTTCGCCCGAGACATGCTCTATTTCTTCCTTGAGAAAGAAAAACATTTTATGAGTCAACTGGGAAATTGGGGCAATTTGCTTATACAAACTCGTGTTCTCTTCTCTTCAATGGTAGACTTATTTTTTATTTCTAAAATTTCTATCAAATACAATATTTAGAAACCTCCTCTTATAAGTCGAAACTTCAAACTCTTTTTTATATAAATAATTGGAATTGTTCAAAATTTGGATATTTTCCTGAAATTTGCGACTAATTTTGACTATTTTGAAAATTTTTCTTCCATTTTGAATATTTCGATTTTTTTGAAATTTTAGACTTTTTTAAAAATCTCGTTCTCTTATTAAACATTTTGACTTATTTTGAAAATTTCAGTTTTGTTTTTATCTCTTCAACTACGACCTTTATTTGAAAATTTCGACTTTTTTAAATTCGACTTTTCCACTTTCTAGAAAAAAATATTTACCTTTTCGAAAATTTGCCTTTGCAAACCTTGACTTTTTTCCGAAAGTTCCACTTTTTTTGAAACATCTTCTAGAAGTGTTGACTTCTAGACTTTTTTTAAAAACTTAAGCTTTTTCCCAAAATTTAGATTTTTATATTTTGACTCTTTTGAAAATTTGGCCTTTTTCAACGTTTCAATTTTTCTTTACAATTTTGACCGTTTTGAATATATCATTTTTTTTAAATTCGACTTTTATCGCAAATTTAAGAGTTTTTTTTAAATTATGACTTTCAAAATAACGACTTTTTTCAAAATGTCGTCATTCTCAAATTTATACCTTTTTCAAAATTTCCACTTTAATATTGTTTTTTATCTCAAAATGTTTTTGGTATATTTCGTGCATTTTGAAAAATATTCTTCGTTTTGAAAATTTTTAAAGTTTTGATATTTTCCAAAGATTTGAATTCTATACGATATTCCACTTTTATCGAAAATTTTGACTTTTGAAAAATTTTAAAATTGAAAATTTTGAATAAAAAAATGAATTCAACTTTTCTAAAATTTAAACAT
The DNA here is from genome assembly GCA_028583605.1 of Dastarcus helophoroides. Classification (NCBI taxonomy): domain Eukaryota; kingdom Metazoa; phylum Arthropoda; class Insecta; order Coleoptera; family Bothrideridae; genus Dastarcus; species Dastarcus helophoroides. The sequence goes on from CM053328.1 coordinate 29,887,357, forward strand.
TCTCGGATATCAACTTGTTCTGAAAGTTTCCAAAAAAATTCAATTTCAAGAAAGTTACAATTTTCAAAAAAAAGTTGATTTTTTTAGAAAAGTTGATATTTCGAGAAATCATTGAAAACTTGGATTTGTTTTAAATTATGACGCCTTTCAAAATTTAGATTTTTTTCTTGAAACGTTGCGTTTTTTTTGGAAATCTTAGATTTTTCGAAAAGTTTTGTTTTAAATATTTCGCTTAATTTACAAACTTTTCTTTGACAATTTCTGCTCTTAGGAATTTGTCCATTTTTTAAAATTTCGACTTTTTCGGAAATTGAGGTTTTTTTCTGAAATTTAATTTTTTTCATTTTGGTGCTGAATTTTGACTTTTTTCAACATTTCAGCTCCTTCTAAAAAAAATCGATTTTTTTGTAGTTAATTTCAACCATTTTAAATATTTCAACTTTTTTTTTAATTTAGACTTTTATTGCAAATTTGGACATTTTTCAGAGTTATGACTTTTTTAAAAAATGTTGACATTTTCAAATTTTGAATATTCCAGGTTTTTTTAAATTTCGATATTTATTGCAAATTTCGAACTTTTTTTTTCAAAATTTTAACCTTTCCAAATTTCCACTTTTTTACAAATTTCTACTTTAACATTTTTTTTACTTCTACTATTTTTTTAATTTCAGTCTTTGGTAAATTTCGAGTTTTTTTGAAAAACTCCACTTTTTGAAAATTCTGTTCTTTTTTAAAAGCTTGCATTTTTTCAAAATTTTAAATGTTTATAACCCAATTTTATCGAAAATTTTGATTTTTTGATCATTTATAAATAGCAAATTTTGAATAAAATCAAACTAAATAGCTGCAGTTGTTCAAAGCTTAATAATTTTCGGATATAAATTTGTTTTCAAAATTTAGCTGTTTTTAAAAAAAATGATTTTTAGGAAAGGTCAAAATTTCAGCAAAAATTGAAAATTTGACTTTGTTTTCAATTTTGACTTTTTAAAAAAAAATGTTACGTTTCCTGTGAATAGATTTTATGAATAGTTTTACTATGTCAGAAATTTCGCTCATTTTAAGAGTTTTTTTTTGATAAGTTCCTCGTGAAGTTTTGACCCTTTTTAAAAATTTCAAAGTTTCTTCACCTTACTTATTTAAATATTTGCAACTTTTTCGAAAATTTTCACAAATTATAGTTTATTTCGCTCCATTTGAGCATTTTGACTCTTTTTGAAAATTTCGAATTTTTTAAAAAATTTCGAGATTTATTTCTACATTTTTACAAAATCACTTTTTTCAAAATTTAAACTCTTTTTTGGATATTTACTATTTTCAGATATTTAATTTTTCCAAAAAAGTTCGATTTCGAGAAGAAGTCACAATTTCCAAAAACAGTCGAAATTATGAGGAATAAAAAAATCGAGAACTTGAAAATTTTACTTTTTTCAAGTTTTGACTCCTACGAAAAATTCGAGTTTTTCTTGAAATGTCGCTTTTGTTGTAATTTCCGGATATTTTTGAAAAATGATACAATTCAAAAAATTCGCCTTTTTAAATCTCTTAACTTTCTTTTGCTTATTTTGAAATTTTTAGCCCTTTTTGTAAATTTCGAACTGGCGAATGCAATTCCGTAACAAAATCTCAATCCCGGAATTTGTAGGATTAAAAGTCCTTAGTACCGCGGGATCCAGGTATTTTCGGGAACATGCAGAACGTTGAAAGATTTCAAGAATAAGATGTATCATCCGATACAAAGGAATTAAATTAAAAAAAATAACAATTTAAGTGGAAATTTTAAGTGAAACAGTAAAAATTTCTTGTTAAACCAACATTTTATGAAAAATATTAGCAATATAAAAATTAACTGTAAATCTAATTAAAAAAAACTTTAAAGGTGAAACCTGAAATTTTGAGAAAAAATTACAAACCGGTTGATAAAAATCAAAATCTTTGCAAACATGTCGAAAAATTGAATTTAGATAAACAGACAAATTTGCTTTAAGAAGGGAATCTAAATTTCTAACTTCAGTCAATATTTTGAAAAAGAAGCCAAAGTTTGAAAAAAATATATAATTTATACAAAATTTTTAAATTTAAATTCCGTAACCAAAAAAACCAAACTAAAATTCAAGAGTCAAAATGCTGAGGCACAAGTCGAAAATGAAATAAATAAAATAAAATGTTGAAGATAGAAACTAATAATTTTAAAGAAAAAATTCGGAATTTCGTAATTAAAAGAAAATTTAGAAAAAAATGACAATCTACATATAAAAAAATATGGAAAAAGTGAAAGATTAAAATTAAAATTTTGAAAAAGATCTAATGATTATTTATAATTTAACAAATCACTTTATGAACACATTTCAGATCGAAATGTTCTAAAAGAGATTTTTCTTCGAGTTTAGAGCCAAAATTTTGAAAGGATCAAAATCTTAAGAAACAGTAAAAGTAACGCCTTCCAAAAAAAGTAGATTGAAAACGTAACAATGATAAATTTTAAAAAAGTAGTTTAATTTTTAATTTTAAAGTCGAATTAAAAAAAAAGAAATAAGTGAGATTTCTGCATATAATCCCGCAAATCTCGCTGAATACAGCATGATTTACATAAAAGATTAGCCCCATGAATGCGGAATCTCGGTATTTCAGGATCCCAATATAATGACATTGCAACTCTGCCTAATTGAAAACATCTGAGCATTTCAAAATTTTTGTTTTTTTTCCAAAATTTGTCCTTTTTTTCTCAAAATTCCTGTCTTATTTTGACCATTTTGGTTTTTAATGAAAATTTTAAATTTCTGTATTTTTTTAAATTTCTTTTTTAACTTAACCTTATTAAAACTTTAACTTAACTGAAGACTTCGACGTTTCTAAAAATTAAGACTCAAAATATCGTCTTTTTTCAAAATATTTGACTTTTTTAAACGTGGTTATTTTTCAAAATTTCGACTTTTTAAAAATCTCGTCCTTTTCAAAATTTACCTTATTTTAAATCCGTTGTTTTTCAAAATTTGGCTTTTTCTAGAACTGCTCACTTTTTCGAAATTTTAACTGTTTCTTTCGACTCTTTCAAATGTTATGAACTTTTTAAGAAAGCTTAAAATATGCATGTGGGTATACAGGGTGAGTCACTAAGCGGGAATCGGTCTTTGGTGGGCGTATCGTTCAAAATATCGAAAAATGTTTCGAATAAAAGTTGTTCGAAATAAAGTTCTTCACAACCTAAAATTATTGCTAAATATGGCGGCCTTCCGGTTGCACCGGAAATGAACACAACTTTCTTATTTTAAATAGAACAAACTATGTATTTTTACATTTTTGGATTTCTTGTTAAAAATGAACATGAATTTATTAAGACGACATAGGCCCTTAGTTGAACCGTTTTCGCGTAATTTAATTTTTTTGGTTAAATTTGACGATTTCGGAGCTTGACGCCATAAACGATATTTTCCAAACGCAATGGCTCAGAGTTGTGTGGCATACGGTTTTGGATTCAGGAAGAAATGGAGTATTTGTTTACGTCTTTGCTGTTAGCAAGATTTCTTACATTTCTTCACATCCGTCGACTCAATTCTTTAGTTGTTCAAACATGCATAACTTAATTTTTTCAAATGGAACCACCTATCTTGAATTATCTTATCGGATGCGAAATTAAATTACCTTTTTTTTGGTACCAGGTATTGCCACCTCCATCCAATAATTTTTGAGAAATTTAAAATTTTGTAAAAATTTTAATTAATTTCGTATTATCGCGTTAGCCCTGGATGTCGCGGTTTTGTTTCGTCTCGTTTGTCCGGCAATAACTGACAGTTTATCTCATTGTTGTCGCGAGATCTTGGTATTAGTACTGAAAGACAATGTTTTCTCAAGAAGAATTGGTCGATATGGTTTATGCCTTTGGCAATGCTGACAAAAATCCATTTCTTGCCTCAAGAATGTATGCCCAACGCTTTGTTGATCGGATACATCCAAATTCAGCGGCATTCGCTAAATTGAGAGAGAGGTTTGAGCGAACTGGTAGCATAGAGAGAACTGGGAGCGTAGAAAACCAACGACGCATGAAGAAAACCAAGTTTTAGTAGCGGCTGCTGTTGTCCAAGATCCGCATTTAAGTACCAGAATAATAAGCACGGAATTACAAATAAGTCTAACCTCGCTTTCACGAATCTTGCGTAAAAATAAGTTTCATCCGTATCGTGTCCAGCTAGTACAGGAACTCATTGAACTCATGTACATTTCATAAGAACGGCTTCGTGGGAAGACACAACTCCCATTACTACCACACTGAAAATCCTCATTGGATAAGGCCCTTAGACCATCAGCATAGGTGGTCTCTGAATGTTTGGGGGTGGTGTCATAGGAAGATTTGTTGTCGGACCACACTTCTTCAATGAACATTTGAATTATAATAACTTGCATTTTTTGCAAAATCAATTGCCCGAAATGATAGACAATTTGCCTTTTGCTGTCGTGCGCTAAATGTGGTTCCAACATGATGGGGCACCGGCACATTATGGAAGGGATGTAAGGGAGTTCCTCAATACACAATTCCCTAACAAGTGGATAGGAAGAGGAGGTCCAGTGGCATGGCCCGCAAGATCACCGGATTTAACTAAGCCAGACTTTTTCTTGTGGGGTCATGTTAAGCAAGTTGTGTACCAGGAACCACCAACTACCCGAGAAGACATGATGGACCGGGTTCGTGTTGCTTTCCAAAATATCAATGAAAACGTCTTGGTGGATGTGAACAATTCTTTGCTACAGAGGACTGCGTATTTGCCATCGTGAAGCTGGTGGTTATGTTGAACATTTAATTTAATATTATTGTTACCATTGTTTATGTATTCTTCTTAATATTTACTGCAACTTACTGTTACCGATTTGTTTATTGTTTATTTACTTTCTTTAATGCTTTACACTGAAATCTAATGATGATTTTCAGTATCGTGGTGTATCGTTTCCTTCCCACGAAGCGGTTCTTAAAAAATGTTTGTACATTCGTTGGTAAATAGTACAATGTCCGAAACGGTAATTTTGTTCCTGCAGATTATGTAATGTCCATTCACACAACTGCATCGATTGTTAGTCGGCTTGATTAAGTTGTTGCACTAGCTAGGTGTGATACGGATGAAACTTGTTTTTATACAACAATCATGAAACCGATTTTTGGCTTATTTGTAATGTCACACTTATTTTTCTGGTTCTTAAGTGCGGATCTTGGACAACAGCAGCCGCTACTAAAACTTGGTTTTCTTCATGCGTCGTTGGTTTTCTACGCTCCCAGTTCTCTCTATGCTACCAGTTCGCTCAAACCTCTCTCTCAATTTAGCGAATGCCGCTGAATTTGGATGTATCCGATCAACAAAGCGTTGGGCATACATTCTTGAGGCAAGAAATGGATTTTTGTCAGCATTGCCAAAGGCATAAACCATATCGACCAATTCTTCTTGAGAAAACATTGTCTTTCAGTACTAATACCAAGATCTCGCGACAACAATGAGATAAACTGTCAGTTATTGCCGGACAAACGAGACGAAACAAAACCGCGACATCCAGGGCTAACGCGATAATACGAATTAATTAAAATTTTTACAAAATTTTAAATTTCTCAAAAATTATTGGACGGAGGTGGCAATACCTGGTACCAAAAAAAAGGTAATTTAATTTCGCATCCGATAAGATAATTCAAGATAGGTGGTTCCATTTGAAAAAATTAAGTTATGCATGTTTGAACAACTGAAGAATTGAGTCGACGGATGTGAAGAAATTTAAGAAATGTTACAAACAGCAAAGACGTAAACAAATACTCCATTTCTTCCTGAATCCAAAACCGTATGCCACACAACTCTGAGCCATTGCGTTTGGAAAATATCGTTTATGGCGTCAAGCTCCGAAATCGTCAAATTTAACCAAAAAAATTAAATTACGCGAAAACGGTTCAACTAAGGGCCTATGTCGTCTTAATAAATTCATATTCATTTTTAACAAGAAATCCAAAAATGTAAAAATACATAGGGTGTTCTATTTAAAATGATAAAGTTGTGTTCATTTCCGGTGCAACCGGAAGGCCGGCCATATTTGGCAATCACTTTAGATTGTGAAGAACTTTATTTCGAACAACTTTTATTCAAAACATTTTTCGATATTTTGAACGATACGCTTACCAGAGACCGATTCCCGCTTAGTGACTCACCCTGTATATGAGCGAAAAATGCTTGCACAATATCCAACTGTCAATGAACGGATTTTTAGTTCTTCAACATAAAATGAGAAAATTGATGAATGACCTGCTTGATATAAAATTATCAGCTATTTAAAAATTACAGCGGTCAACAAAATTTAAGTTTTGTCGTGTTACATGAACTTCTTTTGTCTCTTTTATTTTTTTTAAGTTGTCATTTAAAATACGCAATTTTAAAATCTTCATTACCCATGATATTTGTTTGTCAAATGTTAAAAAAAAGATGGTTCTCCAGAAATGTAACGTAAAATATGTAGGTACATTAGAAATTTATTATGTCTTATTTCTAGTATAACTTCTTAAGATGTAAATAATATATGGATCCAAATAAAAAGGAACAGTAATTTGGGCGACCACGTCTCTAAATAGGAATTGTACCTTGGCACAAAAAACTGGGGGTGATGGGAAAAAAAGCACAGTTTCATGATGGGGGTAGGCATTCCAAACACAATTACCTATCAGAGTACGTGTGACAAAGTCAGTGTTGACCAGTGTTATTTAAAATTTTGTTACTCTGATCAATTAAAAAAGAATCAGATACTGTCACAAATGTTCGGTAGTAAGATTGTCTTCGATCATTCAAAATATTTTTATAAGGAAAAAGATCGTTTCATATACATTGTTCCTAAGAAAAGTTTAAGTTCATTCGTCCCACTAATAAAACTATTAATTCGACGCAAAAAACTTAGGTAGCTTTCCTAAATGTTTGCAAACTTTATTTTAAATTTATCTAAAAGTATGGCTAGCGATACGAAATTCACTTGGTGAATCTTATTCATTAATTTAACTGTATAGATCCAGTTAAAGCCACATCTCGGGTTTTAAGCTTCTTGGTGGAAGAAATGAGTGATAATCACAGTTATAATTGTTTTTATATCAGAATCATTAAACGTTATCTTGAACTGACAAATGCTATAGCCTAGTAAGAATTCATTAACTACCCCATCGAAAAATTTTAAAATGTACTGAAAATATGCATCGTAACTAGCTTTTAGTTGTAAACATAATATGCAAATATGTAAATGCATAAAATCTGGTCTCTACGGATTACCCAATTCAATAAAAATTTTTCGTTAGCCAATTTTCATTTGCTTACAATATTTGGTTAAAATCAATTCTTTATTTTGGTTCTCGTGCTTACTTACACAAATTACTAGCAATTTGGTAAATTGGCAGATGCTATGATATAAAATGATATCAAACGCCTTTAAATGGAATAACAATTGAAATTAACATTGAAATGACCCACATATACGAAAACATGAAAATATATCAACAAAGAGCTGAACGATAGTCAATTATTCAAAAGAACTTCTATTTTAAGTCAGATCAATAAACATTATACGCAAATAAACAGATCCACATTTCAAATATTCATACATACTCGTAAAGGACGCGAACGACGAGTTCCTTAGGGTCGTTCTCCTTCTCGAAGTAATAGACAGACGCAAAGATGTCCTTTGAAACCCGTTGTGCCTATAATCGAATCCAAATTCATCGTAACGACCTTGGAGACATTCCTTGGGCAGTTTACCGGCAAATCCGTAATGCGGTCTTAAAATAGCTTGCTCCTCGCCACGCAAATTGACAGGTTCAAAATTTTCTTTGATTGGTATTTGTAGGATTTGTGCTGCTTTTGGCGCCACGATCGGTGGTGGGGTACTAAAAATAATAATACTGTCACTATGTTCCCGTTTATGCCGATGTAACAAGTCCATTTTCTTCAACTTGGTCTTATCGCTTTTCAGCATTGGCGTCTTAAGTATGGTCTCCACGGGTTCTTTTTGTAGAAAGCATTCATCGCTTGAGTTGTCAAAGCGGTAATACTTTCTCCTGAAACTCTGTCTAGCGTCATCTAAACTAGACATGGATGGAGTTTTGTGGATAGTAACTTTGTGCTCCATGGAATTTTTGTGAAGGAACTTGTTTCCAATGAACTTTAATGATGCACGTACGGATTTGGATCTCTTGAGGTGAATGGTTGATGGTTTGCGTCTTTCTGTTAGGATATCTGCCATGTCTTTCATTTTATCGTTCTTCTTTAAAACCTTTCCCATCACTAACGAACTCTACCGTTTAAGTCCATCACATTACGTTGTTACTTTTACCGAATAAACCGAGATTTATTTTTTTGCGCACTAAGTTTTGGTCCACAGAAACTAGAATGTTCCGAAATTTCACTTATTAGACATTAAAAAATATTTAGTCTCGTCAGTGGTGGGTTTTGAATTTAATTTACCTATAAAAATTCTCGATGAAAAAAAAGTAAAAAATGCCAAATCGAAACCTGAATTCTGTTACAAGTGCCCTCAAAAGTTATATTGGAATTAATTTCATTGGTTGATGAAGTAAGTATCAAAAGTTTGAGATTCATAAGAAAAAATTTGGCAAAAAAATTATATTTACGAAATTATTACTTTTTTTTTGAAAAAAAAGCCATGACGTTTCATTTTTTTTCGTTAAAAATACTCAAGGACGTGCTACCGGGGATGCCACTGAGGGAAGTAGAACAAAAATGTTTTCTGTAAAAAAATGTGTTTTTATACCTATTTACCATCTAGCAAAACTTAAAAAACTATTTCAGGCAGTTCCAAAGTATCTAAGGAAAAACTAATTTTTTTCTTAATTTTGAACACCCTGTATCTTAAAAATAGAGCAATTCCGGACCTATGTTTTTTTTCCTAGTCACCCAAGTGTTCTTTAAGTATTGCCATCTTATTTGAAAACAGCCTGTATAATCGGGAAATAGTGGCGGATCCACGGGAGAGTTGTTAGGGTCCAAACCACCCTCTTAAAAGCATTAGAATTCGAAATTCTTATATGTATCCATACTCAAATTGGCATATTCGAAGGTACGATGTGTAATGTTCCCTCTAATTTTTTGTGGTTCTGCGTGGTGCGAAATCGAGTGTGAACAAAAAATATTAAAACAAAACATGTTTTGCCCAATTTTTTTAAATAATTTTGACCTAAAAATTTGTATTTTAAACTTTTAATTTTCATAAATTTGGAGTTTTTAGGAAAATGAACCTTTTTTTATTCAAATTTCGAGTGTATTTTTTTATCTTTTCTTCTAAAATTTATACTTTTTCTAGAAATTCTTTCTTTTATTTTTCGAAATTTTTTGTGGTTCTGCCTAGTGCGAAATCGAGCGTGAACAGAAAATATTAAAACAAAACATGTATTGCCCATTTTTTTTTTAATAATTTTGGACCTAAAAATTTGTATTTTAAATTTTTAATTTTAATTTTCATAAATTTGGAGTTTTTAGAAAAATGAACTTTTTCTATTAAAATTTCGAGTGTATTTTTTTTATCTTTTCTTCTATATTTAAACTTTTTCTAGAAATTCTCTCTTTTATTTTCCGAAATTTAGAGTTAAATCTAGCGAGTTTGCATCCAAAATGTTCAATAATTTTTCCCTCGAAATATGGAGGATTTTTTTCCTGAAATTTTGACTTGTTTTGTTAATTTCAAATGTTTGCAGAAATTTGAAAATTTTCAATAATTATCCTAAATTTTGAAATTTTTTTCAATATACACTTTTTTTTCTACTCTTCTATCTGAAACCTAAAATTGTATCCAATAATTTTGAATTTGAATGAATTTTTGACTTAAAGCCAACCGCCCCCCTCCCCCCCAATGTTCGACTTATTTTCTTGACATTACTACGTTTTTCTTATAATTAAGTTTGTTACTATTTCCCATTTATTTAGTTCTATTGTTAAGTCGAAAATTGCAGAAAAGTATTAAAATAAATTTCTTTTTTTGGAGTTATCTATAGAAGTAAACTCTAAAGCACTGAACTAAACACTGTGGCTTGTGATTAAGTCCAAAGAAGGTTTCACCCCTTTACCACATCGGCAATTAAATAAATAATTACGCGATACGTATTTCGCCAGCAGAACTGGCATTTTCAAGCGCACTAATCTAAAAAGATTAGCAAAAGATGCATCGACGTCATCTGTATTGAGATTCAAATCGATACTGTATCGATTTGAATCTCATCTTTAGGTCAGAAATTTGAGAAAAAATCTCTGTTTAAATATATCATTTAAAAGGGTGGCAGCTACCCCATTTTTTTTCCAAACAGAACGTTGACTCTGATGCATAAGCGTAGGCAGGATTGGCTTCAAGAGGCGGCAACATTCATGCTGAAAACTTGACGGACAAGAAAAAAAGAATTTGCAGGCAATCTTCCGACTGATATGACATACTGTCTCACTAAATAATAAAATAAAAAAAATATAAATAAATAAAACCCAAATTTTATAGAAACGTCCAAATTTCCAAAAATAACTTTCTCGGAATTTTTACTTTTTATTTAAATTTTGACGTAATTTTCAAATTTTGAGAAAAAAAGAGTCCAAATTTGTAAAATTACGTTTCTCATGTTTTTTATTTAAATTTCGACATAGTTTTGAAATTTGGAGAAAAGTTGGATTTTCCCAAGAAGTATCTTTAATTACAATTTCCAACTAATTTGTAAAGAAAATTCCCAGAAACGATTTCTAGAAAAATTTAGATACAATCAAATTTATAAGAAGTAGAAAATACTCCTATGTCCAATTTAAAAAAAAAAACGTTTTTTTTGAAAATATATTGGAATTTGGAGAACAAGACAAAAAGAACATGAAATTTTCTTGGAAAAGTTAAATCTCTTATAAATTGTAAAGTTGGTGAAGAAAAAAAAAATTAAAAATAATCGCTTCCAGAAACTTTTCAAAAATCGAGTGTTAAAAATGTGGAAGTTTCCCGGAGAAAAAATAGTAAAACTTTGAGAATAAAGTGAGAAACATTTCAGGCGAAGTTAAAATTTTTAGAAAAATCAATTAAGCCCCGAAAAAATCGAAGTGGTGGGGAAGGCTCGAAATTTAGATGAAAAATTTGAAATTTCGTAGAAAAAGTCAAATTTTGAAAAAAAAACACGTTGAATTTTGAGAATCAATTAAAATTTCAAAATAAGACAAATTAAAAACAAAGGAAGTTCTCTGAGAATGTTGCGTTTTGAGATAATTGAGATCATAATTTTGAAAGAAAAGATGAATATTGGAAAATGTGCAAAAGCCGAAATTTTGATAAAATATCGAAATTTTGAAATAAATTCTAAATTTTGAGAAAAATCCAATCATTCAAAAAGACATTTTCAAAAACATGAAAATAAAAAAGTAAAAACTTTCCAAAACAAATTTCCATCAAAATTTAAAAAAAATTGAATTTTCATAAAAGTCAAATTTTAAAGGAAAGTCATAGTCTTCAAAAAAAAACAAACAATTGCAAAAAATCTTCAAGTACAGCCGAAAGTTTTCAAAAAGATTAATTCCCAAAGTCGAATTTTGAAAAAAATGTGAAATTTTGAAAAAATGTGGAATTTTCGAAAAAATGTGTAATTTTGGAAAAAAGTGGAATTTTGGAAAAAATGTGGAATTTTGGAGAAAATGTAGAATTTTGAAAAAAGTCAAATATTTCTAAAAAAAAAAATTAATTAATTAAAAATTTTTAAAAAACGTAAGGATTTTCAGAGTGGATATTTTAAAAAAGTGCCAAAATTTTGAAAAAAGTCGAGATTTTTAAGAAACGGAAGTTTCCAAAAAAATGCGAACCCTGAAATGTTGAAATTTATACAAAAATTACAATTTTCAATAAAGTTAAAATTTTCGAAAAAAAAATTGGATCGAAATTTTTAAAAAAGTTGAATTTTCATAGAAGTCAAATTTTTAACGAAAGTCACAGTCTTCAAAACAAAAACCAAACAAATGCAAAAAATTTTCAAGCACAACCGAAACTTTCCAAAAAGATTAATTCCCAAAGTCGAATTCTAGAAAAAATGTGGAATTTTGGAAAAATGTGGAATTTTGGAAAAAAATGTGGAATTTTGGAAATTATGTGGAATTTTCAAAAAACGTAAGAATTTTCAAAGTGCATATTTTGAAAAAGTGCCAAAATTTTCAAAAAAGGATATTTTTAAAAACCGAACTTTCCAAAAAATTGCGAACCCTGAAATGTCGAAATGTTTACAAAAATTACATTTTCAACAAAGTTAAAATTTTCGAAAAAAAATCTGGATCAAAATTTTAAAAAAATTTGAATTTTCATAGAAGTCAAATTTTTAAAGAAAGTCATAGTCTTCATACAAAAAAACCAAACAAATGCAAAAAATCTTGAAGTACAACCGAAAGTTTCCAAAAAGATTAATTGTCAAAGACGAATTTTGGAAAAAATGTGGAATTTTGGAAAAAATGCGGAATTTTGAAAAAATGTAGAATTTTAAAAAAGTCAAATATTTCTAAGTAAACGAAATCTTGAATAAATCTAGCTTTTAAACTTCACATTTTCAAAAAACGTAAGAATTTTCAGAGTGGATATTTTGAAAAAGTGCCAAAATTTTGAAAAAAGTTAAGATTTAAAAAAAACCGAAGTTTCCAAAAATATGCGAACCCTGAAATGTGGAAATTTCAACAAAAATTACAATTTTCAACAAAGTTAAAATTTTCGAAAAAAAATCTGGATCGAAATTTAAAAAAAAGTTGAATTTTTATAGAAGTCAAATTTTTAACGAAAGTCAGTCAAACTTTCCAAAAAAATTAATTCCCAAAGTCGAATTTTAGAAAAAATGTGGAATTTTGGAAAAAATGTGGAATTTTGGAAAAAATGTGGAATTTTGGAAAAAATGTGGAATTTTGGAAAAACTGTAGAATTTTGAAGAAAGTCAAATATTTAAAAAAAAAACGAAATTTTGAATAAAATCCAGCTATTAAAAAACTTCACATTTTTAAAAAACGTAAGAATTTTCAGAGTGGATATTTTAGAAAAGTGCCAAAATTTTGAAAAAAGTCAAGATTTAAAAAAACCGAAGTTTTCAAAAAAATGCGAACCCTGAAATTTTTACAAAAATTACAATTATTGACAAAGTTAAAATTTTCGAAAAAAATCTGGATCGAAATTTAAAAAAAAAGTTGAATTATTTTCATAGAACTCAAATTTTTAAAGAAAGTCATAGTCTTCAAAAAAAAAGCAAACAAATGCAAAAAATTTTCATGCACAACCGAAACTTTCCAAAAAGATAAATCCCAAAGTCGAATTTTGGAAAACATGTAGATTTTTTAAAAAATTCAAAAATTTAAAAAACAACGATATTTTGAATAAAGTCTAGCTCTCAAAAAACTTCACATTTTTAAAAAACGTAAGAATTTTCAGAGGATATTTTGAAAAAGGGCCAAAATTTTGAAAAAAGTCAAAATTAAAAACAAACAGAAGTTTCCAAAACATGCGAACCCTAAAATGTCGAAATGTTTACAAAAATTACAATTTTCTACAAAGTTAAAATTTTCGAGAACATAAAACCATCAGGAAAAATGTTTTAAAAAAAGTGGAAATTTTAAGAAAAAATCGAAAGTCCTAACAAAAGACAAACGGTTGCAGCCATTGCCACTCCTATGAATGCGGTCCTCGAAGAAACAGATCAAAATTGCAAAAAAACTCAACATTTATAAGACAGAAATGTGAGATTTAACCTCAAAAGTTCTAAAATACACTTGAAATGTATTTAAAAAATTCTTAAACTTCGACCTTGAATCTTCAAGTTTAAACTTTGAATTGGATAAAATCTGGAATACTATTCTAGTTTTTGCCCAAAATTTTCAAAATTTATAGATTAAAGTCTGCATTTTTTTAAACTTTCTCGTTCGAAATTATTGTTTTTTAAATATCGAGTTAAAACTAGAATTTAAGAAACTGAAATACAGAACTTGTCCCTTGAAACCACCGAAACGCGTTAGAGCAACGTTTGTTGTGATCTTTAATCCTTTTTGGTTTCAGGGGACAAGTTCGGTATTTCAATTTTTGAAGATAACCAAGGACCACCAAAAATAGAAATTAAGAAAATAAAGATAAATCAAGTTTAAACTTGGAATTTCTTAAAAAGTGGTAACTGCCGAAAAAGGATATTTGTGCAAAAGACATTTCAAAATTTCTATTTTAACATTAAAATATTAAGTTTAACCTAAAGCTACGGTTTTTTCCAAAATATCTCACAGAACTTGAAAATGTTTATAATAGACCGTTGTTTTTTCCAAAATTTCGGATTCAAACTTATAATTTAGAATTTAGGCTATTTTCAAAATGAATTTCTATTCTCAAAATTTATACTTTCATCTCTAAACTGTATTTTTTCCAATTTCAAGTTTAACTGGAAATTTTTAGTTCCAAATTTGAAAATTTTGAAAAGTCGAAATATAGAGATTAAAATTTTTGATAATAAATTCGGTTCGGTTTTGTTTTGACTGAACTTCTGATTCTTCAAGCTTACATACAGAACATGCCACTGTGGTAAACATTAGGCTTTATTTGATTAACTATAATACAATTTTAATTTTAAACCCCTACTAGTTCCGCCACTGTTTAGAATATTAGCTTAAGTTGGCATAATTGGGCAAATCATGGCTACAAATAAGGTAAAGTACAAAGGACGATTGCACCCCTTTACCACATGGATAATGATATAAATAATTACACGATACGTATTTTCGGGAGCATGTGTACTAATTTAATTGATTAGGGACCGTTTTGTTAAAATTATGTTCAAGTCATTTGAATTGATACGTTTGATAATGCTAGCTTAGCTGTCGAAATACGTATCGCTTAATCGCCGATGTGATAAATAACTGTTGGACTAAAACCTTCTTTTGGCCTTTATTTAAAATTGTTACGGTGATCAGTGATCATACTTTGTATCATTCAAATTTTTTTTGCAATCTAGTAGCTTAATAATGTATTTGGCTAAACTCCGTTTTAATGTTCCGAAAGCAAGCGAAATTCTCGACAGATCCAGCTTCAGGTCCCTTCCACAACACTGCACGTATTACAAGAATTATGCCAACAATTTCACATTTCAACACACAATTCACAATTCACTCTTAAAATTATGGTAACTCCAAGTTTGATTACATTTGAAAAAAAAAACGATTATTGCACATTGCAAAGCAACAATTCACGATAAAAATGGCAAAACCCGACGAAACCGCATGTTTTTATTTACGTTGATTAGATTTAAAAAACCAAACAATTGCACACGACGAATTACTCTTGCGCATATGCCGACTAGATTCAAATTTATAAACAGCTGAATGCGAACTGTAAATGTCTGTTAGGAATGAAATGAATGGTTTACTTGTGTAGAGGGGACGGTACAACTTACGACATCGGGTCGGTGGTATGTAGAGGAATATGACCGTTATTATTTGGTACAATAAGATCCTATGATCCCATGGTAAGAGCCAGGTATGGGTTGCCTTACCTGGTAAAGCGTGGTTGCCAGCGGGAAACTAAGAAAGTCGAATTCTTTAGATTTGACATTGGTTGGCATTGTTTTATTGTACCACGCTCTTCCGGATAAGCAGAACAACCCACGATACCACGCGTAGTAAAAAGACGATTTATCAATCGTATCTAACTGTTGGAGACTTCAATGCATAGTGATTTATTTATAGAAGTTGTGAAGCTAAAAAAGCTGGAAAGCACATAATGCATGTCGGACATTACAAGAACATTATTTAATAAGTTGTTGGGTTAATAAATTTGTTTCAGCGTGAAGTTTCCTAAGGCTATCATTAAAATGTGATTAGAAAATTTTACAAATATTTTTAACAAAAACTAGTCAACCTTCACGTGCTTTTAACGTCTTTAAGCATATGTCCGCATGTTCAGCATAACTTACATATTTTAAATACCAATACCAACCGTCCCGCATTAGTTAGTCCCGTCTTTACTGCTTCGCGTTTCAGATAGTGTAGATTAACCAGTTGCAACCTCGAAACTCCATCAGATCTCTGGCGCACAGCCAAAGCTCTAAGAGGAGATAGGAAACCTATTCCACCGATACGCGGACCTAAAGGAATGGCTTACTCAGATCAGGATAAGGCCGCAGCTTTTGCTGAGACCTTCGAACGACACTGCCAGGCCACACTTAAAGAAGTGGACTTAGACTTCGTAGAGGAGGTGGAAAAAGAGGTTAAAGTTCTTCAGGAGGAAGTGCCAGAAGACAACGTTATCCAACCGACTAACGAGGAGGAAATCCAAAGTGTTCTGCGCAAGCTAAATGTCAAGAAGGCTCCAGGTCCAGACGGAATTCCAAACCAAGCTCTGAAGTCTCTTCCGGACCAAGCTGTCAAATGCTTTGGAGCAATAGTCAATTCCATGTTTAAGTACCGGTATTTTCCCACAAGATGGAAAACGGTAAACGTTATCTTTATTCCTAAGCCAGGTAAGGATGGGAAATTTTCCCAAACTTACAGGCCAATCAGCCTCTTATCCAACTTGGGTAAGGTGGCGAAAAGGATTTTGAGAAAGCGTCTGAAGAATATCATGAGCGATCGCGACATCATTCCTAAGGAACAATTTGGATTCCAACCTATGCACTCTACCTCAGACCAACTGCTGAGAGTGGTTGAAACAATCACTCAACGCATGAACTGGAACCAGGTAGTTGGAGCTATTTTCTTCGATAATCCAAGGCGTTTGACACAGTTTGGCACTAAGGACTAGTCTACAAGATGCACCAGCTTGGAATACCTCTAACGAGGGCTCAAATTGTAAGCTCGTTCCTGGACCAGCGCTCATTAAGAGCAAAAGTGGGACAGAAACTATCAAACCAGTTTAGGCTACAGTATGGGGTGCCTCAAGGCTCCGCTTTGTCACCTCTGCTGTATTCTCTATTCACAGCGGACATCCTGAGAACCAATCCAACAATCGACCACACCTTATTGGCAACTTATGCAGATGACACAGCTTTGGTGGCGTACTCTTTCAGTCCAGAGTTGGTCACCAGACGACTTCAGGAGGCAATAGATAGTCTAATAAATTACTTCGGTCAATGGAGAATCCAAGTCAACGCAGACAAGACCGAAGTAGTCTTCTTCACCCGAAGAAGGCTCCAACCATATGGACATGTTAATGTTCATAGGAAAAAGGTCGATTGGAGACTTCAGCCAAAGTATCTAGGTGTAATTCTGGATAAAAGACTCACATTTCAGGCACACATCGATTATGCAATGTCTAAAGCCAAAATACTGAAGGGACTGCTGCAAGCAATGATTGGTAGAAATAGTAACCTGTTGGCTTAAAGCCTTACTACACAAATCAATCATAAGACCAGTATTGACCTACGCATCTGTAGCATGGTCACAGGCGACGGATAATCAGATGAAGAAACTGCAGGTGTTCCAGAACGTCTTTTTAAGACAAGCCATGGACGCTCCATGGTTTGTGAGAAACAATCAACTCCATAGAGAAGATGAATTACCGCTGGCAAGAGATTTTTCTAGGGAAACTAATTCCAGGGCGATAGTAAGAGCGAGCGGAAATGCATCCCAACGAGCTAGTTCGACGATCCAAACATCCCAACCAGGATTAGGAGACCAAGGATGATCCTCTAGGCTGGGACTTCCATTTCGGAAATTTTTGTTTTGTTTGTTTCTTATGTTGCAGGCAAAACAGCTTACAATAGTGCTCCAGCATTTTTGTACTGTTCCGACGGAGGGATTGGGGGCCAAGGACCCGGTCCGAAGAAGTAGCCGGTACTCGTAGGTTGAGCGAGAATTCGAATTTTTGGAGGGAAGAGCAAAAATTATTACAAAAGTTTAAAATTTTAAATTCAGTAAAAATTTTGGAAGAATTAAAATTTTGGATGAAGTTGAAATTAAAGTAAAATCGAAAAATCCTACCATTCAAAACACATTTTCAAAAAAGTTAAAAATAAAAAGGGTAAAAATTTTGCCAAAAACCGATCGAGATCTAAAAAAATCGAATTTTCAAAAGAAGTCAAATTCTAGAAATACTAGAAAAAAAGTCTTCAAAAGTGCAATTTTCGGAAAAAATCTTAGCTTTCAAAGGTCCATTTTTTTTAATAAATTTTAAATTTTGAATAGGTTGAAATTTCAGAAAAGTCGAAATTCGAATGAGTCAACATTTTCAAAAAAATAAACGTTTCGAAAAAGTGGAAATTTTGAGAAAAAGTCGAATCTTAAAAAAATACCAACATTGCTGAAAAGTCAAAATTTTCAAAAAAATATCAATTTTCAAAAAAGTTGAAATTTTTAAAAAGGTTAAAATTTTTGGAAGAGTCAACATTTTCAAAAAAAAGTAACTACATATTTTAAAAAAAGTGGAAATTTCCGGAAAAAGTCGAAATCCTTAAAAAGCCCAAGTTTTGATAAGAATTTAACAATTTGAAAGAAGTAAAAAAATGTCTGTCAAAAAACTCGAAATAGTTGACATTTTGAGAAGTGGCTGTTCGGAAAAAATCGAAAATTTCAGTCAAATTAAAGCAGAATTCGAGAGAAGAGCAAAAATTATCAGAAAAGTAAAAATTTCAAATACATTCAAAATTTTAAAAGATTTAAAGTTTTGAAAAATGTTGAAATTTTGGATAAAGTTGAATTTTTTAAAAACATGTCAAATATGTTTTAATGAAGTTAAAAATATTTAAAAAAAGTTGAAGTTTTGATAACAAAAATTGAAATTTTGAAATAAAATCGAAAAATCCAACCATTCATAATATATTTTCAAAAAATTTAAAAATAAAAAAGGTAAAAATTTTGCAAAAAACCGATCGAGATCTAAAAAAAATCGAATTTTCAAAAGAAGTCAAATTCTAGAAATACTAGAAAAAAGTCTTCAAAACCGCAAA
Organism: Dastarcus helophoroides; assembly: GCA_028583605.1. Classification (NCBI taxonomy): domain Eukaryota; kingdom Metazoa; phylum Arthropoda; class Insecta; order Coleoptera; family Bothrideridae; genus Dastarcus; species Dastarcus helophoroides. Next base: position 29,906,261 of record CM053328.1, read on the forward strand.
AAAAATCTTAGCTTTGAAAAGTCGGAATTTTTTCGAAATAAATTTTAAATAGGTTGAAAATTTCAGAAAAGTCGAAACTCTCAAGAGTCAACATTTTCAAAAAATAAACATTTCGAAAAAGTGGAAATTTTGAGAAAAAGTCGAGTCCTAAAAAAATGCCAACATTGCTAAAAAAGTCAACATTTTCAAAAAAAATTTTCAATTTTCAAAAAAGTTGATATTTTCGGAAGAGCCAACATTTTCAAAAAAAGTACCTACAGATTTTGCAAAAAGTGGAAATTTTGGAAAAAGTCGAAATCGTTAAAAAGCCCAAGTTTTGATAAGAATTTAACATTTTAAGAGAAGTAAAAAAATGTCTGTCAAAAAAGTCGACATTTTAAAAAAAAATGACATTTTTAGAAATGGCTTTCCGGAAAAAATCAAAAATTTCAGTCAAATTAAAGCAAAATTTTAAATTTTTGAGAGAAAACCAAAAATTATCAGAGAAGCCCAACGTTTCAAAAATATTAAAAACTTTGAAAGAATTAAAGTTTTGGAAAACGTTGAAATTTTGGATGAAGTTAAAATTTTGAAAAACAAGTCAAACATGTTTTAATGAATTAGAAAATATTAAAAAAAGTTGAAATTTTGATAAAAAAAATTGAAATTTTAAAATAAAATCGAAAAATCCAACCATTCAAAAACATTAAAAATAAAAAAAGGTAAAAATTTTGCAAAAAAATTCAATCGAGATTTAAAAAAGAGAATTTTCAAAAGAAGTTGAATTAGAATTAAAAAAAAAGTATTTAAAGTCGCAATTTTCGAAAAAAAATCTTAGCTTTGAGAAGTCGAATTTTTTTTTTGATAAATTTAATTTTTTAAATAGGTTGAAAATTTCAGAAAAATCGAAACTCTTAAGAGTCAACATTTTCAAAAAATAAACATTTTGAAAAAGTGGAAATTTTGAGAAAAAGTCGAGTCTTAAAAGAATTCCAACATTGTTAAAACAATCAAAATTTTCAAAAAAAAATGTTTAATGCCCATTTTTAAAAAAGTTGAAATTTTTGGAAGTCAACATTTAAAAAAAATTACTTACAGATTTTTAAAAAGTGGAAATTTTGGGAAAAAGTCTCGAAATCCTTAAAAAACCCAAGTTTTGACAATGATTTAACATTTTGAAAAAAGTATAAAAGTTGACATTTTCAAATGTGGCTGTGCGAAATAAGTCGAACATTTTAGTGAAATTAAAGCAGAAATCAAAATTTTTGAGAGAAAATCAAAAATTATCAGAAAAGACAAAAATATCGAATGCAGTAAAAGTTTAGAAAAATTAAAATTTTGGAAAATGTCGAAAATTTGGGTGAAGTTGAAATTTTGAAAAACAATTCAAACATGTTTTAAAAAAGTTGAAAAGTTTTGATGAAAAAATTGAAATTTTGAAATAAAATCGAATAATCCAACCAATAAAAAACACATTTTCAAAATCGAAAAAAAGTCGCATTTTTTAAAAATAAATTTTTAATTTTTAAATAGATTAGACAGTTTAGAAAAGTCGAAACTCTCAAGAGTCAACATTTTTAAAAAATAAACGTTTCGAAAAAGTGGAAATTTTGAGAAAAAGTCGAGTATTAAAAAATTCCAACTTTGATAAAAAAAAACAAAATTTTCAAATTTCCATTTTCAAAAAAGCTGAAATTTATTTTAAAAAAAAGTACCTACAGTGAATGATCCTTGGGTCACCAGAAATCGAATGCAAAAACGATTTAGAAAATCTAACTTACTATATTATATTTATCTATTTCCCGTCTTATTGCTTGGATTACTTGCGAAAGGTCCAGCTTTTAAATTAGGCGCTGAGTTCTGAGAGAATATTAATTATTGACAATAACTTTCTGATTTGTTTGAAATCAAGTGCTATTAATTCTTAAACTTAGAGAAGTTACATACAAATTAGGTATTTATAATTAATGTATATTTGTAAGAAGAAATTGATCAGAATCCTCCTTGCACCAGACGCCACTTCACTATCGCCTTACGAGTATTGCGTCTGAGAATCTTTGAGCACTTTCTTTTGACTCCGTTCCAGTGGCGGCTGGTGACTTTTTGACAGGGGGTGCGCAGATGCAAAAATATTAGTAATTAAGAGTTAAGGTGACTCCAGTGCCATAGCAAGGTATTAAATTTAAGAGAAACAAAAGTGATACAAGAGGTGTGATATTTAATAGTATTTTTACGAATTAAATTTAACTACATCTTATAACCTCCAGAATATTTTTGGGTTATCAGCTCTAAATTATTTTCATCGAGCAGAAAAAAAAATTATCGACATTTCTGAGCCCCTTAAAAGTACTCTGTACGGTTGCACCCCTGTTACGGCTCTCGGTTAGTTAATTAAAATTGTTTGCTTTCATAGGAATAAAATAATATCACTTTTTTACAAAAACTGCATTTGAAGATAAAATGTATTTTATTAAAAAGTTCTAGTTAAACTCTGCAAAAACAAAAAAAATTGACTTTTTTAAACAAAATCTGCTTTACGATCTTTTAAAGAAATAAAGTGTTCATTACTTTCTCATCAAAATTGTTTAAATCCAAATATGCAAATTAATAATTAGACCCTAGATTGGGTACAGCTACCTCTTTGTAAATAGCGGTGTTATTGGCAGATGGACCTGTAAGCGGCACAATTAGCAATAACAATCAGATCAGCCGGCACCTACGCATTTAGCATCATAAACCGTAAATACACACTTTAAACTCTGACTCGTACTCATCATTTGGCAATATCGCATGAGCGGAGCGGCGTACCGCGGACTAGCTTTAACGTGGTGTTCTGTAGTTTATTTCTCCGCATCCCGTGGAGGCCGTTGATAGGCATCGCACGGCAGCCACCCTAGGTGCATAATTCTGCGCGCACCAACTTATTTCAATTTCCTTATAATATATAATATAATGGAATAAAACGTTTGCGTTCTTTACTCTAAGTCACTCTCAAGTATTATTAGTTAATTAGTATATCATTATTTTGTGTTTAAAAATGTAATAAATCCAAGTCTTTTACATTAAATAGAAAAGAATAGATCGCTTATTTCACGAGAAGCGCACGCTCTTGCGCTCTTTAAGACCAACCGCCACTGCATCGTCCATTTAATATTTAAAAGTTCTGCTGCTGAAAGTTATGAAAATAAATTTAAAAAGTTGCATACTTTTGAAGTTTATGTAAACTTTCAACTGATTACAGTTTTCAAACTTGTTGTGGATACTTCGCCGAATGTATACTGGAAGACGAATAATTCGTTATGGTATCGCAGGAAATGCAGTCGTATCTCCTGCGGATATAAATTGAAGTAGACGGATGTTGCCCTGAATTTTATACAACACACAGCATTAGGATATAAATTCCAAGCGGCAATATTTATGTTGTAAATAAATTGTCGGGAAAAGATATGACATTTACGTATAAACTATAAGTAACTATAAACTATTGACGATATACGCACTCTGATAATTACACTGGTCAACACTGATTTTGTCACATGAATGTTTCATTGACACATGCCCCTAAAATGAACAATATTTTAGGAAATGTAACTGTCATATGAAAAATTATAAATTTTTATTTTTGACGGATTGTCGTACAATAAATAAATTATGGTTAATAGAAGTATTACTAAAATGTTTTCAATTCCACTTGTTTCAATTCTTGCACGTTCATTTATCAGTTAATAGTTCAACTATAAATATATTGTTGCGCATTATCGGGTTCGAAAATTAAAACTTCGTGAATTGTAACACTTTATTTCCAAACTTATTTCGGAACACTACAATTATAATTCACTTATCTATTAGACTAATTGACTAACCAAGTAACTAACTGACCCACTGAGGGAAGACGACCGCGTATTTATGGGAACCGTTCCAGTTTTGGGAACGGAACTTCGTACAGATAAGACTTATTGCTTGCGCAAACATCTAGAGCGTTGATCTGCCGTATGATTCATTTTCGCGGCCGCTTTCCATTATCAAATGTTTCTAGAGAATTCCTTACACAATCACTACTACAAATTTTATAACTACATTTTGTTAGAATATTTTAATCTCAATAACGAGATGGTCAATAATTTTCATATTTTCACTAAAGACGAAACATATTCTTCAATTGGCACTGTACCTCTTTTTTAAAATCTGTCGACTAATTTTTATATTAAAAATAAAAACCCACTGTTGACAATGTACACTGTCTTCTGTTAACTAACCATGACATATTATAATTTGTGTGTTATTTTTCCAATCAAGGTAGACTGCCAACTGCAGGACTGAAGGCATTATTGATCATATAAACATATTTCCATATTAGAGGATGTTATGTTTCTATACGGTGCCTCTCTCAAATTTACATATCAAATACGAGAACAATCCCAGAGTTCTCAGCAAGGTTAGTAAAAAATGACTTACTTCCAATAAAATTATTACGTTTAAGCTTTGGGAAACCACTATGACATATTTTAAAAAATAGTTAAGGACCTTCGATAAATTAGACAATATTAAACATAAAATGATTCGGCAGTTTTGTAATTTTCTGAGCATTATTGATAACTTCTGTTATTTTATTTTTTTATAGCGATTTGTTACGGCTTGCCCCGTTTTTCGCATCCAAGCCTCCGATGTTTACGACTTCTGCAGTCACCTTCCTCCAAATATCTTACCTCCATGGCGTTCTCGAGGTTATTTTTCCAGACTTTCCTCGGTCTGCCTCTTTTTCTCCGATTTAAAGGGCTCCAGTCTAGAATTCGGCTGGGCCGTCGATATTCATCCATTCTCTGGACATGCCCATACCATTTATTTTCTATTATTTGCATTATGTTGATGTCAATTCCCAACCTTTGTCTGAAGGTTGTCCTTTCTGGTTACTTGGCAGCATCTATGCCAGTAATTCAGCTCCATAGCATTAATTTTCGGGCATTCCTACTATTAATGACCCATAGTTCAAATCCATAAGTGGCGATGCTTTCAACCATAGTTTTATAAATTCTAATCTTGGTTCTTTTAGTAATACTATTGTTCCATATTAACCCATGTAATTGTCTTGTTGCAGTGTTTCCTTGTTCAACTCTGGAAGTGATTTCCTTTGAACTTCAAGCATCATTTGTCAACTTTACGTCAAGGTATGTGAATGAGTCAATACTCTTAATTTCAGTTTCGCGGAATTTTAGATGTTCTCTATTTACGATTACTACGTACTCTGTTTTAGATCGGTTTATGGTTAGTCCCCATTTTGTATACGCCTGGTCTATTTTACGCAACATGTAGTGAATGTCCTAGTGTAAACTGTATAGGATATACTTCTTCCGGGATTGGACCGTGTCAAAGAACTACTAAAAGTGTTCGACGTTTCGCCCACCATCGTAGGGGGCTTCTTTAGGAACAAAGAAAATAAACAATAAATAAAAACAGAAATATAAGGGAATATGCAAAAATGAAAAGGCCAATTTCAAAACCTCAGAGATGGTAACTCAGTATGTCCACCATGCCAGAGGCGAAACTCTTCTTAATTACAAATTGGTACAAAGGATAAGAAAGTTTAGACAAAAGAGCACGGTAACTCAGTAGGTCCACCATACCAGAGGCGAAACTCTTCTGACAGAAAAGAGGGAAAGGGAAACTTTATATACTATTCGTCTGCGCGATCACTTCCGAAGATTTCCTAAGGTTGGTTTCCAGATGGAGGAAAGCATGTAATCGTCGTCTCTGTTGATGTTTTTGGGAAATTTTTGGATTTCAATGGTCTCGAGTATCTTCCTATTATAATAATTGGGAATATTGGATATAATTGAAATATTATCAAAGAGAATCTTATGTCCGGTCTCATGTTGATGTTCGGCAATGGCTGACTGAGAAAATAAACTAGACCTAAGACATCTTTGATGCTCAGGTATTCGCGTCTTAAATGATCGCCCCGTTTCTCCGATGTACACTAAACCACAAGAACAAGAAACCCTGTACACACCATTAGAACAAAAGGATGACATTTTATCTTTTGGAGATGGGAGGAGCTGTTGGATCTTTGAGGATGATGAAAAAATGGGTTTAATGTGTTTTCTCAATAATGTTCCGAGTTGATCTGTTACTCCGTGAACATAAGGAAGAAAGGCTTTGGAAGAAATTATTGAATTTTGTGAAGGACGAGGGGTAGGGTGAAGATGTCGTTTAATGAAAGTTTCAATGTCGTGCGATTTGTAACCATTGTTGCGGAGGTTGAGACGACTTTGGTTCAACTCGTCTGAAAGATTTATCGGTTGTGAAGTTGCTACAGCTCATGAAACTAGTGAATTTATGACAGAACGTTTTTGGGAAGGGTGATGATGGGACTCTGCGTTTTGCCTCTGGTATGGTGGACCTACTGAGTTACCGTGCTCTTCTCTCTAAACTTTCTTATCCTTTGTACCAATTTTTAATTCAGAAGAGTTTCGCCTCTGGTATGGTGGACATACTGAGTTACCGTGCTCTGATGTTTTGAAATTGGCCTTTTCATTCTTTCATTTTTGCATATTCCTCTTTTCATTTATTTTTCTTTTCTTTGTTCCTGAAGAAGCCCCCTACGATGGTGGGCCAAACGTCGAACACTTTTAGTAGTTCTTTGACACTGTCCAATTCCGGAAGAAGTATATCCTGTAGTGACTCTGGACATGGAAGCCTTCGTTATCGTAAACTGTATAATTTGTTCTCCCCAATCGGTATACCCATAGGTTCACATTTTTTCTTCCAAGTTTCAAGGACCCCTTCTAGATAGATTTTAAATAATGTGGGAGCTATAGTGCAGCCTTGACGGAGTCCTTTAGTTGCGTTTATTGCTTTAGTTATCATTCAGGTAATCTTAATGGCTCTCGTCATATTGTCATACAATTGTCTTACTACATTTTTGTAAACCGATGATATATTGTTGTCATCTAATACCTGCCATAATCTATCCAATGGGACACTCCCGTATGCCTTATGGAGATCGATGAATACCATGTGGTTTCCAAATTGTGTTCAATGCGTTTTTCAATAGTTTGCTTTAAACAGAAGATATTATCAATGTATGCCCGTTCTGTATGGAATCCACTTTGGTCTTCCTTATCCTCCTAGTGTTGTTCAATTCGGCTTTTTAATAGTTTATCATAAATGCGACCAATGGAGTTTGTTACGCTAAATCCTCTATAATTGGAGCATACTTTCCTCTCCCCCTTATTCTTATATACAGGGTCCTGCAATAGTGTGCCGGGCATCTATAGGTCCTATAATAAAGAAGATAAGAATTCCGTTCACATGCAGACCTTAACTCTGTACAAGAATGTATTTCAGGAAAATATAGTTACATGTATAGGGTATCTCCAAAAAGTGTGAGTCGCTGAGAGTGAATTTAAAAAAAAACCCCTGTATTTTTTTACATTTTTGGGTTTCTTTCTAACAACTTTACATATTTCTAGGATATTGTTGAATTTAGATAGTTCCAGAGTAATAAATAAATAAAGAGAAAAAAAATATTTTGCAACACTTTCTTTAAAAATTCATTAAAAATACAAAAACGCCCCAAATCAAAACTACGCTGGGCGTTTACTGTAGTGGGTATCTAGTTACTTTGCTTTGAATATCTTAAGCCTTACTTGTACAGGGTGTCCAAAATTCAATGCCGAATTGGCTAAAATGTAAAGCAATTTTTCTTCGTTTTTTCAATGAAACACCCTGTATATTTTTTTCTATGAGATACAAAATTAAAAAATGAACATTTTTTGTACCCACAAATATTTCGAAATTTTTAACGGTTAAGCAGATATTCGTAGGATTATTACATACGTTGATTGAATACATACTATATTCAATCAACGTTACATATGGCTCTTTGGACACTAAGATACAAGACAAAAAATCATAGATGGCTTTGATAAAAATTAATTACCTTATTATTATTTTCTAAGTTAACTGCCAAACTCTTTTAAAACTACAAATAAATAACTAAATAACAAAACATTCGACCAATTCAAACCACTAAAGACTACCTTAATAAATGTTCAAATGCCTTAGACTCTAAAAAAAATAAAAATAAAACGTAGAGTGCATTAAAAAAAGTTGAAAAAAGTTCTTGTCATAAAATTAAATGAGAGATTTAATATTCGCTGAAAAGAATTTGGTTGATTTCATAGGTCTTCAAATGAATTTTAGTAAAGATGAGCTTGTAGATATGATTTTTGTGTTAGGTGAAAGTGAAAAGAATTGCATATTAGCAAGTAAGCTTCATGCTGGTCAGTATCCTGAAAGAAGGTATCCCGAAGGAATTACTTTTAGAAGACTGCTTGAACGGTTTACCGATACGGGAAATGTGAGGTACACAAAGAAAGAACGAACAAAGCCTGTTATTAACGAGGAAAATCAATTAAAAAATAATTATAAGGTAATTAATTTTTATCAAGGCCATCTATGATTTTTTGTCTTGTACCTTAGTGTCCAAAGAGCCATATGTAATAATCCGACAAATATCTGCTTAACCGTTAAAAATTTCGAATTATTTGTAGGTAGAAAAAATGTTCATTTTTTAATTTTGTATCTCATAGAAAAAAATATACAGGGTGTTCCATTTGAAAAAACGAAGAAAAATTGCTTTATATTTTAGCCAATTTGCCATTGAATTTTGGACACCCTGTACAAGTTAGGCTTAAGATATTTATAGCAAAGTAACTAGAGACCCACTACAGTAAACTCCTAGAGTAGTTTTGATTTTGGAGTGTTTTTGTATTTTTAATGAATTTTTAAAGAAAATGTTGCAAAATATTTTTTTTCTTTTTATTTATTTATTACTCTGGAATTATCTAATCAAATTTAACAATATCTTAGGAATATGTAAAGTTGTTAGAAAGAAACCCAAAAATGTGAAAAAATACTGAGGGTTCTATTTAAAAAATTCACCCTCAGCGGCTCACACTTTTTGGAGATACCCTATACATGTGACTATATTTTTCTGAAATACATTCTTGTACAGAGTTAAGGTCTGCATGTGAACGGAATTCCTAACTTCTTTATTATAGGATCTATAGATGCCGACGTACTATTGGAGGACCCTGTATATTACTAATATAGGCATTTTTCCATTCTATTGGTAATCCTTCACCTCTTACAAATTGATTAAATATATATGCAAATAGGTAAAACAGTTTCTCAGGGACATATTTAATAAGGTCTACCGGGACCTCTTCAGATCCAGGAGCTTTATCGTTCTTCATATTGTAACGAAATGTAAATTATAGAGTTTAGTACGTAAGAACATTTTCTAGGAAGATTTGATAAGGAAAAGCGGTCGCGATAATGAAGCAAGCGGCAGATAAGCGTTCCAGAAACCATAAGCCTTATGTGCTGGATTTTTCTAGAACCCGGAAGCGAAAACTATATAAGGCGGTCGCCTTTCTCTCGAATCAGTCAGAAGTCAGTGTAGTTAGTCAGTTATTTAGTTGGCTGGAAGTCAATAAACAGTGTTAGTGAGTTGCAATTGTAGTGTTCAGAGTTCAGTTTAGAAATAAAGTGGTTATAATTCACGCCTAATAATTATTCGAACCGATAGCCCGCAACAATATTATTAACCTCTCTCAGTTCTCTTGCTGTTATTTCATCCTCTTCTAGTAATTAAACATCGTCTTTGCCACAGTTATTCCTAAATTCATCTTGGTCTTCAGTGAGTAACTCAGTAAAATGTTTGCGGAGGAATAAGGTGTAGTCTACTTATGTCCTTGTAAATTGTTCTTGTACTCTTTACAAGGTTCCATGCGTCCCTAGATCTGGTACTACCTAAATATTGGTCCTCTCGTTCATATGCCTTATTCCACATATTTTTCGCCTGACTGACCTCTCATTTAACAATTTTTTTGTCTGTTATATGTGTTTCGGTCATTAATATCATTAGCTGTCAGCCACTTATTGCGTGCTTTTTTCGAAATTGTGTCTCAGTGAGTTTTTTAGGGCACTAATCAAGAATATGAGGCTTACTTTTCTGAAAAACTCATTTTCCGATCAGAAAATCAATTTAAGTGTTTTCGGACAGTGTAGTAAAATTTTTATTCTAAATGGTGTTCTATGGGTTTTGGAAATCGCCGATTAAGACTCTGAGGTTTGCTTTTTCAAACAACACATTTTTCGGTCGGAAAATCCAAAAAAATCGGCTCGAAAACCCCTAGGATACCGCTTCGAGTTTAAAATCTAATAAAACACTTAAAATGGAGAATTTTATTGATTTTAAGACCAAAAAATGTTTTTTTTTCGGAAAAGGAAGCCTCAGATTCTTAATTAGAGAACCAAAAAAATCCCCAAGACATAATTTGAAAAAAAAGGTTTATCATATTATCTCAAAACCCCAACAAGCCCACTAGGGTATTAAAAATTTTTAATGATTTTCCGACCATGAAATGGGTCTATCGGAAAAGCAGAGGATTCTTTATCAGCGACCCTAAAAACCCCAAGGAAACCGTTTCAAGTCAAAATTTTACTACATACAATCAAAGAGTTTTCCGGGAAAATCAACCACGGATTCGTCCTAGGATGTAGTTCCGAGTCAATTTGAGTTAATTTTCCCGACTTTATGAATTTCTTAGCGAAGCGCCCCATTTGGCGGGTTGTTTTCAAGATTAAGGGGTGAAGGAGGGTCGAGCGACTTCGTTTTAGTAGCAGTAAATGATCCTTGGGTCATCAGAAATCGAATGCAACAAAGAATTTCGAAAATTTAACTTACTATATTATTTTTATCTATTTTAGCATTTTTCCTGGCTTATTGTCTGGATTAATGCAAACGTCTATATTGGAATTCATCCCAGACCATATGTGGTTTGATTTATAGCTGCGTTTCTCAAACAGTGGGTCGCGACCAGGCACCGGGCCACGAATATAAAATCCCGGGTCGCAAAATTATCTCCCCGTTGATTAATCATATTTATACAATTTATGAAAACAAGAGATAAAATTTCTAGTGCATATTTTAACCTTGTAAGTGTGAAGCGAGAAATTAAAAAAATAAAATTGGTTTTTTATTTTTGTTAATAAATTTAGCTCTCTTATTTTTTCTCAGAGAATTTAAATACTCCTAAAAATTATGGCTTGTTCTTGTCAAGATTTAAATTTTAACCCCTTGACGATGTGCCCCGCTATTTTATTCTTTGGTTCAACGAGCAGCGTTTTCAAGCTGTGAAGAAATTCAACTTTTTTTTCAAATTGTAAATATATATTTCTTTAATTTAAAAGAACCTATTTTGTGAATGATTTTTTTCTAAATTTAGATTTTTTTGTTGATGAAAATTTCGACTTTCTGCTATGTTTGCAAAAATTCTGAACCTTCGACTTTCTTGCATATTTGACTTTTTTTGGAAACTGCGGTCGACTGCAAAATTTAACCTTTGTTAAAATTGTTGCTTTTTTTGGAAAATTCTGACTGGAAATGTTAACCTCTAAACCTTATTAAAATTTTTGACTAAAAATTCACGCTTTTAAAAATTTCGAATTAAAAAAAACTACTTTTTAGAAAATTTCAACAGCTTTCTATTTTTTTTTTATTAACAATTTCTACTTTTTCGGATTTTCCTAAAAATCATTCATTCATTTAAAATATTCTTTTTTTTTAAATTTAAATTTTTTCTCAAATTTTCATTTTTTTTTAATTTGGAATTTGTACAATTATATTTCATAATTTCGATTTTTTCGCAAATTCTTGACTTATTCTGAAAATGTCCATCTTTTTAAAAATTTCGACTTTTTCTTGAACTTTTCAATTTATTTTTATAGTTATTTTCTAAAATTCGTACTTTGTCTTTATATTCTTCATGGTGGACTTTTATTGCTCGGAAACATTATGTTTATAAATTTTATTTAACATTTCTATGACCCACTTTGGTAATATTTAAATTTTTATTAATGTTTGTTGACAGTATTCTAAAACAGTTTTTGAAATATGACTACGTGATATCTAAATTTATTTAAAACGTCACCTCATGGCAGTTGACAAACATTTATTTTACATAGAATATTTTCTTCATATCTTTACTTTTTTGTAACTTTTAAGAACGTTTTAAATTTTTGAATAAAAATATCAACTATTTTTGAAAAGATGGACTTTTTTTTACTAATTGTGATTTTTTTCGAAATGATGACTTGCCGACCTTATTTTTAACTTTCTTTCGAAGAATTCAATTCTTATGAAAATAACGACTTCATTTTTGAAAAGTTGGATTTTCTAAAAATTTTCACTTTTTGAAAATTTTGGCATTTCAAAATTTCCATTATTTCTAAATTTTTTTGTGTAAAAATTTGGATTTCAGATTTTAGTCTTTTTATTGACATTTTGACCTTTTTATAAATATGGACTTATTAAAAAAATTGACATTTCAAAGTTTCCACTTCTTTCATGTTGCCATTCTCAAAATTTTTATTTTAAATTTTCTACTTTTTCTCAAAAATTTTTACTTTCTATGTAAATTTAGCTTTAAAAAGATCCACATTGCAAAATTTTCATTTTTGAAAAAATTTGATCAAAATTTGGACTTTTTTCCAAAATTGTGATTTATTGAAAATTTAGATTACGAATTTAAAATATTCTTGTACATCTTGGCTTTCTCAAATTTTAATGTTTGGAATACTACTTTAACTTCGCCTTTTTTGTAAATTATTAAATTTTTTTTAGAAATTTCGATATTTTGAAAAGTTCGACTCTTTCAAAATTTCAACGTTTCTCAATTTTGATTTTTCTAAAAATTTTGACTCTTTCAAAACTTTCACATTTGAAAATATCTACTTTTATTATCGAAACTTAAATTTTCTTCAAAAATTTGACTAATTTTAATTTTTTATCAAAATTCCGACTTTTTATAAAAGTTTGATTTGTATTGAAAAATTTAATTTTTTTTCCCGAAATGTTATCTTCCTTTAAAAACTATTAATTTTAAATTCTAATGCACATTTATTAGATTCGAAGTTTGGAAACCAAAGACCGGTTTCGATCTTGTTAGATCTCGCCAGTTTGGTATGTCCAACTCGAATGCTAACAAATGTTCCGACAAGTAAGTACTAAAGAATCAATGGACGTCAAGCGTGTGACTCTGAGTACTACCGCCACCCATTGGTCCACAGAGAAACTATGGCTATCGCCAACAATATCGTATGCAAGTAGAATACAACCTAAACTGCAAAATCATGCGGCCCTATTCTACTTGTTGAGTTGGATATACCAAACTGACGAGTCCTAACAAGATCGAAACCGGTCTTTGCTTTCCAAACTTCGAATCTAATAACTGTTCAAGCCTATTGATCCTTGCATTAGAATTCTCGACTTCTGGGGACTTTCCTAGAGAGCAACCGCTTCACTAGGTGGCAGTGTTTCAACTGTTGGTAGTTCAAGCTACCTATGATTCACACTATACATTCCTAGAAGGACTGCCTGAATTTGCAGTGTAGGTTGTATTCTAATTGCATATTAATTTTAAATATTAATATTCTTCTCATAATTGCTGGTTTAAAACCCATCTTAAAGATTTAAATTTGAAGCATTGACAAGAATTTAAATATTGCCCTTACAATAAAAAAGTTAAAATTCCATCTCTCAACTCGTATTAAATTTCCATTTTTAACTAGGAATCGACTTTTTTAATTAAAATGGAAATATTCAGAGAAATGGTAAAAAATAGGGAGAAACCCAATTATAACTTCATTTCTAAAATTCAAGAAAAAATTCTAAATTTCTCCTTTAGAATCGATAAAATGTCCAATTTTGATTAAAAGTTTATAAAAGGTCAACTTCAATGTTGAGAAAAAATCTAGCTAAAATTGTCTTTAAGAAAAAGGACGAGTTTGAGTTTAGACCAAAATTAAAAAATAACTTATTTTGTCTTAAAAAAATAATATTGAAACGAAATGTAAATTGTAGAATTTAGTACGTAAGAAAATTTTCTAGAAAGATCTGATAAGGGAAAGCGGCCGCGATAATGAAGCACACGGCAGGTAAGCATTCCAGAAATTTCATCCAACAATCAGCCTTATCTGCCGAAAACTTCTAGAACCCGGAAGCGAAAACTATATAAGGCAGACGCTTTTCCCTCGAGGATCAGTTAGTTAGAGTCAGTCAGTGAAATTAGTGAGTTAGTAGTTAGAAGTAAATAAGTGAGTTCATTATTCAGTTGTAGTGTTCCGAGTTTAGTTCAAAAATAAAGTGGGTATTATTCAATTCACGTGTTAATAATCAATTCGAACCGATAAGCCTTTAACAATATTTTAACTTCAGAAAACTTCAGAAACCTTCAGTTTCCCAAAGTTAAAATCTTTAGAAAAAAGTTTAAATAAAAAAAAATCAAAATTTTAGATTGAATATCAAAAACTGGAAGTTTAAATTGGGATTTTTTTTGAAAAGTTTTACCATATCATATTTCCTCTCAAAGATTTGACTTTATTGTCAAAATTTCGTACTTTAAGCTGTCATGTTAGTACATTCTACATTTATTGTTGGAATTTGGATTTCGAAGTTCAAAACTGCAATATTTCAACCGAAATTTTGAGTAAAAAGTCTCTGTTTTAACGTTGACTTTATAAAAAAAACATTGTTGACTGTTATTGACTCGATAATTAAAAGTTCGTGAATTGTAAACACTTTATTTCAAACCTATTTAGGAACACTATGATTATGATTCACTCAACTATCAGACTGCCTAGCTGTCTGACTATTTGACTAACTAACTACTTGATTGACTATCGAGGGATAGACGACCGCGTATTTATACCGTTCTGCTTTCTAGAACGGATCACCTTACATATCGGGCTCGAACACGGAAACGTCTAGAAATTTTATCTACCACATGATTCATTCTCGCGGCCGCTTCCCATTTCAGAAAGTTTCTTACACTACACAATTACTAATACAAATTTTACAATACTCCGTTACAATATAAAAAAATTAAATGTACTCAGCATGGTGAAAACATCCAGTTTTTAGATTTAAGAGAAACTTTGAAACTTAAACTCGAAATTTAGAAGCAAAATTTTAGGATCAAACTCTTCTAAATTTTGACTTGTAACCTCAAAATATGGTCGACATTTTGAGAAGAAAAACAAACTTTTATTATAGTTAAAAAATCTTTTAGTGGGTCACGATGGGGAAGTATAAGAATAATCGGACCATGACAAAAAAAAGTCTGGGAAACACAGGTCTATATTAATGTGTGGTAAGCTAATGGCAAACTAGTAAGGGATCGAACGTAGCTATTGAAAGTCAGCGGGACTTTCTGACAGATCTCGATAGCCTGAAGCGTATAACGATGGCCCTCGCGTGCGCGAGATAATATATTTTCTGTACTCTTAATAACATTGCAAGGTTTCTGATTGAAAGTATAAATTGTGTAACATAATTGATCTGATAAAAATACGACACTGACTGACTGACCAATAACACTAGGATCCTGCTGGACCAGAATTTCTAATTAAATAAATAGAAAACTATTTGCAAACTAATAAGGTCGTGTCAAGAAAGTTCAACAGAATCTCTTAAAGTATAACAGACTGATGGTACTGATGTAATGTGCAAAATACTTTTTCCTGTTTTATGTGCTTGGACTTGGACTTCTAAATGTATATTAGTGATTTAAAAAAACCTCGATGAAAAACTGAAAACACAAAGTAATGTGAAAAACATGTAATGAACTACCGTAGCAGTTTTCGCTGGGAAAATATATTAGTCCAAGTGGCTTTTGATTTTAATTAATTAATTTCAGTTTAAAACACGTAATAGCATTCAACAGCAGCTATTCAATTTCTGCCTTATTTTTGTAAACACCAGTGTTTACATTTCTATGTTGTCATAGAAAACTGCATAAACAGTAATTGAATTGCATTTGTCTTATCAAGTTAAGTTAAAAAATGAATAAACTGCTTGTACAGGATATTCTTCTGTTTGCGTTTTATTTGTTTACTGTCGTGGAAGCTAGTACATTAAACACTTACGTTTATTAAAGGTATACCGTGTTGACAATGCTTTAGAATTAACATATTCGTCGATTCGTCCACTCAAATTATTAAATACTTAAAATAAATATTAACGTTTCTATTTATTTTTTTATTAAGAGGTAATCAAAAAGAACTTAATCTACCAATTTAATAACTTTCTCCTTTTCTTCCATTCGTTAAATCCTTATATCAATGCAAAAAGGTGTTTGTTTGTCCATTGTCCTTTTTTCAGATCTGAACTACTGAAACGATTTTAACGAAAATTTGTAGAGACATTTCTTACGATGAGAAATAGTGAGTAAGCTACTTTTTATCCCAAACTTATATAATATTCAAAAAGTCAAAATAAGATTCATAATCTTTTTATGCGACGTAAATAATCATAGAGAAAGGTGAGAGTGGCAACCCTGCGATCTTTATTTTAATAGCGGCCTCTCTTCTTAAATTCTCGAACTATTACCATTCAAGTAGGTATCCGTATTATCCATTTCAGTAATATTACCTTACCGCCTTACAGTTTGAACTAAAAATTAATTTCAAATTTGATTTAAATGTCAAATTATTTGGAAACGTCCATCCAGTTGCATTGCAGTTTTTTATTCAACTTCGAAGTCGCTGGTAACAGCTAGTACAAAACAGTAGATATAAATTGACGGTATAAAAACCGTCGGCGGTCGGTGTAATGCTTATTTTTAATGACACAATCAGCAGATGGCGTCTTACATGTTAATCTCGTCTACTAATGTGTCGTTACCTTTAAAATCAAGGAAATAACCGTTTCCGACGAAATTGTGCGGACTTCTGCTGAATTATAATCGAAAAATAAAATTGCCAAAGATGTTCCGAGTTCTGACATAGGTTTGGAGGCTTTGAATAGGTCCACAGAGGATCTTGATCGCAGTGAACGATAGCTTCCGACATCAAAGTTACACGAATAACAGGATACGAGAGAACTTCGGTGCAGAATTTCACACGATCTGGTGGTTTCACACGGACTTATAGAAAATCGATGATGGGAATTAGTGAGGATTCGCTGTGTCATTTTTACTAAATAAACCATATCGACTGGATTCACGCAATGTGGGAATTAATTCAGGAAGGTGTGCTGCTCTTTTCAATTATATAGTTAAGCTGTGGAAATCCATCTTATTACCCTTTCTGCGTCAACTGTAGAATTGTATTAATGTATTTTGTTGAATTTAAGCCTAATTATTGTTTTTTATTTTAATATCATCGCGAGAAAAGGTTTTGTGCATTATTATGTCGGCGGATGCGGCAAATGAATCTTCTGGATATTCTGGCATAATTAAAAGCATAAAAATATTATGATGCCTCTGGTTCTTTACATTGATTTTCTTGTTTATATTAATTTGCCACTTGCCTTGCTGAATTTATTGCATTCTATCAGCTTCGCCTTATTTATTTCTAAAAATAAGTCCCATTGTCTTTGCTGTTATCTCGAAACAACTTCAAAAGATGGATTACACAATGCCTTAGAACAATGCCCAAGTTTTCAAGGAAAATATCGGTAAATAATAATTCAACATGTCACTTCTTATGCTTTTAAGGGCAGAATGAAAACTGCCAGAAAGTAACTTTCCAAGAATATCGACTTTTACTTTATTGGTATGCAACGAACTTTCGGGGAGTTCAACATTGTACTATTAACTCGTATAAAGCAATAGAATTAAACTAGAATATTAAAGACTTTGTAGAGTCGGACTATTTTCTTAATTACAGCTTTTGTGGAAACTTTCGGGAACATTATTATACCACAAAACTTACAAGGATATAAGAAATTACAAAATCTTTTGTTTTAAAGCTGCATTTGTATTTTTTTCAGTTCAATGTTTAATGAAAGAATTTATCGTTTTTTTTTTAATTATAGCATTCAATCGAAACACGAAACTAGTGGCTCTTTTACCACAAGATTGTGTGAGAGAAGTAAAATATTAACGAAAACAGAAAAAAATTCATCGTTGTTTGTTTAACGAAAATTCTTGGCATTTGGGCGATAGTTGATTAAGTAAGGTTTTTTTAAGTTATATTAATTTTAACGAAAAATAGCTGCAGCGACAGCTATACAACACGGTTCGAATAAGAATAAGAATACGACCCGCACGAGCTCAAATGCAAACCAATATACACTATTTCACATCTTTTGGCATAATTTTAATCTTCCTTAGTTGTGATTTATAACTTAATTTCTAAATAAATATTGGATGTCCAAAACTAAAATGTATACTAATTTTATTGGATCTAGACATCAACAAATATTGCAAATTGTCGTCCTGTATATGTAACCGAATTAAGTAGTTTGACATAATGTAACAAAATGTAGTTATAAAATTTGTATTAGTGATTGTGCAAGGATTTCTCTAGAAACATTTGAAATGGGAAGCGGTCGCAAGAATGAATCACAGGGCAGATAAACTCTCCAGACATTTCCCCAAGCGATAATCTTATCTATACGAGGATTCCTTTAGAAAGAAGAAATGAAAGAACAGATTAAAGAAATTAAAGGAGAAATTACAGAAATTAAAGGAGAAATAGACGAAGTCGAAGAAGAATTCAACAACAAGCTTCTTGATTTGGATAATGCAACACACAAGAAGATCAACAACATCGAAAATGCCACGAAGGAAGAAGCTGCTAAGTGGACAATTCACACGACATGAATCCGAAAGTGTACCCAAAAGGGGAAATCTCCGACCTATGATGGAAAAATACCCTTTCAAAACTACAAAAAAACAGTTCAAAGCTGCTGCTAGGGCCAATCAGTGGACCGAAGACCTCATTGGTGGTATCCCTGCACGGAAAAACTCTGGAACCATTCCGAGCTCCATCTAGACGTGAACTGGCTAACTATGAAAATTTAGTCAGGGGATGAGATTTAGAGAACATCATTTGCAGCAAGTCGCCCAGTCATAACTACTAGTGAGGAAGCAGAAAAGTGGTGAAACCTTGCCAAAATTTGAGATTGACGTAAAGAGACTAGCGTGTGTTGTCTATCCAACAGCACTGACTGACTTTTTGGAACTTCGTGCAGCTAGAATTTTCATAGAAGGAATAGGAAACGCAGAAGTCCAGAGAGTGATACGCTTGTCAAATTTCCGAACATCGAGAGAGGCACTGATTAGAGCTTTGGAAGCTGAAGCTGCTTACAAGATTTCAGAGCCAGGAGCGTCACGGAGAATAAGGAAGGTCGACATCGAAGAGGCCGCGAATGATCCCGATTTTAGGAACACCATAAACGCTAAAATAAAGGAAACGAACGCGAACAAAAGTGCTAACATGAAGGAAATAAATGCGAGCATCAAAGAAATGCTGGGAGCTCTTAAAGTAAGATCCAGAATAATCACGATATGTTACAGCTGAGACAAACCGGGGCACTTCAAGAAAGACTGCAAGTCAACTCCCAAGACGTCGACAAGCCTCACAGCAAGAAAACAAAAATCAGTCTGCGGCATTCACTGGCGAATGTCGAGCAATCATCCCCCAAAATGCTTCCTATCAAACAGCTAAAAAGGACCATGGAGAGTTTGGTGGTGAAAACCAGCGTCGGTGGAAGGAATGTACATGCAACAGTGGACACAGGAGCCATGGTTACTCTAGCACGCGAGACTCGAGCAATTCGAGTCTGGTCAAGACCAAGAGCTTTGAAGAATATCTAGAAAAGCTTCAAATAGTCGTCGACAGAGAGACAGAGACGACAGCCCTGACACTTTGTCCAGAAGACCTCGTGGGGATTACAAACACTGCAGGCGAGTCGAGGACCATGAGGACATGGTGGATATAAGGGTCACGTCTGTCCACCCAAACTTTTAAAGGTCTTCGGATAACAACAAAATGAAAGCCAGCGACGACATTTTAAAACTCTACATAAGTTTTCTTGAAGAATGATAGGTAAGAGTTTTTCTTCAAAGGCGGATTAATCTCAAGGGGATCCTCTGCCCACTGGTGAGGCTCCATATACCAAAAAAAGATCATCTTGATCAAAACTTATATATGATATCCACGGTGATTTTGACGCTTAAAAAAAAGATCATCTGCTTTTGTGGGGATTTTTTGATGGTAGGGACCCCTGTGCAATTGCACATGTTGCAAACCCTTAAATCTGCCTCTGGTTTTCTTGATAACCCAATATTGCAGTAAATAACCGAAAATATGTATTTAGAGATCCAAAGAAATACAAAACCAATGAAAGTACACCAAATATTCAGAAAATGTAGTATGTTGTAGACCAAAACAGACTAATAATATTAGACATAGAAATGTAATTTTGTCAAACATTAATTAACATCATTTTTTATTGTAAATTGTAGACAAATTTTTATATTTTAGTATGTATTTATCCAGGTGCAATATTATCAATAACAGTAAAATAAAATTTACACAATTATTTAAATTGGAATTCCGATCCTACCATTAGAAACTCGCAGGGTTCAAGGTTTTCCCTAGAGGTTAGGGGGAAACGGGCCATATCGCGGTGCATTACAGATACAGGAGGATGTAGATAATAAGATAACGTAATAACAACCGACAATGGTGTTCGCTGTAGCGGAATGATTTGAATATTGACATTTCACTTTATCAACTGAACCCATTTAATCAATAATCTACAAATTTGCCACTGAAACGGCAAATGCTGCTCCCAATTATTGTCGGCGTTAGTTAAACAGCCAACAATGCCAACACCTTTGGTAGAAATACGTTTGGTAAGTAGACCTCCGAGTTAACTAAATTTGGTATCGATTTCTAAGCAGGTAGGGTCAGCATTGTTAGGCTGAATCCACATTAATAAAAATTTGCATTTTCAAATTTAAAAAAATCATGTTCTTCATAAGTTTGGTGGAACAGACTGGTGCCTGGTTATCTTCAAAAATTAAAATACAGAACTTGTCCCCTGAAACCAAGAAAGATTAAAAAACACAGCACATAGTTTCTCTCTGAAAACGACAGCTTGGCTGTCGAAACCTTTGTAGTGTTTTTTAATCTTTCTTGGTTTCAGGGGACAAGTTCTGTATTTCAATGTTTTTCATACAAGGTCAATTGTTTTGAGGTATTAATAGTTATTTTGTGTGTTAAACCATCGCATTTGTTTGCGTGTATCCTGAACTTCACTAAACTCTTCAAATGCAAGTGCAAAAACTATGGATAAACCGTAATTTTTTCGACAAATACAACGCACAACACAAATTTTTGTTGACATTTTATTGAGGTGGATCTAGTTTAAAGTAAATGTGCAAAAACAAGTACAACAATTAGTTGCATTTATCACTCATTAAAAATATATTTGTAACCAGGAGCTTTCAACCGGAACTGAAATAAAAACCGGAAACCAGATTTTCTGTTTCAAAATCTTACTTTATAAATATTTGGAGCATGGATCTGTGGCCCCCCGCAGACGGTCTTCACTACCATTATTAAAACCAAGGATCGTACAGAGCTTACGAGAGCATCATGTAAGGCATTTGTGCCTCACTTAGATAAAAATTTTTATTCCTTTAAGACCTTACCTATATTTTCAAAAATACAAATTTTGCTATAAATTATTAACAATGCAAGACGAAAACTGAATGTAACAAAATTTAATTATAAAATTTAGTTAGAAATTTTCTAATAAATTTGATAAGGGGAAGCGGCCGCGATAGTGAGTCAAACGACAGGTAGGCGCTCCAGAAATTTTGCCAGATAATAAGTTTTATCTGCTCGTTCTTTCTAGAACCCGATAAGGGATCTATAAATAAGGCGGTCCGGTTCGCTTTCCCTCAGTTAGTCAGTCAATCAATAAGTTGGTTTGTTAAACTGTGTTAATTAGTTGGTCATTGAATCACAATTGTAGTGTTCCGAGTTTAAATTTGAAATTATTTACTTTTTTCTAAAATTGCGATCATTAAGAAATTTTTTAAACCTTACTTGAAATTTTTTATTTTCCCTTAAAAATTTCGAAATTCATGTTGATTTTACCAACACTTGGATTTTCACTTTTCGAAATTTTTGCCGTAACTTTTTGATTTGAGTCATGAAATATAGAAAATATGAAGAAACTCATAATTATTTCATAATTTTTTCGAAGTGTGGACTTTTTTTCGGAAGGTTTATTCATTTGTGTCAAAATATGAGCTTTTAGTTTTACTTTATATTTTTTCTAAAGTTTCGACTTAAAATTTGAAATTTCGATTTTTTCCAGACATTTTCACCTTTGCTTGAAAAAGATTTTAATCTGGAACTTTTAGAACCTTGTTTTAAAAATTTAAAAATTTAATATCTTGCTTCAATTTCTACATTTTTTCTCGAAGTTTCCAGACTGAATGAGTCAAAATTAAAAAGGAATTTTACATTTTTAGAAAAATGGTCCTAAAGGTCCAGATTAAAGTATTTTTGGAACAAAGGTAAACATTTCTAGAAAACTTTTTGTTTACAGTATAAATTTTAGGTAAAGTAAAAAAGTATAAACCCATCTTTTGGAACAAGTTTATACATTTCGAAAAAAAGTCAACATTTACAAAAAGTTTTATTGGTCGGAAATATTATGTTCATTTAATTTTATTTAACATTTCTAGGACCCAGTTTGAAAATATTTAAATTTTTATTAATTAACATTGATTAATGCTAATGCACAGACCAATAGGTTTGAACATTTATTAGATTTGAAGTTCAAACCTATTGGTCTGTGCATTAGAAATCCTTGTCCTCTGGGAACTTTTTCCTAGAGAGCAACCGCTTCGCTAGGTGGGAGTGTTTCAACTGTTGGTAGTTCAGCTGCCTATGATTCACTGGAGGACTATATGAGGATGGTTATATGAATTTGTAGTCCTAGATTGCATTCTACTTGCATACAACATTAATTAATAAAAATATAAATATTTCCAAACTGGGTCGTAGAAATGTTGAATCAAATTAATAAACATTTACAAAAAATTTCAGTTTTTTAGTATTTTCAATATTTCAATTCTTTCAGTTTTTCGAAATTTAAAAAAAAAATAGAACTGAAAGTATATAAATTTGAAATATTTGGAAAGTTCAAATTTAAAATAAATAAATAAAAAGGCTTGAAAATTCCCTTCAGCTTTTTTCTGATCTTCGTTTTCATGAATTTTAACTTCTAATGTTTCAACAAACTTGGAATTTCGGCTTTTAAACATAAATGAACACTTTATGAAGACATATTAACTTTTTCCTACTTTCGTTCTCTTAAAATTTCGTGAATTTCAATTTTTTGTATATATTTTTTTCAGAAACTCAAAATTTTCTAAAAATGATGAACTTTTTTTGAAATTTCTACATTTTTGTAAGCTATCAATTTAACAATTTTGTTTTTATACCTTTTCTAATACTTTGACTTCGAACTCGAAATTTGGACTTTTTTTGAAATTTCTAGCTTTCTTTATAAGATCTTTCATCTAGAATTTGTCAATCCTTTTTGTACAAATTTTGGGAAGCTTTATTTTCAAAATATCAACTGTACCTCGCAAAATATATTAAAAACAAATAAATAAATACAAAAAGTCTAAACTTGAAATTTGAAAAAAGTCAAATTTTGAGATTAACTTTCAAATTTATAAAAAAAAAAATCGAAATTTTATTTTCTATTTAAATTTTTTTTTCTCGTAAAATTTGAATGTTTTCTACTCATTTAGCTTGAATTGGAAAATTCCCATTTTTTTCCAGAAACTTTTTCTTTTAATTTCAAAATGTTGACTTTATGCCTAAATATTGACTCTTCCGGAGAGAATCTAACTTTCTTTGTTCTAAAATTTTGTTTAATGGTTTCATTTCCACTTCCACTTTAGAAGTTTTAATATCTTTTTAGAAATATTGACCATTTATTTCAAACATTTTACGTTTTATTAAACTGGACTTTTTTTATATTTTTATACTTTTCCTAATATTTTGACTTTTAACTAGAAATTTCGTAATTTTTTAAAAATGTTTACCGTTCCCAAAGTCACCTGTTTCCAAAAGATTTTATTCTCGGATTTATCGATGCTTTTTTTAGCAATTTTGGGGAGTGTTTTTTTTTAATTTCGACTGTAATCTCCATATTTCCAATTTTATTTTCACAAAATTTTTGAAAGAAGACTAAAAACCAAAAGACCAAAAGTCTAACCTCGTCTATTTGTCTGTTTCTCTTTTTTGGAAATTTCAAATTTTTTCTACAAATTCGAAATTTTTGTTAAAATTTCGAGCCTAAACTCAAGATCTTTATTACTTTGTTTTTTTTTCCAGAAAGTTTTACCTTCTTCTTGTAATTTTGAAATATACGCTTTGCGCAGAAATATCGAATCTTTTAAAAAAATGTTGAATATCACTGTCCTAATTTTAATTATTTTTTTAGATTTTTTATAATTTTTTTAATTTTAAATAATTTTCTTTTATTTTGGGAATTTTAAATAATTTTTGTTGTTGAAATTTTGACTACAACTTCGGCATTAGGACTTTTTTTATAGAAAATTTATTAAAATACCAAAATTGTAAACTTAAAAGCCATTCGGCTTTTTGAGAAAATCTATCGCTTTAATTAAAACAATTGCTATTATATTTGCTATTTGTCTGTTTTTCCTTCTAGTAACATTCACATTTTTTCTACACATTTGCAAAATTTTGAGTTTGGGCTCAAAATTTCTAGAAATTTTGACTTTTTTTTAACATTTCGTCCCTGAATATCAAAATAATTGATTTCGAAAAAAATAACGATTGAAATGTCGAAAAAAAAATTGAAATTTTTTGAAGAAAATATAAAACTTTCAAGAGAAAAATGAATTTTAAAAGGAAAAAAAGAATTTTTAAAAATAATTTCAAAAAAGTCGAATTTCGAGGAGAAAATCAATTTTGGGAAAAAGTTGGAATTTTAAGAAAATCAAATAAATAAAAACCTAACCCTTCGGAAAACCCCGAAAAATTTTGAAAATTTTAATATTTCCAAAGGTCAAATCTTGTGAAAAAAAGTCACAATTTTTACAACAAATCGAAATTTCGAAAAACTGTTCCACTGTAAGTGAAGATTTCCAGAAATATAAAACATCGCATTTTGAAGCACAAGTCAAAATTTTCAGAATAAGATAAATTTTGAGAAATGTGGAATTTTCGGAAAGTTGAACTTAAAAAAATAATCAGAAAAATCCAAATATCAATAAAATGAATTTTAAAAGAATAATGATTTAACTTTAAATTTCCAAGAGACAGTTCAATTTTATGAGAAAAGAGTGGATTTTTCAATCGTAATTTCGGATGCGAGGAATTTCGAGAAAAAAAACTCAACATTGGGAAAGTTGAAATTTTTAGAAAATCAAATGTAAAATAAAAACCCAACCTTTCGCCAAAATTTCAAAAAATATTGAAAATTCGAAAAATGTTAAAACATTTCCAAAGATCGAATTTTGTGAAAGAAAAAGTCGCAATTTTCAGGAAAAGTCGTCGAATTTCGGGAAAAAGAAAACCTCAATTTTCAAAAACAATTTTCTCCTCTACTTCTTTACTCCAATTTTGATTTAACACCTTTTCAATAAAGAAATTGAATTTACAAACCATTTTCTCGAAATTTCCCGAAAATAGTTCTCAACATTTTTATTTGTTGATAACATAACGATGTAATTTAAAGAAAACAACGTATTTCGAGAGAAGCTATTTTTCAAGAAAAGGTCAATTTTGAGGAAAAAATCAGTTTTAAGGAAAATGTCGACATTTCCAGAAACTAAAACATCGCATTTTGAGTCTTTCAAAAATAAGGCCAATTTTAAGATACACGTTAAAATTTTGGGAATCAGATTTAAAAAATTTAAATTTTTAGGAAGAAAAGTGAAGAAATTTTGAATGAGGAAATGATTTTTGAAAAAAGGGACCAAAAAATGGTATTTTGAGAATAAAACTGAAGTTTCAAAGATCAATTTAAACTAATTTCAAGAGATCTCCAGAAAAGGTAAATATCACATTTTGAAATAAAAATAAAAATTTCCAGAAAAAGGCAAATTTTAAGGAACTAGTCAGCATTTCTAGTACTAGTACTACTAATACTAGTTCTACTAGTACTAGTACAAGTAGAAATTTCTGAAAGGTCAAATTGTAAGAGCTTCAGAAAAATCAGAAAAAATAACGGAATTTCGAGAAAAAAACGAAATTTCAAAAAAACTACGAAACGGAGAAAAAGATCAAGATGTTCCGAAGAATGTTAAATTTTAAGAAAAAAGTACAATTTTGAGAATAGTCGTTTATGGAAAAAACGAAGTTTGTAAAGAAAATCAAATTTAACAAAAAGACAAATTTCAAGGAAAAACATTTAAATTTCCAGGAACATACAGGATCAGATTCTATGATAATCTCAAATGTTGGAAAAATGACGAATTTTGAGAAAAATATCGAATTTTCGATTTTTTTAAATCATTGTTATTATTAGAATTTAAAATTTTTGCCCGGACTTTTGAAAAACAAAGACGGATTTAAAAAAAATTACTCGAACTTTTAAGAAAAAAGTTGGAATTTAATAATCACTCGAAATTTCCCAGAGAAAGTCAAATTTTATCAAAATTTGTAAAAACACTGAATTTTGAGAAAAATGGGGATTTTAGAATTTTCTCTTGACTGTTTGAATCAGAGGCAGGTCTCGACTTGCCCCACCCTAAGTCATAAACTGTTCAATATGAGATAAAGGTTGAAATTAAAAAAAAAAACAAATTTCACCAGAAACTTGTATTTTAATTTGAATATTTGAAATTCCAGAGCATTTCTACAAATCATTACCAAATTAACAAAAGATCATTACTATTAGTTTTTTATCAAAAGTCGGCCAAATTTCGATAAAAAAGGTCAGAAATTTCCAGAAAAACTCGAAATTTGAGGAATAGTGAAACTTGGAATAAAAAAAATAACGAAGAAATTTGAGATAACATTTCAAAATTATAGAAACAAGTTCAAGATTACAAAAAAGACGATTTTTGTGAAAAAAGATGAATTTTAAGAAAACAAGTCCATATGTGGAAATTTCAAATAAGAACGAATTTTAAAGAAAAAAATGGTTTCTGGGAAAAGGTCCCCTAGTTAAATATAAATTTTTGATTGATTTCACAAATCAGAGGGGAGGCAGGTAACCTGCCCTACCTTATTTTAACTGCATCTATGAAAACGTTAATATATTATTAACTTTTCGTTCTGAAGAAAGGAACCAAAGCAGTTGGGTCCCTTCCGCAGATTTTTTACTGCCAGATCATTCATCTGAATAGTTTTTTGGTTAATAGATGGTTTTAAAATGAGGCTACAGCAAAAATTTTGACTTCTTCTGAACTATGTGCTAAAAATATAATTTTTAATAATTTGTGGCTTGGTTCCTTTCTGCAAGAAGCAGTCTAATCACTCCTTTAATGCACCACCTAGAATCCTCTTCATTATTTAATTGTACCCATTAAATTACCACATAACTGGTGCCACAAAATTGCTTCCAAATTACTTCTTTAATTGCCCAAGAAAGGACGAATTTTCAAGAAATGGATATTTTTTAGAAAGTCTCCTTGGTTGAGTATAAAATTTCGTTTAGTTGCACAATCCAGGGTGGGGGGGCAGTGCCCTACCGTGCCTATTCTAGCTACGCCTATGTCGAGAATCTAGTAGAAGTATGGGTGATATTAGTGCCCTAATTTCACTTCGATTTTTTTCTATTATACCTACACAATGAAGGCATTAAAAATCTCTGTCATTTTAAATGCAAATTATTAAGATACAATAAGGCGAGAAATTAACTGAGACATTTTTCTCTTTCTTACATTAAGAATTGGCATTTAAATTAAACAAAATCTACAAGTTCTGATATTTCTCAACGGCTGAGGCGAAGTAGTCATTTAAATAACCATATTTCCTTCATTCCTCATTGAGAGTAGCAATTGCACCACTCGTGATGTAATAGGAAGTTATGGCCCACCGTCTAGACGCTATACGACACGGTTTTAATGGGAGTGTAGTTTCCCGTTTGTAGTATCCTAGGGTGGAACTTCAAGACAATGGCGAATATTCGCAAATGTACGCAATGTAATGCATTCAGAGACTTGGAGGAAGGCGAAAACTCGCATTAGAATGGATCTAGCCAACAGCGATAAAAGATAACGAATTTATTTTACTAGATATGATGCACATTCCATCAAATGCAGAGACACAATGCAAATTCCACATCAAAATGGTTTCTGCACGGCATGCAGTAAAAGCAAGTTGACAGTTTGACATCCCCGAGGACGCATACCGCGACGAACACCGTTGATGGTATTATTGCAAATAAAATCACCGCATACCTGCATCGAACATTACAAGCACCATGCATGAAGGCTGTTGCGGAAAGAGGAATATCGAATTTTCTAAAGAGGTAAAACAAACACATTTTGCATAAAAATATTATAAAAGCTGAAATAGGAGCAACGGCGTACGACAGCGTACCTCATAAACTACCGATTCAACGATTTCAGAATGTTACTTTTTACATCCAGAATATGTAGACCATATAACTAGAGTTACAGCAGTGAGGTCTCTTTCTTGTATTATGGATTGCACGGTATGACAGGCGTATGTTAAACTTAACCAATAACGGCAGTTAGATTTGCTGTAATGAAACAGGCGAACGAGCTACAGTTGAAAATATTTACAACCACAGACCGGGCTCGATCTTTACCAGTCTGGGGCGAAAAAGAGGTCTGTGGTTGTTGGTTGTAAGTATTTTCAACTCTAGCACGTTTGACTGTATCATTACAGAACATCTAATTGATGTTACAATGTTTCCAGTGCCAAGCTGGTAAATTTTCCTCATCCGATAGTCTTGCATGCATTAAGAATATTGCTCTTGCAAGGATCAAAATTTCTTATAAACATCTTTAATGAAAGTTCTTGTAGAAAAAAATATGTCACCAATCATTTGGCTATGCTTCAGTTTAAGAAGAGACTGTCAAAGTTTCACCATCAAATAAACAAATCGTTCTTCCTAAATTAATGAGGACAGTATCCAGACTTGAGAATAGTACTGTAGAGTTGGTGGAGACTTGTGGAGAGTTTACAGTTGATAGGATCTCAAGCTGGGCTGGAAAAATAAAGCTCAGCTTCTGAGAGCTTATACGGCTCCCATTTACTTCTAGGGTAGACAGATAGGGAGAATTTTTCCATCCATGGAAATGTTGGTTGGTTTTTATTGAATCTACTTGATTGCGATTAATGATTACCTTAGGATAACTGGAATCCTGTAGACTTGACAATTTATGTAGTTTTGGAAATTGTAGAAGTTACGGTGGGTTTACATTATATACTTTTTCCGTATATTTCTCTCTGACATAAATGTCAACTATCCTGAAAGAAGCTATCTGCTCCCAGCTGTGTAGATAGTTGATACTTATATTAGAGAGAAATGTACGGAATAAAGTGTCTAATCTAATCGCACCCTTAGAATAGATTTCATGTGCTTATGAATATGCTTCTCTTCTTTTTCTTTTATTTAGGTCTTCACAAATTTCATGGTGTTTCTATTGAGGTAGACATCCAGTTTTTTATCCATCTTTCTTTTGGCCTTCCTGGATCTCTCTTTCCTACTAGTTTTCCGTCACGTGCTATTCTTATTAATCTATCTTCATCTGCTTTTTGAACTTGTTCATGCCAATCTTCTCGTCTTTTTATCACAAATTTCACTACGTCTATTATGTTACATTGATCCCTTATTGCTGCATTTCTAATATAATCTCTTCTTGTTTTTCCTACTGTAGCTCTTAAACTATTCATTTCGGTTGTTCATAGCAGTTGTTTTGTTCCGTTTGTATCAGCTCGTGTCTCTGCTGCATAAGTCACTGTTGGTCTAACCATGTTTTGTAGATCTTCAGTTTGCTTTGCGTTTGGAAATATTTGTTCTTTTATGTTATATCCCTTAGGCATCCTAGATATTCGGCCTCCTTTCAAAGCTTGGTGTCTTTATAGTTGTCTCTTGTGCTTGATATTTCTACACCCAGATGTATATGTATATGCATATTTTATAATTTAAACATTGTTTTTGTTGCTCCTAAAACGTAATCCAACTATGCAAGTCTTGCATTAATGTTAGAGCCCCTTCGGCTGTATTGTCTGCTAGAGCACCAAGACTGAAGACATTGTTGTTGTACGTTGTACAGATTTGATTTAGACGTCTGTATCATGAAAGTAAGACTGTAAGGGAACGAGCGAAATATGTGCTTTCTTTTCTTGTAGGCGATTGTTTTTAATTTTTATGGCGATGTACGTACTGAAGATAAAATTAACTTATCTGTTTCCCAGAAGCTTGATTACAGTGAGGAAGTCACAATCAACCTTCTCATATAATTTACTTTTTTAGGACAATAGAATTATTTATACATAATGTCCCACGCAAGGAGAATAGAATGAAGCATAATTGCAATTATTTAGAAAAATACCAGCTTCCTAGGTTTGTCGTGATAATAATGCAGGATGCAGAAGTTTAAATTACATATCATCTCTTTAACAAGTAAATGAGTTCTACAATTGCTTACTTTGTTATTGAATGCACAAATTTTTTTTTTTAATTTGATGAACGTACACTTTGCTACAACGTAGTACTGAGTCTTTATGTCAACACCATATGCTCCTAGAGATCTCAATTTTTTTTCGAAATTGGTCTTTTTTTTCAATATTATCATTTTTTTTGTTCAAAATTTGTCTTTTTTTTGGTCAAAATTCTTCTTTTTTAGCGACAACTATTCTCAAAATTTGATTTTCTGTGGCACATTTTTATCGTTTTCTTCAGATTTTTTTTCGAAATACACCTTTTTCAGAGTTTCTCGATTTGTTTTTTCTTTCTCCAATCATTTTATTCCAAAAATCCACTTTTTCTTAAAATAGATTTTCTTTGGAAAATTTTGCATTTTCGACCGATGAAATTTCGAGTTTTTTTTTCTCGACACCTTTTTACCGAAATTCCAGTATATTAGTTTTTTTTTTGCTATAACTTTCGATCTTTTAGAATCTGAATATCTAGAAATATTGACTGAATTCTAAAGCTTCTGAAAATTCATCTTTTGCTCGATATTTTGATCTTTTCTCTTAATGCTTAAAGTAAGAGTTTTTCCTAAAATACTACTTCTTGGTTTTTTCATTAAATTATTTTGAGACCTCTTCATTTCCAAAATGAGCTTTGGCCCACTTTTTTTTTTGCATTGACATTGTTGGGCGAGATGTGCATCAGAACTATCTCATGTCATCAGTGGCGTGTTCCTTATGAAAGCTAGGGAAGCACAGCTTCCCTTACAAAATGAAAATGTCCATATTCATTTTATTCTAAAACCCCTTTTTTCTTCACACAATAGCTGCGACCCCTATTAATTGATATTAGTAGCGCTTATGACAGAAATCTAACAATTGTATCTGTAAACTAACAAATTCAACTTTTTTTTTGACATAATTAATCGAAACTTATTTGTGCACAAATCAATAAGGCGTGGGAGAGTATGAACATTTCGAATTTTACTGAAAATGTCGACTTTTTTCACAATAGGTTTTTTTAAATGTCGAATGTTATTAAAATTTTAACTTTTTTAAAAAAATTCATTTTAAATTTCAGTTTATTATTGAAAATTTCGTCTCTTGAAGATTTAGACAGGTTGTTTCTTAATTTCCTTTTTACAAAATTTTGAATTTCTTAAAAATCTCTCAACCTTTTTCTCGAAATTTTAACTCTTTGGAAAATCTTGACCTTTTAAAAATTTCGATTTTTTTAAATCCGACTTTTAGTTTGTAGTTTGTGTAGTGTTGCATTTCAAAATTAATTCCATTTTTTTTCAAAATCTTTAACTTTTCTTGAAATTCCAATTTACTGTATTAAAAATTTCGATCTTTGTAAAAGGATACTTTTAAAATACTCAAAAAAATTATACTTTTCAGAATTGTGATTTTATGAAGATTTTTCGAATTTTTTGTTCAAGAATTTCGGCTTTCTCAAAGTTTAATAATTTTGATTATTTCTCAAAACTTTTTTCGTAAATTTCGACTCTTTTGAAAAAAAAAACGACTTCTGCTGAAAATTTGAACTTTTTTTGAAAAATTCAACTTTTCGAAAATTTCGAATAGTCTGAAAATGTTGACCTTTTCAAAAATTTCGACTTTCAGATAACAAAATTTACACTTCAAAAGCTCAGTCTTTTCTTGAAATTCTGACTGAAAACTTGCCCTTCGTTTAAAATATTGACTTTTCCATTTTCGACTTTTTCTCAAAAGTCTATTTTTTGTTAATTAAAACTTTATTTGAAAAACCACTTTTTGTTGAAAATTTGAACTATTCATTTAAAAAATTCAAGATTTTCTTAAAATATCAATTTTTTCTTAAAGATATACAAAAATACTTTTTTTTGAAAACTTTTTACTGAAAATATCGACTTTTTTTGAAGCTATTTGGCTTCTTTTTAAAATTTTGATTAAAAATTTTTGTGAAAGTTTCAATTGTTAAAAGCTCTTGACCTTTGTTTTTATTAAATTTACACTTTTTTACTTATTATTTTTACTTGTGTTGAATTTTTCGACTTTTTTAAAAATTAGATTTTTTCTGAAATCTAGTTTTTTTTATGACGTTTTGATCGCTTTTTAAAAATGTCCCAGTTGTTCTAAATTTAACCTTTTCTGGAATTTTAAATAATTTTTTAAATATTGATTTAAACATTTCGGATTTTTTTTTGAAAATTGGGCGTTTTTTTTTCAAAAAATTAAAGCTTTGGTCAAAAATTCGGCTCTTTCTCTTAATTACGATTTTTCGTTCAAATTTAAAATTTTTCTCCAATTTTCGATTTTTTTGTAATTTTTGACTTTTCACTTTTTTGAAAAATTCGTATTTTTTAAATACCGATTTATTATTGAAGACTTCGAATTTTTTAACAATGTAGACATTTCAACATATTAATTTTTGAAAAATTTTCTTTTTTCAAAATTTTGATTTTTTTATCTTAATTTCAACTTTTTTTGAGCCAAAAACTCGATTTTTTTAAAAGATTGTGACTTTTCAAGAAATGTTGAGTGTTTTTTAATCATGATAAAAGTTTCGACTTTTTTTGGAAATTTGGTTTTTTGTACAATTTAGATCTTTTTCCCAATATTTTCACTATTTTTTTAAAATTTCAATTTTTTGAAATTTTAACTTTTGGTGGTTTTGATCTTTTTGAAACGTTCACTAATAAATTTGGACCTTTTTGAAAATTACGACTTTTTTTGAAAAATTCGAAATTTTTGAAATTTTAACTTTTTCTCAAATTTTCCTTTTTTATAATTTTTCTTTGAAAATGTCTACGTTTTTAAAAAGTTCACACTTGTTATTTGGTCTTTAGAGAATTGCGACTTGAAAGTTTCAATGTTTTTTAAAAAATTTATTTTTTTCTAAAAATTATTAATTCTTGTAAGATTTTTGAATATTTAAAAATCCAGATTAATACTCTTTTTTTTTATTTTGACTTCTTTCGGAGTTTCGAATTTCTTTAGAAATTCCGACTTTTGATAATTTGGACTTTTTTGAAATTTTCAACTTTCTCAAAAAATAAATTTCTATTTTTCAAAACTTGGATTTTTTTTAAATGTTGAACTTTCAAAGGAAAAAGTATACTATTCTTGCCCAAGTTCCATTTTGTGATTGAAATGATTTTGTAAGTTTTTAATTTAATTTTTGAGTTTAATCTTGTAGATTTTGGTCTCTTTTAATTTAAAAGTTTAATTCGAAATTTTTGAGTAAAACTGCAAATTTAAAGAGAAAAATTCAAAAAATAAAATAGTGTAAAAACCAAAAAAAAAATAATAAAAAAATCTGAATTTCTTTAAAATAAATTTGGTTACAAATCTGGATTAAGACCTCAAATTTTTAATTTTTTCCAACATTTCGACCATCTTTTCGAAATTTGAATTTTGTTTTGAAATTCTGAATTTAACTCAATATTGCCACGAAACACGACAAAAAGAAATAAAGCAAAATATAATTAATCTTTTAAAAAGGGTTTCTGGTCAGCTTCCCCATTCATAGAAATCATGACACGCCACTGCATGCCGTATAAACCCTCCAAGGAAATATACTTCATGTACTCCGTTCTTGAATTCAGGGATGTCAAGGGTTAATCCAGGAAAAAGAGGCACAGGAGCACTTCGCCTCAGAAGACTTACACTAGTCATACAAAAACAAGAACTTGTGGGAACATCCCTTGTCTATATGGTCTATGCGCACCCTCTACCTTCCCTCCAAAAAAAAGTCTGGCTTTATCCTTGATGATCCATGAAAAAAAGTTGATTAATTTGCATTTTTTATTATTTCATGCGTAATGAAAAAGTTACTTTGTTACTATTATGGTGTTTGGTCACCAAAAAATTAGTGTTCTTCGAATCTGAATCTAATTATGCAATTCAGTAAGAAATGTGAGTATTGAAGGCAGTTATTTTAAATTAATTAAACCAAATTACTAAAAAGAAAAACGGAAATGTTAGTTTTATAAATAATTCGATAAAATCTCACCGTATTTCTTCTTCAGCTTGACGACTTTAAATATCTCACTTAACGCCAACTTAAATGCCTCAATCTCCGTTTCTAGAGCCAAACTTCTTTGTGTTTCATATTTCTTTAGCACCATTTATTGTATACAAATAACAAATTACTTCTAACCTCAATAAACACATAGAAACAATAACATTCCATAAATGAACATCGAAAGCACCTGTACGGTTCAAACGGTTTTTGTGTATCTCAAGCGAATATTTCACGCGTACGCCGAATATCTCAATTTGGCGTTTTCAATTTCACGCGTTATTTTTCGATGTTTTGTTCAAAATTTCACGTTGCATGTGCAAAATACGTGCTAATAAGTTAACAAATACTCGGTTTCTTTCGCACGCCGCAAAGGTAAAGTTTAAACTAAGTTGACAGACTTCAGGTATACCCAGACCATAAGATAGTTGTCCTCTTTGTTTGGCGTAATAAGCAGATATAGCGTGGTCACTGTCCGTGAGTCATGGTGGTTTGTATGGAATAACGGAACAGGTAGAACGTATAGTCGGAAGCAAAAGTACCTTTCGTGGTTTCTTGACTAGATTCAAGATATATTTAAATAAGGATGTTTTACCATACCATAAGGAAGTTATGACAATATTGGAATAGAACATAATTTAAAAAGTTCTACAGATCGAAGACTTAATTATTCAAAAGATATTTTGTTTTAATTAACAAAATCATGACGTGACGGCTTAAAGTTTAGTTAAGTCATGGGTAATGTAATCAAGTTTTTTTTCTAAAAATTGACAAACATTTAATCTGAATATCAACTGAAAGCGCTGAATAAATATCTTGGGTTTTCGTTATTGTCGATATTAATAGTTTTTAACTTTGTTTCTCTCTCTTGGTTGCTTCTAATAAATCTTAATAAGTGCTCATCCTGCATCTCGTATTTTTTATTTATTTATTTATTTAAAATTAATGTGCCTTGACTGCTAATGGCCATTGGCACAAATTCAGTTAGTATACAAAAATAGACAGTGGTTTAAAGTACGATTGTACATTTTAATACAGTGTAGGAATTCTATTATATTATTATAATTACTGAAGGTGAGATGTTCTTTGAGGTCATCGGTTAGGTTGAAGCGTTGTCGAGCCTCAGCATGTTGTGGACATTCGGCCAGGATGTCCCTAACTGTAAGGCCACAGTTACTATAATCAAAATAAGGAGGATTACCAGATTCTATTAAGTAATTGTGTGTAATTTTGGTATGCCTAATTCTTAATCTTCTGAAAATAATTTTGTCTTTTCTTTTATTGGTATCATCTTGGGGTTTTCAATTCTAGGTTGAATTGAGGCCAATTTAGTATTTGATCGATTCCAGCGCGTTTGTCACTTGTGTACTATTGTTTGCTTTAGCTTATTCTTTACATCATGTTGGAGATGTACCTGTACTATGGGCAAATCAGAGTCTATAGCTTCTTTGGCTGCTTGATCAGCATTATCATTTCCACTGATACCAACGCGAGATGGTACCTAGACAATACTTGTATTAATGCCCTGGGAATATAAATAGTAGGCATTTTTTTAAATTTTTTGGGCCAGAGGATTTTGGATATAGATGTTTTTAATGCAATATTGAGGCCAATAAGTCTGTGCATATAGCGACTGTTTTCTGATTTGCTTCTGTGATCGATTTGAGTGCCATAAGAATACCATATAATTCCCCAGTATGAACACTGCAATGGGTGGAAAGCTGATACTTTGCTATGGTAGTGTTGGATGTAGTAACTAAACAACTAACACCATTTTTGTTTTTTGGGGCATCGGTATACAGGATGATGTTTGCTGCAAAAAGTTGTTCTGAATTAATTAATTCCAAGAAAGCTTGCCTGAGCAGGGCATTAGAAGTTTCTAGTTTTCTATATTTACACTAGGACGTCTTGATGGAAGATAATGCTAAAAACCAAGGGGGTACAGTAGAATTTACAGTTGTCTTGAAAATATTAATGCCTCCTATCAAAAATTTCAATATCTGACAGACAGAAAGTAAACTTCTTGGACGACTCAGTGCCGGTGTGTGGAAGGAGTTGAATATACTATAGATTGGATTGTTACGGTTAGCAGATGTTTTGCTGGCATATGACAGTAGAAGTTTTTCGCGTCGCAACGAAAGAGGGAGCTCGCGAGCTTCACAATAGAGGGATTCGGAAGGATTAGATCTAAAAGCACTCAGACATATACGAAGTGCGGTGTTATGTACGGTGTTCAGGCTTTTTAGGTTAGATTTGCTAGCGCTCATATAGACTAAACAGTCATAATCTAGTTTGGAACGTATTATTGCTCTATATATCTTGAGGAGGGCATCCTCTTCTGCACCCCAGTGGTGGTGTGATAACGTTTTTAAGATGTTTAGACGTTTTGAACAGTGTCCTTTAACTTCTTGAATGTGTTGTTTCCAGGTAAGACGACTATCATAAGTTAGTCCAAGAAATGTGTGTCGATCTACCAGTTGATTATCTAATATTATACTTGGCTCATAGGTTCCTCTCCTTCGGCTAAATCTAGAAACTTTAGACTTGGAAGCAGAGGAGTTAAAACCTGACATTCTAGACCAGCTAGAAAGATTATTTACAAAATTTTGCAACAAATTACATGCAGTTGGGATAACTTTTTCTGAACAGTAGAGGATGAGATCGTCTGCATATAGAGAGTATCTGACTGGCCATTTTACGAAGGAACATATGTCATTTATGGCTAAAATAAATAACGTAGTGCGAGCGTTGAGGCACTCCGTTTTCCAGTGTGAACGGGTATGATACTTTTCCATTAGCCACCACCTTAGCTGTTCTATCGGTTAAAAATTTTTTAGGAAAGCTAATATGTTTCCTGTCAGATTAACTTCCTTTAATTTGTAGTAAATGACCGAACTTAAAGTAGTGTCAAACGCACTTTCTATATTAAAAATCACTGCTACAATGTCTTGCTTGGCACTAAAAGCATCAAAAATCTCTGTTTCGAGAGCTACAAGGTTACCTATGGTAGTACGAGGTGGCCTAAATCCAGATTGAACGAAGAAGCTTATGTCTCTCAAGGTACCACATCAGACGCTTGTTGATCGTCTTCTCTAATAGTTTACATATCGTGCAAGTCGCAATAGGTCGAAAGCATTTAGGGTCGACTGAGGTGGTATCATTTTTTTCTGAAAGATTATATTATGGACCGCTGCCACTGAGATTGAAACTTTTGTCTTAGCCAAATCAGGTTGTATAATTCCAGGAGCTTTCTTAAACTGGGTGTAGACAGGTTTTTAAGAAAAATGAAAGGAATATTATCTAGGTCCTGCTGCAGAGTTTTTGCAGGAGGAAAGGGCGTGCTTAAGTTTTGGAAGTGAGAAAACGTGATTTAGTGGTGCAGAATCTTGAAATGTTAATGGTGTTGCAATATGTGGTGGTTGTGGAATAAATTTATTTTTTGTTTTTGCTTTAAAATGATCGGCGAGAATGTTGACAATATCTTGACTATTTGTGATGATTTGACCATTAAATTCTGTTGCTGTTATCTTATAAACTTTATTATGACCTTTCAATTGCTTTATTTTCTTCCATACTTGGCTAGGGGGGGTCTCACCTGTTATTTCACTCGTGTATTTATTCCATTACTGCCTTTTGCTTTTTTTAAGATTCGCTTGGATTTTGATTTTAATTTTTTGTAAGTAATAAGATCATCTTGAGGCTGAGTTCTGCGGTATTTATTTAAAGCTCTTTTGCACTCTCGCGTTGCGACTGAACAAGCGTCATTCCACCATGGAACTATTTTTTGTCTGACATTTATTTCATGCCTTCCAATATATTTTTCTGCTGACGAAACAATACAGTTGATAAACGTGGCTTGTAGCTTGGTCGATATCATCAGAAAATTGAAATATATCAGTTTGTAACTCTATATAAGAACTAAAACCGTTCCAATCTAGCTTGCCTTATTCTCCATTTGGTAACAGAGTCTGCAGGCTTAAATGCATTATTTGAAATAATTATGGGGTAGTGATCACTACCGTATAGACTGTCTAAGGTGCGCCACCTTATTAATGAAAATGTCCTTGGATCGCAAAAGCTAAGATCAATAGATGAGAGTTGTGCCGTATGTATATTGAAGTGTGTGCTGCATCCAGTATTTAGAAGACTTAAATTGGTGTTATTTATTGTATTTTCGATCATTTTTCCTCGTCCAAATGAGTATTCTGATCCCTAGATCACGTTGTGAGCATTGAAGTCACCGACAAGGATGAACCGGGTTGGTAACTGGGCAACAAGATTGTAGATAGATTATAGTTCGGTGATATATATATATATACGCTACACATTGTAATCCTTTGCAGACACCAGATATTGATGGCTACTGCTTCTAGGGTTGTTGCTATCGGAAATTTTTGAGCAAATAGATCGTGCGATGCAAATATAGAAGTTCCACCACTAGCTCTCCAACATTCAATCCTCAAATAATAATAACCCTAATAATTTTTGAGGTAAGGCTTATGAGTTTTCTTAAAATTTGTTTCTTGGAAGTAGATGATATCAGGTAGGGTATCTGAGACAAGGTGTTGTATACATTCAAGGCGAGAATAAAATAGGTCGCAATTCCATTGTAGGAGAGTGAATTTTGTAAGTAATTTTAAAATGTTAATTTTGTTGACGGCTTGGAGCCATCAGAGTTAAATCTAGAGAGTGTTAAGATAATATGCTGGATGTGCTTTGGGTTTCAAGTTGTGAGGTATATATATTTGAGGACACCTCTTTATGTATTTAAAATCAACAACATGCTCTTCGAATCTAGTATTCAGTTTTTTGTTTGCCCGACATAAGTTAGATCACCGTCACTGATTTTACAATTCCGTAATGGTTTAAACATTTTTTTTTCAAATAAATATTAAATTCAAGAGGATTCTAAGGAAAGCAATTTTGTTTCAAAATTTAGTTTCTTATATTTCGCCTTTTTTTAAAATTTCTCACTTCTTCAAAATTTTGAAAATATTGATACCTTTTCGAAATTTCAACTTTTGCAAATCTTTTAGTTTTTTGTAAGCTTGGACCCTTTTCAATATTTTTTTTGACTTGGGTTTTGAGTTTGGTTGTTTTAATTTTTTTTGGACTGCTTTCAAAATTTCCAATTTTTTAAAATGATGACCTTCTAAGGATTTCGCCCTTTTTTTTGAAAATTGTTTATGTTTTTATTTGAAATTTTTCGATTTGTTTGAAGATTTAGACTTTTGTTGGAAATTTCGACATTTTTAACGTTTCAATATTTTTTAAAATTTTAACTTTTTCTCCACATTTTGACTTATGTTTTCGACCTTTTTCAAAATGTTTCTTTTTTGGAAATTTTGAATATTTAAAATTTCACTTTTTTAATAATTGTTGAAAATGTTATATTTTTTTGAAAATTACGCGTTTTTTAAAATGTCTTATTTTTAAAGATTTCGAGTGTTTTTAAAGTTTCGCCTTTTTCTTGAGAAATTTTCGACACTTTCGAAAATGTCGACTCATTTTAGAAATTTCGATTTGTTTTGAAGAATTCGACTTTGGCTTTTTTAAAAATTCAAACTCTTTTGTAAATTTCGACTTTTTCGAAAATTTTAAAATCCTTTTCACTTTTTGTTGTTTCAGAAGATAGATTTTTTCCCAAAACGTTGATTTAATTTGAACACTTCGGCTTTCAAATTTCCACTCTTAAAAATTTAAACTCTTTTTGGGAATTTCCAATTTTATTTTTTTATCATCTTTCTCCTGAAGTTTTTTTTAACTTTAACTTCTTTGGAAAATTTTGATCCTTTTGTTTATTTTGTTTTTTTTTTCAATTTAGGTGTTTTTTGTTAATGTCGACTTTATTGAAGAATTCAACCTTTTTGATTAAT
The DNA here is from genome assembly GCA_028583605.1 of Dastarcus helophoroides. Taxonomy (NCBI): domain Eukaryota; kingdom Metazoa; phylum Arthropoda; class Insecta; order Coleoptera; family Bothrideridae; genus Dastarcus; species Dastarcus helophoroides. The sequence goes on from CM053328.1 coordinate 29,946,602, forward strand.
TTGACGTTTTTATAATACTAAATTTTTCATAAATCTTTGTAACTTTTTTTAAAATTTTGACTTCTATATCATTTTATTGTTTTTATATCGACTCCAAAAATGTCCAACACTTTTTCAATTTTCCATTTATTTTGATAATTTTCAGAATTTTGATCTTATCGAGAATTTCAACTTGATTTTAAAAATTTTGGCTTTTTCAAAACCTGAACTTTTCAACAACATTGGCTTTTAAAAAAAAATGTATTTCTTGAAAATTTCGAATTTTTTCAAAATAAAAAGTTTGTTCGAAAGCTTGACTTTTTTTAAATTTATTAAACTTTATTTTATTTAAAAATTTCAATTTTTTGCAGATTTCTGCCTATTTTTCTCATTTATTTGTCAAAATCCGCTAATACATATTTTATTGATTGTACAAGGTGATTCTAAAAGTAGTACCATAAATTTAGGATCGTATTTTAAAGCCTAAAATAAGACTAAAATTTTATATAAACATATGTCGTTAAACGCTTCGTTTCCGAGTTACAGGGTGTAGAAAGTTACTTCCTGATTACAGTTTTTAATTAATAGTTGCGAAATTTGTACAGATAATTGAATAAAATTTGGCGCAACTCCATATCTTTTGCGCCCTTTCCAAAAATCTGGGAATTAATTATCAGAATTTGACCATTGGCGGGTATATCCAGAAGGGTGGTGCTTAAAACGTTTCTTATTTATTTTGTATGCATCTCTGCCGCAGATTAGTAACAAAAATATAAACTACAAACGTTTTTACATAAAAAAGGTACTCTTACTGAAATTTCTTATTGTCAACGGTTTTCGAGTAAAATGCATTTTTATATCTCGATGCACTAAAAGGGCTTGCTCAAAAATCTCGAATGTGACACATAAGGGGAAGATAAAAGAAATGAGAAATAAGAGAAGATAAAATTAGTTGAAGTCTACTGCTGAAGGAAATTATTTTTAACTACTATTTAACTAATTTTAACTATTTTTTAAATATTTAACAAATAACGAATTCATAAATATCAACTTTTATTTACAGAAATTGCTCGGAAACGAAGCATTTTACGACATATGTTTATATAGACTTTTAGCCTTATTTTAGGCTCTAAAATACGATCCTAAATTTATGGTACCACTTTCAGCATCATCTTGTATATTTTTGAAGAAATCCAAAAAAATTTTTTAACCTAGTTTTCACAATTTGGTTATTAAACTCTAAATAACTAAAAGGAATCCGAAATTTCGAGATTAAATTCAAAATTTTTGAAAATAACTTAATTATCTCGAGTTTAAAATGAAACACTTCAACAAAATTTGGTAGTTTTAGGAAGTAGAACATTTAAAGTTAAATTGGAACTTTTTATCAAAAAATCAATATAAAAAACCTTTTTTTAAATTTCGAGAAGACATTTTAACTAAAAGTAACAATTCTTATTAGTTCAAAATTTCAAGAAAATGCTGATAGATCAAAATAAAGCCCAAACGTCAGAAAATCAGTAAAAAGAAATAAAGTTCAACTAAAAACTGGAACCTTTCAGAAAAAAATCGAATTTTGTAAATTAAAAATTTCCGAAAATTCCGAATGAAAATTCTAACTAAAACTAAACATTTTATAAAAAAAGTATTCGAGGAACATTCAGTATTCAAAATTGCTTTGTTTTTAAAGTCGAAATTTCGACATTAAAAATTCCAAATTTTTAAACTTTAGAGCAAAAAGTCGAAATTTTAATTTTGAATTTGAAATTGTAGAAACGACGCAATAATTAGGAGATTAAAATGCATATTTTTAAAAAATATAAACTCAAAATTGAAATTAATGAAATTTTTACATTTTAAATTTAAATTTGTAGTTTTAGGAAAAGTGTTTATAATTTAACTAAACCTGTGTCTTAAGAAAGAAAAAGGTCGAAATTTCGAGATTATCTAGTTTTAGAACAACAAAAAGTTCGAGATTCCAAAAAAAATTGCAGTGATTTTTAATTTAAATTTGATATTTTAAGAAAAATAAAACTGAAAATTGGAAATTACAATAGCCGAATCATTTAAAAAGGTTCAGGTTGTAGCTTGAAGATCGAAACTTTGGAAAAGCAGTACCAAATATTAAGTTTGGATTTTGTTTAGACAAAAGCGACATTTCCAAAAAGATGCTGGGATTTGAAGAAAAGTAAATTTTTTATTTTTAAAGTAGAAATTTTTGAAAAAAAGTAATAAATTTAAATTTGACATTATTATAAAAGGTTAAACATTTTAGAAAAAGTCTACGACGTGTGACAATTTATAAACGAGTTTGGGGAGCATAAATCTGGATTATTCACAGGACCTCGAAACCCTAGAGCACAGGCGGATGGTTCTTGATTTATCTCTTTTCTAGAAGTGCTTTCATGGGAGATGCTCACAAGAACTAATAGGATACCAATCAAAAGCATGAACTTTTTTGGATTCAATTTAAAGAAGAGCGATTCGCCTAAGTGATGTACGTTTGACCTGATTCTCTCTAAACACTAAAGCACAGGCGAATGGTTGATGACTTTGCCTCTTTTCTATAAGTACTATTATGGAAGATGCTCGTAGAAACTAATAGGATTAATCCCCAAAAGGGCAAGATTTTTATGGGCATACGAGACAGCCGGAGACAGCAAATTCCTATGCAAGTCCAGCTTGACACAGTGAGGAGTTCTGTTTACGGAGACTCTTTTTTTTCTATAGAACTTCCAAGCTATGGAAACTCGTTATCGAACCGGAATTTTGCCCAAAAATTACAACCTATCCTTGTTTAAGAGGGTTCATTAGCCTCTATCCTTGTTTCCCCATCCTGCTCGCAGTGCTTTGAAGGCATAATGGGGTTGCCCTTTGAGAGTGGATTGAACTTAAAAAAAATCCAATTTAGCTCTTATTCCTTTCCTTGTCTACAAACCGCTGCATTCGTATCTGCCATTGTTCAAAGCAGTGATGCGGTTCATCAACCCTTAACGATTTCAGCAAGTGAGCCGTTTCTGTCTTCGTCTCTTCAACAGATGGAGAATCCAGGACATTTTTCACTTTGGGGAAAGAAGAAGTTATACGGTGTCAACTTTGATGAATATGGAGAATGGGTAAGCACTGAAATCCGTTTATCGGGAAGATAACCAAAAGAACGTTGTGTGCCGAGGCGTTGACCTGATAGAGCGACCACGTGTTGTTCCTCCAGAGATGCGGTCGCTTCTTCCTCACTCGTTCCCTCAGTCTAGTCAAAACTTCAATGTAATAATGTTGCTTTAATGTCTAAACCTCAGGAACCTGCTCAATCATCACAACACTCGGAATGTCGAAGAAAACGATTAGCATTGTCCTGAATTTCGACTTGGTCATTCTTGCTTTTTTCATTTTTGGCAATTCAATCCAAGTTGTATCACAGTTAATTATGTTTTTCAGAGAGTCAGGCTTCTGGGTAATCTGCTGCAAATGTCTCTCTGGTTGTCCATGATTCCGGCAACTCAACAGTAAAGCATTTACTTCAAAGCAGTCTCAAAACCAACTAAATTGAATAGAGAGATGAAACTACCTCACTGCATTTTTTTTTAAGTTCAATTCACTCACAAAGGGTAACCCCATTATGCCTTCAGCACTGTGAGAAGGATGTGGAAACAAGGATAGATGGCGATGAACCGCCTTCTTAAACAAAGATAGGTTTTGGTGCAACGGACTGGTTCTTGGTTATCTTCAAAAATTGAAATACAAATCTTGTCCCCCAAAATCAAGCGTTAGATCAACCTCTGTTGTGTTTTTTAATCTTTCCTGGTTTCAGGGGACAATATGTGTATATTAATTTTTAAAGATAGGTTGCAATTTTTGAGGAAAATTTCTTTCTGTAACGAGTTACATAGCTTGAAAGTTCTATAGAAAAAAAGTCTCCGTATACAGAAGTCCCCACTGTGTGTGTCAAGCTGGACCGCACAGGAATTTTCTGTCTCCGACTGTCTTGTATGCCTCAAGAATCTTGCCCTTGGGGGGATCGATCCTATTAGTTCCTACGAGCATCTTCCATGATAGTACTCGTAGAAAAGAAATAAATCACCAAACATCCGCCCGCGCTCTAGTGTGTCGAGAGAATCGGTCAAACTATCGTCATCAATTAGTCGAATCGCTCTTCCTTCCAGAACCTTCAAGATCAACAACTTTCATCAGCAGTTTGCACCCCTCCATTCACCCTTAGCTTAAGAAGTATTGTTTTATTAATAAATTGTCACACGTCGTAAATTAAAAAAATAAAAATTCCTCGACATTCGAAAGTTAGCTTTGTAATTTTAGGGAAGAAGGTGTATCATTCAATCATTCGAAATTTTGAGATTAAAGTCTAAATTTTCAAATGTCGAATTTTTTAAAAACGATCTAGTAAAGTTCTAGGTTGAAATAAAAGATGTTTATAAAATGGGGTAATTTAAAAAATCGTCTTTATAAAACATAATCACTTATGGTGGTGAATTCCGAATCTAAATTCCCGATTCTAAAAAATAATAAAGATTCTGTTTGCATGCAGCCATTTAACTCGAGTTTAAACAAAACGATTTATCCATGGAAACGAAGTCTCCATTTGACATACTTCACCAAAATTCCTGTCAAATTTCAGTAATTCATATCATCCTCCCATTGAATCATACATATATTTAAAATCAAAAAAAAAACAACAAATACGAAATATGAAACTGACAAAGAAGTTCATCATGCCAGAGAATCCAAAACTCACGTGCATATCTTGGAACAGCAAAAAAGGAAAGATAATTCAACCTATTGAGGATTGTTCTACTTCCTGGAGAGTTAGAACGCTCAAACCTATGTGGGAATGCCGGATCCCTGATCCTTACGATGCGTGCGGAGGTACAGACAGAGAACGTGACCCGAGATGTAACAATGTCGTAAGGGGATTTGGACACCCACATGTGTTGATGGAAACAGACTTCTATTACAAATTGGATATCGAATATCCCAGTTGATAATAATGTACAGTATATGATGGAAACTAAAAAAGACTTTTAGTGTAATGGAGAGGATCTTTGAAAATGGTTAGGCTAGGTTATAAAAAATACATAGTACTATAAACATTTGTTTTTATTTTTGGTGTACTATTCTATTAGTTTAACCAATAACTATCATTGATAGATATCCCAGCATTAGCTTTTTTTTGGTAATCAATATCGGCATTGCCCTTTTTGATGGGGGTTAGTTGCGGTACTTCGAAGAAAAAGAAAATATTATTTGACTACTTTTTGCAATAATGAAGAAATTAAGCAACAAAAATTAAGGTAGTCACGAGACTACTACCAACATAAAGAATAAAAATGTGAATTTTGTTTAAATAAATTTGCAAGGTCATTGAAAAGCGACACATTTTGTCAAATTATGAAATTGTTTTGAAATGCTGTTTCTTATTATTATTGTTTTTTTTTCCAAGCCTTATTTTTATTTTTAGTTGTTTATAGTTCTAGCATGTGGCGTCGTGCTCAAATTTCGTTCTCGTTCGACATGAACATCATATCCGCTCTTGTTGTATAAACTAACTTGAAATATGTACAGTAACTGAGATATGGATTTATTTCATTTGGTACTTCCGCACTATATATGGCTAATTCTTTTCCAGATGTACGATTCCCCATAGCATCAGAATATTTCATTTCTGAGCAAAAATAATTAAAATTACTCATCACCCATTTTGCGTGAATTGTCAATTGCTGCGACCTATTTTTAGTGCAAGAACAGTAGCTTTGACATTGTAATTTCATTACGGTTTCAAATTTTCAACGAATTCAGAATAAACAGGAAAAACACCGTGCCCCAGAAACGGTAATTCTATTTCCGTTGAGGTAAAACGTAGGCGTGTAAAAACTTGATTAATCATTAAACTGGGAATTAAAATTTCCTTTTGACGGATTAGCTTATTGAAATTTACTCTCGAAAGGGACGCTTTAAAGTTGACTGCTGCTAATATCTTAATCATAACGTAAACTAATTCGCTCAAAACTGCTTTAATGCTGTACTGTTACGCTTTAATAATGAAACAAGCATAAACGCAGAGCTGCGTAATGGTATTTTGTTTTTTTTTTTTTCGTCTTCCAAGAGACTGATTAAACAGGGTAAATTAGAGTTTCCCTTTAATAATGTTAATTAATTAACATGTATGAATGTGCGTACCTTTTTAATTTTATATTCATACACCTATTTCTTTGTAGCGGGTTCCTGAAAACAGCTTTTATGAGACTAATTACACTGGTCAACAAAATTGAACTTTTGTCATGTCACATGAACTTCTTTTGTATTTTTTAATAGTATTATTGTTGTCATTTAAAATAGGCAGTTTTAAAATTTTTATCGCCCACGACATTTGTTATTTAAATGTTTGAAAAGTGATGGATTTCCAGAAATATAACATAAAAAATGTACAGTAGGAACTCTTTGTTATTCTATATTATTTAGCTTTTATTAGTCCCTCTTAATCAAGCAGTAGCAGTTAGTCAACACCCTTGAGTTTAATCTGCCCTGACAAATTTTTTCCATCACTGCAATTTCCGGATGAAACTTTTATCAGTTCTTATCACCTAAAGCCCCTAGAGTCCTCTAATTCGTAGGAATAAAGTCAAGATATGTGTCTAAAAAATGAAACTTGATCCCCATATTGCAAGATTTAATTTTTCTTTAAACAACGAGTCTTTCATTAGCTTTCTTAATTTGAGGTTCTATTACTACTACTACTTTACTAATTCTGTAGGATTTCCCTTTAAAATAAAAAAAATCCATTTTTATTCGGACCATCCCCTTTAGAAAATTTTTGGTAAGCCTAATTTGATATGAAGTGGTGGTAGAAATATACTAGAGATCTTTACAAGGTTAAATATTTTACAATTTTTTATTTAAAAATGAAAGATCTACGTGTAGGACAAACTTTTTCCTAATTGTAATTTTTTTCCATTCCTGGCGTCCCATTTACATAAAAAATACCCAAATTTTAATGATAAAAAAACTTCAAATGAAGAATTAATATGATCATGATATTAGGTTTTATTTCTAATTAAATTTGTTAAGATGTAAATAATATATGGACCTAAATAAAAACGAACAGTATTTGGGAGGGCTACATTTCCAAAAATAAATTTTATCCTTGTCACAAGAAAAGTGGTGGTGATGGAAAAAAAATAAGTAGGGTTTCATGATAGGGGGTAGGTAGTCCAAACATAATTACCTACCAGAGTTCGTGTGACAATATCAGAGTTGACCAGTGTTATTAACCAGTTACAAACATTTAACAGTGAAGTAAGTATAAAAATTCCATAATGTATCAGTAGTAGTTTAAATTTTGTAGACATCGTTTTACCTTACATGTAAATCGAAATGGGTCCAGGATATCTAAACTCTGTCGAATTGTTGCATTTATTGTTATGTAATAGTTTAAGAATTATGAATATCAAATAATTTTCCAAAGTTAAAGTTAAAAATGTCAATTATAATTGTTAATCGCTATGAAATAAATTAATTTAGAACAATATAACTAGTACTTTCAAAAGATCTAACAATATTGTAACGAAATGTAGTTGTAAATGTATTATTGATTGTGTATTGTAGAAACTTTCTGGAAACATTTAAAGTGGTCAAAGAATTTTATTAGAACAAAGTTTGAATGATCTATGTTTCGGTTTATCTGGAAAAGTAGTAAATATGTTAAATTGTTCGAATAACAATTGATATTTATAATTGCATGATGCCTTATGAATTCACAAAGCAAACTATTTGTACTAGGTTTAAGGTTTTATTTGGAGCGTTTATTACTTAGAAACACGGCGAAGCTCTAAAAAGCAATTGTAACATTTTCTCGCGTTAAGGAAAGCTTATAGAAATAAATTACACCACGTTTCTAAGAAGTCGAAATCGGCTATCGGATAGCTTGAACCCTTTTATTTTTAATCGAATTGATCCAACTTTTTATCTCCTTATCTTAAACCGTTAAGTTGTCGTCAGTTTTATGGAGCTACGATCCCTTATAAGCTCCTTTATCCGCACCAACCACTCCTCATTGAATTTGCCAATTTTATCGGATAGCTTAGGCCGCTTCCTGGCTTAAGAAAGTGGGAAGAGTGATTTCCTAATTGATTTTTTAGGGTTGCCCTTCGATAGAATGCAAAATTGCTTTCCTCGTCCGGCGCATTCGCCATAAATTGAACGCGGTCCTTTATAATTAAATATTTTATTTAAAAAAATGAAGGCATCCTATTTAATTCTGAAAAATATATGTCAATAAATGTTCAATAGCAGTGTGTCCTTTTTATTTTAAGTGCTTACATTTGTTTACATGACATACAGGGCGATTCGTGAACTTCATTCCATGAAGGTCGGTCAAATACGAGTTTAGTTATTTGTTTAATATCATTTACACAAAATTTTAGGGTATTAAATGCAGCGCAGTATTAATTTTGCTCCATGCTTATTTAAAATTTCGATGTCCGTCCTTTTTATCCCCCTAAAGAAAGAATTTCCGAAAAACCCTTCTTATACTATGAAAGGAACCTATGTTTCAAATTTCGTGATTCTGACTTCCACAGTTTTGGCTCTGCGTTGATGATTGGGTTTTTCAATAGATCGGGAGTTCTCTCTTTAAAGTATTAAGTATTAGATAATCAATTATTTTTATAACAACTTTTCTGAACTCGTTGTTAAAACCATATTTAAACTTTAAAGTAAATGAAAATTGTTGACAATATATTAATATAAATACTTTTTTTTCATAAATTAGTTAACAATTATTATTTATTTAAAAGTTTAGATAGGCTTCCGATAACTCAGGAATATAATAAAACTAACTGATTAACATTTGGAGTTAACATGAATCGAAAATGAAAAAGGATTATTCTTGATTGTGAGAATCTATAAATCTAATGTTAAACTTACCATTGACTCCTCGTTGACCCTTCATGCGTCTTCCCACAGATGGCGATACAATTGCTACGGCCCTGTCTGGTCGAATGGAAGGCCGCTTTTCCATAGAGACAATTTGTTCTGGTACTGGAAGGGTTTCCGACCATACTGCTTCCACCATTGAGTCAATGCTGGAAGAACGCGGAAGTCGCGCCGAAGTAATTGTCCCTCTCCTAAAAAAAGCAAAGGAGAAATATAAATGAACCCTCAAATTTAATCGAAATTGTACTGCCAATTTTTGAAATTGAATTCGTTAATTGTTTAATTGGCATATTTCTTGAAATTGGTACTTTCAGGTTGAAATCTTCATTTCAGTTTATGTCAATCATAAACTTAAAATTTCTATTTCATATATTTTCCAGTTTTTCCGGACTTTTTTCTTTTAAAAAATAGGTTTAATTTTAAACTTTCTGTAGATGATTTCGATTAAATTTTTTCTTGACATATGAACTTTAATCTAAATTCTTCTAGATCACTTACTGATTAATCAAGTAAAAAACAATTCAAAAATATATTCTAAAAATATTCTAAAAATATTATTCTCAGAATTTTATTAAAATTTTGTCTAAATTTTAAAAAATAAATGATTTTGAATAAAAGCATAAATTAAGAGGCAGAAAGTTTTAGAAAAGTCGAATTTTGAGGTACTTGCTCCGAGAATAAGATAAATCTGGAGAAACAAGTGGAAATCCAGAAAGTCAAATTATAAAATAACTTAGTAAAAGCCAAACATTACGAAGAATGAATTTCGAAGAATACAGTCAAAATTTCGAAAAAATAATCAAAATTTCTAGATAAATTTTGAATTTCCAAGAGAAAGAATATGAAAAAATAGGTTTCAGAAAATAAAGTCGAAAATTTCGAAAAGGACGAATTTTGAAAAAAGTCAGAATTTTTGGAAAATCAAATTGTGAAATCTTGAAAAATATCGAAAAGTTGAAAAAAACCAAAATTTTCAAAGGTTCAATTTAGTGAAACACAGTCGCAGTTTTCGGTAAAATAAGAGTTAAAAAAAATCGCAATTTGTCAAAAATAGTTTTTTTGGAATTCCTACTTTTTCGTTTAAAAGTTGACATTTAAATTTCGATAAAGAGGTTTAATTTTTTCTCTATACAGAGAACTATTTTTCTTAACATTGTTGCCATTTTATTAACATTCCAATTGAATTTAGAAAACATAAACGAATTTTGAGAAGGTAGAAATTTCAACGAAAAACTAATTGGGAGATAAAATTGGAAATTTCGAAAATAAGTCAAATTTTGAGATAAGAGTTGAAATTCCCAGAAAGTTTAATTTAAAAAAGTCGAAATATTCAGAAAAAGGCAGATATTAAGAAAAATAACAGAATTTCTAAAAAAAGGCAAATATTAAGAAAAGGGGCGGAATTTTGAAAATAAAGAAAGATTTTTGAGAGAACATTTCAACAAAAAACAAGAAAAATTTTAGGAAAAAGATTAATATTAAGAAATAAAGTCAAGGTTTCAGTAAAAAGGCAAATTTCATGCAAAAAATCGAAACTTGCAGAAATTTTGAAAATAAGTCAAATTTTGAGATAGAAGTTGAAATTTCCAGAAGTTTAATTTAGAAAAAGACGAATATTAAGAAAAATAACAGAATTTCGAAAAAAAAGACGAATAGTAAGAAAAATGGCCATATTTTGAAAAAAAAAATTTTTTTCAGAGAATATTTCAAAAAGAAGAATTCTGAAAATCAAAGCAAAATTTCGAATTTTTGGTTGAAAGGAAAATTTTAGGAAAAAGACTTATTTTAAGAAATAAAGTCGAGATTTCGCTAAAATAGGCAAACTTTTGTGAAATCGGTTTGAAATTTAAAGTGAAATTTCGAAATTGAGAGAAAATTCAGAGAATATCAGGAAACAAAGTCGAATTTTGCGAACAAAGTTAAAATTAACAAAAAAAAATTTTCACAAAAATAGTAATGAAAATCTAGGAAAAAGACGGATGTCAAGGAGAAAAAGGTGGATGTCGAGGGGAGAAAGAAACCTCGAGAAAAAAATAAAAATTTTGCATAGAAAGTTGAATTTGAGAAAATGAACTAATTTTGAAAATAATCTGGCATATAAAACAAATTCGTATTAGTTACTACATTTCTAACTTCAGAACGACTAAACGGATTTTTATTATCTTTGCTTTGTTGGAATTGTTCTCGACTTCGAATAGCAAAATAACTACTAAAATATCGAAAAATTCATGATTTTTTTTTATAAGGAATCCGTGTAGCGCGCCATCTTTGATTCATAACAAGTACATGACAGAAACGTATCACAACCTGCACTAACCATAAACCTGTTGTAACCAGTTTCCAGTAGATGGCGCTGTATCTATTTTGATTATGTAATTCAATTACCCATTACTTAGAAGAATGAATTAATTATAACGCAATTACATTTTTAATTACTTTTAAATTTTAGATTATAAACGATAACATACAATATACAAAATTAATTTTTTAATTAGTAATACAAAATAAACTATCAACTGAAGGACACATACACAATGTAATGTCAACTTTAGTGCCATAAATGTTATGATTTATATTATAGGAAAGAGGCCAAATAATAGACTAAAAAAAAAGAATTCATATAGATCGTTTTAACAATTTTTTTTTGAAAATTTCGACTTGTTTTTTAAAATTTAGGTTATGTTATTTCGACCTTTTTGAAGAGTCTGAGTTCAAAATTTCGAAATTTTTGAAGATTTTTGTCCTTTTTTTTTAAATTTCATCTTTTCTCTAATTTTTTTCAAAATGTCGATTACTTTTGAATATTTTGACTTTCTTTGAAAATGTATACTTTTTTGAAAATACTGACTTCTGTTAAAAACTTCGACCTATAATTCAAAATATTGACCTTCTAAAAACTCCTACTGTTTTTGGAGAAGTCGATTTTTATTGCAGAATTGCACTTTTTTTAATTTATTACCTTATTTTGAAGATTTCGACTTTTTCGTTATTTTTAAATATCCACTTTTATCGTAATTTCGACTTTTCTCGGATTTTTCACTTATGTTTAAAAACCTCCACTGCCAAAATTTTCAAAATTTAGATTTTATAATTTTGACTTTTTTGAAAAATCTGAGTTCAAAATTTCGACATTTTTAAAAATTTTTTTCCTTTTTTTTAATTTCGTCTTTTCTCGATTTTTTTTTTAAATTCTCTCACTTTTAAATATTTCGACCTTCTTATATTTCACTTATATTTCAAAATATTGACCTTTTGAAAATACCTACTGTTTTTGTAGAAGTCGATTTTTATTGCAGAATTTTACTTTTTTAAATTTATTAACTTATTTTGAAAATTTCGACTTTTTTTTAAATTTTCGATATTTTAAAATATTTACTTTTTTCGTAATTTCGACTTTTCTTGGAATTTTCACTTGGGTTTGAAAATCTCCACTGCCAAAATTTTGACTTTTTCTAGAAATTTTAACTTAATTTTGAAAATTTCGATCCTTTTTCGCTTTTTTCCGAAAGTTCAATTTTTTTTAAAACTTGACTTCCTTTCAAAATTGAAATTAATTTTTGAATATATTGATTTTATCTGGAATATTTGAATGTTATGAAAAATATCGACTTTTTAAAATTGTTGACTGATTTTATAAAATTTCACCTTTTGTTTAAAATTTAGATTATGTTATTTCGACCTTTTTGAAGAGTCTGAGTCCAACATTTCGACAATTTTGAAAATTTATACCTTTTTTAAAATTTCTCTGAGTTTGACTTTATTAAAAGAATTACATATTTTTGAAAATTTGAATATTTTGAAGGATTTCAAGTTTTTTTCAAGATTTATGTACTTTCTCAAGATGACATTTTTGAAAAACCTTACTTTGAATTGCATTCAAAATGTTTAACATATCTTGAAAATTTCGAATTTCAACTTTTCCATTTTTTTTATCGTCCACGTTTTCCAAAATTTGACTTATTTTGAAAACTTTAAATCTTTTGTAATTTTGCCTTTTTTTCAAAATGTCTAGTTTTTCCAAAAGTTTAACTTTTTTTTTTTGTTAATTTATACTTAATTTTGACACAAAATTTCGAATTTCGCTCTAATTTCAACTCTTTTAAAATTATCTTTTCTTTTTGGTGATTCTATTACTGTGAAGTTTTATTTTTAAACTTTGATCCTATTCCAAAATTTGCGCTTTTTTTCTGAAAATTTCGAACTTTGTTTAAAATTCTATCAATTTCTGAAAGTTCTACCTCTCCAATTTTTGCTTCATTTCAGGAATTTCGACTTTAACGTAAATTTGACTCCTTTTTAAAAATTCTATCAAAAATTTCGAATTTTCTTAATTTTATTTAGAATTTACATCGTTTTCTGAAAATTTCGACGTTTTGTCATCAAAATTTCGACTTTTGCTCGAATATTTGATTTCCGAAAATTTCCAAAATTTCTTCAAAAATTTCGACTTTTTTTGATATTTTGGACTTTTTTCCCAAAACTTTAAATTTTTTCGAATCATGAAATTTGTATAAATTTGAATTTTTGAAAAATTTGCTGTCGATAAAAAGTTCGAAGGACTTGACGTTTTAAACTGCGAATTTAAAGCTGGCATTTTAAAAAGGAGCATTTTTCAAGTTTAAGCTGAAAAGTTTTGAAAAAAAGTAGGAATTTAGAATAATTTTTGAGCTTAAAATTGAAACATGGAATTTGAAGAAAAAAACGCTCAAAAAGCCTCATTATTAACATTAAATTCCAAGAAAAAAAAGCTTCAACATTTTTGGAATTCACAAAAAGGCAGCAGCTGACTGGGTCATCATGAAGGCGCGGGAGCCTGGCATTTGCATCCTTTGCCTCTCTCTGTCGGGGGAGGCCTGATATTGGTAGAAGAATAATTGTTGCGCTCATACTTTACCATTTATCATTACTTGATTTCCAACACCGTAAAAAATTACAAAAAATAAATACACCGCTGATAAAAATTCAATGTGTTTCTTCTAATGGACGTCTCAAACACATTAATTAGAAACGAAAGAAACGGAAGAGAAAAAGTCTTGTTTTGACTTGACAAAACAAAATATGTGTATCGAATTTTAATTCACTCTGTATAATATCATAATAAAGGATTACTTTATCCCGAAAATCAATTTGTTCACTCATTTTATGTATAGTTAATGAGTTAAGTTTCATATTCTTAACGTAAGATTTCCAGTAACAAATTGTATTCTCGGTAACGTTCGACCTTAAAATCGAAATTACACAACAAAAGCGGAGAAAGTTTTAGGAATTTGTAGACGACCACATAAAATTTCAATGCATAATTTCAAATTCCGCTTTAATCAAATATGATACGAGTTAAATACAAACATTGTTCAGGGGAACTCGCCCTGCGGTCTTATTGAACAGTGAATTCAGTTTTAGAGAGCTTAAACAGCAGGTGAACGCAACGTTTGACAAACTGAACCAAAACTTCTTAATAAAGAAGAGTCTGCAGATTAATAAAACTTCGGCAAATATCCGGGCAAAAGTCACCCTAACTAATCAAATTTGGCGAACTACTAGAAAAAGCCGGCTCGTCTAAAATGAAAGACATGTTTATTTGGTTGGTTTGAATCAACGCAGAGAACTTTTAAATTAGGAAAACAGGAAACTTTCTCAATTATATCGTTGAGGAGTGTAAAGTTTTTTGAACTGGAAATTTTTATTTACTTTTGCATGAAAACCTCAGCGACCAGCCGTTAAAATAACCGACACTGTTAGAAATGTTTAGTTTATATTTCCATTTCTAAAGCGATTTCTATAAACCAGTTAATATAAATATATTAGATGTATTTTATTTTTTGAATCACTTATGAGTTTTTGACAACTGTCGAAAATTAGGAAAGTTATTGGAATCAGAATTAATTGCGAAATCATCGCACTTAACACAATCGCTTCAGGAAAAATTCGAAAAATGTCCCGTACATTTGCCGTGGACTCTCATATTACATCGTATCGCATAGCATCATATCGTTTCGTATCATATCTGTCATATCATATCATATATCATATCATATCATATCATATCATATCATATCATATCATATCATATCATATCATATCATATCATATCATATCATATCATATCATATCATATCATATCATATCATATCATATCATATCATATCATATCATATCATATCATATCATATCATATCATATCATATCATATCATGTCATGTCATGTCATGTCATGTCATGTCATGTCATGTCATGTCATGTCATGTCATGTCATATCATATCATATCTTATCTTATTATATCATATCATATATCAGAGTTGGGCAAATTACTTTTAAAAAGGAATCATTACATTACCCATTACTTTTTCAGAAAAAGGAATGAAATTACTTCGAATTCCATTACCACTGGTTAAAAAGTTATTCAATTACCCATTACTTAGAAAAAGGAATTAATCATAAAGCAATTAATTACATTTTCAATTATACTTAATTTAAATTACAATATAGCCGATAACATATAATGTACAAAATTCATTTTTTATTTAGTAATACAAAATAAACTATCAACTGAAGGACACATTCACAATGAAATGTCAACTTTAGTGCCATAAATGTTATGATTTATATTACAGGAAAGAGGCTTAATAATAGCCTAGAAAAAAAGAATTCATAAAGTTCGTTTTAGCGAATACAAAAAATTTTATTTTTTTTGAAAATGTCGACTTGTTTTTCAAAATTTAGATATTGTAATTTCGACATTTTTGAAAAGTCTGAGTTAAAAATTTCGACATTTTTGAATATTTTTGTTCTTTTTTTTTAAATTTCGCCTTTTCTCCATTTTTTTTCAAAATGTCGATAACTTTTCATTATTTCAACTTTCTTTGAAAATGTATACTTTTTTGAAATTACCGACTTCTATTAAAAATTCCGACTTATAATTCAAAATATTGGCCTTTTAAACATTCCTACTGTTTTTGGAGAAGTCGATTTTTATTGCAAAATTGCACTTTTTTTAAATTATGAACTTATTTTGAAGATTCCGACTTTTTTTTATTTTCGATATATCAAAATATCCACTTTTATCGTAATTTCGACTTTTCTCGGAAATATCACTTATGTTTGAAAATCTACACTGCCAAAATTTTGACTATTTCTCGAAATTTTAATTTAATTTTGAAAATTTCAATTTTTTTTGGCTTTTTCGAAAGTTTTTAAAAACTTGACTTCTTTTCAAAATTTCAAATAATTTTTGAATATATTGACTTTATCTTGAATATTTAAATTTTGTGCAAAATTTCGACTTGTTTTATAAAATTTTACCTTTTGTTTAATTTCCCTTCTTATCGAAAATTTATAGCTTTTTAAAAATTTTCCTTAGTTTGACTTATTTAAAAGAATTACGTATTTTTGAAAATTTGAATATTTTAAAGGATTTCAAGTTTTTCCCAAGATGTATGTACTGTCTAAAATAACATATTTGAAAAATCCTACTTGGATTTTTATTTAAAGTTTTTGACATATCTTAGAAGTATCGAATTTTAAATTTTTTATTTTTTCAAACGTCTACATTTCTCAAAATTTGACTATTTTAAAAATTTCAACTCCTTTTTTCCAAAATGTCTACTTTTTCCAAAACTTTAAGAGTTTCTGGAAATTTAAACTTTTTGTTAATTTAAACTAAATTTTGATACAAGATTTCGAACTTTGCTCAAAATTTCGACTCCTTTATAATTATCTTTTCATTTTGGTGATTCTATTACTGTATTATTTTTAAATTTCAATTCTATTTCAAAAATTGCACTTTTTTCTGAAAATTTCGACCAATTTAGAAAATGAAAATTGGAGATTTCTCGAAGAAAATGCCATGTTGAGCATAAAGTCTAAGTTTAAGAATAAAGTCGACATTTCTCAAAAAGTTTGAATATAGAGGCGAATAAAAATGTCGAAATTTCGAGAAAAAGTTTAATTTAGAAATTAATATTGAAATATTTGCCCACTGAATAATATAATGTTTTCGCTTGACTGAATGAAACAGAAGGGGAAAATGACTTCTTCTGTCCTATTATAACTAGCCCAAGTAAGGTGAAAAATTGGATTCATTTCTTAATTTTTGATTAATCGATATGGATAATTTTTGATTATTAAAATTATTAAGATTTTTGCATTTGAGTTAAACACATCAGGAAAGTCAAACACTGTCCATAGGGAGAATGTTAATGAGAGTTTTAACATTGAGAGCTAATAGTGGGATAGATGGGCGGCGCCTTGTATTCTCCTATACCGGTGTAAACAATTCAACGCAGAGCGCAGCGATCAGTGCTGGTGGAGATTTCAGTAGTAGTACATCATAGCTTCTAACGTGTTTTGTTACGGGATTACTACTGGCAGGCAACAATTTTATTAAAATTTGCTTACCATATGCTGTTTGTTCTTTTAGTCCGTTGATTTAATCAACTACTGAGGTAAAATAAGACTGATATTCTTTGATAACCAAAATAAATAAACGAGATTTTTTAAACAAAATTAATAATAATTCTTATGAAGAATATAACATAATAACTCTTTAAACATAACAATATAAGGAGTTCAAATAGGCCGTCAGACTGTGCTAAACAATATTTCAGTCTGTTGTAAAACTGTCGACGAGTTTTTTCTAACATCTAAACTGGAAGATACGAGCATGTTGCGTCAAAGTAGGGGAATACGTTCAGCGGCCGTAGAAAACTATAGAAGGGACAATTCTTAGCGTTTTACATGCACAATGAAAATTTTTCCTTATCTGTATATTGTCACGAAATGTAAATATAGAATTTAGAACCTAAGGAATTTTTTAGAAAAATTTGATAAGGGGTAGCGGCCGCTATAATGAAGCAAACGGCAGTTAAGCGCTCCAGAAATTTCCGCGAACGATAAACCTTATCTGTATGGATTTAGTCTAGAATATTGGAAAGGTATATAAAAGTGGACGGCTTTCCCTCAGGAGGAGTTCATTAAACAGTGTTAGTTAGTTAGTCAATGACTTAGTTAGTTAATTAAACAGTGTTAGTGAATTAACATTGTAGTGTTCCGGAATCAGTTGGAAATAAAGTGCTTACAATTCACGAAGTGTTAATTATTCAAACCGATAACGTACAACAAGATTTAAGATTTCATGTATAATTAGAGTAGATGTGGCAGGAATGACAATACGGAAAGAAACCAGGAACATAAACCAAGTAACGAATAATATTGAAAGATCAAGTACGAGAGATCTATTTAAAAAAGCACAACCCGCATTTAAATTTTTTATGCTTCAAAACAAAAAATGGTACATTTTCTGTAAAAGGTATTTTACATCTATTCACACAGCTGAAGTTCTCAAAAAAATATATTGTACATTTTATATGGCCCCTTTCAGACACTAAAACTGAAAACGTGAATTACAGACAAAAGAAAAAGGCGTTTCCTCTTAGCAAAGTATCATAAAGTTGACCCCTGGGTATTTCCACCAAACCACAGCAAATGTATAAAATACAGTAAACACTAGCAATAAAAAAATACCAACTCAAAGCAGACGAAGTGAATTATACATTAAGGGCTCCCCAAAGATTTATTTCACGTGCAACACTTTTTCGCTGTGAATATATAGCGAGATTTAAAGCGGTTCGGGGCGGCATATTTAATAAAACTTGCCGGCATAATATTCACATTGTTATGAAATAAAAATTTTCAATTTCATCAATCTTTCGGGAATAAATAAAGCGATAAAAAGTTCCAGACAAGGCAACGACTTGAGTTTTTGATGTAGACTCCTTACATTTACAGAATCAAAATATACTTTTTATTTCCTAAAATGTTGTCTGTGAAAACTCTGAGACGCGCTGCAGATCGCTAGTCGAAGATGAGAAAAATAAACAATAAAATGAGGGGTTAGTTTGGTCCACAGAAAAAAAATTAACATATCTGCGATCTATCATTTCAAAGATATTCCTTTGAGGATTCCAAGACATTTTATAATTTTTGGCCGATTAGTCCTAATGGGACAGCTCAAAATTTACAAGAAATAACAAATCCTGCTGTTCTAGTAGGATTCTAAAGATACAATTTCTATTTTAATAGGGTTAATAAATATCTGGTCACAGATTATTGAAGAGTGTTCTGTTGCTGAAAAAAATTAATACATAAAAACAGATGTTTGCTTTCAAAGCAGGCTTTTTGTTTAAGATGTTTGGAGTTCAGCCCCAAAGCACACTTTAGCTCTTTTAAATTCAATTCAAAGAAGAGCGTTTCGCCTAATTGATGACGAGAATTTGATCAATTCTCTCGAAACACAGGCGGATGGTTGGTGACTTGTCTCTTTTCTTTTAGATGCTCACAGGAACTAATAGAATTGATCCCCCCAAGGGCAAGTTTTGAGGCATACAAGACAGTCGGAGGCAGCAAATTCCTGTGCAGTCCAGCTTGACACAGTGAAGACTTCTGTCTACGAAGACTCTTCTATAGAACTTTTAAGCTATGGAACTGGTTAACAAGCGTAATTTTCTTCAAAAATTACAACCTATCTTCGTTTAAAAAGGCGGTTTATCGCCATCTATCCTTGTTTCCGCATCCTTCTCGCGGTGCTTTGAAGGTATAATAAGGTTATTCTTTGCGAGTAGATTGAACATAAAAAAAAACATTTTCTATACAAAATAACACATGGTTGACTGTCAAAAAATCACTGCAAATAAGGGTTGCCAGTTACCTGTTTCAAAAGTAAATAAATACTCTAATGGTACCAATTCGATTTGCTGTTGACTGATTCTTTTTAATTATGGGGTCAAACAATCCCCTTTAAAATTCGTCAAGAAATGTTCGTAATTTTTTCAAGTGTTAATTAACGAAATTCTCTTAATGACCAAATGGAGTGTTTCCCTAAAGATTGCCGTGAACGTGAGATTCGCCCGTGACATTATTTCATTTACAAAAGCGCTACAGGGTCAATAAAAGAAAACTCTGCTAACGTACTTGTATCACGTTCGAAATGGGATTTTCCTTTATATTCCATTTCCACGAACTCTCTCGGAAAATAGAGGTTGTTGTACTCTTTTCAGCAGGTTCAAAGTCATCTTCGTGCACTGAAAGATATCGAGAATTTCTCTCAATAATCATTTTTGTATTTACAATCACGAGTTTCTTTTTAATGTTTTCTTTATATCGGCGACGAGCGTGTGAGGGTGGCGACTAACTACAATAAATCAAACACAATTTACATCATTTGCAGTGTACTAAAATTGTTAGCCCCTATGCAAAAATTACTCTTGTAAGCGCATAGTATTTCCATTGCTATTAACAATTTATAATCAAGATTAGGAGCGTACCTAAATATTCGGTCACCTGCATGCCAATTTGGCCTCCTTGATTTTTTTTTTGATGGCAATTCATCACAATTGAAGGCAGAGTCATAGCGGCAATGTTATAAGAAAATTTTAAAATTTATGGCAACAAAGGCGATATTTGCAGATTAAAATTTAAGTATTCAAAAACATCAAAATATCTAAAAAGTTTTAAGGTTTAGAGCTCAAAATTGACGCTTAAAAGAAATTAAAAGTTTTTATACTTAAATTAGAGCAGGACAAGTCAAAGAGCAAACTTGGAATTTTGAGAAATAAGTCCAACTTTTTGAATAACTAAGAGATCACAGACAATTTTTCGAAATTTCGAAAATAACACTAAAATTTTAACAAGAAACGAAATTTTAAGATTTTACGAAAAAATTAAAAAGAACATTAGAAAGTCAAATCGATATTTTATCGAGAAAGGTTTTCGGATATATTAAATTAAAAATTTTCTTGGACTTTCGAGTTTATAAATTACTAGCACGATTTGTGGTTGAAATTCGACCAGTTGCATCTACGAAGGACAAAATTGTTTTCCACATAATTAATTGAATTTATTTACATGCCAATTCCTAATTCCTTGATGACATTGGCGATATCACTAAAGGAATAAAAGTATGAAAATTAGGACTTTTATCGAGAATATCAGCTGTTTTCAAATTTTCGTTATTTTTTGAAAATCTCATTGTAGTATTTCGATCTTTTCTCCATACTTCAACTTTTTTGAATATTGTGAAGTTTTGTTGTCAATCCAACTTTTGTTTTAACTGTCAATTTAAAACAAAACGATGTCTTTTTGATAATTTCGACAAAATAAATATTTTTTAAATTTTAGTTATTTTGAAAATGTTCACTTCAAAATTTGGACTTCGAAATATTGACCATTTGGACTTATTCTAAAATTGTTGATTTTTGTTTTAAAATTTGGACCATTTAAATATTTCGACTATTAGAAACGTTCGAATCTTTTTAAAAATTTCAGTATTATAACATATCCACTTATTTTAAACTTCCCTTTTTTCAACATTATGACTTTTTTTCAAAATTACCTAAAAATTTTAATTAATATTTATTTTGATAACGAAGACTTCCACGGCCAGAGTCAGTACAGAATAGTTTCGCCTCTGGTATGGTGGACATACTGAGTTACCGAGCTCTTCTGTCTAAACTTTCTTATCCTTTGTACCAAATTTTCAATTCAGAAGAGTTTCACCTCTGGTATGGTGCACATACTGAGTTGGTTGTTTTTATTTTTCATTTTTGTATATTTTCTTGTATTTTCTTTTTCATTTATTGTGTCTTTGTTCTTAAAGAAGCCCCCTACGATGGTGGGCGAAACATCAAACACCTTTAGTAGTTCTTTAACACGGTCCAATACCGGAAGAAGCATATCCTGTAATTTTTATTTTTTCAGAATTTTGTTATTTTTTTTAACTCTCGATTTTTGAGAACGTTTACTTTTTAAAAATTTCGATTTTTATTAAAAATTTTGACTTAACCTTTCAACCTTTTAAGTGTTTTCCTTTTTTTGAAAATGCAACCAACATTTCTTTCAAAATTTTTATTTTTTCAGCATTTTTTTTAAACGTTAAATTTTGAGAACGTTTGTTTTATGAAAAATTCCACTTTTATTAAAAATTTTGTCCTAAACATTTAACCATTCAATAGTTTCGACTT
Source organism: Dastarcus helophoroides (assembly GCA_028583605.1). Taxonomy (NCBI): domain Eukaryota; kingdom Metazoa; phylum Arthropoda; class Insecta; order Coleoptera; family Bothrideridae; genus Dastarcus; species Dastarcus helophoroides. Next base: position 29,968,538 of record CM053328.1, read on the forward strand.
TTTTGAAAAATACAACCAAATTTTTTTTAATTTTCATTTTTCAGTATTGCTTTCCTCTCGTCTTTTGAGGACGTTTGCGTTTTGAAAGTTTCAATTTTTATTAAAAATGTTGACAATCTTTTAACCTCTTAAATGTTTCCCTTTTTTTGAAAATGCAACCAACATTCCTTTCAACATTTTTATTTTTTCAGCATTTTTTCATTTTTTTTTAATGTTGACATTTGAGAGCTTCATGAAAAGTTCCAATTTTATTAAAAAAGATTGTCCTAAACATTTAACCTTTTAAACCTTTGAAAAATGCAACCAACACTTCTTTCAACATTTTTATGTTATCAGCATTTTTTCATTTTTTTAAATGTTGACTTTTGAGAATGTGTACTTGATGAAAAATTCCACTTTTATTAAAAATTTTGTTCTAAACATTCAACCTTTTAAACATTTCGACTTTTTTGAAAAATGCAACCACATTTTTTTTTATTTTTATTTTATATTCTTTTTAATTTTTGACTTTTGAGAACGTATGCCTTTTGAAAATTTTGCCTTTTATTAAAAATTTTCACCGTCTTGAACATTCAACCCCTTAAAAGTTTCGACTTTTTTGTAAAACGTAACCACCAAAATTTCGACCTTGTGACAGTTTTAATTTAAATTATTTTTAAAAGTTTGACATATTTGAAAATTAGGAATTTTTGGACATTTTAAAAAAAATTAACTTTTTTTAAACCTCCTCGTGAAAATTTCTATTATTTAGAGTTTTCGATTTTTTCAACACATCGGCTTTTTCAGGATTTTAATTTTTCTCCAAGTTAAGACTTTATTTGGATTGAACCTCTTTGAAAATTTTGGATTTAAAAAAAATTCGACTACCTTTTAAAAATGTCGCATTGCAAAACTTCCGCTTTGTTTTGGTTTTTTTTCAAAATTTTAACTTTTAAAATTTTGATCGTTTCAAAATTTTTGACTTGCAAATTTTAATCTTTTTCAACAATGTAACTTTTTCTCAAAATTTTGTTTATTTTTCTTTGTAAATTTTGATTTTTGAAACATTTTTCTTTTCAACCATTTTGACTTTATTTATTTATTGATGATTTTTGCTTATATTCTTTTTTTAAAGAGTTTAACTTCAAAAATTTCAATGTAAATTTTTTTCAGAATTTCGACTTAAAAATTTTAGTTTATTTCAGAATTTAGTATTTAACTCAAAAATTTTGTTTTGTGTGGGAATTATAAATGCTTCCTTTAAAGTATTGAATCTATTTTACAACTTTTTCTAAAATTATTATTAAAAAAAAATGAGTTTATTGAAAAATTCTACTCCTTTGTTCTGAAAATTTCAACTTTATTAAAGGTTTTTACCTCCTTTTAAACTTCCCATCTATTAACATTTTAACATTTATCGGATTTTTCCTATTTCTCGAAATTTTTATTTTTTTTTTGAGCATCTCGCTTCTGAAATTTTTGATTTTGTTACAAAATTTTATCTTTGAAAAATTAGACAATTCAACAATTTTTCTAAAATTGGGCTTTTAAGAAAAATTTTATTTATTTTGAAACGTTCGACCTTTTTAAAAACCTTTTTTGTGAACATTTTGATTTTTTTAGAATTTTGAGTCCTAAAATTTCGATCATTTTTAGAATTTAGTCTTTTTCTTAAAATTCCAAACTTTCTTCAAAATCTTGTTTCTGTTGTTCACTTTGAGGTTTTGAATTATTTTACCAAAATGAAATTATTTTTACTATTTTGTATTTTGACTTTTTTTACCTATTTGGTGATATACGAGGTATGTTCAAAAAGTATGAAAAAATATTTATTTATTCATCAACATTTATATTGTTCCCTTCAAAGTAATATCCCTCAGATACAATGCACTTGTGCCAACGCTTTCTCTAATTCTTCATGGTAGACCCTTATTGACCGGAAATATTATGTTTTTTTCAATTTATTTAACATTTCTTCGGCCCACTCAACAAACCATAAAAATTTAAATATTTCCAAACTGGGCCGAAGAAATGTCAAATAAATTGAAAAAAAGCTTTCTCTAATCTTCAAAGCACTTCTCATAAACACTTTTTGACATAACCTTGAGCTCCTCTAGCGATGCAGTTTTTATTTCATCATACGTTGCAAATCTCCGTGTTTTCATAGGTCTTTTAAATTTTGGGAACAGAAAAAAGTCGCAGTAGGCCAAATCCGGTGAATATGGTGGCTGAGACACGATTGTCGTGTTGTTTTTGGCCAAAAAACCTCTCACAAGCAATGATGAATGAGCAGGTACGTTATCGAGATGAAGAAGCCATGAATTATTTTTCCACAATTCCAGACGTCTTTTTCTTATTGCTTTTCGCAAACAGCGCATAACTTCAAGGTAATACTTCTTATTGACCGCACAACCTTAAGGTAAAAACTCCTGATGCACTACGCGATGGTAGTTGAAAACATCAGACTTGACGTGGTTTTTTTCGGTCTTAGCTCTCGTGGGTGCTTTCGTTGGGACAATTGGGCTTTGGTTTCGACGTCATAACCATATATCCTTGATTTGTCACCAGTTATAGCCTTTTTGAGCAAATCAGAATCATCACTGACGTCATTTAAGAGCTCCTGAGCGATGCTCACGCGACGGTTCTGTTGATGAAAATTCAGAAGTTTCGGAACAAACTTGGTCTCATGCCCAAAACATCCAAAAAAATTACATGACACGAGCCGACTGCTATGCCAACATCCTCAGCAACTTCACTTACGGTAATTCGACGATTTTCAAAACCAAAATTTTTCACAGCTTCGACGATACCTTCTGTTGTTGATGTGCTGGGGCGTCCAGATCGAGGCTCATCGTCGGCTTCTTCTCGGCCATCTTGGAATTGTTTGTACCACTTGTAAACATTTTTTTTACTTAGAGTAGACTCACCGTGTGCCACTGTCAACATTTCACTTGATTCCATTTTTCACACAAAAGCTGATGCAAATTCTTTGCTCCATTTTTTTATAATAATAGAAAATCGCCGAACACAACAAAATACCTCTAAAATTTTTATCTGTCAAAAACAAACCAAGTATGCTATGTGCTTGAAACTATGAACATATATTCAGGACATGTGTACCAACACAACAACAACAAAAATTCGATCATTGAATCTACGTCGTCCGCGAAACTCGAAAAGTCACCTTACTTTTTGAACACACCTCGTAGTTTTGCCTTTAGAGATTTTGACTGTAAGCTTTTAGTATAAGTTACAAAAAAGATACAGTTCTTCCAAAATTGGAGTTTGCCATGAAACGATAAAACTGTTCCGAAATGTAATAATTTTGAAAAAAAAAGAAGAAATATTTAGTTTAAACCATATCTGATATGAAAATAAAGATTTCAAGATATTCTTATATTGCTTTTACAATTTGTATTCGAAATGTTAAGGAAAAAGAGTGAGAATATGATGACAGGTCGATCTATAAACTGACTATGAGGCAAATATTATTTAAATTTAAAAGACGCCAATCTGCATGTCTGATTCTGATAGAATTTATAATAGGAGACATGTCTCCATCCATATTGATTTGGAACAGGATCACGCACCTATTTTTCCTCAAATATTTAAATTTTTATAACATCTGAAATCCTTTTCAGAAGGCCTTTTTTACCAACCTTTTTATATTTAAAATCTATTCTAGATTCTAGTACATAATATTCTTTAAATAGTATCAAGCTGTTGTCGATATGTTTAAAGGCACTATTATTCTAGCACCGTACTCCCTGCCTCAACATTTTGTTTACAATTTAATTTTAGTATTCATAAGCTTATCAAATAAGCCAGTTTAAAACTCATGCAGTCATTTTTAACATTGAGGAAACAAAACAGAAATGGGTCTTTTATATGAGTTGTCATTATAATCTATAAAGAAAACCACCACAAGTCGTAAGTTTTCCAATTCAGGATGTTAATAGGCGCTTCGATTTTTCAGTAACAACATTTTATTATACAGTACTGAAAGTACATCCTAGAAAACACATTTCAAATAAACCTTACAATCTGTGAGTAATACCGCTCAATAAAACGTAAGAAGTTTTTGCCATTAGGAACTTTCAGTCAGTTTAGCTTTTCCCAGTAACCTGAGCGCAAATCTAACGAAATTACAAATAAAAAAGTTCATATTCCCATCTCGCTTCCATTTTCAGGCAGGAAATTCAACACGAGACGTTTTAGAATTAACATCGAACTGTAAAGATCTATTACGTCACAACGCAATTCTGTCAATTTGTCGAAGGCGATTTTCTAGATAAGAACGTAGGTGTAGATTTCTCGTTTTCTTTTCAACTGCGAGATCGCTTTTAGCGACACAATTCCGACTTGTGATAACTGAATTGTTGTATACTTCCAGGACGACTGAGGCACTCTGAGTGGTCTTTATCTAATTTTTATTTCTTTTAACGCCATACTAGAGAAACACAAAGTAAAGTTTCAAGACTGGCCTTTATTTGGAAATAACTGGAAAAAAGAACTTCTTGGAGAAGTAAATTGAAGCAAATATTTAGTCAGACCAGCACATTTTATAAAGGGAATAAAAAAGGAATTTATTAACTTCTTTTCGCCTGTTTTTCTCATTTAAATATTTGTTCAAATTATTCTTAATTTAGCAACTACATATACAGCGAGTCTGTTATAATGTCATTAATTTTAAGAGAAGATGAAAAAATGAATACGAATAAATAATTAAATTATATTGGTCAACACTGATTTTGTCACACGGACTCTGGTAGGTAATTGTGTGTGTATTACCTACCCCCATCATGAAACCGTACTTATTTTTTTCCATCACCCCCAGTTTTCTTGTGACAAGGTAAACATTATTTTTGGAAATGTAGTCTTCCCAAATACTGTTTGTTTTATTTAGGTCCATATATTATTTACATCATAAAAATTTTTATTAGAAATAAAACGCAAAATCATGACCATATTAATTCTTCATTTTTTTTGTCCTAAAAATTTTGGTACTTTTTATGCAAATGGGACACCGGGGATTGAAAAAATTATTAATATGTAATCTTTAATTTAGAAATAGCAGACTCTAAAGCATTTATAGTTGTAAAGCTCTCTGGTATATTTCTACCACCTCTACATATCAAATTAGGCTTACCAAAAATTTTCTAGTAGGAATGGGTCCCAATAAAAGTGGACTTTGATATTTCAAAGAGAATTTCCCCAGAATGAACCAGTGTTATTTTTTCTGAAATCAGTCGAGAAGGTCTACTTTGTCGGCTTAATTTCAGACCCCAAAATACGTTACTCCAGTGTTTTAGTTCATTGCTAAGGAATCATCACAAACCATTTCGAAAAGGTTTTTCCGAGGAATCATTTCACGTAAAAAACTTGTATTTCAACATTCTCCTCTTTCTCAAAATTTCGTCTCTTTTCAAATTTTTGACACAGTACTTTCTTTTCAACTATTTTACTTAAAAGTTTGTTTTTCCGAAATTTTGCAATTTCTGGAAATTTAACTTTTTCTGAAAACTTCGAGTTTTTTTAATTCTGCAAATTTCAGCTTGTTTATTAAAATTAGTCTTTTGCTCCAAATTTGGTCGATCTTCTGATTAAAAAAGTTTATTTTTTTGAAATTTAAAAGTTTTCGAAGAAAATTACAAAAAAATGTTCTGGAACTTTCAATTTGTCAAAATTTCGACGTGTCTTACAATATTGTATATTTTCTGACGCCACATGAGGCAAGGTAGGGGCCTGTCTTCCTCTGGGTCGAGCAGTTACGAGAAAATAAATATTCACTTGGCAAATTTCCATTTTTTTTTAATTTTGTTTTTTTTAATTAGTATTTTTCCTTAGTTTCGATAAAATCTGACTCTTTCTGGAATATTTCAAAGTTCCGCTAAAAGATTAAACGCTTTTTTTAAATTTAGGTCTTTTTCGCAGAATTTCGTTCATTTTCTAGTAATTTCGTTTTTTTTTCCTCAGCGTATAAATTTTTTTGTCAAAATTTCGACTTTTTTTTTAGATTTGACTTTCTTTGGAACATTTTAAATTTTTTGTCCATTTCGAAGTATTCACGAAATTTCGTTTTATTTTCAAACTTCGATAATTTTCTGAACATTCTGCTATTTTTGAAATTTTTTTTTGTCCCAACATTCGATATTTAATATTTTCTTGGTGAATTTGCCTTTTTTTACCTTTTCTCTAAAAATAGCCTTTTTTCTAAAATTTGCCTAATCCTCTGAATTCGACTTTCTCAAAATTTCGATTTTATTGTCAAAATTCTACTTTTTGAATTTTTGTTTCAAAAATCGTTTATTCATTTTGAAACTCCGCAATTTTTTAAATCTTTTTCTTTTTCAACAAATTTCCACCTTTATCTCAAAATACAATGTTTTATGGTTCTGAAAATATTTTTTTTTTAAATTAGTTTTGAATGTTGATAAAAATGTTAAAAAAAATATTTTTGAAGATTTGGAGAAAAAGATTTCTTGTAAATTCAACGTCTTTACTGAATTTTAAATTTTAAGAACAATGTTTTTGAAAATTGCGATTTTTTTCCCAAAATTTGACTTTTTCACAACATTAGACCATTAAAAATTTTAACTTTTGTCGAATTTTGAACATGTTTAAAGCTTATGTGAAATGTTAGGTTTTAATTTTTAATATGATTTACTGGGAGCTCTGACTTTTCCAAATATTTTTCCTCGAAATTTGTCTTTTTCGAAATTACTAGTTTAAAAAATGGAAAATTTGAAAAAGGGTTACTATTTTCAGTCTTAAAACCCCAAGAAAGTCAAAATTTGAAATAAGGGCTAATTATAAAAAGTCGAAATTTTGAAATAAGACGAAATAAAAAAATGTAGATATTCGGCCTATTCTCCATAATTTTAAACGTCGAGAAAAAAGTTCGAACGAAATAATGTCGAAATTTCAATTTTGTTTCGTCTATTGTAAAATTAGAAAAATGGTCAACATTCTCGAGAAAATCAAAATTTCGAGTAAAAAACGAAATTTTTAAGCAAAAGTCAGCATTACAGAAATAAGTCAAAATTTTGGAAAAAGTCGTAATTTTGAGCCAAAAATTTTGGAAAAAGTCGTAATTTTGAGCTGAAATTTTCAAAAAAAAGATAAAATTTCCAGTTAACACTAAATTTTCAAAGAAATGAGAATTTTTTTTAAAAAGTCTGAAGTCAAAAAATTGCAATTTATTAAAAAAGCCAAAAATTCCAGAAAGTCAATCAAAATGTTGGAAATAGCTAAAATTTTGAAAAAGAGGAACTATTCAAATTTTTAGAAAAGTGAAGATTTTAAAATAAGGGGGAAATTTTTAAACATTAAAATTTTCAAATAAGTTGAGATTTTCAAAGTTGCAAGTTATAGTTACAGAAAGTCGAAGGAACTGGAAATTTTGGAAAAAAGTTAAAGTTGTGAAAAAAGTAGACATTTTGAGTTGACATTTTTAAAAATTTTAAATTTTGGAAAAGTTAAGGTGTAAAAAAAACGAGTTACAATTTAAAATGTTTAAATTTTCAAAGAAAGTTGAGATTTATGAAGTCGAAAACAAGAGAAACATCTTTTTTTTTAATGTTCGAATTTTTTCTAGAAATTTATGCTTTCTTGAAAATTTAGAGTCCCTCTCGAAATTACAAAAAGTTAAAATTTCGAAAGAAACTCTAAATTTTCAAGAAAGCAAAAACTTCTAGCAAAATTCGTAAATTTAAAAAAGTCAGAATGATTCAAAAAAGTTGAAATTTACAAAATGCAGTCAAAATTTCGAACAAAAACTAGTAATTTTTACAAAATAAAAATTTTAAAAATACTTTTTTTGGTGCAATGGATTGGTCCTTGGTTATCTTTAAAATTGAAATAAAAATCTTGTCCCCTGAAACCAAGAAAGATGAAAAAAGACAACAAAGGTTGCTCTAACGCGTTTCGGTTTCAGGGGACAAGATTTGTATTTCAATTTTGAAAATACTTGTTGAAATTCTGAAAGAGTCGACATTTTCCAAAATAATTCAAAATTTTAAAAAGATGAAGGTTTTAAAGAAAGTGGAATTTTTTTTAATGTTAAAGTTTTTAAAAATCCGAAATTTTTAAAAAAGTCAAAATTTGAAATAAAGTTTTAAGTTTCCAAAAAATCTACATTTTCAAATATTTTCACAATTACGAAAATGTAACAACATCGAGAAAAAGTAGAAATTTGAAAGAAACTTCAACATTTGCAAAAAGTCAGACTTCCGAAAACAGTCTAAATATTTTTAAAAAAAGTCGTTTTTTTAAAAAGTTGGAACATTAATTAAATTAAAATCTTTCTATGTTGAAATTTACAAAAGAAATTAACATTTTGAAAGAAAATCGAGGTTTTTAAAAATGTCGAAATTCTAAGAAATCAAAATTTTGAAAAATATCAAAATTTTAAGTGTTTGAAAGAAGTGGAAATTTTCAAAAATTGATATATTCACAAAATTCGAACAGATCTAAAATTTGAAGCAACCCGAATTCTAAAAAAAATATTAATATTCGAAAGGGTTGCAATAATTTCAGAAAGTGAAAATTTCGAGGAAAAGTCGAGATTGTGAAAAAATATCAAATTTTTTTTCTGTTTAGTCCTTAACAGAAAATGAATACATGTTGGTAAATTTCAAATGTTTTCTCAAGATTTTAACCTTTTTTGCACATTTCAACTCTTTTTTCGTAATATTTGCTTCGTAATATTTCTCAAAATTTCTGCTTGCTCTCACAGTGTCGACTTTTTTCCAAATTGATTTTGTCGGAATTTTCACTTAAATTTCAAAATTTACCTTTTGTGGAAATTTTTACTTTTTGTTAATGTTTTGCTTTTTTTTGACTTGATTCCGAAAAATTGAGATTTTTTTTTAAATTTCAACTTTATTCTCGAACTTTTCCCATATTTCGTAAAAATATGTTTCGTCAAAATTTGGTCATATTTGTTTTAGGAATCTGCTTTTTATGAAAATTTTCACTTTTTTATTCGATTTTTCTGACCGACCAAAAGTTGGCTTTTTCTCAAAACTTCGACTGGTTTTTCTTAAAATTGGTCTTTTTTTTCGAAATTTCGGCTTTGGTCTCAAAATTATAGTTTTTTAATTGACTTCCCCCGGAAAATTACAACTTTTAAGTAAATTTTTAGTCTTTTCTCAAAATTTTGACTTTTTCCGAAATTCAACAGTTTTCCTTTATTTTGAAATATTTCTTGGAAATTCTGTTTAAAATTTCTACTTTTCTCCAAATTTGACTTTCCTAGAATTTCGTGACATTTGTTTTTGGAACCTGATTTTAATAAAAATGTTCACTTTTTTATTCGATCTTTATCGTCGATCAAACGTTGGCTTTTTCTCAAAACTTCGACTGTTTTTTCTCAAAATTGGTCTTTTTTTTTCGAAATTTCGGCTTTGGTCTCAAAATAATAGTTTTTTAATTGACTTCCCCCAGAAAATTACAACTTTTAAGTAAATTTTTAGCCTCTTCTCGAAATTTCTTCTCTTTCTTCTCGAAAATTTTGACTTTTTCCGAAATTCAACAGTTTTCTTTTAATTTTGAAATATTTCTTGGAAATTCTATTTAAAATTTCTACTTTTCTCCAAATTTAACTTTCCTAAGATTTTGTCACATTTGTTTTAGGAATCTACTTTTAATGAAAATTTTAACTCTTTTATTCGATTTTATGGTCGATCAAAAGTTGGCTTTTTCTCAAAACTTCGACTCGTTTTTCTCAAAATTCGTCTTTTTTTCGAAATTTTGGCCTTGGTCCTAAAATTATAGTTTTTTTAATTAACTTCCCCGGAAAATTATAACTTTTAACTAAATGTTTAGTCTTTTCTCAAAATTTCGACCTTTTTTCAAGATTCAGACAGTTTTTTTTTAATTTGGAAATATTTCTCAGAAAGTATGTTTAAAATTTCTACTTTTCTTTAAATTTGACTTTCCTAAAATTTAAATTTGTATTTCAACAATTTTCCTTTCTTAAAAATTTCAGCTTTTATTAATTTCTAGTTTATTTTCAAATACTGCCCTTTTCCGAGCAATTAACGATATTTACTAATGTTCGACTTTGTTCTCGAAAATTAAAACTTGTCTTGAAACTACGACTGTTTTCAGAATTATGTCCTTTTTTTTAAAGGTCATAATATTTTTTGAAATTCTGCTTTTCCTGAAAAGTCACTTTTTTAATTTGACTTTTTGGACTCAAAATTTGTCTTCCTCAAAATTTTAATTTTTATCACAAAATTTCTTTTAGCCACGGTAGGTTCAGGTGGAGCACTTGCCCTAGATCAGGGATGAGCAAGACGCAAGACTGAAGTAACGTATTGTGGGACCTAAAATTGCGTCAAGGAAATAAGCATTCTCGGCCATCGTTTCAAAAAAAATTTTAATCCTAATTTAACTCCTTTGTGGGGTATCACTGACTCCAAGCCGCTTCGAGATTGCTACATAAGAAGCAGAAAAATTCAAGAGCTGCGCCATTGGAAATAAGAAGAATCAAAACATTGCTTAAGTTATGACTGAAAGATGATACTTTTGTCCTCGAGGGTCTCGAGTAAATGGTCCAATGATTGACTTTTTTTCACGAAAATGTTATTATTTGGATCATGCTCGAAATAAATCTTCCGACGATCATTAAAAACGTTTCAAGTTTCATAAATCTATGAAGAAGGAAACATGTTTTAAACATTTTCTAGGCACAATTTGCATCCATTTCTTTTTCTTTAGACATCCCACAATTCTGGAATAGTTAGAAAAAAAAGAGACCCTCCTTTAAATACTCTGCACATACACTTACGCTAGGAAATCCCGTCGTTTACCTATTTTTCATAAATAAGAACCTAACTCCCGATAAATAATAATAACAATGCAATACAATTATTTTCATGTTAGTTTCAAGTATATGGAAATACAAATAATTATGAGTTGGAATTATAACACGTTATTTAATTAGCGATGTTTAGCTCTGGTCAATCTGCCTGCTATATTTTAACCCGATGCTACATTTTGTTAAAACTTTAACCTTACCTTTCCCAACTCAGTCTTCTTGTCACGTTCGCATCGTCGACAACTATTTGGTTCTTGGAAGGTCCTTGATTTAGCAAACGACCCAAGCGATAAAGGGTTGTGTTACCGCTCGGTGGATTAGCCATTCTGTATGCTCGGGCTGCAACAACATGCGGAGCAGGCACCCTGATAACAGAAAAAAAAACCGATCAGAATTACAAGCGGAAAGGCCGGCCGGTATAATGGATGGCACAATTTCTTTATTTAATTCTGATGAAGACAAGGGTCGTGTGGTTTATTCAGAGCTTCGCAATCAGCCGACGTACATTAGCGGGAGAGCATTAGATAAATTGGTATTGTTTGAATGAAGAATGGTCTTTTTGTGAAAACACTCCCCGATGCTTTAGAACTTGAGCTATTGATGGAATGTTTCTTATATTTGGATTTAAATCCCTTCATTGAAACATAAAATAAAGTTTTAAGCCAGTTACGTTTAGATTAATGCTACAATTACTTAACTTTTAATAGAGAATAATTTTAATTAGTTGATATTTTGACCGATACATTAGACTGACACATTTAAAAAAACAACAATAACCGCCATTGTGAATACTTCGAAGAGTATTTTCAACAAGGAACATATTTATGTAGTAGATTACTTTGATGAATGTTGTATTAGGAATAATTCAAAGATATAAGTATTTTTAATCACAAATTAATCTAATTGGAGTACAAGAAATGTACTGAGTGTCTTCTGTCATTATGTAAGAAAAGATAGGCAAAAAATTATGCAGTCTGGGGACTTCTGACATAAGTGAAATTTCGAAATTTTAAACTTATAATTCCAAATTTAGTCAATTTTTAGTTTACTTTTCTCTCGAAATTTCGAACACTTCAAAAATGTTTATATTTTCTCGTAAAATTTTGACATTAAGCTGAAAATTTTCATTTTTTGTAACATTTTTTTTATTTTGATTCTAAATTTGATATATCTTCTGATTTTACAAACTGTCAGGTTTTCGCTGAAAATGTCGACTTTATTTTTCTAAATTTATAGTCTACACTTTTTATTTATAGCCTATATTATTTCTTCTTTTGGTTATTTTTTATTACAACCTTAAAAGAGGTTTTTTTCTACAAAATATTTCAAACATTTGGATTAAACCTTGAAACACCCTTCTCTAAAAACTTTTAGCTTTACATTCGAAACTTTTTCATTATTCCTAAAATTTCATCCTTAATTTGGAAATTTTGAAAATAGTTTTGCTTTTATCTCATAAGTTACAATCCAATTTTTTTCCAAAATTTTTACTCCAACTTTAAATTTTCGACCATTTTAAAATTAGGTTTTTAATTTTCTTCTCGAAATTAAATTCCCTTTAGTTGTAGAATTTCTTTTTATTCAATTTTGATATTTTTAAAGTTTAAAATTTAAAAACAAATTATTTTAGCTTACCAACTTAAGGTGCGTTTACACTACACACTTTATTCCGTATGTTTCTCTCTGACATAAATATATTTTCTTACTGACCTAAGTGTCAACTATCCTGAGAGAAGCTATCTCCTGCCATCTGTGTAGATAAATCTTGGATAGATTCTCTCAGGATAGTTGACACTTATGTAAGACAGAAAAAAATGTACGAAATAAATCTAAACGCACCCTTGGTTTGTAAGATATTTAAATTATTAAATAAATAATTAAAATTGTATACTTTTAAAAACATTTTTTGGCACACAACTGTATGGTATTTAAAATTTTTAAAACGTCACCTTATGACGTCTGACAAAAAATAGGTTAGTAATTACTTACACAGAAACGAAAAACAATGGGATTGAAATGTAAATGCCCAAAAAATTAGCCATAGATAAACAAGCCAAAATAAAAATAGAAATATTTTTTATTTCAGTAAAATATAAAGATACAAAAAATTAAAAAAAAATTAAATAAAAATTTTTGGAAAAATTCAAGAGTCAATAATGATCCAAAACTGAAAAAAGAATAGATCTTTTGGCTTTTTGTTAAAAGGACTTTTTTCTTAATTTATAATTGAAGCTCAAGGGTTTTCCAACGTTAAAGAAATGTTACATTTTCGACAATTTAACTTTAATCTGGAAAATTAAAACACAAATCTTGACCCCTGAAACCAAGAAAGATTAGAAAACACAACAAAGGTTGTTTTAACGCGTTTCGATAGCCAAGCTGTCATCTTCAGAGGATCTGGAAATTTATATTTTTCTAACAAAATTTTGAATTTAAATTCAAATATTTATTTTAATAAATATTTAAAAATTGAAATACAGAACTTGTCCCCAAGAAAGATTAAATAAAAACCACAACAAAGTTTTCTCTCTGAAGATGACAGCTTGGCTGTCGAAACTCGTTAGAGCAACCTTTGTTGGGTTTTTTAATCCTTCTTGGTTTTAAGGGCAAGTTCTTTATTTCAATTTTTTAAGATAACCAAGGACCAGTCCGTTTCACCAAACAAAAATAAATTTTTAGTTATTTCCAAAATTTTCTTTTTTTTTCCCCAAAATTTTAGAGTTTCAATTGGGAACTTTTATATTTCTTCAAAAATACCTTTCCTTAAACTTATTTTTAGAAGTTAAGCATACTTATTTCTCAAAATTTCAGCATTGGGATTGTAATGTCAACATTTTTGTGTTTTTTTACGTATCTTTTTTTTCGAAATTTTGCCTTCAAATTTGAAATTTTAATCTTTTATAAATGCCACGTACCTTTTCAAATTTATAATTATTTTTCATTGCAATTTCAAGCATTGTTTTGATACAATGTTTACTTTAAACAAGAAATTTTGTCTCCAAACTTTGCGCTTTGTTCCCAAATATTTCATAATTTTCATAATTTTTAATTTTTTTTTAAACCAAAATTAGTTTTTTTTAATTTTATTTCAAGCTGTTTAATAAATTTGTGCTAGTTTTTTTTTCTAACATTTCATATTTAATCTCGAAGTTTCCAACTTTTTATCAAAATTTCGAGGTTAAGCACGTTTTTCTTTATATTCCTAATAAAAATTCTCGGCTTAAACGTAATTTTTTTCCTACAGATCCAAGTTTTACTCAAAACGTTAAAAAGTGCGTAAGTTTTTCTCATCCAGTTTCGAAGTTCTTTATGTAAATATTTTGACCTTTTCTCGGTATTTTCAGGGCTATGAAATTTTTCTAAAAAGGTCGGTATTCATAAAATATTCCAGAAAGCAACTTTTGAAGGTAAAATAGTTCAAGCTTAGATTGAAATTTTAATAAAATGTTCGAAATATCAAGAAAAACTAGTAAAATAAACAAATCAAATCAAACTAGGAAAACTATTGACTATATTGTTACAAATTTTTGTACCTCATTTTTTTTTTAATTCACTGCTGTTGGAGTTACTAAAATTCACTAACGTACGAAATACTTTTAGGCGATTCTGTGTTTGCGATGAGAAAATATTTTCAAATCATAATTTAAACTCCTTTTTATGCTTCGACATTATTAAATAATGCAACAGTCGCATCACAACTAGCAATCAGAAAAAACAAAACACTACTTAGGTTATGAACTCTTTCAAAAGCCACAATGGCAGCATGGACCTGTCGAAGACTTATAGGAAAGACATGGGGGCTGAAGCCGGAAAATGATATTTGATTGATTTGGATATACCAAATGGTATTAAAGCCCACGGTCGCCTATGCCTCAACAGTGTGGTGGCCAAAAACGGAACAAATTTCTGCGCAAGGCAAACTACACAAATTACAGAGGTTAATTTGCATTGTAATAACCAAAGCTATGGCGTCATGGCCAACAGCTCTAATAGAGGCAATGGTAGGCCTGACTTCATTTCACATTTGTTTGAAGAAGGAAGCAGCGCTTAGTGCCTCAAATCTATTCCAATTGAACAAACTGAAACCGGGTGATTTGACCACGTACAGATTCTGGAGAAAATTCCACTGGGATTCATTGCCAAACCAAGAGATCAAATGTCTACAAAACTGAACTTCGTTGTTCCATACGAAGTGGTTATTGGAGACCGCCAGACATGGAATAGATACAGTGAAAGACTAGCAAACAACGCATCTGTCTGGTACTCAGACGAATCCAAACAAATAGGAGGAGTAGGAGTAGGAATGTGGGGTCCTAATTTAAGACTCTTTGAACCCCTAAGAAACACTCCTATAATTTTCCAAGTAGAATTGCTTGCTACATTACTATGACCAAAAAAAATCCTTTAAAAAGGACTCAGAAACGAATAGGTTCATATCATTTCGGATCACCAAGCTGCATTAAATACTCTAAAGTCATTTAGAATGGAGTCAAAAACGGCCTAGGAATGAAAACTGAAGCAACTAGCTGCAAGCAACAAAGTAACTTTGATGTCGGTTCGAGGGCATCAAGGCATAGAAGGAAGCAAAGAGGCTCGCAAAAAAGGCCTCAATCACACCTCTCTTCGGCACCCAGAACCATACTGTGAAAGGTTAGCAAACAACGCATATGTCTGGTACACAGATGGATCCAAACAAATAGAAGGAGTAGGAATAGGAATATGGGGTCCTAATTTAAGACTCTCTCAACCCCTAGGAAACACTCCCACAATTTTCCAAGCAGAACTGCTTGCTATAGCTCTGTGCGCAAAAGAGTGCCTTCAAAAAGGACTCAAAAACGTATAGGTTTATGTCGTTTCGGATAGCCAGGCTGCATTAAGGACTTTAAAGTTGTCCTAAACCAAGTCAAAAATGGCATGGGAATGCAAACAAGTTCTGAAGCAACTGCTCACAAACAACAAACTAAGTTTGATGAGGGTTTTAGGCCAGCAAGACATAAAAGGGAGCAAAGAGGCAGATAGACTTGCAAAAGACGCCTCAATCACACCTCTCTTTGACCCAGAACCATATTGTGGTCTTACAAAAGCCACGTAAAAAATGGGAGACCAACCAAACGCTGCCATACTGGAGGAAAACTCCAGGTCTAAGGCAGTAAAAAAAATTCATCGCTATTTCAAAAAAGAAATCTGAGCAACTTCTCGAACTGAACCAGAACGACAGAGGCGGCCTTTAGGGGTGGCAAGCAGGGCAACCGCCCGGGGCCTCGCTCTTGTAGGGGGCCTCGCGCACTCGCGCAATAGCACGAATTGTAATGTTCATTTGAATTTCGAGCCTTAACCGCGCATTATAAAACTGGACTCGCTGCTCCCTTGTCTGGTAGTTATCGCGCTGATATCGGTCTCATTCGCTCCAATAAATGTTTCTTTCCTTCTCTTTCACATTGACGAAATTTCGTACCAGTGCCACAAGTGTTGCAAACTGTAAGGGCTAAACAAAATCTGATAGTACTCCATTTTCTTCGTGTTTACGATTCGGGGAATTCCCGTGTTTTATTTCAGCTGTCAACTGTCGTCGGATTATGCTTTTATATTAGAGCAGTCGTCATCATTTCTAAATCAGTGATCCTTTTAGGACATTAATGCACCTTATTTATCATGATTAATAGTTTATCTTTCTGTTTAAAAAGTGAAGAACAAAACTTGTCCCCTGAAGCCAAGAAGGATTTTTTTGAAGATACCCAAGGACCAAAAAAAATCTTTCTGTTTATTAATTTTTCTTAGTTTTCAATAAACAATTTTAAAAGTCCAAATATAGTTATTTATGACTTTGCATTTCTAGTCAAGCATCATCATTGAAATTCATAAGCGTAGGCAGGATTTAGTTCAGAGAGGGGCAAGAATCATTTTGAAAAATTGATAAAAAAGAAAACCGGAAAACGTTCCGAGTATATGTATATTTTCATTTAACTGCATGAACTGAGTAATCGAATTTTCAGATTAAATTAGAAATTTGGAAATAGAGTCGAACTTTGCGAAAACAGTTAGAAAATTGAATCTAAAATAAAAACCGATCCTTTCGGAAAACTTTAAAAACTATCTAAATTTCGAAGATTTCAAAAAATAACGATTTTAAAAAATACCGTGGAAATGTCGAGAAAAAGGTTGAAATCTCTTAAAGAAAAGAGAAATTTTAATTTTAAAAGAGACGAGGTAAAACGAATTTTGGGAAAAAGTTGGAATGTTTAAAAATTCGTGTTTAAAATAAAATTCTAACCTTTTGAAAAATCTCAAAAATTGTTGAAAATTAGAAAAAAATATATTTTTAAAGTTGGAAATTTGTGAAAATAAGATGTAATTTTCAGAAAAAGTTGGAACTTTGAGAAAAATTGAAAACTGTAAACGGAAATTTTCAGAAGCATAAAACATCCCTATTTCTAGTACAAGTCAAAATTTCCAGAATAAGACAACTTTTGAGAAACATGAAATTTTCGGAAACTTAAATTTGAAAAAAAAATCAGAAAAAAAAACGAATATTAAAAAAATGAAAGTTCAATTTTGAGAGAAAAATGTAGAATGAAGTCGTTATTTCCAAAGTGACCAATTTTTTTGAAAAAACCCTATTTTGGGAAAGCATTTTTTAGAAAACTGAAATTGAATAAAAACCCAACCTTTCAAAAGAACTCGAAATTTTTAAATATGCCAAAATATTTCCAAAGATCAAATGTGAAAAAATTTGCAATTTCCAAAAATGCTTTTCTCGAATTGTTTACTTTTTTTTTGACATAATATTTAAATTTTAATAAAGAAATTGAATGTACAAGAAATGTTTTTCTCGAAATTACCCAAAAATATTTTTCGCAACATTTTTAATTTTTGATAATATGCCGACCTAATTTAGAGAAAACAGACGTATTTAAAGAAAACTGAAATTTAATGAAAAAGCCAATTTTGAGGAAAAAGTCCAGAAAGTTCCAGAAACTAAAACATGGCATTTTAAAATAAAAGTCAATATTTCGAAAATAAGGCGAAATATGAAGATGAAATTTCTAGTCAAATTTAAAAAATTCAAAATTTAAAGAAAAGACAAATATTCAGAAATGTGACCTAATTTTAATAGAAAAAATGATTTCCGAAAGAAGAGCCCAAAAAGTGGAATTGTGAGAATAAAGTCGAAATTTCTGAAAAGACGAAATTAAACTAATTTTAGGAGAAATTCAAAATTTTTAGCAAAGTTGAATATCGAATTTTGATATAAAAATATTAGGAAAAAGGCAAATTTTAAGAAACCTATTAAAAGTTCTGAAAAATCAAATTCCAAATGATCAAAATCCTCAGAAAAACCCGATGTTAATAAAAATAAAGGAATTAAACAAAACGAAATCTCTGAAAAGCAGTCGACATTTCTAGAAAAACTACCAAATGAAGCATCAAAGATCGAAATTTTCCAGAAAAAATTCAACTTAAAGGAAAAGTGCAACTTTGAGAATAGGCGCCCGTTTGTGGAACAAAAGAGTCTTGAAAAAAAAGTCAAAATTTTAGGAAAGATACGAATTTCCAGGAAACATACAGGATGGGATTTCAGGATAATTCTAAATTTGCGAAAAAAGGAGGATTTTGAGAAAAATATCAAAGTTTCGATTTTTCTAAATTTGTTTTTTTTTTTGGAAATTTCGATTTTTTCCCTTGCAAAACAAAAAAAAGATCAAAATTTCAAGAAAAAAGTCAAAATTTAGTAAACACTCAAAATTCTTCAGAGAAATTTGTCGAAATTTTGGAAAAAGGACAGATTTTGAGAAAAATGTAATTTCTAGATTTTTCTCTTGAGCGCTTGAATCAGAAGCAGACATGCGCCCTGTTCTGCCCCACCCTGTCCAATATTGAAATAATCGTCGAAATTTTGAGAAACAAGTTTTATTTCCCCATTCCAGGGGAAATTTTCTCGGAATTTTTATCTTTTTACAAAATTTCTAAAAAGTCATTATAAAAATTTCCAGATAAATATTGTTATCGAAAAATCGATCAAGTTTTAAGCAAGAGGGTAAATCTTGATAAAAAAAAGTCGAAATTTTCAGAAAATCAAAGTTTAAAGAGAAGTCGAAGTTTCGAAAAAACTAATTTTGAGAAATGATAGAATTTCGAAAAATAAAACGATGAATTTTGAGATAAAAATTCAAAATTTTTAGTTAAGTTGGATTCTGATAAAATAAATCGAATTTTAGGAATACGTTCGAAATTTCCAAAGAAATTTATGAAAAAAGACGAATTTCTTGAAATAAGTCGAAATTTCGAGAAAATATCAATAGCTTAAAGAAGGACGACTTTTGTCGAATGGAAATTATTTAGAGAAAGTCTCCTCAGTTCAATATAAATTTTCGTTAACCAAACGAGCTGGGGGGGGGGTCAAGTGCCCTACCCTGCCCTATTCTGACTACGTCTATGTTAAAACTAATTCCACAAAGACGAGGGCCTCTTAAAGATCTACGCGCCCGGAGCCTCGCAATGGCTAAGGCCGCCCCTGAAAAACGACTACGAATGCATAGCTCAGATCAGTAAAAAGCTCAAATTTTGAGTATAAACTTTACATCATTAACTGTTTTTTTAGTTTTCTAGTTAAATCTAAAGATTTAAGATAAAATATCCCTTTAACCTTTTATTAAGAGAGTTTGTTGCAAACCAGGGGTGCCCCGTTAGCCAGACTTAAGACTTCATTGTCTTTTTTAAAAGATCGAACAACAACTTTCTTTTGATGCTCTGAATTTATTAAGCCTTCTTACCACGTCGCTAAAATTAATGACATAATGACGGAGACACACTGTTTGAGATACTCTCTGTAAAACTTTAACAGCGCTATGAGCATTTAATGTGCCATTACAAGGACGCAATATGGCAGTTAACCCTCCAATATCTAGTGGAGACGAAATGTTGGATGCGTCGGAAAATCAATTCGTATTTTCAACTTGTAAAATATTTATTTGTACGTTCGCTTCAGTGAAACCAGTACATCTTCCAAATAAACAAACTGGTAACGTGAGAATGATTGATTTTTTAAATTCATAAAAATAAATTGGTTTTACTATCTGTTTGACGTGTAATATTTAGAAAACATCAGACCGAAGCAAGCATTTCTCCAGCTGAGGTGTTGTATCTCGTATTTCATGGTTCCTTTTCATTAAATAAATATTTCAGAGTTGCGGCGGCATAGCGTGGCGTAGATTTCCGCTGTGGTTTTGAGGTTTTAAGCATTAAACCGCAATGCACAAACACCGACGAGAAAAATAAATTCACTGCACGAAAGTTTTCCTAATGCTTTTCACATCATTCTTTCACGCAGGTTTTAAAGCGGCACGCTTGGAATATTTATGTTCAAAAAAAGTGGAACCAGCGAATGTCTTACTAAGCAGTCCACATATGCCACAGTGCGTCTCCTGATGATAAAGTCCTGATAAACACGATAAAGTTTTCTGCAAAAACAAATCGAGTATATTACGTAGCTTTCCTAAATGAGATAAAACTGGATGTATGGAGATGAAAATCTCTAAAAGTATATAAAGCAGAATAATTTATTTTTCACGAAGTAGCATAAAACGGAGATTGGTATATTCGGAGATCATCAGGATGTTTGAAGGTTATCGACAGAAAATAAATTTAACTTATTTTTAAATGGGTCAATAGTTTTATGCATTTTCGCACTTAAATTTAACCAAAGAGAAAAAATGTCTTAAATTTTATTCATCTGTTGTAAGGGTGCGTTTAGACCAGACACTATATTCCGTACATTCTTCTCTGACATAAAATATATTTTCTCTCTGACATAAATGTCAACTATCCTGAGAGAAGCTTTCTCTTCCCACCTGTGTAGATTCGTCTCGGATAGCTTCTTTCAAGGTGCGTTTAGATTAGACATTTTATTCCGTACATTTCTCTCCGACATAAGTGTCAACTATCCTGAGAGAAGCTATCCAAGATTTCTCTACACAGCTGGGAGGAGATAGCTTCTCTCAGGATAGTTGAAACTTATGTCAGAGGTAAAATATATTTATGTCAGAGAGAAATATACGGAATTAAGTGTCTAGTGCAGAGGTCGGCAAACTTTTAAACCGAACCACAGTGGTTCAAAACGCCCCAAAAGTGATCAAAAATGCAAAAAATAGAGTGTTTTGGATTAGTTCAAACATACCTGGAATAGTTTTTCAAGTAGTTTCAGTAACCGTTGGTATAAATAGTTAATAATAATTCGGTTTTCTTCAGTTTGTGAATAGCAGCCAAAGTGGAAACATTCCAAGTGACAAATTGTTTTACGACTACGACTAATATAATTGTGTTTTTATTGTGCCTTTTTCTAAAAAATGGATGAACCCAGTAACTCTAAATTCCAGGATTTTTTGGACCCAAGTAAGTACTGTTTATTGCCATAAACCAATTTCCTGTTGAAGGTTATAAACCTCAATAATTATAATAAGCTTAATACTATTACATGTTTTAAGTAAATATTAGATGAGCGGATGTTAGCAAGATATTAGTTAAATTGTCCGTATTTGTCCGTTGTCATTTTCAGCTTAATTGGCAGACCAATGTGTGCTCTTTGATATCCTTCACTCACATTCTTCGCAATTTTGAGAAAACCTTTGTAAATGAAAAAAAAACATTTTCTAATACATAAACAAATTTTCACAAATCTTTATTAATATAAATATTTTAAGCAATAACACTCATTTTTTTAATAAATATGACGTGTATATATAATTTACTTCTTATTTTTTTTAGGCTCTGAGGAAGTTATAGTGTCCATAAGAGAAATTTTTGAGCTTTGGGCGTCATCAGTTGGTGATTCCACTAAACGAATTCACAGGGTTGTAAATCAAATATTGGAAATGTTTGGCACTCCTACTGAGCTAGAAAGTGATATGAAGAAAGAAGTTACTGAAAAAATTAGAATTATATGTATTAAATTAGGTGAAAGGTGGCAAAAATGCCATAGACATAGAGAAAGGTTTTTGGAAAAAAATTTACATTGGTTAGATGGTAACGTAACTTTTAGTAATAAAGTTAAGATTACGAATCAAACACTGACTAGTTCAGGTGTAGCAGAGCGAGGTCGTCCTAAGAAATCTTTTATAAGTAGCAGTAACAGCTTTAAAAGGAGAAAGATTTTAGAGCTCCAACAAAAGTATGAAGTACCCGAACTCATACACATGGCTCAAAAAACTTTAAAAGATACTGGTATGAAAGATCCAGCCTGGTTATTAAAAGAAGCCACTCAGACATCTCCTTTAAGGGCAACTAGGATTCGTGATACATGGCAAACAGGAGCTACAAAACCGTATAACGAAGATGATGCATTATCTCTAATGGTGGAGAGTAACTTAAGTAAAAGTCAATACATGACAATCCGCCTACAGGCAAAAAGTAGAAACATCAATATATACCCTAGTTATCCCAAGGTTTTATGCGCTAAACAGAAGTGTTATCCATCTTTGGAATCATTTATTATTACAGAGTCACTAATGGAAATTAAATTGCAACCTCTTTTGGACCATACTGCAAGACGCATTATTTTGTCCGACAAAAATAGTTTTAAAACATTGACCTCGGAAAACAAAAGAAATGTTGTTATGTTGACCAAGTGGGGATTTGATGGTAGTAGTGGCCACAGTGAGTACAAGCAAGTCATGTCTGAGGAATTTCAAGATTGCGATATGTTTGTTAGATCATTAGTACCCATACAACTGACATGTGCAGCAACTGGAAATATTGTATGGAAAAATTTTAGACCAGCATCTACCCGGTATTGCAGGTCAATTAGAATTCAGTTTAAGAAAGAATCTCAAGATTTGTCAAGATCAGAACGTGCACATATTGAAGAACAAATTAATAATTTACATGTAACCCAATACAAAGATATTGTAATAAAACATGAAATGGTAATGACCATGGTTGATGGCAAAGAGTGCTGTGCTGTCACTAAAACATCTTCTGCTCGGAAATGTTATGTATGTAGAGCCAGCCCAAAAGAAATGAATGCTCTTGATATAGTTTTAAAGCGACATGTGAAGACAGAGTGTTTTGAGTTTGGATTATCCACCCTACACGCGTGGATTAGGTTCTTTGAATACCTACTTCATATCTCGTATAGGCTGGGTATTAAAAAATGGCAAGTACGTGGACAAGACAAAGATGAATTTAAAGCAAGAAAACAGGCAATTCAAAAACGTTTTAAATCAGAAATGGGCCTGATAGTTGACAAGGCGACACAGGGAGGTAGCGGTACATCAAATGATGGAAACACTTGCCAATTATCGATTGTCAGCCGATATATTAGGCATTGAGGAAGATGTAATTAGAAGATGTGGTGTTATTTTGAGGACTTTAGCGTCTGAATATAAAATAAATATTCATGCATTTGAAGAGTATGCTTTAAAAACAGCGACCCTGTTAACTGAAAAGTATCCCTGGTATTATATGCCTGCTAGCGTTCATAAAATATTAATCCATGGTCCATCAATCATTGAGCATGCTATAGTACCAATTGGTCTACTATCCGAAGAAGCTCAAGAGGCAAGAAACAAAGATTTAAGAAATTACCCCGTAAATTTTACAAGAAAGATTTCTAGACACACACAAATAAAGACTTGATATGTCGGCTTCTAGTAACCTCTGATCCATATTTTACGAGTTTAAGAGTAACACATAAAAAAACAGTTGGTCTTGATGATAACATGCTTTTACTTCTCGAACAAGACCAGTTCGTACAATCTTCCGATTCCACAGATTCCTCACAGGAAAAGAGTGACGATGGTGATTATGATGATGACGATGACAGTGCTCACTAATATTGTAAACATTACTTAATTCTTGTAAAACTTATATGTTCGTGTGTAATGTGCCCATGACCACTAGATTATCTGCATATGGATGTTGCATATTTATAATATGTATACTTGTCGAGCTACAATATGCATGACTAGCCCTTAAAAACGTTATGACTCCTTTCTGTTGCAAGTTTATTAGAGTAAATATATTAGAAATATTAGATGTAAATAACACCAAATTAATTGTATGTTCAAATTTAGTCGTATTTTTGTTATCTGACATTTTTTGTAAATATAGAATACGTGAATTTTTCATAAATGTCTGCGAATAAGGCTAAAAATGTAAAAATTACATTCTGAAATTAAAATTATTAACATTGTCTATTTTTGATCACTTTTGAGGCGTTTTGAACCACTGTGGCGAGCCAGCCGCATTAAAAAAAATGATTTCGTAAATTTCAAAGAGCCACAAATTTTTATTTCTGATCTTCACATTTTATTTCAAAACTAAATTAGATAAATCGGACAAAATATGGGACAGAGACTGACTCATGTAGTCAAACGAAAATATATTCAGCCCAAAAGAACTTTTATTGCTCAAAATTTAGACCTTTACTTCACAATTTGTCTATTTTTTCAGAATTTAGACTTTTTTAACTCTTCTCTACATTGGTCTTCTCTTTTAATATCTATTTTATTCCTAAAATTAGACTTTTGCCCCAACTCTTTCTTTCTTTTCAAAGCTCGACAATTTGTAAAAATGTTTACTTTTTTCTAATTCGACTTACTGGAAGATTAGACTTATTTCTCAAAAATTCATCTTTTGTTTATGTTTGAATAAAAAAAGTAAAAATTTGAAGTAATTGAAGACATTAGAATATTTTTTGAAGATTTCGCCCTCATTTTCAAAGTTTTCTTTTTTCGAAATTTAGATCTATTCTCAAATTTCACTTTTTTCCAAAATTACATTTTTTCGTCTTTGTTCTAAATTACGGCTTTTTCTAGAACTTTCAAGATTTCTTTTAAAATTCGTCCTTTTACCAAATTTCGACATTTTCCCCAAACTTGACTTTTAGTAAACATTTAAACTTTTATTTATTTCTACAAATTTGGACATGTTACGCAAAATTCAGTTTTTTTTGAAATTTCGACTTTTCAAATTCGATATTTTATTGTTTTTGCAAACTGCGATTTTTTTGAAAAAATGTATCTACATATTTTCAAAATGTTTAATTTAATTTTAAAATTTGACTTTCTCTGGGAAATTTCGACCTCCAACACTTCAACTCTTTTCTAGAAATTTTTATATTCCTTTCAAAATTCGTCCTTTTTCCAAATTCAGCCATTTTGCCTGAATATTGACTTTTACAAAACATTTAAACTGTTATGTATTTTCCACAAATTTGCATTTGGTTCGCAAAATTTGTTTTTTTTTTAATTTCGACTTAAAATTCCACTTTTTATTGTTTCTGTAAGCTGCGGTTTTTAAACGAATTCTTGAATTTTCAAAATATTTGACTGAATCTCAAAATTTGTTGTTTTTCTTAAAATTTGACCTTTCTCTAAAGTTCTACATTTTTCTCGAAACTAAAAGTTATATCAACATTGTCTTTTCTTTCGAAATTATTTACCAATTCCATTAAATTTCGAATTTATCTAACAATTGGGAGTTTTTTTAATTCGTCTTGTTCTCGAAATTTCAAATTTATTCTTAAAATTTAACTTTCTCTGGAAAAATGCAAATTATTTTTCTTCTGCTCTGAAAAACTTTGACTTTTTAAAAGTTCGACGATTTTTTCTAATCCTTCAATTTTTTACAACCGCTTTTTCACAAAATTTAAATTTGTCTAAAAATTACAGGTTTTAAATGTGTTCTGGGTTTCAATCCATTATCGAAATTCTACGTTTTTAAATTTTTTTTTTTAAACTTTTATCAAATTCATTTTTTTTAATTCTCTTTTTTTCAAAATTCGGTATTTTCTGGAGATTTCAACTTTTATTTCGAACCAAATTCCTCTATTTTCAAATCTCAAAATTTGATCTTTTTCTTAAAATTTGAATTTCTTTGGGAAATTTCGACCTTCTTTTAAAATTCAATACTTTTCTCGAAACTGGGGGTGTTATTGGCATTTTCTTTTCTTTCGAAATTATTTTACCAATTTTCTCAAAATTCGATGTATCTGAAAATTGAAGTTTCTTTTTAATTCGTCTTGTTCTCGAAATTTCTATTTATTCTCAAAATTTAACTTTCTTGGAAACATTGCAAAATTTTTATTTTCTTCTTCTCTGAAACACTTCGACTTCTGAAAAAGTTTGACAATTTTTTTTAAGCTTTTAATTAATTACAAATTTTCTTTTCGAAATTTAACAATTTTTCACAAAACTTAAATTTGTTTAAACATGTCAGGTTTTTAAATTTTATCTGCAAATTTCAATCTATTGTCAAAATTAGTCTTTTTAAAAATTTTGCGATTTTTCAGAACTTTTGACGAATTCATTTTTTTCGAAATCTCTCTTTTCCAAATTAAGGTTTTTGTGGAGTTTTCAAATTTCTATTTGCAAATCTCAAAATATGATTTATTTCTTGAAATTTGACTTTCTCTGGGAAATTTTTACTTTTTAATTTAACACTTTTCTTAAAACTGGAAGTTTTATCGACATTTTCTTTTCTTTCGAAATCACTTTACCAATTTTCTCAAAATTCGAATTTATCAGAAAATTTGGATGTTTCTAAATTGTCTTGTTCTCGAAATTTCAAGTTTCTTTTCGAAATTTAAATTTCTCTGGAAAATTGCAAATTTGTTGTCGAAATTTCGGGCTTTTCTTAAAATTTTGACTTTTTACATGAATTTTTCCTATAATTTGCCTTTTTTCTTTTTTCCGAAAAACTTCAACTTTTTTAAAGTTCGCCAAATTTTTTTAGGATTCCAGTTTACTTTTACAATTTCTTTTTTTGATATTTTACAGTTACTGAAAAAATTCAAATTTATCTAAAAATTTCAGGTTTTCAATTTATTTTCTAGTTTCGATCTATTGTCAAAATCAGACGTTTTTCTTTCAAAAATTTAACCATTTTTGAGGACTTTTGATAAATTTACTTTTTTCGAGATTTATTCCTTTTTCTCAATTTTTTTCGAAAAATTTTCCTTTTTCTCAATTTTTTCGAAGTCTTTTTCTTAATTTTTTGGAAATCTCTTTCTTTTTGTCAAAATACTGCTTTTTCTGGAAAGTTTAGCTTTTATTTCGAACTTTGATATTTGCTGCTTGTGTAAATTAATTTTTTTTGCCAAATTTATCTTTTTTTCAAGAAATTTTAAGACCTGCAGAAAATTTACAAATATAAAAGTAGTCATGAAAAATAATGTTTTTAGAAATTTCGAGTTTCCAAATTGGTCTTTTTCTAGAAATTTCAAAATTCATGTGTTTTTTTGAGAATCAATCAAAAATTTCGGAAAAATACTTCCTGAAATCATAACCTTTTTATCAAAATTTAAGCAAAACGTAAAAATTCCTAGAAAATTATTTTTAGAAATTTTGACTTGAGTCACTTGTTTTACATTTCTGCGTGTCTGTCCACTCTAGCTTTATTTTTTATTTTTTAGGGGAATTTAAAAAGCCGCATTTGCCTTTTCAAGAGCCGCATGCGGCTCGCGAGCCGCGGTTTGCTAACCCTTTGTCTAATGCAAACGCATCGTCAGGATAGTTGATATTAATGTCCAAGAGAAATGTATGGAATAAAGCGTCTAATCTAAAGGCACCGTAAGGCTTACTAAACATACCAAATGGAAAAAACAGGTGGTATTTGATCTTTTAAAAGAAGAGAAAACTCCCCCTAACAAAGCGCTCTTAATTCGTAACAAACTTTCTTATTAAACACTATTTTACGACTTCGTAGCTTAAAAAAAATAAAGTCTCTGGGCTTTTCCAGAGTGACCATTTCTGCTAAACTGTATTGGGCCCACTGTTGGACGTTCAGCTACCTATGATCCACTACACACATTTTAAAAGTTGCATTATTGTAACATAGGTCGTATTTTATTTACATGACACTTTGTAGCAGTTAAATAGATTTTACCTTTTAAGAGACACGTTTCGCAAAAGGCTTGGAAAACTGATTTTTTTTATAAATATAAACTGAAGCCAAAACGTAATTCTCATATTTCTGTTTTATGGCGAACTTTCATACAGATTTTGTTCTCTATGTAATGCCATTTGGGGATGAGTCCTCTTCATTTCTCACCCGTTTTATATCGTTTTACTCAAAAGTTTATCAATTTTTTTAATAGGATAGACTGCCTTTCCGAATTTGAACTTTTTTCTAAAATTTTTAACTTTTGAGTTATTTATTTTTTAAACTTGCAGATTTGGTAATTTTCCGGAAATTTTGGTTATTTTTGTTTACTTAAGTTTTAATTTTAGTCTTCCATTGTTGATCTTTATCGTAATTTGTAAGAAATTATATGCATTCTTTTTTTTTTTCTTTAATGCAATGACGAAGTTCGAAAAGTAGAATTTTTTCTGAAGTTCTAATTACACAATTTTTTTATTTTAACTTGTAAATTGTGTAAGTAATTCAAGACGAGTCAATATTGACCTCAAAGTTAAAAATGAAATTCCAATGTTTATAATCATTTTTTTTAGTTTTGGTTTTTTTGAAATTTTAATTTATATCTTCTCGATATATCGAATTTATAGAAATTTCTGACGTGTCGACCTCACATTTTCTATTTTTTACTTTTCCGACATATCAATTTATTTCAGAAATTCGGAAACAAGCATTTCCTATTTTTAATCTAATTTCAAATGGTACTAACAATGTTTTATAGATTTACCTTTTTTTTTTAGAAATTTCACCTTTTGTCTAGCAATTTATTTCTGTAAATTCAAAGTTCATCTCAAAATTTCCACACTAAATCTCAGTGATAAAACATAGATTTCAAAATTTGAGCTTTATTTTCGTAAGTTTGCTTATTTGCATATGCAAATGCATATCTAACCCATTTTCACTGATTACTAAATATTTCACCTAAAATCTAATGATGATGCACATTTTTGCTATATTTACGATATTTTTCCATGGTTACTTAATGGTCTTACTGAGCACCATATGGGACGTTTACTCTCCTTGGTTAAAGCAGTCGGTCGAAAATTTATGTGGAACTAGAGTGTACCATTTCTTCTTCAAAATTATTCTTTGTTTACAAAATTTGTCTTTTAAAACTTCGAATTTATTATTAAAATGTGACTTTTTTTTATCAAAATTGCTCTCCTGAAAATTTCCAATTTCTACCTCAAAATTTTTCCTTTTTTTCCTTCAAAGTTTCCATTTTTCAAGTTCCTTTATTGAAAACTTTCACTATTTTAAAATCCTCATTTCGGCAAATTTTATTATCAAAATTTGCTTTCTCGTCAAACTTTGGTCGATCATAAAAAAGTAAAATTTTGAAAGGGTTTTTTTTTGGATTTGTAAATTTTTACGTAGCAAATTTTCTTTGCAAATTTCAAGATTTTCGAGATTTGTTTTTAAATTCAATTTTCTGAAAATTCCAACTTGTTTCTCAAAATGTATCTGACTTCAGAGGTCAAGAAAATTATTTAATCGAAAAATTTCGTTTTTTTCTCAAAATTTGTCTATTCTTTTTCCAAAATTTAACAAAATTGCAGTCTCTGAGATATTTTGAATTTTTACTAAAATTCAACTTTTTCTTTGAAATTTTGATCATTTGCTCGTAATTTTTATCTTTTTGCTGATTTTTTTTTCTTGATTCATTTTTGTTTAACTCAATTTTATTCCTGGAAATGCTTTTTTTCTCAATATTTGGATTTTTTGAAATTCTTTTATTTTTATTAATAAATATTTTCAAAATTTGAGTTTTTATGCAAAATTATAATTTTTTCTCGGAATTTGGCTTTTTCCCAAATTTTTTTTTTTAAATTCGTCATTTTTTTATGTTGCTTTTATTAATAAAATTTTATTTTTTCTTAAAATTTGATTTCCTTTTCAGATTTTCTTTTTCAGTTCCAAGATTTTTCTCGAAATCCCGTTATTTTTTGTAACATTTTTGAAATTTTCCACTTGCTAGCATCAAAACTTTTTCTCGAAATGTTTATGTTTATCTCACAATTCGGTATTTAATATTTATGAAACTGAAGACTGTTTCTTCAAAATTGGTTTTCTTTTTCTTCGAAATTTTGATCTTTCGAAATTTCAAAATTTCGATCTTTCGAAATTTCAAAATTTCCATTTTTTTTAATTCGTCTTTCTCTGGAAATTTTGACTTTTTTCAAAATCTCTTTTTTGAAATTTCAACTTTTATGTCAACATCATATGGTCATAGAAATCTCAACTTTTTTTTCGAAATTCGTCTTTTTTTCAAAATTTTGATTTTCTGTTTAAAATTTGTCTTTTTCATAGACAACTATTCTAAAAATTCAACTATATTTTTCAAAATTTAATTTTCTGTTGCAAATTTTTATTGTTTTTTCGAAATGTTTGTTCAAAATACGTCTTTTTTGGTGGAACGGACTGGTCCTTGGTTATCTTCAAAAGTTGCGCGTTAGAGCAACGTTTGTTGTGTTTTTTAATCTTTCTTGGTTTCAGGGGACAAGTTCTGTATTTCAATTTTTCAAAATACGTCTTTTTCGGGGTTTTTCGATTTGTTTTTTCTTTTTTAAAGCACTTTATTCCAAAAATCAACTTTTGGTTAAAATTGATTTTCTTTGGAAAATTTCGGATTTTCGACCGAGGAAATTTCGAGGTTTTTTTTCTCGACATTTCACCTTTTTTTCTAAATTCCATTATTTTGGATTTTTTTCAAGGAATTTCGATCTTTTAGAATCTGAATATCTAGAAATCTTGACTGAATGCCTAAAGTTTCTGAAAATTCATCTTTTGCTTGAAATGTTGATCTTTTCTCTTAATGCTTAAAGTAAGTGTTTTCCCTAAAATATTACTTTTTGGTCTTTTCATTAAGATGTTTTGGAATCTGTTCACCTTTTTTAAATAATATTTTTAATGGAAAAACTCGAAGTTTAAAAAAATGTAACAATTCGGAAAGATTATAAATTTTATATTTTGACAAAAATAAGATTTTTAAAAAATGTTGTAATTAAATCAAATATTTTTAAACAATCAAAATTCTTAAAAAGGCAAAATTTTAAACAAAGGAAAATTTTCAAAAAATGTTAAGATTCCAAAAACGATTTAAATTTTCAAATAAAGATAGAAATTTAAAAAAAAAATCAATGTTTGGGAAAGTTAAATACGATGTATATAACGATATGATATACGGTTTGTTCATGTAAATTTTTCAAATGTTTTAATTTTGAGATATCCAAATCGGGAAAAAAACATGGAATAGGAAATTTCAGAAATCCGAAATTTTCAGTCACAATCTCGAAAAAGTCGAAATTTTAAGGTCTCTTTTTGGAATAAAATGAGAAAATTTTCAGAAACCTTTGAAATATTCAAAAAAATAAAAATTAAAAAAAACAACATTTTTCAAAGTCTACATTTTGGAAAAAGGTCAAAATTTCCGAAAAAGCCAATTCATTCTAAAATGTGTGTAACTTTTCTTTAAAAATTTTAAGAAAAACGAATACATTCGCAAAAAAAGGAAAAAAGAGTATTTTTTGCATAAACTTAACTTTTTTTGAAGTGTTCACTCCTTTACTCGAAACTTTTATTTTATTTTACTTAAAATTTCGACCTTGATTTCCATTCCATTTATAGAATGATTCTAGGACATTTGAGTTTAAAAATTTTAAAGGCGAACTCAAATTTTTAGAAAAAGGTTCAAATTTTGAGAAGAACAACAAATTTCAACAGAAAATTTTAAATTTTATGCAATACGAAACTTTTAAATTTGTACCAGAAATTTGTCAAAACTAGAAACAAAGGCTATATATAGGACGATAAGCATAGTGAATCGGCCCCAGAAAGTCGTCTGGATCATTTTTTTAAAATGTATTACTACAAATAAGATTTTTTGATCCTGCAAGTCTTAGATCTCTATCTAGTTTAGTTTTTTAAGAAATCGAAAAAATTCTAAAAAAAAATCGAAAAATAGAAAGCATTTTTTTCTCAAAAACGACTTAACCAATTTAAATAACATTTAAAAACGTTATAGAAATATACATAGATTATATTCCAAAAAATTTACAGTCTCTAATCATCATGTTATTTAGGAAAAACGGTAAATTTTTTTCAAAATCATTTTTTTTCAAAATTATTTTTTTTATTATAACGTTCTAGAACAATTTTAAAACTAGTTTCTGTTTATGTTTTTTTTAATGTAAAATAACCTTGCAAATTTCGAAACTGATCAAAAAGGTACGCCATATTGAAAAAAAATAAAAACGGATTTTTTCATTAAAAAATTGATTTATATTTCAATTTCAGGAATATTGGGCTCATCTCAGAGTGTATATTCCTACTAATAGAATAATTTAATTCTGCAAGTTTCAGCGTTTAATTAATTTTTTTCTCAAATCGCATAAAACCGGTTTCAATGAAATTTTAAAATATTAGAGGGGTAAATGAATGCTTTACTCAAAAAAAAACTATTCTTTATAACCTTGAAATAGAAAATTTGTCCCCTGAAATCAAGAAAGATTAAAAAACACAACAAAGGTTGCTTTAACGCGTTTCGACAGCCAGTGTCTCTCTGAAGATGATAGCTTGGCTGTCGAAACGCTTTAGAACAACCTTTGCTGTGTTTTTAATTTTTCTTGGTCTCAGGGGACAAGTTTTGTATTTCAGTTTTTAAAGATAATCATGAACCAGTCTGTTCCACCCTTTATAACCTTAATAATAATTATTAGAGACGTTCTAGGGCAGTTTTAAAGTTAACTTTCTTAAAGTGTTTTATATATCTCTATAATATTTCCAAATTTCACTGAAATCGGTTTTATGTGGTTTTTGAGAAAAAAAATTTCCTATTTTCCAATTTTTTCAAAAAATAAAATGAATAGAATTCTGCAACGTTCAGGATCAAACTATTACATTAACAAAAATCTACTCTTTAGAGATGATTCCAATACTCCTGAAATTAAAATAAATCAATTTTTAAATGAAAAAATGGTTTTATTTTTTTTCAATATGGCGTACCTTCTTGATTAGTTTCAGAATTTGCAAGGTTATTTAACATCAAACAAGACATTAAAAAAAGTTTATTTAAAAATTGTTTTAGAACGTTATCATAAAGAAAAAAAAATAATTTAAAAAAAATTGCCCGTTTCTCCTAAATAACACGAAGATTTTGGGTTGTTATTTTTTAAATATAGCCTTTATACATCTCTTATAATATGTCCACATTTTATTTAAATCGCTTAAGTAGTTTTTGAGAAAAAAATATTTTTCTGTTTTTCGGTTTTTTTGTTTTTTTTTTCAAAAACCAAATCAGAGGTCTAAAACTTGCAAAATTAAAATATTTTATTAGTTGCAGTACACCTTTAAAATAAGATCCAGATATCCTTCATGGGCCGAATCACTGTACTGTCCTATATCGTCCTATGGCCTTTAGTTAAACTTTCAAAAATTCAAAATTTATACAAATTAGAAGCAAACCTATTTAAATTAAAAACAAATTTCACACTAGAAACAAACTTATTCAAATTTATAGCAAATTTGTTCAAATTGAAATGAAACCTATTCATAAAACAAGCAAATTTGGTAAAATTACAGCATTTTTATTTAAAGTTGCATATTTTGACACTTTGCGTGCATATTTTGAGCATTTTGCTTGCATATTTGCATGCACATTTCAAGCTTTTAATGTTGCATATAATCCGGTCTCTACTTATGATCGTGAAAAAATATGAATGCGCGGTGAGTCAGGATAAATAAATACAAAAAGATTCAAACAAAGTAACCAACACTTTCAATAACTTTTAAACAATCCGTATAATCAGTAACAATTTAACACAAGTACTAAAGGTAAATAACTAAAGATATGAATTGTTTTGTGATGTATGGTCTCAATAGCACTTACAATGAAATGACGAAATTTTGAGGGATGTGAGCGAGAAAGCGAAACTCAAACAAAGATCGGGGAATCCCCAGTTCATAGACAAACTTTCTTATAAGCGACTCACTCACTCGAGTCACACGCGCCAAGTTTAAATAAGCGAAAGGTTAAAGCGTAAAACTAGGAGTTATGTTTTGTTGTTATTTCAGGTTCAGGAAAATGACGCGTGTTGCCAATATTTTTTTGGTTTTTATTTAATTTAAACATAAGCGGGGACTTTAAGTCTGGTGGCATCGCATTTAAAGAGGCCTCGCGATGCCCCTGCTGGCAGTACTGGCAATATCAACATTTTCACATTAGAAAATATGTTTAATGGTAAAAACAAATCCTAATATTTATTATTGTGAACTCAATTTTATTTAAATTGACAATTATCGATTCACATAAGTAACCTAGACTTTAGTCTGAAGAGGGAAATTGGGGAATTTGGAAATTGATAAATATTCTTGGGTCCTTCTGTACTTGATACTGGTTAAAGCAACTGATTGTTGGCAAAAGCTTTATAGTAATCTTAACTGTCATCATCATATATTTTCTTTCGGAGATGTTAATTATAACAATGACGCATTTTATATGTGGCTTCATTCAAATTTTATATTTTGTTCAGGTATAATATCATTTACCTTCAATTTTTTTTTCGCAATAATTTGTTTTTTTTAGATCATGCAACCGAAGACTTAATCATCGAATTACAAATAAAATTTAATACCCATTTTCACCTCCTGAGGCACTGAATTTCGAAAAAGATTTTAACATCAAAATATAACTAAAGCTATGAGAAAAATTTAACTAATAAGAAGTAAATGGAGGTAACCAGTATGTTGAATTTTGTATTGTTTGTTAAAAAGATTCTGGAGTAAAATTCTGTTTTAAAATTAAAGACTAACTTTCAACTCTTAGATATACTTTTGTGTTCGTTAAATTGTATCTCCTAACAATATTAAAAATATTTTAATTTAATTTTTATTAGTGCATACTTACACAGTAATATAAAAATATTGTGCCAATAACATGCGAAATATGTTCATTACTAACTCACGACACGGTAAAATAATAAAAGAGCTCTACTATTCACAATATTATTAATCACTTCCATTGATAAAATAATTTATTATTAAGCACGCGGTTATTGTCTGTTGACATAATCTGTTCGTACAATCGCCGTTTCAGTATAAAACTTAGAAGGAAGATATCAGAACAAAACTACAATAAAATAAATGGAAGTGCTTCCAACGTAACATCAATTTGTGTTGTAGATGCCAGAAAAGAAAAATGGTTTTTACTTATTTTTATTATAATGTGCACTTCTCAGCAGAATATTTCAGTAGGTCTACTCCATCAGTTTGTACAAAGTTGCATTACATCCTTACTAATACATTAATGCAAAAGTGTCGTTGTCTGTTTGTTTGTCCACTTATCACGGCTCAATTACTAAAGCAATTTTGACGAAAATTAGTATCAACATTCCTTACGATGTAGAATAGTTGATAGACTACTTTTTACCCCAAACTTAACAAAGCTTTTATAACCTTTATCTTCTTCTCTTCTTGTTCACTTTAGGGTTTAGGCATTATCCATGTTACGATACTCATCTTTTTCTTGGCCCACCAATTCTTCTACTACCGGACCATCTGGCTAAGGGAGACAACCCCAACCGAAAAAGCTAGTCCTTACCAGACATTAAGGTTGAGCAGGTGGCTAGTAACCAGCTCTCGTAAAAGTTTAATAAATACTTGCACTACCCCAAAGGCCTCGGAAACTAATAACCTTCATAAGTTAAGAGTCATTACCTTTACATACAGTATAAACAATCACAGAGAAAGTTAAGAATGTCAACTATGTAAGCTTTATATTAAAAACAAGTAGCAAATGAAGGCTATTTCTGGAATTGCAGTGGACTTGTAAGCAACAAGTACAAACTAGATGTTTTCGCAAAGAAAAACGACTTGGACGTGCTAATGCTCAGCGAAACCAATTTGAGAAGCACGATCAAGGATCCCAAAATGCGAGGTTGTGTTCCTCATTGCAGAGACGGAGAAATAGACCCAGGAGAAGATACGGCTATCTATATAAGTAGAAACCTAATCCATTTTGCTGCAGGCATACTGGAGTTGGACAGGCTGGAAGGAACAGGAATAATAGTACAAATGGCGCAGGGACCTCTGATGCTGCTGTCTTATTATTCTAAATCCAACACTCTCATAGAGACAAATTTGGCGCGCATGTTTTAAATAGACAATAACAATGTTGTAGTAGCCGGACGCTTTAATGCCAAAAACGTCGAGTGGGGCAGCCAAAGAAACAACCAAAATAGCAAGACAATTCAAAGGTTCATTGATTAATTACACAAAACGAAATCAATATAATGGCTTCACCAGAACCAACACCACAGGAGTGCCAGACATCCTGGATGTAGCACTGATGTAGGATGTTCAATACACTGTTTAGTTGACATCAGTCAATGAGCTCAGCTTGAATCACAACCCACACACAAACAAACTGGACAATGTTCAGAAAGTGTCTAGCAGCAAACTGGTAAGAGCCTGGAGAGATCATCACAAACGATGACATCAACTCGGCGGTGAAAAGGCTCGAAAACACCATAACAGATTCCATTCTGGCAGCGATCAAAACTTTCCGGTGCAAGAAAGGAAGGGAACCACTACAAAATTAGTTGGTGAAGTTGATCAGGAAAAAAAATCGTGTCAGGAAGAGGGCAAGATTGACCAGTATGCAAGCAAATAAGGCGAAAGTCAACAGACTCATCCACGAGTTCAGGTATGAACTTAAAGAGCACAAGATTTTTAAATTTCGAGAATACCTAAGAAGCTGTAACCTCAAAAACTCCCCTGACCTCTGGCGAGCAGCCAAAGTCTTAAGAAGGGATAGAAAACTCATGCCTTCGATTCACGGACCTTAAGGGATGGCTTATTCAGATTTGGATAGAGCCTCAGCATTCGCTGAGACCTTTGAAAGACACTGCGAGGCTACTCTTGAGGGAATGAACCTTAACTTCGTAAAGAGAGTGGAACAAGAGGTCCAAGATATTCAGGAGAAAGAGCCAGACGTAGAAGACGTCATCAGATCAACTGACACAGAAGAACTCCAAGCTTTCTGCATAAGCTGTCAAATAGTTTATAGACATAGTAAATTCAATGTTTAAAAATCGGTATTTTCCCCACAGGGTGGAAGTCTGCAAGCGTTATCTTCATTCCTTAGTCAGGTAAGGCAAGGAATTTTTCCCAAAATTACAGACCAAGAAGTCTCTTATCCAACATTGGTAAGGTGGCGGAGAGGATTTTAAAGAAGCGTCTGCAGAACATCATCAGCGATCGTGACAACATTCCTAAAAACAATTTGGGTTCCAAAAAATGCACTCTACCTCGAACCAGTTGCTGCGAGTGGTTGAAAAAACTACGCTCAGCATGAATTGGAATCAGGTAGTAGGTGCAATTTTCTTCGATATCTCCAAAACATTTTACACAGTTTGACACCAAGGATTAGTCTACAAGATGCATCACTTCGGAATGCTTCTAACGATGGTTCAAATGGAAAGCTAGTACCTGCACCAGCGATCATTTAGAGCGAAGGTGGAGCAGGAACTATCTAACCAGCATAGGTTGAGGTATGGCGTAACTCAAGGTTCTGCCTTGTCACCGCTCCTATACTATCTATTCACAGCAGACATTCCAAGAACGGACCAGAAGACATTAGCAACCCATGCAGACAACACAGCGTTATTGGCAAATTCTTTGAGTCCAGAATTGGTCACCAGACGACTAAAGACAGCTACATATGAACTTCTAGAATACTTTAATAAATGTAGAGTCAAAGTCAACGCAGACAAGATCCAAGCAGTTTTTTTCACCAGAAGAAGACTTCAACCATATGGACATATTCAGGTCTATGGACAAAACGCCGACTGGAGACTTTAGGCAAAGTATCTAGGAGTAATAGTTGACAAAAGACTAACATTTTAGACTCACACTGATTATGCAGTGTCGAAAGCCGGAGTTTTAAAGGGACTACTGCGAGCAATGATTGGTAGAAATAGCAAACTGTCCATAGGGCTCCAAGTTTTGCTTTACACATCAATCATAAGACCCGCGATGACCTTCGCATCTGTAACTTGGTCACAGGTTGCCTATAACCAGATGAAGGATCTTGAAGAACGTCTTTCTAAAACAAACCTTGGATGCTCCATGATTTGCTAGGAATGATCAATTTCATAAAGAAGTCGAACTGTCTAAGGTAACAGATTTCCTCAGGGGGTAAATTCTAGGACAATGTTGAAAGCGGAAACGCATCCCAACGAATTAGTTCGACAGGCTGTGGATTACGATCTGGAAATCCCAATCAAAATCAGAAGACCGAGGATGGTTCTCAAAGTTGTAACGGCGATCGACTTCCATTAGGAAAAATGTTTGTGTTTTGTTTGTTTCAGGCAAAATAGTTTACGTTAGTGCTCCAGTGCTAATATTCTATTTCAACGGAGGGATTGGGGGCCAAGGGCCTGGCCCGAAGAATCAGGGGTTTTAGTCGGTACCCACGTACTGGAATTCTGGGTTATCTTCCCAGATGTCCGTAAAGGATTTCTCCTGCTTAACAAAAAAAAAAATTAAAAGCGGTTCCTCTCTTCTAAATTTCTCAAAAACTATTAATATAAAAGTAGGTATCTCTATTATCGATTTTAATAATATTACATTACCGCCTTAAAATTTGAACTGAAAATTAATTTCAAATTTCATTTAAATGTAAAATTGTTTTGAAACTTCTTGCATTGCAGTTATTTCTGGAAGCTTGCCAACAAAGTCACTAGTAACAGCTAGTACATTACATATTTATAAACAACCTACGTGTTACTGTCATGTTTTTGCATCTAGCGAGAACGAGATCGTTCCTAATAAGAAATAGTTGACCAAATGCAAGCCGTATATTTGAGCAATCGGTGTTTCTAGTGTCCAGGGGTAGGTATTCAAGTTGTTCGCCGCAAAAGGGCCTCCAAGGTCACCTGATTTGATCCCACTCGAATTTTTGTTGTGGGATTAACTTAAAAATCGTATGTATACAAAGCGAGACGATAATGTAAATAACCTAAAAAAATGTAGACAGTTCGAGAAGAAAATGAGATGGCAAAACTATCTTAAAAAATATTTATACCGTCTTAAAATGAGCAGAGAAATGTATTGAAAAACGACGAGACATTCTTAGCAACTTCTGAAAGCGAAATTAGCGATCTTAAAAAGATACATTTTTATTAGGATTAAATAATAAATAATGTTTCCTGTTTGTTAATACTTTCCTTAATATCCCTAAGATACACATGTTGTTGCGCGTTATCGGTTCGAATCATGAATACGCCGTGAATTTTACCCACTTTATTTCCAACTGATTCCGGAACACAACAATTGTAATTCACTAACACTGTTTAATTAAGTAACTTATTCATTGATTTCTAACAACCAACTAACTAATCAAGCGACTAACTAACTGAGGAAAAGCCGACCGGACCCCCTATATAGTATATATAGATCCCCATTCGAAAATATCCAGCAGATAAGGCTTATCGTTTGCCGAAATTTCTGGAGCGCTTATCTGCCGTTTCATTTATTATCGCGGCCGCTTCCCTCTATCAAATTTTCAAGAAAATTTCCCTAACTAAAGTTTACAATTACATTTCGTTACACT
This sequence comes from Dastarcus helophoroides, assembly GCA_028583605.1. Taxonomy (NCBI): domain Eukaryota; kingdom Metazoa; phylum Arthropoda; class Insecta; order Coleoptera; family Bothrideridae; genus Dastarcus; species Dastarcus helophoroides. Next base: position 30,007,864 of record CM053328.1, read on the forward strand.
ATTAACCTGTTGACACTTGGTTTCATAGTCTACTAAGTCAATTTCACATTAATTTTCGATTCATTATGATGTACGTTTAGGTCCTCATAACTCGGTTATTATTCTTCTTAGCATGATAATTATTTTTACTCTAAATTCCTATTGGCTTTCATAAAAACATAAAATATACAGGGTGTTCTAAGTAAAAAGGAGTACATTGTCAAAAATCTCAAAAACGCGATGATCACTTGTTTTTCCCATAACATCATTTTATTCAGCGCCAAAAACATGTACTAGTTTGCTTATTTAACCAATTTTGTATCTTTAATAATAATAAAGTTGGCAATGGTGGAAGCTTCATTAAGGATCACCTCGTATACCACATTTAAAAAATAATAGCTGCAATAAGAAAATCTCTCGAAACTGTCTTGATTCTATAAATAAGTACACGTTTAATTCATACTTTTATTTGAAGAAGTATTGTTGATCGAAAACGTAAAAATTGACTGTTTGACTAAACATTCATTAATAATTTTCTGCCAGCTTACTTTGGAATAATTACCCTCTTATTCTTGTTTGAGTTATTCGCAGTACAATGGCGGCAAAACAGACTCCCTAGCAGCTCTAAAGTGCGTAATTATTAAATTACTCTGCACCTTGCCTCCTGTGCCCTCTTTTCCTTTTGCAAATTAAGTTACAACGAGCTAAACTTTAAGCCTTTGATGTGAATAATAGCAGATATGCGTATTACACCTGGAAAATGTAATGTCTTGATGTATAATTTAGGTAAAAATACTGCTGATAGAAAAACTTTTTTAATAATTTTTTGGCACTATTACTATTTGTTGTGAACAAATGTAATCTTAAAAAATTCAAAGGACAGCAAACTCCCCAACTGACTATATTTTTTTTTCGTTCGTTCAAATTTTGTAAAAAAAGTCTTTTTCAAAAATGCCTTTCCCGAAAATTTTATTTTATTATGTAAATTTTGACATAAGAGTATCTATGCCTTTCTTTTGACATTAGAAAAAATGTTAGATTTCCCAAGAAATACTTTCCTTGATATTTCCAAAAAAAAACCATTTTCCCAGAATTATCGCCGATTTGAATAAAATTCTGGCCTAATTTTAAGAAAATAAAATAATTTTAAGAAAGAAAAAATCTTTAGAAGAAGAATTCCTACAAAAGAGGCAAATTTATCAAATCTTTCATATTTTTCACTTTTTTTAGGTTTGATATACTTAATCCTAAAAGTTAAAGAAAAAATATAAAATTCCCAAGAAAACGTTTTGTTCTGTTTTATGTTTCATGTTTTTAAAGTACCGCGAGTAGGATGCGGAAACAAGGTTAGATGGCGATGAACCGCCTTCTTAAACAAGGATACATGGCGATGAACCGCCTTCCTGAACAAGGATAGGTTAATTTTTGGGGAAAATTTCTTTCGGTAACGAGTTCCATAGCTTGGAAAATTTATAGAAAAACGAGCCTCCGTAGACAGGAGTCCTCACTGTATCAAGCTGAACCGCAGCACCGCACAGGAATTTGCTGTCTCCGACTGTCTTGTATGCCTCAATAACCTTGCCCTTGGAGGATCAATCCTATTAGTTCCTGTAAGCATCTCTCATAAAAGTACTTGTAGAAAAGAGGTGCATCACCAACCATCCTCCTGTGGTCTAGTGTTTCGAGAGAATCGTTCAAATTCTCGTCATCAATTAGGCGCTCTCCTTTGAATTGAATCCAAAAGAGCTAACGGCGTTTTGGTGCTAAACTCCAAACATGAGAACAGTATTCTGGTGTTGGCCTAACTTGAACTGTGCATAATGTAAATTGCTGATGAGAGGCGGACTTGGCAATGATCGTCCCAAGAGAAGTTACTGCTCGCATTCATTCCTAGAATAGACTGATTAGATCCCATAGGGAGAATTTTACCGTCCATGAGTATGTTTGTTGTCCCTTGATCTTTTCTTAGAGAAATCCATGGCCTGAGTTTTAAAGGCGTTAAAGTTGACTAGATTTGTCTTACTTCATTCCAGAATAATTTCGAGATCCCGATTAATCATCTGTATCTGCTCTTCCCTTGGTCGATCTAAAGCAGCGACGGGTAATGGTTTGTCGGAGAAAAAAGATGACACCAGGCTACTATTATCTGCCTTTTGTATATCGGATTGGACGTTGTCTGAAAATGTCTTCAGGTATCGAAGGACCAACCTTACGAAAAATAGAAAGTTCCCCGTTTCAAGAATCAAAGTTGAAACTTTTAGCAAACATGCTAGCAGGTCAAGTTTTTCCTTGGAAGTAGTCGCAATATTGTTGTTGTCATCGAGTAAAAGTAGCAAATTTGAAGATGTCAATTTTTTTCCAACTGATTTTACAAATCCCCAAAAGGACCTGATACCGTTTGGACAGTTGATAACTCTCTGGCGCATTTTACAATCGAAATTACGTGGTGGTCCGAGTCTCGACTTAGGGATTATTTCTCCAACGACCATATGCGCGATTTTTGCAGGAGACAACCCAAATACGTTTTTTGCTGAACCAAGGTTTACTAGAGGCAGTCTTCTTATAAGAATGGAAAATTGAGGATTCCATACCAACCAGGATAGTTTCAGTGATGGATTCGGCGACTGAGGAAGGTTTGTATGAGTTAATGCAGATTTCTTGCCATAGGAAAGATGCAAAGAAGTCCCTTAATTTTGTCCAGTTTGTAAAGGTAAAGTGCCAAACTCTACGGGGCTGTGTCTGAGAGGGAAGGTGGTATATGAAGCAAGCGAGAGGCTGCTACAAGCTTGTGATCGGAATTTCCAAGCGGTGATGTCACAATGATTTTATACGAATTTGAAGAATTTGTAAGGAAATGATCGAGTAGATTAGGTTGAATGAGTATCTACATCAAGAATTCTAATAGGTTCCTCGACCAATTGCGATAGGCAACAAGTGATGGCGAAAGCCTCTGCCATCCTACCCGAGCCGTCATTTCGGGAAGAAAACCTTAACCAGTGGATGTTGTGTACTTTGAAGTCACCGAGAAAGACAACCTGAGCGTTGGATAATTCATCTGTAGGTGATCTGAGTTTGCGGGAGATAAAAGAAGAGCTGTCTGTATGAGAAATTGTTTGGAGACAGATAATGCTATTTTTATTTTTGGTGGAACGGACTGATCCTTGGTTATCTTCAAAAATTGAAATACAAATCTTGTCTCTTGAAACGAAGAAAGATTTTTTCTAAATCTTTCCCGATTTCAGAGGACAAAATTTGTAGTTCAATTTTTCAGATAAAGTGAACAAATGAATATTACTTCGCTTTTAAAATTGGAATTTTGAAAACTTTCTTGTAGTTATTATGTGTTGTGTAATATTTTCCAAATGAATGATAATTTCACTGTACTGCCGATTTATCTTTTTGAAAGCAGTAAATTTACGATACAATAATTGAATATTAATCATCTAGTGTTGGGTATAAGCGCCACGATAACTTCTTGAATGGCGCAATTTATGCTTTAGATAATCGCGGATGAAAGAATTAATCGTGGCGTGGAAACAGACTTCGAGTTAAAGAGGGCACTGATTTATAAAGAACGAACGGGAAGTAAAAGGGAAAGAGAAGTAAATTAAAATATTTGTTATCATAAGTATAAGGCACGATTTCCAGATTTAACTAACGCGCAATATTGTTTCCGTATTATAACAGATTCATTTTCTGGATTTGAGCCAGTTGAAACTTTCCAACAATTAAATACATTTTTCGTCTTACCTAAGAAGGAGCGTTCCATCTGATCCTCGTTCGGGTCCATAACTTCCTGAACCGCACAGCCTGCTAACGGCACTTTTTCTTCGCATATCCAAGGCCACGGTGTCATCTCTACTAAAGGACAGTCTTGATGGATGAAAACGGGCGGAAAAACTGGCTCTCGATTGTCCTGGAGATACAGCTTCGTCTAAAACAATTTTACACCAGTAAATTACACTTCTACATCTCCTTCGAAGCATATTAACTTTTTCTATTGAAATTCTTGAAATTTTGAGGTTGTCTGGAAGCACAACAGTTAAACATTCGAAAAAAAAATAACGAAAACTTCAATGTTATACATAAAATTAAATAAAAAAAGCTTTACATTTCACTAGCCGACTTTGTAAAGCTAATAAAGAAATTTTAATTTTGATCTCGAAATTTTAGCTTTTATCTCGACATTTAGAATTTCATTTAAATTTTTGATTTAAACTAGTTCAAAAAATTAGAATTTTGGCCAAGCTCAGATTTATAAAACGAATTTGATATTTTAGAAAAAAGGATACTTTCCAAAAATCTGAAAAGTTTCCAAAATGAGTCAAAACTGAAAGAAAAAAATTGAAGTCTAAAATCTAAGCAGTAAATTTTCAGAAAAATGTAGACATTTTGAGAAACCACGTCAAAATTTTAAAAAATTCCAAATATTGAGTTTTATGTTGAAAATTTGAGAAAAAAAAGTAAAAATTTCAGGTTTAAAAACAGAATTTTAGAAAGAAGTTTTTAATGTTTTGAGTGTGTATTCATAATTCATCGAATTAAAATAGAAATTTCAACTTAAAAATATTAATATTAAAAGTTTTAAGTTACAAAAAACGTCTAAAATTTAAAATGGATGTTTGGTCAACGTGGCTCATCCTTAATCTCCATCCAATAGTTTTTTCGAATCTTAATATAAATTCTGACAATCATAACTTTACTGAACACTTAATGTTGGTTTATTTAAGTAATTGGTCTTATTTAATATTGAAATAATTTGAGCTTAGAAGGGTTTTCTAAGTGGAATTATCAGAAGGTCGCATATTGGGGAAAGAATTTAATATCGAGTCAAGTGCCAAGCACTTCTTCAAGCTCCATTGAAATTCCTCGAACTCAGGGACAAAAGCTGTAATGGCTCAAGCGTAACATTGTGGTTTTAAAATAAAACAATTGTACTTTTGAAAGTCAAATGCTCTATTCGATTGCTCCAACCGAGATTAAAAGAAATTTAAGCACCAATCAGTTTCCAAGTAGTTCATTTAAATTCAGTGGATCTTTTCATTTCCCCCAAAACACCTTGTGTCATCGTTTAATTGCTGAATTAAACCCTCTAATTCTACACGGATTCCTTCGCTCATCTTTTGTTAAGGTTGGATGAGTAAATAATTTTAACACAGTTTGGCTTTACTTTAAAATGTACTGGGTAAACATTGTACGAATTGTACGAATTCTCGTATAATATGACAAAGTGAGGTCAAAGGGGCTGTGTACCTATGATGAATTTCTTCTTACAGATACGTTAACTATAAATACCCAATTTGTATGTAAATCTGATATATTTACTTAATCCGAAATAGTATTTGTTATCAAACATATCAGAAAGTGGCAATCAATAGCTAATACTTCCCTATAATCAGAGGGTCTATTTTAAAAGTCAGAGTCCGTTGTCACCTGACTCTGTAGTCACGGGTACCAAGCACACAACCCTGCAAAGTCTATTTTGAAATCCTCAACGGAATTCCACAACTAGGAAAAGGGACAGATGAGCACTTTCTGAAAAAAATACTACATGCCAAAGGTAAGCGAAAATATGTCTACAGACAAGACAAAAAAGCTCATTGATCTACCCAAGAACGATTCGAGGTTAATCACTGATTCTCTTATTGGTCATTGCCCCTAAAATACCACCTCAGGAAAATGGGTAAAAATGATAACAGTTTACGCAGTTTCGGCCATTTCTCGAACGAGACAGCGGGGCACATATCGTGCAGCTGCGCCTCATTGATCCTGGGCAGAATGAAATATTTTGGAAGGATGGAAATAATACCTTCTAAAGCTGGCAATTTAGCTCCAAGGAACATCTCAGACGCTGGCAGTGGCTCACTACACATCGATAGAAACTATTGACAATGTCGATGTATTGATAGTTCTTAACAAGCAACGTTCGACATTTGATAAAATTGTTTAACTTTAGCGGAAAATTTTGAGAAAAAAAAAACGATATTCAATATTGTGTCTGAAATGGATATGAAATAAACAAAAGTCGAATTTCATTCCTGCTGATTGGCATTTTCTTCGCCAGTTGCTTCTTACAGACAGCTAAATTTTCAGTTACCTCTTTTTTCGCTAAGAAATGGCAATCTTTTCTAGATTACCCCAAACAGCGATTGCGTTAGATCTTAGTTTATCAATCGCTGTTTGTGACTTAACACTCACAAAAAACACTTAAAAACTATCGTAAAAATTAACGATAAAAATAAATGATAATTAAATTTAAGGTTTCGGACAGTTCACCTCTCTGCCCGTCGTCAGAAATAAAAATGTTTGGGGCAATTTAGAAAAAATTGCCATTTCTTAACAAAAAAAAAAAGAACTAACTGAAAATTTAGAGGTCTGTAAGAAGCAACGAGCGAAGAAAATGCCAATCAGCAGGAATGGAATCAATGAAACTTCGCAAAGACGACACAGAGAATATCTTAAAAGTCCAATGTTTGATATTTTACCGAAATTTCAAAAATCTGACATGAAACGAAATGAACTCAAAAATTTCAGAAATTCATTTCTTCAATTTTAAACTTTTCTCGAAATGTTGGCCTTTTTCTCAAAACTTCGTAATTAAAACTCGAATTTGTTTTACAACATTTAAGTTTTTTTCCAAAATCAGAACTTCTATTTTAAATTCGAGGTTTAAAGCTTAAAATTTTTACACCCGAAAATTAGAAAAAACTTTCTACACTTTTACGTTTAATGCTGAGATTTCCAAATTTAATTTAATTAAAGTTTCATTTATTAAACAATTTTCAGAATTTTCAATTTAACTTTGAAGTATTGTTTTAAAATTTTCAGTAAAATTTCAAATTTTATTCGAAATTTTCACTTTAAATTCAAAACTTTGACTTTAAACGAAGTTTTTTGTAGCGTTTCGATTTTAAACTCGAAAATTTAGCTCTGGAAGTTTAAGCACGAATTTGGAGGAAAATATTAACATAATTTTTAAACTCCAAAATAAAAATCCATAATTACCCAAATATTTTTGTAGAAATTCTTTAGTTGTTTAGACTTACCCGTTAAATTTTGTTTGTAAATTAGAAATTTTAATCATAAAAATAAAAAATCAATTTAAAACCGCTTGAAATTTCCAGAATTATGGTTTAAATTCTAAAATATATTTTCATATATAATCCCAAATTATAGATTTTATAGTTCCGATTTTGATATACAAATCTTGTCTTCTGAAACCAAGAAACGCGTTTTGATAGCCAAACTATCATCTTCAAAGAGAAACTCTCTCCGACGCCCTGAATTTTTTAATCTTTCTTGGTTTCAGGGGACAACATTTGTATATCAGTTTTTGAGGATAACGAAGGACAAGCCCGTTCCACAAAAATAAAGCTCCAATTTTAAGAAAATAAAATTTCAAGAAAAATGTCCAAAAAAATTTGAAAATAAATATCTTAATAATTTTCCAACTATTAACATTTTTTTAGAAATGTTGGCTTTTATTCAAAAGTTGAAATTAAAAAATAAAATTCACAATTTAAATCAACTTTTTAAATATTTGAAATTTGTAAAAATCAAAATTTCAAACTTTCTTCGCCAAAGTTTAAATAAAGATTTAGACAGAATTAAGTTATTTTTAATTTTTTCTCGAGATTTTCATTTTTTAAAATCTCATTGTTTTTACCTTTTTTTTTTCAAATTTTAGTTTAAACATGGAAATTTTAGGAAATAAATTAAACATTTTGAGGTTTCGACATCTTTTTGAAATGTTGACTTCGTCATTTTAAAATTTAGGCTTTAAACTCTAATTTCTTTTATTTTAACATTTTTAGCTATTTCCTGACATTTTGACTTGATTCTGAACATTTCAAGTTTATTTTCGACATTTCGTTTTAAAGTCAAAATAAAGAAAAATATACAAATTTTTATTTAAATTTAAACCTAAAAAAATATCGAAAATTCCCTAAAAAAAATAGAAAAATATTCAAAAAGATCTTCAATCTCCTTGAAATTTTGACTTTTTTTTGACTTTTCTTCTGGAATATTTGACATTCTTTAGATTTAAAAGTCCAAATTTTCAAAAGTATAATTTTTTTAAAAACGTTAAAAATTGCAAAAAATATAAAAGTAGAAATTTTGCGAAAAAATTGAAATTTCGAAAAATTCAAATGTTTCAAAAAGAGGTCCAAATTTTCAAAAAGGTTCAAATGTTTAAGTCAATTTTTGAAAAAAGTCGAAATTTCCACAAAAAGTTGAAATCTCGAAAAAATTGACATTTTTAAAAAATAGTTAATTGTAGGAAAAGATCTAAATTGTAAAAAAAACAAAATTTTCAAAAAAGTCGAAATATTCAATATAATTAAAAATTTTGAGAAATTTTTAATAAAGTCTACATTTAAAAAAAATCGAAAGTTTTAATCAAAAAAGTCGACCTTATAGGAAAATTTCGAAATTTTGGAAAAAGAATGTTTTGAAAAATTAATATGTTATAATTTCTAAATTTTCAAAAAAGTCGCAATTTCCAGTAATAAACCGAAATTTAAAAAGAATTTTCAACGGGGAATTTTTCACAAAGGCCAAATTTTTGAGAAATTCTAATTTCTCGAAAACAGGCCCAGTTTGCAAAAAAATTAAAATGTGTCAATATTTTTAAAATACTTTAAAATTCCAGAAAAAGTTGAATTTCATAAAAACTTAAGACATGTTTAAAAAGTGGTCAAAACATCATGAAAAGAACTGAATTTAAAAAAAATCAAATTCACAAAAAAGTCGACATTTTGAACAGAACCCACGTAGCAAAGCCATGGATATGGATATATTATAGATATACATCTAATATTTATTTACAAATGAATATTAGTGGTATATCCAAAGCATATCCATATCCATGGTTTGCTATGTGGCAAATTGTATTAAAAAATAGTCAAAATATTTTAAGCATTTTAAATTTTCGCAAAAATTTTCAATAAGAGTTAAAAAAAACGGAAATTTTGGATACTTTTAATTTATTTGGTCTTAATTTTAAAGAAAGTCGAGGTTTTCAGTAAAAAGTTTTCAAAAACCTGTATTTTTTTATATTTTTAAGAAAAAGTTTATTGAAGTTGGATTTTTCAAATAAATGATTCAAATTATCAACAAAAAGTAATTTTTTAAAAGTTTTGTTTACAAAAAGACGAATTTGGAGAAAAAGTCGGACAGTAAAAAAATATATATTTTGAAACGAACACAAATTTTCAGTCAGAATTTCAAGAAAGACCAAATTTTGAAAGAAAAAAACGTCCATTTTGTTATCTGAATTTGCAAAATAGTCTAAATTCTTAGAAAAAGACAAAATTTTCAGAATATTCGAAATGTTCAAAAAAAAGGTATTTTTGTGATTTTTTTTTAAATAGTCAACATTTTCAAAGAAACCAAATTTTTCGGAAAAAATCAAATTATCAGTCAGAATTTCAAGAAAAGACCTAAATTTTAAACAAAGTGTCAACTTTATTATCTGAATTTGCAAACAGATCGAAATTTTTAAAAAAAGGTGAACATTTTCAGGATATTTGATTTCAAAGAAAATATTTTTGTAATTTTTTGAAAAATAGTCAAAATGTTCAAAAAAGCCGAATTTTAAAAAAAAAATTGCAAATTTTCAGCTGACATCGAAATTTTTCAACATTTCTTTTAGAGTTAAAAATTGCAAAAAAAATATGAAAGTGGAAATATTGAGAAAAAGTTGAAATTTCGAAAAATTTGAATTTTTCAAAAAAAGTTCCAAATTTCAAAAAGGTTCAAATTTTTCAGTTAATATTAGAAAAAAGTCGAAATTTCCACAAAAAGTTGAAATCTCGAAAAAGTTGACTTTTTCAGAAAATAGTTAAAATCGCAGGAAAAGGACCTAAATTCTAGAAAAAACCAAATTTTCCAAAAAGTCGAAATATTCAATATAATTAAAAATTTTGAAAAATTTTTAGTAAGGTCAAAATCTTAAACAAAATCGAAATTCTCAATCAAAAAGTCGACATTATGAGAAAAATTCAAAATTTTGAAGAAACAAATTTTTGAAAAATTAAAAAATTTTTTCAAAAAAGTCGCAATTTCCAGTGATAAATCGAAATCGAAAACGTGAAATTTTTCTAAAAAGTTAAAAATTACAGACAAATCTAAATTTCAAGAACAATTTGAAATTTGGAGAGAAATTTGAAATTTTGAAAAAAAGTTGAATTTTTGAAAAACTTTCTTTTTTTGAAAAAGGCCCAATTTACAAAAAATATTTAAATGTGTCAATATTTTTAAAAATACTTCAAAATTCCAGAAAAGATGAATTTTATAAAAACTAAGGACATGTTTAAAAAGTGGTCAAAACATCACAAAAAAAACTAAATTTTGGAAAAATCAGATTTAAAATCAGACATTTTGAACATAAGTAAAAATTTTGAACAAAAGTGCAAATTTTATTTAGAAAAATTCAAAATATTTTAAGCATTTTAAATTTGTGCAAAAATTTTCGGTTAGAGTTTAAAAACAAGGGAATTTTGGATTGTTTTAATTTTTTGGTCTTACTTTTAAAGAAAGTCGAGATTTTTAGTAAAAAGTTTTCAAAAACGTATATTTTTTTATATTCTTAAGAAAAAGATGATTAAAGCTGAATTTTTTAAACAAATGGTTCAAATTTTAAACAAAAAGTAATTTTTTAAAAGTTTCAATTCACAAAAAGACGAATCTGGAGAAAAATTCGGAAAGTAAAAAATATATAATTTGAAACAAATACAAATTTTCGGTCAGAATTTCAAGAAAGACTAAATTTTGAAAAAAAAAATGTAATTTTGTTATCTGAATTTGCAAAATAGTCTAAATTCTTAGAAAAAGACAAAATTTTCAAAATATTGGAAATGTTCAAAAAAAAGCATTTTGTGTTTTCTTAAAAAATAGTCAACATTTTTAAAGAAACAAAATTTCCGGAAAAAATTCAAATTGTCAGTCAGAATTTTAAGAAAAGGCATCAATTTTGAACAAAGTGTTAACTTTATTATCTGAATTTGCAAAAAGATCGAAATTTTTTAAAAACAGGTGGAAAATTTTCAGAATATTCGTTTTTTAAAAAACTATTTTTGTAATTTTTTAAGAAATAGTCAAAATTTTCAAAAAAGCCGAATTTTTGAAAAAAAATCCAAATTTTCAGCAGAGATTGAAATTTTTCATAAAAAGTCAAAAATTACCAGAAGGTTGAAATCTTTATATAAAAGTCGAAGTTTTGAGAAATAAAATTATTAAATTTCAGGAAAATCGAAATATTTGAACAAAAGTCTATGTATTTTTTATATCTTTAAGAAAAATTTAATTGAAGCTAAATTTTTCACATAAATGGTTTAAATTTTCAACAAAAATTATTTTTTTACAAAAGTTTTAATGCAAAAACGCCAAATTTGGAGAAAAAGTCGGAAGGTAAAAAAAATATATATTTTGAAACGAATTTTCGGTCAGAATTTCAACAAAAAGACTAAATTAAAAAAATGTCAATTTTGTTACCTGAATTTGCAAAAAGTTGGAATTTGTAAAATAAAAAAAAAAATTTCAGAATATTCGAAATCTTCAAAAAAAAAGAATTTTTATAATTTTTTAAAAAATAGTCAACATTTTCAAAGTAAAGAAAAGGCCTAAATTTTTAAAAAAGTGTCAACTTTATAATCTCAATTTGCAAAAAGATCAAGATTTTTAAAAAAAGGTGGAAATTTTCATAATCTTCGTTTTCAAAAAAATATTTTTGTAATTTTTAGAGAAATAGTCAAAATGTTCAAAAAAAGCCGAATTTTTCAAAAAAATTCCAAATTTTCAGCAGAGATCGAAATTTTGCAAAAAAAAGTCAAAATTTACAAAAAAGTCGAAATTTCTAAATAAAAGTCGAAATTTTGAGAAATAAAATTATTTTAATTCAAGAAAACCTAAATATTTGAAAAAAGTCAAAAAATGTTCATAAAATCACAATTTTCAAAAGTATAACTTTTTTAAAAATCTTTTTAATAGTTTCTTTTTAAATAGATCTGATTACTTTTGAAATGTCGAGGCTAAACTTCTAATTAAAAGTCGATTTGAAAAAAGAAAGATGGAATTCCATTAACAAATATCGAAATTTTTAAAAGGTTAAGATTTTCAAAAGGGTTAGAATTTCGAGAAAAAATGGTTGACATTTTAAGAAAAAGTCAAACTTTTGAAAAAGAAAATATTGAATACGGTTAAATTTTGAAATGTCTAAATTTTTCAAAAGAATCGAAATTCTCAATAATAAATTGAAATTTAAAACGTCAGACTTTTCAAAAAAGTTAAACTTTGAGGGGTGAAACCTTCTTGGACTTAATCACAAGCCACAGTGTTTAGTTCAGTGCTTTTTTGAAAAAATTGTAAAATTTTGATCGTAGGCATTACCAATATCAATAAATAGTAGTCGCAGCTGTTGCGTGAAGAAAAGAGGTATTAAAATAAAATGAATATGGAGATTTACATGTTGTAAGGGAAGGCTATTTCCTAGCTTCCATGAAGAGCACGCCACAGAGTACTCCTTTGAAATTTCTACGAGGCAGTTAAGTATAACTGAAGCAACACTTCTGGTGAAAATTTGTTCCTGATGATTTTAATGAAATGTTTTTATCCTCATTTGAAAAAACATGGAAGGTTATGTAAATGCATAAAATTTCACCAAAAACTAATGTTGAACTGGAAAGTAATAGAACTCTAAAATTTTTAACAGAAAAAGCGATTTCTAGTGATTTTAAAATAAGATAAAAATTTAGTTAAATGATTCATTTTTATTTTGGTATGTATAACAGAAAAAATTAAACGAATAATCAAAACTTACCTAATGCTATTATAATTCGAAACAGGGATTGCTATTTTTATGTCTATATTTTTGAAATAATATGCACCAAGAAATTTTAGTTCAGACAAATTCTTCATAATAATTATAAGAAAATTTAATTTTAATACTTCTGATTTATAGCAATAAATTATATTGAATGGTTTTCTAAACACTTATTAAATGTTTCATATTGAACCCAATTTATTTAAATTTATGATGCATATAATGCATATTAATGTGCATATAATTAAAACTACGATGCATATTTTGTTCAAAATCTACATATAATATGCGCATATTTTGTTTAAAAAGCTGTGCATGTAATCCACTCTCTAGTTATAATGATAAATTTGTCCTGATTTGGCTTAGTTTAGCGCAGCATATAAAAAAAAAATTAGGCCCCTTTTTTCATTTCTCCATTCAGCGCATGGATTTTTTTTCTTAGGAAGAAAGACATTATGCAGCAGGTCGACACATTTTTAGTTTAACGTAACTTACAAGTTTACAACTAACTTTGAATGTTTTCATTTCCAATGATAAGAATATAATCCGTTACATTGCAAATCGCAACTCAATTTTCAAATTGAATATTTAGCAAAATAGAGAAGTAGCGGAGGGATAAAATGATTACAATGAATTATCGTGCATTTCAATTAGATAGAACAAATAAAGCTTGCGTTTTCGGATTGGCATTTTACCTCGAATTCGTTCAATGCAGCAAATTTGCCTCGCCATTGAGCAAGCCAATTTGCATTTTATTTCCTTAATGCATCAAACATTACCATTAATTTCTATTATCCAAATAATAAATGGTTAACTGTTGCATATTTAAACAAATTCATCAGAACGTAATGTTTATACGTTATTTACAAACCAAAGTAGATTTCTTTATAATTTACTAACAAGCAAATATTGGTGCAAAGAATTATTAAACCTCAAGAGGTACATCAATACAATAGATGGTTAACAAACACTGTTCTATTGAATTAGTTACAGTTATTAGTATCAGCAATCGTAACTTGTATGGATGGTGGTTGAATTGAAAGACTTATACGCTGGTGTATGTTCTAGACTTCTCTAGGAATCGAATATTTTGAAACGGGTGATCTACATAAATAGGCGGGGGTCGCCTCTAAGTAAATTTAGTTGCACAGGGTATTTCTCTCATAATGTCATTCATTTTAAGCGAAAATGGAGAACCATTACGTTTACACTGAAAAAAGGGAAAAGAGTAATAATAAAATTATAATTTAAAGCCTTTTTCGGGCTATCACTGAGTTCAGCCGACTTGAAGATCGCTAAATAAGAAGAAGAATACGACAGTTACGCCACAATTTATAATCAACAATTGGGAGGATCGAAACATTGCTTAGGTTAGTGCTTGAAAGATGAAAACATGCAAGTCATGATACTTTTGGCTTCTGGGACACGAAATAGTAGAAGATAATTAACTTTTTCGCACAAAAATCGATCGGCAGCGATAACGAAATGCAAAAGAAAACTAATGTAAAATTGCAAAGAAAGGTGGGCGATAGTGTTAATAAACTTGCTATTACTTAAGAGGACATTTTCCGAACAATCATTTTTAATTTTTTGTGAACCTATGAGAAAAACGAGTGAATGCCATGAAATTTAAACTTTTTTTCATATTTTAGCCCAAGAAATACAAGCCTAAATATTCTTTCAACATTAATGCTAAATGTGCCTGAACCTAAATGTAAGTATTAAGTTAGATAAATACTCAACAATCTTCCAAGCCGAGATGTTGGGACTATTATATAGCAGCCGAACAAATGACAGCAACTGAACATTACAGGAAAATATATCCAAATAAAGAAGGACAGCCAGGCAGCCCTTAAGGCCCTGAGTGAATGTGAAAACAAACTCAGTGCTGGTATGGAACTGCCACCTAGCTTTAGAATGTCTCTCACAAGAGAATGCAATCGATCTAATATGGATCAAAGAACATTCTGGGAAAAAACGGAAATCGAATGCGCTGACAAACTGGCGAGCAAGGGTTCGGAGGGACAATTCGTTGGGCCAACCCTTACCCTGACGAGATCAACCGTAAGATCCCTACTTAACGAAGAAATTTATCGTAAACACAAAGCCATATGGGCATGAATAACAACATACCGACAAACTCGCGCATTCATTAGAATGCCGTGCAGGGAAAGGGCAAAAATATGTAGGGATTTGGACAGGATCATTGTCGATTAAACAAACACATCCACAGAATGGGAATTATAAACGACCCGAGTTGTAGAGGGTGTTTAGAAAAAGATGGGAGTGTCAAGCACGTGATGCCCGGCACTAGCATCAATCAGAGGATCCACGCTGGGGGACTTCTGGCCTAGTATGGTCGGTTTGAGAGAGGCGCATCCAAGGGGACGTTCTTCAGTTTTCTCGACAAGGTTGGGCGGCTGAATGAATGACCAAGGACACTTCAATCACGGGGATAGCACAATGAGCCAGAAAAGGGTGGCCTAAGTGCTGGCCTAAACTTTAGGCAACCCAAAACAAATCCAGAACATTAATGTTAAATGTCCTAATATTCTAATAGTTCTATAATAACTCTAGAACATGCATAGATGTTAATTTTTATTATTTTTTTTTTTTTTTCGACACCTAAGCGAGAAACGACAAAAATTGAAAAATACGTAAAAATGTTGTTACTTCGTTAAGAAAGTCAATATTACAGAAAATTTAAAAATGCCTTTTTATGCAAAAAAACGTAACCTAACGTGCCCTGCTGGACACCTTTACCATTGCTAGATCAAACGATCTGTATGATATTTCAAACCAAATTGTATCTACAAATTAAAATCAATACAGCTTTTGTTGAAGTGAAAACTTCTTTAGGCGCGTTGAGAAATTTTTGATAAGGCGAAAACTTATGGTTTCGCGCCAACTTCATGCTAATTTGCCTTATCAATATGCTTTAGTGTTATCGGTATTAGGTAGCTGTGGGTAAGACGTGTAATACAATTAAAAAACGCGTGATCAGCACTGAGGTTTGAACCCACGACTTACCAGGCGAGATCGAGAAGAAGTAGTCGCCTTACCCAATGTGCCATACTGTCTCTGTTGACAAATGTAAATTTTGACACTTTAAACGTATCTGCTCTATAAGTTAAATTGTGTACTGTATTCTGGTTTAAATTGCGTTTTGGTTTGATTATTATTTTTATCGTATCATTGAAAATAAAGTGTCCTTAAAATTAAATCTTTATTGATAATTATTAACCTCATAATATTTAGCAGCCTCATAATAACTTACAAGGAAAGTACCCGAGGTGTACCCCACCGATTTTTTTCATTTTGCGATATGTTATAGTACATAACAAAATATTGGACACGTATTTTTTTTTAGATGCTAACTCGGCGATTTAAGTGGTGAAACCACCCTTAAATTTAACCCCAAAAAACAGTTTTTCTTTAATAACTCAAGTATTAATTGGAACTTTTTGATGAAACAAACGCTTTGTTATTTCCCATAAAAAAGTGCTTTTAATAACATATTGGTTGTGTTAAAAAGTTGCAACCCCTAATTTTTATAGGGGTGAATTTCATTTTTTTCTTATATATCAACTTTTGAACAACTGAATTTTCCCAAATTTAACAATTTTATTAAGAAAACTAAAAAATAAAATTGACCTGTCTCGGGGTTTTGCAAAAAAAATTCTTGAAAGTAATGATTTACCCCTTGAGTAATTTTTTTTCTGTACAGTGATGTGGAAAGTAAAACACAACATATGTTTTCAATGTTATTTCTATAATGATTATTTTGACATATATTTTGCATTAACAGTGAAACAACGTAACACCCCTATTTTTATGACCCTTGAAGAACCCCTATGGATTTGTCCACTATTAGATTGCGAATCAAAACATTTAGTTTTTCACCTTTAACTTATTATATGTTGATATTTCATCAAAGTAATGTATCAACAATTTTTTTAGATGCTAAATTTGTGATTTAGGTGGTGAACTCCCCACCCCCTAAAGATAACCCCAAAAACAGTTTTTCTTTAATATCTCAAGAATAAATTGAAATTTTTGGGTAAAACCATTGTTACGTTATTTCCCATAAAAATGTACTTCTAAAAACGTATCAGTTATGCCAAAGGGTTGCAACCCCTAATTTGTATAGGGGTGGGTTTAATTTTTTTCTTTTATACCAACTTTTAAATCTTTGAATTTTATGGAATTTGGCCATGTTATTAGGAAAATTAAAAAATAAAATTGACTTGTCTCGGGATTTTACAAAAACAAAAGCATTGGAAAGGGTGATTTACCTCTAGAGTCATTTTTTGTTGTAGAATGATATGAATAATTAAACACAACATATGGTTTTAATTTTATTGCTATAATGCTTTTTCTGACATATATTTTGCAGTAAAAGTGAAATAATATTAAACTTTTACCTTTATAAGGGTTGGCGATGGATTGATCATTATCAGATTGCGGGGTAAAACATCCATTTTTTCACCTTCTACTTATTCTATGTCGATATTTCAACAATATAATATGTCAACAATTGACTTTTAATTTGAAAATACTTATTATTTAGGGTCTCACCCCTAAAATTTATATTTTCGCTTGAATGGAAAGAAATGTTCTTTACGGAACAAAGTCTTGAAACATTATATTGTGCTGAAAAAAAATCTACATTTACCGATCATTTTAGTCAATACAGCAATATTATTAAGAAAATTAAAAACCAGAGTTGACCTCTTTCGGTTTTGTAAAAAAACTCATCCCAAGTGGTGATTTACCCCAAAAGTTAATTTTTTATTTGCAGTAATATAGAAAATTAATCGCAACATATGTTATTGTTGAAACGTTTACTGTGAGATACATTTTGCATCAGAAGTGAAATACCATAAAACTTTAATTTTAAGAGGTTTGGAAATCATGTGGAGTTGATCATTATAAAATTATGCCTAAATTATTGTTATTGCATTTTTATATACTTTATTGTAATGTATCATTTTTCCAGATATGTGCAAAAGAGACTCTTTTTTCTTCTTTCTTCTTGTTGGATATTTCTTCACTTCACTTTCTTTTCTTTTTTCACTTTCTTTACTTGCGTACAGAAAAAAAAATCAATAACTATGGAAAAAAAATCTATTACAAAAGGCAAATGTGACATATTTGTGGCACATATGCATAGGTTAAAATATATTTGATTGTATAAATTTTAAATACATTTAAAAATGATTAAATTTTATTTTCTTGACGAATATTAGCAAAATTCAAAAAAGCCCAAATCTGCTGAATAGAGAATTAAAAACCATTTTAAATGAGATATCACACGCATCCTTGTTCAATTTAAAAATTTCAAAGGGGTAATTGTAACTCAAGGTGGGTTGAAGGGAGAGGGATATAATTATGCCTTAAAAGTGTCATTTGATAATCTCAAATTTCGTAGATAATGAATTTACTTGGGTTACTTTCGGGCCCCACGGTATGTATTTAATCCAAAACTGGAAGAGATCAACTTTGGTTTTTAATTTTCTTAATAATACTGCTACATTGTCTGAAATGATCGGCAAATGTAGATTTTTTCTGCATATTTCTTTACATTAAAGTGAAAATAGAAATTTTAGGGGTGAGACTCTAAACAATAAGTAATTTCAAATTAAAACCTAATTGTTGGCATATTATATTGATGAAATATCGTAAAATAAGTAGAAGGTGAAAAAATGAATGCTTTAACTCGCAATCTGGTAATGCTCAATCCCATCGCGAACCCTTATAAAGGTAAAAGTTTAATATTATTTCACTTTTACCCCAAAATATATGTCAGAAAAAGCATTATAGCAATAAAATTAAAACCATATGTTGTGTTTAATTTTTCATATCATTCTACAGAAAAAAAATGACTCTAGGGGTAAATCACCCTTTCCAATGCTTTTTTTTGTAAAATCCCGAGACAGGTCAATTTTATTTTTTTGGTTGCTTAATAAAATTGTTAAATTTGGTAAAATTCAGTTGTTCAAAAGTTGATATATATAAAAAAAAATTAAACTCACTCCCATAAAAATTAGGGGTTGGAACTTTTTAGCATAACCAATATGTTATTAGGAGCACTTTTTTATGGAAAATAACAAAGCGTTTGTTTCATTAAAAAATTCTAATTAATTCTTGAGTTATTAAAGAAAAACTGTTTTTTGGGGTTAACTTTAAGGGGTGGTTTCACCACTTAAATCGCCGAGTTAGCATCTAAAAAAAATACGTGTCCAATATTTTGTTATGTACTATAACATATCACCAAATAAAAAAAATCGGTGGGGTACACCTCGGGTACTTTCCTTGTTAGTAGCACATAATACGTTAGTTACAATTATAATAAGTTAGTTACCTATCATAATATCCTAAATTCAAATTTCATTTTAAAAGTTTGTTGATTTTTTTTATGTCATCGTTGTCAGTGATACGATAGAGCTTTGAATGCAACTCGATTATTAGCGATTCAAACAAGCTCGGACGTGGCCAGATGACTTGGCTAACGCCTCGTCGCCTGGTAACCTCCTCGATTATTATAAATCCATAACAATTTCGTTACATTAATAGCTATAATTGTTTAATTAATACAATAACTGTGCAGCACAGCAGTGAGTATGTTGTTTTTTTTTATAGAAAAATGAACAATAAAAACAAAGCATCTATTTTCAATATTCGTGTCAATAGGCCATATTTATAAAAATAAGTACTAGCTTTTACTTCGCACAAGTAAAGGAAATACTTCAGATGTTATACATAAAAAAAGTGTAGAAAAAGGGTTTGCTTCACCATTGAAAGTTTTGCTTTAAAGTAAAAGGTTTTACTTTGTTCATATTTATAAAAAAAGCTTTTACTCGAAGGATTTGTTTAACTAAAATGCATCTACTAAGAACCTAACTTTTCTCTATACATCAAGTTATTTGTCTGTTTATTAGTTATGTCAATTTATGGTTGTAATTGAGTGTTTGCAATGGCTGACGTGGTGAATTTAAATGCAATAAGAAGTTATAAACCAAGAACTGAAATACAAATATTGTCCCCTGAAACCAAGAAAGATTAAAAAACACAACAAAGGTTGCATACAAACGTTTCGATAGCCAAGCTATCATCTTCAGAGAGATACTAAAAAAAACAAGAACTATTTCTTCGTCAATCAGACTTCAAAACGTTATTTACCTTTGAAGAGGTCTATTTTGTAAAGTTAGTGGACCATATTCTAGGAGATAATTAAAAAACTCGTGGGCATCTCTGTCTAATATGCATAAAATAAAAATATGCTCGTGTTATTACACACACCCTGGATTTCAAAGCAGAACTGCTAAAGAATTGGGATGCCTTCAACCTACAGTATCCAGACTATTTCACAAAGTATTGGAATATATGTAGAAAAGGCTCATCAATAGATTCGGTTTCCAAGGATAGAAAATGGTGACCAAAGAAAATGGCTGGGCAAATTTTCTTTTCCAAGAGCTATTGGAGATCTTAATTATACATATGTTTATTTTGAAGAGCCAGCCAAAGTTTCCATATGAATATTTAAATAATAAAGATTTTACAAAGTTGTAATTTCCAAGTTACATGCAATCCAAAGCGTGCTGTAGCTAGTAATGACGCAAGATGGCCTGCATCAGATTATAAAGAGGATAAGAAACAGTTCTACCAGTTATGCTAGGTTAATATAGAATCTTGCCATATCTGATGACCAAACCTGATGAGAATTTCGGGGAAATGATGATGTCCTAGCCCTTTGTTGAATACTAAACACCCCCATGAAGCCCGGACCCCAGGGCATTTGCCCCTTTACCCTTTCCATTCTTTGCAGGCCTAGGTGACGACTCCCTATATCAATCCTAAGGAAGGAATATTAGTCCATATTTATAAAAAAGAAGTATTAGTCTTTACTTTGCAAAAATAAAGGAAATACTTCGGATGTTATGCATAAAAAATAAAGCAAAAAGGTTTTGCTTCGCCGTTGAAAGTTTTGCTTTAAAGTTTGCTTTAAAGCATAAGGTTTTACTTTTTTCGTATTCATAAAAAAAGCTTTCACTTTAAAAATCAAAGTGCATCTACTAGGAAGCTAACTTTTTTTTCTATAGATCAAGTTATTTGTCTGTTTATTAATTGTGTAAATTTTAGTCAGGTCTAAGTTTATGGTTGTAATTGAGCATTTGCAATGACTAACGCAGTAAATTTACGTGCAAGAAAATATTATAAACCAAGAACTATGTTTATTTTTGGAACCGACTGGTCCTTGATTATCTTCAAAAATTGATGTCTCCTGAAACCAAGGAAAAATTAAAAAATATATTCCTTTTCCAAGAATAGAAAATGGTGACCAAAAAGAAAGGGCTTGGCAAATTTCTTTTTCGAAGAGCTGTTGGAGATCGCACACATGTTCATAATGAAAAGCCGGTCAAATTTGTATTTGAATATGTAAATAAAAAAGGTTTTCAAGTTGGAATGTCCAAGTTACATGCGATACAAAGCGTGTTATAACTAGTAATGGTACGAAATGATTTTCGTATATTGAGAAATTAGATAGTGCGGGAAGTTAACAAGAGGATAAGAAACACAGTTACATTAGGAGACAGTTGATGAGAAATAATGCCATATCTGATAACCAAGCCTCCCGAGAGTCACTGGGCAATTATGATATTCTGACCCTTAGTTGGGTACTAAAGACTCCCATGAAGCCTGGGCCCCTAAGGATATTTGCCCCCTTTACCTCTCCACCTCACGGCGAGCCTACTGATGATTCCCTACATCAACCTCGAGGACAAATATTAGAAGCTGAACTATATTCGAAATAGCCTAGTTTTTACCTTTTACTTTAAGTTGTCAAAGGATTTGCTTGCAAAGAAAAGGTAAAGATTATAAATATGAATTAAAGTAAAACCTTTTACTTCTAACTTTTACTTCTCATTATTACCTTTTGCCTTTGCTTTGTACTTCAAAGTAAATCCTTTAATTTTATAAATATCGCCTAATATTTGCGGTTAAGAATTTGATAATATATATTTTTATTTCTATTTGCATTTTCCTAATAAATAACCGAATAAAACTATACATAATTCTTGCCCCGAGTGCCGATAGATGTGAAAACCAGACTAATGTTATTATTCTATTTGTAAATGATAAAATTTTAATTTTTGGCACTACGCTTAAATTAAAAATTGAAAAAAAAAAACACTCTTTATTTTCCACTTTTAAGTTTTCACTTCTGTTGGCAGTCCTCATGAACGCCTATTTTTTTTAACAAGCTTGTATCTCGGAAACGAAGATATCAAAGGCCCTATATACTTCTTGACTGTAATGGAATTATTACATTAAGAATAATTTATGTGAAACATAATTATTAATAAAAAATCCGAAGGGAAAAAATGTTTACCATTATTAACTCCTCCCAATTGAGCTTGAAGGATATTAACTCCTGGCACAACGATGGCTGGTAATGTCCTAGATCTTAAAAGAGGAGGAGGTTTACGACCGACTTTTGCAGCAGTTTCAAATCCCACGCAAGAAGCACGTTGATCTATTCTGCTCGCTGCCAACTGAGCACTGTAACAAAAAAATATATATATTAATTTATCATGCTGCGTGGGTAGCCGCTTTAATTACTGATGCAGACATAAAAGTTTTTAACTCTGTGATAAAATTACCCGTGCTACCCTCACATGAATCTCTTGAGTGTTGGCAACCATGTCCTGTAGTAAAACTATTATGAATGTAAGTTAAACTGTACAAAACTGTAAATGTTAAAACTTTAAAGCTGCGGTTTTTGCTTACCCCGATAAGTATCCAGGTAAATTTAAAATGATCAATTGGTGACGAAAATAAAATAGTCACTGATTAACAATATCAAAAATTTTAGTGACATATTTGTTAAAATGTTTTGAGAAACGTGAGTTCTGTGAATCTGAGGAAAACATATGATGTCGATGGAAATTTTTTAAATCATCTTTTAACAGAGCGATAACATTCTTAAGTATTTCCTATTTTTTTTCAGATTTCTCTTACTTTCCAAATAAAAAAAGAAATGCGTGCTTCAGGAAAAATACAGTTAGGACATTTAATATGAATTAGGGATGCACACGATACATCGATGTATCAACAACATCGATATTTTCGTTTCGATGTTCGATATATTTGTATCGATACTTTCGTTTCGATGTATCGACGATATCGATACTTTCATTTCTATGTATCGACGGTATCGATACATTTTTTCGATCTATCGATTGGTGAAATAAGGTAAAAAAAATCTCGACGGTTAAAATTTATCTAAGGACCAGCTAATATGTAACGTGATCCCATTGACTATTTCACAGCTACTGGTTTCATTTGTTTAAATAAATCGATTTTTTAAATACTGTAACGCAATGTAAATAGATGTAATAGAATTTAGAATAGAATTGTATAATTTAGTAAATAAAAAAAAGTTTCTAGAAGGTTCTGATAAGGGGAAAGCGGCCGCGATAACGAAACAAACGGCAGATAAGCGTTCCAGAAATTTCGGCAAACCATAAGCATTATCTGCCAAAAATTCTGGAAGCCAGGGGCCAAAACTATAAAAAGGCGGTCAGCTTTCCCTCGAGTCAGTCAGTTAGAGTCAGTGTAATTAGTGAGTTAGTAGAAGTCAATAATAAGTGAGTTAATTGTCAATTGTAGTGATCCAAGTTGAGTTCAGTAATAAAGTGGGTCTTATTCGATAAGTGTAATCAATCGAACCGATAAGCCCATAACAATACCAAATTTTTTGAAATTTCCGCCTTGTTAAATTTAGTCGTTTTCTGGGATTTTGTCTTTCTTCAACGTTTCGACTTTTGAAATTTCAACTTTTAAAATTTCGCCTCTTCAAACTTTCGACTTTTCCGAAAATTTCAACTTTTTTTCAAAATTTTGCCCACTGTAAAAAAAATACGATTATTTCTAGTTATTCAACCTATCGAACAGTTAATCTTTTTAAAAAATTTGAATTTTTAAACATTTAAATTTTTTAATTTAAAATTTCTGAAATTTCTACTTTTCTGGAAAAATCAGAAGGTCGAGTTTTTTTAATGATTTTTTCTATAAATCCAACTTCATTTCCAAATTTCGATATTTTATCAAATTTCAACTTTTTCAAAACTTTCGCTTTAAATTTTTTTTCACACAATTTTCAACTATCCAAAATTTCGACTTTTTTCAAAATTTTACTCTTTTGAAAATTTTGACTATTCTGATAATTTCAATTTTTTTTTTTTTAATTTTGCTCTTTCGAAAATTCTAGATTTTTTGGAAAGCTTGACACCGAACATGTTTTAAAATGCCCAGTTCTTTGAAAATATGTACTTTTTTCAAAATTACGACTGTAATTTAAAATTTTAACTTTTTTCAGAAATTTCGACTTCTTGTTAAACTTTGCGTTTTTTAAGACTTTCGACTTCCAAAATTTCGATTTTTTGAATCTGTCATTTTAAAAAAATTGTTTTTTTTTAATTTGGGCTTTTAAACATGTACATTTTATTTCCCGAAATTTTGATACTTTTGAAAACACTAACTTTTTGAAAACCCCGACGACTTTTTCCAAATTTTCACTCCTAAAATTCTTACCTTCCTAAAATTTAACCTCTTTAAATTACGACTTTTCCAAAAATGTCTACCTTTTTTGAAAACTTTGAATTTTTGTTGAAAATTTCTTTAAAATTTCGACTTCATTCGAATCGAATTGTTTTGACATTTTGAAATATTTTGCAACATTTTTAATTTTTTTCATGCTTTCGCTGGTTTAAAAATTTTCAATTTGTTTTATAAACTTCTACTTAATCAAAGTGTGGACTTTTTACAGCTTTTAAAAAAAATGTTGACCTTTAGGAAAATTTCGATGTTTTTTCAAAATTCCAACTTTTTCGAATATATTCAAACATTTTGACTCTTTAAAACAAAGACATTTAATCTTTTTTTTTAACCAGCCAGAATTTTTCTGTTTCTCAACATGTTTACGCTTCATTTCTAGTTTTTTTAGAAGTGTAGAATTTATTGATAATTTTCACTTTATTTTAATATTTGGACTTTTCAAAAATTTCGGCTTTTTTAAAAAAAATTAACCAAAAATGCATCACTTTTTTAAAGCTCCACATTTCTTTAAAATATTGATCACTTCTATTTTGAAATTGGGATTATTTTTATAAGTTCAACTTTTCTAAAATTTTGTTTGAAAATTTCTGTTTTATCAAAATCTTTGAAATATTTAAAAAGGTCAACTTTTAACAGTATATTTTCAAAATGTTGACAGTCTTTTTGAAATTCTAATTTTTTATGAAAATTTCGAAAAATTTCGTAATTTCATCATTTTTCAAAATTTTGACTTTTTGCAAAAAAACTAAAATTTAACAGGGATCAATTTAAAAAAATTTCCACTTTCTCATTTCACTTTTATCTGAAAATATCGATTTTTTTAAATTGATCCTTGTTAAATTTTGGATTTTTTGCAAACATTTCGTTGCATTTTAAAGTTTTTATCTACCTCGAAAATTTGAACCTTGTTCATAATGTCGATTTTTTCGACATATTGACTTTTTTTTGAAAATCTTAACCTTTTTTGAAAACTTCGACTTAAATTGAATTCCATTTTTGAGATTTGTGACTTTTTAACTTTTTTTTCAACGTTTTAACTGGGAAAATTTTCGAAACTTTGGATAATTTTGACTTTTTTGCGGAATTTGGGCTTTTCAAAAATTTAGGTTTTTGGGAGATTTTACTGAAAATATTTCATTTTTCTTAAATCTTGACATTTCTTCATAATTTCTAATATTTTTTAAATTTCAGACTATTTTTCCAAATTTAAACTTTTTTTCTTTAGAAAATTTGGCCATTTTTTACAATGTTGGTTTTATTTCAATCCTTAAGTTTTTTTAAAGTTTTAATTTTTTATGAAAGCTTATACATTTTTTAAAATTTTGACCTTTTTGGGAATTTTGACTTTTTGTAGAATTTCCACTTTCTTTAAAATTTACACACTTTTTGAAATTTTTCACAATTTTCACTTTTTTAAAGCTTTGGAATGTTTTTAAAAAATGATTTTTATTTAAACTACAACATTTCAAATAATTGAAATACAAATCTTGTCCCGTGAAACCAAGAAAGATTAAAAAACACAAGCTTTCAAAAAATTCCAAATTTTTGGTAAAGTCGAAATTAAATTAAAATGTTAAATAAATCCCAATATTTTAAAAAAATTAAAAATTTTGAAAAACAGAAATTTTTATAAAAAGTATTAATTTTCAAAGTCAAATTTTTAAAAATATTGAAGTTTTAGAAAAAATTCGTATTTTATTTCTGAAAAAATCAAAATATTAAAAGTGTCAAAAATTTAAAAAAACTGCACTTTTAAAAAAATAAAAATGTTCTTTCAAGTAAAATTCAGTCATTTGAAAAATCGTGGCAAAAAATTCTATGAAAAATTATTTTAAAAATATTCGAAATTAAGATAGTCTCTGTAATTTCCTTGAGAATTATTCATATTTATATGAAGTTTTATTGGCTTTTTCTTCGCCAGTCACTCTTTTAAATTAAAAGTTAAAATTTTAAATAATCTTGTTATTTATCTTTTACGTCGTTTAAATTTTAATATAGTTTTAAGTGTTTTTCAGTGTTGAGTCACAAACAACGATTGAGAAACCAAGATCCAAGGCAATCGCTGTTGGCTGCAATCTATAACATATTGCCATTCCTTAGTAGAAGGTACTGAAATTTAGGATTTGAAAAGGAGTGACTGACGAAGAAAAAGCCAATAAAACTGCATATAAATATTCGAAATTATAAAAATGTTTCAAAAAATATTCTGAAAAAACCTTTTTCGAAAAGGTCAAATTTTGGAAAAATAGATAAATTTTTAAAAAATAGTTAAGCATTTTAAAAGGCATTTTAAAAGGGGCTTAAAATTTTAGAAAGCAGCGCGAAAATTTGAAAATAAGTCATATTTTAAAAAAAATTTAAATTGTAATACAGACATTTAAAATTTTCAAAAAAAACGAAGGTTAAAAAAGAACTAACAAGTTTCAAAGAAGTCGGAAATTGAAAAAAAAACAATCGAAAATTTAATAAAAAAACGACATAAATACAGTTGAGATTTTCAAGAGATCGTATTTTCAGAAAAAATTGAAATTTCTGACACTTATGCCAGAGAGAAAATATATTTTATGTCAGAGAGAAATGTACGGAATAAAGTGTCTACTATAAACGCATCTTAAGAGGGAAACATAACGCTGACGGAAACTTTTAAAACCGAACGTTTTTTTTTTACTTTTCATAGACCCCATAACCCTGAAATACTTCGAAAAAAATAGGTACTTAAATAT
Organism: Dastarcus helophoroides; assembly: GCA_028583605.1. Classification (NCBI taxonomy): domain Eukaryota; kingdom Metazoa; phylum Arthropoda; class Insecta; order Coleoptera; family Bothrideridae; genus Dastarcus; species Dastarcus helophoroides. Next base: position 30,035,011 of record CM053328.1, read on the forward strand.
TTGTTATAGGTACACCTCTGCTACTCTAACTTTAGGCTATGCTAGGAAGTTCCGTCATTGATACATTTTTATAAACAACCTAATTGCCCACAAATGTTTAATATGCTTTTGCATTAAATAACTTGACTTTTTGAGCATTGAACGTTAATTCTATGGACGCAAAGTAATTTTTTTTAATTTAAGTTTTAGTTTGTGTCAGATCGATTATTATTATTTTTGTACAGTTAATTATTTTTAAATTTCTGTTTTACTTGTTGTCATAAGATTCATTAAAGAAACCAAAAATGTAAAATTGATGCAACTATTTTTATACTAGTTGTAAGTGTATGGAAATAGAAATATGAATAAATAATTACAAAGGATTTGGAATCTAGGTAACGGGGCCTATAATGGCCCCCACGAAAGGTTAAAAAATGCTTTCGATGATTTAAATTAGTGACATTATGACTGAGATACGTTGTAGAATGTCTTCTTAAACTTCCGATATTACAATTTCTATGTTTATTTTTTTTCTAAAATGTAAATTGTAAATTAAAACATTTGAGTTTTCTACGAATATTCATATTTTTTCGAAATTTTAAAACTTACCTTGACGATTTGATTTTCTTTTCCGAATTTCGAGTGTAAGATTTTCTTTTCCGAATTTCGAGTGTAAGTCAAAGGAAGGATTTTTTTTTATAAAACATTAACTTAAACTAGAGAGGATATTTTTAAATAATGTTTTACTTTAAAATATTTACCTAAAAATATCACTTAAAACTGTAATATTGCTGGAGAAATTTTTCACATGAACCAGTTTTTTACAAATCACACTTTCACTTTTTATTGTTAGTTCTAAAAATATTTTCCTTGTTTCAAAACTCAGAAATTTTAATCTAAAGTGTTTTTTTAAACAACTTTTAGTAGAAATTTGGATCTACCAATATTTTTTTGTTTATTTGAAATATTGCATTCCAATCTAGAAATGTCAATATTTTTCCAAGTTTTTAAAAAAAAGTTTAATTTTGATTTTTGTTCTTTATTTTTTAAACCCCTTTTTTCTCTAAAACCATTGCTTTAAACTCACATTTTTAACTGTAAACATACTGATTTTTTTTAAAGATTTAAGGTTTTTTTTGCTTGTAATTGTAGGTTAAACATTTTTTAATATAATTTCCCGGTTTTTTAAATAGTCTTTGGATCTAAATGGGCGTAAACATTAATTTGCTTTAATATAACTCGTTCGTTTTCTCAAAAAAAATTATTTTTCTGAAAATTTCGGTCTAGGTCTTTTTTTGTAAAACATTGATTACAAATTTTCGACATTTCAATACTAGAAAATTCAAATTTTATTTAAAGATTTCTATTTTTTCAAGTGTTTTTTATAAAAATTGAGTTTTATTTTAACTCTGACTTCAAAATTTCTAAAATGTTTCAAAATAAAATGAAGCCTATAATTTGCTAATGATTTCTTTCTCCAGGTTTGACCATAAATCCAAAATTTAAATGTTTGCAGGAGATTTACACCTTTTTTTGGTTCAAATTGTTGAGATTTATGCCAAATATGTACTCTTACATTTACTTCCTTCAACTTTGACACTCAACTCAAATTTTAAATGTTTGAAGGACATTTGCACCTTTATTTTTTTCTTTAAAGCTTTAACTTTATTTTCCAAACGTCTTTGTCCCCGATGTTTGAAATTTAGGAGTTATTTTTGGAAATTTTTAAAAGCTGAGCTTCTCCAGAAGAAACTTCCTGGATTTAAAATAAAATATTTCGATATGGCACGCAACTCTCTTAGATATGTTCTGCCAGCAAGTATTGAGCCAGAAAGAGCATTGTCATTAACTGGTTTTTTGGCCAGCAATTTAAGAAGTAATTTAGGAGAACAGAATGAGGTGAAGAAAAAGCCAATAAAACAGGAACGAAAACGGTATTTTGTTTTTTAACACACAGTTTCAGTAAACTTTGATAATACATGTAAACATTCTTATTATGAATGTTCCTTTCCCCCATTTCTGCTGAAATTCTGCACTAAAAAAAATTACTTTTACACCGAAGCTAAATAGTACCACTTATAAAGCTACTAAATAAACTTACGGAATTCCGAAAAAATCGGGATTTAACGGGATTAGAATTTTGATGTGGCATATACCAAGGTAGAAAATCTATTCCAGGAATGCAGTCATTGCTGCAGTGTCCACGACACAGTGTTTCTCTGAACGTAGACTTCCTGATACGTGACCGTGACAGCGGCGCGCGACATGCGACAGGAGACCAAGACAGTGGCTCCCAAGTTGCACCATTAACAGTATTCAACATGTTGCACGTTTCATAGATGCACTAACTTGTATTTGACCCATACACAAGTGTCACTGTAACACTCGCTGTCAGTTTCAATATGTCAAAGAGGTAGAATTAAATTTTCAATGGTTCGTCAACGGCCACATACTGTAAACACCAACAATCGCCAAAATGTTGGAGGTATGGGCGAATCTAAACCTACAAAAAGCAATGGTCTAGACGAAGATGACCAATCCATCAGTACTATGGTATCACAAGCGTCGTCTCAACAAAGACCACCATCAAGACCAACTTCGGCAAAATGCAGTCGAAAAGAAAAACATGTTGAGTCACATCATCATCGAAAGACTGAAGCAGAAGAACAGAATAAAGAGCAACAATTTAAAGAAAACGAAAACTATAGGGCTCGGAGGGATCATCAAGATCATTTTGATGAAAACGAACAAAGAGAACAAAACGAGCAAAAGGAACGTACAATTTGTAAATCAAAAGAGAGATCATACGAAGAAGTTGCTTTGGAAAAAATTGATCAAATCGTCAAGGACATTAGGAATGTCTGTCATGAAATAGAGCAAGAAAAAACTATACAATCGAATGAGCATTTTACCTTTTACGAGGAGAGATTGCTTCAAAAAATTTTAGAATTGGATAGCATAGAAACGAATAATATTGAAATTATTAAGGGCAGTAGAAAAAGTGCCATCAAATATGCCCAACATTGTTTAAATGATTTGGATAGAAAAACCAAAGAGTATTCAAGCCGTAGCCTTCATACATATTAGTAATTACTGTATAATTGCTTTCAGTAATGTCATTTTGGTTAGAAGAATCAAAGTAGCATCAAATAAGACTTTTTTTAGCTTTTAATCCTGACACACAGTATTTACGTCATTATTAGAAATTGTTTTAATAAATTATGTAAAATTAGTCATAGCTTAATTTTCATGAATGAACTGATCTTTTGATATTTCATATGGCGAAATGATGCGAACGAGATCGAAATAATATGAACAGAAAATGAAATACAAATCTAGTTTCCTGAAACCATGAAAGATTAAAAAATACAACAAAGGTTGCCCTAACATGTTTCGATATCCACGTTCCGATACACGTCGTAGTGTCACAATTCCTTATCTGTCAACCTTAGCTATTTTTAACAGAGAGGAGTGGCCTAAAGGCCCAGCGCAACCATTCATAAGGTCGTCTGCAGCCTTGTCTGTGTATGATTAAATGCGCATGCTCGTTCGGATGTGGTCGATCATGCACGAAGTGAATATTCTTAGTAAATAAGGGTTAATTTTAGGATTAGGTGTCAGTATCTCTCTGAATATGATAGCTTGGTTATCGAAACGCGTTAGAGCAACCTTTGTTGTATTTTTTAATCTTTCTTGGTTTCAGGGGACTAGATATGTTATTCATTTTTTGAAGATAACCAAAGACCAGTCCGTTTCAACAAAAAAAAAAGCAAACAGAAGTTTCTCCTTTCAAAGTTTGGATTGCTTTTGCTTTGCTTATGTTTATACTATTATGACAATGTGTTCCACTTAGGGTTGCCACCTTTTTTTCGATCAAATAAAGTATACTGGTTGTTAAAGGTTAGAAAAAAATACATTGCATTAAAATAAAGCACTGTTTATTTAATTATTTTTTAATCATTTTACAGTTCTATCAAACAAACTTAAGTCGAGGATTTTATGCAGGCTTAGCTAGAAGAGGAAAGGTTGTGGCGAGTGGCTTCCCTCTGGTTCATGAAGCAAAATTTATATGTACAAAATATACTTCTTCCGGGATTGGACCGTGTCAAAGAACTACTAAAAGTGTACGACGTTTCGCATACCATCATAGGGGACTTCTTCAGGAACAAAGAAAAGAAACAATTAAAGAAGCCTCCTACGATGGTGGGCGAAACGTCGAACAATTTTAGTAGTTCTTTGACACGGTCCAATCCCGAAAGAATCCCTGTACTGACTCTGGCCGTGGAAGTTTTCCTTATCCTAAAATTTATATGTATTCAACTGGAGGACTTATTCCAAAAATTTCCATTTTTTCTTCAAAATTCATACTTTTCTTTAAACATGTTGTGACTTTTTTTAAATTTGGTGTTTTCTCACAAAATTTTCTTTTTTTTTAATTTCGATTTTATTAACAAAATCTGACTTTTTTTATCAACCAAATTTGCCATTTTCTTAAAATTCGACTTTTTATGAAAATTTCGACTTTCTGCAGTCTGTCAAAATTTGTCTTTTCCTCGAAATTTGACCGATCTTTTGATAAAAAAGAAAAATTTTTACGAAAAATATTTATCTGGAAATTTAGAAAGATAATTTTAGAAATTTTAAATTTTAATAAAAAGATAAAAATGGTAAGAAAATTTTGCTTGTAAATTTCAATTATTTTTTTATCTAAATTTCTGGAAGTTTCAATTTGTTTGTCAAAATTTCGACGTTTATCTAAATATTGGACATTTTCTGACACAGGGCGGGACGCCTATTCCCCTGGACTCGAGCAATCAGGGGAAAATAAATATTCATCCGAAAAATTTTAATATTTTTCCTGAAAATATAGATTTTTCTCTTAAAATCCGATTTTTTCTTAATTTTGACAAAATTTGATTCACCCAGAGTTTTGAATTTTTACTAACAGATGCAACCTTATTCTCGAAATTTATATCTTTTTCGCAAAAGTTTCTGTAACTTTCTCGAAATGTCGATTTTTTTCACCAAATTTCGATTTTTTTTAAATTTATTTTTGTCTTTGAAAGTTTCTTGTTTTCCTCAAAATTCGTCTTATTTTTCCAAATTTTGACATTTTCCACAAAAGCTGCCTTTTTTCGAAACTTCGACTTTATCTCAAATTCCCATCGTATATGTTCTTGGAAATTTTAATTTTTTTCTCAAAGTGGGTAATTTTTTCAAAATTTTGGATTTTTTCTCAAAATTTCGGTTTTTTTCAAAATTTGTTTTTCTTATAAACGACCAATCCCAGAATTAGATTACTTTAATAAAATTGAACTCTTCGTGCTGAATTTCTATTTGTTTTCAAAATTTCGTCTTTTTCCCAAAATTTTGGCTATTTTTTGAAAAAAATTTGTCAATTTTATTTTGACTATTTCAGTATTCCGTGTCTTTAAATTTGAATTTTCACTATTTCTCTAAACATTGGGATTTTCTGAAAATTTCTCTCTTTTTGAACCTGATTTTTCAAAAATTTTGGGCGATTGCTGAAAGATTGCATTTTCAACGAAATTTTTATTTTTATATCAAAATTTAAGTTTTAATATTTCTGAAATTCCTACTTCTTCCTCTAGATTCGTCTTTTTTCTCGAAATTTTGACCTTTCTAATTTTCGATTTTATTTTTAAAATTCCACTTTTTGGACTTTGGTTTCTGGAATCATTTATTTATTTTAAAATTCCGTTGTTTTTCTAAATATTTGTCTTCTTTAACGAATTTTGACTTTTAATTAAAAATGTGATGCTTTATGGTTTTGAAAATGTCGAATGGAATTTTCCCCAATAATTACAACCTATCCTTGTTTAAGAAGGCGTTTCGTCGCCATCTATCCTTGTTTCCGCATCCTACTTTCAGTGCTTTGAAAGCATAATGGGGTTATCTTTTGCGAGTGGATTAAACTATTTAAAAAAAATCGAAATGTTAATAAAAATGTTGGGAAAACTATTTTTGGATTTTGTGAAAAAAAATTTCTTATAAATTCAATCCCTTTACTAAATTTCAAATTTTGAGAACAGTATTTTTAGAAATTGAGATTTTTTTCTTAAAAATCGAATTTTTCTGAAAATTGATTCTTTCTACAAAATTAGATCTTTCAAAATTTTGATATATTTAAATTTTGGACATTTTTCAAATTTTTAAGACAGATTAGGTTTTTATTTTTAATATTATTTACTGAAAATTTCGACTTTTCCAAATTTTTTTTACTCGTAATTCGTCCTTTAAAAATTACAAATTTACTCTCAAAATTCCAATTTTCCTTTTTGAAAGTTAGACCTTGCCTTAAAATTTTTGAATATTTTCCAGAAAGTTCGATCTCTGTTATAAAATTTTATCAATTTTTTTCCAAAGGTCATTTTTTTCAAAGTCCATTTTGTTGAACTACAAAACTTGTCCCCTGAAACCAAGAAAGATTAAAAAACTCAACAAAGATTGCTCTAACGCGTTTCGACAGCCAAGCTATTATCTTCAGAGAGATACTCTATAGATAACCAAGGACCAGTCCGTTCCACCAAAATTATGGCTTCCATTTTGATAACATTCGGTTTTTTTAATTAAATTGGATTTTCTGGAAATTTCAGCCAGTTTCTCGAAATTAATCTTATTCCTCAAATTTTAACCTTTACTTCAAAATTGAATATTTTCTGTTTTCAGAAATTACCATTTAAAATTGGACTTTTTCTCAAAATTTCGACTTTTCCACAAAATCATTATAGTATATTTTTCTAAAACTTAAAATCATTTTCGGTTGTTTTGCTAAAGGCTTTACGTTGGCGGAGTTAATTATTTTCCTTGTTGAATAATTTCTGAGAAAATTATGGCAAATTTATTTTTTATTATAGACGCCATATTGAATTTTTTTTTCAGAATGAACAATATTTTCTGAATAACTTAATATGTCACATGTCAAGTTTAATATCAAAACTTCGACTAAAATATTTAAATGGATAGTTAAAAATATAAACTTTCAGAAGAATGTCAATATTTTAAAACGGTAAACTCGTAAAATCTTTATAAATTTTAAACCATTTCAAGATTGAGGGTGAAGACTGGAAAACTAAATTCACTTCAAAAATCTGAAAAAGGAGGCGAAATTTTGACAGTTTAACTGTAAATTGTAAAATCAGGTTTTAATAGAAATTAAAAAAAAAAAGATAAATTTAACAAAGAACTTTTTAGAAATTATGAATTGTAGAATGACTAATTATTTTGAGTCGAAAGTTAAATTTTTTTGTATTAAAAAAATTAAAAATTTCATTCTCTTATTTCATTCTCAAATATCGTGATTTTTGTATCGCCTTGGGGTTAGGAGGAACGCAAGAAAAAAATATAAAATTAGGCCACTCCCGTTCTAAGCAAAATTCTTGACAAATTAGTTACATGCAGAGATCAGTTTAATTAGAATTGCTCATCTGGATATTTCGTGCATGTTTCACTGAATAATAAAAAAACACTAAATTGTTTTTGACACACTTAATAGCACTTTTTTTTGTTCAATCCATTCGCAAAAGATACCCCTAATATGCTTTCAGAGCACCGTGAGTAAGATACGTAAACAAGAATAAATGGCGATGAACCTCCCTCTTAAACATGGATAGGTTGCAATTTTTGGGGAAAATTTCTTTCGGTTACGAGTTCCATAGTTTGGAATTTCTATAGAAAAAAGAGCCACCGTAGACAGAAGTCCTCACTGTGTCAAACTAGACCGCACAGGAATTTGCTGTCTCCAACTGTCTTGTATACCTCAAAAAACTTACCCTTGGGGGGATTGCCCTGTGAGCATCTCCCATGAAAGTACTTATAGAAAAGAGATAAATCACCAACCATCCGCCTGTGCTCTAGTGTTTCGAGAAAATCGGTCAAACTCTCATCATCAATTAGGCGAATCGTTCTTCCTTGAATTGAATCCAAAAGCGCTAGTGTGCTTTGAAGTTGAGCTCCAAACATCAGAACAGTATTCTAGTGTTGGCCTAACTTGAGCTTTGTATACTGTGAGTAGCTGATGTGACGTGAAGTACTTTTTAACTCTAAGAGATTTGGCAATTGCGCGCACATGGTCGTCCCAAGAAAAGTTAGTGCTCGCCTTCACTCTTAGAATAGGCAGATTAAATTCCATCGGAAGAATTTTATCGTCCATGAGTATGTTTGTTGAATTATCCCTTTAGGTTTTCTTAGAGAAAACCGCGGCCTGAGTTTTTGAGGAGTTGAGGTCCACTAGATGTTTCTTACCTCATTCCAGAATGATATCAAGATCCCGATTAATTATCTGTATCCGCGGTTCCTTTAGTAGATCTGAAGCAGCGACGGATAATGGTTTGTCAGGAAAAAAAGATGACACCAGGCTACTATTATCGGCGTAGCTGTATATCGGATTGGAAGTTGAAGCTAAGAGATCATTTATGTGTAACTGAAACAGAGTAGGAGACAAGAGAGACCCATGAGAAACCCCTGCATTAATTGCAAATGTCTCGGATGAGATGCCATCGAAAAGGATCTGAAGGGATCTGTCAGCAAGAAAACTGAAAAGATCGGTGTCTGATTCCGTCGAATGCCTTCGAGATATCCAATGCCACAATCCTAACCTCACCATGTTTTTCCATAGCCGAGTTACAGATATGAGTAACATATGCCAGTAGATTGCCAGTTGATCGTTATTGTTTGAAACCGATCGAAACTGTCCGAGATGATTCTATTCTCCTCCAGATATTTAAGAATCTCGATGTTGATGACCTTTTCCATCACTTTAGATATAACGAGCAACAAAGATATAGGGCGATAGTTGTTAGCAAGATTCCTTTTTTACTTTTTGGGGTCAAGTTGCACCCTAGCACCCCTAATATATTTTTCGGATATTTCTAAGAAAGCAAATATTTCAGAAGCAAACAAAAGGTCAATTGACAAATACACAAAAAAAAGAATTTTAATAATAATGGTAGAATCAGGTAGAACGTAGAACTCTTACTCAATCATATGGTTTGTTCGTGTTGCTCCGGTTTTGCTCGCAACATTTCGCACTCAAATATCAGATGATCAGTGTCGGCTAGGCGCGTGTAGATGTTTTTTGTGTGTTCAGTATGAATTTTGTTTGTTTTATTTGTTGAGAGCATGCAATACGAGTATTGAGTTATCACATGTAAAATTTGATACTCCATTTTCATCCGCTTAGAGGCTAATTTTGAAAAAACGCTTTCTTAGTGCCCACTTACGTTACTCCTGTGCAACATTCCAAGCTTCTAAACCTACGGATTTAGGCTGTGCATTGTGGGCCAGTTATAGAGTTTTCGAAGTAGAATCAGGATTCAATTTTTATTTAATTTTGTAATATTTTATACCGGACATTATCATTTTCAATGTTAGGTGTGAATAATACCTTACACTTGTCTCCATCAGCCTTCGACATAGTATCAACAACACACCTACTTATCAAAATTATCTAATTAATAAATATCTACACCTCATACTCGCTAAGGAGACATATCACCAAACACATCATCAACAAACTAAAATAAACAAAAAGCGATAAAATTTATCTTTTAAAAATAGATTGGTTATGTGGTGCAGTAGTTGTTCAGTGCAATTATTCGTATTGGAAAAAGGCAATTTCAGGCTCTCAGTTTGTTAACTATATACAAAAAGGAAGTCGATTTATGAACAGGAGTGTAATATTTCAGTTATACCACCAAAATGTCCGACTAGTGAAATAAACGAGTGAATTAAAAGGATAACACACCAAGGTAAAAACATTTTGGCAAACAGTTTCCAATTTACAGGGCGTTCTAATGATGTGGTTATCATTATTTATAAAGTTATTATTATTATTATATTGCCAGAATTATATTTGTATATAAAAATATAACTATGCTGGGGACGGACTACAGTTTACAGTTACAGTTTTGAAGTAGAGTCGCATAGGCTTTTACACCTCTCAGAAATGCGACACATTAGGATCTTTTGTGCAGACTCTGTTTTTTTGTTGCTGCGTTACAGAATCTGCAGTTTTTATAATTCACCTTTCCCATCCTATTAAGGTGATACTTTTCTGGTAAGTGTCCTGTGAAAAGTCCGGTTATTATTCTTAAGTCATTCTTGTTCCGTTCGAGAAGCTGTTCAGAATTCCTTTTTGAGATAGTGATGAACTTTTTTGACTATCTTAGGCTTGGAGTTTTTCTCCAGTATGACAGCTTTTGGTTTGTCTACCAAGTATCTATTTCATATTTACGTGGCTTTTTGTAAGAGCCCAGTATGATTTTGAGCGCGAAAGAGAGGTGTGATTGAGGCCTCTTTTGCGAGTCTATCTGCCTCTTTGTTTCCTTACATGCCTTAATGCCCTGGAACTCACATGAAAGTCACTTTGTTGTTTGCAGCCAGTTGCTTTAGGAATTGTTTGCATTCCCAGGTTATTTTTGACTCGGTTCTGAACTACTTTAGAGTCTTTAATGCAGCCTAACTATCGAAACGATAGAAACCTGTACGTATCTCAGTCCTATTTAAAGGCACTCTTTTGCGCACGGAGTTATAGCAAACAGCTCTGCTTGGAGAATTGTGGGAGTATTTCTTAGGAGTCAAGAGAGTATTAAATTAGGATCCCATATTCCAACTCCTACTCCTCCTGTTTGTTTGGATCGGTCTGTGTACTAGACAGATGTTGATTGCTAGCCTTTCACTGGGTGTATTCCATGTCTGGCGTTCCCCGATAACCACTTCGTATGGAACAACAAAGTTCAGTTTTGTAGGCATTTGATCTGTTGGTTTGGTAATGGATTCCAGTGGAATTTTCTTCAGAATCTATACGTTTTCAATCAAGTCACCCGATTTCAGTTTGCTCGATTGGAATAGTTTTAAGGCACTAAGCGTTGCCTGTTTTTTGTACACAAATGTGAAATGGAGTCGGGCCCACCACTGCCCATATTGCAACTGTTGGACAGGACGCCATAGCTTCGGTTATTCCAATGCAAATTAACCGCTCTAACTTGTGGAGTTTGCCTGGCGCAGAAATTTGTTCTGTTTTTGGCCACCATACTATTGAGGGGATAGGTGACCATCGGCTTTACTACTGTTTGATACATCCAAAATATCACTTTCGGTTTCAGCCCTTATGTCTTTTCTACAAGTTTACGACAGGTCTTTGCTGCATTGTGGCTTTTGAAAGAATTCTTTCCAAATGAGTGTTCTAATTTAGTGTTTGATCTAGAAGGATTCGTAAGTACTTAACTTTATTGGAAAATAGTATCTGTATTCCATTGAGAACGGGAGCTTGTAGGCTTAGTTTCCTTTTCCTCGTAAATGGAATAACAACTACCTCGCGTGGATTAACATTAAGTTTTTGTTTCTCACACCAGTTCCTTATGATGTTTAGGGCTGTTTGCATTAATCTGGATACTTTAGTACCATGCTTTCTCTTCACTGTTATGACTATCATCTGTATAGCCTTAGACTGCAAATCCTACTACTCAATGTACTTATACGATTATCGACAACAAGTGACCACAATAGAGGCGATAGAACTCCGTCTTGCGGATATCCTTTTATTGTTGTTACTGTTACTTAGGTTTCTTCGTTTAATTCGGTCGTGATCAAACGGGTTTTTAGCATCGACTCAATTCATCTTACTATAGGACGTTCAACTTCCCTTGCCTGTAAGGCTCGTTCGATGGATCGATATGAGGTGCTATTAAAGGCTCCCTCTATGTCAATAAATGCGCTGAGCGCTATTTCCTTAGCCACAAAATTTTTTTCTATACCTTTAACTAGATTATATAGGGTATCTATTTTGGATTGCCAGCCTGATAGGCAAATTGTTGTACATGAAGTGGTTTTCTCATAAGAGTTTCTCTTCTGATGTATTGATCTATTGTTTTCTCCATTACTTTTAGAAGAAAATATGTAAGGCTAATGGGGCGGTAGGACTTTGCTTTGTCCATCGGACGACGTCCATAGAGACAGACTAGGCTCGATTGGGACACCTAAATATCCTTATAATTAAAATGTGACAAAACCTTATCCTTGTCCAAAATATTTTTGACAACTAAAAAAAGGAGGACATCTTGAAAAGAGCCTCCACATATTTTTTAAATGTCCCTGATAGTGTCCAAAATATTCATACAAAATCCACCCTGTGTATGCAAACTTACGAGAAATTTTTAAAATTATACATATAATTAGTGTCGCTTAAAATATATCTTGAACTTTAGTAGCAATTCTGCTTTCGATTGCAATGGGTTTGAATTTGAAAAGTACTTACTACATGCTTCTTTTTTTTGACATTAGAAAATACCAATTCTTTTTAAAATTAGGTTATCTTAGAGATTGGACTGCTTTTTGGAGACAGGAATCAAGCTACGAATTCTTAAAAATAATCTTTGCTGTAGAAAATAACCAGATCTCATTTTAAAATCTAGCACCATCTATTAACCGAAGGACCATACAACTGAATGAAGTAAAAGGCTTGCAGAAGAGACCAAGTGCTTTAATTCCTTTGCAGGACAAACAGTTAATAATATATTTGTGTTTTCATAGATGTAGACAGAATAGGGTAGACCACGGTACTTGACTCCCTTCCCCCCAGATCAAACAATCAAACGAAAATTTATATTTACCTAAGGGACTGTTTCCCGAAGTTTCCATTCTTTTTTCAGAATTCGTTCTTCCCTGAAATTTCGACCTTTTCTCTAAATATCGATTTTTTTTTTAATAAAAATTCGTCTTTTTTCACGAAATTTAACTTTCTCAAAATTTTAAAATTTTATCTCAAAATTCTTCGACGTTTTTTTTCAAAATTTTACTATTCCTCAAAATTCAACTTTTTCTGAAAATTTCAGTTTCTCTTAAAATCTGATATAAATTTCGATTGATTAGGCAAAATTTGTTTTTTTTTATTAATTTTCCGGATTTTTTAATAATAAAATACCAATTAAACATTTTTTTCTTAATTTTAAATTTTTGTATGAGGGCACAAATTTGGCAAACATTTTTTCAATCCAACTTTCTAGAAATTCCAACTTCTTTATTACAATTTTAACAAATATCTCAACTGACATTTCCAAAACCCTTACTACGTAGAATTTTTTATTATTCATAACTATTAAACTTTATTAACGATTAAAAACCAACAGATATTAAAAATTTCATAGTTTTTGTTGGTTTTTAATCGTTAATAAAGCTTAATAGTTATAAGCATCTAAATATTGGGTAGGGTCTCGTCTCCCTCTGATTAAACACTCAAAAGACACATTCCAACTTTTTCTCAAAATTCACGCTGTTCTCGAAATTTTGACAAAATTTTACTCAGAGCAACTTTGAAATTTTATCAAATTTTACCTCGAAAATTTAATCTTTTTTTTGTAATTTCGATCTTCTTATTTTGAATCCTGAAACTTTTTCTCGAAATTCTGCATTATCTTTTCATAATTCGTTTTTGTTTCTTTAAATTTCGATTTTTTTTTCTCAAAACTCGTCTTTTTTGAAAAATTTAATCTTTTGCCTAAAATTCGTCTATTTTCAACCTTATAGAATCCGAATCTCCAGACATTTTGACTGGATTCTTAAGGTTTAGCTTTTTTTAAAATTTATTTCTTAAAGTTTGGATTTTTATCTCAAATTTTAATATCCAACATTTCTAGACATTTTAACCTTTTTATCGAGATTCATCTTTTTCAAACTTTCGAATTTATTCCCAAAATGTTACCGTTCGAAAGAAAATTTTTAAAAATGGTCTTTTTTTGAAGTTTTGCCATTCTTAGGGTTCGCTACCTTAAAAAGAAAAACGGAACTCTTATAATCTCACTCTGGCGTCCGTCTGTCACAAAGAGGTTTTCCTCGAAAAATATGTGACGTAAAAATTTGAAATTTGGCACAGCGTTAATTTTTGATGACCCACGCAAATACCCCCAGCCAGCAATTAGAGGAAAACATATTTTGTAATAAAATGGGGAGTTAATTTGGTCTCCGAAAAATTAACTTTTAGTTATTATATCATGTAACATACCATTTGAAAAAGCTACCTCTAAGGATCCTTAAATATTTTTTTAAATGATTTTCGATCCAATCGTCTTAAAGATATAGCTCAAAATATGTCAGAAATGACCATTCTCTCCCCCTGTTTTCCTCGGTTTTCAAAGATAAACTTTAGATTTTAATAAGGTTAGTAGATACTGGGCCATAGATTGTCAAAAAAGTGCAGAATTTCATCGCAATAATTGTTGAGAAATAAAATATTGTATGGAAAAATAGGTTCTTGTATTCCAAGGCTTTTTAACCCACATAGTAAGAATTCTTTTCAAATAAAGAAATTAATTTAGCTAAAGTATAAAATGCAAATCAAATTTTCTTTAACATTATTTCATTTAGATCAATATTTTTGAAGTTAGCGCTAGTTTATTAAATTGCACGCAACGCAGTCATTGCGGTTGGAATCAAATATTTTAGCACCATCCGTGGAGATCTCATAAACTGTGTTAGCCATCTACTTATTGCAAATAAATGCTTTTTCTCTGAGGCATTATCAATATAGTTATCCGTTCCATAAATATTTGGATTGATTGTAAAAAAAGGTGTGTGTCTAAAAATAGGCAATTTTTTTATCTTTCAATGATACCACAAGAAAATTTGGATAACATGTCAAATTCTATTGACGTCTATTGACGTTCACTGTAGTAATTGGTACGGAAGCCTAAAAAACCTCTCAAACCTATCAAAATGTACATGTACATTATGTTTTTAGAAATGTTGAATTTTTCCTCGAAATTGGCTTCCTTTTATATAGCAATATACGAAATTTTATTTTGCAAGAAGAAACCAACCCACAAAAATGTAAAATGTCAGCAGTTAGGCAAGGATATCCATTAGGTAAACTAGCCTAGTACCTATTTTAAGTCAAGATACGAGGGTAAATCAAATATAAATCGTGTGCGCCGTTCGTCAGTTGTAAATACAATGAGTGAGCAAGAGGTTCATCCGCACGTTGCGCAGCTCATTATAATTAAATATCTTGCCGTTGAAAGGTGTAAAGCTTACCGAAATTCTTCCTAAATTAGAAGCACAGTTTGAGGATACTTGTTTGAAGAAAACTCAAATATATGAATTGTACAAGGAAGGACGAACTCAAGGCAAAAACTCGTATCTCAGTTGGAAAGGTTCTTGTGACAGTGTTTTGGGATTTTAAAGGAGTTGTGCACGTCGATTTTCTGCATGAACGTTCGTATGGTTAATGCTGCCTACTACTGCCAGCTATTGAATAAAGCAAAACGTGCATATCGGCGAAAGAGACGCGAATTTTAGGTCAGAAATCTGATTTTGCGTCACGCAATTGCGTCAAAAATTGCGTCAATCTGACACATCAAAAATTAAGGGAAATGAATTGGGCAACATTAGAACACCCTCCTTAGAGTTCCGACTTATCACCATGCGATTATCATATGTTTGAACCACTTAAAGAAGCTCTAGAATGTGAGCGATTCCATGATGATCCTCCTGTTGAAACATTTGTGCGCAATTGGCTACAAATACGCCTCTTCCCTTCTTTTTATGATGATGGTATTAAAAAACTTTCAATCCGTTGCGAAAAATGCATAACAAAAACAGGAGATTATACAGAAAAATCGTTAATAACTTTCATTTATGTATCTTGTACCAATAAATTTTCATAAACAAATTCCGTATTTGATTTGCCCGCGTATATTATTGATCAGTATGTATTTTGATGTACTGCTAATTTATAATATTAGTGTTAAATCTTCATCGATTTCTCAATAACTATTTTGTGTGATTGGTTCCATTCTGCAAAAAGCCTGTCGAATTCATTTCGAAATCGACACTAAATTCAGAATTTCGAGACAAAATTAAAATTGCCAGAAAAAGGGGAAAATTCCGAAACTGAATGTTTGAAATGTTAAAAAA
The DNA here is from genome assembly GCA_028583605.1 of Dastarcus helophoroides. Classification (NCBI taxonomy): domain Eukaryota; kingdom Metazoa; phylum Arthropoda; class Insecta; order Coleoptera; family Bothrideridae; genus Dastarcus; species Dastarcus helophoroides. Next base: position 30,050,920 of record CM053328.1, read on the forward strand.
CATTAATTTTAAAGTGAAACCGAAATGTTTAGGAAAAAACTTGAAAACTCAAAATTTACTATAAGTTTGTTTGAAATATCCAAATATCAAATTTTTAAAGTTTAAATTCGACATGTTGAAAAAAAAGCGCAAATTTTTAGAAAAACGCGAAACATAAAACGAATTTACTATGCAACACCAACTTTTGATTTTCAATTCAAAATTTTAAAAAGAAGTAATTTTGAAGTATAAACTAGAGTTAAACTTTGATAGACAAATATCATTAAAATATATGGACCTTTCTAAAAGCAATTAAAAAATATTTGGACGACGCGACGGTTCTTTTATAACTCTCTTTCTTAGAACAGAGATTTAAATATCATCTAAAATTTCAGAATTTTTTACATCGCTTGATATCTGTCCATAATGTGGATTGTAATTATTGTTACTTATTTTATTTCAGGTCAGCATCATGAAGAATAAAGATGTGACATTTAAAGTCTTGTACCAGAATTTAAAGCTGTGCGTAGAAAAATTAGAATCCGACGTGCGACAAAGTTTGTTAGAAGCTCAAGACCTCGTAAAAACCGTAGATGACCAATGTTTAGCTCTACTTCAAAGCCAAGACAATCATTATAAAGAAATAATACATGGTCTAGTTGAAATAAAGGTGCACATTGATACAATTTCCTATCACGACAAATCAATTATCGAACTGTCGGAAAAAATCAAGCGAGAATTCGAAGACATCAACGTTGTTAAAAGTCAAAATTACGTCCAAAAATGCATTAAAACTTTCGATAAATTACAAGAACAGAATGGGGAAGGCTGTTCGGAAAAGGGAAACGGCTAACAGAAGTAATAAAGATAACAGAGATTCAGATATATACTCACAAAGGTACTTGGACGCCTGGGAAACACTATTAGAACAAAAGGAAATTGAAAATAACCTCAAAAAGAGTTTATCGAATGTTCCCGTTCCTAGAAGAAATAAAAACAGTGTACGGAATAAAAAGAAGTTTGTTTCGTCTACGCTAGATGTGTTTCTTGAAGAAGAAGAAGTTAATAGATTGGGTAGTTTAATTGAAGAAGAAATATCTTCGAATCGAAGCAGTAGAGCATATAAAACAGAAAGCTTGTACGATCAAAAACCATCCTACCATTTAGTTCAAATGGGAAACATCTCAAAATCTGTGGGAGATTTACCCGATATTCCAGATTATCCCGCTGAAGGTAAACTAACGCAAGAAATTTTAGAGCTGTCAGCCTCACTGGGAGAAAACATGGATTTTAGCACAAGACCTCCACCAAGAGTTATTGATGTTCTGGTGGGTATAATTATCCATTTTATAAAGTAGTGATAGAAAGAATTATATTTTTTGCAGTATAAGAAAAATTCTCCAAAAAGGAACCCCACAATGTGATTATCAAAGTTAAAGGTTGTGTCACTCCACGACTTGACAAGAGGACAATAAAGTATTTGCTTGTCTCTGAGGGAATTTACATCCAACCAATGCAAATGTGATAAATTTAGAACTTTATGTGTTTAGTCCTTAAGTAAATGCATCAATAGATTTAGTCAGGGTTGAATAAAATTGTGTTGCCGTTTCCTTTAGACATATTAGGTTCATGTGATATGAGATATCCTAATTATGTAAAATATCTCACTTCGGACGTGGTACCCTATTTTCTTTATAAGAAATCTTTGTAGCAACGGGAAATAAAAGAAACAATAAAACTGCAGTATTTTTACACAAAAATAAGTTTGGTTTTTAAAGACTGTCTAGATCCTTTTTGGATTTTTAAAATAATCAAGATCTTGGTACGCAGTTTTCTTGAGTATACTCCCCTCAAAAAAATGACCATATTATTCCTCTGGTGTACTGCAAGTAGAATGCTAAAATAAAGGTGATGGTGATAAACTGCAGTTTATTGTAACATTATATTAAACTTGTATTATTATGGCGACGTATTATAGACGTTGGAACTTGGAAGTTCTGTAGTTTAAAGGTATCTCCATAATAGGAGTTCTCAAGACTCCAAATTGAATTTTACATAAATTTGCTATCCCTGACTGCTTTATATGCCTTAAAAATCTTCTCTTGCTATATCTTTGATGAAAAGAACTACCGAAAAGAAACAAATTCCCAATGATTCATATTGTAACGCAATGTAAATAGATGAAATAGGATTTAGAATAGAATTGTAGAATTTAGTAAATAAAAAAAGTTTCTAGACGTTTCTGATAAGGGGAAAGCGGCCGCGATAACGAAACAAACGGCAGATAAGCGTTCCAAAAATTTCGGCATTCGATAAGCCTTATCTGCTGAAAATTCTGGAAGCCGGGGGCCAAAACTATAAAAAGGCGGTCCGCTTTCCCTCGAGTCAGTCAGTTAGAAGTCAGTGTAGTTAGTGGCTTAGTAATTAGTAAATAAGTAGTGAGTTACTGTTCAGTTGAAGTGTGCCGAGTTAATTAGGTAATTAAGTGGGTATTATTCACACGTGGTAATCAATTCGAACCGATAAACCCGTAACAATATATTTAAAGAGACCATGTCAAAGTTTAATCGTCATGAGGCAGATTGGTCTTCCTTAAATTGAATCCAAAAGATCCAATGTGTGTTTTGCAGTTAAACTTTAAGCACAGGAATAGAAGTTTATTGTTGATCTATCTTGTAATATTAAGTACTTTTAGCTCGAGAAATAAAGGCCCAGCATCACAGCGACAGATTTGGCAATCGCATGTATGTGACCGTTGCAAGAACAGTTAATCCTTGCATTTATTTGCTCCTGAGAAAGACAGATTAGATTTCACTTGACGTTTTGTTGGGTAAAAATAGCGGCACAAGTTTTGGAAGCATTGAGGTCGACCAGATTTTTCCTTTTATCATTGCAAGAGAATCTCAAATGAATTCAAGGAAAGTCAAAACTTTCTCTAAAGATGTCAATTTTTTTTATTTATCACCTTTAGAGAAATAGATAATAGCTTGGCTATCGAAACGAGTTAGATCAACTTTTGTTGTGTTTTTTAATTTTTCTTGGTTTCAGGGGACAATATTTCTATTTCAATTTTTGAAGATAACCAAGGACCAGTCCGTTCCACTTTCAGATTGGAAGTTTAAAAAGCCAAATGATGAAAAAAAAAACTACAGAGCTTTAGAAAAAAATTAAAAGTCTGAAATTTGCTTTAAAAAATGTTTTGGGGGAAATTAAAAACGGAAACTCAGAACTTTAAGGAAGAAATCCAGTTAAGACAATAAGACAGCTATTTAAAAATGATAAACATTTTTAGAAAAAGCCAAAATTCGGAAAGACAATTTACAATTTATACATATTTTTTTCTCTGAAGATGAACAGATTGGCTGTCGAAACGCGTTAGAGCAACGTTTGTTGTGTTTTTTAATCTTTCTTGGTTTCAGGGGACAATTTCTGTATTTTAATTTATACCTATAAAGTGTTTAATTCATAAAAAAAACTTTAAGTTTAAATATTATAGAAAAAAAAAAAAATTTCAATAACTTATTGAAATTAAATCAGATCAGAAATCAGCATTTTAACTTAAAAATCTGATTTCCAAGTGATCATTTAAGAAATAAAAAAGCTGAAGGTGCAAACTAGGAATTTTTAGAAAAAGATTCGAAATTTTCTAGTTAAAGAGACAAAATTTAAAAAAAAAGGGGAAAATCTGTAAGAAGTCAAAATTTTTGAAAAAACTTGAGAAGGAAAAGTTTAAACTTGAATTTTTTAAAAACAATTCAGTGATTATGTGTAATTTATCAAATGAAGAACATATTTAACGTTATTTCAGGAAAAACTTAAATCTTCTAAAAGTGAATTTCTTTTGAGTTTAAACACAAACATTTGAAAAAAATTAAAATCTTTAAAAAGGTAAAATAAAGCCTTTGAAAAGTAAGGAACATACAAATAACAAACTTCAAAAAAGAAGTCTTACTTTTAATATGAAAGTAGAACTTAAAAAAATAAGAAAAGGGGGTTTCTGCATAATCCCGCACCAGTCCAGCAAATATCAAAAGGGATTCCGGTATTGAATTCTCTAAATCTCACATTCGAGACTTTCATCATCTTTCTCGACTCTAAATTCGAAATTTCTAGCTTAAGATAATTCTCTTTATATCTACACACTTTTCTTAACAGACTTCTTCTTCTTCGTTCTTTTTCTTCTTCTTCTTCTTCTTCTTCTTCTCTTCTTCTTCTTCTTCTTCTCTTTCTTCTTTTTTACTTTTCTTCTTCTACTTCTTCTTCTTCTTTAGCCCGTTCCCATTCACATTCCTGGACATAGGCCTCCTCCATGTTTTTCCACCGCTCTCTATCTTGAGCATTCAAGATCCAGTTCTTGCCACCTCGCCTCTAAATATCCATCTTGTTTGAGGGCGTCCGACACTTCGTTTGGTTTTCCTGGGTCTCCATTATATTTATTGTCTTCATCCATTTAATATCACCTCTGGCGACGTGTCCTGCCCAGTGCCATTTATTAGTGGTAACACGTTCTATGTCATCGACGACTCTACTTCTCTCTTTTTTTCTTTTCATTCGATCTCTTAAACTGATTCCCCAGCATTGCTCGCTCCATCGCTCGTTGGCATACCCTCAAACGATGCGCCCAGCCTTGTGTTAGGGTTACTGTTTCGAGGCTGTATGTCATGACAAGCAATATGCAAAAGTCGATGACTTTGATGGGAATGTCTGGTTTCCTGAGGATGTAGGCCAAGTGTTCCAAATGCCACCCATGTGAAGCCAACTCGCCTGGTGATTTCTGCAGCCTGATTTTTTTTGTCAAGCCTGATGTAGGGGCGTATTCTTCAACCACTTCAAGAGTGTGGTCGTCGAGCGTAGCTTGAATGTTGTCTGGACTCATGACCTTGGTTTTTTAAAGGTTCATTCTCAACCCCACGGTCTCCAAAACTTTTTTCAACTCTCTTAACATATCTTTAAGTTAATTCGCGTCGATGCTCATTAGGATTATGTTATCAGCGAAGCGTATCTGATTCAGAAACTTTCTGTCGATATTGACTCCTTTCTGCCATGTCAGATTTTTAGAAGACATCCTGTAGTGCGAGCGTAAACAACTTCGGCAAAATAGTGTCAGCTTGTCTGACTCCTCTTGTGATGGGTATCCTCCCGGTGGCTAAGTCTTCTTCAACTTTGATGTGGAGAGTGGCGTGCTTCATAGATGTTTCTGATGAGGTTTGAGTATCTCGAGTCAATACTTGCAGCGTTCAAGCAAGATTGCCCAGATTTCTATGGAGTCGAAGGCTTTTGGTAATCGACGAATGCCAGATGGAGTGGAACTCCATTCAGTGCACTTCTCGATCAGTGTGCGCACTGTTTGGATATGATCAATCGTGCTATAACCTTTCTAAATCTAGCTTGTTCCACAGGTTGGTAAAAATCGAACTAATTGTTGAGACGATTGGTGATTATTCTGGTTAAGAGCTTGTATAGTACTGAGAAAAGGCTGATAGGCCGGTAGTCTTCGATGTTCATTGGATCGCCTTTTTTGAAGAGAATGGTGACCTCAGAATTTCTCCGTGCATCGGGACTTCTTCCTTCTTCGAGGCATTTGTTGAGGAGAATAAGAAGCGCTTTATCTAAAGCTTTTCCTCCAGTCTTGAGTAACGTATTTATTATTTGTTCTTCTCCAGGAGCCTTTCGGTTTCTCATCTCTTTCAGTGCTGACCTCAGTTCTTGTTAGTTAATTTCGGGGATCTTCTTGGAGCCTATCTTTTGGATTACTCGGCCTTTATCCTCACGGAAACGATATGACTCTGGTATTGACTGGCTGTATAATCTCCGATAGAAGTTTTCGATAATAGCAACGATTTTACCTTTCTCTGACACTACTATGCCCTATTCATTTTTCATCTTGTATATGAGCGCTTTTCCTTCAGCCCGATCAAACGACTGTCATATTCATATTATCTTTAATTGCTTCTTGGACTTTCCTCGCGCTGCATGCCCTCAAGTCTCTATGAATCGCTCTCTTTACTATTTTATCTAGTTGGCGGTATTGAGGTGCGTCATGATCCATAGCTCTGCGCTCTTCTAACAGTCTTATCATGTCAGCTTCGCGTTTCTGTGTTCTCCAAATGTGCAGACTTTCTTGGTTGCCACTCGGATACTTTTGACTAATTTTTCTGCCACTTCATTTAAGTCTAGGTTCTTTAATGCGTTCATCGGTTCCAGCGTTTCTTCTATCTGTTTGCTGAATTCCTCCTATTTTCGTTCTAACTCAGTCTTTGTTGGTCTTAGCTTCTTTTCAATCTGCTTCTTTCTTTCCAGTGGGGTGTTGACACATCTTTCAAACTTATGGTTTTTAAAATGTAAAGTATAGAGAAAAGAACGTTTTCGAAAAAAATTTAGTATATTGCGACCAAACTTTTCTAGATTTTGTTAAAGAGTAATATGCCGAATGATATTGAGAAAGAAATAGTAAAATATGAGGATTTCTAGTGGTACCGTTTTTGCGTAATCGCAATCCAAAATCATACATATCACTGAATTTCGATGCTTTTTCCGCATGTTACGCAAACATCTTGAAGTAACAGTAATATAGCAGCTCTTACTACTACATTGTAGATTACTTTGAACGCTAAAATCATTCGAAAGTGCAGTGCTTTCAAACTTTTGACCTTTGAGAACAGATACTTTTGGAAAGGATAAGTTTAAACTTGATTTCACCTTAAAATAACAACACTTGAAACATATTAGATTTAAATGTATAATTTTTTTTTTCGTTATAGAGTAAAACGAACCTAATTTTTTTCCACAAAACTCCTAAAAGAGGTCGATTTTTGGTTGACCATTTAAGGTGACTTTTAAATATTTTCCCCTACACAAGGATTAGAATTAACCCCCTCTTTTTATAATTTAATGCTACATCTTGTGAACTTTCATTGAAAAAACTGTTTCAAGAAGACAACAAAGAAATATTTGATTCTGTAATTACCAAAAGCTAAATAAGAAAAATAATAAAAAAAATTAAAATTTTTCATCATTGGTTTTAATGTAAGCTAGGTTCCAAATGTGCATTTGAAAAATGGTAAAGTTTAAATGATGTCGATGGTTCACTTTTAACAATTTGTGAAATATCTGAAGGTTCTTGTTTTACTCCTTTCTTAATACTCCAGAACTATCCAGAACACTAGCAACAATAATATGACATGGGTACTTTTTCTGATCAGGCTGCTTCCATTCCAAACGGTTACAAGAAAAATTATTTCAAAATAAGGTCTGAAAGAATAACATCAATTAAAAATTAGAACAAATATGCCATTAGGTGTAGTGCATGTTCTAGATTCCCTTTCTTATCGTTATCGTATTTATCGGCAATGTTGATTTTGCTAATCATGTCCCGCACATTAGTTACTGATGGTTTGGAAACCTGTCACAATAATAAAAAAGTAAATTGTTTTTCTCAAACATTGACAACTGAGTCACAGTGACAATTCAGTCTACTGAAGTCAGATTATATTTCTAGCACATTTCTACTTTATTTTGGGGCTAAACATAAAAAAGGTATGTTTTTAAATTTTGTAATTACAATATAATAATTAGGTAGGGATTATCAATATTTTGTGACAAAGAAACTTCATTTCACTACGTGATCACATAAATTATTACTAACATATTTGGGATATGGGGCGGTGGAAACATCAATATATTTTTACTTTAATTACGTTTATGTACATCTTCAGAATATTCTAAAAAATGTGAATCTGCAAAAAATGTTTATTGTTATGTGGATCCTTAACACGAAATGGTTAATTTTCAAAACTTTGCAACAACCCAAATTCCCCCCGGTTTCATAAAATGTGTATTTTTTGCATGCAACAGCGGCAAAACATAATAACAAACTTTGAACATCCCACGTATTTCCTAATTAATCCGATAGAATTAATATGTCAAGGGAAGTCGTGAAAAAACCCACCGCACCTTTGATAAACCAAATAGCTCATTATCTCTTTCTATTATCAGCAAAAATCAACAAAAAGGCGGCACACATAATCACTCCCTAATTAGAAGTAACACGAGTATAACTATTGTATTCGTTGCGAGATAAAGAGTGGCTTTTAAAGCGAAGTGAAATTAACGTGAATATGGCAAAAAATAAAGAACTCTAGTAGAGGGTTTTCAGAAAATAATGAAGGTATTATGCAAGGTAAGCACTTCTATGAAACAGGACTAAACCTAGTTGTTTAATAACATGAAGTGAATATCACAATTTTAATTGGCAAATATCTACCACTCGACCATACGTTGAACATTCCTGAAACTTATCTATTCTTGTGCAAACTAATTTAAACAAGCTTTTATGAAATAAGGTTGGTGTTTATAATTAAAAAAAGCTTACAATATAATCTTTCGTGTGCGTTTTATATTATGATCAAAACCTAGATTTGGCAATAAACTATAGCTATAGGGAAAGGTTAAGGACATCGATGTACCTTTATTTGGTACTTCCTTTGGTGCAATACAATATAAAGTTGATCTATTTAAAAAAGATGATTGATGTGGGAAAATTTAAAATTAATTTTGGACGCCCTGTATAATGATATTGAACTCTTCTTGGGTGGCCTAGCAGTTTAATAATTACTGTGAAAAAACATAGCTATATCCCGTAAAGTCTAAAAAAAATAAAAAATTTTGGCTCAAGTGGGAAAACATTAAGTTTACGTACTAGGAAAGTTGATGAAACTCATACTAAAATGATAAGCTGGAACTCGAAAAAAAAAAGATATATAGATAGATAAAATATAATGTTGCAATATAAAAAAATCTAGAATCTAACACATTCTGAAAACATTTCGAAAAACCAGAAATTCGAGAAAAACTTCAAAGTCACCAAAAATCTAAATAACATCTTTTTTACACATTGTTAGTTTATCTTGTATTTTAAATTTTTTCATATATAAAGTTTAACAAATGACCAATTAAACATTCTGTAATTAAACAGTTAAAAGTGTCGAAGAACTTTACATTTTTCATTTTTTATTTAAAACTTTACATCAAAACTCAAACCACTTTATCATCTTTGAGGCCAAATATGTGTCGAAATAATCGAAATTTTTAGAAAAAAAATTGAAATTTTAAAACTGAAATGAATATTTTGAAAAAAAGTTCTGCGGTTGTAGGAAAAAATTTTTAAAAAATTAAAATTTCCAAGTCACTGTAAATTAACTAAAATTAATTAAAAAACATGTTCTTATTTATATCTAAAATTTACATTTTTAATTTTTATAGGTCAAACCCAAACTCAAGCAACTTTGTTATATTTTTAGTAAATATGTGTTTTTAAAGTCGAAATTTCTAAATAAGATCGAAATCTCAAATTAAAAATAAATATTTTGAGAAAAAACTCTTTGCTACATTTCTGATAAAAATAAAATTTTCAAATTATATTGGTATATAAACAATCAAAAATTTTGTATTTAAATGTTCATATTTCAAAAAATAAATAATAGAAATTCCAGAAAAAATTCTAAACGTTCAATGTTTTCTCAAAATTTTCGATTGAAGTTTTTTTCAGCTTAAACTTTCTTGAACATTCTGGGTATTTTGACATTTCAACATGAAGCAGAAGAATAATTGTTTAGTTTTTGAAAATTTCGAATTTTTTGAACATTTTGATGAAAAATCTCGAACTTTTTTAAACATTTTGATTTTTTTCAATATTATGACTTCCTTTTTTTGTAAATTCAATTATTCTGAAACTCTTTCTTTTCAAAATGTTGACTCTTTTTTAAATTGTTGGCTTGGTCTTTTGTTTAAGAAATTCGACTTTTGATAATTTTGCATTTTCTGAAAAACTAGATTTTTTGAAAAATGTTGTCTTTTAAATTTTAAAAGTTTCTCACTTGTTTCATAAAAATGTCAACTTTCCCTCGAAGTTTTGTTCTTTTTTCAGAATTTGGACATCTTTGTCAATTTCCATCTTACTTAAAAATTTAAAGGTTTTCTTTTAAATTCCGACTTTTTTGAACGTTTCGACCTTCTTTCCAAATTTTTACTTTTTCATTAAACTTGGAATTATTGTAGCTTAACGAACTGTGCAAAACAAACTCAGAAAATATTAAGTTTTTGAAAATTTCAATTTATTTTTTTAAAATTTTGAGTAAAGCTTTTGTTTTTTTAAGTTTTCGAGTTTCTTTATCAAAATTTGGACTTTTTTGCAAATTTATTTGCTTTAAAATCCTTTCTCTGGAATTTTAAGCTTACGTGTTTAATATTTCAATTTTTTTTCTATTTTCATCTCAAAATTTTGCAAGTCAAAATTTAAATAAAAAGGGTGAAAATTTAAAATAAAAACTACGATTTTCAAGAAAACAAATAAATTAGGAAAAAATCCAAATTTATTTTTAAAAAATGTTCAAAGGTGTAATTTTCCTTTTTGCAAAAACTTTTACTTTAAAATTAAAATCTATTTAGATTTTTCTGTGATTTCAACCTGCACAATCGTGATTTTAATAATTTTACATATTTCTGAAATATGTTTTCAGCTTTAACCTAAAAACTTCGACTTTTTCTAAAATTTCTTTGGAATTTAGTTCAGCATTTCGACCTTAGGTTAGATTTTTCTTTTTAGACATTTCGATCATATTTTTACTTCTTTCGACTTTATTAAGTAAAAATTCTGACTTTTCTCCAATATTCCACAGACATCCTGTCTTAGATGTTTAATTTCTTTTTTTTTCAAAAGTTTACAATCTCAAATTGAGATTTTTTCTAGAATTTTTGATTTTTTTTTTCAATTTTTCGACATTTGGTTTGCTCTTTACCTTTTAAGAAAAACCTAAATTTTGCCTAAACTTGTTTTATTTTTCTAAAAATTCTGTTTTTTGCAATTTGGATATTTTTCTCGGTATTTCAAGAATAGTTTCGATTGTAAAGGTTTTCTTTATAAAATGCGATTCTTTTTCTGAAGTTACCAAAACTGAACCTAAAGTAGAAAATAACACTTTGGAAAACCAAAGTAGCACCCGACCCTTAGCAATTTTATGCGTGAACCCCTGAGCTGAAACTCAAAAAGTCTCTTAAAAAATAGGTAAAAAATTTTTACTTTTTTTCCTTTTAATTAAGCTCTGCTGCTTTATTCAAAATTCAAGGTTGACACTGAATATAATAATTAAAAAATTTCAGTTTTTAACAAAATCAAGACCAACTTCATAACAGGGATTAAATTCAAAACTGTTACTTTCTTTCTTCCAACTTTTGATTCGACATTTTATTTAGAAATTGCATATTTTGCATGAACTTTTGGATTTACAATGGAAAAAAATTTGGATCTTAGGTCGAAATATATATTATTTTTTCAAAGTCTAGAATATCTCTCGACATTTTCTATTTAAAGTTAAAATTTATCAAACAAAATCTAATTTGTTAATTAAAGCCTAATTGTTAACTTTCTTTGAAAATTTTGAATTTATACTAAAATCTATAATTTCTTCTAAAGTCATAAGTTGACTTTTTGACTTTTTTCTCGAATTTTTAACTTTTGATTAGGAAGTTGAACTTTTTTTTCGAAACTTTCCTCTTCAACAAAAAATTTGTTTTTGTTTTGTTCCAACTCTACTTTTTCAAGAATTTTGAATTTCTAGACAAAGAAAACATTTCAATCATAAAGCAAAAGGTAGGTTTCCAGCAAACATGTATTTTCCAATTCAATTGAATTTTTGAAACTTGAGGTGTTTAGATAAAATATTTTTTATTGTTTTAAGTTTGCAAATTTTGATTTTTTTGTTTAGTTTTGGAATTTTCCTCAAAATTTTGTCTTTTTCCTGAAATTTTAATTATATTCGCTTTAATTTAAAATATTTCATATGAAAAATACAAAATATTTTGTGTTAAAAATATTGGATTCAAAATCAAGAATAAATTCATAGATCGAAAAAGAGCTTGAAATAACGATTTATTTTCTAGAAATCTGAACGGAACACTCAACACATTTTGTCGAAATTTCACATTCCGATTTTTTTCAAATTCATTACCGGTTCTTCTCAAAATAATTTTCCTGTCTGTCTTTCGAATTTAAACTTTTAAGCTGAAAAACTTCTTTTTTTTTGGTGGAACAGACTGGTCTTTGGTTATCTTCAAAAATTGAAATGGAAATCTTGTCCCCTGAAACCAGAAAAGATTAAAAACACAACAAAGGTTACTATAACGCGTTTCGATAGCCAACCTATCATCTTCAGAGAGATACTCTCTGTATCTCTGTATCTCTCTGAAGATAATACCTTGGCTATCGAAACGCGTTAGAGCAACTTTTGTTGTGTGTTTTAATCTTTTTTGGTTTCAGGGAACAAGATTTCTATTTCAAATCTGAAAAACTTGAACTAGTTTTTTCTCGAAATTTTGAACTCTTTCGCTCTCATTTTTTGACAAACTACCCACCTTAAACCTACAACTTTTACTTTCACAAAACTTCAATATTTCCCTAAAATCAAAATATTTTTTGGAAGTGTCAACGATTTTTCTCACAATTTTTGTTTTAACCATAATATTTTGACCCAAATTTCAAAAAGCTTGCACTTTCATTTCCAACATTTTTTTTTCGTCATTTAGCATTAAATTTCAATTGCTTTAAAATATATAACACGTTTTCTCAAAAGTATGTTTTTCCTTATCCCCGAGCCCCATTTTTTAATGAGTTTTCCTCGAAATTTCGATTTTTTTTCCTAAAATTTCACATTTTTTCTCCGAATTTTTAGCTCAAAATTACGACTTTCGATTTTTCCCTAAGACTTCAATATTTCTTTGAAAATATTAATATTTTTAGAAGTGGGAATTCCGAAATCCCTGTTTGAATCTCAATATTTGAATAAAATTTTCAAAACTTGTACTTTCACTTCTGGTTTTTTTTTATAAATTCAGCATTTAAATTTGGCCTATTTAAATCATATTACGCTTTCTACTTGAAAAGGTTTTTGTCTTAATTTTATTTCTTAATTTTATTTTAAAAATGAAAAATTGTTAATTTTTTTTAATAACTTGTTCGAAATGTTTTTCAAAATTTCTCATTTTTTCACTGTTTAGTACTCTTTTGTAATTTTTACTTTTTTTCTAAAAATACAATATTTTACCGAAAACTTAAATATTTTATGAAAATATTTGCGTTTTTTTCTCAAAATTCCTGTTTCATTTTTAATATTTTGACTTTATTTTACAGAAAACTTTTTTAGGAAGGTTGACATGTTTATTTTGCAAATTGCCGTTTTATATTCAAAATAAAGTCAAAACTTCAAATGTAAACTTAACTTTTGTTATAAATTTAGCTTTTTCTAACATTTGGAATGTTTTCCTAAATTTTTGATTTTTTTTGCAAAATTTTCGACAAGTAAGTACTAAAGTATCGGAACATTTGTTAGCTTTCGAGTTGGATATTTCAAACTGACGAGATCTAACAAGATCGAAACCGGTCTTTGGTTTCCAAACTTCGAATCTAATAAAAGTTCAAATCTATTGGACTGTGCATTGACTTTCCTAGAGAGCAACCACTTCGCTAGGTGGCAGTGTTTCAACTGTTGGTAGTTCGGTTACCTATGATTCACACGCCTAGAGGACTGTATGAAGTTGCAGTCTAGGTTATATTCTACTTGCATACGCTGGTTGTTATTAAAAAAATAAAAAGATAAAATCATATCTTGAACTTTATCTACAAAACATATTACTAATGTTCCAAAAACTTAATTCAAACGTTATTTTCCAGACCCGATCTGATATGGGAAACAACAATTCCTCACGAGGTAATCAACTCGCAAGAAGAACGCAGCATCAAAAAATCTTCGCCATAAAAGATAAAGCGGAAAAAGTCAAGAAAGACATAAAGAAATTCAACGCACCCGAAGAAAACGAAGAATACGAATCCCTCAAACAAAGACTGAGATCACTTCAGCAAGAATTGCATAAATTTGAGAAAACTCTACAGCCGGCAAACAGAAACGTGTTTAATTTGGCCGGAACCAAAATAAACGACATATATAACAATCTCGAAAACAAATTGAAAGAAAATCGAGAAAAAGAAGAAAAGAGGCAAGAGAAGGAAGCAAAGAAGAAAGAAAAAGAACTGGAAAAAACCGAAGTTGTCAATATAGACAGCAACGAAGATTATGAAGTACATGAGGTTAATGAAGCAGGCGATTATGAAGCCACACACTTGGAAAATGCCACAGATAAAAGAAAAACTGTGGAGCTGCACTGCGTCAAAATTGAGAATGTCGAAGATCAAAGGCCTGTAAAATCACCGGAAGAGAAGAGGAAATCTATTTTAAAATATGGAGTAGCGGTTATGCCGGGAGCTATTACTAGAGAATTGGAGAAAAACGCAGAAATGTCAAATGATTTTTCGTTGGAGAAACGCCTTGATGACATTAAAGTCGACGTGGGAAATCTTGAATTGAGAATAAACGAGTTTGTTGGAAAACGGGATGGCAAACACTACAAATGTCTTCAAAGTCCTCTTCTTAAATATTCTAGCGAAATTGATAAAATTATAGAACAAAATTCCTCTCTTTGGGATCAAGGGGAGCTGATTCGAAGATATATAAATAGCTGCCTTAACATTCTTAGATTCAAAAGCTGTCGATGCTGATAATAGTGATGATGAGGTTTTCAGTAACACGTATAGTAGCAAAATATATGGAAGCACGCATGATTTGCTAGGTAAAAAATCAGTTAGGACAAGTGTTGTTTAATATGTTAGTTTTTGTAAAATATTTACATTTTTTATCTATATTTATTATTATTATTATTATATAAAGTATTTTAAAATAAAAAATATATATTTTTTCCTGAATCAGGGGCCGTTGTTTCTCTTGTTTAGTTAGTAGCCCAGCTTCACTGAAGAAGACTTCAGGGAAACTGCTCTTCCAAAACTGTTATAAATGATCTTTTAAAAAAAATGACACCTTTATTCGTTAAATTTCTCCAGAGAAAATATTTTTACAAAAACAGGACTTTGGGTTCAACTAGATAAAGTAATGAAAAATGAAGAAGGAACAATCCAACAAGAAACCTGACAAGAAAAAATTAGTAATGTTATGTGTAAATTGTTACCAAATAATTGAACTAACACCGTGCTTATTTAAACAAATCTTTATCTTTTCTGTATAATAAAGAAATAATGCTGCAACACGTTAAAAGCTATCAAATAAGTGGTGCCTTGGTTAACGACCAACGACCGCAATCCCTTCCAGGATTACCGTCGATTACGTCGTTATCAAAGGCACGATTTCCCGTAAGATAGAATTGAAAATCGATTAATTCCTTCTGGCTCATTTCCATTTTCATATGACGTATCAAATATGCAGATAGAACTCATTTAAAATGTTATGCTATACATGTTTTATTAACATTTTCTACACGAAGGGAAAACTTTTATAACTGATATTATTTTTTTAAAAGATATTAATAAATTCTTAGATAAAAATAGGGAAGACCAAATTTTTATACGTCGAAGTAACTTGCATAACTTTCGTTATAAATATTCTAGCTTTAGGATTAGTAACACTACGTCAAGAAGCATCACTAGAATTGGAACTGACTTCGAAAATATTACGTTTTCTAAAAATGCGTTACATGATTATTGCAACTGATGTTTTAAATGCAATAAATTCAAAAAAAATATTTTTGTACTAAATTATCACACTATTTGGCGGCGAATTTCAAAAAATGTTTTCTTAGTGCCCCCTGCTCACCCACCTTATATTGCGAAATCCTATGCAAAATTTCACAGGTTTAGGTTGAGCGTTTTCCGCGAGTCAGTAATTAATTAAACTAGTGAAAGTTCATTCTATCATTTTCGCCTTAAAAATAAGATTTATCTAATTTAAAACTCTAGACACTCTGACTCCATATGTACCAATATATTTCCGTCGCTGCTTCGGATAGGTCTAGGGTAGTCAACTTTTTTATGTCTGTCGCCCAATTGTGTATCAATTTTGGAAATGAAGGTTCTACCGCCCACCGCCCCCTAAAAATCAAAGAGGGGCAATATTAACAACTAAAAAAAGGTTTTCAAAATTGTTGTTAGTGACGACTAAACAATAAGATCACATGCTCCTTTATAGGCCACTTGTCATATTGTCATAAAAATATACATCTAATGACATGAGCGAAGGCAGAATTTTCTTCAAGAAGGAGGGCAATGATCATTCTGAAAAATTGATGGACAAAAAAACCTTCTGGCTGAGTAATGTGTATTTTCACTTAAAAACAACACCAAATGGGCAAATCGAATTTCCACATTAAAGTTGAGATTTTGAAAGATAGCCAATCTTATAAAAAAAAACTTTCAGAGAGCTTTAAGAAATGTCGAAATTTCGAAAAAGTGGAAATGTCAAAAAAGGCGAAATTTCCTAAATTTAATTTTTATGAAGAAAGTGATAATTTCCAGAATAAGTCGAATTTAGGTAAAAAAAAATGTCAACTTTCAAAAATATGTCTCTCACAATTTTTACTTTATTTAAATGTTGTCACATTCTTAAAATTTACAAGAAATCTTTTTCACCAAATTTCCTAAAAATATTATTTTCAGATTTTGAGTTTCTATTAAAATTTCGATCTAATTTAAGAAAAATAAACAAATTCCATAAAGATGAAAATCTTCAGAAAATATTCTTTTTTAAATGGGAATGACCAAAAACCAAAAATATCGAATTTTGAAATAAAAGTCAAAATTCGGAGAATGAGGTATTTTGAACAAGTTGAAATTTCAGAGAATCAAATTTAAAAAATACATTCAGAAAAGACAGTTTTTTTTGGTGCAATGGACGGTTCTTGGTTATCTTCAAAAATTGAAATAAAATGTTGTCCCCTAAAACCAAGAAATATTAGAAAACAGAGCAACCGTTACTCTAATGCGTTTCGATAGCCACGATATAATCTTCAGAGAGATATTGATTTTTCATATTTCTTGGTTTATTGGTTTTAGGGTTTCTGATGACCCAAGGATCATTCACGATTACTAAGACCAAGTGCTCGATTCTCCTTCACTACTTAATCTTAAAAACAACCCCCAAATGGGGAGTTTCGCTAAGAAATTCCTAAAGCCTGAATAATTAACGCAAATTGCCTCGGAAATGCATGCTAGGAGGCGTAGATTTGTATTCATTGGTCAGCGATGTTTCGCTCTGGCCAGTCTTGCTTATCATTGCACGTGGTAAGTTGGCGATAACGTGATAAGCGCCGGTTGATCTAGGAGGTAGAAAACTATTTGTTGCGATTAGTAACGTCATATTAGAAAGGGGTTAATTTGTCTCTCATTTAAAAAGGTCGAATACTTATAATTTTTTTCAATTTTCTGTGGCTACGAAGCTTTCCGAATAACTGGTTAAAATTAATTATATTATGAATAAAACACACTGTATAATTGTAAAAAAAACATATAGTAGGTATTATTATACAAAATATAATAAATATTATCCTTATTATTTTTTTTTAAACATTATCTTTGTCCTGCTTTAAAAAGTGTCCATACTATTGAAAAAATAACACTACCTATTGATATTTCTGAAAATATGTTTAAATTTTGAAATCTGGCTAAGATGATATGTGATATTTTGATGTTTTTTATCAAGGAATTGGTAATCTTAAAGATGTGTAAATTCGTAGCATGCTACATGTGACGAAAAAGACAATCAGAATGAATTCAAACAAGATATGGAAAAAAATCACACAGCCTGTACATGTAGAGCTTTTAATCAATTAACAAATACTTCCCCAATTAATTCAGCGAGACCGTGATACAATTACGTACATAAAAATGACATAAATTCCCGTTTATTCTACGATAGTCATCCCATGTAAACTAGATTAGATAAGATAAACTAATTGTACAAAGATTTGCGTTATCTTTTTATGTCAAAATATAAAAGAGTGTAGCCTAGCCCGTGTGTAAAAAAAATGTGTAAGTACGCTTTTAGGTATTTCAAATATTGCTTTAAGTCGTATCTGCTGAAATTTGGAAATTATTATGACATATGACTTAGGGTATAATTTTTGTACTTTGCAGTGTTGCTGATTAATTTATTATTAGTCATCAGTTAAACAACCTTAATAGTAGATTATTTTGAAGGCGCAATTGCAGTTAAAATTTATTTAAGACATACATTTTACGTAAATTCATAGACCTAATTCTTTATTATTCCGAGTTTTCTCACTTCATCCACATTCGGTGGAGAAATAAAGAAAATGATTTGCTTCCTAAAGGTATTTATAGCCTTAAGTCTTCATTTGGAGTTACTTTGCACGATATTCTTGGACGATATTATTATTATTATTACTAAGGAAATTTTGAAAAAAAGGAATATTCAAAAATATTTTTTAATCCTGGCATAACTTTGACAGCTCGAGGAAAAGGCTAAAATTGCTAAGAAGTATTTTTTTCTTTACTTGTTTTAATTTCAACCTAATTTCGAAAAACAAAGTCAAAATTTCTAGAAAAAAAAATGTTAATTTCGTGGAAAAAATTGAAATTTCGCGAAACCGAAGGTATTGAATTTTAGTATAACAATATTTCCAGAAAAAGCAGAACTTTGAGAAGAATTCAGAAAGAAAAGACTAATTTAAAAAACTCAAAATCTTGGGTAGGATGTCAACATTTTGAGAAATTAGAATATTTCTTGGTTTTAGGGGACAAGTTCTGTATTTCAATTTTTAAATTAGTTCAATTTTTCAATATAAAGTTAACTTTGGAAAAAAAAATAAATAAATTTTGCAACTCAATTTTAAATTTTCAAGAAAAGACAAATTTTGAAAATAAAATGAAATTTTGATAAGTCCAATTTCAAAAAACTTTGATTTAGGTAAAGCAAATTTCTACAAAAGGATCGAAGAAAAATTTTGTTTAAATAAGGATTTTTATGCAAGAAACCAAAATTTGCGGCAAGAAAAAATGAATAGGTCCAAATTTCGTAATAATGTTTGCTCTTGCCTTGAATTTCCAGAAAAAGTCAAATTTTAATAAAGACCTTATTTCTCGGAGAAAGTCAAATTATCAATGAATGTCAAATTTCGAGAATACAATAATTTTAAGAATTAAACAAACATTGAGGAAAAACGTTCAAATTTCGATGAAAAGATGAATGTCAAGAAAAAAATCGAAATTTGCGAAAACATGAGATTAACTTTTTAATAAAAAAAACAAAATTTCAACCTAATTTCAAGAAACAAAGTCAAAATGTCCAGAAAAAATGTTTATTTTGGGAAAAAGATGAAAATTTCGTGAAACAAAAGATATTAAATTTTGGAATAACAATATTTCCAGAAAAAGCAAAACTTTCAGAAAAATTAAGAAAGAAAATAGTCCAATTTTCCAATATAAATTAAACTTTCGAAAAAGAAACGAGAAATACATTTCGGGAATCCATTTGAAATTTTCAATAAAAGACAACTTTTGAGAATAAAATGAAATTTTGATAAGTCCAATTTTAAAATACTTTCATTTAAGTAAAGCAAATTTCAACAAAAAGATCGAACGAAAATTTTAATAAAATAACAATTTTCATGCAAACGGCCAAAATTTGCAGCAAGACAAAAAGAAATAAATCGAAATTTCTGGATAACGTTTACCCTTACCCCGAATTTCCAGAAAAAGTCAAATTTTAAAAAGGACCTAACTCCTCGGAGAAAATCAAATTAACAATAAATGTCGAAGTTTCGAGAATAAAATCGATTTTAAAAATTATACGAACATTGAGAAAAAAATATTTCGATGAAAACGTGAATTTCAAGAAAAAAGTCGTAATTTGCAGAAACATGAGGTTAACTCTTTGAGAGAAAAATCGAAATTTCGGGAGGAGTGTTTATCTTTTCTTACTAAAATTCTCGTGCCATAAAAGTCGAATTCTGAAAAAGAGTCGAAAGTTTGAGTAAAAGGTTGAAATTTTGAGAAAATAGTCAGATTTTCCAATATAAAGACAAATTTTGAAAATAAAGATTCAATTTTGAAAATCAAGTCAAAATATTTAAGGGAGGACTTGTAGGCATAAACTAAAATTTCGAAAAACAAATTAAAAAAAAATGAATTTAGGAAAAAAGTCTAGAAAAAACCTAGCGAAAATTTTGATAAAGCAAGGAATTTTATTTAAAAAGCCAAAATTTACAGAAGCGTGAAAGGGTACATTTTAAGGTAAAAGGCGAAATTTCGGGAGAAAAATTTATCTTTACCCCAAATTTTTAAAAACAAAAACTGAACTTCAAAAGAGACATAATTTCTCGGAGAAAGTCAAATTTTAAAAACGTCGAATTTCGGTAATAAAATCGAGTTTGATAACTATACACCCTAAGAAAAAAGTCAAAATTTCGATAAAAAGACGAATTTCGAGAAAAAAGTCGAAATTTGCAGAACCGTGAGTTTATCTTTTTAAGAGAAAAATCGAAATTTTGGGAAGAGTGTTTATCTTTTTTTACTAAAATATTTGAGCCAGAAAAGTCGATTTGTTGATAAAACGAGAAATTTTATTCAAAAATGCGAAATTTGCAAAAACGTAAAAGAGTACATTTTAAGTAAAAAGCCGAAATTTCTGGAGAAAATTACCCCAAATTTTCAGAAAACACCGAACTTTAAAAAAGCAGAATTTCCCGAAGGTCAAATTAAAAAAAAATTGAATTTCCGTAATAAAATCGAGTTTAATAATTATACAAACACTGAGCAGAAAGTCAAAATTTCGATAAAAAGACGAATTTTGAGAAAAAAGTCAAAATTTGCAGAAACATAAGAAGTTAAGTTTTTGAAAGATAAATCGAAATTTCGGTAGAAATTGTTCATGAAATTTCGACTCTATTTCAAATCAAATAAAAAAAAATTGACATCAATTTCGAGAAAAAAAAATAGAATTTCGAGGAAAAATCTAATTTTCGAATCAGGAAAAAAGCCAAATTTTACAAAAAAGTTGAAGTTTTAAGTAAGAAATCAATAGTTTAGGAAAAAAGTTAGATTTTCCAATAAAAAGGCAAATTTCGACAACAAAAAGGCTGAATTTTAACGGAAATCAAGTGGAAATTTCGCAAAATAAAAGTTTTGCGAACAAACTAAAATTTCAAGAAAGCGATCAATTTAATGAAGTTGAATTTGAAAAAAAAACTAAATGTTTATTGAAAATAAAATTGAACTGAGAAAACTCAAAACTGGCAACTAAAACCTAAAAATGTCTGAAAACTGAAAGCTGAAAACTGAAAGCTGAAAACTGGTAATTGAAAATTGAAAATTACTGAAAACTGAAAATACTGAAACCTGAAAACTAAAACCTAAAACCTGAAATATGAAAACTGTAACCTGAAAATTGCTGGAAACTGAAACCAGAAACCTGGCAACTTAAAACTGAAAATTACTCAAAACTGAAACAACAACAACAGCAGCAACAACAACATTGACAGCTGAAAACTGAAAATTACTCAAACTTGAAAACTGAAACTAAAATACTGAAAATAACTGAAACCCGAAAACTGGCAACTAAAAAATTGAAAATTACTAAAACTTGAAAAATAAAACCTAGAAACTAAGATATGAAAACTACTGAAAAGTGAAACCTGAAAATTTGCAACTAAAAAATGAAAGTTACTAAAAACTTAAATTGGCAGCTGAAAACTGAAGCTTACTGAAACCTGAAACCGAAACACTGAAAATTACTGAAAACTGAAACCTGAAAACTGGCAACTAAAAACTGAAATTAACCGAAACCTGAAAGCTGAAACCTAAAAAATAAAATATGAAAACTGCTAAAAACTGAAACCTGAAAACTGGCAACTAAGAACTGAAAATTACTGAAAACTGAAACCTGAAAAGCGACAGTTAAAAACTGAAAATTAGTAAAACCTGAAAACTGAAACCGAAACACTTAGGTGTTTCGTTAGTAGTTTCAATTTTCAGTAATTTTAGAATTACTGAAAATTGAAACTTGGAAACGGACAACTAAAATCTGAAAATTACTGAAACCTGAACACTGGAACTTGAAAACTGGCTACTGAAAATCGAAAATTACTGAAAACTGAAAACTACTGAAACCTAAAAACTTAAATATGAAAACTGAAAACTACAGAAAACTGAAACCGGAAAACTGACAGCTAAAAACTGATAATTACTGAAAAAAGGAACATGAAATTGGCAACTGAAAACTAAAATTAATCAAACCGAAACACTAAAAATTACTGAAAACTGAAACCTGAAAACTGGTAAATAAAACTGAAAATTGCTGAAACCTGAAAACCGAAACCTGAAAACTGAAACCTAAAAACTAAAATATGAAAACAAAAAATTGCTGAAAACTGAAACCTGAAAACTGGCAACTAAAAACTGAAAATTACTGAAAACTAAAAATTACTAAATATTGAAACCTACAAATTGGCAGCTGAAAACTGAAAATTACCGAAAACTGAAAATTACTGAAACCTGAAAAACTGAAACCGAAACATTGAAAACTGAAATCTGAAAACTGGCATATAAAACTGAAAATTGCTGAAACCTGAAGACTGGCAACTGAAAATTACTGAAAACTGAATATTACTGAAATCTGAAATGAATAAAAGGCAAATTTTAACGTAAAATCGGAATTTCGAAACAGAAAAAAAGACATATTAAAAAAGTCAATATCTTAAGCAAGAGATGGGCATTTTGGGAAAAAAGTTGGATTTTCTAATGAGAAGCCAAATTTTGACTAAAAAAAGCTAAATTTTGACGGAAATAATTTGGAAATTTTGGAAAATAAAAGAGTTTTGTGAATAAATTAAAGTTTTAAGAAAGCGATCAATTTATTAAAGTTGAATTTAGAAAAAAAAACTAAATTTCTGGGAAAAGGCCTTAAATTGGAAGCAAACAAAATTGTAGGAGAAAGTCAAATTTGGAAAAAAATAGAATTTTAAAGATCAATTCAAAGTAAAAAAAATACGAATATTCAGAAAAAGTAGCCATTCCATAAAAAACGAATTTCGAGAAAAAAGTCTAAATTTGCAGAATCATAAAAGGTTAAATTTTAGGAGAAAATATAAATTTTTGTTGAAATGTTCATCCTTTTTCGTAAAATTCTGAGCTACTATCCAGACGAAAAGGTTAAAACTTCGAGAAAAAGGCAATTTTCAAGTTAAAATCGGAATTTAGGAACAGAAAAGAAAGCATATTCAAAGAGTCGAAATCTTAATTAAGAGATTGGCATTTTAAGAAAAAAGGTGGATTTTCCAATAGAAAAGGTCAAAGCTTTGAAAAAAAGAAGAATTTTCAGAATAAATTTAAATTAAAAAAATGTGATAAATAAAAAAAATAAATTTAGAAAAAAGCTTTTCCAACACAAAATAAACCTTGATAAACGAAAAATTCTTTGCGAAAAAATAAGTCGAAACTTCGATAAAAAAACAAATTTCGAGAAAAATGTCGAAATTTGCAGAAATATAAGGAATAATTTTGAAAAAAAAGTCGTTTCAGGAGAATGAAAAAGTTCTAGAAGCCAGTCGAAATATTCTGAAATTCAGATTTAAAAATGTCGATTTTTCAGAAAAGCCCAAATTTCTGCACAATTGTAGAAATGAATAAATGACAAAATTTAAAAGCACATTTCAAGAAAAAAAGAAAAATTCGAATTCAAGTCGAAATTTCGAAAAAATTTGAAATTCCTAGAGAGAGTTGGGTTAAAAAAAAAAAATGAAATTTTAAAAACGTCGACTTGAAAATAAAATCAAAATAAAAAAAGTGGAAAAATGTTTTCCCAATTATTTCTGGGCCTCTTTTTGTAAGCCAGTGCCCTTAGGCACGCTCCTAGTTTGCCTAATCCGCGACTGGATTTTATACATCGATCAAAACAGCTTATTACGTTTTCGTCCCGCACGGTTTTGAAATATGAACAGGAATTAGGATTTGGGAATTTATTCCTAAAGAAATGAATTGAGTAGTATTCTGAATTATATTACTTTCTGACTCTCTTTCGGCTTTCATTTTGGCGTTAATTTCGTGACAGGTAACGCTGCAGAAGACGTTTTAAAAATTGCCACGACATTACCTATATCGAGTTAAGTCCCCCTTAACCTAACTAGTTTTATGGTAAAAAGTCGAGGTTTTAGCATTTCCCAATTATAGAGCCACGATCCACACGACGCTACGGTCGTGGTGTGTATTAAAATCAAATGATATTTTAAGAAAAAATGCTATTTCGTTTTTAAATTTGAAATGTTGAATAATGGAATAAATTGTTTTATGTTACTGTTGAGTATTGATCAAATAATTATGATAACACTTTCAGAGATACTATGGGCACTTCCACTTCTAAAGAACCCGAGCCCGTCGAATTAATCCGCAGGAATACACTAGACATCCGATCGAGCATTAAACGAGACAACGTCAACGAGACCAACAAGTCCTATTACCACCAACGATTGATAGAGTCCTCAAAACAGCTGAACGAAATTAGAACAAAGGAATCAAAGAAAAAACAAAAAGAAGTCGACAAGGTGCAAAAACTGGTATCCCGCGTCAGCGAAGAACTACTGAGAAAAGCCGAAGAAAACTTGGATAATGCAGCCGAAGAATCCCACTCATTCATATTAGTGGGTCCTAATGGGAAGATTACCAGAACGGAAGATAAAGTCAAGAAGAAAACGAAAACAGCACCCAAGGTTATTCGAGATAATGATGCTGAAAAGAAGTTGAATGAAATCGAAGATAAGCTGAAGGCTGTGAAGAATGAAGTGAATGTCAGCCTACAGAACAACTCTACTAATTTTGCCATATTAAAAAAAAAGATTCAGATGCTAATGACAGACTTAAATTTGTTAGGAATCGAAGAAGATGACGAAGGATCGATAGGGGAAAGAAATCATGCCATTGAGAAAGATTTGTATAGATATTACCAAAAGATTATCAAGCGGGAAAGGCAATTGCAACGCAGTAGCTCACTTGCGGAAATACAAAATGTAGTAGCTCAAAAGAAGGAAGATATCAATTTCTACGTGTTTGAAGGAACCATTGAAGAACTGGAAGATTGTGTAAAGAAAATAGTTAAAACTGATAAGCCAGCAAATGTAAAAGAAGAATTTAACAAGTTAGAAGAGGTAAAGAAGCAATTAGCTAGCCTAAAGTGCGAGGATAAAAGCAATCAGAAACAAAAAACTATTTTACTAAAGAAAGTGCAAGGATTGCAGGAGACCTTAAACACTTTCTGTCTAAAGCATAGGAGTATATTATTGGACAAGATAAAGAAAATAGAGAATGACTTATCAATAACGAAGAACGAAGTAAATAGCCTCAATAAAACTAGTAATACAATCCTTTACAATATTTTGAATACCAAACTTAATACAATCAAAAAATCTTTGGAAGGAGTTGATGATGCAGACACTGATATTGAGAGAAAAAAATCAAGCTGTCTGAGTAACATTGAAGAAGCGCAAAAAGTTCTGTTGGCCAAAAAAGAGGAAGTGGCAAAGCCGACGAAGGCAAAAGAAGCAGAAAGTCATGTAATTCTACGACCAAAACTCAAACCGAATAAGTCACTGAACGATTTGCAGAAATTATATAAAAATTTCGAAAATTTAACAGACAATATAAAACTCAGTAGCAAAGACGAAGTCAAAGAATTAGAAAACCTACTAGGCAGCATGCAAAGTGCCATCGATGCAAAACTCAAGGAAATTGGGCATGAAGAAAATAGAGTAAGATTCAGTGATACAGTATCCACAACGTTTGACATGAATAAAGGGATAGTTGACTCAATTGACACTGGGAAACCGATGCGAGTAACATCCAAAATCTATGAGTTGCCAAAACCTGAATCTTTAGAGGATATTAGGGTAGGTAGTGATTTCGGTGGACACTCTGTGGAAGATAAATCGAACAAAAGTGTAAATAATGAAGTGGCGGGTAAACCCTTAGAGTCTAAAAATCCTGAACCAACGCTGAAGCACTATGAAACAACGCAGGGGCAAATTGACACTGGAATGACTAAAGCGTTTAAGCCAGAAAACCATAAACCAACTAGGAAAATTTCTGAAAGCTCTACAAAAGCAGGTGCGACAAAAGATGTCAAAAGTGGATTCGAGGAGAAAAATTCAACAGAGTTTAAAAGCAGGCAGTTGGAACCAAAGCAGAAAATAAATGACAAACACGAGGTGATTGAAAGTCCAGTTCAAAACAAACATCAAGCTACTGTACTCCAATCAAAACCAAGTGCAACTCAAACAGAACACTCACAAGGTAAACTGGTAGAAAGCATAATTTTTAATACATATGGAATTGATCCGAAAACAAACGATAGTACCACGGAAATGAGTAAGCAGCACAAAAAATCTATAAATTCCGATAAATTCCAACGTCACAAAACTGACACATTCCAATTGGAAGATTCAAGCGATAAATCAAACAGTATTAGTAAGAGAAACACAACAGATTATGCACTGAGCGAAATAAGTCAAATAAGCGAAGAAGTCGACAAATTTAGAGAAAAAGTATTGAATTTTAAAGGCACAAGCGAGGATCTAGAATATAACTTCATCATGTCCTGCTTACTAACTCATAAAAACGATCTAAAAGCTATCCAGATTTCACCAAAATATTCTCAAGTTGTGAGCTACTGGAAAGATGTCATGGACAAAATAGACACCTACATACAAAATTTAAAATACCAACTGCAAGAGAATTGCAGCAAAGCCAAAGTGGATATTAGGGCCGAATACGTTTTTGTCCCAGATAATGTTAAACAGCTCGACAAAAAAATTAAAAATTTAAAAGAGAAAGTGAACAGATTTAGTGGAAGCTACAAAAATGTTCTCTACAGGCAAATCGAAAAAGAGCTCTTGGAGAGCGCAAGTGATGCAGATGAGGTTGCCAATGAAACATTAAGAAAGCATCTGAAGCAAGACATATTAAACAGCTTAAGTATTCTAGAGGAAAAATCCGATAAAAATAACGCAAATGTAGAAAAAGCAACCCTAGACGACCAACAAACCAAAATCGCTTTGATAATTTCTAAAATAGCTCAAGCGAACAATGAAATAAAGTTTAAAATCGACAACCCTCTCGAGCACAACGTTGTTACATTACTCGATTTGGAAGCAAAACTGAATGCGAACAGTTCTGACTTAAGAAACTTAAACCTGAAGCAGCATGAACCATTTTACAACGAAAGTATAGAGCTTCAGAAACAGCTAAGTCATCTTCATAACGCTCTAAATGCAAAAATAAAAAACCAACGCACAGGCGAAACCTCAGAACATCTAAGATATTCACATCATGACGTGTTAAATGCAATCGAAGATCAACTGATACCCCTAGAAAAAAAAGTTACCGAATTCGTAGGAATTGACGAAAGTCAAGAATTTAGAAATTTGGAAACAGAACTGACGAAACTAAGCATAACTGTCGACAAACTCGTTGTACCCTCGAACGATTACATAGCCCAGCAGTTGAAAACCGAACTAATGAGAAAAATTAATAACACTTTGGAACAACTGGATGCAGTCGCCATCGAAACTGAGGAAGTCCAACGGATAGAAGAAATGATTTCAAAGATATTTAATACAGTAGAGAAGTTTTCGAGCGAGGATGACTACAATAAGTTGGATGAAAGTTTAATAAATTTAAAAATTCGTCTTGAGAAGTTTCAAGTTTGCCCGCAACTGCGAGAAAGAAAGAACACGTGTATAAATTTCATTCAGTACTGCCTGAAAACTTTATATGACAAATACAATAACTTGCAAGCTGTTTCAGACGGCGTTCTAGTTTAGTATTGAAGTTTTAATTGTTTAAAATTTTATTATTTTTATAAAAATTATTTTAATAGTATTTGAAATGGTATAATGATAATCAGTAAGTATATTGCATTTAGTAGTCATTGTTATTTTGTGTACAAATTTAAAATAAAGAAAATATTTATGCTGTTTATATTCTTTATGATTGGTGCTGGTAGCTACTTCACAGAAGCAAGAATCAAAACCTTCAATCAACTGCACTATTTTTATAAAGTGTACTAGCCAATTTCCATTGGTAACATCTTAAAAACCATCCAACTTGTCTCAGATGTTAAGTAACTTGCTTTGTCAATGCCCCCTTTTTTTACCCCGTGTTTCGACATAAATATTTTTAAATTTCTTTTTTCCCACCCAGTTTCTGGCCATACTTTGAGGTCCATCAAGACCCTTTAGTTAATTTTTTATCAGGTAGAGCTAGAGATCGGATTCTATGCAACATAAAAAGCTTGAAACATGCATGCAAATATGCAAGTAAAATGCTTAATATATGCACGAAAAGTGTCAACATATGCAACGTTAAATGCTCTTAATTTGAACAAATATGCTTCTGATTCGAATAACTTTCTCTTTCTTTTGAACAAATGTGCTTCTGAATTAAATAGCTTTAGTTCTAATTTAAACAATATTGTTATTAGCTTGGATAAATTTGTTTCTTATATAAACAAATTCTTTTCTAATTTAAATAGGTTTAGTTCTAATTTGCACAAACTTGCTGAGGGTTTAAACAAATTTGTCTCTAATTTTGACAAACTTTAGAATGTACCTACGCTTTAAAATTTTTCTTTCAAAATCTAGTGTAAGAATTTTAAAATTTTCTGTTAAAATTTATAATTCATCTTGTTGTGCCTTTCTCGAAACTTTTTTCTTTAAATTTTGGGTTTTTAGTTATGGTAAAATTTTTAAATTCAAATGCTCTGGAATTTTTCTATAAATGAAATGGAGATTGAAGTCGAAATTCTGAGTAAAATAAAATATAAATTTCTAGTAAAAAACTAAACACTTTAAAAGAAGTTTAATTTGTGCAAAAAAATTGTTTTCTCTTTTTTTCTTATTTTTTTTTTTTTTCGAAGAAACATTACATAATTTATGGGTTTTGCTTCAAACTTTATTTCAATATTTTTTTCCAAATTCACCTTTAATTGTTACTTTTCTCTTTTACGAATAAATATTTGATTTCAAAGTAAACGGTTTGATTTTTTTGGGGGAATTGTAACTTTATTTTCGATATTTCATTTTCATCCGAATTTGGTTTTTATAAATTCTAAGTTTCTTGTTAAAATCGTAGTAGGAAATTATGAAAAATATTATCCAAAAATTCAAGTTCAAATTCAAAAAAAAAATCGAAAATCTCGTATTTGAATTTTTGACTTTTAATTACTTTGATTTTTTGTAATTTATTCTTTTAAAATTCCGGGATTATTTTAATTTTATTCTTGAAATTTCAACATATTGCCCAAAAATTTAATTCCAGATCGCAAGGTAATTCATAATAAATAAATTGTTTTTCCATTTTTTTTTCCAAATACTTTGACGAAGAAAAAATTCGAAATTTTGCACAAAAAATCAATTCTAAGAAAAAGTCGAATTTTGGAATAAAATGGAAGTTTGAGAAAAAAAAGACGGATCGAAAACCTTGAAAAAAGCATAATTCGACCTTTGACTGCTTTGATTTTTTTGTAACTGCAGCTTTTTCAGAATTTCAACATTTTAACTTTCCAAAATTTATTTTTTTTAAATTCCATGGTTGCTTTAATTTTATTCTTAAAATTTCGACATATTGTCCAAAAATTTAGCTCCAGATCGCAAGGTTATTCACTCAGGTTTTGAAATTTTTGCCTGATACAAATTTCAATCTTTGTCCAAAATCTTGAGTTTTTCCAAAGGTTTTCTCCAATAAATAAATTGTTTTTTCATTTTTCCTTTTTTAAAATACTTTGACGAAGAAAAAATTCGAAATTTTTTAAAGAAAGTCAATTTTAAGCAAAAGTTGAATTTTGGAATAAAATGGAAACTTGAGAAAAAAAAACGAATCGAAAATCCTGAAAAAGACATAATTTGACCTTTGATTGCTTTGATTTTTTTTGTAACTGCAGCTTTTTCAGAATTTTAACATTTCAACTTTCCAAAATTTATTTTTTTTGAACTACTGGGTTGCTTTAATTTTATTCTTAAAATTTCGACATATTGTCCAAAAATCTAACTTCAGATCACAAGGTTATTCACTCAGGTTTTGAAATTTTTGCCTTATACAAATTTCAATCTTTGTCCAAAATCTTGAGTTTT
This sequence comes from Dastarcus helophoroides, assembly GCA_028583605.1. Lineage (NCBI taxonomy): Eukaryota > Metazoa > Arthropoda > Insecta > Coleoptera > Bothrideridae > Dastarcus > Dastarcus helophoroides. Next base: position 30,080,923 of record CM053328.1, read on the forward strand.
TCCAAAGGTTTTCCCTAATAAATAAATTGTTTTTTCATTTCTCCTTTTTTTAAATACTTTGACGAAGAAAAAATTCAAATTTTTTTAAAGAAAGTCAATTTAAAAAAAAAGTCGAATTTTGGAATAAAATAGAAACTTGAGAAAAAAAAAGACGAATCGAAAATCCTGAAAAAGACATAATTCGACCTTTGATTGCTTTGATTTTTTTTGTAACTGCAGCTTTTTCAGAATTTTAACATTTCAACTTTCCAAAATTTATTTTTTTTGAACTACTGGGTTGCTTTAATTTTATTCTTAAAATTTCGACATGTTGTCCAAAAATCTAACTTCAGATCACAAGGTTATTCACTCAGGTTTTGAAATTTTTGCCTTATACAAATTTCAATCTTTGTCCAAAATCTTGAGTTTTTCCAAAGGTTTTCCCTAATAAATAAATTGTTTTTTCATTTCTCCTTTTTTTAAATACTTTGACGAAGAAAAAATTCAAATTTTTTTAAAGAAAGTCAATTTTAAAAAAAAGTCGAATTTTGGAATAAAATAGAAACTTGAGAAAAAAAAGACGAATCGAAAATCCTGAAAAAGACATAATTCGACCTTTGATTGCTTTGATTTTTTTGTAACTGCAGCTTTTTCAGAATTTTAACATTTCAACTTTCCAAAAATTTTTTTTTTTTTGAATTAGTGGGTTGTTTTAATTTTATTCTTAAAATTTCGACATATTTTCCAAAAATTTAACTTTAGATCGCAAGGTTATTCACTCAGGTTTTAAAATTTTTGCCTGATACAAATTTCAATCTTTGTCCAAAATCTTGAGTTGTTTCAAAGGTTTTCCCTAATAAATAAATTGTTTTTTCATTTTTCTTTTTTTCAATACTTTGACGAAGAAAAAATTCGAAATTTTTTAAAGAAAGTCAATTTTAAGAAAAAGTCGAATTTTGGAATAAAATGGAAACTTGAGAAAAAAAAAAGACGATTCGAAAATCCTGAAAAAGACAGTTCGACCTTTGATTGCTTTGATTTTTTTGTAACTACAGCTTTTTCAGAATTTTTAACATTTCAACTTTCCAAAATTTATTTTTTTGTGAATTACTGGGTTGCTTTAATTTTATTCTTAAAATTTCGACATATTGTCCAAAAATTTTACTCCAGATCGCAAGGTTATTCGCTCAGGTTTTGAAATTTTTGCCTGATACAAATTTCAATCTTTGTCCAAAATCTTGCGTTTTTCCAAAAGTTTTTTCTAATAAATAAATTGTTTTTTTCATTTCTCCTTTTTTAAAATACTTTGACAAGGAAAAAATTCGAAATTTTTTAAAGAAAGTCAATTTTAAGAAAAAGTCGAATTTTGGAATAAAATGGAAACTTGAGAAAAAAAAAGACGAATCGAAAATCCTAAAAAAGACATAATTCGACCTTTGATTGATTTGATTTTTTTGTAGCTGCAGCTTTTTCAGAATTTCAACATTTCAACTTTCCAAAATTTATTTTTTTAAATTCCGGGGTTGCTTTAATTTTATTCTTAAAATTTCGACATATTGTCCAAAAATTTAACTGCAGATCGCAAGGTTATTCACTCAGGTTTTGAAATTTTTGCCTCATAAAAATTTCGATTTTTATCCAAAATTTTAAGTTTTTCCAAAAGTTTTCCTTTATAAAAAAATTCTTTTTTTCATTTCTCCTCTTTTTAAATACTTTGACGAAGGAAAAGTTCGAAATTTTCCAAAGAAAGTCAATTTTAAGAAAAAGTCGATTTTGGGAATAAAGTGGAAATTTGAGAAAAAAAGACGAATCGAAAATCCTGAAAAAGACATAATTCAAACAAAATGAAGAAACTTTGAGAAAACAATATAAATTCCCCAGAGAAAGTTAAATTTTGAAAAAAAAAAAATAGTCAGCTTTTGAAAATAGTTGTCTATGAAAAAGACAAACTTTGAACAGAAAAATCGGACTGGAAAAGGACGACATTCAAAAAAAAAGTTGAGATTTGTAGAATTATAAAGAATATGACGTCGATATAAAAGTAGAAATGTTGAAAAAACGATTTTGTGAAAAATCTCGAAATTTCGAGAAAAAAGCAAATTTCAAAGAAGAAAAAACCAAAACAAATTATAGAGACTTTGAGAAAAAGATCGAAATTGAAAAAAAAGACCAAGTTTGAAGAAAAAGTCGTCATATCCAGAAATATACAGGCTGGACCATAAGTAATGGTACACAAAGCAATGGTGGATTTCTCGAATAAAAATAATATGATTTAGCCACATTTACCTTTCATCAAAAGTTGATATTAACAGAGATACAGGGTGTCAAAGTTGAAAAAAAATTTTTGATTTTTTCGTATAATTATGGAATGAATTATAATATAGGCATGAAATTTGGCACAAGGGAGTTTCTTAAGTCGACAAACTGTAATTTGCTAACATATTACCAATAGCTGATAGGGGGCGCTACCTGCGCTATTCTGCACAATTCTAAATCATCATAACTTTTTTGTGCACCCAAGTATATTAATTTTAAATGGATTATTTTATTTCTTCGTATTTCCTACGTAAAAAAAGTGTACTTTCTCAAAGTTGATACGAGCAACCGTTTCCAAGATATTTGCCTTTAAAGCTTGACGTACCTTGGTTTTAAATTACTAAGATATTAAATTTTCGAAGTAGACTTGAAAAAAAAAGTAATCATAGGACTGTTTTGAAGCTAATTTATGTCAAATATTACTTTGCTGATAATATTAATACCTAAATTTTGAAAATCTTAATAAAGAAAATACAAAAAATTAAGACGTTATTTATTTTCTAACATAGAGATGGGAGATATGTTCTCTGAATCCGCACAAGAAAATGTTAATAGTCTGGGTGGTCAAAGCAGATATTTGAAGATGAATTTCAATAAAAGGCAGTCAGATTTTTAATTGTTTACAACCCCTTTACATGAAAAAGGTCATTTCCCACATGCTTATCATGCTTATTTTTGAAAATAAATTTTGTTTTGGTATTTTATTTATATTTGCTTTAAAAATTTAAAAAACATGTGTAGTAATAATGTCAGTAAAGTAATATTTGTTATAAACTATTTTAGAGGCAGTTTAATTACTTTTATTTTAAAACCTACTGCGAAAAATTCACATTTGCATAACTTGAAATAAACGTACGGCAAATTTTGAAGGAAAATATCTTGAAAACGGTTGCTTGTATCAACATTTAGAAAGAATACCTTTTTTTCGTAAAAATTGTAGGTAAATAAAAATATCCATTGAAAATGAGTGCATATGAAGGCATAAAAAAGTTATGATGCTTTAGAATAATACAAGGTAGCGCAGGTGGCGCCCCCTAGAAGTTACTGGCAATCTGTTAGCAAATTAGAATTTCTTGATCAAAAAAACTCCCCTTTGCCAAATTTCCTGTCTATAGTGAAATGTGTTCATCAGTTATGCGAAAAAACAAATACACAAATTAAAATTTCACCTTTTTTTCTGAAATTTTTGAGTTATTTCAAAATTTTAAATTTTTTTGAGGGACGTCGAAATTTTCAAAAACAAATTATCTTGTTCAAAAAATTCGAAATTTTGAAAGGATATAATTTCTAAAAAAATTAATTTCAAAGGAACTCCAAAAGAAAGTTCAAAATTGGAGTTCTTTTAAAATTAAGTTTTTTTAGAAATTATGTCTGTTCTTCAAAATTTCCAATTTTTTGGACAAAGTAATTTGGTTTTAAAAATTTTAACTTTCTTTAAAATTTCAACTTTTCACAGAAAAATTTGATTTTTTGAAGAAGAGACATAATTTCTAAAAAAACTTAATTTCAAAAGAACTCCAATTTTGAACTTCTATTTAAAAAAAATGTCGACTACTTTCGTCGATTATATTTTCAAGGTTTTGTGTTTTTTCTAAAACTTGCCATGTCTTCTAATTTTCGAATATATCTGAAATTTTGCAACTTTTTTTAAAATTTCATCTCTTTTCCAAAATTCGACTTCTTTTGAAATTTAATTTTTCAGAAATCATCATTATTCTTCAAAATTTCGAATTTTTTGTTTTTTTTTTGACAGTCTGAATTCAAGGTTAAAATTTTTCCCAAATTTCGACTGTTTATGTGAATGTTGGGTTTTTTAAAAGGTTAGATTGTTTCAAAATATTTTCAAAACTTCAACTCTTTATTAAAATTTTAGGTTTTAGGCATCTGATTTTTTGTCAGAATTTATAACTTTTTGAAAATTTCCTCACTTGAACGTTTAGAATTTGCCAAAAGTTTCTACTTTTTTGAAAATCTACTTTTTAAAGATATTTTTTTCTGAAAATTACAGTTTTTTAGAATTTTGACTTTATAGAAAATTTGTCAATTTTTCAAAATTTCCTCTTTCGCCTTTTTTTCCAAAATTCGATTTCTTTTAAAATATATTTTTTTTAGAAACTATGGATGCCCTTCACAATTTCAATTTTTTTGAAAAAGTTAATTTGTTTTTGAAAATTTCGTCATACTTCCAAATTTCAACTTTTTCTTTCAAATTTCTTAATATCGACTGGTTTTGTCGAATATGTTTCTAAGGATTTGTGTTTCTTCATAAATTTGCCATTTTTTCTTGTTTTTGGGATATTTTCGAAATTTTAGACTTTTTTCAAAATTACATCTTTTTTCCAAAATTCGACTTTTTTGAAATTTTTTTAGAAATCATAGCCGTTCTTAAAAATTTCAAATTTTTTGTTAAAATTTGGACTTTCTTAAGACCTTTAATTTTTTCTCAAAATTTCGAATTTTATTTCAGAATTTATATCTTTTTGAAAATATTATTTCTTGAACATTTCAACTTTTCTCAAAAATTTTTATTGTTTTGAAAATGTACACTTTTCAAAAATAAAGAGTTTTTTAAAAATTAATTTGTTTAAAATTTTTACTTTTTAGAAATTTTGACAGATTTTCAAAATTTCCTCCCTTTTTTACGTTTTTGATAGTCTCTGGTATTTTAAAAACCCCAACTTTTTCAAAATTTCACCTTGCTTTAAAAGTTTCGAATTATTTTAAAATTTTACATTTTTGCAAGATTTTACATATTTTCCAAAATTCGACTCATTTTGAAATGAATTGTTTTTCAGAAATTCTTTTTGAAAATTTGAGTTTTTGAGAACTTTTATTTTATTGAAAATTTGTCAATTTTTCAAAATTTCCCCCCTTTCACCTTTTTTCCGAATTAGATGTCTTTTAAAATTCAATTTTTTTAGAAAGTTTGGCTATCCTTCAAAATTTCAAATATTTTCAAAAGTTAATTTGGTCTTAAGAATTTAAACTTTTTCACTGAAAAATTAAATCTTTTTAGAAATTATGTCTCTTCTTCAAAATTTCGAATTTTTTGGACAACGTAATTTGTTTTTGAAAATTTCGCCTTCTTTCAAAATTTCAACTATTTGAGTGAAAAATTCAATTTTTTTTAAATCTTGCCACATTAAATAAAAATGTTGACTATTTTGGTCGATTATATTTTTCAAGGTTTTGTATTTTTTTCAAAAATTTGCCATTTTAATTTCAGCTCTTTTCCCCAATTCAACTTCTTTTGAATTTTAATTTTTTTGAAATCAAACAAAATTTTGAATTGTTTATTCTTTATGATGGGCTCTTATTGGTCGGAAACATTAGGTTTACTGATTTCATTTAACATATTTCAAAAAATATTTCAGAATATTGTCAACATTCAATAAAAATTACAATATTTCCAAACTGGGTTACAGAAATGTTAAATAAAATCAATAAACATTCGATTTTTTTTATATTTGGACTTTTTTTAGTACTTTGGATTTTGCCATTTTTCGAGTATTTTTGAAAATTTCGACTTTTTTCAAAATTTCAGACATTTTTTTTTAAATTTTGTTTTTTTCGACATTTTTACTTTTAAAAACTTCAGAGTTTTTTCAAAATTTCAACATTTTTTTGCTGTAAATACTCCAACCTCAAATTTCATATTTTTAATAAGGTGCTACATTTTACTTTCAAATATTTATTTATTATTTAAAATTTCAATATTTTGATATTTCTTCTTAACTTTTAGAAAATGTCTGATTTTTGTAAGTTTGTCTATATATTTTTCAAAAATTTGACTAAGTTTGAAATTTAAAACTATTTTTCAATTTTTTTAAAAATCTTTAATTATTTGAAAATTTTGCCATTTCTTTATATTTTCGAATTTTTGAAAATACTTTTTCAAAATTTTGATATTTTTTAAATATTTTTGACCAATATAAAAATTTAAACTTACCTGTTTGAAAATTTCGACTTTAAGTTACAAATTCCTACATTTTTCTCGAAATTTGTATAAAAAATTATTTGAAGAAAAAAATCAAAAAATCGTAAATTTAACTTTTTCAGTTGAAAAAAATCTTATAAATGTGAAAAAAATCTAGAAATTTTTATGGTAAACTTTTTAGAGGACAATGGAAGATTTACCAAAAAAGCTCAAATTTCGAGAAAAATATCGAAATATCTATATAATCGCTTTTCAGAGAAAACTTTTTTAGAGGAAAATTAAATTTTGGAAAGCCAAATTTCGAGAAAAAACACAATTTTTTTTTGAATAATTTTCTCACACATTATTTATTGTTATAGAAAAATTAAACTGTTTCGTCAAATTTTGACTTTTCTACAAAAAATTGTCCATAGAACTTTCAAGAATAGGATTGAAATTTCTGCATTTTTATAACAGAAATCATTTGGAAAAATGAGAATATTGAAAATTAGAACAAGTTTTTTTTTAATATTTTGTAGTGAAAAGTCTAAATTTTACGGGGAAGTTCGTCATTCACTGTAAATTTCTCTAAGAACTCTTCAAAGAAAAACGACGTCTTCGCCAAAGAGAAAATTAAAAAACTCAGAATATCTTGGCAAATTTTTAGAAAAAATTAGACAATGTTAAGAAGAAAGTTAAAATTTCTGTTGGATAATTTTTTTGGAGAAAAGTTAAACTTTTAAAAAAAGTTGACTTGAAAATAACATTTTTACAGAAATCTCAAAAAGTGAAACATTTTTCCTCGAAAATTCGACCTTTTTTTTAAAAAAATTCGACTTCCTTCGAAAAATGTTTGCAAAAATTACGAAATTATTTGCGATTTTATCTTGAAAATATTTTTCTAATTGAAACTTCGAGAAAAAGGTAAATCAATAAAAAGAAAATTGAACATTTCGGGACAATTCATTTTAGAAAACGCTTACAATTTCTGTAATACGTAATTCTAAAGATAGGTCGATATTTTCAGAAGAAGCTTAAAATCTTTATAAAACCTATTTTTAAGTAAGCTGAAAATTTTAAGAAAAAGTCGAATTTCTATAAAGAAATGTTTTAAGATGGTTTTCCTTAAAACCAAAAGCACCATTTTAAAAAAAAAATTAAAATTCTTATGGAATATTTACGTAAGATATCCCATGATTTTTCCGCATTTTGCCCCCACGTTGTCGGAAATTCCACAAATCAACCCCCTCTTCACAAATGTTGTCATGTTTTACATTCTGTATTTTGCACTTTAATGAAACAATTGTTATAACTAATGTAATATGCAGTTTTCAATGCGGAACTAATTCTTCGCATTTGTGACTTAACACGATATCTCTACCCATTATTTCACAAAGTTTCGACCCCCCCCCCCATATCAGGAGACTCATATGTGAATGATCCTTTAAGCGTCATACAATTTTCCACTTTTCATCGAAATAAAGAGTTAATTCAAAACGTCTGAAAAATTCAAAGAAGAGACAAAACAGTCGGCCTATAATGAACTCATTGACTTTGCAGAGAAGATATCGTATAAATGGACTAAATTTATGGCAACATAAATCACTTTAACTAAAAACCGGAAAAAGCATTTTTTAATCACTCGTATATAAAAAGTTATCGACAGTATCAAGAATAAAAACCAGACAAGGGTATCCCAGTAAAAATTTAACAGTAAAATAATGAAAAAAAGAGCTATAAAGTCATTGTTTCATACTACCTTTATAAAAAAATCAATAAAAATTGTGTAAAAAAGAGATAAAATTATTAAGCTTCATAATATCCCATTTAAAAAAAAATGTTGTAAAAATGATGCGACAACTTTAATAAAGCCAAAGAAAATGTTCATCCAGGCAGACAGTACACGACATAAGACATAAAAATGTCTGTAAAGAAACCGAAATAAATCGTAAGAAGCATTTAAAAGCATCAAACCAAAAAATATTAAGTGTGTAGTCGAAAAATATCTCGACCGAATATGTGGGTAACGAAAACGTCTGAGATTTCTCCAGATATTTTCTGGGGAAATTGGATGTAATGGGATCGTTATAAGGCGTAAACCGCAATGCCTATTACCCCGATAATAAATATTTTTCCTAAATTCCAACAGACACGAAATATCCTCTTAAAATTGCCGGCACTTTTTTAATAATGAAAAAATTCAGAGACTGCAATAAGGTGAAATTCGTATTTACTTTTCTCCGTTTTGTTTCTAAACGAAACCTTAATTTGAAGTGGCACCAACATTCCTTTATAAATACAGATTATTTTCAGCATTGTTGGTTTCAGAGATAAGTATTTATTTTAATGGCTTACGTACTTATTTCATTGTGGATATTTCAATAATACAGTTAGGGATGATCCATGTTCAATAATATTCACGAAATATCGATATTAATGGATTAAATATTGAACTATAGTCCATTTCAGATAAATGTGCATCAGATTAAGCACTAAACGGTGTAATGGCAACAACAAGAACTAGTAATATTTAGAGATGATCGTGAGGTACCGTTGTCACATTTCTTAATGGCGTTCTTTGTTCTTAAAATCCTAACCTAAATATCATTAACTTGTTGTCGATTGTTTTAAAAGTGATTCTTACATTATTTTGTCAATTTCTGTGAAAAACTATTAAACTGTTAATAATAACAATAAAAATTGAAATACAAATTTTGTCCCCTGAAACAAAGAAACATTAGAAAACACCACAGAGCTTGGCTATCGAAACGCGTTAGAGCAACCTCTGTGGTGTTTTTTTAATCTTTCTTGGCTCCAGGGGACAAGATTAAAAAACACCAGAAAGATATCTCTCTGAAGATGATAGCTTGGCTATCGAAACGCGTTAGAGCGCCCTCTGTGGTGTTTTTTAATCTTTCTTGGTTTAAGAGGACAAGATTTGTATTTCAATTTTTAAAGATAACCAAGGACCAGTCCGTCCCATTAAAAAAACTGGCAATAAAAATAATATGGAAAATATTTAGTCCGATTATTTCTGTCTAGTGATTCAGGAATTTATTGTGCTTATCTTGCTCTGTTTTGTACTTGTGCAAGAACAAGACAAATATGTGAGCAAGAACAAGACAAGACAAGAAATTCTTTTTTTAGCAAGAGAAAGATTTCTTGCTTTTTTTATATTTTCTTAAAATAAGCTCTAGAACCAACCAATTTAAAATCAAAAATTCAGAATTTGAGAAAAAGTTTAAAATTTAAAAGGAAAAACCGAATTTTCCTCAAAATATTGAAATTTTCAGTTCAGCGTAAAATTTCGGATTTAACATTTTTAGATTTTCTTAAATTATTTTAAATTTTTCAAAAAATTTCTGTTTCTTTTTTGGAGTCTTTGATTCCAATTTTTCTATGTAAATTTCTCTCGAAATTTTGAAATTAATATTGTAATGCATACTATCGCAATTCGAAAAACAAAATCTAAAATTCAAAAGTAACTTCGCAAACATCGATTTTACGATTAAAATTTTATCTCAAAATTTAAATTTATCACCGAATTTCGAAAAATTCGAAATTCCAAAAAAAGTTCAAAATGTCCAAATAAAATGTTTAAACTTTGACTTTCAAAATAACTCCCAAAATGTTGGAATTTTTTATTTATATATTAATAGCATCGCCTGTAGTCGAAATTCGACCAAAACCAAATATATGTTTGTATGCAATTCCCAATTCTTACCTTGATAATGTTTAAAAATGTATCATTTTTTATCGGCCATTTGGAGTTGTTTAAAAATGTTTACTCTTTTCTTAAAATCTAAATTTTTTTTCCCATTTCACTTCCTCAAAATTTGAACACTTTTTGAATATTATAAATTTTTATTAATAGTTAGAAACTTGGGACTTTTATAGAATTTTAACTTAAAAAAGCCAGAATCTTTGGTAACTTCGACTCTATTTTTTAAAACTTAAATACTTTTTAAATTCTCAATTTTTTGAAAATGTTCACTTAATAACTAAGCTTTTTTGAAAATTTTAGTTTTTTTAATATTTCGGCTTTTTCTCGAAACTTTTATTTGGTTTATGAATTTTGACTTTCTAAAAAATTCTGCTTTTTTAAAATCTCAGTTTTTAAAAATGTCGATTTTGAAATTTTCGAATTTTGAATTTTTGGTGGTATTTTGAAAGTTTTGACTCTTTTAAATTCTACGCTTTTGTTTAAAATTTTTCCTTTTTAACATCTTAACTTTTTTTCAAAATTTTGACCTCTTAAAAATTGCTACTTTTTAAAAGATTTCGATATTTTTTTTTCAATTTCAAGCTTATTTGAAAGATTTGACCTTTTTGCTAAATTCTTTTTATTTTTTGAAAATATTAACTTTTATTCAATGCTTTGACTTTTTTGAAAACCGAGACTTTTTGAAACATTTTCACTTTTTTTAAAGATTCAATCTTTTTTCAAAATTTCTAACTATTTTTAAAAATGCCACGTTATTTGAATATTTATAGTTTATTTGAAATTTTCCACATGTTTTTGATATATCTGCTTTTTCGAGATTTGAATTTTTTTTCGAAATTTTGGCCTTTTTGGATATTTTAACTTTTTTTTTGATTCGACATTTTTGAAATTCTATTTTTTTTTAAATCTGACAAATATTGATATTTTTGTACGGATTCTGATTTTTCAAGTTTTAATTTTCACATTTCTGCAGAAATTTTGACTTTAACTTGTATTTTTAACTTTTTGAAATACTCGAAATTCTCCAAATTTATCTGATGCGGATTCATTTATCTTTTATCTCAAAATTTTCAAAGATATTTTTCAAATTTCCATTCTTTTTCGAAATTTCTAGTCTAAGTCTCGAAAATAGCTTAAGTAAGGATTTTAAAAGGTAAACTAAGAATTTAGAGAAAAATATGAACATTTCGAGAAAAAACTTGGCATTTGTGAAAAACACCTTTTTTTATTTTTGACAAATATCAATTTTACTCAAAATTTTCGCTTTTTTCTAGATGGTTTTGTAGTTACTCATTTATTTTGTTTATTTTTTTAATTTTCCTTAAACGAGCTGTTTTTTGTTCTTGTTTTTCTTTTTTACCTTCTTCTGTTTACGAAAAATAAGACTTGATTGATGAGACGTGATTGATGACCTATTTTCTTAATTGCAAGAAGTTTTTTTAAACATTTTCGATTTGGGATCTACTAATTTCCATTTTATCTAAATTTTGAATTATTTTATCATACCAAAATCCAGAGTTTAAATTCGAAATTTAAGAGTTCTGGACTTTTTCATAAATACTAATTTTAATTTCATAATTTCAATAAACTTTGTTTATACTTTGGAATTTTATTTCATTTTTAGCTTAAACGTTTAACAAGAATTGTAAAAAAAAGTTTTTCATTAGTAAAAAAAAAACATTAAAATTTCAATGGGAGCCACAGTCAACTCAATGAAGAGCCGCATGCAGCGCCCAGAGCCGCATTTGCCCACCCTTGACATAGACCGATATGGAAAAGCGATGTGCAAAAATGTTTACTTATTGAATGGTTTAAATAATATTTTGATTTAGCTGCTTATGCTGCCTCTTTAAAGTAACCGCCTGATATGATGCGATTGCCTCTTTACATCATAGCACGGCACGGCCCTGGGACAATTTCAGTATATTTTCTTTCTTTTGGGCTTTTTGATTATAACCTCAAAACTTTCTGTTAATTTATTTTTAATTTTCTTCTGTAAATAACAAAACTTTTACCTTTTAACAAATTTAAAGATATTTTTTCTCCATTTTCTGTGTAAATCTGAATCTTGTACCACTTTTCTTTAAAATTACCATGCAGTATTTCGTGATTTTGACTTTTTCTAGAAATTTTGAAAAATTTAAATAGAAATCTTCGATTAAAAAACACAACAAAGGTTGCTCTAACGCGTTTCGACAGCCAAGCTATGATTTTGATGGAACGGACTGGTCCTTGGTTATCTTCAAAAATTGAAACACAGAACTTGTCCCCTGAAACCAAGAAAAATTAAAAAACACAACAAAGGTTGCTCTAACGCGTTTCGACAGCCAAGCTGTCATCTTCAGAGAGAAACTCAAGCTATCATCTTCAGAAAGATACAGTATCTCTCCTCTCCTAGTTCCTAGTTTACACCTCCAATTTTTTTGGAAACTCCTACTTTGATATTGATTTTTTCTTAGAAATTTATGATTCCTAATTGAAAAAATTTGACTTTATACAAATATTCTTTTAAAAAATTTCCAATATCAGTATATCGACTTTACGTTCGACATTTTTTATCAAAATTGTATGTTTAAACTTTAAGTTTCTGCTTTGTTCTTGAAAATTTCCTCTTTTAATATCAAAATCTTTATCTTTTTCTCAAAATGTTTACATTTTAAATTTTTATTTTCTTGGTTTTTATTATTTAAATGCCCCCTTGAAATTCAAAATTTTGACCTACTAGAAATGTTTAATCAAAATAACTCGTGATTTCTTTTCATTAATAATTTCCTTATTAACATTATATTGCTTTCTTCAAGACTTCAATACAAAATCTTAAACGTATCGAAAAGTTTTGATTTATTTTTTTAGAAAGTTTTAATTTTTTTCTCCTAATTTCAAATTCCATCTCGAAAATTTGCTAAGGATTCCCAATGCCCGAGTTTAAATGTTTTATGAACTGGATTTCAATTATATATTCCTTGTTTTTTTTACTAAATTTTTCGCTATAAGTCAAAGTTCAAAATTATTCTTGAGACCAAATTTTTTTCCATCATTTCATTTTAATGAAAATTCTCATGATTTTCAGTTATTTTTATTTCTGAATTCTTACAATTTTTGGTATGATTTTGATATTAAACGAATAGATTCGAGAAAATAATTTTAAAACTTTTCAGTTTTCTACGAAAATTGTGCTTTTTTTTACCAAAATCTCCAATTTTTCCTTCATTTCTAGAAATTTCTATTTTCAACCTACTTTTAACAAAGAACATTTTCTCAAAATTAAGATCAGTTTGATCTTATTATTTCTTATAAATTGTGAGGTTTTCGTTATCTTAGGCCCCCCAATCCCTTCCCTAATTGCTCCCATGGCCCAAATCCACGATTGGAGCGTTTGTCAAGCGGTTAATAATTTCTGCTAAGTTTAGAACATTTTCTTGAAAAAATTCAGCTGTTTTGATCGGCCATCCATATCGAAACTATTTTTTTGGCAGACACAAATCATTTTACCTGCACATAATATCTCTTACAGAAAATTATGGGTTTTAGAGAATAATTTGTAGTAAAATCCTAGCAATTACTGATACATTGTCAAATACCAAACTGTCAACAAACATATGATTTTGAAGGTAAATAATAACATTAAACATTATTTTTCTCTTTATAACCACAATAATGATAATCATTCAACTCATAATAAAAATTAGGTAATAAAAATTAAAAACAAAACTAAAAATTACATTTTAATATTATTATTACGTTTGAATAAGAATGTAAGATGAGGCGTCTTGTTTTTACTTTTATTCCCAAAAAATAACAAACATAATTTTTGCAAAGAAGTAATATGACAATTAAATAGATATAATCTTTAGAATAAATGGTTATATTGCACATTATGTATTTCATGCTTAAACCGGATGAACTAAATTGTAGGCTCTTTATGGTATTTTTCTAAGCAACTTGAACCAATAAGCGTACACTATGATATTGTACGGAGGTGACATTAGCCTTGATTCAGAACATCATCATTTAAATTTTATAACTCGCATAAATTTATTAGTCTCAGATGTGTACGCTATGTGTACTATCTAAAAGTTAAATAATTGGTTAAAGATATGGGAATTTATTTAAAGATTTTGATAAACTCTTGGGTAGGCTGTTTACATTTACATAAAAATAACGAGAGATCGATTGAATGTCAATGTGAAATATGAATAAATTTAACGGTCAACCATGATGGAAGTTAGAAAGTGGATAAATATCCAGATCTAAATAAAATTTGTGAATATTGTGAATGGTACATTCATGTGATGGATGATCGTTTAGAATCACGTTGGTAGTTCGGATTCTGCTTAGAAATTCAGTTTAAAATTTATGCACTTGTGAGTATCTCTAATTTATCAGACCAAACCGCGTAATTCTATCCTGGCCTTAAAATATTCTAAAAATTAACAGTAAAAACAATTAATATCAATTTAAAACAACAAAATATAAATCTTATAATGTCATTTAATAAAATAAAAAACCAAGCATACTTAATGTGGTGTTCAAAATGGGCATCTTAAATATCTTGTCAGCATCCTAATCGTAAATAAAAATGTCTCCTGACATTATTCAATATCTCTGGTGTCACCGACGCAATCGCAAATGTTATTCTTGCGCTCGTATACACTGTACTTTTCACATAACCCCATAAAAAAAGTCCAGAGACGTCAGGTATGGTGATCGTGGTGGCCATGCTATCGTACCTCGTTTCCCTATCCACCGATTTGGAAATGTAAAATCGAGATATTGCCAGACATTGACTTGGTAGTGTGGTGGTGCTCTATCTTGCTGAAACCATATTACATTAGCTGGAACGTGTGGATTTTCTGGAGCTGGATATAATATACCAAAGCTGGTACAATGTTGTTTTAGAGAAATGTTAAATAATTATCTCCATTTAAATTTCCATCAATGAAAAATGGACCAATGACATGATCTCCAATTATCTCTGCCAAAACCTTAACTTCTTCAGGATTCTGTGTGTGCAATTCTCTCATCCAGTGGGAATTTTCACTAACCCAATAGCGACAGTTCTGACGATTTACATGACCGTGAAGAGTAAAAGTGGACTCGTCAGAAAACAACATGTTTTCTTTTTGGATGACATTATCTAATCTTTACATCATTTGCTCACAAAAATAAGCTCTTCTATCAAAATTGTCTTTATTAAGCTCTTGACATGGTGTCAGTTTATAAGGATGCATTTTATTTTCTTTCAGTTCACGAATAATCGAGGAATGACTAACGTTCAGTGCTGCAGCTACTTATCGACTTGAAGAATGTGGATTTTCTTCAAACTCTTTCATTATTTCCAATTTGGTATGATTAGTCAATGCATTGTAGGGTTCTTTTTTTAACTTTGGTAGAGGTCCATGCTCGTGAAAATGCTTCTTGGTTTTACTAACTGTACCTTGGGATATAGGCGGCAAATCAGGAATATTTTGTTGAAATAGACGAGCGGCTTCAGCCTGTGATCTTGCTCTATATCCATTAACTATCATTTGTAAAATTATTATTTTATGCAATTCTCTTAAATGACCCATATTAAATTTTCAAAATATGCACAAAGATAAGTTAACACGATACTGACCACTGTTTAATTCTCTAACAGTTTTAGAAAGTTACTAGGATGTTTTCGACAAAAAGTACAACTAACTATGATAAGGTTGATAACTTTTTACGTTTCCTTTTTTACAAAATCAAAAAAGGATATTGAAATTGTTTTTGATCCCTTTATGATTATCGTGGACGAACTGGACGAGCCGCTATTAGTTATTATTGTAGAAAATTTCATCTAGTTGATAAATTATTTTTTTTATTGTTTAGTTTTTAAATAAATGTAGCAACCATGACATTTTTAATTTTTTTTATAGAAAATTCTTAAATAGAATATGACAAGGCCTTTCAAATGAGGTACACCAACCCCTAATTCCAATTAAGAAATTTAGGGGTTGAAACGGTAACTCGAAGGGGGTTGCATCTAAGGATGAAATTTTTGCCATGCGGGATGTCATCTTATAATCTGAAATTGGCCTGCCTCGGGATTTATCATAAATATGTACAATAACTTAGATATTATATTTATTCCATTTAGCTGTTCCACATTGTATGTCACACCAATAATATACCGCAAAATGCTTGGCAAATCTGCATAATACAAACACTATGTTAATTATAGAAGGCTGCGTCCGCTTCGTTATTTTTACAATATGATTGTTTATATCAGTTTTTAATTCTAAATTACGTGCAATATTCCTAATTATTATTCAATGCGAGTATAACTGACCTTCTTTTGTGTTAACTCCCAATTGCAAAATATTTAGAAACCAAATAATTTTAGTTCAGCTGCCAAATCTAACAGTTGTGTGTAAACGCTTTTGTTCTTCACAACACGTCTCTAAATCAAATAAAGAGGTACGCAGACAATGAAACAAATGAAAATCCACTTTGTATACTATTTTTTGCATTACTTCAGTTATAACAATAATGTTTTGAATGACAATTATAATAACAATGCTTAATTTTAGATAAAGATGGGCTGCAAGTTTCCCAAACCATTAAATACGAAAAGTGACATGATTAGGGCTGTTAGACAAAATCAAGTTATCATAACGAATAAAAGGAGAAGAGGGAAGCTTAAGAAGATTATACTGATATTACCAGACGTAATTGTCACCGACGAACAGAATAGAGAGACTGTGATATTCACCACCAATTCCACAGAGAGAACGACGAATCTCTTACTACCCCATTACAATATCCACGATGCATTTTTTTAGTCGCCTTGGCATAGTTACCATAGGACACTTAGAATCAAACCTTCTGGAACTACATGAGTTTGTAATCTAAAAACTTAATATATTTAATAAACTTTCGTAATCTAGCTAACTACCATTTTATATTTCGCTCCATCCTTGCTATCTATATTAATAAAACTGAAGCGTCTAAATGTCTATCTGTCTGTCGACTGATCATTTGTCCGGGCTAATCTCAAAAACGGCTTAATCGATTTCAATAAAACATTTACTAAAATGTAGAGTATATTTACGGGTACCTTTTGTTTTAGTAAAACTCAACCTTTTACTTTTAAGACCTCAACTGTGCTTAGAATTTTATTCGAAGTCGCGTAGATCAGCTGTCATTAAGTACTAATGTTTTTACTTATGTTATTTTAAATAGCTATAAATTGTCCTACAGGAGAATAATAACACTAACTTTACATAAAATCATGGTAAATGAATCTGAAAATAAATAAAACATTTAGTGCCATGCCACGCCAAAAAAAACTTCAATGAGCATTATTGTGTGAATTCTAGATTTCGTGTGTGGACGAGGTTTATTCCTACTGTATTTCAGCACACTCATAACGTTGAAACCCAACATTAAATCCAAATCTTGTACCTTCCTTATGCAACTTTAAACCATACGTAAATTAATTGCTCCAGGAGGAATTTAAAGACATCATCCCTTAAGTTACCTAAGTTAACTGCCTACTACTACGGGTATTGTAACCTGAAATAATTTTAGGTACAAAATCAATTAGAGGATTTGATCCCGGGATCTTGATTTTCGGAATCCCGGGATCCTGACCGTTTTTTAACCCCTAAATTTTCGGGAATAAGATTCTTGATCCCAGGATCTTCCGAGATTAACATCATAATAAAAAAAAATATAAAATACGTAGGCTGCACCTATCGAAAGGCTCAGTATCAATATTTTCAGTAAGAAGAAAATTACTTGTCTGTCATTTTAATATTAAATAAAAGTTTTATGCCTAACAACAGTAGCCCTGCTATGGGATTGTTACGCTTGTTTGAAATAAAATTCTTATACCTTGAACTAAAAGGTTTGGTGATGAGACACCTGATGTGTTGTTATTTGTTAGATTAAGGGGGACAATAGAGTGTGACATCTTATGATAAGAGCGAGACGAGTCATACACTTCGTGACGTCACAGAGTTCCGACTATTTTTTGCAGAATTTCACTTTTTTAATAATTCCAACATTCTTCGAAATTTGTTTTGAAAATTTCATTATTTTCCTATTTTAATTTATTTCTGGAAATTTAAACTTTTTATATATACTCTTCTGAAAAATCAACTTTTTTCAAATATTCAATCTTGTTCTGAAAATTTTGAAAAAAACATATTTTTTAGATATTCTGAAAATTTTTACTTTTTCCAAATATTAGGCTCTTGGTTGGATTTCTTCAAAATTTCTTATATATTTTTAAACTTTCCTCTGTTGGAAAATTCTCATTTATTTTTCGAAAATATCAAGTTTTATAAACTTTTCTTTTTTCAAAATTTACACATTTTGAAATTTTTGAACTCATAAAATGTCACTTCATTTTCAAGTTTTAAAATTATTTAAAAATCTCGATATTGTTTTTAATAACTGAAAGAAAAACTTGTCCCCTGAAACCAAGAAAGATTAAAAAACACAACAAAGGTTGCTCTAAAAACGTTTAGCGCAACCTTTGTTGTATTTGTTGTATTTCTTGCTCAGGGAACAAGTTTTGTATTTCAATTTTTTTAGATAACCAAGGACCAGTTCGTTCTACCAAACTTATGACAAAAATGTGTCATAATTAAAAAATTGTTTTTAATTATAAAATATTTTGGTTATTGCTAAAAATATTGATTTTGTTAGTTTTTAGGCTATTATTTTTCAAATATTGAGTTTCTTTACACTCAGTTTTTCTTTAATTTAAGCTTCCTTTAAAATTTTATTTTTTTGGGAAAAATTTTGATTGTTTTTTAAATCGGGAAATTGTTTTTTTTTGGCCAAACTTTTTGACATTTTTGACTAAATTTTTTAGAAAATTTAGTCATTTAAAAAAATTTTAACTTTAAACTTTTGGCAGTTTTTGAAAATTTCAACTTTACCAATAATTTTGGATTTTTTTTGATATGAAGACTTGGCGAAAAATTCGTTTTACTTTAAAAACTTGACCGAAAGTATTGCAACTTTTTAAAATCTCGAATTTGCTTTAAAATCTTGACCATTAAAAATCTTAGTGTACTTATTTCCAAAATTTTAATTTTTTTGAAAATTACAAATTTTTCTACAAATTTCTCCATTTCTCCAAATGTTCAGGTTTTTAAAATGTCGGTTTTTTCAAAGCGTTTATATTATTTCAAAATTTTGAATATTTTTTGAAAATCTTGGAAATTTCATCAACATTTTTACATTATTTAAAATTACGATATTTTCCAAAATCTTAATTATTTTTTGAAAATTTCAATAAAACTTCTCAATTTTTTTTAATGTTAATTTTTTTAAATTCCGCCTTGCTTTCTAGTACGTTTTCAAAAATTTGGTTTTTTTTTTCAAAATTTCAATATCTTCCATTTCGAGTTTAAATTCGAAGTGTAGACCTTTTTTTTGTAAATGCTGTATTAAAACTTAAATCACCTTAATAAATTTTTATTTTTGTTAAAATTTGTACTTAAAAAGTTCTGTTTAAACTTAAATTTTTTAAATTTCAAATTTCAGGAGTTTTTTCAATAAATTTCAAGTTTATCGAAATTTCTTCCCTTTTCTGAAACTTTCCAGTTTTAAGCTGAAAAGTTTTATTTTTTTGTAAAAGTCAATCGTAATATGAAAATTGAAAGATTAAATTTGAAAATTAAAATTTTTTGAAAATTTTGCTACTTTTTCAAATTTTAGAATTTTGAAATTGTCGACTTCTTCGATATTTGAATTTTTTTCAAAATATCCACGTTTTTTAAAATCTTAGTTTTTTCTGGAAATTTTAACCTTCTATGAAAATTTTCACATTTTTTAAAATTCCGACACCTCTTTTAAGAATTTCGTCTTTAAAATTTTGACTTATCTAAAATTTTGACTTCTTACGAATTCAGTTTATTTTTTTTAATTTTGTCTTTCTAAATATAACTTCACCTTTTTGAAAATTTGGCTGCATTCAGTTTTTCCAAAATTTCGAAATTCTTCACTACTTTTTAAAACTGCGGCTTTTTCTGAAAATTTTGACTTGAATTTCACATTTTCCATATTTTCGTGTTTTTTGGAAAATTTAAATTTTTCCAAAATGTTATCTTTTTAAAATTTTGAGCATTTTTAAAAACAACGTTTTTAATAATTTTGGTTTTTCTTCAAAATTTAGACTTCAAAAATTTGGCTTTTTCAAAATTTGGATATTCCAAATTTGCGATTTTTTGAATTCAGATATTCTTTCAAAACTGAAATTTGAAAGAACTTCAAGATTTCTAAAAAAATTCTGACATTTATTCTTGCACTAATTTACAAATCCTACAAAATTTAGAAATATGGACATTTGAAGTCTTAATTTTAGAGATAGTAGTAGAAGATTTGAGAAGGAAACGCAAAAATTTTAAAAAAATTTGACACCTTTTAAAAAAGTTCAGATTTTTTTTTGGCATCAATTTTAATCTTTCTTCTGATTCAAAACTAAGGCAGGAATTTCAGTTTTTCCTTAAAACGAAATAACCTTGGCTTTGTTAAAATTTTCACTTTTTTTTTAAATTCGTCTTTTTTCGAATTTTTGACTTTGGCCTCAAAATTCTACTATTTTTCAATTAAATTTGCTTAAAAAATTACGAGTTTTTGGCCAATTTTAACTCTTTCTGAAAATCTCGACTTTTTCGACTTGGTCTTTTTTGGAAATTTCAATTTTTTTCTTAATATTTATCTTTTTGAAATTTCGACTTTATTCCCTAATGACTTTGTTCGAAAAATGAAGATTTTTTTTATTTTAACTTTTTTCTCGAAACCTAGAACTTCTCTTGAAATTAAGACTGTTTCAAAATATGTCTTCAAATTTTGGCAATATTTCTTTTAAAATATCTGCCATTTTTAAAGACTTTTACTTTTTTTTAACTCGATTTTTATGGAAATGTCTACCAAAATTTGGCTTTTTCCCAACACTTTCACTTTTTTTAAAATTCGTTTTTTTTTCGGGTTTTCTACTTTCGCCTCAAAATTCTACTGTTTTTCAATTGACTTTCTTCGTGAAATTACGACTATTTGGTCAATTTCAACTCTTTCTCAAAATTTCGACTTTGTCGACTTACAAAATTATTTTTTTTGTAAAATTTAACTATTTTCTCAATATTTGTCTTTTTGAAATTTCAACTTTATTTCCTAATAACTTTGTTCGGAAAGTGAAAATTTTTTTTTAATTTCAACTTTCTTATCGAAACCTAAAACTTCTCTTGACGTTTAGTGTGTTTTCAAAATAAGTCTATTCAAAATTTCGCGATAGTTCCTTCAAAATATCTGGTTTTTTGAAATTTTCTATTTTTTTAAATTTGTTTTTTCCGGAAATTTTGATATTTGACATTTTTTAAAGCTTTTACTTTTTTTTCAAAAATCATCTTTTTTCGAATTTTCGACCTTGGCCTCAAAATTCCGTTGTTTTTCAATAGACTTTCTTCGGAAAATACGACTTTTTCATCAATTTCAACTCTTTCTTAAAATCTCGACTTTTTTGACTTTCAAAATTCGTCTTTTTTGGAAATTTCAACTTTTTGCTTAATATTTGTCTTTTTGAAATTTCGACTTTATTTCCTAGTGACTTTGTTGTTGAAGATTTTTATTAATTTCAACTTTCTTTTTGAAACCTAGAACTTCTTTTGAAATTTCGCCTGTTTTTAAAATATGTCTCTTCAAAATTTCGCAATATTTCTTTCAAAAATCTGTTTTTTGTGAAAATTTTTATTCTTTTTTTAAATTCGATTTTTCTGAAAATTTTGACCAAAATTGAGCGTTTCCTCAAAACTTTTACTCTACTTAATTCATCTTCTTTCGAATTTTCGGCTTTGGTCTTAACATTCTACCATTTTTCAATTAATTTTCTTCGAGAAATTACGACTTTTGGGTGAAGTTCAACTGTTTCTCAAAATCTCGACTTTTTCAACTTTCAAAATTCGTCTTTTTTGGAAAAATTAACTTTTTTCTTAATATTTGTCTTCCCAAAATTTCGACTTTATTCCCTAAGGACTTCGGAAAATGAAGATTTTTTTTTTAATTTCAACTTTATTCTAAGAATCTATAACTTCTCTTAAAATTTCACCTGTTTTCAAAATATGTCTACCCAAAATTTAGCAATATTTCCTTCAAAATGTCTGGTTTTTTTTAACATTTTTACTTCTTTTTTAATTTGATTTTTCTGGAAATGTCGATCAAAGTTTGGCTTTTTTAAAACTTTCATCTTTTTTTTTTTAAAAAAATCGTCTTTTTTCGAATTTCCTTTGGCCTTAAGATTCTACTGTTTTTCAATTGATTTTCTTCGGAAAATTATAACTTTTTGCTCAATTGTAAGACTTTCTCAAAATCTGGACTTTTTTCCCGAGATTCTATTTCCTATCATTTTCCCGATATTTTTCAAAAGTTCTGCTTACTTTTAAAATTTTGACTTTTCACCAAATTTGACGTTCCCGAAATTTTGATTTCCTTTTCAAAATTTTAATTTTTTTTAATTTCTCATTTATTTTCAAATATTGCACTTTTCCGAACAATTAACGATATTTGCTAAAGCTCGATTTTATTCTACAAAATTCAAACGTTTCTTGAAATTATGACTTTTCAAAATTAAGTTTTTTTTTCAAAGTGCGAAATATTTCTCAAAAATTCTGCTTTTCCTAAAATTTTACACGTTTTTTAATTTGACTTCTCAAAAGTTTGAGATTTATCATAAAATGTGCCTTAGCTACGATGGGTTAGGGTGAGGTATTCATGCAGTCGACCAAATCTCGAAGGATGAAATTTCACTTTTTTTTTATTTTGGTAGTTTTCTCGAAATTGCCAATTTTTTCGAATTTTTGACCAATAAATTGGTCATTTAGTTTCTAGCTTACTGTTAAAACAACTCAAAATATGAATGTCTCTGTGAAATTTCGACTCTTTCCTTGAAATTTATACATTTTCTTTGAAATGCCTCCAAATCCATGATTTTTTTAATTTCGACGTTATATTCAAAATCCGACATTTCTTTTTCACCAAAATTTGAAGCTTTTGTAAGCTGTAATTATTTTCCAAGTAGGACTTTTTTTACTAAATTTCATAATGGGTATTTCTCAAAAATTCTATTTGTTCTAAATCGTTCGGGTTTTTAATAATTCAACTTTGTGGAAATTTTAACATAACTTGATTCTCCAAATTTGTCGTTTTCTCATAATTTCTAGCATAAAATTCAACCATTCAACTGTTAGTGTTGCTTTTTTTTCGAAATTTCGATTTCAGAAGTCGTGTTTTTTGAAATTTCGATTTTAAAAGTCGTATTTTTTGAAATTTCGGACTTCTTTTCAAAATTGGACTTTATTTTCTCAAAATTTGACTTTCTCTTGGAAATTACATTTTTTTAGAAACTACAACTGTTGCCGAAATTTTGAATATTTTGCTTTTCGAAATTTTTCCTTTTCTCAAAATCCTGATTTCTATAAAAATTTCAACTTTTTTAAACACGACTTTTTGAAAATTTCGACCTATTCTGCAGTATTGTTACATATAGTTAATTTCAACCTATTTTTGTTCAAAATTTGTGTTTCTCTAGCAAATTAAGATCTTTTTTAAATCACTAATTATTTCTCTATATTTCAACTGTCGTTTATTTTTGGAAACTACGTCTTTTTTTTTATTTCGCAAAATTATTAAAAGTTTAGCTTTTTTTGATAATATCGACTATTTTAAATCAGATTTTCTGGAAATTTCGACCAATATTTTTTCTGTTTCGACGACTTTATTTTAAAAATCTAGTTTTTTCTCAAAATTTAACTTTTTCCAGGAAACTTAGGACTTTTTTAGAAATTTTAAATAATGTTATTCAAAATTTGTTTTTTTTTTTTACTTTTCTCCATTTCTCTTTTTTCTCAAAATGAATTTACTTTCTCAATATCAGCTTGAGGTTTAAATTAAGCAAGTAAGCAGTCGCTGAAAAATATTTTTTGTAAATATCAAGAAATATATTGCTTTCCAATTTCAGTTCCATGAAATTACGTCAAATTGTAATTGAAAAATTAAAAACTAAGAAACTATTAAATTATATTCAAACTGAAATCGATTATTTTCTCAAAGTGTTGCCCAATACTTCAAAATGTTTAGTAACTCGAAATTTGAGATATTTACATATTCAGTTTTTTTTCGAAATTTCTTCTTTTCTACTTTTTATACATATACACACTTTTTTTATTTGGATTTTAAACTTAAAA
Source organism: Dastarcus helophoroides (assembly GCA_028583605.1). NCBI lineage: Eukaryota > Metazoa > Arthropoda > Insecta > Coleoptera > Bothrideridae > Dastarcus > Dastarcus helophoroides. The sequence continues at coordinate 30,105,077 of CM053328.1, forward strand.
ACTAATATTCGAAGATTCATTCGAAACTTGAAAATTTCTGGATAAAAGTCCATATTTTGAAAAGAAATTGAACCTTCAGAAAAACAGAAAATGTTTGACATATTTATTTACTTTGTTCCTCATGGGTAGTAGGAATCCATCACTCCTGATATCACAAGTACGTACTACCTACTCTCTTTTGCGATACCGTTTTCTATGCTCGTGCACTATGCTCCTTCTACAATCCATGGTTACCGCATTAAAAGCATTAAATATGAATAGCAGCATTGCTTCTCGTACGATACGACGTATGTGCGTCAACCTTAAATGTCCTACAATTTCCTGAACAAAAAGATAGAACCTAAATCCTAAATTAATATTTCTTCAGGTTAAGTCTACTTGTTATTGCAAATATATCCTGCTTTCGACTCAACCTGTATTAAGCAATGTGCCTCTATCTTTGAATAAAATTATTATGTATATCCCCCAGTAAGCGTATTTAGTCATCGGTCTACTTAATTAAAATTTACGCAAAATAGTTTTCAACGTATCAGCAGTGTTACAAACTTTCATCATTAGTGAAAGCTTCGAATAATTTGATATTGTATTAAAGTTTAACAATTTTAACTCATTTATGTAAATTATGAACGTCACAACAACGTATCATATAGAAAATTTCATCAAACAAGTAACTAAATGTACAAAAATATTCAGTCATAAAGCGCCAATAGTCCCAAATTTCATGATCATTACATGTATCGAACACAATTTTTCACTAGCAAAAAAACGAGATTACAAGCTTTGCATATATGAATATATTCAACTTGGAAGTTAAATTTCAAAGGCCATTTCAAAAAAGTAACAACTTGTATCACGGGTTGCATCGCAATATCCATCAATACAAGTATTCTCGACCTGACTTTACTTTCACCTAGTTTGACAAATGACCAATTACGACGGTAAATCAAATATGTATCAAATCGCCATGAGTACGTGCGCATACGCTTGGACATGTTAGGTGGGGATACCCACGTGACTTTCTGCGCTCAAGCGAATTCCGCTTTCGCCATTCGTCAGTTGAAAATACAATGAGTGAGCAAATGGTTCATCCGCACGTTGCGCAGCGCATTATTTTTAACTTTCTTGGCGTTGAAGGTGTAAAGCTCGTCGAAAATTTTTGTAGATTAGAAGCACAGTTTGGGGATAATTGTTCTCAAGTGCATGAATGACACAAAAAATTTTTGGAAGAGCGAACTCAAGTTGAAAATGAACCCCATGCCCGTCGTCCTCGGACCAGTGTGACTGCGGACAAGATTAACGTTGTTCAGTGCCTTTTGGAAGGTGATCGTCGTTTAACTGTTGGTGAAATTGCAGCTCAGATTGGATGAAGCAAGCAAAACGTAGATATCGGCGGAAGAAGCGCGAATTTTCGATCAGAAATTTAATTTTGTTTCACGACAATACCCGCCCACACTCATCCAAACTGACATATCAAAAATTAGAGGAAATGCACTGGGCAACATTAGAACACTCTCCTTATACTCCCGACTATCATCATGCGATGTTATATTTGAGCCACTGAAAGAAGCTCTAGGAGGCGAACGATTCCATGACGATGCTGCTGTTGACATTTGTGCGTAATACGCTGCAAACACGCCTCCCTTCTTTTTATGATGATGGTATTAAAGAACTTCCAAACCGTTGTGAAAAACTGCATAACAAAATCAGGAGATTATGTAATAAAATAGTTAATAACTTTCATATATCTATGTTGTACTAATAAATTTTTAAAAACAAATTCCGGTTCATATTTGATTCACTTTCGTAATAATAAACAGTAGCCTTTCCAACAACAAAAGGAGGTATTTATGTAGCACCGCTCTAACGTAAAGCAGTCATAGCTGGTAGGGACACGTGCTCAGTTACGTATCCCAAATTCCTACCAGTGGAAGGTCTATGTCATTAAAAAGTTTTTAGAGCAAAGTATATTTCGATGTAGTCATTAAATAATTTGTAGCGGGCAAACTTTCTTAATTATTGTTTACAGTGACATAAAAGAAACTTTTTTTGCTAATTTTCCAAAAGCATATTAAAGGATACTTAAAGATATTATCGGGTAATCAATACTTTGTTCAAAACTTTACAGTCCTTCATAAGGACCATGATATAATCCTAGTAAATAAGATATTTAACCTAGTTGGGGGATATAATAAACCCAGACGCATTCCGTATTTTCCTATTTGGAACAGATTTTATTGGCACCGAAGCCTTGCCGCATAATACAATTTGACTATCAGAATTTTCCGGTATTCGAATTTATGATCCACAAAGTTCTGATTCAATCTTTTTTTCTACCCTCGTTTCTCCGATGTCCAATTTTCAATGGCTAAATATATTCCCATTCGGTCTGCGATCGAATCGACATCTAACACGTCTTCTATTTCAGCCATCGACACTTCTTTGCATCGAATGAGGCGGATAGCGTCTCATGTTTTATGGATGATTTATTTAAAAGGTGTTCATATTATATAAGTTGTATGTAGATCGTGTCCAGTGTCCTAGATAAATCTCTTCAATGTATAATCATTTTACGATATTGAGTTTGTCCACCCACTACTTATTGCTTGTTTTGACACAATTTATAAACGGTATGGCCACAATGAAACAAAAAAGTTAACAGTATTTAGGATTAATACAAATTACATCGAGTGTTTAAAAAATCAAAGTATGTGGTGAAAATTTCTCACTTTTTTAATGGATACCTCAGTAATTGGCAACTGGAAGATTTTAATACATTTCAACTAAAATTTAATATTTTATTTATTTTATTTATTAACAAGCCCTCTCAGGGAATACCCTAAAGCGAGGTTTTTTAACCCCAGGACCCCAGGACCACTCAGGAGTTCATTTCATGAATATTGGGGCCATGTCTAACATACCTAACAACAGTCTATTTAATAAATTTCTGAGCACTGACTGACAAACAACGCACAGCCTAAACCGATGGATGTAGAAGCATGAAATTTCATACAGGTGCTTGCCGTAGTACGTAAGTGAACACTAAGGGAGGATTTTTCGAAATTTACCCTCTAAGATACTAAAAATACCCATTAACGGATAGATGATTTTTATATAATAAATAATACACAAAACTGTATACAGTGCTAGTCTGTAACTTGGAATAAATTTAGTAATTTAAAGACAGTTGTTTTTTTGGAAATATGTTCAAACACTTCGATTAATATTTTAATTTGAGCTCTTTTTGATGTGGGAAAATTTTATACAGCATGCCCCAAATTTAAGGTATGACACAAATGACAATTTTTTTAAATGGTTACCCTATTTTTTTCTTAACTATTCTTAAAGGGTATATCAAGTTACACATGTTTACCAAATTTAAATTACGGAGAATAAGGATGGCCGACATCAAAGAGGCCGCGAATGAACCTGATCTCGCGAACATCATAAGCTGTAACGTAAAGGAAAAAGCGAATATAAGCGCTAGCATGAAGAAATGAACGCAAGCATCGAAGAACTGCTGAAAGCCCTTAAAAGTAGATCCAGAAAAAGCACAACAGGTTACAGTGTGGCAAACCAAGGCAGTTCAAGAAGAACTGCAGGTCAACCCCCAAGAAGTCAACAAGCCTCACAGCAAGAAAAGAAAATCAGCCGACAAGAAGAAGCACTCACTGGCTAATGTCGAGCAATTAGTCACCAAAACTATTTCTATCAAACAGATAAAAAGGCCTATGGAGAGTTTGGTGGGTGAAGCCAGCGTAGATGGAAGGAATATACAGGCAAGAGTAGACACAGGAACCATGGTTACCCTGGCACGCGAGACTCAAGCGATCCATGACTGTCCAAGACCCAAGATAAACATGAATTGAGAAGCTTCCTAGAGTTACGCATCTATTAAAGAAGATTTGTGAAAAGTTTCGTCAACATCGCTGCGTCGTTATACAGCCTAACGGAAATCCGCCTTATGCACAAGCCCCATCTTAGCTTATCATTAGCAGAATGGAAAGTTCGTGTTGGACACAGATGCCAGTAACGTCGGCATTGGAACTGTTCTGTCCCAAGTTCAAGGCGATAATGAAAAAGCCATCGAATATTACAGCAAGATCCTGACGAAGCCGAAGAGAAACTACTGCACCACCAGAAAAAAACTTCTTGTGATAGTGAGGGCCGTGGAACACTTCCACAAGTTTTTGTATGGACAAGAATTCCTTATCAGGACAGATCATTCGGCGCTTTGTTGGTTACTCCGACTGAAGAATGCGGAGGGGCAAACGGCTAGATAACTATAGAGGATCCAACAGTACTACTTCAAGGTGGATCATCGACCGGAACGACAGCATAACAAAGCTGACGCTTTGTCCAGAAAACCTTGTGGGGATTGCAAACACTGTAGACGTGTTGAGAACCATGAGGACATGCTGGGTATAATGGTCACGTCTGTCCAACCAGAAGATGGATGAACTCTTGAAGGTCTTCTGAAGCTACAGAAGAGAGTACAGGATATACTTCTTCCGGGATTGGACCGTGTCAAAGAACTACTAAAAGTGTTCGACGTTTCGCCCGCCATCGTAGGGGGCTTCTTCAGGAACAAAGAAAGAGAAATAGATGAAAAGAGGAATATGAGGGAATATGCAAAAAAGAATAAAATAAAAAGGCCAATTTTAAAACATCAGAGCACGGTAACTCAGTATATCCACCATACCAGAGGCGAAGCTCTTCTGAATTGAAAATTCGTACAAAGGATAAGAAAGTTTAGACAGAAGAGCACGGTCAATCTGTATGTCCACCATACCAGAGGCGAAACTCTTCTGAAATGAAACTTGGTACAAAGGATAAGAAAGTTTAGATAGAAGAGCACGGTAACTCAGTATGGCGAAACTCTTCTGACAGGAAAGAGGGAAAGGGAAACTTTATATACCACGCGTCTGCGCGATCACTTCCGAAGAATTCCAATGGTTGATTTCCAGATGGAGGAAAGCATGTAACCTTCGTCTCTGTTGATGTTATTGGGGAATTTTTGGATTTCGATGGCCTCGCGTATCTTCCTATTATAGTAATTGGGAATATTGGATATAATTGAAATATTATCAAAGAGAATCTTATGTCCGCTCTCATGTTGATGTTCGGCAATGGCTGACTGCGAAAACAAACCAGACCTAAGACACCTTTGGTGCTCGGATATTCGCGTCTTAAATGATCGCCCCGTTTCTCCGATGTACACTGAACCACAAGAACAAGGAACCCTATACACGCCATTAGAACAAAAGGATGAAATTTTATCTTTGGGAGATGGGAGGAGCTGTTGGATCTTTGAGGATGATGAAAAAATGGGTTTAATGTTGTGTTTTCTTAATAATTTTCCCAGTTGATCTGTTACTCCGCGAACATAAGGAAGAAAGGCTTTAGAAGAAACTATTGAATTTTGTAAAGGACGAGGGGTAGGGTGAACATGTCGTTTAATGACAGTTTCAATGTCATGCGATTTGTAACCATTGTTGCGGAGGTTGAAACGAATATTGTTCAACTCGTCTGAAAGATTTATCGGTTGTGAAATTGCTACAGCTCGTGAAACCAGTGAATTTATGACGGAAGGTTTTTGGGAAGGGTGATGATTGGACTCTGCATGCAAATAACGATTAGTAGGGGTGGGTTTTCGATAAACGGAATGAGAAACGCGACCGTTTGATAAACGAGTGACCAGTACGTCAAGAAAAGGAAGAGAACCATTGTTTTCGATTTCCATAGTGAAGCTAATAGAGGAATGTAAACTGTTTAGGTCTTCCAAAAATAAATTTAGTGAATCCTTGCCATGTGGCCATACAATAAATGTGTCATCTACATAACGAAGCCAAACTTTGGGTTTTAAATCCACAGTTTCCAACGCAGTGTTTTCGAAAGATTCCATAAAAATATTTGCTACGACTGGGGATAAGGAAGTGCCGGAGACTTGTTTATAGAAGCTGCCATTGAAAAAAAGATAAGTCGATGTGAGGCACATTTCAGTTAAATCAGCTAGAGAATCTGCATTCTCTTTGCCTGAAAGTAATTGACGCATTATCGTCATGGAGTCAAAAACTGGGACATTTGTGAATAGTGAAGTGACGTCAAAACTTACTAGTTTGTCGTTGGGGTCTAGGGTTAATTCGGACAATAATTCGACAAAGTGTTTGGAATTTAGGACGTGTGATGATGTGTTTCCGGTATATAACTTGAGGATGTTAGATAAGTATTTCGAGACCTTGTAGGTAGGTGAATTTATCGTGCTGACAATGGGCCTAAGAGGAATATTGGGTTTGTGAATTTTGGGGAGACCATAAAGACGAGGTGGTTTAGATTCTCTCGGAACAAGATGTCTGAGAGTGTCTGCAGACAAATTTGAGGATTTTAGTTTCGACTTTAGTTCACGTTCAATTTTGCTTGTTGGGTCCCGAGGAAGAGGAATATAGGATCCGTCATTCAACAGGGCGTTAATTTCGGATGCATACTCGGAATTATCCAAGATGACAGTTGCATTACCTTTGTCAGCCGAAAGAATAGTGATTGAAGAATCTGTTTTAGGGTTTTAAGGGCACATCTTTCTTCTCTAGAAATGTTGGACTTTGGTGGTTTGGCATGTTTTAGAATTTTTGTGGCTTGAAAACGAATAGGATCTGCAACCTCCTTAGGGAGAGTTCTGATGGAAGACTCTACCGCACTGATTATTTCCTCAGTTGGAATTTTTCTTGGGGCGAAAGCAAAATTCAGTCCTTTAGATAAGATGGTCTGTTCGTTATCCGATAGTGGACGGGAAGACAAATTGACTACTGTTTTTGAGACTGAACTATAAGTTTTGACCGTGGGACTTAGGGATTCGAATTTCTTCTTGTGTACAAAAAGGAGATGCTAATATCGGACCCATATTGGAATGGAAAGAAATTGGAGATAGACTTCAATGGCAGGATGTTTACGACCGAAGTCAAGCTCCCAAAAGACTGTGGGCCCAATGAAAATCCTTCCAAGTGCAGGACTGGGTACTGAGGAGGGCATGGGAAAGCGCGCATTAAGAGCGTGTCAACCTGCAGGTGGTGGCGCCTCAGGAGAAGATTCCACAGATTTTTTGGGAATTGCACAATGGGACCTCTGATAGACGTCTAGGGATGAACAAGACCCTGAAGAAGATTCAGAAACGGTTCTGTTGGGTTAACTGCAGGGAAGATGTCGAGCGGTGGTGTCGGAAATGTGTCACCTGCGCTAGATCCAAGGGTCTTCTACAAGAACCAAAAATACCCTAGCAGTATAATGTGGGAGTTCCATTTGAAAAAATTGCAATCCATGTGGCGGGACCTATTTTCAGCATCAGGCGATGAAAATAGGTATATTATGGTGGCCATGGATTATTTCAGTAAATGACCTGATGCTTACGCCACCCCAAACTAGAAAAGCTACCACAGTCAGCAAGGGTTCTTGTGGACGACTTCATCTGTCGATTTGGTGTTTCCCTTGGAACTAAACTCAGACCAAGAAAGGAACTTCGAATCGGGGGTTTTCCAAGAGGTGTGCCGTAACAACCCCTCTTCATCCACAGTCTGATGAATGGTAAAAAGATTTAACAGGACCTTGAAAGAACATATTTTCGATATGTATAAGCATCAGAAAGATTGGGACTGACAACTACAGCTGTTTCTAATGGCCTATCGTGCAGCAACTCATGATACTACGGGTCAGACTCCGGCAAAAGGGATCTTCGGAGGGTAACTGCGACTTTCGTGTGACTCGTGTTTGGATCGCCAAGGAAAGCCTCCAGGGAGACGATGGGTTTTGTAGACAGCTTGAGGGAAGCGATATTGGAGACACATGCCTTCGTCCGGAAGATTAACTTGGCGATGGACCGGATGAAGACAAGATATGACCTAAACGCCAACCATGGTGGTTTCAGTAAGGGCGAATTGGTGTGGCTCTACAACCCTCAGCAGAGGAAAGGAGTTTCGCCGAAGTTTACGCCATCTTGGGAAGGGACCGTACAAAAGTGCTGAAGAGAATTAACGACTTGGTATCCAGGATCCAGCCTAGCCCCAGGTCCAAGACGAAAGTTGTACACCTCAACAGACTGTGCAAGTATAGTGGCGAAGTGACTGATTGGAACTGATCGGGACGATCAGTCTTAAAAGGGAAATAAAGTGTCGTTGTAAAATTTGCATTCGTAATTGTGTAGTGTAAGGAACTCTCTGCAAACATTTATTAACGGAAAGGGGCCTGCGAGAATGAATCACATGGCAGATAAACGTTCCAGGCGTTTCCGTGAGCGCGAGAGCGATCTGTACGGAGATCCGTTCTAGAAACCGGAACGGTATAAATACGCGGTCGTCTTTCCCTCAAGTCAGTTAGTCAGCTAGTCAGATAGTCTGATAGTAAAATAGTCAGATAATTAAGTGAAACATAATTGTTTTGTTCCGAAATAAGTTTGAAAAAAAGTGTTGACAATTCACGAAGATTTAATATTTTGAACCGATTACACGCAACAACATTAATTTTTTTCCCAAAACTTTTCATTTCAGCAGCTAAGTATTTATTTTTTTCGTAAAGCGACATTTATTGTCGAAATTTTAAGAATATACTGCTCACAGTAAGTTTTTTAAAGTACCATTTTAAACTTAACATTTTTATTTGTTTATTACTTTTTCTTTAAATTTTGAGTTTCAAATAAACATTTGGAAATAGATGTTCATGTTTTTTCATTCGAATAATGGGTCGCGGCTAAAAGGTTAAAGTAACGCAATTGCAGCTAATATCAAACTGAATCCCAGAAATTACTTTTGTTCTTCCTCAGATAATTACTACTATTTCTGAGCACTGCCTTTTGGTTTATAGCAATTCTTATACAAAATAAACAAATAAATATCTAAAATGTCCGATGAAGTGTACAGAACATTAGATTTTCTTCTACCCACTTTGCAATGATCCGCAAACAATAGAAAAGAAGCACAACAAATACAAAATATAAACTTATTTGAAAAGTTAAACAGACAAGAAAGTAAATAACACGAGCTGGAAAGTTTTGCCAAATCCAATTATAGCTTTAAAATGTTGGAAATGAGTTTGCGATTTTCTCAATTCTTTGTCCAACCCTTAGTTGGCAGTTTGGTGTTTCTGTCCGCGCTATAAAGCCGCCTAACCAGAAAATTTTCCCCGCATTCCAGTAGTTTATCCGACTTTCGGGGCTCTTGACCAATTACTGCAGACGGGACCGAATTACACGCCATAATCTGAAAAAGCCATGACAACAACCAACCACCACCCTCTTGATCGATTGTGTAAATTTGTACACGTCCCTCTAATTCGCTTTAATTGGGGAATTTTTGTTAGACTTTTTTGCTCCGATATCGAATGCTAATTTATTATCGCGAAAGTTAAAAATATCAGGTAATTAGATTAATTGCCTTTGAAATAATGTCGGACTTTGAAAGGCAAATACGCTTGTCACGATGTGGGATATTGATATTTGAATTTACGGAAGCGGAAGTTATTTCGATCGATAGGTCGCAAAGCTCGTCCTTTCCGGTATGCAGACACTTAACTTACCTAACCTAAGTTATCATTTTGTCTGTCCTATTTACATTAAAACAGGAAAAAATTCAATACTTCATTTGTCTAGATTTTTTAATAACAATCAACCACCTTGTATACTTCATATTCTTTCTTTGGCGGACTACGACTTTGGTATGGACTTTGTAAGCAACTGAGGCCAAATTTATAAATCTCCTTCTTATTCACCTTCTCTGTTAGGTTGTTAAATTTATATAAAATACGGAGAGATATATTTCTGATCCTATATAAGAGGTAGTATAGCTCTAAAAGGATATTGGGTTAAAAAATATATGACACTCATTTAAGAAAAGTAACTCTTTGATTTCATTTTTAACGAACTCATCAATCCACCCTCGTATAGTCGAAGTTCCAACAAAAATTTTTCGATATTCAACTCAAAATTTCAACTTTCAATTCAAAATATTTAAAAAAGTACAAATTTCCAGTTTAATATTTAATTTTCTTTCCAAAATCGAAATAAAAAGCAAAAATTTGAAATCAAAGTTGCAATTCTAAGAAAATCCTTGTTGATCAAGACTGAACGAGATTTGGAGATTTTTGTGGAAATGTTAATTAGTTGAGATTTCGAGGGTGCCTTAAAATGATTATTTTGTTTTGGGCGAGCAGCTAGCACAAATGAAACACTATTTTATAAAGCTGCTGTTATCCAGTTCATATCTAAAACAAAATAAATATATCTCTTACAATTTAACAAACCATCAAATTGCATAAACTGTTTATAACTTAGGATTGTTGATTACATAAAGTTGCATTTCTGTTTCCAATTTTTTAAATATTATTTTACACCGTTTTGTTTTATTACCTTTGTATATGTAATATTAAAAAAGATATCTCAGCTAACTACTGGCCAGTGGCGGCTGGCGTATAAGCACTGTGGAACTGCAGCACCCGTAATTTCGCTTACCAGTTTTTTTTTCAAAATTTTTTGAACACAATTACACGATTTTTTGTAGAAATTTTAAATTTTCTCTGATTTCTTCTTATAGAAATTTTAGGTTTCTTTCACGACGTTACGACATTTAAAAACATATTTTATTTTTAATTTTGATCAGAATCACATTTTTAGAAACAAATTTTTGTAAAAGTATTGAGAAAGAAATCAATATTTCGAGCAGGAATTAATATGTTACGAAAAAAATTCAAATTTCTTTGAAAATGTCAACATTTTGAGAAAATAATTACAATTAAAAAAAAAATTTAAATTCAACCCATCTTGCATTTTACAATTTCTCTAAAAAATAAGTTAATACGGTATCTTCGAATTTTTACCTCAAATCTCATTTTGTATGAAAATTTAAAGTTTTTTTCAGATATTTCAATTTTTTTTAGGAAATTTTGAGTTTTTCTGCAGTTTCCATTTTTCCTAAATATTTTATAAAATGAAATTTTCTCGAAATTTCCATTTTTCCTAAAAGTGTCATTCTTAACATTTCTTCTAGAAATTCCAACTTTTCCAGATATTTCTTTATGTTCCTTCAACTTGCTTTAAAAGTGTCCAGTTTTTTCACGACAATTTAAAGCTTATTTTATTTTGTAGTGTTGACAAAAAATGTTTGAAAAAAACCCTGAAGGCTCTATAAGAATTTCAACATTTTGGAAAAAACAACAAATTTCGACTTATTTGTAAGGATATATCAATTTTTTTTTCAATTTCGATTTTTGCTTTAAGAAATTCTGCTTTTTTTCCTGTGAAATTTGTGTTTTTTTCTAAATATTTTATACAAAGAATTTTTTTAGAAATTTTGACTTTATCTGGAGACATTATTTTTAAAATATTTTTCTTGTAGAAATTTTGATTTCTCTCTATTTGTTTTGAAAACTTAAAAGTTTTTTAACGAAATTTTAATATTTTAAAATTCATTTTATTTTGTAATTTTGTTGAGAAACTGAAAACTGTTAAGTATTAATTTAGGGAAAATAAACTTAAAATCTGCATAAAAATAAGAAAACTTTGTGAAAAATATTGAAATTTCAAGAAAAAATAGACCTTGTAAATTCCTTTTTTTTTACAATTTCTCTAAAAAATTACAATTACTGTAGAACCAAAGAAAATTCTGAATCGGAGTTCCCAATTTTTCTAGAAATGTTAAATTTATTCTTGAAATTCTAAAGTTCGAATTTAAAATTCAAATTTCGATAAAAAAAGATCGAAATTTAAAGATTAAACTCAAAATTTCAAGAGAAAGCAGATCATATTGCTAGAAAAAGTTGAAATTTCTTATTTGTAAATATTTTTCAAAAAAAATAACATTTTCGGAATTAAAGAAAAAAGATTTTTTTTGAAATGAATTAATTGTCAAAAATATTCTTATAATTTCGGCCCTTAAAGTAAAAATTATTGAAATTATTGATAAAAAGAGTCAACATTTCTAGAAGTCATAAGATTTCTAAATTAAAATGAATCAAAATGTTGAAAAAAATTCATTAACAATTTACTGTCTAATTTAATTTTTTTTAGTAATTTTAAAGTTCCAGGAAAATTTCAAAAATCAAATATTCCAGCTTAAAGCCAATTTTTTGTGATTAAAATTCAAAATTTTGGCAATTTATTTGTACATAAAATGTAAGTTTTTTTTGAAAATTTGTTTCAAAACTTTGCACAATTTTAAAAATATAAATTTTTGGTATTAATTTTTTAAATTCGAGTGTTATTTTGAAATTTTTCTAACAAAATATACATTTAAAAAGAAAAACATTACCACTTTTAAGAAATAAAGCCAATGTTATCAGAAAAGTCGAATTTAAACAAAAAGTCAAATTTTAAAAAATCTTGAAATTTTCATAGAAAGTCAAATTTTTAAAAGAAAATAAGGATTTCGAAAACAATTTTCAATTTTTAAAATGTTCGACATTTTCAATAATTTTGGCAATGTGAATTAAAAGACAAAATTTTTGGAAAAATGTCACATTTAAAATAAATTGCAGAGTTTTTAATTAAATTTTTAAAGAAGCTGAATTTTTTCGAATATTGGGGAAAACTCAAAATTATCAAAAAATTCGTAATTATCAAAAAAGTTGAAAATTTGAAAAGGTAAAATTTTGAAAAAAGTCGAAATTTTCAATAGTTCAAGTTTAAAAAGAATCTTTTCTTTTGAGTCAAAGATTTAATTGGAAATATTTTAAAAAATGTATAAATAACATTTTTAAAAAAGTTCGAAGTTTTCAAAAAAAAGTTAAGTTTTCAAAAAGATTCGAAATTTTTTAAATAATTCGAAGATTTGAAATGGAGTCGAAATTTTACGAAATATTAGTCGAAAATTTCAATAAAAGGTTTTAAGAAATGTCTGACTTAAAAAAATCACAATTTTCAAATAAAGGATCGACAGTTTGTAAAAAATGTCAAAATTTTGAAAATAGTTGAAACAAAAGTAGTCAAAATTTTTAAGTTTTCCAAAAATGTTCAATGCCTGAAAATGACCAAAATTTTGAAAAATTGGAACGTTTGCAAAAGGCCAGAATTTTCAACAAAATGGGAATTAAAATAAAAAGTCAAAAATTTCAAAAAAGTGCAGATTTAGGAAAAGGTTAACATTTTCAATAAAGAAAGTCGTTTGTTGACAAGGGCAAAAATTTTTCAAAAATATTAAAATTTGCAAGCAATTTGAGAATTTTTATCGAATTTACGAAATATTTCGAAATTTTAAAAAAGTTTAAATTTTGAATAGTTGGGAAATTTGCACTCAACCTTTTCAATATAAACCAAAATTTTCGAAACCGGAATATTGAAAACAAGTGAAAATTATCAGATAGATCGAGGTTTTCAAAAGGCGAAATATTGAAAAGTTAAAATTTTGGAAAAAGTTTAAATTTTTGGTAGTAAAATTTTGAATCAAAGTGGAACATATTTTTAAGAAGTTGAAAAGGTGAAAAAAATTATAATTTTAAAAAAATGTCGAACAGGTTCATAAAATTTTAAAAATTTCAAAAAAAATCGAAGTTTTGAAAGAATTGCGAAAATTACGAAAAATCAAAAAATAATCGAATCTTTGCAAAAAAAGTGGAAATTCTGAAAAATAGTTGACATTTAAATAAAAACCAGTCGAAATTATTAAGAATCGAAATTTTCAATAAAAAAATTATAATTTTTCAAAAAAAATATACGAGGAATAAATTTAGAAAAAAGTCGAAAATTTAAAAAGTTAAAAGTCCAGTTTTGAAAAAATTACATTTTCGGAAAAAGTAAGAATTTTCAAATAGTAAAAATTAAAAAAATGTAATAATTCATTTTCAAAAAAAATTTCAAAAAAAAGACAAAACACCGAAAAGTCTAAATATTTACGAAAATACGGAAATTTTTAAAAGAGTATTCACAGTTTTTTAGAAAAGTCAATACTTAGAAATAAAATAAGATCGAAGGTACAAGTTACAAAATTTTAATTTTGCAATACAGTCGAAAAAAATCCAACCTTTCAAAAAACGCGTCATTATCAAAAGTTTTCATTGTCAAGTTTTCAAAGAAATCTAAAATTTTCGTAAGGATAACGTTCTGAAAATGTCGAAATCTTAAAAATTTTAAATCGCTAAGCAGCACCCCCATTAGTTTTGGCTACGAGCCGCCACTGCTACTGACAGACCAATTCATAACTTAAATCTTTGGATATGGAAATCTAAGCTGAAGCTTAGATTTCCATATCCAAGGATTCATATTCAAATAGTAGATTCAACTAATGACTGCCCAAAAAATGGGCAATGTCTAACATGGAAGTGTTTTTTTAGAAAATCGAACCTAGAGGAAGTAAAATAGCATGTTATCTAATTTGACGCGGGCAAAGTCGCGGGTAACAGCTAATCTTAAAAATTTTGGCACAAATCGTTAGTAGAAATACATCAGCATTTGATTTTGGTGGAACGGACTGGTCCTAGGTTATCTTCAAAAATTAAAATACCAATCTTTTTCCCTGAAATCAACAAAGATTAAAAAACACTGTATCTCACTGAAGATGATAGCTTGGCTATCGAAACTGCGTTAGAGCAACCTTTGCTTGTGTTTTTTAATAGTTCTTGGTTTCAGGGGACAGGATTTGTATTTCAATTTTAGAAACATTTGAGGTTACTCATATCTCTAACTTCAGGCTAGGGAAAAACATGGTGAGACTAGGATTGTAGCATTAGATATCTCAAAGGCCTTCGACAGAGTCTGGCATCGATCTCTTCTCGCCAAGTTACCATCTTCTGGTCTTTATCCTGAACTCTGTCTTTTGATATCCAATTTTCTTGCTGGCAGATCTCTTCAGGTCGTTGTCGATGGCATCTCATCCAAGACATTTGCAATTAATGCAGGGTAGCCTCAGAGGTGCCTCAGGTTTCTGCTATAGATAAACGATCTCTTATCTTCAACTTACCATCCTATGTACAGCTCGCAGATGATAGCAGCTTTGTGGCATCTTTCTTCTCCGGAAAACCATTATCCGCCGCTGTTTCAGATCGACTAGGGAAACAACTGATTAGATGATTAATCGGGATTTCAAAATCATTCTGGAATGGGGTAAGAAAAATTCAGTCGACTTCAATGCCGCAAAAACTCAGGCCACAGTTTTCTTTAAAAGGGATAATGCAACAAACATACTCATAGACGGTAAAATCCTTCCGATGGGATCTAATTTGTCTATTCTAAGAGTAAATGCGAACACTAACTTCTTTTGGGACCATCATGTAGGTGCCATTGCCAAGTCCGCCTCTCAAAAGCTAGGCTTTCTTTCTATAGAGCTAAAAAGTACTTCACATCTCATCAGCTACTCCCACTGTACAAAGTTCAAGTTAGGCCAACACTAGAATAATGTTCTCATGTTTGGAGTTCAGCCCCAAATCACATTTTAGCTCTTTTGGATTCAATTCAAAGAAGAGCGATTCGCCTAATTCAGGGGTCGGCAAACTTTTAAGCCAAAAGAGCCAACGGCAGTAAAAATATTGGTTTCATGAATTTCAAAGAGCCACAAATTTTTATTTCTGATTTTACATTTTATTTCAAATTTAAATCAGATAAACCAGACAAAATATGGGACAGGGACAGACCCCTTTGACTCATGTAGTCAAACAAAAATATATTCAGGCCCAAAATACCTTTTATTTCTCAGAATTAAGCGCTTTATTTTAAAATTTGCCTTTTTCTCGCAAATTCGACTTTTTTAACTCTTCTCTATATTCGTCTTTTTTTTAATTATGTATTTTGTTCCTAAAAATAGACTTTTTCCCCTAAATCTTTCTTTCTTCTTAAAACTCGACAATCTGTGAAAATGTTTAGTTTTTTTAAATTTGACTCATAGGAAGATTTGACTTGTTTCTCAAAAATTCATCTTTTGTGGATTTTTTAATAAAGAAGGTAAAAATTTGAAGTAATAATTTGGGGATGTTAAATAAGATAGTTTTTGAAGATTTTGACCCTATTCTCACAGTTTTCGTTTTTCGAAATTTAAATATATTCTTAAGTTTGACTTTTTTTCCAAAATTATATTTTTTGACTTTGTTCTAAACTGCGACTTATTTCTCGAAATTTCTATTTTTTTTTAATTCCTTTCTTTTCCAAATTTCACCATTTCCCCCAAATATTGACTTTTACTAAACATTTAACTTTTTATTTATTTTCTGGAAATTTCGACCTATTTCGCAAAATTGGGTGTTTTTCGAAATTTCAACTCTTAACTGAAAATTCGACATTTTATTACGTTTCTGCCAGCTGCGATTTTATCTAGAAAATTCATTCATTTTCAGAATGTTTGACACTATCTAAAAATTTGAAAGTTTATTTTTTAATTTGACTTTCTCTGGGAAATTTTATCTTTTTTTTTAAAGTTCAACGTTGTTCCCGAAACTAAAAGTTTTATCGACATTTCTTTTTATTTAGAAATTATTTTACCAAGTTTCTTAAAATCCGAATTATTCTGAAAACTTGAAGTTTTCTTTTTATTCGTCTTGTTCTCGAAATTTCAAGTTTATTCTCAAAATTTAACTTTCTCTGAAAAATTGCAAATTATTTATTTTCTTCTTCTCTAAAAAACTTCGACTTTTTAAAGTTCGAGTATTTTTTCAAAGCGGTCACTTTTTTACAATTTCTCTTTTCCAGATTTAAGAATTTTTCACGAAATTCAAATTTGTCTAAACATTTCAGGTTTTTAAATTTGTTCTGGGTATCAAATCATTGTCAAATTCGACGTTTTTTTTTTCTAAAATTTTGCATTTTTGAGAATTTTTGACAAATTAATATTTTTTGAAATCTCTTTTTTTTCAAAATTCGGATTTTTCCGGAAATATCAACTTTTATTTCGAACTAAATTCATCTATTTTCAAATCGCGAAATTTGATTTTTTTTTTAAATTTGACTTTCGTTAGGAAATTTTGACTTTTTTTATGAAGTTTAACACTTCTCGAAATTGGTAATTTTATCAACATACTCTTTCCTTTAGAAATTATTTTACCAATTTTCTCAAATTTGATTTAGTTTTTTTTTAATTCGTCTTGTTTTCGTAATTTCAAATTTGTTCTCAAAATTTAATTTTCTCTAGAAAATTGCATATTTTTTTCGAAATTTAGAACTTTTCTTAAAATATTTACTTTTTCCTTGGATTTTTTCCTAAAATTTGACTTTTTATACTTCTCTGAAAAACTTCGACTTTTTTAAAGACCGACACATTTTTAAGTTTCCAGTTTATTTTTACAAATTCTCTTTTATATAAAAAATGTCAAGTTTATAAATTTGTTTTGTGTTTCAATCTATTGTCGAAATTCGACGTTTTTTTTTCTGAAATTGTGCCCTTATTTGAGAACTTTCGACAAATTCATTTTTTTAATCTCTTCATTTTTGTTTTTTTTTCCAATTTATTTAACATTTTTCCCAATTTGTTTTCGAAATCTCTTTCTTTTTCTCGAAATTCTTTCTGGGAAATTTTGACCTTTTTTAACGTTAAACACTTTTTCTTGAAATTTTCTTTGGAAAATATGTTACCAATTTTCTCAAAATTCGAATTTATCTGAAAATTTGTAGTTTTTTAAATCCTCTTATTTTCGAAATTTTAACTCTATTCTATTTCTTAAAATTTAGACTTTTTCCTTGAAATTTTTCCTAAAATTTGAGTTTTTTCTTCTTCCCTAAAAGACGTCGACTTTTTTAAATTTCAACATCTTTTTCTGAACTTTCAGTTTATTCTTATAATTTCTCTTTTCGAAATTTTGTAATTTTTAAAAAAATTCAAAAGTTTAAGAATTCAAATAATTTCAGGTTTTTAAATTTGTTTTGAGTTTTAATCTATTGTTGAAATTTCACGTTTTCTTTCAAAATTTTTTTTGAGAACTTTCGATAAATTCATTTTTTTCGATATTTCTACCTTTTTCCAATTAGGTAAATCACTTTATTTTTCCCAATTTTCTTTCAAAATCTCTTTCTGTTTCTCAAAATGCGGCTTTTTCTGGGAAATTTTGACTTTCTTTAAAGTTCAACAATTTTCTCAAAATTCAAATTTATCTGAAAATTTTGAGTTTTTTTAACATTAATCTTGTTCTCGAAATTGCACATTTATTCTGAAAATTTAGCTTTCTCTGGAAAATTGCAATTTTTTATCAAGATTTCGAGCTTTTTCCGTGAAACTTTTCCTAAAATTAGATTTTTTCTTCTTCACTGAAAAACTTTGACTTTTTTTAGAGGTCAACAATTTTTTCTAAGCTTCCATTTAATTTTTACAATTTCTCTTTTCGAAATTTTTCTAAATTTCAAAAAATTCAAAATTGTCTAAAAATTTCGGGTTTTCGATTTGTCCTAGGTATCAATCTATTGTCGAAATTCTACGTTTTTTTTTTCTATTCTATTGCGAACTTTTGATAAATTCCTATTTTTCGAAATCTCTTCATTTTTCCTAATTTTTTCGATATGTCTTCCTTTTTCTCAATTTTTTCGAAGTCTCTTTCATTTTCTCAATTTTTTCGAAATCTTTTTTCTCAAAATTCATGTTTTTTTTCTGGAAATTTCAGCTTTTATTTCGAACTTTGATATTAGCCGTTTCTGTAAATTAATTTTTTTTTCTCACAAAAAGTAATTCAACTTTTTATTCACGAAATCTGAAGGTTGTGAAAAATTTACAAATAAAAATGTAAAAATCATGAGAAAAATATTTTTTAGAAATTTCGACTCCCCAAGCTAGTCTTTTTCTGGAAATTTCAAATTTCATATGTTTTTTCAAAATGTTAATACAAATCAATCAAAAATTTTGAAAAAATACTTCTTCAAATCATAACTTTTTGTCAAAATTTTTATAAAACCTATAAATTGCTAGAAAAATATTTTTGGAAATTTCGACTTCTGTAGGTCACTTGTTTAATGAGTGTCTGCGTGTCTGTCAATTAAGCTTTTATTTATTTATTTAGGGGGATTTAAAAAGCCGCAATTTTGTTTTAAAAGAGCCACATGCGGCTCGCGAGCCGCGGTTTGCCGACCTCTGGCCTAATTGATGACAAGAGTTTGACCGATTCTCTCAAAACACTGGAGCACTGGCGGATGGTTGGTGACTTGTCTCTTTTCTGCAAGTACTTTCACAGGAGATGCTCGCAGAAACTAATAGGATTGGTCCCCCCAAGGGCAACATTTTTGAAGCAAACTAGACAGTCGGAGACAGTAAATTCTTGTGCGGTTCAGCTTGACACAGAGAGGACTTCTCTCTATGAAGACTCTTCTTTCTATAAAACTTCCAAGCTGTGGAACTCGTTACCAAAAGGAATTTTCTCCAAAAATTACACCCCATCCTTGTTTAAGAAGGAGGGTTATGGCCATCTATCCTTGTTTCCGCATTCTACTCGCAGTGCTTTAAAGGACATAATGAGGTTACCCTTTACGAGTGGACACACGCTTTCTTTAGTGGTCATATATATTTTTTGTGATTTTGCTCATCAAAAATATTTCGTTTCGGATTATTAGGGCCCCGATTTAACACCTTGCACGGGGCCCTTGAAAAACTAACTACAGCACTGTTGACCCTAATTTAAAAAAGTTTGACTCGCTTATTACAAACCTCAACGGATCTAAAAAAAACTTCACACTAATTATTCGATTTGCACTGATATGGAATAACAAAAGACGTTATTATTTTGATTGATTTCAGTTGTTATTATCGTTTTAAGTAATAAAGGTTGCGTGAACTGTAAAAAGTGTCCAAATACGTTAACTACATTTGAAAAGGGACTATTTAAGGATCCAGAATGTTCTTGATTTACAGGTTACTAACATTTTCACGATCTCCGCCCAATTCCTTCGCTCCATTTGTCTTCCATTAATGTATCGAATATTTTCGTCTGCCTTTAGGGGAGGGGTGATTGGATTACATTCGCTTAAGTTGCTTTCCCTATCGAAGATGTTCGTGACGTCAGTGAAATGTTTCATAAATATATGTTTCCATGATATTGAAGTTTCTAATTGAACGGAGCAGATTATGATTGAGCATGAATGGGTAATGAAGGCTTTTGTTTAGTTATTAGTTTCCGTATCTACCACTACCACACACTGTCACCACCATGAATGGGGTAATGATTAAGGGCTGCACGAAATACGTTCATAAATTACCCCATGACCGTCACAACATCGTTACTGTTGTCCAAAATCGGAGGTATTTCTGGATTATTGAGGCATTACAACTTAACTGACGTATAAATTAGGTATTTTGTTTGAAATGCATTTAAACAAATTTTAATTCCATTAAATAATATGTACTATTTTATATATACAGGGTGTTACAAAAGTCCGGGCCGCTACTTCAGGAGCATATTCTACACATTAAAATATGAAAAATGTTGAAATACATTTTTTTCCTTAAATTGCCTCCTAACGGAGATATGACCATTTAAAGATGGCGCCCCTAAAGTGGTTTTTTTACTACAAAAAGTTAACGGTTAGTAGCAAAGTCATGAAATTGGGCAAGCAGTTAAAGAATTGGATTAGGCATATTCTTATGTAACATATTTTTTAAATAAGCAGTAGCGTGGTGTGTAGGGGGTTGCCCGCGATTATTTTTTGCCGTAACTTTTTTGTATTGCAATATTTTGACACAAAAGTACCATAATCGTAAAAAGCAACATTTTTTATACAAAAAAGGTACCCTTTCTCAAAGTCGCTAAAAGTAACCGTTTCCGAGAAAAAGGCGTTTAAATAATCCTATCCCGTCTTCGAAATTCTAACTAATTTGTATAAGAAAAAATAAGTTGGTCATGCAAACTGATCGTAAAGAAAACAATTGTACTTGACAATATCTGCCAGAGATTGACGTTGTGTCACTGATAAAATTTGGTCGTAAGCTGTAAACTTTAGCAGTTTTTGTTGTCAATAGTAAGTGTAGTAGTTTTTTAACTTTTCATTATTTTGATAAAATGGACTATTCAAATCAAGAAATGGCCGATATGCATTTAATGTACGGGCTTGCAAATTGTAATCGTGCTGAAGCAAGACGGCTTTATGCTGAACGTTTTCCTAATAGACACCTACCAGGAGAAAAATTGTTCCAGAAAATTCATGCTCGTTTATGTGAAACAGGAAATTTTGTTTTCAAAGGCGAACGTGTTGGAAGGCCAAACGCAGAAGTTGCTAATTTAGAGGAGCGTGTGCTTCAGCGAGTTGAAGAAGATCCATGTGTCAGCACTAGACAACTTGCTTTAGCCGAAGGAGTAAATCACGTAACTATCTGGCGAATTTTGAAATTTTACCAATGTTACCCCTATCATTTTCAAAGAGTGCAAGGGTTACTTGCTACTGATTATCCTCCTCCAAGAATAGAATTTTGCAACTGGCTATTGCATAAGATCGCTGAAAATGAGAACTTTCCATCGCTCATATTATTTACGGACGAAGCGGGTTTTACCAGAAACGGGATACTTAACTTTCACAACATGCATCAGTGGCAAGTTGAAAATCCCAATGCAGTTATTCAGTCGAGACATCAGCAACATTTTTCACTTAACATTTGGGGAGGAATAATAGGGGACTCTATAATTGGACCGTTTTTTTTACCTCATAGGTTAACAGGAGCATCATATAGACATTTTTTGCAAACAGAGTTACCCGTGTTACTTGAAAATGTTCCACTCATAACAAGACAGCGAATGTGGATAATGCACGATGGGGAACCTGCCCATTTTAGTGCAGTTGTTAGGGAATTTTTGAATAACAACTATCATCAACGATGGATAGATCGAGGAGGTCCGATACCATGGCCAGCTAGGTCTCCTGACCTCAACCCACTCGATTTCTACTTATGGGGACATCTAAAGCAGATCGTCTACTCCACACCAGTTGACAATATCAATGATCTTCGTGAACGAATTGAAAATGGGTTCAACCAGATTCACAATACACCAGGCATTTGCGAAAGAGTAAGGAGTTCCCTTAGAAGACGAGCCGAGCAATGTATTGCTGCAGGGGGCAGTAATTTCGAACACTTGCTTTGATTTTTTTTTTCTTAATTTTGTACTATTTTTATATCAATGCAGTTAGTAGTGGATAAATTAGAAATTTGCAAAACGAATTCTAATAAATGCAACAATTTTGTTTAAACGCTTTTTTCTCGGAAACGGTTACTTTTAGCGACTTTGAGAAAGAGTACCTTTTTTGTATAAAAAATGTTGCTTTTTACGATTATGGTACTTTTGTGTCAAAATATTGCAATACAAAAAAGTTACGGCAAAAAATAATCGCGGGCAACCCCCTACACACCACGCTACTGCTTATTTAAAAAATATGTTACATAAGAATATGCCTAATCCAATTCTTTAACTGCTTGCCCAATTTCATGACTTTGCTACTAACCGTTAACTTTTTGTAGTAAAAAAACCACTTTAGGGGCGCCATCTTTAAATGGTCATATCTCCGTTAGGAGGCAATTTAAGGAAAAAAATGTATTTCAACATTTTTCATATTTTAATGTGTAGAATATGCTCCTGAAGTAGCGGCCCGGACTTTTGTAACACCCTGTATATAATTAAAGGCTGATTTTTGTCCGGGCCAATCTCGGAAAATGCTAGATCGACTTTAATGACTTTTACTATAATGTGGAGTAGTTTTAGGGGTGCCTTTTAAAATATTTCTATTCCAGTAAAACTTAATCTTTCAATTGTAACAACTCAACTGTGCTAACATTTTTATTTGAGGTTATAACACGGAATATATAAAAGAAAAACCAATCCGCAATGTTTATGGCTGATATAATTGCCAGCCATCTATAATTCGACAGTTGGTGTGCGTCCAGGTCTCCGGATCGTTGGTGCCACCGCAGTACGATTAAAGTGTAGTAAAGTGACCGTGCGAGAACAGAGATGTTTGTTTTCCAACGGAATTGTGCGACAATGAAGAGAAAAAAGCTGAAGAACTGCCAAAGGCCAACAAGCCCGAAATTCGATGACGATTTTGAAAATATATCGATAGAAGCATTAAAGGAAATACTTTTATTGATAGAGACGGCAACAAAAGACAAAGTAGGCGACTTGAGCGCTACAGAAAATGTAGAATGCTTGGTTGCTGAAGAAAAGAAGGAAGATTTAATCTCAACAGAAAATGAAAAAGAAAGCGAATAAAATCCTGAAAGTCCGGTCGATAACTCAGAGAGTATAGCGATGGAAAAGAAAAGAGAAGAAAAGAAAAAACTTGTAAAGCGCAAGAACATTAAAGAATTCAAAATAACGGCTATTCAAGCAAAGCCAAGCAAAAGTAACAACAAAACTCGTGAAAGAAAAGGACAGGTACCTCCAGTTATTCTGCGGGAACAGAAAAATTGGACGGTAACTGCGAATACCATGAAGACGAAGAAAATTGAATACATCAAGGCACAAGTGAGCAAAGATACAATAAAAATCTATCCTACTCACCCCGAAGATCATCAAGCCCTTATTAAGGAACTCAAGGAAAAGAAATTTCAGTACCACACTTACTCCCCTTCAGAGGAAAAAACCTCAAGGTAGTACTGAGAGGAATTCCCCACTTTCCTAAAGGAAAAAGAAGTTGAAGCCGATTTAAAAGGATTCCATCCAACTAAAGTTGTTCGGATGTACAAGAGAAGGCAAGGAGAGGACAATAATGCCGCTCGTCTTTGTTGAGCTAAACCGAGACGAGAAAAAGATTTACGAAATGAAAACCTGCTGCGGCCTAGATATAGGAGTAGAGGCCCTCAGGAGAAAAAAAAGACGTCGGGTAGTGTTTCAACTGCCAGAGCTAGAGACACCCGCAGAAGAATTGCCACTCGGACCCAATCTGCGTCAAATTCGGGCAAAAGCATGCGACGAAGACTTGCGAACTTCCGAAGACACAGCCGGCAAAATGCGCCAACTGCGAAGGAGCTCACCCTGGATGCTATCGCGGTTGTCCCGCAATGCCGAAAATGAAAAACAGCAAAATAAATACTGCGAAGAGAATCGAAGGGAGTCTCTTCCGCAAATAAAGCTGGGGTGAAGATAGCAAAACAAGAAGACAATGAAAAGAAGACAGAAAAAAGAGAAGACGGAAGCAAAAGAGAGACAGAGAAAAAGAGAAGACAAAAGGGCAAAGGTAAGCATTATTTTGTGTGACATGATAATGCAGTTTTCCAGCTCAGGAGCATCGACAAAGAAAGTTAACAACTTCATAGAAAAGATACAGGAAGATGGTCGAATAAAACAAGAAGACAGGAAGCAGTCTACTAGCCCCGGGTTTTTGTATGGTTTCCCCGGGGACTAGGTCAAATGACTAGTAGGCGAAAGAAAAACAAGGCGCTCCATACGCGTGAAGAGGGCGTTTTCAGTTAATGGCACAAAAAGGGCAGATGTGTAAACTCTGCAGAAAAAGAGAGGCAGACGTGGAAAGTCTGGATCTGTAGAGAGAGAGGCGAAAAAAGCAAACAGAAACAATGAGAGGAGACAAAGTTCTTAATAGAAAGAGCGGAGCGACGAAGGGGTAAGAGGAAGGAATTCCTAACCCCGCATGGAGATTGGAAGACAAAGACACTTACTAGAATAAGAAGCACAAACCTTTGAATATATTATTCTGTTAAAATCAAATGAAAAATTATTTCATTTTGGAATATGACGTTATTGGACCTTGAGTCAATTTCAGCTAGTTTCATCTATACATTACATTAGTGAAGACTTTGTACTTTTGCTTAATTTGGATTTTTTTTGTGGAACAGACTGGTCCTTGGTTATCTTCAAAAATTGATATACAAATCTTGACAATATAACAGTTGCTCTAACGCATTTCGATACCCAAGCTATCATCTTAATCTTTCATGTAGACATCTTGGTTTTTTTCACTAATTCCAACTCTGATCGTAAAATTTCGATTTTTCATGTAAAAGTTCAGTTTAAACTAGAAATTTTAATCTTTCAAAATTTTTGCTCTTATAAAAATTTTGAATTAAGCTCGAAAATATCAAATTTTTTTTTATTTTTAAAGTTTTTCAAAGTTCTAAGAGTTTTGGTTTTGATTTCAAAATTGAAAATAAAAAAAATTATTATACGATTTTTCTTGAAATTTGTTTTTTTTTTCCTTAAAATTTGCAGTTTAAATGTGAAACTATTTTCGAAAATTCTAAAATTTTACATATAAAACTTAATTCGAAAGTTAACATTTTTGTCTATTTCCAAAATTTTCGATCCCAAAAATAATATATTTATTATTTTTTCACATTTTTTCGAGTTTCTGTTTTAGCTTTCAAGTATCCAACATAAGAGTTTCAATTGAAATCTTAAACTCACTAAGAATTATTTTACTACGGGCAACTAAACGGTGCTAAGACGTCATTGTAGCCCTCGTGGTGAAAGGGTTAGAAAACTCTGATCTAATAATATCTATTACTGCAGTTAAATCTTTTTGAAACGCCGACCAACATGTTTTTGATGCAAACTCCAAATTTACATTTATTTATTATATCTTATTGATCTTACCGGTCATATTGTTTGTTTCTACTAACAATAAGTAGAATCAATAACATTATGGTAATAGGTCAGCTAATAACGCAAGAAGTACATAAATTACTCCGTACGCTAATTACATATCTAATAAAATTAAAGAATCTCATTAATATTCATTCTCATTCATATTGTCTCAAACATTTTATCTGAGAAAATATAATGTCATAAATACTTTGTAATTTAAATCTGTTAAACTTTCAATTTTATTGTTCTCTGCTAAATAATCGCAGTCATCAAAAGCAACTGCAAGTATGAGTGATTATATGCAATTATTTCAAAAATAAATCCTACACGTGATCTGAGTGAAGTTTTTTTTAAGGTATTGGTGAGCTCATTAGTTCAATTCTCTGAACAGATCGGACGGAAAATAAAATAGAAATTTTAAAAAACTAAACGTAAAAAGTGTACGAAAATAACTAAGAACTTTGACAAAAACTACAATGAGAATTGTATATACACTACTACTACTACTACTACTAATACATTATCGTCCAAACGTCGGAAACGGACCAATGTTTGTAAAATTTAAAAATTCTACCAAAAGAATTAAGAAAGTAATCGCTTGTGATAAGTATTTATTGGTTACTACGATCCTTACTGGAAAAATTTGTAATTGTTTGGGCTCATTTCTCCGAAATACTTTCTATTGTTTTGACCACTAAACACACATTTTAAAACTTTTTTTTTCAAATGCAAAGATAGATTACAAACAGCAGATATGTGCAATCGATTTCCCTTCTACGAGGGTAAATCAAATATGAACCGGAATTTCTATCATGTCGCCATGAGGGCTTCGGGAGTGTGCGCATACTCTTAGACATATTAGGTGGGGATGTTACGTGACTTCCTGCGCTCAAACGAATTTCGTTCTCACCATTCATCAGTTGTAATTACAATGGGTGAGCAAGAAATTCATCCGCACGTTGCGCAGCGCATTATTATTATCTTTCTTGCCGTTGAAGGTGTAAAACCCGCCAAAATTTACCGTAGGCAGTTTGGGGATACTTGTTTGAAGAAAACGCAGGTGTATAAATGGCACAAAAATGTTTTGGAAAGACGAACTTAAGTTGAAAATAAACCACATGCCCATCGTCCTCGGACCAGTGTAACTGCGGACAAGATTAACTCTGTTGTGCACGTTGATTTTCTGCATGAACGTCATATGGTTAATGCTGCCTACTACTGCCAGCTATTGGATGAAGCCAAACGTGCATTTCGGCGCAAGAGGCGCGAATTTTCGGTCAGAAATGTGATTTTGCTTTACAACAATGCCCACCCCCACCCAACCAATCTGACACATCAAAAATTAGAGAAAATTAAAACATCCTCCTTACAGGACTTATCTTATTTTATACTGTTGAGACATTTGTGCGCAACTGGCTGCAAACACGTTTTCCTTTTTTTTATGGTATGGCATTAAAAAACTCCCAATCCGTTAGGAAAAATGCATAACAAAATAAGGAGATTATGTAGAAAAATAGTTAATAACTTTCATATATGTACCAATAAATTTTTAAAAACAAATTCCGGTTCATATTTGATTTACCCTCGCGTAAACAGAAATTTGAAGATCAGCATTTTATTTTTATTTAATAATTAGTCACATATTACTGACACTAACAAATGTTAAATTCAAGATACAGAAACTTTAAACTTTAATTTGCTTTTCCTCTTTTTCTTTAAGACCATTTTTCTTTGAGTTGCATCCTTTTGAAAATCACCTGAAAATTTACGATTTTGTTATATCTCTTGACTTCTGCGGCTAATGTAGGGTTACCAGGTCGAGCATTCGAATCAAAGCTGATAATTAAAAAAAGTCAACATTTTAAAAAAAATGTGAACATTTAGAAAAAGTCTAAATTTTGAACAATAACTGAAGCATTGATTCAAAAATTTCAAAAATATAAGTAAAGATGTTCAAAAAATTCCAAACTTTTAAAAAAGTCGAACTTTTAAAAAATCTAAATGGTCAAAAAAAGTTAAATTTTGAATAAATTGGAAAATTTAATTTTAAAAATAGTTAAAATTTTGAAAATTTTCATAAAAATTTAAATCAAAAAAACTTATAAAAATTGAAATTTTGAAAACAATTCAAATCCAATTTTTAAAACAGTTTAAATAATAAAAAATAGAAAAAAAAGTACAAAAAAGATGAAAATTTGAAGGAAAAATGATTTCCCAAAAAATTTAGAAACTTTAAAAACGGTCGAACTTCAAAAAAATTGAAATTTGAAAAAGTAAAAATTTCGAAAAAACATACGGGTTTTGAGAAGAACTCGACAATTTTACAAGAGTCCAAATTTAAAAAAAAAGTCGAAATTTTGGAAAATCCGAACCCTTCAAAAATTTTACATTTTTAAAAAAGTCTGAATGTGTCCGAATACATATTGGGTTACCGCCCTCCTTATGACATGTTCACGCCCTCCGCCCCTCTCAAACTTGTGAAGTTCTTATCTAGATAATAACACATTAATTATGTTATTGAAGTTCGTGCACGATATAAACTGCACCAGCAATACTTTGCCTATTTATAGGAAATTCTTCACGTGCGTTTTTGATTAAATACACCTCGCAAATTTAATTAAGCGGAAACGTGGAATGCTTCACAATCCACCTTTTTTAACTATCAAAGGAAAATTCCTGCAATAAACCTTTGTGGGACCATAATTTATTTTTTTCGCCTCACACGTAGCAATAAAGAGCTTTTCTATCGGGAAAAAGGAAAACTTAAAGCGAGTTACACACGTCGGCGTTTGTTGGGAATTGAACTTCTATATAGAAACGTGGAACTTGGGTTTTACGAAAATACAATGCTTGCGTTTCTCGAAGCTACACAAGAGAATTTACCTTTTCGTTTTCGTTTGTAAAAGGAACGAAGCTCAACATTTGGAATTACGGACTGCTTTTGATCGAACTGTTTTATCTATATTTATATTTTCCAAACAATACCAAATTTTATCTGCAGTTGTAATATATAAACTCAAACCATACAGGTGTCTTCCGAAACGAATTTGATCAGAAGCTGCACTAGTGACTACTTTTGATAATTTCTAGGGTTCCGTACCTTACAAGGTAAAATGGACCTTTATAATCTCACTCGTCATGTCCGTCCGTTCGTCCGTTCATCCATCACAGGGAGTTTTTTATGGAAAACTGTGTAACTCAGAATTTGAAATTAGGCCCTAGAGTTAGTTCTCGCTGACCTACGCAAATATCAGTAGTTAACGATTAGTAAAAGAAAATATTTTATAATCAAATGAATGACTAGTTTGGTCTGCAAAAAATCAAGTTTTAATTAATATATCGTTTGAGGCACCATTTGAAAGAGCTACATCTACGGATTCTAAAATATTTTTTTATAAATTTTCGAACCAGTCAAAAATTGAAATACTGAACTTGTCCCCTGAAACCAAGAAAGATTAAAAAACACAAGAAAGGTTGCTCTAACGCTTTTCGACGGCCAAGCTGTCATCTTTAGTTTCTCTCTGAAGATGACAGCTTGGCTGTCGAAACGCGTTAGAGTAACCTTTGTTGTGTTTTTTAATCTTTCTTGGGTTCAGGGGACAAGTTCTGTCTTTCAATTTTTGAAGATAACCAACGACCAGTCCGTTCCATCAAAAAAAAAATCGATCCAATCGTCTTAAAGATAGAGATCAAAATCAGAAAAAATGTCCTAAGTTTCTAAAGATAAAATTTAGATTTTAATAAAGTTAGTAGATATTGGGTCATAGATTATTATCGAAAAACGGCGATTTTTTTAAGAAGGTAATAATTATTAAGAAAAAATAATTTATATATAAATAGGAGCTTGCTTTCCAAGGTTTTTTGATCTATTTAAATAGAATTATTTATTTTTAAATAAAACCCTTTGGCAGGATAGAGTGCAAATCAAATTTTCCTTGAATTATTTCATTAAGATGAATATTTTCTGAGTTAGCACAGATTTAATAATTACACGCAACACAGTAATTACGGTTGGAACCGAACATTTTGTCGAGAGGCGATCTCGTAAACTGTCATCTGCAATCTGTGAATTAGTGTTCTTTAAACATCGATAGGAACTATCGGTAATATCGATAATTTTGACTATCGAAAACTATCGATAGTATCGTTCGGTAATATCGATGCCCCAGAGAAAGTAAAAATTTGAGCAAATATTAATTTTTTAAAGTAAACAAAAATTAAATTTAAATAAAAAAATTTGAATAAAGACAAATCTGGAAAATAACTTAATATTTCTAAAAAAGGGGCAAACTTTAAAAAAGTCATATTTACTATAGACAGTCACATTTTAGCAAAAAAAATGAGATTTTGAGAATGAAATGGGACTCTGAAAAAAAGATAAAGTTTAGGAAAATTAAACGAAATTTTAATAAAAGACGAAGTTCGAGGAAATAGTTGAAATTTGCAAAAACATAAGAGGTTGAATTTTGAAAGAAAAGTCAAAATTGTGATAAAATTCGAATCTTGGGAAACACTTCCAAATTTCTGGAAAATTGTATTTAAAAAAAAGTTGAAATTGTAAGAAAAGCTGATCTAGGGGAATATCGCAATTAAAAAAAAATAAAACAAGTTTAAAATTTCAAGAAGCATGTCAAAATTTCGAGAAAAGAATCAGAATGTAAAAAAAAAGTTGAAATAAGAAAAGTTTTTGAAACACAAGTCGAAACCTTTAAAAGGTGAAATTTAAAAGTTCATTGTTTTAAAAAGAGTAGAATTTTGAGAAAAATGACTAAGATAAGAAAAAAACATCAATTTGAAAGAAACAATCAAAATTTAGAAAAAATCGAGAATACCCACAGAAAACCAAATTTTGATCAAAAAAAGTCAAGCTTTGACAAAAATATAGACACTTCAAAAAAAAATTAAATTTTCAGGAAAAATTTACCCAAACCAAATAATTATTTTTGCAATTTTACATGTATATAGTCAGTAAATCAACCGAAACTATATCTTAGGGCTGTTTCCTCGTTTTTGAGTTGTTACCCCATGTTACACATCGTCAGGTCCCACGTTGGGAACCAAATGGATACCGCATGCTACACAACTTCCAACCCCAAGTTGGGCGCCAATTGGTACCGCGCTCGTACGTTAAAAATAATAAAAATGGAGAAAAAGGGTAATCGAAGAAGAAGAACACGAAGGAGGAGAAGGAGCAGAAGAAGAAGAGAAGAAGGAAAAGAAAAAAAGAAGAAGAAGAAGTAGAAGTAGAAGAAGAAAAATGTTCAAAAGGCTAGTATGTCGATAAGAAAATGTCAAAACTAGAGGAGGGCAACCTATCGAAAAATATGTTAGGAAAGCAAAAATGACATTCGAATGAAGCGAAATTGGAATGATAATTTACAGAAAATCCCATCGTGCAGAATCACTTCAATTGAGATATATCTTTTATCCCCAAAACAAACAAACAAACAACAAATTTCACTTGGACCCAAAGAACGAGGAACCGAAAGGCAGTATTAGATCATGTCATCATAAAACAGAATTCGCCGATTTTTGAACATGATGTGAAAGTATGGAGAGATGCAAAATACGGATCAGACCACCTGTTAGTTAAAGCTTCGTTAAAAATAAAACGTAGAGTTCAGACAAAGGCGTCAAGAGCAGAAAAAACAGTGACGAAAGCTTGGTACAATTTAAACAGTTTGAAAAATGAGTCCACGAGCTTTTTGTATAAAGTACGTCTAGTCCAAAGACTGCGAGATGAAATAACAGGATGTGCGGAAAAGATGTAGGAAAAATTAAAAGCGAAAGTACATGAAGCAGCAAGAGAGGTGATAGGGAAAGATACAACTGGAACAAAGAATTATTGGTGGACGGAAGAGCTAATAGAAGTAGTAGAAGAGAAAAAGAAATTATATGTTAGATGGCTTAGCACAAAAAATGTGAAAGATCAAAGGCATTATACCAGATACATGGTCAAGAAGCTCATGAAAAAGACAAAATATTGTAGCGAAATGTAAATTATAGAATTTAGTACATAAGAAAATTTTCTAGAAAGATCTGATAAGGGAAAAGCGGCCGCGATGACGAAGCAAACGGTAGATAAGCGTTTCAGAAATTTTGGCAAACGATAAGCCTTATCTGCGGGATTTTTCTAGAACCTGGGAGCCAAAACAATATAAGGCGGTCGCCTTTCTTTACAGTCAGTTAGTTAGAGTCAGTCAGTTAGATAGTATAGTTAGTGAGTTAGTAGTTAGACGTCTATAAGTAAGTTCATTATTCAGTTGTAGTGTTCCGAGATTAGTTTGCTAATAAAGTAGGTATTATTCAGCAAGTGTTTAATAATCATTTTAAATCAATAAACCCGTAACAATATCATGCTTGGGATAGAAAATGTGCGCAAATAAACTCAATGGTAGGGGGATCTAGGACAAGAGAAGCATGGAATACAACAAACAGTATATGGAGAAATATGAATGAAAGCAGGCAAATAAATCCCATCAATCTTGAAACATGAAAAGAATATTATAATGAACTGCAGAGGTGATAAAACCAGACGAGAAAATCGAAAAAATGTTTCTAGAAGAAGTGAAAGCGCACTACAGGAAATGAAAAACAATAAAGCTCCTGAACCAGGTGATTTACCTATTGAGTTAATCAAATATGCTACCACAATCCTAGATATAATCTGCCAAATATTCAACAAATGTTTAACTGGAGACGACATCCCAAAAGATTGGAAAGCATCCTATTTAAACCCAATCTATAAGAAAAAGATCGGGAACTCCTGAGCACCTAAAAACAAGAAAATTTAACTATTTTGGTCATACAACACAAGGTACCAAATACCACATTCCCCACCTAATCGTCCAGAGAAAAGTTGAGGGCAGAAGATGGCTATGAAACATCAGAAATTGGACAGAACTGAGAGTAGAGCAACTGTTCCGCATTGCAAAAGATAGAGAACGATTCAACAAAGTTGTCATGGAGATAGCCCATGCTGTAAGACAGGCATGTCACCGAAAGAAGATAAGAAAGAAAACCGGCGCGAATGCCCGAACTACAGAGGGATAAGTATAACATCATCGTTTGACAAATTATACGAAACAGTTTTTAAAACTAGAATTAGAGGGGAAGCTGAAGACATCGAAGAACAGAGCGGCTTTAAACCTGGAAGATCTTGCGTGGATAAGACAAGACATCTTCACATTGAAACAGATAGCAGAAAAGAAACTCTTACGAGGAAGAGAACTCTATGTCACCTTTGTAGACTTGCGCAAAGCATACGACTCGGTTCTCCTCCAAAAACTGTGGATGGCCATGGAAGAATCAGGCGTGAGCAAAAGATACATCCGAGCTACGAAAGTTCTGTACGCAGGCAACTTGGTAACTGTCACAAATGGCAATGCAGTGGCAGCTCCATTCTCACAAACAAAGGGATTAAAACAAGGCTGCTGTCTCTCTCTTAGCTTGTTCAAAACCTATTTGATAGTGGGGGATGATGGAAATAACAGTAGACAATAGTCCAATTTATATAATTTTTTTTGCGGACGACCAAGTAATCCTGGCCGAAGACGAACAAGATATGGCGTATAGAGGGTGGACCATAAGTAATGGTACACAGAGTAATGGTGGATTTTTTGAATAAAAATAACGTGATTTAGCTACATTTATCTTATACCAAAAGTTGATATTAACAGAGATACAGGGTGTCAAAGTTGAAAAAAAAATTTCGATTTTTTCGTATAATTATGTAACGAATTATAATATAGGCACCAAATTTGGCACAAGGGGGTTTCTTAAGTCGACAAACTCTAATTTGCTAAGAAATTACCAATAGTTGATAGGGGGCGCTACCTGCGCTATCCTGCATATTTCTAAATCATCCTAACTTTTTTGTGGACCCACGCATATTAATTTTAAATGGGTTATTTTATTTCTTCGTATTTTTTACGTAAAAAAGGTGTACTTTCTCAAAGTTGATACGAGCAGCCGTTTCCAAGATATTTGCCTTTAAAGCTTGACGTGCCTTGGTTTTAAATCACTAGGATATTAAATTGTCGAAGTAGGCTTGAAAAAAAGTAATCATAAGGCAGCTTTAAAACTAATTTAAGTCAAATATTACTTTGCTGATAATATTATTACCTAAATTTTGAAAATCTCAATAAAGAAAATCCAAAAAATTAAGACGTAATTTATTTTCTAACATAGAGATGTGAGATATGATCTCTGAGTCCGCACAAAAAAATTTTAATAGTCTGGGTAGTCAAAACAGATATTTGGAGATAAATTTTAATAAAAGACGGCTAGATTTTTAATTCTTTACAATCCCTTTACATGAAAAAGGCCATTTCCTACGTACTTATTTTTGAAAATAAATATTATTTTGGTATTTTATTTAAATTTGCTATAGAAAATTAAAAAATATGTATAATAATAATGTCAGTAGAGGTATATTTAATGTAAACTATTTTAGAGTCAGTTTTATTTCTTTTATTTTCAAACTTACTGCGAAAAATTCACATTTACATAACTTAAAGTAACCGTACGGCAAACTTTGAAGGCAAATATCTTGAAAACGGTTGCTTGTATCAACATTTAGAAAGTACACCTTTTTTACGTAAAAAATGTAGATGAATAAAAATATCTATTTAAAGTAAGTGTATATGAAGGCACAAAAAAAATATGATGCTTTAGTATAATACAAGATAGCACAGGTGGCGCCCCCTATGAGTTACTGGCAATCTGTCAGCAAATAAGAATTTCTTGACCAAAGAAACCCCCCTATGCCAAATTTCTTGTCTATAGTGAAATGCGTTTATCAGTTATGCAAAAAAATTAAAAATTTTTTTTTCAACTTTAACACCCTGTATCTATGTTAATATCAACTTTTGGTATAAGGTAAATATAGCTAAATCACGTTATTTTTATACGAAAAATTTACTCTTGCTCTATGTACCATTACTTATGGACCACCCTGTATATTGGACAAGCTTATGGAGGAATACACAAAATGGGAACTAGAAATCCACACAGAAAAGACAAAATACATGGTCATAGGAGAAAAAGGAAAGGATATAAAAATAGGACAGGGAATAATAATAAAAAAAAGTCGACCAATACTAATACTTAGGAGTCCTAATAAGTGAGGATGGAAAATATGACAAGGACATAATGAGAAAGATTGGTAAAGAGAAGATATTATTAAAGCAACGCATCCAATTCTGTGGAACAACCACTTGATGCACAAAAGTAAAAGAAACATATATATAAAATATTATTTGAAATGCAATAACGTATGGGTCAGACACCTGGGTGATAAATAGCAAAATGTCCAGAAATTTTTTATCAGCCGAAATGTCATACTAGAGGAGATGCTGTGGGTTGGCACTACAGGACCGGGTCAGGAACGAGGACATCCGAAGGAGAATGGCCACTCCAGGCACACTAATAGATACCATGAATTTTGGTGCAACGAACTGGTCCTTGATCATCTTCAAAAATTGAAATATAAATCTCAAGAAAGATTAAAAAACACAACAAAGGTTGCTCTAACGCGTTTCGATAGCCAAGCTGTCATCTTCAGAAAGATACCATTAATGAAAAACAACTGAAATGGTACGGGCAACTAGGACGTTTGAATAAAGAACGAAATACCCCCCAAAAGTATTGTAACGAAATGTAAATTATAGAATTTAGTACGTAAAAAAATTTCCAGAAAGATCTGATAAGGGGAAAGCGGCCGCGATAACGAAGCAAACGACAGAAATTTCGGCAAACGATAAGCCATATCTGCGAGATTTTTCTAGAACCTGGGAGCCAGAACTATATAAAGCGGTCGCTTTTCCCTCGAATGAGTTAGTTAGAGTCAGTCAGGGTAATTAGTGAGTTAATAGTTAGAAGAATATAAGTGAGTTCATTATCCAATTGTAGTATTTCAAGTTTAGTTTGGTAATAAAGTGGGTATTATTCAATTCACGTGTTAATAATCAATTAGAACCGATAAGCCCGTAACAGTATTAAACTAGGTGCTGACTGAGCGAAATAAAAAAGCCCGCCCGAGAAAAAAATGCATCCAAAATGTAAAAGCGGAGATGACAGCTAGAGGTCTTCAACAAACCGCTTGGGAAGACGAAAACCAATGTCGCCGAGGATGCGAGAAACGGCAACTCTGAGCTGCAAACCCACTAAATAAAACAACAAATTAGAGAAATTCCAGGTATACTAAGTGAATATTTTACCTTAGAAAAACCTTTTGATAATCTCCTTTTCTCCTAATAAAATTCATGCGAATCATTTGAAATATAGCCTAAGAAATATAGCCTAAGGAAACATTTTGGAATATCACCAAATGTCTAATAAGTAAACAGAATTATCCACATTATAAAATTTATATGCAAACGTAAATATTATAAGCCTTTTGGGTCCCAAATTATAACGGGCTCTTAAACCTCTTACATCATTAAATGCAGGTTTCAAAAGGTCTCCCATCCAGCAAACGACGAAAATGGTGTCGGAAAATAGAGCATCCCCTCATCCCAAAACCAGTCTCATGATTAAAAGCAGGCGGAATCGAATATAATAGGTAATATTTTTGGCAATCTAACACTGCTCACTGTATAATGCTAATTATGCGCGTTTCAGCAAGAAAATGAAAT
Source organism: Dastarcus helophoroides (assembly GCA_028583605.1). NCBI lineage: Eukaryota > Metazoa > Arthropoda > Insecta > Coleoptera > Bothrideridae > Dastarcus > Dastarcus helophoroides. Next base: position 30,141,163 of record CM053328.1, read on the forward strand.
TATCACCACAAGTGACGTAGGTCGACTCACTGAATGTGGAAGTTATATTAAATTTCGGCCGCAAAGGAAATTTAATTATTAATCTGAATAATAAAGAGGTCCCATTTGTAAGTCGATAATTCCAGAGAGCCGAAAATTAACCCAGTTTAACTCGGAAGAAGATAGAATGAGTCCTTTGGTCAATTTGGCATCTCGATTTGTCTCAACAAGATGTTTCATTTTGTCGATGAGAAAATAGGGCACGGATGTGTCAGGTTCATAACAAATGCGCCCCCTTTTGTAAAGATTTTTTTCATATTCTAGGGTCGGTGTTTCATTTATCATGTCGAGAGCTACGCTTTTTCTAAACGCGATTAATTTTCCGGGTCAACTAATCTAATGTATACTAACAATGTTATTAAATCTTTATAAAGGTAAATCCCTTGGTGCAATTTTTAATTTTGAAGTTTTGTCTTGAGATTTCTTATAAACGATTTATTTTTATCAAAGGGCGGAAAAATTTAATATTGTATATTTTTAGGAAAGTTACCTTCTTTAGCTAATTAATAATGATATTTTATAAGAAAGTCGATTAGAAAATAAAGAAAACGAAAGTTATATTTATAACCTGAATCAAAGGAAAATACTGATATGATTCAGATGAAATGAAATGAAAACATTTTATATCGTGCCCTTTCTTTAATGGAAAGCTATCAAGCTTGCCTAATAGGATCGGACCTTAATAACCTCTTTTATCTATATAGGTACTTATAATATTCTTAATAACATTGTCTCGGCCGTAAGTATTTTTTTATTGTGTATTCCCGAATTTTCGTTTTCCAAAGCCCGATTATAAAACATGCAATCCATAGTAATTGTTGTGGCTTCTTCTATATCCTTTTTCCCTCGAGGTGGTTTGGTGATACCATTATGAGATATTTTCGATGTGTCGTTTCCACTTATGTCTATCCTAAGCTATTTGTAATCGGTTATCCAACTGGAGTCTTGTTGGCTCCATAAAACCGCTTTAGTGGTTCGTTTTTCCTTCAATAATTATTTTTTTTTATGTTGCTTGTTCTTGTAACTATGTGGTGTATAATGAGCATCTTTGTGCTTCACTTTTTGAAAAAATACACTAGATGCCGCCTAATAGTGTAGTAATGATTTATAGAATCAGCGCTTAATAGAATGAAATGCTTTGGAACGGAAACCAATCCTAATTTATAACTAGAGAGCGGATTATATGCACAGTGTTTTAGCAAAATATGTATGCAGATTTTGAACAAATTATGCAACGTAATTAAAATTATATGCGCATTAATATGCATATTATGCACCATAAATTCAAATAAATTGGGTTAGATGCAAAACAAATATTTAATGACCGTTTAAAAAAGTTACATTACCATCCAATATCCATTGCTATAAATCAGAAGTATTCAAATTTTATTTTCATGTAATAATTATATTATTAACAATTTGTCTGTACCAAAATTTCCTGGTAGAGGGATATCACTTCAAAAATATAAATACAGCAACTCCTGTTTCGAATTTTAATAGCATGTTTTAATTTTTCGTTTAATTATTTTACATACTAAAATTATCAAAAATCAACCATTAACTTAATTGTTACGGTGTTTTAAAATTACTATGAATCGCTTTTTATGATGAAAATTTTAGAGCTTCATTATTTCTGAATTGAACATTAGTTTTTAGTGAAATGTTGAACATTTACATAACCTTCCATGTCCTTTTAAATGAGGATAAAAACATTTTATTAAAATTATCAAGATTGTTCAAAAATTTAAATATAGAACTTGTTCCCTGAAACCAATGGTTTCATATGGTTTCAGGGAACAAGTTCTGTATTTCAATTTTTGAAGATAACCAAGGACCAGTCCGTTCCACCAAAATCAGGAGAGTTGCTTCAGTTAACTCGTAAAATCTCTCTCGTAAAAATCTTAAAGAAGTCCACGAACTAAGGATTTATTAGAGTAATTTTACTCAATATTATATTGATCAAGCTAAATCAAATATTAAAAATTTTATTTCTAAATAAGGAAGGCAATGTATATGAGTTAGCTACTGTATTTAACTAATAAATCTCTAAGCATTAACTTACAAGTAATGCCTAAATTTATCCTCTTATGATCAGTACACACTTACAACAAAATTGCGGAACTTGTATCTGTAGACAAAGTTCTGCAATTGTCTATAAACAAATGGGAAACAAATCAGTTGTTCCAAAACTCCCCATGAACAAGCAGCAATTTCACAGGTCACTGACTACTTTTCATGGTATCTCGGAAACTAGTTTAACTGAATTATCGCCTGACAAGGTTCCTAAACCATTCTGAGACTTGTTCAAACTCTCTACAGACAAAATCCTCCACAGTGGCGCGATTTTGTCTACGAGTGTGTACTAGACTGAGCTGACGTCATTGAGTAATATGTCCCCACACGAATTTGTCTACATTTTTTCAGGCGATCAACATTCTTTTTTTTTAATATAAACTTCGAAACATTTAGGTTTTAAACTCAAAATTTTTGCTTTAATTTGAAATATTTAAATCGAAATCTTGAGGAACATTTTTTTCTAGACATTTTGAAGTTTCATCTTGAACATTTGCAAATGTTACCTTTAAATCAAAATTTCGAGAAATAGTTTTGTAGAAATTCAAATTTAAAGCCAAAAATTCGCTTGTGTTTTTTTTTAATTTATATCTAGGTTTTAAACTTGAAAATTTTTTTAAATTTCGACAATTTTTGAAACCTTTCAGCTTAGACTTTAAATATACTTCTGTGGTAAATGCCAGCTTTAAAGTCGAAATTTAGCTAAGTCTCAAATTTATTTTATACGATCCATTTAAAATGTTTAACATTCTCATTTTAAAATGTTAGATCCTTACAAAAAAAAGATTACAGTTTTCAGGAATAGGCGCATTTTTTAAAAAGTCGAAGTTACAACAATTCCAAATTTTTACAAACGTCATGGGCAAGGCTAGATGGGGGCTAAGAGATATTAGTCCCTAAGAGTACGAGTTAATCTCGCCAACAGAGATATAAAGTCATATATTTTCTGGCGAAGTAGGGAATGATCTTTTTTTTTCCTTTTGGTCAACAAGAATCACTTGGCCGAAATCGGAAAATAGAAATAGAAGATTCTCTTTTGGTCTTCGACAAAATTGACTGGTCGAAACATGAAAATATATGGGAAAATTTAAGACTCTTATTGGTCGACAAAAATGATACCAAAATACAACTTGACGACCCTTTATTTTCTTCTTGGTCAACTAAAATTGGTAGGTCGAAATACGAAAATACAAACTGAGGACTTGAAGGACCTTTGTTCTTTTCTTTTTTTGGTCGACAAAAATTGATTAATCGAAAAAAATATGAAACTGAATTACCCGTCCATGCAAAAACTAGAGAAATGTTGGAAAAAGGTGGAAATTTTGAAAAAAAAGTTAAAAAAATCATAATTTTGAGAAAAAGTCTAAATTTAATAATAACAGAATTAAAAAATTTACAAAAAGGAAAATCATTCTGAAGTGCAAAAATTTTAAGTCAAAATTTTGCAAAATATCAATTTTTTTAAAAAAAGGAGAAATTTTCGAAAAAAGTCGAACTTTTCAATTTTTCAAATAAAATTCCAATATACTTACTAACTCACTTAAAGGTCGAAAGTTGGAGAAAAAGTAAAAATTTGAAAAAAAAGTCGAATTTTTCAAAAGTCAAAACTTCGAGAAATAGTCAAAAATTTGAACGATACAAATGTTCAAGAAAAGTATCAAGGAAGAGGTTTAAAAAAATCACTGAAAATCCTAAAAAATATTCGAAAATTTGGAAATTTAAAAAAAATGCAGTTTTTCAAGAAACTGAGAATTTACAAAAGAGTGTAACTTTTCAGTTTTTTAAATAGAAGTCCAGTTTACTACGAAAAGGTCTAAAAAAGGTCGACATTTTTTAAAAAAAGTCGAAGTTTTCAAAAATAAATCAGGACTTTCAGCAGTACTTAAATATTTGAACAAAGATGCAAATTTTTAAAAAAAGTAAAAAAGGTGAAAAAACAGTGAAGATTCTGACAAAAATTCAAAAGTGGAAATTTAAAATAATGCTTTTTTTGAAAAAGTGGGAATTTTCAAAAAAGTCAAATTTTTTAAATAAAAGTCCACTTCATTACTCAAAGGTCAAAACTTCAGGAATATGTCGAAATTTTTGAAAAAAAAAGATCGAAATTTAAAAAAAAATCCTAACTTCTAGAAATAGTTAAAAATTTGATAAAGAATGCATATTTTTAAAAAAAGTGGGATCTTGAAAAAGGTGAAGGTTTCCAAAAACAAAAAACCGTGAAATTTCTGAAAAAGGGTCCAAAATTTCAAGTCGAATTTTTTTTAAAAATGCAATTTTTCAAATACGTCAGAATTTTCAAAAAAGAACCAAATGTTTCTACTTTTCAAACAAAGGTCCAGTTTACTGCATAAAAGTAAAACTTTTAGAAAAAGCCGAAATTTAAAAAAGAAGTCAAAACTTTCAGAACTAGTCAAAAATTTTAACAAAGTTGCAACTTTTCAAAAAAAGTGGATATCTTGAAAAAGTAAATGTTTAAAAAAGGCAGCGAAAATTCTGAAAAAAATTCTATAATTTCAAGTGAATTTCTTGTTAAAAATGCAATTTTTTAAAAACTAATGATTTCGAAAAAAAGTCGAATTTTCGATGACTGAAATAAAAGTCTTATTTACTATATAAAGGTCGAAACTTCGAAAAAATAGTCGAAATATTTGAAAAATGTCACAATTTTGAAAAAAAAGTCAAACTTTTCAAGAAAAGTCCAAGTTTTCAAAAAAGTCAAAATTTTCAAAAAAAAGTCAAAAGTTTCAAAAAAAAGTCAAAAGTTTCAAAAAAAGGTCGAAACTTTGAAAAGTAGTAAAAGGAAACAAACATGCAAATTTTTGAAAATAAATGAGTATCTTGGAAAACATAGAGGTTTTCAAAAAAAGACCAGTGCAAATTCTGAATAAAGTTCGAAAATTTCAAAAGTCAAAATTTCGCAAAAATAGCATTGTAATGTGCATTGGACAAAAATTTTACTTGTGAAGTCCATATTTTCAAAAAATAATGACTTTAATTTACACAACATCTTATTTTGGTGTTGAACTTTACACTTCTTCTTGCCGAATGCAATAAAAATAAGCTGAAATATGCGAAGTTATTAGAAATATGCCTGCACCTCAAAAATATGCATGCATATGCAAATTGCATATAATACGCTCTCTATTTATAACATAAAAATCGCCTATTAGAGGACTCAAATTTTCGAATAAGGGAATCACAAACTCAAAGACTAATTGTTGAATGTTTAATGACTAAGCTCGTACGACGCTTGAACTAACCGCCGTTAAACGTTCATATCAAATTTATTGCATTTTAGACGAAAATTTAATCAAAATGGAAAAACTAGCCATAAGTACCGAGCTGCAGATAAATAGGGACAATTGCAGACAGACCTTATCAAATCAAATCGCAAATGTGTCTTCCTGGAAAAATCACATTAGACAAAACCAACAAAAATGTTGGATTTTTTAAAAATTAATGTATAAAATAATGCATATCTTTGCCTTTAACTTTTTGATTATTAGCAGTAAATTATAATATTATAATCACAAAATGAAATTTCGTTTTTTGAATCACAGCAATCATTGGAATCAACATAGTCTGGACCAATGTCATTCTATTAAGCAGCACTTATTCTAATTAAAATATTTTTCAATCGTAGTGAATAAAACCACAAATATTTTTTAAAATATCAAATTATGTTCTCAAAGGAAATACTTAAAATAGAAAAATTCTTTAAAAGAAGTACACCGGGCACAAAAGTAAAAGACAAATTATTAGATGATTTTAAAAAAACTGAACCTTAAGGAAAAATTACCATAAAAATAAAGCAAAGCAAAACAAGTTTCCAGTTTTTAGATTTTCGTTTCGAGATTAGCCTAGCAGTTTTTAAGTAATTATTAGAAAATCATCGGTATCGCCAAAAAATTTCTTCAATTTTGCTTTTAAAAATGTCCAAGGAATTCAATGATTTTTTCCAATGCTCCCATCGTAAATCGTTTCTGAACATTTTTTTTAATTTGACTAATATACCTTGCTTTGAACTTTACCTTATTTATTAATTTTATTTAACATTTCTATGACCCGGTTTGGAAATATTTAAATTTTTATTGTTTGTTGACAATATTCGAAAACAGTTTTTAAAATATGACTACGTGATATTTAAATTTATTTAAAGCATTATCTCATGACAGTTGACAAAAAATAGGTTAGTTTATTTTACATAGAATAGAAAGAATTGAAAAATAAAAGACCAAAATTAGATATGAAAAAAATTTGTTTTTTTTTGATAAATTATGCAAATATAAAAATTAATAAACATAATGTTTCCGGCCAATAAGAGTCCACCATGAAGAATTTAGGTTATTTACAAATAAAAACACTAATTGACATTTCCAACCTTTACTTCGTGGAATTCTTTAATCGTTAATAAAGTTTAATAGTGAAATAAAAACACTGTAATAAATAAAGATACATAGATACATACATTACAGAAAAGTTTTACTTCCAAAGTGAACATCGTCCGTTATTTTTGCATAGAATTTTTTCTATCACTACCTACTGGTAGCGATTCGTTGTTACGAAACCTCATGAGTTAAGTCGTAATATGTCATGTTTATTATGAGTTATCTCCACCGAGATGTACGTGATTTGTAAATTTGTCTTGTTTATACAGTTCAAGATGTATATCACGGAAAGATAAACTCCCCATCAAGCTATGTTTACTAAACTAAAACTGCCCAATATTCCTGTCTTCATCCTCCTGGGGGAAATCATAACTAATGCTTCCCCTACACAAGCGCCGTACGTTTGAGTATATAACCTGTTGGGGTTTTTGTAAATAAATAGCGTTTATGTCATTCCTTATAAAATATACGGAGTGGGTGTCGACCCTTCTTGGACACTTGGAAAAAAAGCTCTAATTCAATATTTTTTAACAAATATCCATCAGTTAATCGGATATTTAAAACTTTAATCTCGAATGTTTCACATTTTTCCTAATATTAAGACATTGGAATTAAATGCTTTTGTTCAACTATCAAAAAAAGGTGTTGCTACTTGTTCTTTTTGGTGTGCTATATCCATTTAATGGATGTAAGCAATCTTGTTGGCTATCATTATTTTATTTACAGCTGTTCTGAAAAGCTGACTTGTTGTCTGTCTGAACTATTGTCTTAGGTTTTTAAACCAGGATGTTTTGCGTCTATCAAATCCACGCCTTCCATTAACTTTTCCCTGCATGATCAAATGCAATATGTCACATACCTCCGGATGTTTCATGACATGGCGAAAATCTTTACTGTGTTTACAATTTCTTTATCCTTCTTCATCCTGATCAGGACCTCTACGTTGGTGACATGGTCCATCCAGCTTATTCTCAGCATGCGTCTGTATGACCACATTTCAAGCCGCTTCAAGGTATCCTCTGTTAGAGTCCATGATTCTACTCCAGATAAGAAAACAGAAAAGATAGAACACCAAACCATTCTCATTCTAAGATCAATGTTTAGTTAATATCCACATAGAATCTTTTTTATCCGTACAAAGGCATCTCTAGCCCAACTCTTGATTTTATTTCTATTGCGTTGTCCCAATTCTCGTTTAGAAGCTGTCCCAAAGACTTTATTTTCTGTACCCTTTCTAATTTATTTGGACCAATCCAGAGTTCCACTCGTGGGTTCCGTTGCTTTCTCACGACCATAAGTTTGGTCTTTTTAGTGTTAAGTGTAAGGCCATACTGGCTACATGAATTGACTAGTTGATTAAGGAGGCTTTGAAGTTTCTCAACACTACGTGCAAGAAGAACAGAGTCGTCTGCATATCTAATATTATTCATATCATGCCGTTTATTATGACTCCCTCTCTGGTATCCTATATGACCTCTTAAAATATTTTCTGCGTGTATAGGTTAAACAGAAGCGGCAACAGAATGCATTTTTGCCTTACTCCCCTTTTGATTGAAATACATTCAGTGAAACTGTTTTCTGCTCTCAGATTTGCTTTTTGTTGTCAGTAAAGGTTGACAATGAAACGTAAGTCTTGATCATCCATGTCTGTTGTTTTCAATATTTTTTATCATTTTCTCATGTTTTACTCTGTCAAGCGCCTTCTCGAAATCAATAAAGCACATGAGCACATCGCTGTTCACGTTTCTATATCTCTGGGTCAAAACCTGAGTGCCAAATAATGTTTTCTTTGTACCCAGGCCTTTACGGAATTTTAATGAATTATCTTTAGAAAAAATTTCAGAACATGACTCATTAGGCTTATGGTACGATGATCATTGCAGTTCTTTTGCTTTTTCAGTCTTAGGGGTCGATGTTCACCTCAACCAATCATATGTAATGTCTTCTCTATCATATATTTTGCTAAATATTTTAACCAATAGGTTTATCGTTTTTCCTTCCAGGATTTTCAGTATCTCTGTTAGTATTTCATCCGGACCTTTTACTTTTTTTTTGCTTGCTTTTCCGTTCTTTGCTGTTTTGATGGCTTTCACCACTTCATCTCTGATAATTAGTTGTCCAGTTATATCTTCATGCATCCCGTGGTCTATGTCCCGTTCATCTTCAAACTATTCTCTGATATATTCCAGCTATCTTCTTAATTTCTCTTCTATTTGAAAGATTGCGCTTCCATTCTTACCGGTTATGACATTTACACCATTGTGTTTGTGCTCTCCCCTTTCTTTAATTTTTTTGTGCAGATTGAAGTTGTCGTGCCTCTTTTAGTATACTTTAATTTCTGAGCATTCATGTTGCTACACATGCGCAAAACGTCTTATTTTTTCACCGTTAAAAACTATCATTTTTTCACCTTTCAAAATGATCATTTTTTTCACTGGTAAAAAATATCATTTTTTGCAATTTCTCTATTAGGCAAACATAAATACAGAAATGGAAAAAAGGTGGTAGCATTGGACCGAATTATACATCCATATTTCGTTCTCATATAAACTAGTCAGAGATGCATAACATAAAACAAAAGTAGACGTCTGTCAATGTGACAAGTTTCGGTGTCCAAATTCAAGTTTGGGTGAGACTTCGAGAATGAATATAATATCCTGAGCAAGCACTTGAATTTTTATAAGAAGCATAGAAAAATTGCAGTTGAAATCAAACGTCTCATTTTTTTATAAAATACTTAATTTAAGGTCGAAATTTTGGTGTGTAAGGTTTGCAGTTCGAGAAATAAATATAAATGTTAAATTTAGACGAGAAATTTTTAATTCTTTTTTAAAAATTTTTTGTTAGAAACTTGACAGCACTACTTTAAATGGATTTATGTCAATTTTACAAACTATGATTTTGTGTATACTATTTATAACTTTGGACAGCTGATTGTAGTATATCTTTTTTCTATTGATTTTTTACGTAGTACACTCGTTTTATTGCATTGATCTAACTGTGAACTAATTTTATAAATGGGAAAGTGTGTTGTATTGTATCTATCAATGCGCCTCTGTCGTGGTATCTTATAACAACCTTCCTACTCAGGATTATTTTTTGCTTAAAATGAAAATTAAGTTTTTTTGGCTGGGCAGCTAACAACAGAAATAAAACAATGTTTAATGAAGCGTTTCTATCTAGTTCATATTTAAAATAAAACAAATCAATCTCTTAATTCAACAAATCTTAAAATTGCATAACTGTTTGTACCGTTGGATAGTTGATTACACACATGTTTTTTAATATTACTTTAGACCATGTTTATCAATATTAATAAAGAATTGGCATAATATCAATGTTTTTTTTGAGAATCAGTTTAATTAAAATTCGAAGAAGTAACTATCAGACTAAAAATGTAATAAATCTCAAATTAAAAATTAACCTAACTCATATAAAATTAATTGGGTTAGATTCACAATTATGAAACACATTATAAGGATCACCAGCTGAAGAAGCTTTATCATGGACCTACATTCAACAGTCTGTGCATTACCCTAAATCATCTCCTGGTCTACTGATTTAGTGTCAAAAACTCCAAGGTAGACCAAGCAAAAATACTCCTTCTCTTTTTCAGCATCTGGGAAAATGTTTGCCTGTTTAGTCACCTCCTTCATATTATCTACAGATTTACATACTTAAAATATTTTGACTTTTTGTTTAAATTGACTTTAATTTCTGTATCCTTCTTTTCTTCGGTCTCTATCCTCATTTTTTTTTAATTTATACTTTTTTTGACGTATCCATGTATACTTGAGATCTTACAGTTTGTCTTCCTCCGTAAGTCGCCATCTAGAACATTTGATCCGACCCCGAAGAAACTGTTACAACCGCTCCTGGCGCAACTTTTAGAAAATTTGTCGTTACAACTTTCAAAAATTAACAATTCGTATAAAAAATAATGGCCAATGATTTTGTGTTATAAACGATAACAATTGCATCTATTATAGTTTTGGAGTAAAAGGCATAAAAATGGCAACAAAAATATTTACTTTTGAGCAAAAAAGCAAAATGGCCCTTCTCACACATTCATGATGGGTTCTGATAGACACAAAGCACTAATAGATAAGTTCCGTCATGAAAGGAGTGTCATTCTTTTTCTACACGTCCCTCTATCGCTTATAATTTTTAAATTATTTTAGCTTTGTTTCAACCGTACCCTGTTTCAATGAACCCCGGTCTACCCTAAATAAGGATATTACTTTGTACCTAATACAATAATTTATATTTCTTTAAATTAAACAGAAAATAATATGTCACGAGGAAGGGCGCGCGGCCTTTAGGATGAGCCACCATCACTGATATTCAAAATTGATCAGATAATAATCGTGTGTCAAATTAATATAGCTTTTGGTTCGATAGTTTAATAACGGAAGGTAAATGTTGTGCCTACATTTATTGGATCGATTGGATTGAAATAGTAAAGGCAATTAAAGAATAGATATCCTTCGGGTCAGTTCTATTTCGATTTCCTATTTCACACTATCTCATGGTTATAATCAAAACCGATTGCAGGCTTTATTGTTTTGTCATATCGAATAGAACTGAAATGTAACGAATCGATGTTTCAGAGGTGAACGCTCTGGTAACCTTTCTCCTATATTCATGTCGTGGTGATCTGTAATTTATTAAACTAAAATTGAATTATATCATGGATCATCCTTAAGAGCATTATAAATTTTACTGTTTCGACATGAGGACTATTAATCCATTAACGTCAATTTTGAGGTCTGAATTAAATTACCATCTAACAGCATCTGTATCTCACGTTTCGCTGGTTGAACTCTCCCTAATTTTGAGATATTTTACGAAGAAATGCTGCAAAGACTTTTGCATCCATAATATACGTAGTTCAAATAATGCACAAGGGTCACTTCAACTTATATTAGACGTATACATATATCTGTTTAAGCCACAAGTTAACAAGCGGACTTAGTTGGTTAGGAATGCCTCTGTCGCTTGACTCGCTTGAGAGGTCACGGGTTCAAACTCTGTTCACGATCACGCATTTTTGAAGTTCAGAACTTCTTTGGCCCATTGAGCGATTTTTGATGGGAGATAAACTTATGGTTTAGCGTCGCCGTCACGCTAATTTGCGTTACCAACGTGTGATGGTCACGCGTGGCGGGAAGCCTTAAATTTGCCCCCTATCCAAAATAGCTCAACACGCCTAAAGAAGTTTTCACTTCAAAAATACACAAAAAGTTGGTTGACAAAGAGGTAAAAATTAAGAATATTCAGTTAATTTGACCTTTGCAAGTAATGGATAGACAAAGAATATTGAATAATATAACTTTTTACCTTGAAAGAAATTCAAATCATTTCTGAAAAACTCAAGTCGTTACGATTGTTTATTTTATTTTTTCATGGTGCTCGTAGTGATTGAGTTTGTTGTTTTTGCTGAAAACCAATTTAAGGATAAATGTTTTGCTTTCATTTTTTACTTTGTCCTAAAATGTCAAATCTTTATTTGTGTTGGGCATTTCCATTAAAAAGTTTATTTTGACGCGCCGCATCGATATTCGCGAACCGTCATCATGTTTTGCTTTTGGGCGCGAACCAAGGAAATAGGTCACATTTTAATAAGATTTTCCACATCCTGACACATTTAATATTAATATTTATAAGCAACATCTTTAAATGAGTTTCCCCGAATTCAGCCAACTTTATCTAAAGTCAGTGCACAGCGTGAACACAAGTGCTCTTTAATTTTATGTTCCTCTTAGATATAATTTATAGCTCAACGACAAAGTAAATTTCCAAATTTCGCTTCCACATTATTCAAGAATTACGCTTATATCTTCGCTCAAGTTTAACCCCTCGGTCAGAGTTTATACAACAGATATTGTGATGTTCCGCAGTAGATGCCGTTCCAGAAGACAGTAATGGAGTAATCAAGGAGATAAAAACTTCAGAACTTTTGTCATTTCTGACAAATTTAAAGATTGTTTTCGACGTAAGTCTGCCCATATTTTGGGAAATTAGTAAATTATTTAGAAGAATTACATACGCACTACGACTATTTTGCTCTATTGACGACAAATAAAAATTGTACTTTCCGTCATAAAAATAGTTATACAGGTTTGGCTTCTCACTACAAGGATCTCGAAAACGGTAAGAGATACAGCATCGGTTAAAATCTCATTTAACTGATTTTTTGTTTCAAAGAACCCGATGTGCTCTAAGTCCAAGAAATACTATATATGATGGGGGATTTATGGCACGCGTGTAAAGGCGACATTTTGCTTTTCACTCATTGTCATGAATTGAGTCATGGATACAATATCCCCATGCTAAGTGTGTTGCATGGAAAGAAAAATTGCACAAATTTGAGACCGTTAAGTCGCAGGGAGTGCAGTTTTGTTTTTACCAAAGATTTTATCTTGTTTCGTATTTTTGCACGAAATCGATCATGCGATTTCAAATGATGTGTTTAAATTAACAGAGACCGTTAAAATCACGTAAATTTTTCTAAACATATTGTATACGCTTTTCAGATTAATTGGAAGTCGGCTGTAGTGCTTGAGCAAGCAAGCTCCTCTTCCAAGTAAACCTCGTCGAAGCTTTCGCTTGAATAGCTCTCTTAATCATAATATCAACTCCGTCGAGTACGAATAAATTGCAATCTTACAGGAAAATCTGCATAGTTGATGAATGTCGCCAGAAATAGATAACTAAGACTACATAGTATTCGTTACTTCTTCAAATTGTCCTCGCTCTTGGTCCTTGGCCTGATTAAAAGTCCACTGTACGAGTTAAAAATGGGAGAGATAAATAGGGCTGATAAACAAGGAGCCCCTATAAATCATGTGACAACCTACAAAATCATTAGATTTAGCTGCTCGATTGTCTGGCTTTTCCAAATTAAGTTAATGTTATTCACATCGTTCCTAATTTGTTTCGTGGAAAACGTTGGCATTGGTTGATGTTTAAGGGATGAAATGGGTTTGATTTTTTTGTTTTGGTTAGTGTGTTTCCTGTTAAAACGCTCGACATTTTGACGTATGAGGGCAAAACTTATTTATCAAGATATCACCTTGAAAACGTGTTTTCAGTTCGCAAAGTTTCAGGAGTTTAAGGATTGATTTGATTGTTGGATCTAATAGCTATTATAAAATCACATCATTACAACTGGGTTATGTACCATGTTAATTTGCTAAGGTCACTAGTAGAGATGCAACATTCATTAAATACAAGCACTCTCGGCGTGACATGCGATTAGGTATGTTAAATTTAACAGGTTATGCCACTGTTTTCAATTTTTATATAGTTTTACTTCATTTTAAAACTGTTTCCCTTAATTTAGAAATTGTTAGGTTTTTCTTTAAATTTCCAGCTGGAACTCAATTTTCTTTAATAAATTATAAGTTTTTCCAAAATTCAACTATTTACTGATAGTTGTAAGTGTATTTTTAAATATTTATTCTCTTCCTAAAACTTAAATTATTTTAAGTACGATTTATTTTTATAAATTTCAATTATTTTTTTGAAATAGCAACTTTAATTTTAGAATGTAGGGCTTTTTCCCTAAAAGTTTAGATTTAGAGTGAACTCTTTTGTCAACTAGTAATTTGTTAAAAATTGCGGCGTTAAACTGAAAATTTGGATATTGTTCGACATTTTATCTTTCATCGAAATTTTTGTTTTTAATCTTGGAAACACAAGATTATATCTTAACAAAAATGACAGAACAAGAAGAACAAAAAGAAGAAGAAGGTATTTCTTTGGAAAACTTAAACTATTTAAAAATTACGTTGTTGAAAAAATTAATCTGCGATTATTTGTAAGCATATCTCTCGTTTTTTTGGCCATTTTCGAATTTATTTGATCTCAAACCTGAAAATTAAAGAAAAAAATTGTAACAAAGCTTTTCTGATAACATTAACTCACTGGTTTTATTCCAGGTTTTATATTTATTTAGTTATTTATTTTCTTCGATGTTCAAATATGATTTAAAAATATTCCTATGGATAAAAACGACATTTTATAAGACTTTTTTAAGCCTCTAATTTTTTTTTAAATTACAATTTCCAATTTCAAATTAATTTTTTAATAATGTAAACTCAAATATTTCAAAATACATCTCAAAATTTTCAATTTGAAAGAAATAAAAGGAAGCAAAATGTATAAAAGAAAATTAATTAGTTTCAAATGTAGTTAAATTTTTCAAATTAAAAGTAAAAATTTGCTTTTCAATCCCAATTAAAATTTTAGGAAAAAATCGAAAGTTAGTAAAAAATTTCGAATTTAAGCTCAAAATTTTTAAAACAAGTGAATATTTCGACATTAGGATCAAAATATCAACAAAAAGAAATGAAAATTTCTATAAAAAGGCGTAAAGTAAAAAACGTATAAAACAATAAGGAACTTGAATTGTAACCTCGGAATTTTGATAAAATATGAAAAATTTTTAACGACAAATAAACAAAATTAATATAAAAAAAGAAAAAAATTGTAGTAGATCGACAATTTCAAGAAAACCTTATATCTATAAAATCATATTCTCAAAATTTTTAGTTTCAAGAAAAAAAGATAAAAATTTCGAGTTTGGAGGCAAAAAAATTTAATTAGAAAAAAATATTATAGAAAAATTTTGATCTGAAATTTCAAAAAAAAAACTTAAATTTTCGATCGACAAATATTAAGTCTCAACAAAAGTCTAAATTTTGAGATTAGGTTATAAAAAGTCAATGCTTGAGTGGAAATTTTCTGAAACATAAAATTACTTTTGAGATACGAGTCAAAATTTTAGAAATTTCTTGAAAGTCACATTAACAACAAAATTTAAAACGAGCCCAACATTACAAAAATGGATTAAAAAAAAACGATTTTTTGAAATATGTCGAAATTTCGAGAAAAAGTCCAATTTTAAAAAGTATCTCAATTTCCAAAAATCTCGCAATTGTTACTTTTTATTTAAATTTTGAACATTTCAATTTCGCTAGAGAATTTTAATTTACAACAATCTTGTTGAAATTTACCAAAAAGCTGTTTGGCAACATTGGCACTTATTTGTTAACATTTCTAACAAATTTGGAAAGGAAAAATTTCAGGGAGAGGCCCATTTCGACAAAAGAATCAAAAGAATTTTTAGAAACATAACTTTAAAATATGAAATATGAAATAAAAGGCAAAATATAGAAAATCAGAGCAAATTTGAGATACAATTTGTAATTTTTGGAAAGTCAAATTTAAAGCATTCCAAATTTTTAAATAGACAAATATTTAAAAAATGGTGGAATTTCGAAGAAAGTATATTTTTCAAAGAAAGTTCAAAAGGTAGAATTTTTAAATAAAGTCGAAACTTTAAAGTTTACAATTTTGAGAAAAAAGCCAATTATAGAAGAAAAACTAGTTTTAAGAAAGAAATCAATAAAAAGACGAATTCCGAAGAAAACGTCAAATATTCCAAAAATATTAGATATCAAATTTTGATATAAAAACCCAAATTTCGGTAAACTATAAACACAAACAATCAAAAATTCTGGAAAATCAGTTTATAAAGGTTCAAGTTTTTTAGAATAACCCAGTGTTAAAATAAATAACAAAATTTCCAAAAAAAACTTCGAAATTTCGAGAAATTAAAATTATTTTTTAGAGGCAATCAAATTTCAAGAAAGAAAAATAGAATTTTGCGAATAGTCTAAATGAAAAAAAAAAAAGAATGCACGTTGAGAATAACACTTAAATTAGAAAAAAAAACGAATTTTAAAAATATAGTCAAAATTCCAAATAAAGATCAATTTCGACAGCAAAAACCCAATTTCGGAAGAAGAAATGAAAAGTTTGCTCGAAAGTAAAATTTTAATGAAAAAACTTGAGATTTATTGAAGCAAAAAGAATCATATTTTGAGATTTCGAAAAATTACGGATTTTAGGAAAAGTATCAAATTTTCGAGTAGAAGACGATTTTGGAAGTAAAAATCAAAAGTTCCAAAAACCAAAACAAACTTTTTAATAAAATCCAAATTTCAAACAGGGAATCGACATTTTAATAAAAAGATCGAAATTTCGAGAAAATGGTCAAAATTTAGTGAAAATTCGAACTTACATCCTCTGGGATGTCAAATTTTGTCTCAATTTGGAGAAAAGGATGAATTTTGAAAAAACTTCAATATTTCAGGAAAAATGGTCGAAATTTCTCGGCTGAACATTTATTCTCTAATGATTGCCTCAGTCGAGAGGGACAAGCTCTCCGATCCGTTCCACCGCGACGTCAGAACATGTCAAATATTGTAATTTTGGTCGAAGGGACGAGTCCTTGGTTGTCTTTAAAAATTGAAATACAAATCTTATCCTGTGAAACCAAGAAAGAATAAAAAACACAACAAAGGTTGCTCTAACGCGTTTCGAGGGGTATCTGTATGAAGATGACAGCTTAGCTATCGAAACGAGTTAGAGCAACCTTTAGTGTGTTTTTAATTCTTTTTTGGTTTCAGGGGACAAGATCTGTATTTCAAATATTGTAATAAACGTCGAAATTTTGAGAAGCAAATTGGAACTTCTAGAAAGTTGAATTTAAAAAAAAAACAGTTGAGATTTCGAAAAAAAAATTCTCTTTTACATTACCAAAATTGGAAATTTTTAAAAAATATTTTTCAAAATCTCTAGATAAATATCATTTTTAAAATGTTTACTTATTTATCAAAATATCGACCTTTAGAGGAAAAATAATTTTAATAAACAAATCAAAATTTGCAGAAAATCGGATTTTAAACAAGTTGAAATTTTAACAAAAAGTAGAATTATGAGAAATAGCGAAATTTCGAGAAAAAAAACCGATGATTGTTGAAACAAAAATTCGAAATTTTGAGTGGCAGATTTTGATAAAAGGAAAAGAATTTTAGGAATAAATTTGAAATATCAAAAAAAAAACAATTTTTGTGAAAAAGATGAAGTTTTTGAAAAAAAGAAGAAATTTCGAGAAAATATCGAAATTTCAAGAAAACGACGAATTTTGAAGAAAAAATGGACATTTCGAGGAAAGATTCCTGCAACTGGGGCAATATCAATTTTTAGAATAAGCCAAGGAGAGCAATCGCTCCAGCCTGCCCTAATCTAAGAAAATGAAGGAATTTTAAGATAGTATATATTTTTTATTGGCTAGGACTGGCCAAATTATTGCATTGATTATTATCTTAATGAATACTGATGGGTAAGCTATCTATGGACTCCTGATATTCACGATGGTCCCTAACGTTAGAAAATCCTGATCTAGAAAAATGAAATTTCGCACATAAGTTCCCCATAAAATGTAGGCGAGCATCGAGAGAAAATTTTTGAAAATTCGTCCCCTAAGGGTGTTAAATAGAGGATAAAAATTTTATATAAAAGTGATTTTTAAAGTTAAAAATATTAAAATTGGTATTTAGACTTCTGTTTATAAAGTCAATTGTATCAGCGTTTTTCAAAATGGATCTAATGAGTAGAGAGCGGATTATATGCAATTTGCATATGCATGCATATTTTGCATATTTTTGAGATGCTGGCATATTTCTAATAACTTGGCATATTTCAGCTTATTTTTATTGCATTTGGCAAGAAGAACACTAAAATAAGATGTTGACTAAATTAAAACCATTATGGTTTGAAAATGTAAACTCCACAAGTACAATGTTTGTCCAATGAGTATTACAATGCTATTTTGGCAAAATTTTTACTTTTGAAATTTTCCAACTTTATTCAGAATTTTCACTGGTTTTATTTAAAACCTCTATCTTTTCCAAGATACCCACTTATTTTCCACTTATTGCATTTCCACTTATTGCATGTTTGTTTACTTTTAACTACCTGTCAAAGTTTTGACTTCTTTTTGAAAATTTTGACTTTTTTTAAAAATTATCACTTTTTTCCAAAAATTTCGACTTTTTTTCGAAGCTTCGACTTTTTTTTGAAGTTCTGAGCTTTATATAGTAAATTAGATTTTTATTTCAATCATCGAAAATTTCGATTTTTTTTCGAAATTGTTTGTTTTTAAAAAATTGCATTTTTAACAAAAAATCAACTTGAAATTTCAAAAATTTTTTCAGAGTTTTCACTGTTTTTTTTAAATCTTTATCTTTTTTTAGATACCTGCTTTTTTTAAAAATTTGCAACTTGGTTAAAATTTTGACTAGTTCTGGAAGTCTTGACTTTTTTTTAAATTTCGACTTTTTCTTAAAGTTTTGATCTTTATGCAGTAAACTGGATCTTTATTTGAAAAACTGAAACATCCGACTCTTTATTGAAAATTTGCAACTCTGTTAAAATTTTGACTGGTTTTGGAAATTTGGACTTTTTTTTAAATTTCGACTTTTTCTAAAAGTTTTAATCTTTATGCATTAAACTGGACCTTTGACCTTGTTTGAAAAACTGTAACATTCGACTCTTTTTTAAAAATTTTGTTGTATTTGAAAAATTGGATTTTTTAAAAAATTTCGTCTTTTGCAATTTTCGACCTTTTTTCAGAAGTTTCACTATTTTTTTTTGTTTTTGGAAACCTTCACTTTTTTCAAGATACACACATTTTTTTTTTAAATTTGCACCTTTGGTCAAATTTTTAACTATTTCTAGAAGATAAGATTTTTTTTTAAAGTTCGGTCATTTTTTTTCAAAAATTTGCACTTTTTCTTAAAGTTTTGACCTTTATGTAATAAACTGGACTTTCATTTTAAAAATTCGACTTTTTTTAAAAATTCTCACTTTTTGAAAAAATGCATTATTTTAAATTTCCACTTTTAAAATTTTTGGCAGAATCTTCACTGTTTTCTCACCTTTTTCAAGAAACTCACTTTTTTAAAAATTTACATTTTTCTCCAAATATTTAATACTGTTAGAAAGCCGAATTTTTTAAAAATTTCGACTTTTTTTCAAAAATTTCTACCTTTTTTAGACCTTTCCGTAGTAAACCGGACTTTTATTTAAAAAACTGAAAAGTTCAACGTTTTTGTAAATTCTGCATTTTTTTTTAGATTTCCAGTTCCGAAACCTTTGAACATTTTTCAGGATTTTCACTGTTTTTTTTAAATAAAATTATTTCCGCTTTTCAAATTTTTGAAATTTTGTCAGAACCTCCACTGTTTTTTCAACTTTTTCAAGATATCCATTTTTTTTGAAAATTTGCATCTTTGTTCAAATATTTAAGTACTGCTGGAAGTTCCGACTTTTTTGAAAATTTCGGCTTTGTTTCAAAAATTTCGACCTTTATTATTCCTTTTTGACTTTTTTTGAAAATTTTCACTTTTTTTCCAAAAATTTCGACTTTTTTTCGAAGCTTCGACTTTTTTTGACGTTTCGGCCTTTATACAGTAAATTATACGTTTACTTCAATCATCGACAAATTCAACTTTTTTGTAACATTTCAGTTTCTTGAAAAATTGCATTTTTTTCAAAATTTCCACTGAAATTTTCGAACATTTTTCAGTATTTTCACTTTTTTTGCAAACCTCTTTCTTATTTAAAATACTTTTCTTAAATATTTGTATCGTTCAAATTTTTGACTATTTCTCGAAGTTTAAACTTTTGAAAAATTCGACTTTTTTCAAATTTTTACTTTTGCACGAACTTTCGAACTTTAAGTATGTAGTAAATTGGAATTTTATTTTAAAAATTAAAAATTTGACTTTTTTTGAGTATGCCTTCGTTTTTTGAAAGAAATTGATATTTTGCAAAATTTTGACTTAAAATTTTCGCACTTCAGAATTTTTTCCTTTTTTGGAAATTTTTTATTACTGTTATTATTAAATTTAGACTTTTTCTCAAACTTTGGACTTTTTTTAATTTTTTTTTTCAAAATTTCCATCTTTTTACAATATTTCTTTCGATTAACCAATTTTTGCCGACAAAAAAAAAGAAATGAACAAAGGTCAAGTCCCCAATTTTTATTTCCACCAACCAATTTTAGCTGACTAAAAAAAAAGAAAAAAAGATCCTTAAGTAATATTTTCGTATTACTTTTGTCGACCCCAAAAAAAAATCCTCAATTTCCCTAAAAACAAACAATTCTTTGGTTTAACTTTAAATTTGACAAAATTTTTGCGAGATAAAATTTGATTCATGTCCATTTGGCCCAAATTCTTGGGAGACTCAAAGTTTTAAAAAAGTTCCCTTCCATTTCGTTCACATAAGCATTTTCGGTCACCAAACAAATTATTTTGACATCTCTTTTTGAAAAAGAAATTTGATCAAATCTTGGGGCTAAATCTCCGTGGGGACTAATTTCTATGACTTGTAAACTTTTACATTTGCGTAACCATTTTAAAAATCGCGCCTATTCTTTGCATAACTTATACAATGTTTTTTTTAAATCTCATTTTTATCACCTCAACGGGAATTTTAAAACAAATGTCTCTTTGTTTTTCCTAACGTTTTAAACGGGAACATGTTTCAGAAAGTTAAAAGTTTCAAACACGTGTAATTTGAAAAGAATGTTAGAGTTTTAGAAATAAAGAGAATTCGGAATATAACAATGCATTCTTTTTTAAATTAAATTTTCAATTTTTAATTTAGCTTCATCAATATAATATTGAGTAAAATTACTCTCGGGCATCATTAAAAACTAAGATTTGAAGGAAAAAACTGTCACGTTTATTTTGGTTCACTTGAAAAGGCGGCAAATTGGGAAACGTCCCAACTGGAAAAACCTCTAGGTACGTCACTGCCTCTACATTTAAAGACATAGTAATCCGCATTATAGAAGCAATCTGACGTGAAAAAGTGGATGAAATTAAAATGTTGCCATCAGATTCATAGGTGTAAAGCACAGCTAAATTACTGCGCCGGAATAGTCCACAGGGGAGGTCATTTAGCCATGGTTAAAAGGGTTTTATTGCATAAAGATTATTGCGGAACTGTTTTCATTTACATACAAATTGTTACTTTGAAATCTCGTGCTGTTTATATTAATCCATTTCCATTTACGCTCTAATCAACTCCTACGATTACAAATGTCCGTTTTTAAATAAACCCGACGTCATTTGCATTTGCTTAAGACAATTATTCACGAAACAATTAATCTGAAGTTGAAGCTTCGACTTTAGAAACAGATTTGAAAGCTGTATTTTTTCTATCCTCCCTTTTTATGGAGTTGTGAATGCAAACCACAATTTTAATTTTTTTAAAACACTGCACATCTGCAGATGTGTGTTTATTACATGAAATTTGTTTGATCTCTGCTTATTTTTAATTAAAAAGGGTGCAAAAGATATTAATTAAAGTCGCACAGTACAAATTAAATTGTCTGCTTTTTTAGTGTTTGGAAGCGTTATAAACACAAATCTACTCACCTCAGTAACTCTGACGAGAAAATACGTATCAGACAAAATTGAAATTATTCGAATAGCGATTTGTGTTCATTGTAATTGTGCTTCCACATTGTATAATTGTTTTGTTAGTAAAAAACACGAGTTCAATACATTGGCAAATAAAAAGTACCACGCGAGCCTCAATTCATCACTGTCGATGGATTAAAAAAAAAGTTAATTCTCTTTCTGTTTCATTAGAGCAAAGCACAAAACAAATTTCGTGTTCACGTAAACCGAAATCGTAGTCCCTCAAATTTTAATCGTTTTTTCACACTGAAAGGAATCAATTATTACAGTTTGTGGGATTTTAAGTGGAAATAATGTACAAGACCTGAACATGTCAATTTTTTCTACCAATCAACCCCCTCGGGAAACAACTGCTATTCTTTTAGATT
Source organism: Dastarcus helophoroides (assembly GCA_028583605.1). Classification (NCBI taxonomy): domain Eukaryota; kingdom Metazoa; phylum Arthropoda; class Insecta; order Coleoptera; family Bothrideridae; genus Dastarcus; species Dastarcus helophoroides. Next base: position 30,163,378 of record CM053328.1, read on the forward strand.
TTTAAATGAATAAAAAAAAAAAGATATAACATTTCTGCAAAGACGTAGAATGTTTTTTTAAACTACGAGATTTTTTACAAATTTCAATTTTAAAATTAAAATATCGACTTCGTACTCAAATTCTGGACTTTAAACGCGCCATTTCGATTTTTTTTTTCTCAATTTTTTTCCTCGACAACTTTCAGTTAGAAATTCGGACTTTTGAATTAGAAATTTGGACTCTAACACCATAATCTCTTAATGTGTAATCTCGAAATTTCTACAATAATCTCGTAAAAAAAATGAAATAAAAATCTTGTCCCCTGAAACCAGGAAAGATTAAAAAACACAACGCGTTTTGATACCCAAGCTATCATCTTCAGAGAGATACTAGTCTCGTAATTTTAAATGAATTTTGAGTCGAATATAAACCACTTCAAAAAATGTAGGAAACTGATTTTTTTTATTTGTTGTTGGGGTATTTTTTAAATAGCCCAATTATTTTTAAATTCAAAGATTTACCCCTTTACCAGATCGGCCACTGTCGGTTTGAATTTAACACGTAGGTGAATGCTATACTTCTTTTGCTAATTAATTACGATGCCCTTGAGAATGCGAGTCCTGTTGACCAATTACCTAAGACATCGACTCGTCATTATTCATTAATTTTCGATATGTCAGGAATGGATTAAGCTTGTTCCTGGTGAGAATATTTGAATATTTTTATTCTATGAAAATGTGGCAAAAAATTTATAAAAATTCGATGTACAAAAAAATGTTTTGCCGTGTCCAAAATATTTTGACAAATAATAAAAAGGAAGTATTTATTTTAATGGGGGCCCCTCTACTATAACCCTTGTTGCACACCCTTAAATCTACCTCTAGATGTGATTGAGGATTACCTAAACCCCCTTAATTAATAGCTGCAGTGCTTAGCTCACTGGTTTGGCTGAATTTTAAAAAAAAATGGAAGTATCGAGATTTAAAAAAGAAATTTTGAAGCCCTGCCCGGATTTAAGGCGATTGAGGCCCCACACTTGAAGGAGCCCCGCATCACCACCAAAATAAACAAAAAGTTATTTTTCGAAATTTAAGGCAATTCGCTTTTGACTTTAAAAAATAAATTATAAATTATTCAAATAATTAAAAATATATTTATTTTAAGTTCGCATTGATGGATGAGATTTATTATTGTGTTTATTATAATACTAGCTTCTACCCGCGGCTTCATCCGCGTGGAATTAAATAACTGTTTTTCTAAAAAATGTTAACATTTTACTCCTTCGAGGTTTAATTTTCTTAAGAAAAACCTTTCATTTCCAAGTGCAGTCATTAATTGAATTTACTAATTAAGTTTAGGTTTCTATATCCAGAGCTTTAGGTTATGCATTGATCGGTGAAGAGTTTAGCTAGCTAAAAGTGGAAATTTTCAGAAAAAAAACAATTTTAATAAATGGAAATGTCCAGAAACAGAATATATCGAATTTTAAGATAAAAGTCAAAATTTGCAGAAAAAATGAATTTGTAACAATAATTGCAATCAGTGGGAATCAATTTAAAACAAAATTTAAAAAAAACAAACAACAAACGGACTTTGAAAAAACATCGCAATTTTTGAAAAATACTTACAATTTAAAGAAATTAACAAAAAAAGATCGCACTTTCTAGAAAATATTTCATCATTCCAAGAAAAAATCCAATTTTAAGATCAAAACTGGAAGTGGAAACTGGAGTTTCAGTAAATTACTTTAAAAATAAAAAGCTAACCTTTCACACAAGCTTGAAAAATGTCCAAAATTCAAAAAAAGTTAAAATTTTTAATGGGCTAATTTTGTGAAAACGTTAAAATTTGAGAAAAAAATCTCAATTTCCAAAAACATTGTTCTCAAAATTTAAAGTTCACCAAAGACGTTGAATCTGTAAACATTCATTTTCTCTTAATCCTTAAAAATATTTTTCTCATTATTTTTATTAACATTCTGATGTAATTTAGAGAGAACATTTTTTTTTCAGAACCATAAAATACCACATATTGAAATAAAAGTGACAATTCGGTTAAAAAGACAAATATTAAGCAAAATTGCGGAATTTCGAAGTAAATAAACGATTTTTGAAACAAATGTTCAAAAAAATATAATTTTGACAAAATCAAAATTCCGAAAAAGTCGAATTCTGGGGAGAAAGCACACTTTAGGAAAAAGACTATTTTAAAAGAAACAGTAACAATATTTTGAGAAAAAAGACGAATTTACCAAGAAAATATTAAATATTAGATATTGAGATAAAATTCAGCATTTCATAAAAAAGAAACCAGTAAAAATTTCTAAAAAAATCAGATTCTAAATTTTAAAAAATAAAAATTTAAACTATATTTAGAATATTTAATAATAATAATATTTAAAATATTTATAAAATTATCGAAATTTGAAAAGAAAAGCGAAATTTCGAGAAAAAATTTAAAATGTACTAGAGAAAATCAAATTTTAAGAAAAAAGTTTAGATTTTGAAAAAAATAATCTAAACTCTGAGACAAAGACGAAATTAGTAGAAAATGATCGAAATTCTGCAAAAATCTAAAGTTTAAGAAAAAGCATTTAATCTTTTAGTGAAAATTTGAAATGTTCCAAAAAAAGTCAGATTTAATGAAAATTAAGCAGAAAAGCAAATTTTAAGAAAAAAAAACGAAATTTTAAGAAAAAACGGAAATTTCCTGTGTAAATATTTATTTTTTCTTGAGTACTCAACTCAGGAGGAAAACTTATGCGCCATACCTTGCCTGATGTGGCATCAGAGAATATCCAATATTGTGATACACGCCGAAATTTTGATAAACAAATTTAAAAAAATGTTGTAATTTTCTTACAAAAATTTTAAATTTCAAAAACATATACTTTTTTTATCAGAAGATCGACCAAATTTCGAGGATAAGGCAAATTTGAACAAACAAGATGTTTGCAGAATTAACAAAGTCGAAATTTTCAGAAAAAGTCGAATTTCCAAAAATGGTGGAGTCTCGTAAAAAAACGACGAATTTTAAAATAATTGAAATTTTGATAATATCATGTTTGATAAAAGAAGTGAAATTTTATGAATAAATGCAAAATTTCATATAAAAAAGACAAATTTTGTAAAAATGTTTTAAGGAAAGAAACTTTTGAAAGCTGTTGGTCTCCTAGTTGAATACGTAAAAAAAATTCGGTTTGCTGAATGAACTAGCCCTATTCTAGCTACACCTAATTTTTTGAAATATTCAACTTTTGAAAACAGTGGTTCTCTTCACGTCTTTGATTTTTTTATAAATTCGACTTTTTTCAAAACTTTGACTTCTTAAAATTTTGACTTTCTGAAAATGACGACTTTTTTAGATAATCCGGATTCGATTTTTATTGAAAATCTTGACCTTCTTGAACATTTTTACTATTTTTAATTTTTCTACTTTATACTCAAAATGAGGCGTTTTCTGAAATAATTATTTTACCAAAAAATCCTAATTTCACTGGCCTCTTCTAAAAACTCTGAATTTCAGATTTTTCAGTTTTTATAATTTCGATTTTTATAACTTTCAACATTTTTGTAAAGTTGTCTTTCTTTAAAATTTTGATTTATTTTAGAATTTTTTGAAAATGTTGACACAAAATGTTGATCTTTTCTCTAAATTGTGAACTTTTTGAAATTTTGATTTCCTTCAAAATTATGCTAAAATATTGATTTTTAAAAATACACATCTTCTTTTTAATAATTCCATCTTTGTTCAAACTTTTGACGTCTTTTCAAAGTTTTGACCTTTTTTGAAAATTTCGTCTTTTTTTGAAATTTCGACTTTTTCTCGAAGGTTTCACTTTTATGTAGCAAATTAGTCTTTTATTTGAAAAATTCGACTCTTTAATTTTCACTTTTTTTAAAAATTCAATTTTTTTCAAAATTTTGACATTTTTTGAATTTACGAATGTTTTTCAGAATTTTCACATCTTGTTTAGAAACAACCTTTTATCAACAACACTTTTCCTGAAGATACAACTTTTTCAGAATCTGATTTTGTTTTCAAAATTCCTAACTTTTTTCAAAATTTCGACTTTCTGCGGAAATGTTGACCCTTTTTCAAAATTTTGTTTAAAAATGTTAACCTTTTGGTCAAATCTTAAAATATTTTAACTTCGACTTTCTGAAAAATTAACTGTTCCTAAATATCTTTAATTTTTCTTAAAGAAAATCTGACTTTGTAAATTGCAAATTTTTAAATTTTGAACAGATATCATACAACGAAATGAAGTATTAACCAAATTTTAATATCAAAGTTGCCATTTTAAAAATAGGCATTTTTCAAGTTTAAGCTAAAAAGTTTTAAAAAGAGTCAAAATTTCGAAAAATGTTTAAATCTAAATAAGGATTTAGAAAAAAAGAGCATAAAGCAAAATTTTGGCTTCAATTTAGAAATTACGATGTTTAAATCGAAAAGTGGAGGGAGATTTTTTAACATTTTGAAGTTTCTTCTCCAAATTTTGTCTTTAAGCTAAAAATTTCGGGAAACAATTTTGTACGAATTCAAAAGTTGTTTTGATTTTAATCCCTGCATTTTTGACTTTAACTTAAAAATGTTAACTTTAGATGTGACAACTTTAAATTTCGAGTTAAGATTTATTCAATGTTTTAACTGGAATTTTCACTTTCATGTCAAATTTTCAGTAATAAAGTTGCAATCTTGCGATTATGACCCATTTCAAGAAATTTTGATTCATAACGAAAGTTTTTAATTTCGGAAATCGAAATAAAAAATATAAAAATTCGAAGATCGAAATTTCGAACAGGTTTTTTCCCAAAGTTTAAAGAAAAACATTGGAAATGTTTTTAAACTTGTTTCAATTTTTTTCAGCCTCGAGAGTATGCCTTTTGCCTTAAAATTACAAAAAAATAAGAAATAAAAACGATGTCTATTAATTAAAATTTTAATTTTTGTCCATAAATGTCGATGTCATTTTAAACATTTCGTTTTCAAAGTCGAAATTAAAAATTAGTAAGACCCAACTTGAAAATTACGACTGAAAATTTTTAATTTCTGAAGAAAATACGAATTATTTTTAAAAATAAAGTCTTTTTTTGGAATTTTGACTTCTTCTGGAGCCTTAACTTATAATAAATGGGGGCTAGTTTGTCACACGGGGTTACTTTGTCAGTAGTGGTTACATTCCATTTATTATTAAGCTATGTTATGTTTTATATTCTTTTCGGTTTGGTTAAATAAAAGTAGTTGAAAATAATACCGAGGTCTAAAAAAATTACAGTGTGTCGACGCTAGGCAAACTTTACTGTAGCAAATTTGGAAAAAGAGCATAAGTCACGTCGAGGTCAGATATTGGTTCAAAATTCCCCGTAGCACACTTTGAAATAAGCTATTTGGTAAGCATGTAGCGGTCCAGGACATTTACAATATCCTAGATCCTGAAGATGAGCAGACAATAACTTATCACCACAAGTCCTGAAGATAAGCAGACAGTATAACGCCACCCTAAGTCCTGAAGATGAGTAGTCATTAACTGGGACACTCTCAAACTGCAAATTATGGATTTCCACTAACATAAAATAATTTTGTTCAATTGGTGGTCAATTTTGTCCAAAGAAATGAGGGAAAACGTTAAAAAATAGGAAAACAATCATCATGTGCAAAATTTTGTCGAATACTGTCTATTTATAACCACAGCCCTAGTGGATGAATCGTTATGAAAAGGTGAGGTTACTATAATTTTTCATAGAGAAGTTACTACCTGACAAAGTAGCCCCAATGAATGGAACTACTTTGGTAAGGTATCTTAATCAAAAATATGTATGTGTTGTAGTGACATTTTTTATTATTTTATTACACACACCTTTAATTAATTGACAAGGCATATGTTGTTAACCTGGAAACAATTCTTATAAATATCATAACCACGAAAAGGGATTTATTATAAAATGTTCCAAAAACTGTATAAAGTAGCCTCAGGTTTAGGGTAATATCTAAAATGTATAGTAAAAATCTTCACCTGCCTCCCAAAACTGCTACTCGAGACTGCAGTAAATATTCCGAGTTTCTAAAAAATGTTTAATGTTGATAAATTAATAATTTAATATTTAACCAGAAATTTTTGGAAAAATACTTCGTATAATTGAGATTTTTAACCCTTACTATGTAGAATTCTTCAATATTGATAATTATTCATAATTATTAAACTTTATTAACCAATAAAAAGCTACAGATATTAAAAATTTCACAATTTTTCAATGATCCATGGAGCTTGTTAGCATAACAACGGCTAAATAAATTACTGGTATGACCGTCGATGCAGTAATGCGAAAACCTGGTCCGGTGTTAGCAAATATTTGTCGAAACATTGTGGATTTTTAATATCTGTTGCTTTTTATTCGTTAATAAAGTTTAATAGTTATGAATATTAAAGAATTTCACGAAGTAAGGGTTGGAAATATCAATTACTGATAATTATTAAACTCTATTAACGTATGAAATATTTATAGAAACATCTTGTTAATTATTATTGTTAATAGAGTTTAATAGTTGTGAATATAAAGTCGAAATTTAGAGAAAATGTTTCTTCACATTTCAATTTAAATATTAAAAGTGCCAAATTATAGTCAAAATTTCTAGTTTCAAACTTAAATTTTTAAAAAAGGAAAAGTCGATCATCTACAAAATGTGGATAAATTCGTGTGGAGACACACTGATCAACGACGTCAGCTCTCGAATTCATTACATAAAAATCGTCTATCGTTTAATAATCATTTTTACTGTCTTAGAAGCTGAATTTTGAAAAATTCTCTCTTAGTGCTCACCTACGTATTACGGGAAACAACCATATAAAATTTCATACGCCTAGACCCATCCGTTTAGGTTGTGCATTATCTGATAATCAACTGCTTGGAGATTTATTATTAATAGATAATTGTAGTGCACTCATAAAAAGAAATGGCGCAAAATTAGAAGAAATTCGTAGGAATTCGAAATTTTTCTTGAAACTTTAGCCTTAAACACCAAAATTTAACATAAATTTCAAAATTTTGAGAAAACTAATTTCCACATTTTGAATTTTTTCCGAAATGTTCTTTTACTTATTTTAGTTAACTCATTGGAAATTTGAAGTTCAACGAACTGGAAAACTTATTCATAATTATTAAACTTTATAAACGGTTAAAGCAACAACAGATATTAAAAATTCCACGATGTTTTTAAAAATATTTGCTATGACCGGACCCGGTTTCGCCTTTTAGCATCATCGGCGGTTATATCAGCAATTTGTTTAGCCGTTGTTATGCCAATAAGCTCTATCAAAGTAAGGGTTACAAATGTCAATTATTTTCGGAAAACTTATTTCAATTTGGAAACACAGCATCAACTAATAAAGGCCGGAGACAAATTAAGCTCCCTCTAGTTCAAATAATTATTTTTTTTATCAAATGATGACCTTGATAATTTTTGTCAATATGGCAGATAGCAATAAAGAAGCTGAATCTACACGTTACCCGTAATTTTCTGACCGTTAATCTAGGAAACGAGTTCATTCTGCAGCTGTTTGTGTTTATTTTATATCTAGAGAGAAATAAAATTTTATGTTCAATAAGAGAATATTGTGAGTCGTAAAATATTTTACTTTAATCAAGAACCTAAACTGCATATCCAAACGTCCAAGCATTTTGAAATATACACTATAGTGCACTTCAACAAAATCCATCACATCAAGCTAGATAAATTTTAAACGTTTAATGCTCTAGAACAGGCAGGCGACATCGTTAACAAACTTTTAATCCCTAAAAAAATTTAATAATAAAATCATAAAATCTACCACTAGAGTTTGTTAATCTAGACGCAATATAAATAATTTTTATTTTATTTGAATATGAATTAATATTAGCCACATAATCTATTTAGGTCACCTCCATCTCTGATGCGCGTATGCAGGATTTCGCTCAGGTGGAGGCAATTGTTCTATGATTTTACCCATAATTTACCATGTCTGCAAAGACAAGTTCAAAAATTGTTTATATTTATGCATTATTAAACAAAATCCAGACAACTAAAACTTTAAACCAGAACTGAATCAAAAAGCAGAAAAAAGCAGTTATTTTTGTCAAAACGAAAGCCGAAGTTGAACCGAAACAAATATCGATTTATCGAAGTAGTAATATCAAAGTAAAATAGCATTATTAGTATTATTACTAGAGACTGTGTTACATTCAATTTATATAATCAACTAAGTAGGCTTTTCCAGAAATTACCATTTTTTCTTCAAAATTCGTCGTTTCCTTGAAATTTTGAAATTCAATCCAAATAATGACTTTTTTCTTAAAATTTCTCTTTTCTCGCAAAATGTGTCTTTTTATTTTAAAATTTAATCTTTTTCTTGAAATTTGAGTTCTTTTTTATCAAAATCTAATCTTTTTAAAAGATCTAACTTTTATCTCAATATTTTTCGTTTTTTTTTGCAAAATTTTACAAAATTTACATTTTTCAAAATTCGACATTTTTTGGAAATTTCCACTTTTTTAAAATCGGAATTATTGCTAAATTTCGAAGTGTCTATCAAAATTTGTCTTTTCCTCAAAATTTAGATGATCTTTTGATAAAAAAGTAGAAAGTTTGAAAAAAAAATTTGTTTCAAAATTCTGAATATTTTTATATCAAGAAAAATTCTAGAAAACTTTTTTTGTAAATTTCAAAGTCCAATTTTCTGAAAATATCAATTTGTTTCTCAAAATCAACATTTGTCTCCATAGTGGATATTTTCTTGTATTTTGTATATTTTCTGATGGTAAGGCACTTGGCTTTCTCTGACTTAAGCAATCAAGAAAAAATAAATACTCAACTGGAAAACTTTGTTTTTTTTTTAAACTGGCACATTCTTTTTTTAAAATTTAACAAAATGGAGGATGAGATATTTTGAATTTCTTCTAGATTTTGACTTTTTCCTTGTAATGTTGATCTTTTTCTTACAATAACTTTTTCTCAAGTTTTTTCACAATTCAATTTGGTTTTTAGAAATTTTAATTGTAGTTCTCGAAATTCATCTTTCTCAACATTTAAGATTTTTTTCAAAATTCTTTTTTTTTCATAAACATTTATTCTGACTTTCTATGCAAGATTTTAATTTTTTCTCGAATTTTGTTTTTTTTTTTCTCTTCGGAATTCGTCTACTTTTAATTCATGTTTTTTTTGAAAACTTAACTTTTTTTTTAATTGTTCTTTTCCAAAATTGTCTTTCCCAATTTCAAGGGTTTTCTCGAAATTCCGTTATTTTTCTTAACATTACATTCTTTTTGAACTTTTCTAACTGCTAGAATCAGATCTTTCAGATATTTTGACAATTGCTTAAAATTTGCCTTTTTCTCAAAATTTTCATATTATTTCAAAATTTGTTTGTTTAATATTTTTAGAAATGTCAACTGTTTCTTTAAAATTGGTCTTTTTTTGTAATTTCGATCTTAAAATTTCTATTTTTTTTTGTCAAATTTTTTTTGGAAATTTAGATTTTTTTTGAAATTCATTTTTTTCTCCAAATTTGTGCTTTTATGATTCTACAAATCTTAACTTTTTTTTCGAAGTTCGTATTTTTTTTCCAAACTGATTTTTTTTGTTCAAAAATCTTCTTTTTCATCTTCTCAAATTATGACTATTTTTTCTTTCAAAATTTAAGTTTATGTGGGAAATTTCTATTATTTTCTTAAAATTTCGTCTTTTTGCTCGAAATACGTCCTTTTCGAGATTTTAGATTCGTTTCATTCGTTCTCAAATTTTCATTTTATTTCAAAATTCGACTTTTACTTTTTTATGTTTAATCCGCTCGCAAAGGATAGCCCTATTATTGATTCTCTTATTTTTTCGTCGGTCGACCGTCAAATTTCGACCATTTTTCTCGAAATGTCACCTTGCTTGCGAAATTTCATTATTTTGGATTTATATTTCTAAATAATTCAATATTTTTGAATCTTAACGTCTAAAAATTTTGACTAAATTAAATTCCTAAAGAAAAACAAACACAATCATTTTCTGCATATTTTCGAGGTTTTTCTCAAAATTTTTATGTTTTCCCAAAGGTTCTTGATTCTCATTTACAAATCCTTACTATTTTCTGTATTAATCTTCGAAAAAATCAAAACTAAAAAAATGTTTTTAAAAATTCCGAAAAAAGTCAATAATTCTGCATTAAATAAACTTTAAAAAAACGAGTAATACTTTTTTTACAAGAGAAAATCTTAATTTAAAGTCGAAATTTAAAAACAAAACCTGAACATTGAAGCTAAAAAGTCGGAATCAGGTGAAAAAAGTTTAAATTTAGAATAATTGCAATATGACGAAAAACGCTGTAACTAAACTTCTTAAACTTGGTCATTTTTTTTAATTTGATTTTTTTTTATCAAAACTTAGACTTTGATATATTTTTTTTATTTCATATTTATACTTACGTTTTAAATTCCTATTTTTGAATTTTTAAGAATAAAGTCAAAATTTCGAAAAGAATGCCCCTAAATTTAAAAAATGGAATGTTTGAGTAACGTCGTTTCGAATTTAAAGTTAAAATTTGAGGAAATTCAAATTTTAAATTTTCTGTAGAAAGTTTTAATTTCGACATAGTATTTAAAAGTTACTAATTGAAGGAATTGCTTATCAAATTTTCGAGTTTGTATTGGACTTGATCTTCTTTGCATCGTCTTCAGGTCCGGATTTAACATGATTTGAGCGGTTGGGCCCAATCGGACCCTGCACTTTAAGGGGCCCCGCATTCACCACCAAAATTAACGAAAAAGAAAAATAAACAAATTTTGTGAAAAAGTAGAAATTTTCAAAAAAAAATCAATTTCAAATGAAAATGTCCAGGAACAGAATATATCGAATTTTGAAATAATAGTCAAAAATTTGCAGAATAAGACGAATTTCGAACAATAATTTGAAATTGCTGGGAATCAAATTTAAAAAAGAAATTAAGAAAAACCACATTACAAAACGGACTTCGAAAAAGACACGATTTTTGGAAAATACGTACAATTTAGAGAAATTAAGAGAAAAAGATCACACTTTCTAGGAAATATTTCAGCTTTTCAAGAAAAAATTTAATTTAAAGATCAAAAGTGCAAGGCATTTACAACTCAGTCGTTAAGAGTATGGTATGGTGGTACATATGGTGCAGAAGTATGGGATCTGAATAAAACTAATGAGAAAAAATAAATTGCTGATCACGGAGATGGACTTCTTGAGAAGAAGCAGTCGAAAATCAAAACTCCAAAGGATAAGAAATGTGGAAATAAGAAGGCATATGAACATCGAGAGAGATATTATTAACGACATAGAGAAAAACAATTGACTTGGTTCGGACATACAAAAAGGATGAACGAAACAAGGTGGCCAAGAAAAGTGTTAGAGTGGGTACCTTCAGGAAAAAGGAAAGGAGGAAGAATGAGAAGGAGTTGGCGAGATGATGTCAACGAAGCTATGGAAGCAAGGAATTTAGGGGAAGATATGTGTCACGACAGAAGAGATTGGAAACTGGGGACGGAAAGGCGGCGACAGCCGTAGACAATCCGTGCTATATACACTTAGCTGTCAACTTAGAATTTTTATTTTACCTTGAACCTTTGAGTTTGATATTGAAATTTGGAATTGCAATTTGCGTTGAAAAGATTTATTTTCTGTAAGTTTGAGCGTCAAATTACAGGCGATGAATCTGTTTGTAGAACTCTCAGAATCTCGTCTTAAGAAAAAGAAAAGTTTGTTTGATTTTTTTTGGATAATACTCTTCTTAGAATAATTTAAATTTAATCTTAAGTGTATTAAAAAACAAAAGAAAAATCGTTATTTTGGTGTAACAAAAATCTATGCAGAGCTAACAGATTTTTTTAACTTAAAGCCGAAACGATTAAAATAACAGTTCAAAGTCGTCCTTGTACTCATAATTAAGAAAAAAAATGGTGGACTTTTCGCAGTTTTTGAAAATAATACAATTATGGCTCAGAAACTCATAGAAGGAGACTGATCTTGTCCTAGCTGCCTAACTGCTCCGGAAAATTCGTTCTGGCCAAAAAAAGTTTACGTAGTAATAAATTAATGACGATACTTGTGGACATGTAGTGATGCAACGATTTCAAAATTTTGAAATTTGTCAAAATAAAGTGCTACGGTCTTGTCTGGGAGGGGGGGGGGTGCAATAGCTCATATTGCCTTCTCTCTGTATCCACGCCTGACATCTCTTCGTATTTTATAAGATGTCTGCTGAACTTGGAAAATCGTGCTTTATCATAATCAACCCACTAGAAATTCACCTAAAATCAGCAGCTAATATTTTGGAATTAATCTGTTGAGAGTAACACTGTCTTCTGAAGGAGCTGCTTACAAAATTTCGACCTTGTTCTTGAAATTTAGCATTGCTGTCGAAATGCGAAAAAGCTTCCAAATTTATCTTTTCGTGAAGTTTGGAAGCTTTCTGACCACCATTTCCCAAAGCATACTGCTCTTCATATTTGGAGTTCAGTCCCAAAGCACACCTTAGCTCTTTTGAATTCGATTCAAAGAAGAGCAATTCGCCTAATTGATGACGAGAGTTTGATCGATTCTCTCGAAACACTAGAGCACAGGCGGATGGTTGGTGACTTATCTCTTTTCTACAAAGTACTTTCATGGGAGATGCTCGCAGAAAGTAATAGGATTGATCCGCCCAAGGGTAAGATTTTTGAGGCATACAAGAAAGTCGAAGACAGCAGCTTGACACAATGAGGACTTCTGTCTACGGAGACTCTTTCTTCTACAGAACTTCCAAGCTATGGAACTCGTAACAGAACAGAATTTTCCCCAAAAATTACAATCTTCCTTGTTTAAGAAGGCGGTTCATCCCAGCTATCCTTGTTTTCGCATCCTACTCGTGGTGCTTTGAAAGGCATAATAAAGCTATCCTTTGCGAGTGGATTGAACATAAAAAAAGTGTGAGTATGACCTTCTCTGAAACAAATATTTCCTACTCAAGATGTCGTAATTGTCATTAATAAAAGCATCGATCTTTTGTAATAATTTAGGAGCTAATATTTCTAAAAGTTTACTCTTATTTGTATTATATGAAGCTCCCAATTGGACCCTTTAACTGCGCAAATTGTATGTCGCTTCTTTCAATATTGCCATCAGTTTGTGAGACAATTTGCCCCGTTTCGACGACCTCAACAAATATGCCTTGTTTATCCAAGTTCTAAGCCAAGCCCGTCTATTTGTAGCTAACTTGTGCAAGGACGGGCAAGATAAAGGGACAAATTTACTGCTGCGGAAGCTCATTGAGGAGAGTATAATAAACGGGGTTGGTGGCGAGCGTTCTTCCAACTAAAACCATCAGAGAGTAGCACTAAATGGTCACAGGCTCGCACCAAACCTATCGGAGATATTAAAGAAACACTTCCTAAATTTATCGCTTTCCGGCGTGCAATTAAGCGCATAACTCTATATATCACATTCGCACTTGGCAGGACGCCCTTGACCTCAAAAGAGGCGTTTTCCTAAAAAACCACTAGCCTGAAACAAATGAGGCATCCATTAAGAACCCTAAAGTCTAGGGATCTGCAAGTTAATCATTCATTTTTCATTTAACTTGTACGTAGCCCATGGATTCTCTCCTATTGAGTATTCAAATGAAAAAGTCATTAAGTGTGCTGTGGTTTTTTTTTCAGAAGCGAATGCAATCAAGTCGCATAAATTGGGTATAAACACGGATTTAAACTTGATAAGGCCATAAGCTATTTGAGATATAGGGCCCTTTGTAAATCCAGTCAGCGCCAAATATGATCTTTTTGGTGGCCTCCAAGACAATGAGGCCCTAAGCTATGGTTTGTGTAGTTTATATATAAATCTAGCCCTGGGTATAACTACCAAGTTACAGTCGCCTCGGATTGCAAGTATATCCTGCTTGAAAGAATAAATTAGACAAAAAATTCGATTTTTTAAATTCATGTTTAAAATAATGTTTATTATTTGCTTAATTTCGCCATCAAATTCTTAATTATTCACACTAAAGTAATTGAAATACAAATGTATTTCAATTTTTGAACATAACCAAGGACCTAGTCCGTTCCACCAAAATAAAATTAAAGTTATTGATAAATGTCTAAGAAAGTTAAATGTTAAATTTCAAATTTAGCTTTATAGAATTGCCGGACATTATAATCAAAATGTGATTTTATTAAATGGTGCTAACTTTAAGAGTTGTAATAAAAAATGACTATAATTATTTTTACACAACCTCAGATCCTCTATTTTTGAATTCAAAACATATTTATAATCATTTCTTTTATGTGGTTTGCTTCGCATCGTAAATTGTCTAAATTGTCAAAAATAGTTAGATGGATGACTTAAGAAATCATCTTTCTTTTAAAACTGAAATAATCGGATGACTGTCTATTATTATCAGTATCGAACTAATTAATTTATTTACAAAGTTGACATTCATTTACAAAATGCGTCAAAGATAAAATAAATACTGACATAAAAATTATTGAATAAAAAAAAATATTAAACTTGTGATAAGTGAATTGATACTGAGGCTTAGAAAGTGTCACTTTATTGTAAACTTGCATCACTCGAGTACAAGTCGAGTAGAAAACGAAATTATATTTCACATAATTAATTATTGATATCTATTTTATGCGTTTTTTTTCAAAATTTTTAACATTCTTTTGAAAAATCTCAATTTTTTTTATAATTTCGAGATTTTTTCGAATGTTTGATCCTTTTTGAAAATCATGAATTATTTTTGAGAAATACGACCTTCTTAAAAATTTCAACTGAGAAAAGAAAACAAATTTTTGTCCATTTCGAAGTTTTTTTTGCAAATTTAAGCGTTTTTTAATTCTTTTTTTATTTGAAAATGTGAATTTCTAAATTAAGATTTTTTTTGAGAATTGATTTTTCAAAATTTCAATTTTTCCCCAAAATGTTAATTTATTTTTGAAAATTTTGATCACCCTCTAAAAATTTCGAATTGTCTTAGGAATTTCGACTTATTGATGCCGACGACTCTTTTTCAAAATTTCTACTTTTTTAAAAAAATTGTTTTTTTTTAAATTTTGATATATTTAATTTCTAGTTTTTTTGAAGATTTCAATTTATACATTTTAAAATTTCCACTGACTTGAAACGCTCCATTTTCTTTTATATTTCGACTTTTCGAAATTTTGACTTAAACCAAAATTTTTAACTGTTTCAAAATTTCTACTTTTTTAAAAATTTCTTGGAACTTCCAACATTACAACTTTTTCTCAAAATTTTGATTTTGTTGTTAATTTCGACCTTTCTTGAAGAAATTCTGTTTTTTTTTGACAATTTGGAATTTTAAAAAAATTATATTACTGTTTAAAGTTTTTGACTTTTTGAATTGTGGTTCGAAAAATTCTACATTTTTTGAAAATTTCTACTTTTTGAAATTTCTATTTTCTGAAAATTTTAAATTTTGATTTCTTAGAGAATTGCAATCTTTCGAAATTTTCACTCTTTTTCTAAAATCGACCTCTTTTTTAATTGTTACCCTTTTTTTTTGGTGGAACGGACTAGTCCTTGGTTACCTTCAAAAATTGAAATACAAATCTTGTCCCCTGAAACCAAGAAAGATTAAAAAAACACAACAGAGGTTGATTTAACGCGTTTCGGATAGCCAAGCTATCATCTTCAGAGAGATTCTCAAATACACTCAGAGATAGCTTGACTATCGAAACGCGTTAGAGCAACCTCTGTTGTCTTTGTTTCAAGGGACAAGATTTGTATTTCAATTAATTGTTACTCTGTGAAATTTTGATTTTTTTTTTAAATCAGTTTTTTTCAAAAATTTCAGATTTTTTGAAAATTTCGACATTTGTGAAAATAATGACTTTTTTCGAAATGTTGATTTTTTGAAAAATGCGACATTTTTAAAAATTTTCCATTGTTTTGGAAATACATATTTACCTCTTGAAAATTTCGAATCTTTAAAATTATTGACTTTTCCAAGACTTCGAATGTTACTCGAAATTGTAGCTATTTTAAATTAGACACTTTTGGAAAATTCTTTTTTTTTCTACTTTGTCTTCGAAATTTCGATTAAAAAATTGTTTTTTTTGTTTTTGAAAATTTCGATTTTTTTTGAAAATTGGGTTCCTTCCATAATGTTTGACCTTTTGTATTGTTTTTCGGAAAATTCTACATTTTTTGAAATTTCTATTTTGTGAAAAATTTAATTTTTTTTCGAAATTTTGTCATTTTAGAGAATTGCAATCTTTTCAAAGTTTTACTCTTTTTTTACAATCGACCTCTTTTTTAAAAATTACCTTGTCTGAAATTTTTGATTTTTTTTTCGAAAAATCAGTTTTTTCCAAAATTCGAGATTTTTTTCTGAAAATTTCGACATTTGTGATGATATTGACTTTCTTTTAAAGTTTTGATTTTTTTGAAAAATGCGACCTTAAAAATTTTTCATTGTTTTGGAAATATTCACCTGCTGAAAATTTCGAATCTTTTAAATTATTGACTTTTTCAAAACCTCGAATTTTACTCGAAATTGTAACTATTTTAAAATCGACACTTTTTGACAATTCTTCTTTTTCTAATTTGCCTTTGAAATTTTGATTTAGAAATTGTGTTTTTTGTTTTTGAAAATTTCGACTTCTTTTGAAAATTGGATTAATTCCAAATGTTTGACCTTTTGTATTGTTTTTTGGAAAATTCTACATTTTTTGAAATTTCTACTTTTTGAAATTTCTATTTTCTGAAAATTTTAACTTTTTTTCGAAATTTTGCCTTTTTAGAGAACTGCAATCTTTTCAAAATTTCACTCTTTTTTTTACAATCGATCTCCTTTTTAATTGTTACCTTGTTTGAAATTTTTGATTTTTTTTTAAAAAATCATAGTTTTTTTTTTCAAAATTTGAGATTTTTTTTTGAAAATTTCGACATTTGTGATAATATTGACTTTTTTTAAAGTTTGGATTTTTTTGAAAAATTCGACTTTTTAAACATTTTCTATTGTTTTGGAAATATTCACCTCTTGAAAATTTCGATAATTTAAAATAATTGACTTTTCCAAGAGTTCAAATTTTACTCAAAATTGTAACTTTTTTAAATTTGACACTTTTTGAAAATTCTTTTTTTTCTACTTTGTCTGCGAAATTTCGATTTAAAAATTGTTTTGTTTTTGAAAATTTCGACTTCTTTTGAAAATTGGATTCCTCCCAAATGTTTAACCTTTTGTATTGTTTTTCGGAAAATTCTACATTTTTTGAAATTTCTACTTTTTGAAATTTCTATTTTCTGAAAATTTTAACTTTTTTCGAAATTTTGCCTTTTTAGAGAGTTGCAATCTTTCCAAAATTTCACTATTTTTTTTAAAATCGACCGCCTAATTGTTACTTTGTTTGAAATTTTTGATTTTTTTTTAAAATATCATAGTTTTTTTTTCAAAATTTGAGATTTTTTTTGAAAATTTCGACATTTGTGATAATATTGACTTTTTTTAAAGTTTGGATTTTTTTGAAAAATTCGACTTTTTAAACATTTTCTATTGTTTTGGAAATGTTCACCTCTTGAAAATTTCGAATTTTTAAAATTATTGACTTTTCCAAGACTTCGAATTTTACTCGAATTTATAGCTATTTTAAATTCGACACTCTTTAAAATTTTTTGTTTCTACTTTTTTCTGAAAATTTCGATTTTATTAAAAATTATTTGACCTCTTTTGAAAATTTGCAATGCCACTAGTTTTTCAAAATTCTATATTTTCTTGAATCTCTGCTTTTTCCCAAAATTTTGCTTTATTCTAAAAGTGTTAACCCTTTCAAAAATCTTTGACTTATTTTTTCTGGAAATTTAAATTTTTTTGCTAATTTTAAGTTTTTAAAATATTGCGTTTAGAATTTTAGATTTTATTAAAAACTTTTATTTATATATTTATGAAACGTTTGACTCAAAATTTTGTTGTTGGTTTTTTCATATATTTTACTTTTTCTAAAAATATCGACTTTTCTCAAAATTTCGTCTTTCCCTTAAAATCTAGAGTTTTTTGTGAATTTCGAATATTCTGAAACTTGTTATTTATCAAAATAGCAACTTAAAAATTTCGATATTTTTTTAGAAAGTTTTCACTAAAAAAAATCGATTTTCTAAAAAAATGTTTTCCTTCAAAATTTCTTCTATTAAATTATGTTGTTCTCGAAGTTTTCACTAAAGAAAATCGATTTTCTAAAAATTTTTTTTCTTTAAAATTTCGTCTTCATTAAAGATGTTAACTTTTTGAAAAGACTTCGACTTTTTTAAAACTTTGAATCTTTCAAAATTTTGGCTCATTTCAGGATTCCACTTTTTTGAAAATGTCGATTTTAGTTCCGAATTGCGTCTTTTTCTCGAAATTTTAACTTTTTTAGGGGAATTTGCTCATTCTGAAATTTTTTATTTTATTGCAAAATCTCAACATTAAATATGTTCGACCTGCTTCGCTATTCTCACTTTTTTTTTGAAAATTTAGGTCATAAAAAGTTTAAATTTTTGTTTTTCCTTTTTTTTGAATATATCGACTTTTTCCAAAAACTGCTTTTTTTTAGCTTTCACTATATTAAAAAATTTTAACCTTGTTAAACTTTTGAGTTTTTCAAAATTTCGAGAATTTTGTCTTTTTCCCAAAACTCAGGTTTCCTTATTTTTATTCCCACTTTTTTAAAAATTAAGCCAATTCTTAAAAGGTTTAACTTTTTCCTTTTCCTTTTTGTTTGAATATTTTGACTTTTTCGAAAAACTGCTTTTTTTTACCTGTCACCATCATTAAAAATATTTTCTCTTTGTAAAAATTTTAACCTTGGTAAACTTAAGAGTCTTTCAAAATTTCGAGAATTTTGTATTTTTCCCCAAACTTTAGCTTTTTCTGAACATTTAGATTTCCTTTTTCCTAAATTTTGAATTTTTTCTTAGTTTTTTTTTCTGAAATTTCAGATATTTTCTCTAAATGACGACGTACGAACTTTTTCGTAATTTTTATTTTTTTTGAAAATTATAACCGCTTTTCAAAAATTTTGAATTTTTCTGTAATCTTTCTTTTTCCATTATGACTTCGAAATTTTGGGTTTTTCTTTAAATTTATTTCAACCTTATTTAGGTTTTTTTACAAAATTGAATCTTTTTTAAAAATTCTCTATTCAAAATTTTCATTTTTTTTTTCTAGTTTTTAAAAATTTTGAATTTTTGACGTTTTTCGAAAGATTTTATTTTTTAAAATATTGCCTTGTTAAAACAAAATTGCTTTTAGAAGCCTGATTTTTGACTTATTAAGGAAAATTTAATATCCGTTTGCACCCCAATTAGGGCTTGAATTTTAGAAATCGACCAAGTACGTGTTTAGTCATTTTTTTATACAGGTTGTAACAAATTCGCTTCTCACTTTAGGAATCTCTAAAACAGTAAGAGATACAGCATCAGTTAAATTGGGACAAAGTCCTCCAATTTGGCGACCAGTAATATGCCACCGAGAAATCAAAAATATATCTGACTGTTCTTGTGATTTTTGAAAAAAAAAGGTAAAATTTTGAATTTTCGCTTTTATTTTTTCTTTGCATCATTTGAAGAGTAATCGAAAAACTAAAACCACTTTTCAATGGGCGTTTTTTATCCTTCGCAGACAGCCTAAATAATTTTTTTATTAAACGTTTCGTATTTTCGCTAGTACCATCAAGTACGTTATTTTAAATACATACTTGTAACTTTTATTGCATCTTTGTATAGTGTTTTAATCTCCGACTTCACTGATCAAACTTTTATGTAACTTAACGTTTCATAACTGTACGCTATCATCAGGAAAAAACATTAGACTAACGTATTCTGTATTTTTGAATAACAGATAACCAAAATGTAATAAAATATGACAAGCGTAATGTGACAGTTACTTTTTTATTTGTTATTTGTTATTCTAAATATCCATAGTCGTTTTGTCCGCAGTTATTAATCATTATTTTTAGTGATCAATTATTTACGATTATGCCTGTCGTCTTTTATTAAAATTTATTTATTGTGCCATTACCCTGTGTTCTTACCAACTAATTAAATTTTTATAATTTCGTTACTAATAATAATTACTTATGAATTATGAGAAAATAATAAACTAATGTTAATCTGAAAAATGGTGTTTTTTCCTTGATGATGGTTTAAAGTTACGAAACGTTAGGCCACATACATCAATGAAGTCGGAAATTCAAAGGCAATACAGAGATGCCATAAAAATTGTAAGACCCTATTTAAAATAACGTGCTTCATGATGATAGCGAGAAGACGAAACGTCTAATAAAAAACTCTGTAAGCCATTTTGTAAAGAATAAAAACGCAAATAATTTTTTTTTTCATTTTTCCGATTACTTTTCAAATAACGCCAAGAAATAATTAAAAACGAAAATTCCAGATTTACCTTTTTTTTTCAAAAATCGTAAGAACAGCTGATTTCTCAACGGCATATTTTTGATCGTCAAATTGTGCAACTTTGCCTTAATTTAACCGAAGCTGTATCTCTTACCGTTTTCGAGATTCCTGTAGTGAGAAGCGAATTTGTTACAACCTGTATATTCTTTATATGAGAGTTTTGAGTTATGTAAATCTTTTTTATTTTTTTTTGACTCAAAACTTTATTCTCTGTTTTAAATTTTCTATAAAATCCTATAACACAGGTTCTAATTTATAATTAATAATAATATTACTAGGAAAAATTTTGTAAAAGTAATAAATCAGTATAAAAAAAAGTAAGTTAAATAGAATTGACATATCAATATAAATTTTCGGTGCAAGGTACAATAGCTGTGACGGATAATGGATATAACCAAATTTGTTTAGAGCAATTTCCTTTTAATACCATTATATTTCCATTCTGAATTCTTGAAATCATTACACCGAAAGTAACTATTTTTAAATAAAGTAATCATAGGTCAAAACGTTGAGCATAGAACTGTTTTACGGAAGTTATAACCGCAACATTATTTTCCGTCGTAAGACATATTAATACCAATCTGTGAGATGGTGCCTATTTGACAATAATTCTAGGTAGAATTAGGATTATAATAATAACCCTAAAAACTAAAATAAATATGTGAAAGTATATAGTCCGTTTCAAATAAATCTGCGTAAGAAGTACTAAATTAACCCTTAGAAAAGTCACTGAAAAATCACTAGAACCAAAACTGGCTTCACGCGTAAACAATTTGATAACACTGGTCAACAAAATTGAAGTATTGTCATGTCACATGAACTTCTTTTCTGTTTTTTCATAGTGTTAGTTGTTGTCATTTAAAATAGGCAATTTTGAAATTTTTATCATCCACGACATTTGTTTAAATGTTTGAAAAATGATGGATCTCCAGAAATATAACATAAAAAATGTATGCAAGTAGAATGCAACCTAGACTGCAAATTCATGCAGCCCTCCAGGCGTGTATAGTGAATCATAGGTAGCTGAACTACCGACAGTTGAAACACTGCCACCTAGCGAAGCGGTTGCTCTCTAGGAAAGTTCCCAAAAGACAAGGATTCTAATGCACAGACCAATAGGTTTTAACATTTATTAGTGGATTGAAACCGGTCTTTGGTTTCCAAACTTCAAATCTAATACATGTCCAAACCTATTGGTCTGTGCATTAGAGAAAAAATGTACATTAGGAACTTATAATCTTTGTTTTTTTAGATTATTTAGCTTTTAATTGGCTCCTCTTGATCAAGCAGTAGCAGTCAGTCAACACCCTTGAATTTAATCAGCCCTGATAACGTTCCTCCATCATTGGAATGTCTGCATAAAACTTCACAGTTCTTATCACTTACAGCCCCCTAGAAACCCCTAATTTGTAGGAATTATGTCAAGAATATGTGTCTAAAAGAACAATCTTGATCCCTATATTGCAACCCAAAGTGTTATACTTCAATAAAAGTTTTTTTAACCAAATATCTATAAATGTCACTGTTATGGTAAACCAAAAAATGTTCAATTAAATTTTTAAAGCATCTTCATGCTGAGTTTTTCAAAACATTTAAGTTTTCTTTAAACAACAAGTCTTTTATTAATTTTCCTAATTTGAGGTTCTACTACTACAATACTACTTCACTCATTTTGGAGAATTTCTCTTTGAAATATAAAAATTCATTTTTATTGGGACCCATTCTCTCTAGAAAATTTTTGGTAAGTCTAATTTGACATGAAGTGGTGGTAGAAATGTACCAGAGAGCTTTACAAGTGTAAATGCTTTTCAGTTTTTTTATTTACAAATTAAAGATCTACGTGTAAGACAAACTTCTTTCTAATTGTGATTTTTTCTATCCCTGGTGTCCTATTTACATAAAAAGTACCCAAGTTTAAATGATAAAAAAATTCAAATGAAGAATTAATACGATCATGATATTTTGTTTTATTTCTGATAAATTTTTTAACAGGTAAATAACATTTGGACCTAAATAAAAACGAACAGTATTTGGGAAGACTACATTACCAAAAATAAATTTTACCTTGTCACAAAAAAACTGGGGGTGATGGAGGTTGCATGATGGGGGTAGGACTCCAAACACAATTACTTACCAGAGTTCGTTTGACAAAATCAATGTTGACCAGTGCAATTAATGTGTTGCGATTACCATAAAATAAAACGAAAAAGTGCAAGATGCATTAATTTTTATTTCTTGGAGGTACTTTTTTCAGGTTATTTGTGTAACCTAACCCACCCCTTAAAAAATTAAAAAGTAGGTAAACAACCATAGCAAAAATACTTTTATTCATTAAAGTAATCCATGACATAATCGACTACATTAAACGTTCTTTGATGATAAACAACTGTATACATTTTAAACTTGTCAGAAAAATCCTCGCTATTGAGTTTCCTCATTTTAATTTAAAGAATCGAAACGTAACACAATACGTTGTTTTCTTTTGTAAGCGAAATCTGCCATTGTAGATAAATTTTTGTTGCACAATAACTAAAAGGTTATACCTACCTTTTCTCTCGTTCCTTTCTCTGCAATTTCTTTTTTTTGAATGCCTTCTTAACCCGTAATAGGAGAAAAGCGGCCCGGTCGATAGTGAGCGCAGAATATTGCTTCTTTTCCTCCATTTTCCTATTAGAGGGCCCGCCGTCAATGTTTTATTACCAATTCCTTTCTAATTCGATTCATGTTAATCTGGAAGAGTAGGTATCATTAATTTCCCCCCAGTTACAATACAACTTTGTAAGATGAAGTTTCTTTAGTGTTTACAGTGTTTACTATAGTAAGATTCGCAATGGTACTCGATTTAAATGGAATAGAGTGCTAGTCTGTAACTTGGAATAAATTCAGTCAAAATTTTTTTTCGGAAATATGCTTAAACATGTCGATTAATATTTTAATTTGCGCTCTTTTTGATGTGGGATAATTTTATACAGCTGTCCCAAATCTAAGATATGACGTCATCGACAATTTTTTTAAATAGCAACCATATTTTTTTCTTGACATTCTTAAAGGGTACATTAAGTAACACATGCGTATTAAATTTCAATTTTCTATGCGTTGTCATTTAAAAGATATTTACAAACTTAGTAACTAATTCGAAAATTCAAGAAATCTGATTCAGTTCAATACAATTTTCATAAAGTTTAAAAATCGCGTATCAGAAGGTATTTGTTTGAAATTTTTTGTCAAACTGGGTTGACGTCTTATCATAATCTCATAAAAGTTAATAAAAACACATAAGAAGAGTAGTATCTATTAGTTTGTCATTTAGTAAGAAACACCATTTATTAAAAAATCGACCAAAATGCCTTACTTAACTAAAACCCACAAGATTGACATTTTAATAATGATTGGCTGCGGAGATAGAACAAAAACACCAAATGAAGTTATTCGTTTATTCAGAGAGAAGTATCCTGATTTACCATCCATATCGCAAAGCGCCGTAAGTAAGATTGAAAAACAGTTTCCAGAAAATGGCCATTTAAGAAAAACAAGTAATCCCCGTCAGAATGTGCTCAATGAACGTGTCAAAATTAATGTACTTCTCTCTGTCCAAGAACAACAACAACAATTGTTTTGAAAAATTAATGGGCAAAAAAAAACAAACGCAAAGAATCTTTGTTATTGTTATAATTTATCAAAAAAAACAACATTTTTTCATATCTAATTTTGGTCTTCTATTTTTCATTTTTCCTATTCTATTCTACACTAACCTATTTTTTGTTAACTGTCATGAGGTGACGTTTTAAATAAATTTAGATATCACGTAGTCATATTTCAAAAATGGTTTTAGATTGTTGTCAACAAACAATAAAAAATTTAAGTATCTCCAAACTGAGTCGTAGAAATGTTAAATAAAATGATTAAACATAATGTTTCCGACCAATTAGAGTCCACCATGAAGAATTAAGAAAAGTGCTGGAATAAAAAGAGTCGAATTTTCCAAAAATGGAATTTTGTGACAAATATCTCGCAATTTCCAGAGTAAGTAGAAAAAGAAGAAATTGAAATACCCAAAAATATTTCTCTCACGATTTTACTTTATTTGTAACATAACCCAAATTTACAAGAGATTTTCCTAAAAATATTCTAAAATATTATTCTAAGAATTAAATTTTAATAAAATCTCGATCCAATCTTGAAAAAAGAAACGAATTTTGAGAAAAAGCCGAAATTTGGGGGAAGTACAAATTTTCAAAAACAAGACATTGAATTTTGAGGTACATATTGTTTCGAGAATTAAGATGAAATTGGAGGACCACTGGAAATTCAGAAAGTCAAATTAAAAAAAAGCGTTCAACTAAAATGAATTTCGAAAAATACGTCAAAGTTTAGAGAAAATGATCGAAAATATCCAAATACCTAATAGAAGAAAAAAAGTAGAATTATGAAAATGAAGTCCTACTTTCGAAAAAGACGAATTTCCAGAAAAAGTCAGAATTTTCAGAATATCTTATTTAAAATAACCTTCCATAAAAACTTGAAAAATGTGGAAAAATTAAAAAAAAATTTCAAAGGTCGAATTTTATGAAAAAAGTCGCAGTTTTTAAAAAAAGCGAATTAAAAAAAAATCACAATTTTCCAAAAATGTTTTTTTCGGAATTTTTACTTTTTTATTTAAATGTTAACACAATATTTATAATTTCGATAAAAAAGTTTCTTTAGGTACAAAATTATTTTATTTATTTATTATTTTTCCAACACTGTTGCTTTTTTATTGTAATATTCCGATCGAATTTAAAGGACATAAACGAATACTGAAAAAGTATTAATTTCAAAGAAAAGTCTACAATTTTAAAAACATAAAATATTGTGAGATAGAATTATAAATTTCGAAAATAAGGTGAAATTATGAGACAGAATTTGAAATTTCCGGAAAGTCTAATCTTAGTCTAAATATTCAGAAAAAGATCAATATCAAGAGAAATAATAGAATTTCGATGAAGGACAAATATTAAGAAAAATAGGGGCATTTCCAAAAAAAAAATTTGAAAGAACATTCCAAAATGAGGATTTTGAAAATAAAGATTTAATTTCGAATTTTCGCTGAAAAGGAAAATTTTGGGAAAAACTAATTTTAAGAGAAAAAAGTCAAGATTTTAATGAAAAGATGAATTTCAAGCAGAAAGTTAAAACTTTGAGAAATATTAAATATCAAATTTTGAGATAAAAATCAAGATATCGAGGAAGAAGCAAAGCAAAGTTAGATTCTAGAACGTTGGTATTTTCAGGAAAATAGGCAAAGTTTTGAGAAATCGCTTTAAAATTTTAAGTGAAAAGTTTGACACTGAAGATTCGACATTTTTCAGATAATGTCAAGTTTTAAGAAAGAAAGTCAAATTATACAAATAAAGTCAAAATTAATGCAAATAATGCAAATCTAGAGAAAAAACGAAGGCAGAGGAGAAAGACGGGGGAGAGGGAAGCGCAGCACCCTGCCCTATTTTAGCTGCACCTATGTTGCTTAATATTTTAAAACCTGACAAAAAACATGGTCAAAGCTTTTCACGCTCATTTAGAAATCAGTAGGTATGATGGTGTGGTTCGTTAGGTGGTACTTATTATAAGCAAAGTTTATTTTGTTTGCCATATTCACTCCTTGTCCGGCGTGGAACTAATGTTGTTTCAACCTAAAACTATAAATCATTGACAAAAAAAAAGTATTTTTTTAATTAAAGATGTTAAACAGAATAATTTTTAGTGGTTACTGTCGCCTACCCGAGTTTAAATAGCACGAGCTGCCACTGGTTCTAAGCATATAAAATATTCTGTTTTCAGATGAACCAACTAAGTCGTCACAATTGTTGTTATTGGGCAGACAACAACCCACACTGAATGAGGGAAGGCCACACTCAACATCCAGAGAAAGTCAATATTTGGGCAGGGATTATTGGTGATCGAGTTATAGGACCAATTTTCTTCCAAGGAAATTTCAATGGGGCAGAATATTTGGAATTTTTGCAGGTTGATCTAATTCCTGACTTAGCTACTTTGTTTCCTGATCCGGTCGAAGCTGATGTCCCGAATAGAAGCATCTGGTGTTTTTTTTTAAGTCTAATCCACTCGCAAAGGGTAACCCCATTATGTTTTCAAAGCACTGCGAGTAGGATGCGGAAACAAGAGTAGATGGCGATAAACCGCCTTCTTAAACAAGGAAAGGTTGTATTTTTTAAGGAAAATTTCTTTCGGCAACAAGTTCCATAACTTGGAAATTCTATAGAAAAAAGAGTCTCCGTAGATAGAAGTCCTCACTGTGTCAAGCTGGACTGCACAGGAATTTGCTGTCTCAGACTGTCTAGTATGCCTCAAGAATCTTACCCTTGGGAGGATCAATCCTATTAGTTCCTGCGAGCGTCTTCCAGGATAGTACTTGTAGAAGAGACAAGTCACCAACCATACGCCTGTGCTTTAGTATTTCGAGAGAATCTGTCAGACTCTCGTTATTAATTACGCGAATCGCTCTTCTTTGAATTGAATCCAAGAGAGCTAAAGTGTGTTTTGGGGCTGAACTTCAAACATGAGAACAGTATTCTAGTGTTGGCCCGACTTGAGCTTTGTATAGTGTTAATAAGCTGATAAGATGTGAAGTACTTTTTAGCTCTAGAAAGAAAACGTAGCTTCTGAGAGGCGGCTTTGGCAATGATCGTCCCAAGAGAAGTTAGCGCTCGCATTCACTCCTAGGATAGCTAGATTAGATCCCATCGGAAGGATTTTACCGTCCATTAGTATGTTTGTTGCATGATCCCTTGATGTTTTCTTAGAGAAAACCGGGGCCTGAGTTTTTGAAGCGTTAAAGTCGACCAAATTGTTCTTACCCCATTCCAGAATAATCTCGAGATCCCGATTAATCGTCTGTATCTACTGTTCCCATAGTCGATCTGAAGTAGCGATAGATAATGGTTTGTCGTAGATAAAAGATGACACAAGGTTACTATTATCTATGTAGCTGTATATAGGATTAAAAGTTGAAGCTAAGAGGTCATTTATGTGTAACGGAAATAAAGTAGGAGACAGAACAGACACAGACCCCTGAGATACCCCTGCGTTAATCGCAAATGTCTCGGATGAGATGCCATCGACGACGACCTGAAGAGATCTGTCAGCGAGAAAATTGGATATCAAATGACCGAGTCCAGAAGGAAGACCATAAGATACCAATTTGTCGAGAAGAGATCGGTGCCAGATTCTGTCAAAAGCCTTTGAGATATCCAATGCCACAATCCTAACCTCACCATATTATTTTTCCATAACTGAGGTACAGATATGAATAACATATGCCAGTAGATCGCCAGTGAAACGTTGTTGTCTAAAACCGTATTGCCTGTCCGAGATGATTCTATTTTCCTCCATATATTTTCAATAAAACCGTGCCTCTCCCCATTTTGTAAGCGAATATCTGGCGATGTATTTTCAGGCAGATGGATTGGTAGACGAGGACCTTTTAAATGGCCAGCCAAGTCTCCCGATTTAACACCTATGGACTATTTATTATGGCGGAATTGAAAAGCAAAATTTTTAAGACCAAACCTGCAAATAGTAAGGAGTTGAAAGGACGAATAAGACAGGAGTGTAGACTAATTTTTTAATTAGAAATGTTCAAAACGAATTTCAGTTCCATTTAGGGTATTGTCAGTTGGTAAATGGACAGCATTTTAAACATTTATTGAAAAAAGATTATTGCGTTCAATCAGCGTCCTTCATTTTTCAAATTAGTTAATGATTGTTAAATATCTTTTAAATGACTAGAAATAAAAAATTGAAATTTGGTATGCATGTGTACTTAATATACCCTTTAAGGATAGTCAAGAAAAAAATAGGGTTGCTATTTAAAAAAATTGTCGCTGACTTCATATCTTAAATTTGGGACATTCTGCATAAATCCTTCCTACATCAGAAAAAGCACAAATTAAAATATTAATCGACGTATCCGAGCATATTGCCAAAAAAAAACTGGTTTTGATTTACTGAATTTATTCCAAGTTACAGACTAACACTGTATTCAACAAAACTGAACCAAAATTACTGTCGCAACCAAAACACTACCGATTTTTGTTTAAATTTTACCGGATTCTAGGGTGGTTGGCATATTTTTCCCTCCTTTTTAAATATAATGATATGTATTAAGGATTACTCGTTGGAAACGTAATTTCAAGAAGATTACACCGCATTATTGGTTTTATGATAATCAAAAGTTAATATAAAAAAAAAAACAAATAAAACCTAAATTTAAAATAGAAACAACCCAATCTTCAGTTAACAGTTCGGCACTTGAATCTTCAAAATCTCGAGAAAGACTGGAAATTGCCAGTTTAAATTCACAATTTTGTAAAAATATATACTAGACTAAATATTATCAGCAAGCAGTAAACATTTTCTAAAATAAATTTGGATTTAATAAAATGATGTTTCCGATATTTTAAATATAATGTCAAAGTAGTAGAGACACAAATTCAAATGTTAAAGAAAATGTAAAAATTTATAGAAAAACTAAGCCTGAAATTAAAATTGAAATACCTAACTGGAAAGGAATTTAAATCTGAAGGAAAAAAAAAATAACTTTTGCATTTAAATCAAAAATTTATATTAAAAAGAGTAAAATTAAAAGTGTAAGTATTTGATGAAAATTGAAATTTCTGCTTTAAGGTCCAGATTTCAAAAATAAAATAAAAATGTTCTAAAAAAGACAGATACTAGTATCTTCCTGAAGATAATAGCTTGGCTATCGAAACGCGTTAGAGCAACATTTGTTGTGTTTATTAATCCTATTTTGGTTTCAGGGAACGTATTTGTATTCTGATCCTTTATGTAATGCTTACAAATATAACTTTTTTTCTCGAAACGAGTCTTTTTGTCAAAAATTAGTTTTTTTTTTCAAAGTTTCATATTTTTTTTCACTTTTCAAGTTTTCATCAAGTTTCCAAAACTGCCTCGAAATTTCTTCTTTTTTTGGCCAATTCCAATTTTTTTAACGAATAAAGTTCTAGCTTGTAGAAGAATTTTGAATGTTCCTTAAAATTTGATTAATTTTCGGAGTTTTCATGTTTATCTCAAAATCAGATAATTTTGGAAATGACAAATTTTTCTACCAAATTCGTCTCTTTTTTTTGAAATTTCGATTTATTTTTCTCGAAATGTCCAATTTTTTTTAAAATTGGTTTTTGTTTTTGGAATGCTTTCCTTGTTTTAATCTTTTTTGTCAAAATACGTTGTTTTTTTGAAATTTCAACTTTATGCCAAAATCAGATTATTCATGTTTCTGGAAATCTCAACTGTTTCCTCGATATTTGTCTTTTACTCAAAATTTCGTTTTTTTTTAGTCTCCTTAAATGGATGCTTTTTGTGTAAAAAAAGTTTTAGTGGCAACGGCCCATTTTTTCATTTAAATATCAGTGCCAAATTTCATCAAATGCTTTTCAAATATCCAATAAAATTAAATCGTGTTTTTTAAGCCATGCCAGGATGTCATCAGTTGCTATCTGGAACAATATTTTCCATCAAAGATGATGACTCTATTTACCTCCAAATAGTCAGCTAGCTATTACCTTGCATCTAAAAATAACAAGGATTTAGAGATGACATTTATTAATATATTCCTTTTCCTCTTTTTCAAGGCAAACTGAACTCTAGCAAATTTTCAAATGTCAGCTGTAGAAAGGGGTGACTAACCTTCTAAGACAGGAATTAGTTCGGGATCGAACTTCTTAGGTCCAATAAGTAGAGATACCCTTAAGGCCAGAAGACTTGGACGTTCGAATTCGCGAAGAATTTTTATGACTCTATCTAAATACAACTTCGGGTAAGACTCTACTTTAAGGGTGAATCAAACAAAATATAACATGACGCCGAGTTTTAGACAGAAGATGCGAAGATTGGTCCTTATCAGCATGATTGGAAGAATCATCAAGAACGACCACCAAACGTAGGTGCAACTTTAAAATACACTTAGAACTTTTCCCTTGTTATTCATAACGTCGCGTCGCATTAAATCCCACCCTCCATGGTGTTAACCTAAACTTGATATAATCTACCCTGCTTTCCCGGATAATTTCGAATTCCTAAAGCAAATTTACTCAATATTGACCCAGCTTGGTTTATTCAGGTATGGAAACTGGACGCGTGCTCTTGATATATGCGTCTAGACAGTAAACTAAATAAAAAGGATCCCCGATATGCATGTAAATACCTTCAGGTGAAACGAATGTGAAATAAAATTATCATAAAGTGTTCCCAAGATTTTTATGCATTATAGAAAGCACGTCCTGAATACCTGGAGCTCCGTATTTTACTGAATTGCTTGTTTTGTCGACGTAATGTTCCTATCAATTTTACTTCACCATTTCCGGGCAAATGGAGCGTGAAACTTTCCCCCTAGAAGCTCAAGACGCCTAATCTGTGAATACGTTTTAGATTAAATGTATCGATTAGCACATGAAATGTTGTGGACAATAAATAGAACACTTGGATTTACTTCACTCTAACTTTTTTAATTCTAGAATAATTTCGAGCAATTTGGGGATTGTTTTTACAAAATTTCACTTATTTTGCTTAGGTTAGGTTATTTTATTAATGCGGTTTTGCGTATTTTTTAAATAGTGAGCGTTTGAGATGTGCGTGACTTTTAGGTATAAGAAAATAACCTAATCTATCATAAGAGATTTTGACGTCACTTTAAATGAACTTATATAAAATAATAAGTATTCGTATTGGGGCTACAGATGCACCAATTTCGGCCAATGTAACAAAATTCGTTTTTTTTTTTTCGAAATGCTGAAATCTTTAAAACTCTACTTTTACTTCAAATTACTATTTTCTCCAAATAATTACGATTTTTTCCCGAACTATTGATTTTTTTCTTGAAATTTCGAAGTTCTTTCCAAAATTCTTCGTTTCCAAAATGTTATCACTTTTTTGAAAAACTTGGCCTTCTCTGAAAATCGGCTTCTTCAAATCAGTATTTCTTGAAATGGTTTGTTTTTCAAAACTTGCCTTTTACTCAAAATTTCGACATTACTCATAAAACTCATTTTATTTCTGTAAATTTCCTCGAAATTTGTTGTTATTATTTATTGAAATTTTGTAGTTTTTCCCAAAATTCCTCAATTTTGAAAGTTTTACTTTATTATCAAACTTCAACATTTTTTCATAAATTATGAATTATGTCTTTTTCTAAGTTCATTACTCTATTGGAAATTTTGAGTTATTTCCTAAATTTCGAATTTCTGGGATAAAATTTGGATTTTTAAATTTTGAAAATTCTTGGAATTTTTTGAAAGCTTGACCATGGCAGTTTTTGATAATGTCGAGTTTTTCGAAAGGTTATATTTTTCGAAATTTCGATTTTATTGCAAAATTTCGACCCTCTTTTGTCAAAATCTCGACTTGTGTCATTAATTGTATGTTTCGATTTTTCCTTTGTTTTCTTTTCCTAGGAGCTTGCGACAATAACGCAGGGTGGGACACTTGCCCTCTCCTGGTTTATGCAACCAAATAAAAAGGTATACTCTCAACTGTGGGAACCTTTTTTATTTCCAATTTTTTTCTGAAAACTAGCTCTTTCCACATCGATTTTTTTTAATTCGTCCTTTTTAAAGAAAAAATTATTTTTCCTCTGAAATCTCAAATTTATTCTAAAATTAGGCTTCTTTTTGCAAGATCCGACTTTCTCAAAATTTCGAATTATATTCCTTAAAATTCATCATTTTTTTTTTCAAAATATTGTCTTTTTTAAAATTCGACTTTTTCTGAAAATTTTTATTTTTTTCTAATTCATCTTTCTGCAAATTTCAACTTGTTTATCAAACTTTACCTTCTTCTCGAAATTTGGTGGATCTTTCGATAAAAAAGTTAAAATTTTTAGAATATTGTTTATCTGCAAATTTTGAAAAATATTTTTTGGTAAGACGAAAATTCCAGAAAATTGAAATTTTAACTTGATTCTCAAAATTTCGGAGACTGTTGATATTTTCTGATGTCACAGTATGGCAAGGGGCGAGAGGAGTTTATCCTTTACGCGGGTAATCGTTTATATTTAGCCAAGAAATGTCTTTTTCTTGAAATTTCGGTTTTTTTCAGAAGTTTTTCTTAAAATTTGGCTTTTTCTTCGAAATTTTGATTTTTTTCAAACCAGTTTGTGTTTTTGAAACTTTCGATTTTTACCTCGAAGATGGTTTGTTTTTTCGAAATTAAGATATTTTTCAAATTTTTAAATAAGACCAGATTTTAATATTTAATTTGATGTCCTGAAAATTTGGACTTTAACCCGAAACTTTTTTTTACTATAACTCGTTCTAAATTACGACTTTTTACGCAAAATTCTACTGTTTCCTTTTAAATTTTGACTTTACGGGAAATTTTGAATATTTTATAGAAGTTTCGACCTTTTTCTCTAAATTTTGACTGTCCAGAAATTTCAACCTCTTTTTCAAAATTCGTCTTCTTCGCGAAGTTTTAAATAGAACTTTTTTATCCAAAATTTGACTTTTTCTCAAAATTCAAGAGAGAGAAATACTGAAGATGATAGCTTGGCTATAGAAACGCGTTAGAGCGTGTATTTTTAAATACACATTTTTTTCTACAATGAATTGTAATCTTTATTGCGGTCTCAGGTAGTAAGCATTCATTTGCAATGAGCTGATTACTAACGCATTTATGAAATTGCCTCAAATTGCCTCGAATGTTCGATTCCAATCGCAATTACTGCGTTGCGGGCAATTTAATAAACCTGTGCTACTCCAAAAATATTCATCTAAATGAAATATGGTAAGAAAAGTTTGATCTGCATTCAAAGAAAACCTCTTTGTGACAGACGAACGGATGGACGGACGCGAGTGAGATTATAAGGGTTCCGTTGTTTCATCTTGTGGCACGGAACCGCGGAACCCTACAAAATTAAAAAAATTAAAATTAGGGAAACCTGTTGATTTTAAAAAAAACTTTGAATTCGAACCATTGATTTTTTCCAAATTCTTTACTTTTGACAGTAAACTTAAAATTTGTAGGGTTATTTTTTGAAATTAAATTTGGAAATTTCAATTCTTTCATCGAAATTTACCAAACATTTCTTTTAATTTTGAGTTATATTTTCGAAATTTCTTTTCTCAAAATTCCTCGTTTCTACTTTAAATTTCCATTCTCTAAGCTTCCACTTTACTGTTAACATTTCAACGTTTTTTGATGATTGTGATTTTTTTGAAACTTTTTTTTTCGAAATTTCGAATTATAGAGAAAATTTTTCTCTACGTTTTTTCTTTTTTATCACCAAACTTTTAACTTTAAACTTCCTTTGCGAGCCTTGATTTGGAATTTAATTTCGAAATTTTGACTCGAAAATTCAACTTTAATAACGAAATTTTGACTTTAAACAGTAAATTTTGAATGCAACTTGAAAATTTATATAATCCCATCACATGTTCCTATAAATGGTAAACAATATAAGAAAAGACGGTGAGTAATATGGGACTCTGTGGTGGCAGAATTTGGGATCAACTTGAATATCTGCGCAACTGGATAGCTCTCTAGGAGCTGGTCTTCATATTCCAGTTGTTCAGATTGCACGCTATTTAAATTTTGCATTTTTGCCAAACTATTAATCGAATTTTTGTTACTAGTGACCAGTTTTAAACTGGAATTAATCTTCTTGTAAAATACTAAACAGTGTAACTTGTAGGGTTCATGAAATAATTTCGTGCACTTTATCGGGTTATAAAACTTTCGTAGAACATGAATTTAAATTTTAAACTCTAAATTACAGCTACGGTCACGATAGTTCACATAACCAAGCGTAATGATATATCTGCGCCATATATCAAGCCTCAGCGTTTTATGGCCCTTTATGACATATTGTTTGTATCTGGCGTTTTTGGTGAATTTGATGCTAAAGCGGATCAAGTTTTAGTTCAAAGGCTATTATTTGATGGTGAATTTTTTTTTGTTTTGAATATAATACGTAATTCAGCGATGCAGGAAAGGTTGTTTTGATTTGTTATCATTAATCTAAATTGGGCATTGTTAATTACAGAGCGAAACAAATAATCTCCCTAATTAGTAGCTAACACGAAACATGTTTTTCTTTGACATGATTTTACGGCAAAAAGGCGAGATTTTAAACTCTGTCATTATTAAACTGCCTTGTATGGAAAATCCCCTGCAAGAGAGCAATACAAAAAATTTTAACAACTTTAAACTAAAATCGATCAGCTTTGTGAACTTTGCGAGAAAAATTGTTTCACTTTTATTAAATTTTATGCCAGTTGAAAGTCAACACCCTAGATGTAATAAACATGGAAACAAATTAGAAGGGGATGTAGGTTAACAAGAGAAGCTATTCAAATTTTTATTTAAAAATGTTTCGAACTTAATTAAAATAAAAATTCGTGAAGAGTTTTTCATGTTCAAATAAGAGACACTTCCGTTCGTTTCAACTAGGAAGTTTTGTATTATGTAAATGAGAAAAGGAATTTAATAGAAAACGCTGAGTTCATAAATGCAAAATGAATCGACCAAACTGCAATTGCTTCAACTTGCAAACAAGAGAGTTAAAAATGATAATAAAAGATGGAATTCAATTTGTTGTGTTAAATAATTTATAACTATTAAACTCTATTAACAATGAATACAACAAGAGATATTAAAAATTCCACGATGTTTTTATAAATATCTGCTATGACCGGACCTGGTTTAGCTTGTCAGCATCGTCGGTGGTTATACTGTAGTTCAACCGTTATATTAACTGACCAATAGGTCTGAACATTTATTACGTTCGAAGTTTGGAAACTAAAGACCGGATTCGATCTTGATAGATTTCGTCAGTTTGATAAATCTAACTCGCCTAGAGGGTTGCATGACTGCAGTCCAGGTTGCATTCTATTTGCATGCGTTGTTATATTTACAAGCTAAGTATGAAAAAAGTAAAGGTTTTTAAAAGACAGATTTAAAATATTTTGAAAGTCGAGCGTCCCAACTCAAATTTTGACAAGAAATCGTGATTTTTCGGAAACAAGTTTAAATTTTGAAATACAATCGTAATTCTGAAAAAAAATACAATTTTTGAAAAGATTGGAAATTAGAAAAAATCTTCGGTGTCAAGCTTTCCAAAAAAATCTAGAATTTTCGAAAGATAAAGATTGAAAAAAAAAACGAAATTAGCAAAAAAGTCAAAATTTAAAAAGAGGCTAAATTTCATAAAAGTAAGAATTTTACGAGTGAAAATTTGGAAAAAACGTCGGAGTTTCCAAAAAGTCAAGGTTTTCAAAAGTGTAAACATTTTGGGAAATAAAATTTAAATTTTTAAGACAGAGATTTAAAAAATTTTAAAAGTCTTAAAAATCTCAAATTTTGACAAGAAATCGAAATTTTCGGAAAAAAATTTAAATTTTGAAATAAAATCGTAAATTTGAAAAAAAACCATTTTTCAAAAAATTGGACATTTAAAAAATCTTCGGTGTCAAGCTTTTCAAAAAATATAGAATTTTTGAAAGAGAAAGTTTTTAAAAAAGTCGAAATTATCAGAAAACTCAAAGTTTAAAGAGGCTAAATTTTATAAAAGTAAGAATTTTAGGAGTAAAAATTTGGAAAAAACGTTGGAGTTTTCAAAAAGTCAAGGTTTTCAAAAGTGCAAATATTTTGGATAGTAAAATCTAAATTTTTAAAAGACAAACATTTTAAAAAATGTTAAAAATGGAAAATCTTTAAAAACTCATGTTTTGACAGGAAATCGAAATTTTCGGAAAAAAGTTTAAATTTTGAAATAGAATCGTAATTTTGAAAAAAATACAATTTTTCCAAAAATTGCACATTTTAAAAAATCTTTGGTGTCAGGTTTTTCAAAAAATCTAGAATTTTTTAAAGAGTATTAAAAAAAATAGTTTAAAAAAAGTCGAAAGTATCGGAAAAGTGAAAACTTTCAAAAAGGTAAAATTTTGAAAAGAGTCGAAGTTTTGGATAGTTAAAAATTGTGTCAAAACATTTTAAAGCAAAAGTTTTGCAAAAGTTGAAATTTTGATAAAACATTCCAACTTTGCAAATGAAATCGAAGTTATAGAAAGTTGAAATTTCAGAAATTTAAAATAAAAAAATTGATATGTTTAAAAAGTCCAATTTTTCAAAAAGATTATTGTAATTCACTAACACTATTTAATTAACTAACTTATTCATTGATTTCTA
Organism: Dastarcus helophoroides; assembly: GCA_028583605.1. NCBI lineage: Eukaryota > Metazoa > Arthropoda > Insecta > Coleoptera > Bothrideridae > Dastarcus > Dastarcus helophoroides. The sequence goes on from CM053328.1 coordinate 30,199,988, forward strand.
ACTAACTCACTTACTAACTGAGGGAAAGCCGACCGGATCCCCCTATGTATAGATCCCGTTTCGGGTTCTACAAAAATTCAGCAGATAAGGCTTATTGTTTGCCGAAATTTCTGGAGCGCTCATCTTCCGTTTGAGTTATTATCGCGGCTCCTTCCCTTTATCCAATTTTCTAGAAAATTCCTAACTAAACTCTATAATTATATTTTGTTACAATATATTCCTCCTCATTTCCATTTAAATATCGTAATTACTAAATTAAAGCCAAAATTTCGTTTTGTGCTTTTCTCAAAATTCTTATTTGAATTTTAAACTCAAAAAATCTTTTAAGTTTCCACTTTTTTAAAACTTTTTAGTTTTAACCTAAAAAATGCGACCTTTTAAAATTTCGGCTTTAAAATAAAAACTTAGGTAAGTCTCGAATTCTTTTTATACAATTCGTTCAAAATGTCAAACATTCGCAATTTAAGAATTCAAATTCTTCTGTAAAATGTAAAATTTTCGAAAACAATCGAATTTTTAAAAAATAGAATTTACAAAAATTTTAAATTTCGAGAAAAAGACGAACAATATTAAAAAAATCAGTTTTCGCAAAAAGTCGAAATTAAAAAAAAGCAGATATTTCGAAAAAGGTTCAAATTCTAAACAAGTCATAACTTCGAAAAAAAAGTTGAAATTTTAATGATACAAGTCGAAAGTGGAAATGGGAATTCTATAAAAAGTTCAATAATTTCAAAATCAAAACTTTGAAAACAAATTTTCCAAAGAAGTGATAAGTAATTTAAAAAAAAGTCGAATATTTCAATTTAAGTCTAATTACTACATAAAAGTGAAAATTTTGAGAAAAAGTCAAAATTTTTAAAAACAAAGTCTACATTTTCAAAAAAAAAAGTCAAAACTCGAGAAATAGTTAAAAGCTTGAACAACGGTGGAAACTTTAAAAAAAGTGAATTTTATGAAAATGTGAAAAGAATTTCAAAAAAACAATGTTTCAACATAACCAGATTTATAAAAAAATCAAAATTTTGAAAAAAGTCGAAATTTTGAGTCAAAATTCTTCCGAAAATCAATATTCTAAAAAAAGGTAAAATTATAAAAGGGTTGAATTTTACAAAATAACTTAAAATTTGGAAAAATTAAAAGTAAAAAAATGAAGAGTTTGAAACTACAAAATCTCCAAAATATTTCAATATATTTTTAAAATATAAAGTTAAAATTGTTTCACAATATAGATGTAACGGAAGTTGGTTTTCCCACATTCGCGAATGCGAATGCGAATATTCATTTCCGACATTCGCGAATGCAAATGCGAATGTTGACTTTTTCACTTGGACTAACTTAGACATTTTTTTGAGAAAAGTTGCAATTTCCAGAACAAATCAAATTTGGAGAAGAAAAAAACAATTTTCAAAAATATTTCCCTGACAATTATTATTTGCATTTAAATATTGACATAATTTCGAAATTTACGAGAAATTTTTTTTCTATTAACGAGAAAATTTACGAGAAATATTTTTCTCTAAATTTTGCAAAAGTATTATCCTCTTAATTTCTGTAAGTTCCTTAAAATTAAAAAAAAATACTTGAATTTTGAGAAAAAGTCAAATTTTGGATAAAAAAGTTCTATTTAAAACTTCGCGAAGAAGACGAATTTTGAAAAAGAGGTTGAAATTTCTGGACAGTCAAAATTTAGAGAAAAAGGTCGAAACTTCTATAAAATATTCAAAATTTCCCGTAAAGTCAAAATTTAAAAGGAAACAGTATAATTTTGCGTAAAAAGTCGTAATTTAGAACGAGTTATAGTAAAAAAAAGTTTCGGGTTAAAGTCCAAATTTTCAGGACATCAAATTAAATATTAAAATCTGGTCTTATTTAAAAATTTGAAAAATATCTTAATTTCGAAAAAACAGACCAATCAATGGTTTGAATTCAAAGTTTTTTTTAAAATCAACAGGTTTCCCTAATTTTAATTTTTTTAATTTTGTAGGGTTCCGCAGTTCCGTGCCACAAGATGAAACAACGGAACCCTTATAATCTCACTCGCGTCCGTCCATCCGTTCGTCTGTCACAAAGAGGTTTTCTTTGAATGCAGATCAAACTTTTCTTACCATATTTCATTTAGATGAATATTTTTGGAGTATCACAGGTTTATTAAATTGCCCGCAACGCAGTAATTGCGATTGGAATCGAACATCCGAGGCAATTTGAGGCAATTTCATAAATGCGTTAGTAATCGGCTCATTGCAAATGAATGCTTACTACCTGAGACCGCAATAAAGATTACAATTCATTGTAGAAAAAAATGTGTATTTAAAAATACACGCTCTAACGCGTTTCGATAGCCAAGCTATCTTCTTCAGAGAAATACTGAAGATGATAGCTTGGCTATAGAAACGCGTTACAGCAACTTTTGTTGTATTTTTTATTCTTTCTTGGCTTCAAGGGACGAATATTTGTATATCAATTTTTGAAGACAACGGAGGACCAGTCCTTTCCAACGAAAAAGCACAGTATTTAACAGCGTATCAAGTAATTCAAATGGCGTTTACCAAAATACAAACACAAATGCAAACCATGTTGAATAACTGCGGTCGAAATATCGTTAAACACAATGTATTTATGTAGCTACATTGTATGTAACATTGCTATGCGTGTGGGCTACAAGCTTATGACTTTAAACTTATCTTGTTTTGAGAAAAATAAATTCAGGATCCTATAAGTTATCTCAGCAGTGTTTCTAACAGGCTGAATATGTAATGCATAGGTAATGAAGGCATGTACTCGTCTACTAGTGCAGAATAGTAATAAGAGGATCTCATCGAAACAAAATGTTATTCTCGAGGCTTGAGGTATTAAAATAAAAAGTGCTTCAGGAAATTTTATCATTATGTACGTTTTCACAATAAGAACGAGGAAGTTTTCTATTTTAAAATGTTCTCTAATCCTGCAAAATTGTCATCATTTTTATAGATTCGAGCAAAGATACTTAAGCAAAGGGACATTAATAATAAATATTAAAAATCCATGTGGTCATTAGGAAAATGAAGGAGTGTCTATTTCCAAATAGATACTTGTTTATAGAGTCGATAGTATTATTTATGACACTGGCGACTGTTATAATTTTATCATCACAAAATACCTAACGTAACAAGCATTTACATATTGACAATGACTGAGGGTGCGTTTAGATTAGACACTTTATTCCGTACATTCCTCTCTGAGGTAAGTGTCAACTATCCTTAGGGTGCGTTCAGATCAGACACTTTATTCCGTACATAAGTGTCAACTATCCTGAAAGAAGCTATCCGAGACTTCACAGTTGAGAGAAGATAGCTTCTCTCAGGATAGTTCAACTTATGTCAGAGAGAAAATATATTTTATGTCAGAGAGAAATGTACGTAATAAAGTATCTAATCTAAAGGCACCCTTAGACGGTTTATGAGATCAAGATCAAAGGTTTCATCCCAATATCTCAGCTGCCTGTCGTATTTTGAAAACCGACGACGGTGTAACTGAAATACAAATATTGTCCCCTGAAATCAAGAAAGATTAGAAAACACAACAAAAGTTGCTCTAACAGGTTTCGATAGCCAAGCTATCATCTTCAGAGAGATATCTGTGAAGATGATAGCTATCGAAACGCGTTGAAGCAACCTTTGTTGTGTTTTCTATCTTAATCTTTCTTGGTTTCAGGGGACAAGATCTGTATTTCAATTTCTGAAGATAACCAAGGACCAGTCCGTTGCACCAAATTGAGTGTAATTAACAAACTGTGCTAGTTCCTAAAATTTTTATCTAAATCTTGGGTGGGCAACTTTTTTTTGTCAACGGGCCAAATAAAAATTCCGTATGACTTGGGGTGGATCAAAAATCGTTGGTAAAACCAAAAATCTCGACTCTGCGATTTGTTCTAGAAATTTCGATTTTTATATGAAATTGGATCTCGTTAGAAATTTCAATCTTTTTTTCAAAATTTGGTTTCTTGAAATTTGAATTTTGTTCCTAAATGCATTTTTTTTTCAAAACCTGACTTTTTCCTAGACTAACATTCGTCTCTGTACAAAGTTTAATTGTTTGTTAAACTTTTGACTTTTCTTTCCTAATTTGTCTTTTTAAAAATTTTCATTTTCTAGAAATTCGGCCATTTCTCCAGGTGGGCCATTTCTGAAGATCGACTTATCCTAATTTCTGAAAATTTCGTTTTGTTTTTTAAATATTGTCATTCTTCCCAAACTTCGAATTTACTCGCAAATTGTATTTAACAAAATATATGTTTGTGCAAATGACTTTTTCCTCCAAATTCATCTTTTTATTGTAGGAGACTTTTTCTTAATGCTTTTTTTTAAATACGATTTTATCCCCAAAATTGTAACTTCTTTTTTAATGTAACTCTCTCTGAAATATTTTTTCTTTTTTTATTGATCTTTTTGGGGATTTCAATTTATTCTTGAAATTTGTCCTCCTTTTTTTTAAAATTCTTAAAATTCGACTCAGCTATTATTCAAAATGTTGACTTTTTACAAGTTTTTACGACTCTGTCTCTTTTTGTTCAGTTTTCTCAAAGTTTGTCTTTTTCTGTAAATGTAGAAAATTGAAATACAAATCTTGTCCCCTGAAACCAAGAAAGATTAAAAAACACAACAAAGGTTGCTCTAACGCGTTTCGACAGCCAAGTTATCATCTTCTCGCGTTAGAGCAACCTTTGTTGTGTTTTTTAATCTTTCTTGGTTTTAGGGAACAAGATTTGGATTTCAATTTTTGAAGATAACCAAGAACCAGTCCGTTCCACCAAGATTATGGAAATGTAGACTTTCATGTTAAACTTGTCATTTTTTTTTCAGAAATTTAAATTTTTTCTTCGAAATTTATTTGATATTTTTTTCCAGAAATTTAAATTTTTTCTTCAAAATTTTCTTTTTTTCAGAAACTTAAATTTTTCTTCCAAATGTGTTTGATATTTTATTTTTTCCAGAAATTTCGATTTTACTTCGAAATTTGTTTTTGCTCGAAATTCCGACTTTTTTTCTTCGAAGTTAAATTAAATGTTATTAAAAAAGAAGTAAAAATTTCTCGGGACTACTTTTTATCTGAAAATTTAAGTTTTTGTGTTTCTGAAAATTTCGACTTTTGTCTCTAAATTTCAAAACTTCGGCTTTTTTTAATTTTTTCAAAATTTTGACTTACTTTAAATTGGTCTTTTGGAAATTTCAGTCAATTCTCAAAATTCAATTTTTATTCAAAATTTTGATTTCATTTCCAAAAATTCAACTTTTGTTCCAAAATTTCATTTCTTAATGGGAAATCTAATTGTTTTTTCCAGAAGTTTGACCTATTACTTGTTATTTCAACTTGAGTAAAAAGTTTCATTATTTTTATGAAACTTAGTTTTTTCGGGAAATATTGACTTTTATCTCAAAATCAGACATTTTTTGTTTGCAGAATTTCAAATTTTGATACAAAATTCGTCTTTTTTCTTCAAAATTTCAACTTTTCTTCTCGAAGTCAGATCCTAATTTTATTAGAAAGGTTAAAAATTTCTCCCAAAATTTCGTCTTTTCTCACAAAATTTAACCTTTTTTATTTTTGCAATTTTTGACTTTTAAAATTTTGTTTTTTTAAATTCGATCTTCTTCTCAAAACTTAATTTTTTTCTCAAAATTTGACTTTAACAAAGAAACTTCGTCTTATTTTCAAACTCGGCCGTTTTCTGTAAATTTAGACATTGTTCTAAATTCGTCCATTTTTTCTCAAATTGAATTTGACATTTTCTGTTTCTAGAAATTTTAATTTTTTTTTCGAAATTTTAATCTATTCTCAAAATGGGACTTATTATTGAAAAAAAATCAAGTTGCTCCTAAAATTCGATATTTTTTTGTGAAAATTTGACTTGCATTGGAATCTCTTTTTTCAAAAAAATAACCTTTTGCTGAAAATGTGGACTTTTTTTTGGACTTTCTATTTTGCTTAATATTTCTGGGAATGTCTACATTTATGTTAGAATTCAGCACAATATACTTCTCGAAATTTCTATTTTTACTCGAAATTCGTCTTTTTCCCGAAGTTTCGCTCTTTTTTTCTCAAAATCAAGTCGAAATTATATAAAGTAAGGTAAAAATTTATCTCAAAATTTCGATTGTATTTTTAAAATTTATTCCTTTATATTTCTTCAAAATTCGACATTTTCCTCAAAACTCGCCTTTACCTTTAAATTTCAACATTTTTTATCAACATTCGTCCTTTTTTAAAATTCATTTTATTTAGAAATAGAGCCATTTTGTTCTGAATGTTATTTTTTTAGATTAGGTTTTATCTCGAAATTTTAATTTATTTTCAATTTTTATCTTTTTTTTAAATTTCCTTTATTCTTAAAATTTTACTTTTGTCTCAGAAACTGACTATCTTTTGGAAAATTCATCTTTTACTCGCAAAAAAAAAATTGTTACTTTGAAAAATTCGAAGTTTTTAATAAGAATCGAGATTTTAGTTCCAAAATTTACAGTCAGAATGTTGATAATATTTAAATATTTGAAGCAAACATCTCCCAAAAAAGGTCAAAATTTTTGAAAAAAGGTCGACATTTTAAGAAATGTTCAAATTTGGCCAAAAATATTTAAATTCTCATAAAAATTCCAAATTTTGCAAAATATGTTTAGCAAAATTAAAAAAAAAGCCAAAATTTCAACACATTATGAGTTTTTCCAAAAAATGAAAATTTTACAAAATTGATGATTTTTTGACAAAACATTTTAAACAAATGAAAATTTTCAGGAAATTACACGTTTAAAAAAAATTGAAAATTTGAAAAATAGATTGAAATTTTCAAAAAAAATTTCAAAGCCTTCTGCAAAGAATTAGAATTCCGAAAAAAGCAATTATTTTTGAGTCGGGATTTTAAGAAAAAAATCGTTATTTTGAAAATAGGCGAAATTTTAACAGAAAGTTAAAATTTTCAAAAAATGAGTTAAGATTCTCAAGAAAAATTTGGACAAATTCGACATTTTCAAAAAAAAATAAAAATTTGAAAAAATAGCGAAATTACCTAATTTGAAGTAAAAAAAAATTAAATTTTGATAAATAGTCCAATATTTCAAAAATAGTAAATTAAAAAAAAACGACAAAATTCTAAATAGTTGGAAAATCCTCAAAACTTAAAAAAAAAACGAAAGTTTCGAGAAATTAGAAATTTCAAGATTTAAAAAAGATTCAAGATTCAACTTTTGTTCCAAAGTTTTACTTTTTAATGGGAAACCTGATTGTTTTTCCGAAAGCTTTGATCTTTTATTCGTTATTTCAACTTTGGTAACATTTCTCTTTTTCTTCTTTATTATTCTTATGAAATTTCTTTCGTTTTTTGAGAAATGTTGCCCTTAATCACAAAATCAAACAGTTTTTGTTTCTACAATTTTGAATTTCGATACAAAATTAGTCTTTTTTTCTTCAAAATTTTAATCTATTGGAAAATTCGTCTTATTTTCGCAAACTTTTTTCTCAAAATTACTTTTTTAGATTTGTCTTTTTTCCTTTCATTATTTTCAAAGTTTGACTTTTTCTGATAATGTTGACTTATTTTAAAATTCATCATTTTCTGGTTCTCGAAATTTTGATATTTTTCCAGTTTTTTTCGAAGTTTAGGCTAAATTTTACTAAAAACGAGTACAAAATTCAAAAAAAAATTTTCTATGAATGTCAACTATTTTTCTGAGAATATGTCAGAATTTAAATAAAAAAGTGAAAATTGATATCATTTGAACTCATTTTTCTAAATATTCCTAAGAAATATTCTTTGGAAATTTCAACTTTTGCAAGATTTAACTAATTCTAAATTAAAAATCTTTAAGGAACTTTTAATAAATAACATTTTTGCTCAAAATTTCACATAAAAATGTGTCATATCACATAAAAATGAAGTCAAAATTTTGCAATTAACAACGCATAATAAAATGACCAATTAAATGTTCTGTAATGGTCATTTGTCGAATTAGATGAAAGTAAAGTCACGCCGAGGACGTTTGTATCAATGGATGTTACGATGGAACCCGTGATACAAGGTTTGCCCCATCTACGTGAACTTTGCAATTGCAATCCAGTTTTCATTAGATTCTAATGAAATTAGATTTCAGTTGAATCGTAATAAACTTGTATATATTCGTATATACAAGGCTTATTTTCTCATCTTTGAAAATCTTCATATAACAAAAAAACGTGCATTGCATTGATTTCACAGACGTTTAAATAGTAATGGAAATAAAATCTATCCATAAAAACAATATTTATCTCCATAAAATAAGCTGGTTACCTTGTACTTTTTTTTTGTTACACAAATAACACGAACGGCATCCTAGTTTTTCTTTAGTTTTTCTACCGATATCCGGAGATGCCACATTGTCTAAATATTTCCATTTTCATTATTCTATTCTATTACTTCTAAGTGTATCTTTAACACCTAGAAAAGCACAGACTATTAAAAAATATTTTAGATTCTTAAGAGGCAGCCGTTCAAATTGTGCCTCATACAATATAAATATAAATCAAAATATGATTTTTTTTGTGCATCAAACTAGCTAGCCATTGCAGCATAAAATATTTTTTGTAACGTCACACCCCAAAATGATATTTATTTAACAGTTTCGATGAATCAAAACAAAGTCATTATAGACAAGTGTAAAATAAAGGAAAAAGGGTGAAATAAAGAATTTTATTTCCCACTTTAGAGTGTTTTAAAATTTTATTAGGACACTCAATTAAATATTGCGTTGGTTTTTTTGGAAAAATCAATATAATTTTGTCATAACCAATTTTGTCAATTATGCTGAATTTTTGCAATATTATATTGCTTTCTAATTTCCAATAACGTTACAAAAAATATTGTATATAACGAGTGACTAAAATGTGTTTATCTTTACTCGAGTGGTTTATAGCACTCGCCTTCGGCTCGTGCCAATTAGTCCACCCTCGTAAAAAAAACACCATTTTAGCCACTTCGTTGTATAAAATACTATTTTTTTCTATTCGTTGACTGGCGATATTTGCGTGGGTTATTAAAAACTAACACAGCCAAATTTCAAACTCCCACGTTACACAGTTTCGAGAAAAACGTCTGTCTCAGATGGACGGATGGGCGAACACGAGAGTGAGATTATAAGGATTCGGCTTTTATCTTCAAGCTAGGGTACCTTGAAAAAAACAGTAAACAATAACATTCCAAACCCTTATTATAAAATGTTTCACCAAAGAATGTTAGTAAAACAAAAGAGAACTCTAAAAAACCAGTAGATTATTGTATTAGATAGAAAACGCCTCGAGGAAATATGGTTAAAGAGCTTACAGTTCAATAATTCATCATGAAAGATGCTTCCATCTTTCCTCGTCAAAAATCTAATTACGTTAAAATAAAAGAAAAGGAACTCGATAATTAAATATTATTTGACGAGCTTTAGGAGGAAATTATCCCGATATTGATTAACCGATGAAGACATCCACGTTATTCCATGAAGTCAAGCGTCTTTGGGATATTGATTAAAGCTCTAATTACATGGAATGCTTTTTTAGCCGGTAGCAAGACCGAAATCAAACAATTTGTTCAATTTTCTAAATCCCGGCTTTTCGATTGGCAAATGATACACTTCTAATCCCAAAAGTAACTGAAATAACAAAGTTATATTTGAGAAAATTATAACCCACAAATAGTTTGTCGTTCCAGTAGCAATTATTGTTACGTTTTAGGATGAGTTTAGATTAGACACTTTATTCTGTACATTTCTGTCTGACATAAGTGTAAACTATCTCGAGAGAAACTATCCGAGACTTATCTACACAGCTGGGAGGAGGTAGCTTCTTTCCAAATATCTGCTTTTTTCTAGAAATGTCTATTATTTTGTCAAAATTAGTTAGATTTTTTTAGAAGGAAGCTTAAGATAAAATATATTCTCTTTCTGACGTAAGTGTCAAATATCCTGAGAGAAGCTATCCGAGAGTTATCCGCACAGCTGGGAGGAGATACCTTCTCTCAGGATAGTTGACACTTACGTCAGAAAGAAAATATATTTTATCTTTAGCTTCTTTTTTAAAAATATCTAACTAATTTTGACAAAATAATAGACATGTCTAGAAAAAAGGAGATTTTTGAATAATGATCCAAGTTTCTAAAAATATTTTTTATTAATCATTTACCTATTTATTTAAAGCGTTAATATATTTCCAAAATCTTAAATAACTTTAAATATCTAAGAATTATTTTTCTTAAAATTTCCACTTCTTTTAAATTTTGATCTGATTTTGGAAAAATTTAAGAATATGTTAGAAGAAAAAATATCGGAATTTGGAAATAAAACCGAATTTTCAGATAAAAATCAACATGCCTAGAAAAATCAAAAGTTTAAGAAAAATTCGTAGGAAATAGACGAACTTTGGAAATAAAATCGAACATTTGGGGAAAAATTAAAAATTTTGCCAAATAATGTCAGTTTTTATGAACAAAATTTGTATTTTGGGAGCAAAATTTGAATTTTGAAAAGAAAGTAGAGATTTTGGAGAAAATCCAATTTATAAAATAAATGAAAACTTTAAGAAAAAGGGGGATTATTAAAGAGAAGTGCCTGCTAGAAATTTTGAGAGATCCATTTTCTTAGAGATATTTTTCAGATATTTCTTAGAAAAAGAACAATTTTTAGAAAAAAGTCAAATTTTGGGAATAAACATCAACTTTCGAATAAAACGAGTTTGAGGAAACCTGAAACTTTGATCAAAAGCAAATTTTGCAGAAATGGTTGAAATTTGCAGAAACACAATAAAATTCGACAAAAATTATTTAAAAACAAGACAAAATTTCGAATAAAAATAGAAATTCCTAAAGTAAATTATTAAAGTTACATTTTGAAAAACTAGACATTTTGAAATATTGATTTTTTTTAAAGAGTCGAGATTTTCAAAGAGACGAATTTGAAAAAGGTTGAATTTTTAAAGAGTTAAAATTTTAAAAAAAATAAATTCAAAGATATCCCAAATAATCCGCAACTAAAAAAATAGAAATTTTTTTATAACCTAAAAATTCAAAAAGTCAAGCAAATCAAAATTTAAAAACAAAAAGTCAAAATATATTAAATTTTTAGTTTTAAAGCTTTGAGAAAAAATAATAAATTTGAATTTTGAGAAGAAAGTGGAGATTTCGGAAAGAACCCAATTTTTAAAATAAATAAGAATTTTAAGGGGGGATTCTGCTACAGAAATTTTGGGAGATCGATTTTCAAATCCATACAAAGGATAGAAAATTCTTACAGAAAGGACAACTTTTAGAAAAATGTCAAATTTTGGGAATAAAATCAACTTTCGAAAAAAACCAGTTTGAGGAAACCTGAAATTTTGATAACAAGGGAATTTTGAAGAAATGGTTGAAATTTGAAGAAACTTAAAATTCGTCGAAATTGTTTTCAAAACAAGTTAAAATTTCGAGTAAAAATAAAAATTCTCAAAGCAAATCATTAAATTTAAATTTTGAAAAGACTAGATATTTTGAAATGTTGAATTTTTTTAAAGAATCGAGTTTATTAAAGAGTCGAAATTTGAAAAAGGTTGAATTGTTAAAAAGAGTCAAAATTTCCAACAAAATAAATTTAAAAATATCCATAATAATCCGCAACTAAAAAAATATAAATTTTTTTATAAATTAAAAATTCAAAAAGACGAACAATTGAAAATTTAAAAAAATAGTGAAAAGTGTTTAAATTATCAATTTCAAAGCTCTGAGAAAAAATAAAAAACTTAAATTTTGAGAATAAAGAGGAGATTTCGCAATAAACCCAATTTTTAAAACAAATAAAAAATTTAAGAAAAAGGGGGATTCGTAAAGAGAAATACCTGCTATAGAAATTTTGGGAGATCGATTTTCAAATGCATACAAAAGATAGAAAATTCTTACAGAAAGGATCATTTTTAGAAAAATGTCAAATTTTGGAAATAAACTCAACTTTCGAAAAAAAACCATTTTGAGGAAACCTGAAATTTTGATAAAAAGCAAATTTTGAAGAAATGGTTGAAATTTGCAGAAACATAAAATTTGACGAAAATATTTTTCAAAACAAGTCCAAATTTTGAGTAGAAATAGAAATTCTCGAAGTTAATCATTAAAGTTAAATTTTGAAAAGTGTAGATATTTTAAAATGTTGATTTTTTTTAAGAGTCGAGATTTATTAAGAGACGAAATTTGAAAAAGGTTGAATTGTTAAAAAGTGTCAAAATTTTCAGCAAAATGAATTCAAAAATATCCAAAATAATCCGAAACTAAAAAAATAAAGTATTTTTTATAAATTAAAAGTTTAAAAAGTCGAGCAAATCAAAATTTAAAAACAAAAAGTAAAAATATTTTAAAATTTCAATTTTGCAGCTTTGAGAAAAAATAATAAACTTAAATTTTGAATAGAAAGTGAAGATTTCTGAGAAAACCCCATTTTTAAAATAAATAGCAGTTTTAAAAAAAAGGGGGATTCGTAAAAAGAAATACCTGCTAGAAATTTTGAGAGATCGATTTTCAAATGTACATAAACGGTAAATATCTCTTAGAGAAAAGACAATTTTTAGAAAAATGTCAAATTTTGGGGATAACTCAACTTTCGAAAAAACACCAGTTTGAGAAAATCTAAAAATTTGATAAAAAGAAAATTTTGAAGAAATGGTTGAAATTTGCACAAAATTCGAGGAAAATTTTTTAAAAACAAGTCAAAATTTTTAGTAAAAATAGAAATTCTTAAAGTAAATCATTAAAGTCAAATTTTTAAAAGACTAGGTATTTTGAAATGTTAAATTTTTTAAAAAGTCGAGATTTTCAAAGAGTCGAAATTTGAAAAAGGTTGAATTGTTAAAAAGATGTAACATTTTCAACAAAATAAATTCAAAAATATCACAAAATAATCCGGAACTAAAAAAATAGAAAATTTGTTATAAATTCCAAATTCAAAAGGCCGAGCAAATCAAAATTTAAAAACAAAAAGTCAAAATAGTTTAAATTTTCAATTTTAAAGCTTTGAGATAAAATAATAAACTTGAATTTTGAAAAGAAAGTGGAGATTTTGGAGAAAACCCCATTTATAAAATAAATAGCAATTTTAAGAGAAAGGAGGATTCGTAAAGAGAAATACCTGCTACAAATTTTGAGAGATCGATTTTCACACAAGGTAAATAATTCTTAGAGAAAGGAAAATTTCTAGAAAAATGTCAAATTTTAGAGACAAACTCAACTTTCGAAAAAAAAACCAGTTTAAGGAAACCTGAAATTTTGATAAAAAACAAATTTTGAAGAAATGGTTGAATTTGCAGAAACATAAAATTTGACGAAACTTTTTTCAAAACAAGTCAAAATTCCGAGTAAAAATAGAAATTCTCAAAGTATATCATTAAAGTTAAATTTTGAAAAGACTAGATGTCTTAAAAGGTTAAATTTTTTTAAAAGGTCGAGATTTTCAAATAGAGTCAAGGTTGAAATGTTAAAAAGAGTCAAAATTTTCAACAAAATAAATTCAAAAATATTCAAAATACTTCTAAATTAAAAAAAATATAGATTTTTTTATAAGTTAAAAATTACCAAAGGTCGAAGTAAATCAAAATTTTCAAAACAAAAGTCAAAATAGTTTAAATTTTCATTTTCAAATGGGCAAAATGTCGATTTTTTTAAGTTAAATTTACAAAGGAGTTGAATAAAAATCGAAAAATTATTTCACAATTTTGAAAAAAAGTCAAAATTTTTACAAAAATAGGAAATGAAAAAAGGGGACATTTTGAAAAAGCAGATATTCTAAAATGTCAAACTTTGTAAAGATCGAAATTTGCAAAGCAAAATCAAAGTTGAAATTTTAAAAAAGTCGAAGTTTTGGAACAAAGACTTTATTTCCAAAAACGTCAACAAAGTCTTAAAAATGCAAATTAAAAAGAGGGCTAAAATTATAAAAAGTAAATTTCGATAGTCAAAAGTTTTCAAAAAAAAGTCGAAATATTAATTTTTGAAAATATTCGAAATTTTAAGAACAAATCAAAATTCTGAGAATAATAATAATATTAATAAAATTTTGATTCAAATGGGAACTTGAAAAAAATAAAAACTTGGAATGTCAAATTTTTTTCCAAAAAATCAAAAAAATTTATAAACAGCGCAAATTTTGAAAAAAACTAGAAAATATGAATTCGACATTAAAAAATGGTGAAAATTTTGAAATGTAAAAATGTTCAGAACAATCGAAATTTTCAAAAAGGCGAATTTTTCATAATTCGCCTTTTTCAAAAGAAAAGAGTTAAAACACTTCTCAGAAAGGCAATCTCAATCTCAAAATATTTAATTGAGTTGGCTTTTTGAAAAAAGTCAAAATTTTCAGTCTTTAAAAAAATCAAAATTTTGAGAAAAAGTAAGAGTTTAGAAAGTAATTCAAATTTTTCTAAAATAAAGTTAAAAAAGGTCAAAATGTTGAGAGTCGAAATTTTCTAAATACAAAACAAAATTTTCAAAAAAAAAAGACCGAATTTTGGAAAAGGTCAAAGTAAGTAAAAATTTTGAGAATAAGACGAAATTTGAAGTAATATAGACACTTTGGAAACAAGTAAACTTTGAAGAAAAAAATAACGTTTTGGAAAAATTGAAATTTTTGAATAACGATATTTTTTTACGAAAAAGTCTGGTTCTTGGTTATCTTTAAAAATTAAAATACAAATCTTGTCCCCTGAAACCAAGAAAGATTAAAAAACATAACAATGGTTGCTCTAACGCGTTTCGATAGCCAAGCTATCATCTTCGGAGAGATACGATGTTTCAAAAAGTGGAAAGCTAACAAGTCAATTTTTTGAAATCAAAAATTGTCAGAAATATCAAATTTTTCAAAAAAGTCGTATTTTTTATAAAGTCAAAATTTCGAAAATATCGAGATTTTCAGTCGGTCGAAATTCATTTTACAGTGAAATCGTTCTTCAAAACTTTGCTTCGCTCTTATGGGGTGAAAAAAGGCTCTAGACATTTTATCGCTTGTACTCGTAAATTTTGTGGGTATGAACAATACGGAGATAATTCTGTGACCCACTATTTCATTTTCATGGCCCGGTTTCAGATGGCGAACCACTATTTGGGAAACGCTGATCTACAGAATGTACGAGAGTAATTAAATATGAACCGATTTTTTTTTTTTTTAATTTAATGGTACAAAATACATATATGAAACTATTTTTCTACATAATCTCCTGATTTTATTATGCATTTTTCCCAACGGATTGGGAGTTTTTTAATGCCATCATCATAAAAAGAATGGTGGACCTAAGTCTCATCACTCGTAACGATACGTTGCAAAAACCCATCACTTTCACGTTAAAAACGTCCAAGATGGTGCTGACAAATCTCCAGAAGTTCTTGTTTCTGTTTTTCAGTCAAAGGACCAGGTACTTACCTGGCAGAAATTTTTCGAAACCCCAGTTCATTTGTAATGATGGATCGAGCACTGCCAAAGCTTATCCCCATCTGAGATGCAATTTCGTCTACAGTTAAATAGCGATCACCTTCCAAAAGGCATTGAACAGCGTTAACCTTGTCCGCAGTCACTCTGGTCCGAGGATGACGGGCATGGGTTTCATTTTCAACTTGAGTTCGTCCTTCCAAAAAATGTTTGTGCCATTCATACACTTGAGTTTTCTTCAAACAAATACACCCAAACTGTGCTTCTAGTATACGAAGAATTTCGGCAGGCCTTACACCTTCAATGGCAAGAAATTTAATAATAATGCGCTGCGCAACATGCGGATGAACCTCTTGCTCACTCATTGTATTTACAAGTGACGAACGGCGAGAACGGAATTCGTTTGAGCGCGAAAAGTCACGTGATATCCCCCCCTAACATGTCTAAGAGTATGCGCACTCTTCCGACGCCCTCATGACGACATGATAGAAATTCCGGTTGATATTTGATTTACCCTCGTATTTGATAGCCAAGTATTTAAAAACGCTATAAGAGGAAAGCAATATTCTTTTCAGATATTTCAGCTCCGATTACTTTGAAAAGCCAGATTGTTTCCAACAATATTGAAAAAACGCGAAATATTTTCAACAACCTGCATCAAATCAGTCATCCACAAAATGAAGGGAACAAACAGAAGAGATTTAGTTAAGAAAGTAGGAAATGAAATGTCTGTATAAAACTATATACTCTTCTTGTTGCAGAATTTATTTCAAACTATAAAAATTCAACCTAGCAACATCTTTATTCCTGCCAACTCTTAATCGGTTAAAAATGAAAGAATGAAAATGCTGGATATAAACGTCCTCAAATTCATTGTTAAAGTATGAATTTAATAACCAATCTCGCTTAATGTCTCTCTTCCATGAATGAAAATTTTAAAAAGCATCATTCGCTCTCCAAATGAAGCTCTTGACATTTGTCCGTAACATCATGTAATTCCCATTTTGACCGAAAATATTTCAATATTTTATGCAATTCGACCCTTTCAAAGAACTTAACCTAGATTTTTTATATGTTTACTCTGCACTGAAAGCCCTATCTGAATTCGTTTAACAAAACATTTAACTTCCATTATACAAGACAATTTAATGATCCCCGATCGAGGTCAAAGCGAAAACAATATGCATATTTTAAAGCTGATATAATTTTTCGATTAGACGGGGACGAAACGCGGATTGTCAGGTTTGATGTAATAAAATTGAAATAAGTCGTCAAAGGATCAATTAAAATTACGAATTCATAGTTGACTTCGGAATGAGATAAAGCCAACAAATTATTAGGTCGCGTACTAGCAAGTATGAACCAAATTAAATTTTGAAATGACAGACAGCATTAAAACTTGGGAAGTTTGTGTTATGACACTAAATTAATTTATTCGAATAAGGGAAACTACCTGAACAAAATTTAATAAACGAAAGCGTTAACCTCAAAGTGACTGAAGTGAAAACTTCTTTAGGTGCGTTTAGCGATTTTGAATATAGGGCAAACTTCTGGTTTTGCATCACCATTACGCGTTACCGACACCGCGGTACCAATAATATACTGTTAACATTATAACTTGATTGGTAACGCAAATGTAGGTAAAAATGACGCGAAATTATAAGTTTATCTCTTATCAAAAATCGCTTAAAGAATCTACGAAGTTTTTACTTCAAAAATGCGTGATCGGCGCTGGGGTTTGAACCAGCGACCTCTCAAGCGAGTCAAGCGAAAGAGGCAGACCTATCCAACTAAGCTTGGCTAAAGTTAAAAGCCTGACAAGTGGGCTTTTAACTTAAGCCTTAAACATGTCTATACGCTTATTTTAAGTTAAATTGACTGTTGTGCATTGTTTACATTGTGTTTTTTTTTTGGTGGAACTGACTTGATTATCTTCAAATATATACAAGATATACAAATTTTATCCCCTGAAACCAAGAAGGATTAAAAAACAGAGAGTGTTTTTTTAATCCTTCTTAGTTTCAGAAGACAAGATTTGTACATCAATTTTTTACATTGTGTTGTAATTTGATTACTAGCTGAGATGTCACCCGAACTCACTCGCTACTGTCACGACCACTACTTTCTTTATCGTGTTAAATGAATAATTTTTTTAATTCCGATGTTTTAAATTTTCTTTTCCCCAAAATTTGACCTCTTCAAAATTTCATCCTTTTCCAGAATTTCGAATTTTACTCAAAATTTCCAATTATTTAAAATTTTAATGTTTTAAAACGTCGAGTATTTTGAAGGGTTATATTTTTCTCAAAATGTCCACGTTTTTGTCACTAGCAAAATATTAAACCAAAATTCTGGAACAAGTCAAAAAATTTTTTAAAACCATGGCTTTTTTTAAAGGTTCGACATTATTTCAAAATTTCCACTTTATCAAATATTTCAACTTTTTTAAAATTGCATTTTTTTAATTTTTTGACTTTTTAAAATATTTTTAACTTTCGATAACTTCGACTTTTTTAAAGTTTCGATTTTCGAAAATTTTTGATTTTTTCCAAAAACTTGACAATGAAAAGTTTTGCTAAGGTAAAATTTTATGAAAGGTTGGATTTTTTTTTCAAAATTTTGGCCTTATTTCAAAATGTAAACCTTTTTTTTTCACAACTTCGATTTCTTCTCAAAAATGGGACTTGTTCAAGACTTTTCACTTTATGTGAAAACTTTAACTTTTTTTTAAAGTGTTACTTTTTATGAAAACTATTTTTAAGTTTTGACTTTTCCGAAAATTTATATTTTTTTATATCTGAAAACATCGACTTTTCAGAATTTAGATTTTTTCTAAAAAAAAATGTTTTGGAAATCCTGACTTTTTTGAAAGTTTTCACTTCTTACTCATTACTACTTTTTAAAAAATGTGGTTTTTTGAAAGCTAGTTTTTAAAAAAAATTCTATCTTTCTTATATTCTAAGTTTTGACCTCATCTTCAAATTTTCGATTATTTTCTTTGAACTTCAAGTATGTATTTTTCAGAATTTCTACTTTTTTGCAAACTGTTGGGTTTTTTGGAAAATTTCAACTTTCTTTAAAATATCTTTTTTTTAGTAGAACGGACTGGTCCTTGGTTATCTTTAAAAATTGAAATACAGAACTTGTCCCCTGAAAGCAAGAAAGATTCAAAAACACAACAAAGAACAACCTTTGTTAACATTTTGAAAAAAATTGAGAAATTTAAAGAAGTCGAAATTTTCAAAAAAAAAGTTAAAAGTTATACAAAGTCGAACATTTTCAAATTAAAATTTTCTAAAACAATCGTAATTTTGAAAATTGTCAAGATTTTCATAGACACTTAAAATTTCCAGAAAAAAAGTTAAGGGTTTCTAAAAAGACAAAAAATGTCAAAATTTTGGCATTCTTCAAAAATTTGAGTATTTCAAAAAATGACGAAATTTTCAACAAAATTCTAAATTTTTGAAAAAGTTAATAGTTTGAAAAATAACCTAAAATTTAAAAATCGAAATATAAAACTTGTCCCCTGAAACCAAGAAAGATTATACTAACTAGTATCTCTCTGAAGATGATAGCTTGGCTGTCGAAACGCGTTAGAGCAACCTTTGTGATGTTTTCTAATTTTTCTTGGTTTCAGGGGACAAGTTTTATATTTCAATTTTTAAAGATAACCAAGGACCAGTCCGTTCCACCAAAAAAAATCTAAAATTTCAAAAAGAATCAAAATTTTAAAAAATTATCGGGATTTAAAAAAATTAAAGAATTGTTTAATCCCTTTTTAAAAAACCTTAATTAACAAAAGGTCACTTAAGAAAAGACAAAATTATCAGGAAAGTCGAATTGTTTTAAAAATCGCAATTTGAATAATGAAATGTCAAAAGTAAAAAAAAAGTCAAAATTTGAAAAATAATATTAATTTCTATTAAACTGAATCTCAAATAAAGTCAAATTGTCAAAGTCTGAATATTGAGGAACGGCCAGAATTATCAGAAAAGTTGAAATTTAAAAGAAAAAACCAAATTTTGAGGAATTAATATTTGGAAAATGGCAAAGTTTAAATCGTTAAAATTTTGAAATAACAGTCAAAAATTTTTTAAAAACTCAAAATTTTCAAAAAATTAAAATTTTTAAAAATGATCGAAATTTTTAAAAAGTCAATATTTTCAGCAAGTCACAATTTTGGAAAAAAAGTCGACATGAAAAAAAAATAGAAACATTAAAAATTTTGCAAAATAATCAAAAATTTCAAAAAAATTCAGCACTTTAAAAAAATGTGACGATTTACAAAAATCGAAATTCTCAAATTTAAAATTTTGAAATTCAAATTTTGTAAGACAACGAAATTTTGAAATATGTTAAGATTTGTATACAAAGTTAAAATTCCTAAAAAATGTTAAGAGTTTCCAAAAAGTCAAAAGTATCAAAATTTTGAAATTGTCAACAAAACTCTAAATTTTTCAAATATTTTGAAAAAAATTGAAAAATTTGAAAAAAGTCGAAATTTTCAACAAAATAAAAAGTTTAAATTTTTAAGAAGTCAAACATTTTAAAACGAAAATTTTCTAAAACAATCTAAAGCAATTTTAAATAGGGTTATCATCTGAAAAGTGTCAAATTTAAAAAAAAAACAAAATTAAAAAAATCGAAAATTTGCAGTCGAAATTTTAAAGAATAGTTCAAATTTTCAAATAGTCAAAATTTTCAAGAACCAAAATGTTCAATAGGTAACAATTTTTAATTTTGCAAAAAGCAAACTTTTGAAAAATTTCGAAAATTCAAAAAACTGACATTTTGAAAAGATTTGAGCTTCCAAAAGTTCTACATTTTTAAAATATGACAAATTTTTAGAATGGCAATTTTAAATGTGTCTGAATTTTCAAAAAAGGACCAAGATTTCAAATAGATTATATTTTAGAAAAAAAATTGAAACCTTGAAATATGAAATTAAAAAAAAACTATAAATTTTTGAAGAAGTTGGTCAAAATGTAAACAAAAGTCAAATTTTAAGCAGACAAAATTTTTTTGAAAAATAGATATACCAAAAAATGTCGAAATTTAAAAAAAAAATTCAAAATTTTCAAAAAATCAATATTTTGGAAAAAATACTACTTTTTAAAGAAATTTAAACTTAAAAAACTGAAATATTAAAAAATTTGAGAAACGTCAAAAATATGAGAAAAAGTCAAAAGCCTTTAAAAAAGAGAGTATTTTGAAAAGAAAAAAATAAAATTACCAAAAAATCGAAAATTTCTCAGTTTTTTTGAAAATTTATTTTTTCTTGGTAATTTCAATTTTTCAAAAAATTTACTTTTCAGAAATTTTAGATTAAAATTTTCAAATATGCCAAAATTTTTAATAAAGTTGAAATGTTGAAAAGTCGAACGTTTTTAAAAAAGCCATGATTTTTTAAGAAAGTCAAAATTTTAATAAAAAAAAAGTAATTTTGAAATAACGATATTTTGAGAAAAATTTAATCGTTTGAAAAATTCGACATTATTTTCACAATCAGTAGAAATGTTTAAAAAATTGTAATTTTAATAAAGTACGAATCTTTATATATAAAATGTAATTTAATAAAAATTGTAATTTTAAAAAAATACGAAATTCTCACAAGGCAAGTTTTTCTAACAGCCGAATCGAAGATTCGAAATATTTTCAATGATGTTTTCGCAGTAATTTTAGAAAATTTTGAAAAAAAGTACGAAATTCAAACAGACCAAAATGTCAGACAAAAATTTTTTAAAAAATGTCGAAATTAAAAAAAATAATACATATAACACGTTAACGAAAGAAGTGACCCTTATAGTGAGTGGCATCGGATTAAATTGGTAAAACTATAAAATGTTAAACAATATGATGAGCATTGATGAGAATTATATGATGAGAATTGCAATCAAAACACAACAAAAAGCAACCTTTGTTGTGTTTTTTAATCTTTCTTGGTTTCGTTCTGTATTTCAATTTTTAAAATGTCAATTATATTTGAAAATTTCAATTTTTTTTTAAATTGAAACATTTCTTAATATCTCTGACATTTACGACTAATTAACCAAATTTCACATTTTTCTACGAACTTTGCAACATTTATTTTGAAAACTTCGACTATTTTAAATTTTGATATCTTTTGATGAAAATCTAGACATTCTTTGAAATATTCGATATGTTTTCAAAATTTTATTGTTTGTTGTTGTATGGATTTTTTTTAAATTGGAATATTTCTTAATATCGTCGTCATTTACGACTAATTAACCAAATTTCAAATTTTTTTACGAATTTTGCAACTTTTTTAATCTTACATTTATTGTGAATGCTTCAATTTTTTTTAAATTTCGATATTTTTTTTGAAAATCTAAACTTTTCTTAACATATTCGACATCTTTTCAAAATTTTATTGTTTTAAGTTCCAGTTCCAAAAATTGAACCTTCAGAGAAATGCTCGACTTTTTTCAAATTTTAGCTACCCCAAACTTTGATTTTTTTTTAAATTTTAACTTCTTTTTGCTTGTTTTCAATGTTCATAATTGTTTTCGACTTTTTTTGAAACTTTGAGGATATGTCAATTTTTTTAATGTCCCGACAATTTTTTTAAATATTGACTAATTTTTAAAATTTAGACTTCTAAAATGTTGATTTATTGATATTTCCAATTTATTTGAAAATAACGCTAATTTCTTTATATTTTCAAAATTTTTAAAAATGGTAACTTTTTCAAAATTTTTATTTTTATTGAAAATATTAACATATTTTTGGAAATTTTAACCTTCTATGATAAGGCCTTTTTTAATTCTGAGGTGAAAATTTTTGACTTAAAAGTTTAGACTTGTTTGAAAATTTTGCCTTTTCCAAATTTTTCTATTTTTTTTATAAATTTTTTAATATAAATTATAACTCTTTAAAAACTACAAGCCTAAAATATAGTTTTTTTTTTAAATTTCGACTATTGTTAAAAGTTTCAAATTTTTCTGAATGTATTTGGGATTTTTTGAAAATGTTTTCCTTTTCAATTTTTTTTGAAAATTTCTTTTATTTTCATAATTTCATTATTTTTCAAAATTTCCAACTTTTTTGCAAACCGTTCGCTTTTTATAAAAATTTCGAGATTTTTTCAAAAATTTTGATTTTATGAACATTTGGAATCAAAAACTTTGACTTAAAAATTCTTCGACTTTTTTTGAAGATTTCAACTATCCAAAATCTCAACTTTACTTTAAAAATTTTGGCTTTTCTGAAAATATTGACTTTTCTTCAATATTTAGACTTTTCGAAAATTTGAAAGTTTTACATTTTTTTTAAATTTTGGCCATTTTTGCACTTTTATTCTACTTTTAAAAATTTTTAATTATTTTAAAATTTTAGCAATTTTTTTCAAATTGCCAAATTTTTAGAAAATGTAGATTTTTTAAAATGTTGACCCTCTTTTAACAAATTTTGGAATTTTATCTGTTTTCCAGAATTTTCTCTTAGAAATTATACCTGTATGAAAATTTTGACTTCCCAAATTTTATCTTATTAGAATTTGGAAATTATTAAAAATTTCGTCATTTTAATTTTTTTAATGTTTCTTTTTCCCAAAGTTTCAACATTTTCTAAAAATTGAACTTTTATAGTACATAGTACATATTTCAAAACATCGACATTTTCAGTTCTCGGCCTTTTTAAAAAATTTTGATTTTTTCATTTATTCAATCATGTGTTACTGAGTTTTTCTTCGCCTTCCACAATTCTAGATTTTCAACGCGATCGCTGCTTGGCCATTATTACTTTTTTAAAAAATGTAGTTGGCTTTTTTAAAAATTTCGATCTGTTTTAAATTCCGAATTTTGACCTTATTTTCAAAATTTCGATTTTTTTTTTGAATTTCAACTACGAGTGTGTATTTTTCAAAATGTCGATTTTTTTTGCAAACTGTTGGTTTTTTTTAATTTCAGTTTTCTTTAAATTGTTAATTATATCTGAAAGTTTCGCTTTTTTTTAATTAAAACCTTTCTTAATATCGACTATTTTGCCATTTACGACTATTACACCAAATATCAAATGATTCTACAAATCTGGCATTTTTTTTTAATATCTTACAATTATTTTGCAAATTTTAACTTGTTTCAAAATTTCATATCTTTTTTTTTAATCTAGACTTTTCTTGAAATATTCAAAATTTTTCAAAAATGTTATGTTTTTTCAGTTTTAGTTCCAAATATTTAACTTTTCAGAAAAATGCTACACTTTTTGTCAACATTTTAACTATCCAAAATTTTTCAACATTTTAACTTCTTTCTGATAATTTTGCTTCTTCAATATTTATAATTTTTTTCTACTTCTTTTTTGGAAATCTTGAAGATTTTTCAATTTTTGTGATGTCCCGACCTTTTTTTAAATATTGACTATTTTTGAAAATCTAGGTTTTTCTTTAAAATCTAAACTTTTTCAGAAATTTTAATTAATTTAATGATGAGGGTTTTATTTTTTTTTAATTGTGACATTAAAATTTATGAATTAAAAAATGTCAAAGTGTCAAAATTTTAACGATCCAAAATTTTGACTTTTTCCAAAATTTTAACTTCTTTCTGATAATTTTGCTTCTTTAATATGTATATTTTTTTACCTTATTTGGAGACTTTAAAGATTTATCAATTTTTTTGATATCCTGATTTTTCTTAAATATACAGGAATTCAATTTTATGAAATTTTGAATTTATTTAAAAATTTCGCTATTTTTAAAATTTTCAATATTTTTAAAAATGTCAACTTTTCAAAATTTAGATTTTTTTTTAAATCTTAACTTTTTTGAAATTTTAACCTTCTATGATGAGGGTTTCGTTTTTTTGTTGAAAATATTGTCATTAAAATTTATGGTTTAAAAGTTTAAATATTTTTGAAAATTTTGCTTTCTTTAAAATTTTCCACTTATTTCAAAATTATAACTTTTTGACCACTTTGAGCCCAAAATATCGCTTTTTTGCAATTTTCGACTATTATTAATAATTTCAAATTTGAATACTTATATGTGTGATCTTTTGAAAATTTTACCCATTCTCAATATTTTCGAAAATTTCGTTTTTTTTCCAAATTTCATCATTTTTTAAGACTTTCACCTTTTTCGCAAACTTTGGACTTTTTTTGAAATTTTCGACATTTTCTCAAAATTTTTGATTTTGTATAAAAATTTGCAATCAAAAACTTCGACTTAAAATATGTTCGACCTTTTTTGAAAGTGGTAGCTATGCAAAATTTTGAATTTCCTCCAAGACTTTGACTTTTCTGAAAATATTGACTGATCTTTAGTATTTAGACTTTTCAAAAATTTAAAAATTTTACTTTTTTTGACAATTTGGACTATTTTTGCCCTTGCACTTTTGGTCTACTATTTTCGCCTTTTTTAAAAAATTTTATTCCTTTGAAAATGTTGCAATTTTTTTACAATTTTCGAATTTTTAAAAAATGTAAATTTTTTAACATTTTGAGCTATTTTTACCAAATTCTGAAATTTTGTCCATTTTCCAGGATTTTGTCTTAGAAATGTTAACTCTCTATGAAAATTTTGACCGTTTTCCCAAATTTTTTCTTATTAAAATTTGAAAATTCTTAAAAATTTTGTCATTTTAATTTTTTTTGAAATTTTAATTTTTTCCAAAATTTCAACGTTTTCCAAAGATTCAACTTTTAGACTATATGTTACATATTTCAAAATATTAATATTTTTAATTCTCGGGCTCTTTTGAAAACTTTGATTTTTTTCTTTTTCTCAATCATATTTTATTGGATTTTTCTTCCCAGTTACTTCTTCCACAATTCTAGATTGTCAACACAATCGCTACTTGGAAAAATCCAAAGAGATTGCCAATCCTTAACAGAAGGTTACTGAAAATCTAGAATTATGAAAGGAGTAACTGGCGAAGAATAAGCCAAATAAAACATGAATGAAAATAACACTACTTCGCAAAGAAGATACCAAGAATATGTTATCATTTTTTTGAAGCTTTCCGCCTTTTTTCAAATATTTGACTTTTAAAAAATTCGAATTTTAAAAATTTTAAATCTTCCAAATTTGTAAATTCGGATTTTCTTTTAAAATTTCGACATTTTCTGAAAATTTACACTTTTTTTTGAAGTTGCAATATCTTTAATGTAAGCTATTTTTAATGGTTTTCCGTATAAACAGTAAACAGCATGTTAAGAAAGTGTAGATTTAAGAAAACAATTCAAGATTGCTCTAAGCTTGACCAGTCTAAAGATAATACTCTTGCAATGATCATGAAATTACCATATTACCCGAAAATCACCAATAAAATTTTGGTGGAACGGACTGGTCCTTGGTTATCTTCAAAAATTAAAATATAAAGCTTGTCCCCTGAAACCAAGAAAGACAACCAAGCTATCATCTTCAGAGAGATACTACTCTCTGAAGATGATAGCTTGGCTGTCGGCGTTAGAGCAACCTTTGTTGTGTTTTTTAATCTTTCTTGGTTTCAGGGAATAAGTTTTATATTCCAACTTTTTTACACCAATAAAATTAATGAATTATTTGTGTTTGATTGCCGATGTGATAAAGAGGTAAAACCTTCTATGGACTTAATCATAAGCCACAATGTTTAGTTCAGTGCTCTAATAAGGGAAAAGTATAATATATTAGAGCTATTTCACATATTCTTTCATAGGCCGATGGATGGTGCTATACTTTACAATAATATGTAAAAAATCGATTAATTTACGAGTATTTACTTGCCGTAACATTTGTCATCATTTAAATTGGGTACCGAGTTGGGTGACGAGATGTAATAAGATCGAAGCTAGTCTTTGATTCGCAAACTCTAAATATGATAAATGTTCAAGCCTGTTGTATATGCATTAGTATTCGGACTTTTTCAGAATGACCATCTCTGCTAAATGTCAGTGGGTTAACTGTTGGTAGTTCAGCTACCTGTGATCCATTACAGAAGTTTATTGCATTCTAGGTGTATTCTACTTGCAGCATATCTTATCTTCAGATCGTCAGATGGATCAGTTTTACTAATAAATTAGCTTTAGCTTGGATTTCTCCTAATTATTATACTGTAGAGCAATCAAGTTTTATCAGTCGATGTCGTTCTATATTCTCATCAAAGATTTTATTAATTACTTATAACGCCAAGCCTTCATTAAGAAAGGCATTCAAATATTCTCTTAAATATTTAATGGTTTAAATCAATAAATTATGAAACTGTCTGAAAATATATTTCATATTAGAAGACACTTTGTTCATAATTTATTGATAATTTGCCTTTAAACGTGACCTGCTTAAACGTACGTAATTGAAAATGACATTTAATTTTGCGAATTCCACTGGGTCGTTTTTAGATGAATGAAAATTGTGTCACATATTTTTCACTGTTAAAAGTAATACAAGAAATAACCCTCAGATTTAAAAGAAAAGAAAATATTGGTTGTTTACGAACAAGCGCAAAAAATGTCGATGGTATTTTTCTCTTCAATATTGAAAATTTGTCGGAATTTAACTAAAAGTTGGAATTGATAAAGATCAGCCGCCTATAATGGAATTTCTATCGAATATTTTTTACATTAGATTTATCGTTTTCTGCAGTCTTTCTCCGTTAAACATTGCAGTTATTTCCTCTTTTTAAACTTTTATTGGTCGGAAACCTTACCATTATTAAATTTCATTTTAACATTTGTTCGATCCAGCTTGGAAATATTTAAATTTTTAGTAATAAAGGTTGACAATATTCTGAAACATTTCTTGAAATACGAAGTTCTAAGAATTAGCTATCACGTAATCGTATTTCAAAAAATGTTTCAGAGTATTGTTAACGTTTATTACTAAAAATTTCCAAAATGGGTCGAAGAAATGTTAAAATGACACAAGAAGGCTAAATAGCCTTCTTGAAATGACATTAATAATGGTAACGTTGCAGTTGTTTCATTCCCTAAGAGCGCAAATGGGGGGAGGTGGCTTACAAAATTGTAATTTTCCATTTAAAATTAAATTTTTAGAATTACAAAAAATTTCGAAAAGAAATTTCCTTTATACAGAAAACAACGTTTACAATTGAAACCTTGGCAATAAAGTAGAAATTGAAATTGTAATCTTGGAATGACGACAAAAATATTAAAATTTCAAAACAAAACAAAACCTTTAGAAAAATAAAGCAAGTTTAAGCAATTTCGATAACGAAAACCTTGTGGATTTTTTAAATTTTATTGCGTTTTTATCGTTAATAAAGTTTAATATTTATGAATATTTCAAAATTTTAATCCAAAATTTTTGAAAAGTAAATATTTTGAAAAATCAAAATTACCAAGAAAAAATAAATTTTCAAAAACTGGAAAATTTTTGGATTGTTTGGTAATTTTTTATTTTTTTCTGTTTTAAAGTACTCTCTTTTTAAAGACTTATGACTTTTTCTCATATTTTTGACGTTTTTCAAATGTTTTAATTTTTCAATATTTCAGCTTTTTTAAGTTTAAACTTTATAAAAAGTTGTACTTTTTCCAAAATATCTTTGTTTTGAAAATTTTGATTTTTTTTGAAAATTTCGATGTTTCCATTTTTCGAAAAAATTTCCTTTGTGTAAAATTTGACTTTTGTTTACGTTTGGACCAACTTTTTCATAAATTTATAGTCTTTTTAAAATTTTACAATTCAAGGTATCAATTTTTTTCTAAAATTTCATCTTTTTAATATCTTGGTTTTTTTTTGAAAATTCAGACACTTTTTAAAATTTCCACTTAAAAAATTTGTCATTTTTTAAAAATGTTGAATTTTTGGAAGCTCAAATCTTCAAAATGTCAGTTTTTTGTATTTTCGACTTTTTCAACACTTTGTTTTTTGCAAAATTTTAAATTATTAAAAATTGTTACTTATTGAACATTTTGATTCTTAAAAATTTTAACTATTTTTAAAATTTAAATTATTTTTCAAAATTTCGAATTTTTGCAAACTTTCAATTTTTTTGTAAATTTTGCTTTTTTCTAAATTTGACAGTTTTTAAATGTTGACCCTTTTTAAAATTGTTTTAGATATTTTCTGATAATTTTGATTCCAAAATGTTAGACTTTTGAAATATTTTAACTTTTTTTTTGAAAATTTCGACGTTTTTCAAATTCCTCAATTTTTTCAAAATATTTACTTTCTGAAAAATTTAGAATTTTGTTGACAATTTAATAATTTTTTGAAATACTTAAATTTTTTGAAAAATGTGAAAATTTTGACACTTGACTTTTTAGAAAATCTTAATATTTTTTGGGAATTTTAACTTTCTACCCAAATCGTAACATATTTCAAAATTTCAATTGTTTTAGAAAATTTTAATTTCAAAATTTTAAATTTGAGAATTTCAATTTTTGTAAAGCGTCACATTTTTTAAAGTGTTGAATTTTGTTGGAGTTTTTGACTATTTTGGAAAATTTTTAATTTTTCCATTTTTTTCAAAATGTCAACTTTTTTTCCAAAATTTAAATTCTTCGAAAATTTTCACCTTTTAGAAAATTGGGATCATTTTTAAAAATTTTAATTTTTTGAAAATTTTGAGTTTTAAAAAATCTTTTGACTGTTATCTCAAAATTTTAACTATTCAAAACTTTGCCATTTTCCAAATATTGATTCCTCAAAATTTAGTTTTTTCTTTTAAATCGAAACTTTTCTGATAATTATGGCTTTTCTTCAATATTCAGACTTTGACAATTTTGACTTTATTTGAGATTCAGTTTAATAGAAATTAACATTACTTTTCAAATTTTGACTTTTTTTTCAATTTTGACATTTCGTTATTCAAATTGCAATTTTTAAAACAATTCGACTTTCCTGATAATTTTGTCTTTTCTTAGGTGACCTTTTGATAATTTAGGTTTTTTGAAAAGTTGATTAAAAATTCTTTAATTTTTTTAAATCCCGACAATTATCTAAAATTTTGACTCTTTTTGAAATCTAAGATTATTTCTCAAATTATTAACTTTTTGAACAATTTAGAATTTGTTGAAAATTTTGTCATTTTTTGAAATGAAAGTAGAATGCAACCTAGATTACAAATTCGTGCAGCCCTTCAGGCGTGTATAGTAAATCATAGGTAGTTGACAAACAGTTGAAACAGTGCCGTCTAGCGAAGCGGTTGCTCTCTAGGAAAAGGTTCCCAGAAGACAAGGATTTTAATGCACAGACCAATAGGTTTAAACATTTTAGATTCGAAATTTGGAAACCAAATACCGGTTTCGATCTTGTTAGATCTCGTCAGTTTGGTATATCCAACTCGACAACCAAACATCCAAACTTCGAATCTAATAAATGTTCAAACCTATTCGTCTGTGCATTAGATTTTTTTGAAATACTTGAATTTTTGAAGAATGTCAAAATGTTGACATTTGTTGTCTTTTTAAAAATCCTTAACTTTGTTTCTGGAAATTTTAAGTGTATGAAAATCTTGACAATTTTCAAAATTCCGATTGTTTTAAAAAATTTGATTTGAAAATATTCGACTTCTTACAATATTTAACTTTTTTTTTGAAAATTTCGACTTTTTCCAAACTTCTTAATTTTTTCAAAATGTTAACTTTCGACTTATTTTATAAATTTAAAATTTTTTGAAAAATTTGTCATATTTATCAAAAATTACAACTCTAAAATTTCGACTTCCTTTGTAAATTTGTCTTATTTTCCAAACATTCAATTTTATAGAAAATTGCCTTTATTCTAAATTTTGACATTTTTTAAAATGTCAACTTATTTTTAAAATCTCTTATTTTTTAAAAAATTTTATTTTTCTAAATTTCGACTATTTTTTAGACAAGTATCAACTTGTAACATACAACACAAAACTGATAATATAAAGTGCACGATTGCAAATAGTTATATTCGGTACGATGCCACGATGCCAACAATACCAATTCGCCAATTACAGATTTCGGAAAAGTAATCGATGATTAAAATCCGTTTACATTTTTACTTACTTGTACAGGTCTCTAGTCTGGACATTTATTAAGAATACCAGACGAACCATGGCCAAAATGAATATTCCGCTGGAGAATTCCAGGCCATAGAAAGAGAGCAATAGAGGTAGCTGGAACGAAGGGATTAGAAAAGCGATGGAAGCCAAAAATCTAAAGAAAGCTCACGCCATGGATCAAGATGCTTGAAGAATAAAAATTAAAAATATGAAAAAAAATTATCAACAAAATATTTCTGCGTCGAAAAAGGAAGCAAAGTGTAAATACATCATGAATGCCTAAGACAAACAAAGAGCTATTTGGGATGTTATAAAAATGGAAACGAGAAGCAAATCGTTAGAAAACCAAATCGTTAGAAAACCGGACATCAGTCCAGAAGATTTTAATACTTTTTTTCTCAGAGATTGGCAGTCGAACACAAAATAAAATTCTCCCAACTACGCTTACAGCAGATCATTACTTGTCTCATTCAAGACATTCCGCTATTAATTCCATTTATTTCAAAGAAGTAGATGTTCAAGAAGTATGTACAATAGTTAGATCATTACAGCCAAAAAAAAATCAATAGATATTTATAACCATTCCACTATTATGCTAAAGCATATACTAGAGTCGATCAAAATCCCATTAACATCGGTACTAAATAAGTGTTTAAACCAAAGTATTTTCCCATCAAATTTCAAATTAACAAAAGTGGTGCCACTACCTAAGAAATGAGATATAAATCAACCAGCAAATTATCGACCCATATCCATTTTTCCAACCTTTTCCAAAATCTTGGCAGTAGCTTCAAAACAGAGACTTACTGGTTACTTTGAAAAATGCAGTATACTTGATTGTAATTAACATGGTTTTCGAAACTTTAAATCTACTACTACTGCTCTGATTAATATAATTGAATAGGTTTTAAATACCTTGAATGAAGGTTTAATCTGTCACATGAATTCCTGTGATATCAGCAAAGCATTTGACTTTGTTGATAATGAGATTCTCCCAAGTAAACTACATTTTTATAGAATAAGAGGAATACTCTGGAAATTAATGAAGTTATATTTTGAAGAAAGGTTTCAAAGGGTTACTTTAAATGGCAGTACTTCGAAAATAAAGCAATTAATTTGTGGGGTGCCTAAAGGATCAGTGCTAGGCCCTCAAATGTTCCTATTATACATTAAGGACTTGCCCAAAAATATAAAATGTTCAGGAGTTTGTTTGTTTACCGATGACACAAGCATTTTGAATGAGGGAAACAACAATAACACGGGTCAACACAAAATTTGACTTTGACTTTAAAGCATTAAATTCCAATTCTTTAGGCCGTAATTAGACGAAAAAAATATATATGACGTGAAAAAATTTGCTTATTTATTTAGGAAACCGCTTGAACGATATTTTTCAAAATATGTGGTATAAATTTTTAATTGAAGATGAAACCATTCAAATGAACATTTTAATTATTTTTATTAGGTTTTACTATCAAAATAACTTAGAAAAAAGTAGAAAATAATTTAAAAGTGCACGCTTTTACTTTTTCTTTTATGTTCATAGGTACTATCTCTTAATAAACCCCAAATATAGTCCCCCATCATGTTTTCATTGTATTGGCCTTAATAACGTTGTTCGAAGCTCATAATGTCCTGGTAGAAAAGTTCTCCTTGCTCTTCTGAATACGCTCCCATGTTATTTTTGAATTTATCTAAATGAACATGCAACATATAAACTTTTAATGATATCCTGCAGCCCATGGCCTTAAAATTTTTTAGCATATTTTCAACTAGCTTTTTGTAGTTTTCCGCTTTGTTATTTCCTAAAAATCCAGAAACGACTGCTTTGAAACTGTTCCAACTCGCTTTTTGAGTACGATTCAGCAGCGTTGGAAATTTTTCATCGGTGAAAATCTGTCTGATTTGCAGACCAACAAAAACCCCAGCCTTAACCTTTGCTTCTGATAATTTCGGAAAAAATTTCCTCAAGTATTTAAACGTTTCTGAGGTTTGATCCAGTTTTTTAACAAATTGTTTCATCCCCTAACTTAATGTGCAGAGGCGGCATTAACACTTTCTCTGCTTCAACAATTGGCTCAAATTTTACGTTTTCTTTCCCGACACAAAATTCTGTTCTTACAGGCCTTGACCGTTGAGTATAATGCTTAGCATCCGCTCTGCTATCCCATAACCACAAATAACACGGATACTTTGTATATCCACTTTGAAGTCCCATAAAAAATCCCACCGTTTTAAAATCTCCAATCAGCTGCCAGTTATACTCGCGATACTTTACAAATTCAAGCAAAATTTTAACACTTTCATAATTTTCTTTAAGATGTACTGATTAAGCGATTGGAAGAAATGGGAATTCATTTCCGTTGTGTAATAAAACAGCTTTTAAGCTTTTTGTAGAGCTGTCAATGAATAAACGCCATTCGCTAGGAACACAAGGTATGCCAATTTCTTCGAACATACCTTTTATGTCATTGCAAAAACAAAGTCCATCTTCTTTTGTGAAAAATGTTGAGAATGTTTCATGCCTAGTCCGCTGATCCGTGATATTAACATCATCAAGCAAATTCCACTGTTTTAAGCGAGAGCCTAAAAGCTCTACTTTACTTTTTGGCAAATTTAAATCCCGAATTAAATCATTAAAATCTTCTGTAGTAATAAGATGGTGTTTTGGTTGTTCTGGTGTAGGTAAAACCTCCTTATCGGAATTACTTTTATGAGAACTAATAGATGAGCTACTTTTCTGCGATAATTTTTTCGGTGGCTCAGGTACTGGTCGTGTCAGATCATGTGCGACTGGAGGAGAAGAGGATTTCAGATCAGGATATTCGATAGGTTTTGCATTTTTACCTCTACGTCTTTTACTCGGATTCACAATGCAAAAAAAGCAGTCGTTAACGTGATCTTTTGGTTCTCGCCAGATTCTTGGTGTTGCAAATTTCATTAACCTTTTGTCACCTCGATACCACCCTAAGATATAGAAATAGAATTTAATATGTCTTTTATATTTAATTCACCATTTAATTAAAATTTGCTGATTACCTTCCAAACATCTTTTACAATTATTACAAGCAACATGTGGAGCCCATGTCTTGTCTTGATTACGAACAGGACAGTTAAAATATGCCTCGTAGGCTTCACAGAGAACGTGAGATATATTTAATTCGTATCTTACCTCTCGAACATTAATAAATTGCCCACATATATGACAAAATGCATCAACTACATATTTACACTTTCGTGACGACATTTTAAGGCATTATAGATTTGTACAAAACACCTGATCGTTGTTTATCACACTAGTGCCATCTATAAGCGCTGTGTAAACGTTTAAACCCCACTCTGACCGCGCGGTATTTTTAAATGTATTAAAAATAATTAAAATTTATAAAAAATTCAAATATGAGTATTATTACTATAACTATCACAAAAGCAAACTTTATACCAAAAAAATATACTTTCTTTTCGTTTTTGTTCATACCTAAGCGGAAAATCATAAAATAAACTTTAGGACAAAGAACGAATATTTTTTCGTAGAGTCGTGTAATTCAGCATTCTTAAATTCTATTTCAAGCCCATCTGAAGCAGAAAAATGGTTTGCAGCAAATAAAATGCTCTTAAATATTGATAAAACACAATCGATAGTCTTCACAGCTAATTTCTTGTCCGTAAAGGTGAAACTAAAATTCCTGGGAATATACTTTCAGCAAAACTTAAAATGGAATGAGCAGATAATTAGTCTCACTAGTCGTTTATCCAGTGCTGTATATTCAGTACGACGTCTAATGCAAATTGGAACATTTGAATCTGCCTTGATGGTATACTATGGGAATTTTCACAGACGAATTACATATGAGATAATCATCTAAGGAAATAGCATACTAATAGATGAAGTCCTAAAACTGCAGAAAAAATGTGTACGTCTACTGTCCAAAGTTGCCTATGCAGTAAGTTGTAGAAATTTATTTAAAAAATTAGGTATACTTACTGTTATATCTCTTTATGTACTTGCCTGTGTAACATATGTGAATGAAAACAAATCTAAGTTGCTACGGAATAATGACTTTCATACATATAATACTAGATGTAAGGAAAAACTGGTGATTTCCTATCACCGTTTGCATTAAGCATCCCAATAAGTTAACTCGATTAGCTTGAAATTATATAACGCAGTCCCAGATGAATATAAATTACTACCAATTATTTCGTTTAAAAAAAGACTTAAGTCGATCTTATTACAAAGAACTCTATGTAATATTAATGAATTTTATAAAAATTGTAGGTAATTGAACATTATTGTATATACATAAAGTTGTTCTGACAATCCAGGAACGGGCATCTTTAAAATAGAAATTTAGAGTTTAATTTTGATAATTTAAAATTCGTTTTTTAATTTTATCTTTCATGAAAGAGGCTTACAGGAATTAATAGGATTGATCCCCCAAGGACAAGATGTTTGAGGCATACAAGTCTGAGGCAGCAAATTCCTGTGGGGCCCAGCTTGACACAGTGAGGACTTCTGTCTACGGAGACTCTTTTTTTTATAGAACTTCCAATCTGTGGAACATCTTATCGAACAAAATTTTCCCGAAAAATTACAACCTATCCTTGTTTAGGAAGGCGGTTCATCGCCATCTATTCTTTTTTCCGCATCCTACTCACGGTGCTTTAAAGGCATAATAGGATTATCCTTTGCAAGTGGATTAAACATAAAAAAATCAAAAATCTAACTCTTTTTTGAAAATATTTAATTCAAACTTAAAACTTGAAACTTCGAGTAATTTTGGGCCGAAGCGAAACTTTGATCGGTCTCTAATATTAAGCAACAAAAATTTAGAAATGTTGTAAGGAGCGATGTTAAAACAGTTTAATAAAATAAACCTAGTGAATAACACATTGCAAAGAAAATTTAGAAAAGTATTGGAAAATTCGAGAAAAAGAAGCTTGATAAAAATGTTAACATAATTGTAGTGAACCTCAGCATAGGCGGTCCGAAAATTGAAACCAAAATCAAGGGAGCCATGTTTATGAATTTCCCTTGCTTGAAAACAAATTAAATTGTAACTGCGACTAAATTTTAATTAAGGTAAATTATTTTCTGCAATTAAGTGGTAGATTTCTAAGACGAAACGCATGATACCTACCTTCATTATTATAACGCAATTTACTTCAATACTTTAGGGCTCATGCCGAATATGCTACCAAATGTAATTTATTTTGAGGCCACATTTCTCTTACAGATTTTAGTTGGTGACAAGAAAATGTTGAGTGGAATTCCGGCGCATGCACCAAATGTTAAAATTTATCGATGTATTATGAAAGCGCCACCGTATAAATTATTTAACATTCAGCCAGCGCTTCAGTTGTGTCAGAATAAATATTATCGTGTTTCGCATTCATGAATTCATCAATTAATTAGCTAAATTCGCCGAACTCTTATTTGTATGATTTAATTACGAACTTTAATAATGCGTCTTTTGTAGTCAGCGGCCTCGTAGCTTCACAAAATAGTTCGTGTAATTGTGTTGGTTTTTTATTTCTTTATAAACATGCCGAAAACACATGAACTAATGAATTAAGAATACACAAGACCTGACGTCTATACAGCTAAATTGACTTTCATCATGCGATGCTTACCTAATGTCCTTTATAAAACTTGTTTAATAATGAAATTGATTAATAAATTTTATATCAGTCGGCAACATAATGACAACAAAATATTTTTAAAGCTCGTAAAGGTTAGCGGAAGCCCTTGAATAAATACTCTTTTCTGTTAAACCAGATTTCCGCAGGGATATAGGTACTAAATATTCATTATCTAATGTCTGTATCATTTCGTACACTAAACAGATAAATTTTAATAAAAAAAAGTTTTATTGCTCCTAATGAAGCATATTTGCAACAAAAACTGAATTGACTCTAAAATACTTTATATCAAATATTATTACACATTATTATTACACATTTTTTAAATTTCTAAAGCAAATTTAAATAAAATACCAAAACAAAATTTATTTTCAAAAAAAGTATGTGAGAAATGACCTTTTTCATGTGAAGGGATTGTAAACAATTAAAAATCTGGCTGTCTTTTATTGAAATTCATCTCCAAATATCTGCTTTGACTACCCAGACGATTAAAATTTTCTTGTGCGGACTCAGAGATCATATCTCACATCTCTATGTTAGAAAATAAATTGCGTCTTAATTTTTTGGATTTTCTTTATTGAAATTTTCAAAATTTAGGTAATAATATTATAAGCAAAGTAATATTTGACATAAATTAGTTTCAAAGCTGCCTTATCATTACTTTTTTTTCAGGTCTACTTCGAAAATTTAATATCTTAGTAATTTAAAACCAAGACACGTCAAGCTTTAAAGGCAAATATCTTGGAAACGGTTGCTCGTATCAACTTTTACAAAGTACACCTTTTTTACGTAAGAAATATGGGGAAATAAAATAACGCATTTAAAATTATTATAGGTGGGTGGACAAAAAAGTTATGATGATTTAGAAGTATGGAAGATAACGCAGGTAGCGCCCCCTATCAGCTATTGGTAATATGTTAGCAAATTAGAGTTTGTCGACTTAAGGAACCCCCTTGTGTCAAATTTCATGCTTATATTAAAATTCATTCCCTAATTATACGAGAAAATCAAAATTTCTTTTTTCAACTTGGACACCCTGTATCTCTGTTAATATCAACTTTTGGTATAAGGTAAATGTAGCTAAATCCCATTATTTTTATTCAAAAAATCCACCGTTGCTCTGTGTACCATTACTTATGGTCCACCCTGTATATCATTGATATGTATCATTTTTCTTTTTTGTTAAAATAAAGGAAAAAATATCTTCATAATAAATTTTAACGATGCAAAAAACTGGTGCTCCTCTGCAGGGCCGCCGCGTGTAGGTGAGCTGGTTGTGCGTCCCACAAGGGCGACTAATCAAGAAGGGTGGCAATTTTCACTGATCGTCTACGCCTAAGGTCTCAAAATTTTTCCCCGAAGAAGCTTAAGTTTAATTTTGAGAAAAAAAATCAAAATTTAGAATAAACTAAAATTTAATTTATTAAATTTTGAACTTTTGCATCTGCTTGTAAAAATGTTGAAGTCTCAAGATCTAAAAATAGTTTTGAAATGCCAGTGAATTTTGATTTTAAAAGAGAAAAAAATCTGGTATTAAGATTTGACTTCTAGGTTTTAAAACTCAAAATTTCGAGGATACATATTTATATGTATAACACATTTCAAAAGTCTTTTTTCAAAAATTTGGTAATTTTCCCTGAATTCTGACTTAAAATTTACAGTTTTTATTTCAGCCTAAAATCCTGATTTTAATTTAGAAAATTTGGGTTTTTTTATCCGGAATTTAAACTTGGTCTTAAGAATTAAATTTTTTGTAATTATTTTCCTTTTGATTTAAAATTCTGTAATTTTATTAATCTTCCTTAATACTCACCTTTAAACTTCAAAATTTGACAATTATACAAATTTAGTTTTTTCTTGAAATGATAATTATTTTCGTAATATCGATTTTTTTGTAGACAAGTGCAATTTTTGCTTTTGTTCACACAATCTTTTTCCAGTTTTACAATTTTGTTCTTCCTTCACATATCCACTTTAATTAGATCTGCACTTTCATTTTGGATTTTCGAGTAAAAATTTGAAAAAAAAGTCTAAATTTTTGTATTTAAATCCGAGAGCTAAATGTCAAGATATTTGTTTACTCTTGAACTCGAAATTCTGTGCACGTTGTTTGAATTGTTTAAATATCTTAATATTAAACCAGAAAATCCTAACACAATTTAAAGTTTTTTCCTTGAATTAAATTTCCGAAAAAAAAAGAAACATTAAGGCTTTTTTTGTATACTTGTTTTTAAATCGCGTCTTCTGGTTTTCGGATTTTAGAACTTACCTTTGTTATTTTTCTGTTAGTTTTTTAAAGTATAATTTGTTAAAAATTTAAAATTTTAAAAGAAAAGTTGAATATTTCAATGTAAAGCTGAATTTTACTGTTAAAATCAAATTTTTACAGTAATCAAAAAATCAGATATTTACTTGTTAATTTTCTGCCACCTAAAGTTTTTCTTTGTAAATTTTTACTTCTCAAATAAAATTATATTGAATTAAAAAACTAAATTATGATTGATTAGTGGTATATGGACTTTTTTCTCAAAAACCGACTTACAATTTCAAAATTTGAGTATTTGATTGTTAAATTTCGATTTTTTTTGTAACTTTGCTTTTAAACGTTCTCAAAATGTCGATCATTTTTTCATGTAGAAATGTACCTAGTTTTCCAATAAATTTTGACATTTCATAAAAGATAATCTCGAAGAAAACTCCCAGTTTCTCAAACATTTCATTTTCTTAAAATTATTTAGAAATTAGGAATTTATTCTAGACAAATTATCTAATAATGTTGAATATTAACAAAAAGTTAAACGTTTCAAGTCGAAATTTTTAAAAAATCAAAATTCATTAGAAAAGAAATGTCATAACATAAAATACTTTTTTCTGAAAGTGTGTTCAAATTTCGAATTTAATTTCAAAAATCATTAAAATTTTGACGATAAAGTTAATAAATGATAAAGTGTTTTCCACCCTTTTTTTATTGAAATTAAAATACAAAAAAATTTTTTTAATTTAAACTT
Organism: Dastarcus helophoroides; assembly: GCA_028583605.1. Classification (NCBI taxonomy): domain Eukaryota; kingdom Metazoa; phylum Arthropoda; class Insecta; order Coleoptera; family Bothrideridae; genus Dastarcus; species Dastarcus helophoroides. The sequence continues at coordinate 30,238,985 of CM053328.1, forward strand.
AAAACCAGAAATTTAAAATTTTTGAAGATTTCGAAAAAATGTTCACATTTTTAGTTCAAGAAAAACTTTCGAAATTTCACCTTTTTATTTATTTATTTTTTACTTTAAGCTCAAAAATTTTGACTCTAACATTTTTTCCAAGAATTTTGACTGCACTCTTGAGATTATCTTGACTATGATTAATAAAAAGTTGAAATATCCAGAAATAATTAAAATATATGCAAAAAAAGTCGAAACTTTTAGCTTAAACCTTATTATAGAAATAATTTCAAATTTGTAAAAAAACCCATCTCAAGAAAAACTTACTTTAGAAAATAACTTTCATCATCAAGTGTATAAAAATCAATTTCCATTAACATTTTTTAAATTTCTGGCAATTATAAAAGATGGGGGGGTTTTCAGGAAAAAAAACAATTAAAAATATTTTCTTAAAACAGAAATTTCAGGTTGCAAGAAACGTGAAATTTCAAAATTAAAGTTTTTAACCTTTATCCTTTCTTTCTTGTGATTACAGTATCCCGTGTTGAAAATTAAAAATTAATTACATCAAAAGAAAGAAATATAAAAAATTATGCTACCAAATCAAGGAAAGCCAGTTTTAAAAGCAGAATCTTCAATATTGGATCTTCAAATTCAATTTCGAAATTTCGACATACATCTTAAAAATTTTGATGATTAGAAACCCCAAATTTTAAGGTTAAAATGAAATTTGAAAAAAAATTTCATTTTAAAAGTCTATTCAAGTTTAAGTTAAAATTACGGGGTTCAAATCAAAATGTTGAGAAATCGTAAATGATAAATTTTAACAAAAAAAGACGTAAAGTTTTGGAAACAATCTGTTTTGGAAGCATATACAACATTGTTGAAATACATTTTTTTTATATTTGCATTCTTTTGTTTTCCCTTTCCACTTTTAAAATTGAAACATTCATTTATATATTGACATTTTAAAAAAAAATAATAGAATCGAAATTTTAACAAAAATCCTCGATATTTCATTTCTGGAAATCTCGGTTTTTTGTTCTTCGAAATTTAGTTTCCTTGACAACTTAGAGCCAGAAGTTCAACGTTTTCTTTAAATTCCTACCTTTTTTATGAATATAGCTTTTTCTCAAATTTTCCAGTACAAATTTTCAATTTTTTTTTAGGTTTAATCCACTTGCAAAAAGACACCCCAATATGCTTTCAAAGTACTGCGAGTAGGATGCGGAAATAAGGATAGATGGCAATGAACCGCCTTCTTAAACAAGGATAGGTTGTAATTTTTGGGGAAAATTCCTGTCGGTAACAAGTTCCATAACTTGGAAGTTCTATAGAAAAAAGAGTCTCCGTAGACAAAAGTCCTCACTGTGTCAAGCTGGACCGCACAGGAATTTGCTGTCTCCTACTGTCTAGTACGCCTCAAGAATTTTGCCCTTGGGGGGATCAATCCTATTAGTTCCTGCGAGCATCTTTCATGATGGTACTTGTTATTTCCAGTTTTTACCAAAAATTTACTTTTTTTATCAAAATTTTTCAATTTTGATTGGATTTGAAGGGGACGTTATTTGAAAATTTGCACAAGGGCGACTGAGATGCACGCGGCGCGCCTGCTCCTCTGATTCACAATTTGACCAAAACAAGTTCAAGTTCTCTTTCCTTATTTCAGTTTTTTGATTTAAATAGTGAAACAGAAACACAAGTTTCTTGATTTTTTATTTCCTAGGCGATTTCGTGGTTTCAAGTCAATTAATCCAAAGTTCGAAAAAAAATGTTTGAGGCCAGCTGGTTTAACAGTAAAATGAATAAAAATATTGATGTTTATAAAAACAAAAACGGGATGTTTTAGGGTGCAATATAATCTCGTTTCTATGTATGATTTGAAGCATTTAAGCTTTGCAAACTTTGTTTTGAGTTTCACTGTTCCGCAGTTACACGAAGAGTACTGATATTACCAACAACAACAAAAATTTGGAATCCGTATTGTTAAAAATGTATTTACAATCACCACCGCGTCTTGTGTTATATTCTGCTAATCTAAAAAGACTTCACTTTAAATTTGCCTGGACCCATTGGGTAGTTTAAACAGTCGGAATTACCTGTAGTATGGTCCAGGATGTATATCACGTTGTTTACAAGTGTAATTTTTGATATATATCATGATATATGTTAGCTAATAAATATCATGATATATATCGTCATATATATCACGATATATATCGCTTGATCAATTTCATGCCAACCCTGTATCTACTAATTATTTTATCGATAACCAATAATTAAAACTTGTGGAGAATGCTAATTAATTTTTAAATGTTGATGATGATAAATCACTATTTCCAGAGTTACTGGTTACCAATATCAAAAATGACTTTTATTTTGAAGGACGGTAACTCAACGAAAAAATCGTCGTTCATAGCTCGCAGGTCAGTCAAATTAATTAGGATTAAATTATCTAGAAAAAATAAGATCACATTAAAAGCCGAGGTTTTTTTAACGATAAACAACGATATGGAAAAATGTCGACCCATAGTTTTCTTATGATTAGTCAAAAACTGTTGAAGCTAAAAAAAATTGCTCTCAGTCTAAAAACTATAAACTTGAAGCTTCAATGTACTTTTTGAGGGTGCCATTCCTTAAAAGGAAAAAAATGAAACCTTTATAATCTCACTCTCGTGTTTGTCCGTCTGTCACACTGTTCCTTGAAAACTATGTAACGTAAAAATTTGAAATTTTGCATAGCGTTAATTCTCGATTGACTCACGCAAACACAGGCAGTCAACGATTATTAGATGAGGATAATTATAAAAGGTAATATTTTACAATAAAATGGGGGGTTAATTGGATCTCCGAAAAATCAAGTTTTAGTTAGTATATCGTGTGAGGTATCATTTCAAGAAGCTGCGTCTAAAAATCCTAAAATATTATTTTTCTTAATTTTTTGGTCCAATCGTCCTTAAAATACATCTCAAGATGTGTCAGAAATGACACAAATTTCTGAGAATTAAATTTAGATTTTAATAGGGTTAGTAGATATCGGGTCTTAGATTAACTGAAAACTGCGGGTTCTTTCAATATCCTAATAGTTGTTGAGAAGAAAAATATGTTATGGAAAATTATGGAAATGGGTGCTTGTGTTGCCCATATAGTCATAATTTTTTTCAAATAAAAAACTTGATTAAACTGAAAGATATAATGAAGATCAAATTTGTCTAACAATATTTCATTTAGATAAAGATTTTCATAGTTAGCACTAGTTTATTAAATTGACGAAACCTAGTAATTGCGGTTGGAGTGGAACATTTTACCGCGATCCGAGGCGACCTCATAAACCGACATAAAAGATAGTCATCAATTTATTGCGAATTGCAAATGTATTTTTTATATCTGAGACATTATCAACACAGTTATTAGGGGAGACCGAATTATATGCAACATATAAAGCGTGAAATATGCACGCAATATGCACGAAAAATATCAAAATATGCAACTTTAAATAATGATGCCGTTAATTTTAACAAATTTGCTTCTGATTTAAAGAATTTTCCTTTTCTTTTAAACAAATTTGCTTCTAGTTACTCCCAGCTTGAACCAATTTACTTTTAATTCCAAAAAGTTTGTTTCTAATTTAAATAGGTTTGATTCTAATTTAAGCAAATTTGCTAGTACTTCGAATAAATATATATTTTAGTGTGAACAAATTTGATTCTAATTTGTATAGAATTGCTTTTAATTTATACAAATTTGCTGTCAGTTTTAGTGGAGTGTCTAAGGGTTTTGACATAGGATTTCAGTTACTGTGAGTAAAATTAAATAAAAATATACGGAATGTTTAGCTAATAGTATTTGTAAAAAAGTTTATCTATTAAAAAATTGTGGTCTTTATTAAAAATAATAATAATAATAATATTACGGGTGTTTCAAAATAAGATGCTCCTTCTTAAGGAGCATAATCTTCCAGCGATTTTAAGAAAAAAAGTTTTTATCAACATAGGTGCGGAACCGTTTTATTTTTAAGTTACAGGGTCTTGAAAATTAGGAAAAAATTTAGTTTTTCCTTAAATACTATGAAACCACTCGAAATATTTTTTCAAATTTTGGTAGTTACTAACTAGGATTAAAGACGCACTTTTTGCTGGAAAAATATTTGCTTTTCTTCCATCAGTGACGTTCATGCTAATTTGACTTTGAGTATTCTTAACAAAAAAATTGGTTCGTCACTGCTTTTTTACAAATTAAGTACCAATTATATAAACAACTTTTATTTCTTAGTAAAAATGCTCCCCACAATTTTTTTCGTCTGACGAACGGTTTTCGGTTAAAACAATTATCTAACTTTAAAAAATAGGTTTACTTATTTCTTGGCATTGGTTTATTAATTATAAAAAATAGTTACATCCCAAAAACATATAAATCCAACTTACATATTAACATACATTTTCATAAACACTAGATAACAAAGTTGTCTTAAAATAAGGCAAATTTGTAGAAAAGAATATAAAACTCCCATCGAAATGCATTTTATTTTTTTACTTAGAAACCGTCGGTTGGGAAAAAAAGTTAGACTTTTTACTGGAAATAAAGTCTAACTTTTGAATAAAAAAAAACAGTGGCGCGATTTTTTTTTTATTAAAAGTATTCAAAGATATGGTAATCGAAACAACAAAAAAAACTTGAGGGAGCATTTTTACCAACAAGTGAAGGATGTTTATACAATTGAGGCGTATTTAAAAAAAAATCAGTGGCGTAACATTTTATTTTAGCTATTTTATACAGATAGAAGAGTTTAAGAATTTGGGTAAGATAGCCCAAACTGTTCCTAAATTTTCCTAAATTCCTAAATTGTACCCCTTGGTAGCAGTAAACGTGGGGGGGGGGAGCGAAGCGCGTGTGGAGCTGCAATATAGGGTTTGGTAGCCCAAAATAAACCGCCTCCTAATTGAACCACTTAATTTTTTCTATTTTCTTAAATTTTTAGAAAAACTTAAAGGGTTCAATTTAAGCTAACTTACTCAACTAGGTGTACCTTACCCAACCTTTTTACCAAGAAATAAAGGTTGTTTATGAAATTGGTACTTAATTTGAAAAAAAGCAGTGACGCACCATTTTTTTCGCTAAGAATACTCGATGACACATTAGCACGGACGCCACCGATGGAAAAATAGCAAAATACTTTCCAGCAAAAAGTGCGTCTTTATGCCTAATCGGTATGCACAAAAATTTAAAGGAATATTTAAGAAATTTCATAGTATTTAAGAAAAAATAAATTTTTTTCTTTGTTTTCAAGACCCTGTAACTTAAAAATAAAGCGGTCCTGCACCTATGTTGATAAAAACTTTTTTTTATAAAATCGCTCGAAGATTATGCTCCTTAAGTATGAGCACCTTATTTTGAAACTCCCGGATTATTATTATTATTAGTATTGTAAATAAAGATCACAATTTTTTAATAGGTTAACTGTTTTACAAACACTCTTAGCTAAACATTTCATATATTTTTGTTTAATTTCACTCACTGCTACTGAAATCCGAGGTTTTTAGATTTTTAATGCTCCGGGCACTCCACTATTTGAACAAATTTGCTTCCATTTTGAAAACATTTCTATTACGTGTCTAAATTAAAAAATTTTCTCGAAATTTGTTTTTTTCTTACAAAATGTAGTTTTAATATTTATTAAATTTCGTTTTGTTCCGTGTTTGTTGATCTTAAAATTTCGACATTTTTCCAAACATTTAAGTTGGGATTTGAAAGTTTTTTTAACAAATTTCAAGATGGGTTGACTCTTAAAAATTTCGATCTTTTTTCAAAATGCTGATTTTTTTTTCGAAATTTCGGCTATGAAAATTGTTTTTTTTATTTCAACTTTTCTGAATATTTCAGAGTTTGTTGATAAACTAGTCTCTTTTTTCAAATAGACTTCAAAACATCGACTTTCAAAATTGCGACTTTCAAAACTGAACATTTTCAAACATTTTTTTTTTCGAAAATTCCCGGCTTTATTTGAAAATTTACATCTTCTCTAAACTTTTTTATCTTATTTTTGCAAGTTTTTATTTTTTTTAAATTTTACTTTTTTAGAAGTCTCGATTTTTTCCTTTGCGATGCAGTGAATCCTCAAGACTGCAATTTCAACTTCTACCTTGACCATTCTACCACTTAAAAGAGTGTTTCTTATTTTTTCGATCATGTTTTCTCTTGTTGTAGACCTGTTGGCAAAAACAAGGTCTTTTATTCGCTTCACCAATAAAAATCGGAGCAAGTCCGATCTGGGGACCTGGATGGCCAAGAAAACTAACTTTCACGTCCCATCCACCTGCCACGTATGCCTGATTTTGAACGGTAGTTCGGCATATTCTTAAGCCATTAGCTATTGTTTCAGTACTTAAATGAGCACTAAATTTCACATCATCTAAAACATTTATAATATTTTGCTCGATGCGACCTCTACGTTATCTTCTAAATACAGGAAAATGCACATTTCCCGTGGTGCGTATACGATGTATCAATCGAAGGAAAACTTCTTTACTTTGATTACGTTTTTCGTTTTTCGGGATACTGCAGGCGGAGATTTAGCAACATTCAAAATAGTAAATGGTTAACGTGCCAAATTCTTCTTCATTTGCATAAATCTTTTTAATTTTATAGAGGAATATAAAAGCGTAAATACTAATGCAGTTAGAAAAGCAGGTGCTAAACATAATTGCAAACTTAAAGATTTAAATTTTATTCTTTCATTTTTGCAATTAACTTTTTTCAAGGGCCACTACCAAACTATTAGTCGCCGCCCTCATTTATTTGTAGTTCTCCTCAACTGAGAGAAACCGCTGAAAGTTTGGAAAAAGATTTTTTTGAAATATCTTGAAACTTGTCATAGTTTTAAGTTTTCACTTCTGTCGGCAGTCCCCATAACTGCACAATTTTGTTTTCTCTCTCTTTTCCTTTACATGCCGTCGAGGCTATATAGATTCCAGGCCACTAATGACATACACTGTACAAATAAAATCTTATTAGTACAATTAAATGTTCTAGCAGACGAATCGCATTATAAGCAAGGTAAACAGCTTAAGGCCCCTTACAAACGAGCATTGTCTACACGTGCCGTATAATAGATCCAAAGATGCACATTTGCATTATAACATAGCGTCTAATAAAGAGACGACACAAAGTTAACAGAATTTGAAAGCTCACATTATTGCACAAATACTGAATATGCATGCTCCGACAATTCCCTATGGTGCACAAATTTGTTCGAACGTTAAGCGCTTTATGCCCACCTTATTTTATAAACATGCATCAATTATGTGTCGACCACAAATTGCTTTTCCCTCTCCGCAGGTTGCACTAATGATCGTAATGTGTAACTCCTAAACAAACGCCTTAGTAGAAATATTCCTGATAATCGATAATACCCCGGAGTCAGAAAAATATGGGAAACAAATAAATGCAATCAAGGATACATTTATTTCACGGAGCTTCCCAAATATAGCAGCGCAGAAATCAAGCACGATTTATAGTCTCCAAGAAAAATGTGAGGGTTAATTCAGTGTTCCTGCCCCGAATTTTTAAACAGAACTATTCATCCCATCTAGTCCTACCAACGAGTTTTATTTCTCTATTGAACTTACAAGAAGTCATATTTTATTCCTAAATCGTAAATGTCTTGATTCAGTCGAATTTTGCTCTTTTAACAATAGGAATTTACGCCGTATTTACATAAATTTGATTTTTTTAGTTTTCATCATTTTTGAAACTTGTAAGCAGGAGCGTGATGTATACATTTTAAATACCTTAAAATGAGCTTTTGCTGTCGCATCAATTTCTAATTAACCTACCATGGAATGGGGTTACTTTTGTTTTTTTCACAAGAAACCAAAGTAAGCTGTTATAGATGCATCTTTCTAGAAGAACTACGAATATTGATTAATCAGATATTTATGATATGATGTGATGAATAGGATATTTATGATTGGGGGTTACTCAAAGCAAATAAAACAAAAAATTGTATCTAAAATATATTTAATAACGAATTAGAAAACGAAAAAATGAAATTATAGTTCTATACATATTAAAGTTGAACAGAAATTTTCTGCAACTATTTTTTTCAACAGATTTTGGTAAAAAAAGAAAAAGAAAGGGTCTTAGCAAGCCGGCGCAAGTCCATAATACTGAACGGAAACCCTATTCAGCACACTTTGTTACAGATTTTTTAATACCGATTTTTGTTTGGTTTCCGAGTAAATTGGTTGAGCTCAGGGTTCTTTTTTTTGAATACTTTTCGTAGTACTTATTCATTATTGTACCATAGGGTGTACTAATTTCAATAAAGCAGCACGCAGAGCCAAGTGGCCATCGACAACAACTGCTGGCGCTATTTCCAAAGCTTCGTCTCTGAAATTTCGTAAGCTCGTGAACCAAAATTTTTCTGATAAATTCCAAGTATGGCGATATGAAAAACAGATTAAAAATTCCATGCCAGATATTTTCAAGTCAACAAAAAACTTAATGGGGTGACATTGATAGTTCATCAATCTTACCACATCGAGCGATCCAAGGTCAACTTATCGAAAACCAATACGATTATAAAATATGTTTATACGTTATACCATTTAACAAACTAAAATGGTATAGACAATAAGCATCTGTTAAGGTACCTTTTATAAAAAATGTGTCATCGCAATACCTAACCTGTTAATGCTGAAGTTATTCAAGAGTACAAAATCTCTAAAAAAAAAAACACTACTTACATTTTCTATTTATTTTCACTACATAGACTTGTCTAATTTTGACTGACAATGAGTAATGTGAATAACTAACATTTAGTCTAGTCCTAAAAAGGAATATTTTTGATTCGGTTCAAAAATTAAGTAATTTGAAGTTGAAAATCAAATAAAATGTTTACCAAAGTAACCCCGCGAATCAAAGTAACCCATTCCACGGTAAGCCTCTTAAGTTTTGGCTCAAAATATATCAGTGGCGGCTCGTGCCATTTAAACTAGGGTAGGAGAAAGTAGCCACTAAAAACAATACTTGTTTAATATCTTAATGATCAAAAAATACATTTTTTTAATTGGTATGATCGCATACCGCCTAGATTGCCATCTACCATCATACTAATTTCATAATGCGACGGCCAGAGTCGTGGACATTACCAATGGCAAATATTGTTATAAAAAATGCCCTAGTTTGTACAACTGCGCCACAAAAATTGAAAGAGGTCTATTTTTCGAAAATAATAGGAGGAATTATTTAAGGGTAGGCGCCTACCTTGTTTACCCCGACGAGCAGCCACTAAAAACTATTAGCTTAAATCAAATGAGTATTTTTTTTAGTTTGAAATTCTGAACAAAAAGGGCAAAACTGGAAATATTGAAAAAAGTATGAACTGAATTGCGAATGTTTAAAAGTCGAATTTTTAGTAAAAGTCAAAATTTTGAGAAAAAGTCGAAATTTTAAAAAGGATAAGACTTCCGAAAAATAATAGATTTTAAATAATAACGTCAGTTTTTAAAAAATAAATATTTTGAAAAAAAATCGGAATTTCCAAAAAGTCCAAATCTTTAAAAAAGTTTAAATTTTCGATAAGGAAAACAGTAGGTGCTTTTAAATTTTTGAGAAAACGTAAATTTTGAATAACAATTTTCAAAAACGTTGAAATTTGTAAAAATGTTTAAATTTTTAGTGAAGTATTTTTTTTGAAAATTGATGGAAATTTACGAAAAGTTAGAATCGTCAAAATAAATCAAAATCTTTAAAAAAGTTGAAATTTTGGAATAAAATTGGGGTTTTAGAAGAAATTAGAAATTTTGGATTTCAGAAATTTTCAAAAAAGCCGAAATGTTCAAAGAAGTTCGAAATATTCAAAAAGGGACGAAATTGTCAAAAGATAAACTTTATCAAAATTTTCAACACAATTAAAATTTGTCAGAAAGTCTGAAAACATTTAAAAAGGCAAATTTTCAAAAGGATGGATATTTTCAAAAGGTAATATTTTTAAAAAAGCGTAATTTAAAAAAAAATGGTCATTTTTTGTTGAAAATTTTAGTTTACGTAAAAACGAACGAAACGGATCAGGGTTCCATCTGTAATTTAATGGGGGTTATGTTTATAAAAAAGGAAACATTTCTGGAACGCGTTTTATTTTTCATGCGGTGCCATCTGTAGAACATCGTTAGAAATAAACAAATATATGAAGAAGTCATCATTTCCGACAATGCGAAATTTCGAGTTTAAAATTTTAGGCAAAAAACTAGATATACCAAAAAAAAGTTTAAACTTCGAAAAATTAGAGAATTTTAAAAGTCGAAATTTTGAGAAAAAGTCGAAATTTTGAAATAATCGAAATATTCAAAAAGGTTAAAACGAAGAAAAAGTCTAATTGTAAGTTAAAAAAAAAGATCAAAATTTTCAAAAAAAAGTTGATATTTTAAAAAATCGGAATTTTCAAAAGGGTGAAATCTTCAAAAAAGTTTAAAATTTCAATAATGGCGATATTAAACAAAAAACGAATTTTTGGAAAATAGTAGACATTTTCAAAAAAACTGAAAATTTTGGATTCGAAATGTTCAAAAAGCTTAAAATGTACAAAAATATTTAAATTTTCAATCAAGTATTTTTTTCAAAATTAGTGGAACTTTATAAAAAAAAATGAAAATGGTCAAAATTGTGAGAAAGAAGTCAAAAGTTTGAAAAGAGTAGAAATTTTGGGAAAAAAGTGAAAGTTTTAAAAAAAAGTAGAAATTTTGAGTTACAAAAATTTTCAAAATATACCAGAAATTTTCAAATAATTTCCAAGAATTCAAAAAGGGACGAAATTGTCAAAGAATAAAATTTATCAAAACTTTCAAACAATTAGAATTTCTCAAAAATTCTAAACAAATTTAAAGAGGCAAATCAAGAGAACGGAAATTTTTAGAATTATTTTTTTTTCTCTTTTAAATTTTAGTTTACGTAAAATATATGACATTTGACATACAAGCAACCCAATTTATAAAATCAGAACTAAAAAAAAGAACGAAACGGACCAGGGTTTAATCTATAATTTGATGGGGGTCATATTTATAAAAAAGAAACCATTTCTGTGACGCGTTTTATTTTTCATGCGGTGCCATCTGTAGAACATCGTTAGAAATAAACAAATCTATGAAGAGGTCGCCATTTCTGAAAATGCGAAATTTCGAGTTTGAAATTTTAGGCAAAAAAAGTAAACTAGATATACCAAAAAAAAGTTTAAGCTTCAAAAAATTGGAGATTTTTAAAAATCGAAATTTTAAGAAAAAGTCGATATTTTGGGAAAAAATCGAAATTTTGACATAATCGAAATTTTCAAAAAAGTTGAAACGAAGAAAAAGTCTAATTGTAAGTTAAAAACAAATCAAAATTTTCAAAAAAAGTGGATATTTTTAAAAAATTGGAATTTTCAAAAAGTTAAAATCTTTAAAAAAGTTGAAATCTTCAAAAAAGTTTAAAATTTCAATAATAGCGATATTAAACAAAAAACGAATTTTCGGAAAATAGTAGACATTTTTAAAACAACTGAAAAGTTTGGAATCGAAATGTTCAAAAAGGTTAAAATTTACAAAAATATTTAAATTTTCAATCAAGTGCTTTTTTTCAAAATTAGTGGAAACTTATAAGAAAATTAAAATTGTCAAAATTGGGAGAAAGAAGTCAAAATTTTGAAAAAAGTAGAAAATTTGGGAAAAAAGTGGAAGTTTAAAAAAAAAGTAGAAATTTTGAATTACAAAAATTTTCAAGAAAAAAACAGAAATTTTCAAATAATTTCCAAATATTCAAAAAGGGACAAAATTGTCAAAGAATAAAATTTATCAGAATTTTCAAACAGTTAGAATTTCTCAAAAATTCTGAACAAATTTAAAGAGGCAAATTTTCAAGAGAATGGAAATTTTCAGATTTATTTTTTTTCTCTTTAAAATTTTAGTTTACGTAAAATGTATGATATTTCACATTCACGCAACCCAATTTATAAAATCAAAACTAAAAAAACGAACGAAACGGACCATAATATATAATTTGATGGAGGTCATATTTATAAAAAGGAAACATTTCTGTGACACGTTTTATTTTTTATGCGGTGCCATCTGTAGAACATTGTTAGAAATAAACAAATCTATGAAGAGGTTGTCATTTCTGAAAATGGGAGATTTCGAGTTTGAAATTTTAGGCAAAAAAAGTACGCTGGATATGCTAAAAAAAGTTTAAGCTTCGCAAAATTATAAATTTTTAAAACCCGAAATTTTGAGAAAAAGTCTAAATTTTGAAATAATAGAAATTTTCAAAAAGGTTAAAACTTCTAGAAAAAGTCTAATTGTAAGTTAAAAAATAAAAAAATTTTCAAAAAAGGTGAATATTTCGAAAAAATTGGAATTTTCAAAAAGTTGAAATCTTCAAAAAAGTTTAAATATTCAATAATGTCGATATTAAACAAAAATAGAATTTTTTGAAAAGAGTAGACATTTTCAAAAAAAACTGAAAATTTTGAAATTGAAATTTGCAAAAAGGTTGGTTACAAAAATATTTAAATTTTCAATTGAGTATTTTTTTTTTTGAAAATTGGTGGAAATGTTTAAGAAAACGAAAATTGTCAAAATTGTGAGAAAGAAGTCAAAATCTTGAAAAAATTAGAAATTTTGGGAAAAAAGTTTTAGAAAAAAAATAGAAATTTTGAATTACAAACATTTTCAAAATAACAGAAGTTTTCAAATAATTTCGAAATATTTAAAAGGGGACAAAATTGTCAAAGGATAAAATTTATCAAAATTTTCACACAGAATTCTTCAAAAATTCTAAACAAATTTAAACAGGCAAATTGTCAAAGGAATGGAAATTTTCAGTTATTTGTTTTTCTCTTTAAAAGTTTAGTTTACGAAAAATGTATGACACTTGACATTCAAGCAAACCAATTTATAAAATCAGAACTAGAAGAAAGATCGAAACGGACCAGGGCTTAATCTATAATTTGATGGGGGTCATATTTATACAAAAAAAGGAACATTTCTGTGATGCGTTTTATTTTTCATGAGGTGCCATTTGTAGAACATCGTTAGAAATAAACAAATCTATGAAGAAGCAGTCATTTTTGAAACCAGAACCATGAAATTTTTTACCTATGACAACTGGAGATATAAAAATTGGGTCAGAATTGTTTTTGAAAACCTAATTTTTAGCTTATAAAAGAAAATTTTTCACGTTTTCAACATTGAATTAAATACCTTATTATAACTTCTCTTTCCGCTTGATTTCTTAAATTAAACCAAATACATGTCAAATCATTTCTTTCATATTGTTACGAGCTTTATCGGTTCGAATTGATTAATAAACACGAGCTGAATAATACCCACTTTATTATTAAACTTGCCTCGGATTACCACAACTGAACAATTAACTCACTTATTATTGACTTCTACTAAGTCATTAACTACACTGACTCTAACTAACTGACTCTAGGGAAAGCTGATCGCCTTATATAGTTTTGGCTCCCGGGTTTTAGAAAAATAACGCAGATAAGGCTTATCGTTTGCCGAAATTTCTGGAACGCTTATCTGCCGTTTGCTTCATTATCGCGGCCGCTTTCCCCTTATCAGATCTTTCTAGTAACTTTTCTTACGCACTAAATTCTATTCCATATATTTACATTGCGTTACAATATATTATTTACAGGAATTTGAATTGTGAAACGATTTTCTAATTTTTTTACTATTTCCCCCTTAAGACTGTATTGTTAAAATTGTCCAAATACGTGTTCAAGTATTATTTTTTTCATAGATTTAATGCAAATAGTTTTAGGTTATAAAATGCATGTTCAACTGATACAAAGTTCGCAACCCCATTTCATCCTCCTTTTACCGCCCTTAAAAAACGAATTTTCGAAAATCCTTTTTTGATGTACGTTTAGGTCATCAGGAGAACCTACAATCCAAATTTCGTTTTTCTGTTCTCAATACTTACGGTTCTGTGTTGATGAGTCAATTAATCAATTAATCGGGTCGTCTCTCTTTAATATTAGATTCATCGCCTCGGAACTTGAATTTTCAGAATTAACTAAGGACCCGTATGGTTATCTCTTTTATATACTTTTAATAGATGAAGTCTTGGATTATGAAACAAAATTTTGGGCTATAAAATGATTTTTTTATTACCAACTTTTGATGCCCCCTTTTCCCCCTTAAAACTTGAATTATTAATGGACGAAACATGGGTTTTATTATTTCTTTCATAGGTTATAAACACAAAATTTCAGTTCATAAAACGCATACCAAACTCAAAATTCGATTTCACCCCAGTTTTACGCCTTTAGGGGATGAATTGTTAAAATCGGCAAACACGGGTCTAATAATTTTTTTTGTAGATTTTTACATGAAAGTTCTAGTATCTCTCTGAGGATGATAGTTTGGCTATTGAAATGCGTTAGAGCAACTTTTGTTGTGTTTTTAATCTTTCTTGGTTTCAAGGAACAAGAATTTGTATTTCAATTTTTGAAGATAACCAAGTTCCAGTCCATTCTACCAAAAGAAAAAACGTTCTAATTTCGAAACTCAATTTCATCTCATTTTTAGGGTCCTTAGAAGACGAATTTCCAAAAATCCCTTCTTATTACTCATCTACACTATGAAAGAAATCTTCAGACTAAACATGTTTCTGACTTCAAGCGTAAGGGTTTTGCGTTAATGATTAGGTTTTTCAGTCGATCATAAGCTCTCTCTATACTATTAGTACAGATAAACATTTTCTTGAACTTTTAAAGTTATAACCACAATTTGTTACAAAAGTGAAAATAGGAATTGTGGGGAAAAAAGTTGAAATTTTGATAAAACAACGAGAAGAATTTATGGTAGAATCTCAAGATTCATCTAAATTTTGAAAAAAAAGTAAAAACTTCGGTATTATAACCTAAAGTAGAGTCAAAATTTTGATTTTAAAGCGAAAATTAAAAAAAATAAACTTTGAAATGCATTTTAAGAAAAAAGAAAATTCGACAGAAAGCTGCCAAACTTCGGAGTTTCAAATCATTTTTCTAAAAAAAAAAGGTAAAACCTGAAAGCATAAATTTTGAGAAGACGAATTTTAAAAGAATCTACAATTGGAAAATTTAGATTTTCGAGTTTAAGTAAAAATTAAAAACCGAAATTTCATAATCAATGTAAAAATTTTAACATTAAATCAAATTCTGAAAAAAATCGGAATTTTGAAATGGAAAAAAATTTTAAGAAAAAGTAATTGATAGGAATAATTTCAGAATTTTTAGTTAAAATTCTGAAGACACTCGAGATTTATAAAAACAAATCCTAAACTTTCGAATTGAAGCTGGGATTTTCGAAAACAGTGTAAATTGGAGTAGAGCAAAATTTTCAAAAAAATAGTCAAAATAGCTCGCAACAACGAAAATTTGTGAAGTTTAAAATGAAAAAATCCAAAGATAGAGTAAAAATCAAAATGTTAAACTCGGATATTTGAAAAAAATGCAAATATAAAAAACTTAAAAGAAAATAAAATTCAAACTTAAAATTACCTGAAAAGGGTCTAAATTTTGAGATTACATCTCCAAAAAAAATCGACAAAACCGTTTTCGAAATGTAAAACAAAACTTCAACAATTTCAGAAAAAAAATCTTAATTTTGAGACATCGGTCGTTAGTTTGAAGTACTAGAGTAAATAAATATGCATACATTACACAATTACTATACAACTGCACTATGTTTTTTTTAATTTAAAAAAAATCATACATTTCGTGTTTTTAATCTACTAGTAAAGAGACTTACGTCAATCAAAATTTCCTTAATACTAAATCACAAAAAAACTTTGGTCCACAAAAGTATCCCTCAACCATCACTTACTTCGAAAGTCCCGAAACTTGAAAGAAACTCGTCCGAAGCACCAAACTCGCGAAAAGTCAACCAAAAAAGTCCGTTGACAACTTTTCAACAGCTGATTGGCATTAGCGAAGTTAAGCGATACGTCGCATCACCGCTATCGGCTGAAATATCGCAACGGAACGGCATTAGCGCGACGAGGCGACTATCGGGAGCGCGTTAGGCAAGAGTTGCCAAAGCCACCCTGCCTTCTTGATAGGGCGCATCGATCCACTAAGCTCAGGCGGGGCGTGACAGTTGCTCTTGGGTTCAGAAGGTAGGTTCTTGGTCTTTCCGAGAGGCGATGAGAGTGTTGTTGGCCCAGTAAGGTCTTAGATCGGATTAGTTCTGAGCCTCTTATGTGATGTTGAACAATTATCCTTGGTAATTACAGCAGAAGGAAACTGGTGGATTAGTCCAATTTCTAATTCGTCAAGTGGCAGAGATTTACTCTTCGATGGTCGAACTCTTCTTGAGATGAGTTTTATTGGGATTATGGAAGATCTACCTTAAACCATTTAAACTGTTTTACATAACCTTAGGCACAAATTTAAATATAAAACATGGGGGGTTCAGATCCACTCTTTGGCTATATTATTTATATTATCTAAGAATCCACTTCCTTATTGCATTTTTCACTGTAATTCGTCAGCAAGTCTCTAATTTAATGTTGGCAACGCTCTATAAGTAATATTGTTTGGGGTCCTTTACAAAATTCTCAAACACAGGGATGAGCAACTTTTTTTCGTCAATTGTCCAAATAAATTTTTCTCCTCATGACACGGCCCAAAATTGCGCACCCCATGAGTCAGATTTATAGCTTGAATTTTCGACCTCTTTTCGACTTTGAACCAGAAAATAATATTTTATATTATTTACAAGAAAATCACCAAAACCACGGCATCAAACTCAACTCTGTATTTCTCTTGAAATATCGAATTTTCAAGCATAAGGTTAAATGAACAGGTTTTTGCAGATAGAAGCCAAGCAAAAATTCCTAAATATTAGATTTTTAGCACATAGTTTAGCAAAGGTCGTAACCTTGGCTGCAAAAAAAAAAATTTCCATTTTAAAACCTGGCACCTTCTATATCAACCGAAGACTCAATCAGCTGAATGAGTTGGGTAGGTAAGTAACACGCAAAAAGAGCCCAAGTGCCTAGATACTCTTCTGCAAAACAACAAAACATAACCAGAATAGGGCAGGATACAACGCTTGCCCCCCGGCTTAAGCAGTCAGTGGAAATTTATATACAACTAAGAGCACTTTTTCCAGCAATTCCCTTTTTTCAAAATTTGTCCTTTTTCTGGTGCAAGCAGTCAATGTAAAATTTATATTCAGCTCAAAGCACCTTTTCCAAAAATGTCCTTTTTTTCAAAATTCGTTCTTTCGTGAAACTTTTAACGACAACATTTCTCGAAATATCGACTTGTTTCTCAAAATTTGTCTTTTTTCAGTCTCTTTTTTTCAAAATTTCCAGTTTATTCTTAAAATTCTACTTCATTTGTCAAAATCTAACTTTCTCAAAATTTTATATTTTTATCTCAAAATCGTTTTTTTTTTCAGAACTTCCTCATTTCACAAAAATCACTTTTAAAAAGAGAACTTCTGCAAATTTCGAATTGTTTATCACCTTTTCCCTCTTCTTTAAAATTTGACCGATTTTCCTTTTCTGAAACTTCGACATTTCTCGAAATATCGACTTGTATCTCAAAATTCGTCTTTTTTCACAAAAGTTCTCTTTTTCTTTTAAAATTTCAAGTTTATTCTTAAAATTCGACTACTTTTATCACAACCTGACTCTCTCAAATTTTTAAATTTTTATCTCAAAATCGTTTTTTTTTTTCAGAACTTCCCCATTTCACACAAATCGACTTTTAAAAACAAGATATCTGCGAATTTCGATTTGTTTATCAAAATTTGCCTTTTCTTTAAAATTTGGTCGACCTTATGATAAAATAGTTCAATTTTTGTGGACATTTTGAATTTCGTCCTTTTCTGAAACTTCGATATTTCTCGAAATATCGATTTGTTTCTCAAAATTCGTCTTTTTTCACAAAAGTTCTCTCGTTCTTTTGAAATTTCAAGTTTATTCTTAAACTTCTTTTATCAAAATTTGACTTTCTCAAAATTTAACATTTTTATCTCAAAATCGTTTTTTTTTCAGAACTTCCCCGTTTCACAAAAATCGACTTTTAAAAACAGCAAATTTCGATTTGTTCATGAAAACTTGACTTTTCTTTAAAATTTGGTCGACCTTATAATAAAATAGTTAAAATTTTGGGGAAATTTTGAATTTCGTCCTTTACTGAAACTGCGACATTTCTCGAAATATCGACTTGTTTCTCAGAATTCGTCTTTTTTCACAAAAGTTCACTCTATCTTTTGAAATTTCAGATTTATTTATAACATTCGATTTCTTTTATCAATATCTGACTTTCCCAAAATTTTAAATTTTTATCTCAAAGTCCTTTTTTTTATTCAAAACTTCCCCATTTCACAAAAATCGACTTTAAAAAACAAAACTTCTGCAAATTTCGATTGGTTCATCAAAATTTGCTTTTTTCTTAAATTTGGCCAACCTTGTGATAAAATAGTTTAAATTTTGTGAAAGTTTTGAATTTCGTCCTTTTCTGAAACTTCGAGATTTCTCGAAATATCGACTTGTTTCTCAAAATTCGCCTTCTTTTACTAAAGTTCGTTTTTTCTTTTGAAATTTCAAGTTTATTCTTAAAATTCGACTTCTTTTATCAAAATCTGACTTTCCCAAAATTTTGGATTTTTATCTCAAAATCGTTTATTTTTTTTCAAAACTTTCCCATTTCACAAAAATAGACTTTTAAAAACAGAACTTTTGCAAATTTCGATTTGTTCATCAAAATTTGCCTTTTCTTTAAAATATGGCCAATCCTATGGTAAAATAGTTAAAATTTTGTGGAAATTTTGAATTTCGTATTTTTCTGAAACTTCGACGTTTTTCGAAATATCGACTTGTTTCTTAAAATTCGTCTTTTTTTACAAAAATTCTCTCTTTCTTTTGAAATTTTAAGTTTATTCTTAAGATTCTACTTTATTTATCAAAATCTGACTTTCTCAAAATTTTATATTTTTATCTCAAAATCGTTTTTTTTAGAACTTCCCCATTTCACAAAAATCACAAAAAACAGAACTTCTGCAAATTTCGATTTGTTTATCAAAATTTGCCTTTTCTTTAAAATTTGGCCAACCTTACGATAAAATAGTTAAAATTTTGTGGAAATTTTGAATTTCGTCCTTTTCTGAAACTTCGACATTTCTGGAAATATCGACTTGTTTCTCAAAATTCATCTTTTTTCACAAAAATTCTTTTTTGAAATTTTAAGTGTATTTTTAAAATTCAATTTCTTTTATCAAAATCTGACTCTACCAAAATTTTTAATTTTCATCTCAAAATCGTTTTTTTTTCGGAACTTACCCGTTTCACAAAATTAGACTTTTAAAAGCAGAACTTCTGCAAATTTTGATTTGTTTATCAAAATTTACCTTTTCTTTAAAATTTGACCGGCCTTAGTTAGTTAAAATTTTGTGGAAGTTTTGAATTTCGTCCTTTTCTGAAACTTCGACATTTCTCGAAATATCGACTTGTTTCTCAAAATTCGTCTTTTTTAACAAAATTTCTCTCTTTCTTTCGAAATTTCAAGTTTATTCTTAAAATTTGACTTCTTTTAACAAAATCTAACATTCCCAAAATTCTAAATTTTTATCTCAAAATCGTTTTTTTTTTCAGAACTTCCCCATTTCACAAAAATCGACTTGTGCAAATTTCGATTTGTTCATCAAAATTTGCCTTTTTTTTAAATTTGGCCAACATTATGATAAAATAGTTAAAATTATTTTGTGGAAGTTTTAAATTTCGTCCTTTTCTGAAACTTCGAGATTTCTCGAAATATCGACTTGTTTCTCAAAATTCGCCTTTTTTCACAAAAGTTCTCTCTTTCTTTCGAAATTTCAAGTTTATTCTTAAAATTTGACTTCTTCTATCAAAATCTGACTCTCCCAAAATAGTAAATTTTTTTCTCAAAATTGTTTTTTATTTTCAGAACTTCCCCATTTCACAAAAATCCACTTTAAAGTCAGAACTTGTGCAAATTTCGATTTGTTCATCAAAATTTGCCTTTTCTTTAAAATTTTCCGACCTTATGATAAGAAAGTTAAACTCGACTTCTTCTATCAAAATCTGACTTCCTCAAAATTTTTAATTTTCATCTCAAAATCGTTTCTTTTTTTTTCGAAACTTCCTCGTTTCACAAAATTGGACTTTTAAAAACAGAATTTCTGCAAATTTCGATTTGTTTATCCAAATTCTTTCAAATTCTTTCAAATTTGGCCGATCTATGATAAAAAAATTAAAATTTTGAAAAATATTTAGTAGAAATTTTGAGTTTTTATAAAAAGGCAAAAATATTTAAAACATTTTTTTTGGAAATTTTGATTCGTTTTTATATCTAACCTTTTGGAAATTACAACTTACTTCTCAAAATGTTGACAGTTATTCTCTGAGTCAGTAAAGAGGAAACAAATATTCAATCGAGGAATTTTGAACTTTTTTCAAAATTGCCCATTTTTCGAAATTTCGACAAAATTTGATTCTTTTTAAGAGTTCCGAATGTTTACCAAATTTTAACTATTTCCGCGATGAAATTTTTCTCCTAATTGGGATGGTATTCTTGAAATTTGGCTTTCTCCCGTTTCGTTTTTCTTTTTCTTTTTCCTTGTTCGTTTTTGTTTTTATAAATTTCAATTTTTTTCTTGAAATTCCTTTTAACCTTCCAAAAATTTCAGCTTTTTTAAAATTTTGACCTTGAAAATTCCTATTTTTGCTTTCAAAGTGGTAAATTTTTCAAAATTTCGACTCTGAGAATTTTAACTTTTCTAATAATTTTGACATTTTCGCAATGATACTTTTAAAAAATTTTAGATTTCTTTGAAAATTTGATAATGAAAAGTTTTGATAAAAAAATTCTCAAAATCTCGACTTTTCTCGTTATTTTTAAGTTTGGACTTTTTCGAAGATCTGCATAGTGTTTTGAAAATGTGCACCACATGACTTTTCGGTGGTTTGGTTTTTTGTAAATCTTTTTGAAAATTTCAATATTTTTTCCAAATTTCTAACCTTTTGAAAACCTCTATTTTTTCCGAAAATATAGAATTTTTAAAAGCTGGACTTCTTTAAAAATTCTGACTTTAAATGTTCGACTTTTTTCAAAATTTCACCTTTTTATCATTTTTTTGAATTATAACTTTTCTTAAAAATTTTGATTCTTAATAATTTGGATTATATTTTAAATGTCAGCAATTTTTAAAAATTTCGACTTTTTTGCAAACTTTCGATTTTTTTGAATGGAGACGTTTTTATAAAATGTTAGCTTTTTTCGACATTTTCGATTATTTTTTGATTTGATCTGAAAATTTTGCCATTTTTTAATTTTCGAGTTTTTTTCAAAAAGTAGACCTTTTTAAAAACCTTTTATAATAATCTTGATATTTTTTTTAAATTTCAATTTTTTTAAATTCCAATCTAAAATTTCAACTTTTTTGAAAAATACTGAACTTTGCTTCAAAATTTCAACTATATAACATTAACTACGAAACATTTTTTTAAAAGTTTTCATTTTTTTTATAATTCTCAAATCTTTTGAATGTATTGACCTTTCCAAAGTTTTGATTTTGGTGGAACGAAGTGGTCCTTGGTTATCTTCAAAAACTTGTCCCCTGAAACTAAGAAAAATTAAAAAACACAACAAAGGTTGCTGTAATTTTTGATATTTTTTAATTTCGCCTCTAAAATTTTAACTTCTTTTGAAAATTTGAAATTTTTAAAAAAATTATTTCTGAAAATTTCAACAAATTTTTACTCTTTCGACTTATTTTTGAAAATTTTGATTTAAATGTCATGTGTTTTTCAAATTTTCGACTTTTTTTTAAATCCCCACTTTATTAACACTATCGACTTTTTTTTTAATGTTCGAATTTTTCATCGTTTTTCAAAATTTAATTTTTTTAAAATTCCGATTCCTAAAAACTTCGACTAGTTTTTTTTTAACTTCAATTATTTTCAAAATGTGGACATTTTTGCAAATTGCTGACCGTTTTTTGAGATTTGTGATTTTTTTAAGTCGGACATTTCTCAAAACTTTTTTTGAATCTATTTCATAAAATTTCGAATTTTTCCAAAAATTCAATTCAAAATGTTGACATTTTTTCAAAATTTCGATTCTTTATGAAAAACCTGACTTTTCTGAAGAGTTCGACATTTTTTCAACATTTTATTTGTATTTGTTTTGAAATTTTTTAATCAAATCAATCAAAAGGATGCGACTTTTTAAATTTGAACTAACCAAAATGTCGACTTTTCCAAACTTGTTTCCTTCTCAAAATTTATATTTTTTTTATATTTTATATAATTAGGAATTTTCTGATAATTTTAACTTTTCTTCAATATTTATTTTCTTGAAATCCCCGAAATTATTGAAAATGTCGACTTTTTCAAAATTTTGACATTTTTTTAAAATATAGACTTTTTGTATATCTGTCATTTAGAAATTTAACTTTCTGTGAAAATTTCGATTTTTTTTTAAATTTAGATTGTCCTGAAAACTTTAGCTGTTCTTCACTATGTAATTTTCAGAAAATTTTAGTTTTTTGAGAATTCGAGTGAACATTTTTCTATTTAAACTCAAAGTAATTAATTTAGTAGTGAGAGTAAAAAGTAGTTGAAGGAGTAGCTAAACATTTAAATTGTTGCTGCTTGTTGCTGATTTGTTTTAATTATTGTACGTGCGTACTAATACAATTTTCATAAGCTTCGGTTTCGGTCTCGTTTTCGGTTGAAATCAGAGTGGAAGTCGAAATTCGGTTTCGGCCAAAAATATTGTTTCGGTCGGCCTCTAATCAATCGTATCTAAACGATGAATAAAATCAAAACCTTTTAATGGAAATTTTAGAACTGTATTGACATTCTACTATGATTTTATACTTACTTTGATTCGATACAAGCAAACGCTCCTTATTAAATTCCTTCCTTAGTAAAAAACCCATGAAAGACGAATATTTTTATGCGTTCCGAAAATGGATACCAAACGCAACCCCAGGCGAAAGCCTCTGCAAGTCCATTGGAAAAACCTGCTGCCAGGAAAAAACGATTCTTTATTAAATTGAAAAAATATAAATTGTGACATGGAGAATTTCGGTAAAAAGCTTTCGGTTTCCGGCCTGCAATTTAAAAGGCACCTTCGATAAAGTAATTCGCATACGGAATTATGTGTATATTTCTGTATCAGGCGTCCAACTTTTTTCTCTTTATTTTAGCTCTAAAAGTTGGCGTGGATTTGTGGAATCATGGTAAAATCTAAAATCGATAGCCCGCCTCGGAGCATTATCCTTGCTCAAGAAAATGAACTTTATTTTTACGCTGTTTTAAAGTTTAGTTTGTAAATGCAAGACTGAGCAGCTAATGGGAAAATTATTGTTCGAATAGTTGCAGTGAGCATTGGGAAGTACCAATAAAAACTAGCTAAACGCTTTTCTGCTTAATTTGTTCTTTTAAAAACGAATCGAAAATATGTTTATAATCATAATTAATTGTAAATGTATAGCTTTGGTATTTATATGGGGATTTTTTTAATAAATTCATTTTTCGTTCTGTCTCGATTTCTTACCAGCTAATCCATTAGCAATACTGCATTAAAGACAATAATTAATTGCAAATTACAGCTAGCTTCCTTGAATATCTCAGTAATTGGAATAATTACCCTCAATTGTTTTAGTCGGTGGCGCACTCAAGGGTGGAGGACTTTTGGGGCTTAAGCACTTTTTTCAAATGTTAGATTTTTTTTTTAAATTTTGACCTTTTTTCCAAAATTTTTACTTTTCCTTGAAACTTGAAATATTTGCTAATATAATTTTTTGCAGAATGCACCTTTTCCTAAAAATTTCAATTTTCTCTCAGGAATCGAAATTTTTAAATTATGAATTTTTCAAATTTTGAACAAATTGTATAAAATGAGTTCGAGAAAATTTTGACTTTTCTTAAATATTTCGGCTTATATTTGGCAATGTTCAACCCTTTCACAATTTCACCATTTTTTAAAATGTGACTGTTCGTCTACAGAATTTGGTTGAAAGTGGACTGTATTATTGAAGCAATACTGAAAAATGGACTTACCCCGGGTTGTTGAGTTGTCGTCAGAGAGCGCTCTCGTGTTTCCTCAGGATGGAGTAAGCCCCAAATTGAGAAGACAGCCAAAACCCTGAAAAGTCGTTTAAAATGGCCGTTCACGACCGACCGTCACTGTGCTCGGATACTGTGCAACTCTTTCTTCCGCAATGTGCGATTTTATCGCGTACAGACATTTTTTTTTCTATAAGAGGCGTGCTTCGCCGTACAAAAAGGGAAAATGGATAAAACTAAAATTCAGGTTTAAACATTCTGCCCACCAAAAACAAGTTAGTTTTTCCTTGTGATTTAGAAACAAAATGAATAAAATTAAATTCCTAAAAAATTGAAAATTGAAAGAAAAATTATTGTCCCGGTAAAGGGCAGATCTTTACAACAGGACGTTGCAAAGTTCCGCTTTGAGTTTTCAAAGTGACAACTCGTACTACACCGTACTTCTCCAGGATGGAATTTTGTAACTCGTCCGAGTGTCCATTGCATTAGAGGTTTCTGCTCATTTTTTATAAGTACTAACATATCTTGTCCAATGTTAGGCAAAGATTTGGTCCATTTGCATCGCTGTTGCAGCGTATGCAAATATTCTTGGTTCCACCGCTTCCAAAAATTACATGTGATATATCAGGTTCAGGAAAACTAGACAGAGGTTCTGTCGTTAAAAAGTGACCCGGAGTTAGGGGCACAAGATCGTTGGAATCTTCACTTGTGGGCGAAAAAGGCCGTGAATTTAAAAGTGACTCAATTTGAGTTAGAAATGTATAAAACTCCTCGTAGGTCATAACCTGTTCCCCTATGACACGACAAAAATGTGTTTTAATGGACTTAACCCCAGCTTCACTTAAGCCATTGAAATGTGGTGAACCAGGAGGATTAAAGTGCCAATTTATGGAAAGCTTAGCCGCAGCAGCCTCCGCCAAGATCAAAAGTTGGTTATTTGCTCCTATAAAGTTGGTGCCTTGATCTGAATAAATATCAGATACTCTACCTCTTCGTGACAGAAATCGCCGAAAACTGGCAAGAAAAGCATCTGTTGCCAAATCCGATTGAAATGAATTGCTTTTATAGCGCAGCAGACGAAGAGGCAAATATACGCTTTGGAAGTCTTTGCACCTCGATACTTTCCCATTGTGGTTTTGAATGGTCCGGCATAATCAAGTGAAACTTGCGAAAATGGTTTGACCTGAGAAATTCTAAATGCGGGAAGATCGTCCATAAAAGGAGTATAGGTTTGGGGCTTTGCACGAAAACATTTTAAACATTTAGAGAGGCAACGATGAATTGCACAGCGAGGAGAAATTATCCAGAAGTTTTGAATGATTATGTTGTGCACAGTTTTCAAACCTGGGTGAAAATTTTCTCGATGAACTTGTTCTATTACAAGATCGGTGAACCTATGATTTTTGGGAAGCAGAATTGGATGCTTAGCTTCAAAGGAAAGCGATGATTTTCTTAATCTGCCACCAAGTCTAAGCATACCTACTTCGTCTACGAAGGTGCAAGTTTTCGAAATGATTTAGGAAGAGACATATTTCTTTGACATGCCCTTATGACATCAGAAAAGTATTCTTTCTGTACCTGTTTAATCACTATTTGTAAAGCTTCACAATTTTCACAAGGCGTAAGGATATGAGAATCGTAGATTCAGAATAAAGATGAAACGTAAACCATAGGCAAGAATATGCTGAATTTTTCTGAGAGAAGAGAATTTAAAAAGTAAATTTAAAATCAGCGACAACTTTTCAACAGAAACATGCAAGCATAATTTTCTTTCTTCCTGAGACATTTCTGAAAGATCATACTGTAAAATAGAAGGCTGTTCTGGCCAATGTTCAGAAGTTTGTAAAAGAAAATCAGGACCTTGCCACCATAGCTTATTCTTCAGAAGTTGCTGAGGAGTCAAACCTCTCGAGACAAAATCAGCTGGATTTTCTCCACTCGGAACGTATTTCCATGACGAAGGAGGTATAATTTCCTGAACGTGTGTAACTCTGTTGGCTACGAAAGTTTTCCAGCGATGTGGCGAACTGGAAAGCCAAGCAAGAGCAACTTGTGAATCTGATCATGCATAAATGGATTCAAATGGGAGAAGTTCTGAATAGGACTGTTTTATAAAATTAAAAAGATCTGCTAACAGATATGCTGAACATAGCTCTAGTTTTGGTAAGGAAATTACCTTAAGAGGGGCAACCCTGGGGTTTCCTGAAATGAAAGTAAATTTGACATCATCTTTCGAGGTTATAAATCTAAAGTAAACTACACAACCACATCCTATAGAACTTGTATCGCAGAAACCATGTACCTCGAGTCGAGAAAATGTCTCGGAAATCAATACCCTTGGTAAGTTAATTTTGGATATTAAAGGTAACTCAGATTTAAAACGAGTTCAAGTTTTGACGATGTCTTCGATAGGAATGTCTGCCCAGTCCTCTTTAGAGAGCCAGAGTTGTTGAAGAATGTGTTTTGATAAGAAAACGGTTGGTGCCAAAAATCCCAGAGGATCAAAAATCCTTGCGATGTGTGATAGTACATTACGCTTAGTGCATATAGACTCCGTGGGATTGAATGAATAAGAAAAAATATCTAAATTAGGATTCCACTGAAGGCCAAGAACCTTTATGAAGCTAGGACCTTCCGTATCGAAATTGAGAGTCATTTGAGTATCAGTGTCTGAAACAGCCGATAATAAAGCATAATGGTTGCTAGCCCATTTACGTAATTGTAAACCACCTTTTTTAAGGAGATTAAGTAACTCTGTAGCTGAAGAGCTGTATGTACAGAATCTGCCCCAGTAACACAGTCGTCCATGTATATAGAATTTTGTAACACTTTTGAGGCCAATAGGTAATTATCTTGTTCAAGGATGGTTAATTTCTTTAGAGTTCTAAGAGCTAAATAGGATGCTGAAAATATCCCGAATGTTACTCTGTCAAAAGTATATTCTTTGATTTTATCATCAGATGAGAAGCGCCAAAGAAATATTTGAAACCTTCTATGTTCGAGTTTGACAAAGATTTGGCAAAACATGTGTTTTATATCACAGATGAACACAACTGGATAAGTTCGAAATTTTAATAAAATAGTTGATAAGTCCTGATGAAGCTTGAGTCCCGAAAAAAGGATGTCGTTTAAACTTATACCTGCTGCACTCTTTGCACTAGCGTCAAACACTACACGTAATTTGGTAGATACGCTGTCGGGCTTTAAGACACTGTGATGAGGCAAATAGAAAGCTGAGATTGACTGATAGTCTGAAGAGGGAACTTCTAAAATATATTTTTCCTGTATGTATTCCTTAATGAAATTGGAATAGGACGTATGAAGTTCAGGATTTTTATAGAGATGGGACTCGAGATACAAAAATCGCCGAAGAGCTTGTGTATAGGAGTCTCCAAAGTTTGGTTCTCTATGCTTGAAAGGAAGTGGAACCACAAAATTTCCTGATTTCTCGCGATAAACTGAATTTTTGTAGATGGTTTCACATTTAAGTTCGTCAGGTGACAAAGAAGGGTCTATTCAATTTCCCAAAATTTTTGAAGTATAGAAACAGTCTGGGGTTTAAGTGAAACATGACAGTTGAGAAGAAATGTACTGGGAGGTGGACAATCTGTTCTGTCTTGTAATATCCAACCAAAAACTGTTTCAATTGCAACGGGTTGTCCAGGTGCGCCAAATATCCGATAGGATCCTATTACAAATGGTGCTAATTCAGCGCCGAGTAATATATCTCTGGGACCTGGATAGTGAAATTTGCTATCTGCTAGAGGCAAATCTAGACCAATCTAGAGTATTAATTGTGACCTTAGCTTGATCTGAACATATTTTAGCTAAAATGATAGCTTCAAATATGAATGTTGGATTATATTTACCAACAGGTTTTATGAAGCATTGCGTAATGCCATTATTTGAGGGAAAAATTGAATTATTTAACCCTTCAAATGGGGGCAGAATAATGTCTTCGTCGTATTCCTAAACGATTGGCACAATATTCAGTAATGAAGTTGCCCATACTACTAGTATCAAGCAAAACACGAACCTTTTGAAAATTACCACGAAGATCTTGAATTTCAACTTCTGCTGTGGATAATAAGACAGTAGTTTGTTTCGTAGAAGTGCTGCGTATAACATTGTAACGGTTGAGAACACTGATCAATGTTTTGTGGCACGAATGAATTATCTGCTGCCGTTGGCTGCGAAACTTCATTTATGTTACAATTGTCTTCCTTTCTAGAAGTGGAAGGTGACGAATCTAAGTTTTTCTTAGAGTTCAAATGAAGTAGAATATAGTGGCGTAATTGGCACGTTTTACAATTCGTAGAAGATGGCCATTTACGCAAAGAATGTTGCGAACGCATACAATTGGTGCATAAATTATTTTTTCTGATTAGTGCTACCCTTTCGTGAGGGGTTTTGGCTAAAAATAGCGGTATAAAGCAAGACTAGCAGAGCATATGATGCATTTTGGATTATTAGAAATTCTCTGATTGTCGACTGTGTTCAGATAAACTGACGGCATAAGTGAATTTTTGGAAGGCTGAAAACCTGTCCTGTTTAAAAATCCGAAAGATTTTGGATTTAGCTGCCATCATGCATTTGACGGACTCTAAGACCTTGCATTGATTCTCTAAGAATGTAGAAAGGTTTGGATATGTGGGCATATCTATCGCACTGTAATCAATTTCAAAATCTGTTCTAGTTTTTGAATCTAGTTTTTGAAGTAAAATATTTAATATTAAAAAATCTCAAAATTTAGAGCATTTAGAGCTGCAACGTTCTCGGAAGAAGTGTCAGTAAAATATGTTGTCGCCAAAAAAACGTTTATTTTAGTACCTCCCAACTAAAGTATCATAGGCTATTTGGTAATTATTTTCCGTCATTGGAATTACTTTGACCAAATTGAAAGGTTCATTTTTTAACAAAGTCACAAGATAATGAAATTTTTTAACATTAGACAGATTAGAATTCTCATGAATGATGCTATTATATAAATCAAAAAATGATGGCCATAATTTTAAATTACCATCAAAGCTAGGCACGTTAATTTTTGGAAGCTTAGCAACAGGCCTAAGATGATTTGTCTTATTGTTAGATACAGCTGACTCGTTACTGTCTGCGTTTAAAATTGCAGCTTGTTTGCCTTTTATGCTGTACCAATAGTTATCAGCTAAGGTCCTTTCTCTGTTTTGAGTTTCAAATTCCGAATCGATGGAAATTAGAGATATTATTTGGTTATGAAATTCTTGAAATTCTTCATAAATGACGTCTACGAACTCAGCTCTAGCTAAGAAATTTTGTTTGTAAAACAGATCAGCTGTTGCATTGACACCGTATTCATATACAGATAAGGAAAAATTTTCATTGTCCATGTAAAACGCTAAGAATTGTTCCTTCCATAGTTTTCTACGGCCGCTGAACGTATTCCCCTACTTTGACGCAGCATTCTCGTATCTTCCAGTTTAGATGTTAGAAAAAACTCGTCGAGAGTTTTACAACAGACTGGAATATTGTTTAGCACAGTCTGGCGGCCTATTTAAACTCCTTATATTGTAATGTTTAAAGAGTTATTATGTTATATTCTTCATTAGAATTATTATTTATTTTGTTTAAGAAAGCATTGAGGCATTTGTGTATTTCGGTTATCAAAGAATGTCAGTTTTATTTTGCCTCAGACGTTGATTAAATCAGCGGACTAATAAAACAAATAACATGTGGTACGCAAATTTTAATAAAATTGTTGCCTGCCAGTAGTAATCCCGTAACAAAGCACGTCAGAAGCTAGGATGTACTACTGAAATCTCCAGCAGCACTGATCGCTGCGCTCTGCGTTGAATTGTTTACACCGGTGTAGGAGAATACAAAGCGCCGCCCATCTCTCCCACTATTAGCTCTCAATGTTAAATCTCTCATTAACATTCTCCCTATGGACACTGTTTGACTTTCCTGATGTGTATTTCTAGCAGTCTATTTAACGGCACCCTGCGTTTAAGTGTCAATTTGTTAATATGTTTAGCCTCAGTTGCCATTTCGTGTTATAAAGTTGATAAGTAGGAAATAGAAAATAAATAGTAAATCGCAAATATGAATCCACTAATTTTCAAAGAGTGCATCAATTTTGTTTAATTGCAAAATGTAAATAAGCAGAAAAATCCGAAACTGAACAAAGACGGAAACACTGAAAGTAGCCGCAATGAGTGAAATACGAATTCTTTATCAAACAGATTGATTGTGGATAGCAGATGCTGTAACCGAATCGAAATTTTATTAAAGAGCAAAGATAATGAATAAAAAAGGAAAACTCTTGTCTTTTTATGACTTGTTTTTGACTGAAAATGCGCCTCTTTTTAAATGAAATAATTAAAAAAATTAAAAAGTGGTCTCGAGATTCGGCTCGAAGGGCCAAATATTCGTCTACAGAATTTGGTTGAAAGTGGACTGTATTATTGAAGAAATATTGAAAAAGAGACGTTACCGCACATTACAGTTTTGATAGCTTATGGACTTACCCCGGGTGGTTGAGTTGTCGTCAGAGAGCGGTCTCGTGTTTCCACAGGATGGAGTAAGCCCCAAATTGAGACGACACAGCCAAAAACCCGAAAAGTCGTTTAATATGGCAGTTCACGACCGACCGTCACTGTGCTCGGATACTGTACCACTCTCTCTTCCGCAATGGGTTTGAACAGTGACTAATTTTGTAAAATGAAGAATAATTTAGTAAAACTCAACTCAATCAAAATTTCAACTTTTTTGGGAAATTCTATATTTTTTCATTTTGTCTTCATTAAAAATTTAGAGATTCTTCGAAAATTCTGACAAAATTTACAACTTTTCTCAAAATTTCAACTTTCTTTAAAATTTTGACTTTTTTGTTTTGTTTGCTTTGAACTGAAATACTTTTTTTAAATTTCCCTTTTTCTTGAAAATTCCAACCCTTGGTCCTTGACTTTTATTTGAAAAATTTAACGTTTTTGACAATTTCGGCTTTTTCAAAATGTTGGCTTTTTTGAATTTTTCGATATTTTTTTAGAATTCTCACTTTTTAAAATTTCGATCTTTTATCATCAAAATTTTGACTTTTCCTCGAAGTTCTTTTTCAAATGATGGATTTTTTTTTAATATTGACCTTTTTTTCAAAATTTTTACTTTTTCTTGAAACTTAAAATATTTGTTAATATAATTTTTGAAGAATTCAACTTTTCCTAAAAATTTCAATTTTCCCTCAAGAATCGGACTTTTTAAATTATGAATATTTCGGGTCATATTTGGAAATGTGTAAAATTTCACCCTTTTTCACAATTTTGACTAATTTGGTAAAAATCAACTTTATCAAAAATTCAACTTTTTTGGGTAATTCTATATTTTTTTCATTTTGTCTTATTTTTACTTGTATTACGAAGCTATCAAGTACCGTTTATGTTATTATTTTAAAAAATTAAAAATTACCAGTAAACCGATACTCAAATTTTCATTCTCTGGTTTGTAAGTAAATGAAAATGTCGGCTCTACTTACAAGGGGCCCTGGCGGAAGATCAGAAATATGGAATGTGTCTACAGTTTTGGTAAAAATTGGAATATTTTTTTAGTTCTTACAATTAGTAAAAACAGAGGTTGAGAGTGACAAAAACAGAAACTTGTCAATCACTAGATTGTCTTATACAGGGTGTTCCCGTTTTAAGTGTCCTTAAATGAAACAGGTGATGAAAAAAATAATTTTAAGGAAAAAGTTTCCTATGAACATGTATCCGGAAACTCTTAATAAAAAAGATACAAGGTGTTAAAATTTGAATAAAACAATTTTTTTATTGTTTCATTTTCAAGTTTTCAGATTTATTTAAACTAATTTTTGTGCACATGGTGTGTAGATGGAGGATCATAAAATAAGAGAAAATTAAGTTTCTATCTCAACCAGTGGCGGAGTTGCGGGAAATCTGTGATATTGTTTTGAAAAAAAAGTAGTACGCCACTTAAAATGAAATAAAATACAATTTTTGGATAACGCTTTTAATTCTGAAGAAGAGTTTTTTCTTGATATTTATTACCTTATGTTTTACGTAGGAACTGTTCGAATACAATGTATGCTGGTCTTTAAATAATCACTGACTAACACAAAGAGGGGTAAGTTTAAGATGCTAGGAGACTGGATAAAATGAAATGAATTAACAGTTTTGGATAAAGTTGACCCTTAACTTTCTTTCCTATTTGTCACTCTTGTGACAGAATTTAATTTTTTGGGGCTTTCCCTAGTGAAAGTACGAGTGATAGTGATGTTTTTTCCAAAACCAACGGCTTGACGCAGCCAGTGGCAAATATGAAAAAATGTCAAGAAATAACTTTTATTCAACATTAAATACTTTACCCAAAACAGGTATTTTATTTCATTTATCCAGAGATGTACCGTGTTTTTCCTACAATAATATCAAAGATTACTCGTAACTCCACCACTGGTCAAGATAGAAACTTCGTTTTATTTTATTTTGTGATCCTTCATTCATACACCATGTGTGCAAAATTTGGTTTAAATATCTTAGAAAACTTAAAAGTCAAGAAGTCTGAATTTTGAATTAGTGCTACTGTAAAAATTTTAAAAAATAAACTAATGTCATTAAGCTCATTTTTTTTCAAAATTTCGACTTTAATCTTGACATTTTTAAAAACAAATTTTTCTAAAAATATGAATTTAAAAGTGATTAAAAGTACAATAAATTCTTAATTAAAATTGAAATTTGATAACTAAGGTAGAAATGTGATTAAAAGTACAATAAATTCTTAATTAAGGTTGAAATTTGATAACTAAGATAGAAATTTCAATATTTTTTTGAAAGCTTTCACTTGGAATTCGAATTTCGGATAAAAATGTCGAGTTTTCGAAATCGTAGTCGAAATATAAATAAATCAACTTCATGACAAAAAATTTCGAAATTTTCTATTACGAAGTTAAAACTTTTTGAAAAAATTAAATATTTGTGATGGGTTATGATGGGTTAAAGTTATTAAAATATTCCTAAATATTTTAACTTAAAAATGCTCAAGTTTTCTGTAAAACTCGAAATTTATAAAAGAATCGACATTTTAGACATTTTTTTAAAGTTCAATCGCCATGTTAGAAAAATTATAGAAGAAACTCATAAAAATAACTTATTAAAAAATGTCTTCTCAAAATAATGGCTTATAAGATATTTTGATTTTTTAGTAAAGGGCCTAACATTCAAAATTTTATTCAAAAACCGAATTTAAAATTTAAATTTTTAAATTCCAAAACTGTAAAACTGTTATTACAAAATCCAACTTTTTCTCAAAATTTGGTGATAAATCTCGAAAAATCGCTTGTATAAATTTTTAATTCTTCTCAAAATTTGAATTTTTTTTCAAAATAGGGAGTTTAAGCTTGAAAAACTTGCAAATTCAACATTATTTTAATAAAATTCAAAACGTAAAATTAAAAAAAAATTCAAGAAAGGTTTAAATTTTCCTAAAAACGAAATCTCAGATTTAAATGTCAAAAAATTGGAAAAAAATCTAATGAGGTTAAGGTAAAAATTTCAAGATTTAGGGCGAAAATTCGATAATGAACTCGAAATTTTAAGAACTTCTTCATTTGAAAATAATATACTCCTTCTGAATATCCTGAGTATAACCTAAAATCTATTATTTTTTTTAATTTCGACTGAGATATCAAAATGTTTTTATTTGTTAATTGTGCGTTTTGGCCTGTTAATGCCTTTTTTAGAGTATTTTCCCTTTTTGGTGTCTTCTTTAGCTTTTCGTTTCTGCTTAATTTAACATTTTGCTCACCATTTTACCTTACTTGATTGTGCTTAAAATCAGGTCTTTAATAATAAGAAGTGGCGCCAAATTTGAAAAATAAAACATTCTTGCATTTCAGTACGAAAACAAAATGATCCATTAAAAATGGTTTTTAAAAAGGTCGCACATCTGGAAAGTTCAGTTCTATCTAGTGTGAAGCCAAAACATTTCGGGGGTTGCGGGCCTGCTATCGTATATTCATTTTTCGGTAAAGTGAGTGTAATCGTTTTGATAAAATTGTTAATTAAGGATTTTTTGAGTCGAAAAATTGATCCAGATAGATGTCTTGGTAAAAATTAGGAATCAACAGTTCTTGAGAACATTTTAATTCTTCAGGAACAAATTTTGTATCTCCTAAACGGCTCTATCGACTTCGATTAAACTTGGTAACTAAGGTTTTTTTGGTTCAAAAAAATAATACAGATAGATGTCACCATTTTTAGGGACATCTTGCTCCTTGAGGAAGAATTTTTTATCACAAAAACCATTTCGATAAAATTTGGTAAATAAGGGGTTTTTGGATTAGGAAAGCGATAAGTATATAAATTTGAGATCGCATTTTGTCAGGGACATCATTGACCTCCAGAAACAATTATTATTTCCAAAAGGGCTTTATCGATTCCGACGAAACTTGGTAAATGAAGGATTTTTGTGTCAAAAAATAATCTAGACGGATTCAGTTTCATTAAAATTTTGGTATCGCGATTTTTTATTTTTTAGGAACTTATTTTCTCTTCAGGAACAAATAATATTTATATCTGAAACGATTCTGCGTATGTTCTATCGATTTCGAACAAAGTCGGTAACCAAGTCCTAATGCACAGACCAATAGGGTTGAGCGTTTATCAAATTCAAAGCTTAGAAACCAAAGACCGGTTTCGCTCGTATTAGATCTCGTCAGTTTGGTATATCCAGCCCAAATGCTGACAAATGCTCCGGTAAGTATGTACTATAGATTCAATCGACATCCTCCATGTGACTACCACCTATTAATTCAAAGAAGAAACTGGGGACAATTCCAACAAGAGATGGGCTGCATACTGCTATTATCCTTACTGTCTATTTGCATACGATACTTGTTGGAGTTGTCCGCAGATTCTTCTATGAGCCAATCGTTGGCGGTACTTAGGAATCACAAAAAGGATATTTGTTGATTCTATAGTATACAGGGTCCACCATTAGTGCGTGGACGGAGAATAGCTCCTAAGCCTGAGAAGATATCAAAATAAAATTTTACCCAGTGACGTACGTATACTTGGAGTACATTTTAAAATTATTTTCATTTTATTGTACCAATCATATATAGAGTGTTGATATAAACTTTTTTTTTTAAATAGAACACCCAATTTTTTTACATATTTGGATAGCCCTATAAAATCCAGCAAAATAATATAGAATTTATGGGGATTTTGATTGGTCGTTTTTCTAATGAAGGGTCCAAAATCAGGAGATAGGACTCCGATGCAGTCATTTGTAAACACTCAGTGTGATGTAGTGTTAACCAATTTGCAACAACATTAATCATTATTCTTCATGGTGAACTCTTATTGACCGGAAATATTATGTTTATTAATTTTATTTAACATTTCTACGGCTCAGTTTTTGGAAATATTTAAATTTTTATTGTTTGTTGACAATATTCTAAACAGTTTTTGCAATATGACTACTGATATTTAATCTCTTATTTTGTCAACTGTCATGAGGTGACGTTTTAAATAAATTTAAATATCACGTAGTCATATTGCAAAAACTGCTTAGAATATTATCGACAAACAATAAAAATTTAAATATTTCCAAACTGAGCCGAAGAAATGTTAAAATGTTAAATAAAATTAATAAACATAACATTAATCATTGATAGCTTTTAAGTTTCCATAAACCATAAACATGTCTTATATTACTTAGTTATGCAGAGTAATGGAGGTTTGCAAATCCAAAAATTACTAAAAAATCATATATTATTTTGCTGCCTTTTCATAAGGCTATTTAAAAAGGTAAAATATAGACTGTTCTATTTAAAAAAAGTAAGTTTATATTAACACTCTGTATATGATTGGTGCAATAAAATAAAAATAATTTTAAAATGTGCTCCTTATAGATGAAAACCACTGGACAAAATTTCATTTTGATATCTTTTCAGGCTTAGGAGCTATCCTCCGTCCACCCACTAATGGAGGATCCTGTATATATACTTGCCGGAACATTTGTCAGCATTCGAGTTGGATACACCAAACTGATGAGATCTAATAAGATCGGAACCAGTCGTTGGTTTTCAAACTCTAAACCTGATAAATGTTCAAGCCTATTGGTCCGTGCATTTAGATTATAGTCTTCTGGGGCTTCCCTAGAGAGCAACCACTTCGCTAAGTGTTTGTGGCTCAACTGTTGATAGTTCAGATACTTTTGATCCACTATACACTCTTAGGGGACTGCATACTCTAATCTAGGTTCCATTCTACTTGCATCGGTAACCAAAATTTTTTTGAATTGGAAAAATTATCTGTAAAAATTTAAGATGACAATTTTTTTAAGGACTTTTCTTCCTTCAGGAACAATTTTTATCTCCGCAACGACTCTTATGAGTTTTGATGAAACTTGGTGACAGGGAATATTTGGGTCAAGAACATGATCTAGGTAGATGCAATCTAGCAATTTTAGTAAAAATTCGAGGTCACCATTATTATGGACATCTTCCTGATTGAGAAACAAACTTTTATCTCCGAAAAGTTTCTATCGATTTCGATGAAACTCTTGAAACTAAGGATTTTTTGGTTCAAGAAAACGATCTATATAAGTTCAGGCTCACCATTTTTTAGGGGCATCTTCCTCCTTCAGGAACAATTATTATGTCCGAAACGACTATAAATGACGATGAACTTGGTAACTAGGACATTTTTGGATGAGAAAAATGATCTAGATATCGAAGCAATTTTAGAAAAAATTCGGATCCTTACTTATTAGGAACATCTTCGTCCTTGCGGAACAATTTGTTCTATCTGAAACGGTTCTGTCGATTTCCAGGGAGAGGAGCACTATTTTTAGGGATGTTTTTCTTCTTCGGGAAAAATTCAAACTCAAACTTCGATGAAACTTGACAACTAGAAGATTTTTGGGTGATAAGTGCTATTTTAGTAAAATTTCGATGTCACCATCTTTTAGGGACCTCTTACTCGTTGAGGACAGGATAAAGATAAGAAATCTTTAGCGTAAGGAAAAAAGACCTATTGAAATTTTTAGAACAAAATGACACTTCGAGAAAAGTTACATTTATAAAACGAACAGAAAGAGATACATAGCAGGCGAGCCAATCACAACAAATCCAGTTTGCTACTTTCCCCCTTGAGGCTCTCTATTCTGGACGCTTGCAAGATTCCAAAAGAATTTTAATTTGTGCCTATTTTATGTTTCCTTCACTACAGTGGCTATAATATACTTTTCAAAACGCATTTCACTTTATTCACAATCCCGTTTGTTATTTTTTCGAACATAAAAATAACAAAGCAAATAAGCAAAGAAAAACAAAATATATCTGGCAATAAATGCCCCCCTTAGCGTAATCCTTTTAAAAAAATGCACTAGAAATATTCTAAAAATAATAAATAGCATAAGAATTAGGGTTTCTAGGTTTCTAACAGCAAAACGGGATATTGATCAAAGGGAGGGAGATGGGGGTGTCCGATAACAATAAAAAATGCCCCAAAATAATTTTTGACGACCAAAAATAAAAAACAGGCATAATTTTAGTATTTGCCAATAATTTTTTACGGTTAAAAAAGTTATCCCAAAAATAAATTGTCGACTAAAGAAAGATATAATGCCCTTGAATTCTCAAAAATGATTATTTTTTGCGTCCTCCTGGGCAAATATTTTAAAATTGTGAAATTTAACAGAACATACTATAATTATGACAATAAATTGAACACAACTTTAAAGAAATATAGGTTATTATTGTACGTGTAAATTTAACTTTACAATGCGATGAAACGTTAATAAAATATAATAAAAAAAAAGTGTACAAAAACAAGTGCTGATGTAAATATGAACAATTTTGTAACACTATTTGTATTAAGCGGAATTTTTGAGGCCTACACACGCTGCGCTTGTTTTGAGCAGGAAGCAATTGGTATGCGTTAATGGAGTTAGATGCTCATTAGCACTAAATTATTAATTAGTAGTAAATATTAATTAATAGTAAATTTTGATTATAGTTTCAATAATTTTAAAGACAATTAAAATTTTCTGGACAAAGACAAATTAACACTTATAAACAAAATGTCGCACTAAACTGTGAAAGAATAAATTGCAATATCTGATAGTAATAAATTTGAAAGCGATGCCCAAAATCAATAAAATCGAAAAAAAGGAAAAAAAGAACAGGAAAAGGAAATGTTGTAAAATAAAACTACAAAAATAAATCTACTTATCATGTTATTTAAATGTTTAAAAAATTAACAAAGTGAATTAGAGGTAGGGCAACAATAAATAACAAAATATGTCAACATAAAATGCAAAAAATAAAAACAGAATCAAGGGAAATTTGTGATCAGTGGTAAAACGCTGAACAAAACAATCCTCAGTTAATACACTTGGTATCATAAATATTAAATTACATTAAATATGTGAAAAAGTTGCTTTCTTAAAATGTATTGACAATTATGACAGATTATAAAACATACTTTAAAATAAATAAAATTTAAGATAGTAATTGCTCTACCAAGAAAAGCCATAAATAAAATCAATTTCGTACAAATATTTCTACACCTTATGCATAATATACCCATAATTTATAACAATAATTATTTCAATTTTAGACAAATCTGTTCAATCAATTCATCATTCCTTTGGCTGCTTCCTTTGAATGTTCTTGGATCAGGACCAATCATTTGGATTAACTGAGGTACCTCCTGACTAGAAATTTGGGTAAAGTTGGCTAGAGCTTTCAAACAACGGTACAGCTGTTCTTCTGATGGTTTAGAATTGAAATATTGCAACAATGCCATTGTCAACTCCACAGCAACATCATCGAAGACCTACAACAGGTTTACTGTTTAAAAAAAGAGGGAAACAGTAGCTAACAATAGATGAGATGAAAAATTAAATTAAAACGTAATAATATTTACAGAAAATATCCAAGACGATTTACATAGCAGTAAGATCTTCATGAATCCGAAATACAAATCAATATAAATATTCAATTAAATAGTTAACTTTGTACATCATTCATTTATTCTGAATTGCCATAAAATTAGGTAAATTGGCAACTACTGTAGATTAAAACTGTGCTAAAAGATGTTCGGTCTTCCTTCATTATGCAGATAAATTTGAATCCTAGTCTGGTGAACTTTGGATACAATTTCGGATTTATTACTGCACACGCCATACTATCGCACATGATAATTGTTTCAACTGGAAAATTTAAGATTTTTTTTATAAATTTTGACATTTTTTTTCAATTAGCAGCTTTTTCTGGAACGTTTAAATTTAATTTTTGTAAAATTTCGATTTTATAATCTACATATTTTATCAAGACATTGACATTTTTTTCCATAAAAGAAATTTGATTTTTTTTTCATAATTTCATTTCTTTTTCTCAAATTTCCCAATTTGAACTTGAAATGTTTACATTCTAAGTGTTTTATCAAATTTTCAGTTTTATTTCAAAATTTTAAATTTAGTATTAATAGTCTTGGGGTTTTTCCAAAATTCAAGTAACTGAAAATTTGACTTTCCACAGAGTTGCCCCTTTTATATCAAAAGTTTTAATATTTTTTTTTAAAGAAATTTCGTTAACTTCATTAGGATGACCAGAAAATTTTAAATTGAGAAAGAACATTTTCGCAATTTCGAGATTTTGTGAGTAGTGGAATTTCGTTTAACTCATCATAATACGTATAAATAGTAAAATGAAGCTAAATGTACAAAATTTGTGACTAGAAAAAAAGTCACCCACTGAAAGAAAAAGAGAAAATTTTTGGTCACCCTAACTGCAACATTTTCTTTGTTATGTCAACGTGTTTTCAGTTTAAATTGAGGACTTGAGTTGAAATTGAGGTTATATTGGTATTTTGTTAATAGAGGTAACGTTAAACAAGGTATGATTGAATCCAAAAAAAAAAAAGAATGTAAAAGAAAAGCAAATTGTCAGAGACATAATCTTCAAATGGTGAAATTTTGAAAATGAAAAGCAAAAGTATCAATAATAATTTCGCAACTGGTTTAAGTCAAGTTAGTTAGTAGCAGAGAGCAGAACGATTTGGTTAGCTTTTATGTATTTTTGCAAAAACATCAATGACGCTATTAGTCACAGTGAATTTCATACATAGGAAATTGCTCATTGTAAGGCAGCACAGTGCAGAAAAAGCTCGAGTTTTAAAGTTTAAAACCTTAATGTTATAAAAATGTGTTAACTGGAAATAAAATTCAAAATTTCGAAAAAAATTCGTATGTTATATTGAATTTCGAATAAAAAAGTCGAAATTGCGTAAATAAAATCTTGAAATTATAAAAAACTCTTCTCAAAAGTCGGAGAAAAAAGTTGATATTCCAAGAACATATTTTCAGAATTATGGTTTAAATTCTAAAATATATTTTCATACATAATCCCAAATTCTATATTTTATAGTTCCAATTTTGATATACAAATCTTGTCCCCTGAAACCAAGAAACGTGTTTCGATAGCCAAACTATCATCTTCAGAGAGATACTGTATGCAACGCGTTAGAGTAACTGCTGTATTTTTAAATCTTTCTTGGTTTCAGGGGACCAAATTTGTATATCAATTTTTGAGGTTAACCAAGGATAAGCCCGTTCCACCAAAAAAAGTTCCAATTTTAAGAAAATAAAATTTGAAGAAAAATGTCGAAAAAAGTTTGACAATAAATATCTTAATAATCTTGCAAATATTATTATTTTTTAGAAATATTGGTTTTTATTTAAAAGTTGAAATTAAAAAATAAAATTCACAATTTAACTCTGTGAAAAATCAAAAATTCAAGCTTTCTTTACCAAAGTTTTAATAAAGAATTAAACAGATTTATTAAGTTATTTTCAGTTTTTTCTCGAGACTTCCATTTTTTTTTAATCTCATTGTTTTGCCTTTTTTTCAAATTTTAGTTTAAACGTCGAAATTTTAGGAAATAAGTTAAACATTTTGAGATTTCGACATTTTTTTGAAATGTTGACTTCAAAGCCGAATTTTTCAAAAAAATTCCAAATTTTCAGCAGACATCGAAATTTTTTATCATTTCTTTTAAAAAGTTAAAAATTGCAAAAAAATATGAAAGTGGAAATTTTGAGAAAAAGTTGAAATTCGAAAATTTCGAATTTTTTAAAGTCCAAATTTCAAAAAGGTCCAAATTTTTCAGTCAATATTGGAAAAAAGTTGAAATTTCCACAAAAAGTTGAAATCTGGAAAAAATTGACTTTTTCAGAAAATAGTTAAAATCGTAGGAAAAAGATCTAAATTGTAGAAACAACCAAATTTTCCAAAAAGCCGAAATATTCAATATAATTAAAAATTTTGAGAAATTTTTAAAGTCAAAATCTTAGACAAAATCGAAATTTTTAATTAAAAAGTCGACATTATGAGAAAATGTCTAAATTTTTAAAAAAGTCGCAATTTCCAGTAATAAATCGAAATTTAAAAAAGTCGAAATTTAAAAATAAATTCAACGTGAATTTTTCAAAAAAGTTAAAAATTACAAGGAAATCTAAATTTCAAGAACAATTTGAAATTTGAAGAGAAAATTGAAATTTTGAGGAAAAGTCGATTTTTTGAGAAATTCTATTTTTTCGAAAACAGACCTAATTTACAAAAAAATATTTTTTGAAATACTTTAAAATTCCAGAAAAAGTTGAATTTTATAAAAACTTAGAACATGTTTAAAAAGTGGTCAAAACATCACGAAAAAAAACTAGATATTGGAAAAATCAAATTCTTAAAAAAGTCGATATTTTAAATATAAGTAAAAATTTTGAACAGAAGTGCAAATTGTATAAAAAAAAAGTCAAAATATTTTAAGCATTTTAAATTTTCGTAAAAATTTTCGGTTAAGAGTTTAAAAAAAAAACGGATATTTTGGATTGTTTTAATTTTCTTGGTCTTAATTTTCAAGAAAGTCGAGATTTTCAGTAAAAAGTTGTCAAAAACATCTATTTTTTTATATTTTTAAGAAAAAGTTGATTGAAGCAGAATTTTTCAAATAAATGGGTCAAATTTTCAACAAAAAGTAATTAAAAAAAAAAAATAAAACACAAAAAGTAGAATTTAGAGAAAAAGTCGGAAAGTAAAAAAATATTTTTTGAAACGAATACAAATTTTCGATCATAATCTTAATAAAAAGATCAATTTTGTTATCTGAATTTGTAAAAAAGTCGAAATTCTTAGAAAAAGACAAAATTTTCAGAATATTCGAAATGTTCAAAAAAAAATGTTTGTGATTTTTTTAAAAATAGTCAACATTTTCAAAGAAACCAAATTTTCCGGAAAAAAATTCAAATTATTAGTCAGAATTTCAAGAAAAGGCCTAAATTGACCTAAAGTGTCAACTTTATTATATGAATTTGCAAACGAATCGAAATTTAAAAAAAAAGGTGAAAATTTTCAGAATATTCGTTTTCAAAGAAAATGTTTGTAATTTTTTGAAATATAGTCAAAATTTTCAAAAAAGCCGAATTTTTCAAAAAAATTCCAAATTTTCGGTAGAGATCGAAATTTTTCAAAAAAAGTCAAAATTTACAAAAAAAAAGTCAAAATTTCTATATGAAAGACGAAATTTTGAGAAATAAAATTATTAAATTTCAAGAAAACCGAAATATTTGGACAAAAGTCAATAAATTATCATAAAATCACAATTTTCAGAATTATATTTTTTTAAAAACAACACAATTTTCAAAAGTATAACTTTTATAAAAACCTTTTTGCAATTTTCTTTTTAAAAAGATTGACATTTTCAATGAATTTCAATTTGGAGAAATGAATTATTTTTTAAATGTCAAAGTTAAGCTACTGATTAAAAGTTGAATTTAAAAAAGAAAGATGGAATTTTATTTAAAAAAATCGAAATTTTTAAAAAGTTAAGCTCTTCAAAAAGGTTAAAATTTCGAGAAAAAATTTTAAGAAAAAGACAAAATTTTGAAAAAAGAAAATTTTGAAAACGGTAAAATTTTGAAATGTCTAAATTTTTCAAGAGTCGAAATTTTTAAAAAGTGGGCATTTTCGAAAACAATTGACGCATAAAAAAAGACGAAATTTTCAAAAACAGTACTAATTTTGAAAAAAATCAATATTTTGAAAAAAGTTGAAATTTTTAAAAAGAACACAATTTTGACAAGAAATCAAACTTGTGCAAAAAGTTCAAATTTTTAAATAAAATCGCAATTTTAAAAAATTCAACTCTTCCAAATATTTGACATATCAAAAATTTTTATTGTCAACTTTTAGACGAAATCTGAAATTATCAAAAAGCAAGTTTTGAAAAATGTCGACATTTTCAAAAAGCAAAATCCTGAAAAGTCAAATAGTTAAAAGTCAAACATTCAAAAAAACTAATATTTTGGAAAGAGCCTCAATTTTGATAAAAAAGTTGAAATTTTGAAATGGAGTCTTTGGATTGGATTTTGCGAAAAATCATATCTTCATAAAACGCCAAAAAACTAAAAAAAAAACTCCACATTATCAAAAATTTTTAATGATAAGTTTTCAAAGAATTCTTAAATTCTCGAAAAGTGAAAGTTTTGAAAAATGTTAAAATTTTGATAAAAAAGTTAAAATTTTGAAATTAAGTCCAAATTTGGCGAAAAATTCACATCTTTACAAAAAGCTAAGAACCTCGACGTTATCAATAATTGTTATAGTCTGGTTTTCAAAGAAATCTAAAATTCCTGAAAAGCAAAGAAATTTAAAAGGCAAAATTTTGAAAAGTTAAAATTTGGAAAGATCAGAGAATCAAAATTTTGAAAAAAAGTCGAAATTTTATAAAAAAGTAGAAATTTTGAAATGAAATCGAATATCTTCATAAAAAGCCAACATTAAAGAAACGTTAAAATTTTGAATAATCTTGTT
The DNA here is from genome assembly GCA_028583605.1 of Dastarcus helophoroides. Taxonomy (NCBI): domain Eukaryota; kingdom Metazoa; phylum Arthropoda; class Insecta; order Coleoptera; family Bothrideridae; genus Dastarcus; species Dastarcus helophoroides. The sequence goes on from CM053328.1 coordinate 30,282,903, forward strand.
GTATTTATTTTTTACGTCGTTTGAATTTTAATATAGTTTTAAGTGTTTTTCAGTGTTGAGTCCCAAACAGCGATTGACAAACCAAGATCCAACGCAATCGCTGTTTGCGGCAATCTAAAACAGATTGCCATTCCTTAATAGAAGGTACTGAAATTTAGGATTGTGAAAGGAGTGACCGGCGAAGAAAAAGCCAATAAACTGAATAAAAAAAATATGAATACTTCGCAAATAAATTACAGAGAATATATTAAAGAAAAAATGGAAAAATCATAGAAATGAGAATTTTAAAAAAAGGAAATTTTGAAAAAATGTCGAAATTAAAAAAAATCGATTCATTTAACAAGTTAAAGATAGTAGTGGCCGTGGTAATACTGAGTAAGGTCAGATAATATACCAGCAAATTTATCTCATAATTTTAATCAACAAAATTGAAGTGTATATCTTTTTGGAAACCTTGATCTTTTAAGAAAATGTTTACATTTTTTTTAAATTTCAACTTTTTTAAAAAATACTGAACTTTGCTTCAAAATTTCATCTATGAAACATTAACTATGAAACATTTTTTAAAAAGTCTCCATTTTTTTATAATTCTCAAATCTTTTGAATGTATCGACCTTTTCAAAGTTTTGATTTTGGTGGAACGGACTGATCCTTGGTTATCTTAAAAAATTGAAATACAAATCTTGTCCCCTGAATCCAAGAAGGATTAAAAAACACAACAAAAGTTGCTCTAATGCGTTTCAATAACCAAGCTATCATCTTCAGACGGATACGCTATCGAAACGCGTTAGAGCAACCTTTGTTGTGTTTTTTAATCTTTCTTGGTTTCAGGAGACAAGATTTGTATTTCAATTTTTAAAGATAAACCAAGGACCAGTCCGTTCCACCAAAATTAATCCGCCAAAAAGGTTATCGCCGGAATTAACAAAATTATTTCAAATAACATCCTAAATTAACCGAAACATTTATATCGGTTTCGGTTACCGATGCGGATATTTTTTTATTGCGCATAACCGACAGTTTCGGTTACGCTTACGGAGCTCCCCATAAGATCCCTAGTTTACATAAATGTTCAGTAAATCATCTAATGTAGGCGGTTTCACATGGGATCTACAATCAACATTTAGCACGGTGGCCTTTAAACGTTAGTCTGTAATCTGTAGTCTGTAATCTGAAGTTCAATTCTCTGAGGAACAATTTCCAGTGTACAAAATCATGAACACAATTAATTAGAACAACGTTTATTACATAAAAGCTACCTTAGATAAACTGCCTCTGGGCAAAAGCTGACGAATCCGAAAATTTTTGAACATTTTCTGAAAATATAAGCTAAACAGAGTATTGCGTCTTGGACAAAAAATTAAGATTTAGTTAGTACAAACATAGAGCACAGAGGAAAATTAGATCAAGCAAAATGTTATGCTGTACTTGCAGCATCAAGAAATGTCGAATTATCAGCGAAGGAAAAAACAAGACAAAAGTTCTCCCAGCGGCGTCCCTAGAGTAGGTATTCTATTTTAAGGAGTACTGACTCCCAAACACACGTTGTTTTAACGGTCAACAGCTTTTTAAAAGTCACACCAATTTACTTATTACTAAATGAAATGATATGTATGTATAGCAACACAAAATAGATACAGACCACAGTTTTTACCTCCTTGCAGGCCAGGTTGTGAATAATTGCAGCGCCTCTTTCTTGCAAAACTGGCAAGTCACACAGAAGAGAATGAACAGCCACTTTGGTAGTGACCCTGATATTGCTAATCTGCTGATTGTTGTAGGACCATTCTGATATATACAAAAGCCACTCTGAAGAACTTAAGTTCTCGAACATATTTGTTATCTGCAAGAAATATTTGAAGAAATGTAACAAAAGGGTAGTTGAAGCTTACAAATAGTGAAATGGCTTGCTGTTCCTCCACAGAGAGCCTGTCGATTTCATAAGCGTAATTCATCAAAACATGATCTTTCCTATCTTGGTGCAGAAGTAAAATTACATCGTCTTTGAGGGCGGCAGCGGACAATATGTTGAATATCCTAACTTTGACCTCTGTCGAAAAAACGTTGTCGTGGAGCAGTCTTCCTGAAATTACATGTACTCTTCTTAGAATTCTATTATTTTGATTTTTTTTTATAGTTTATGATTTTTTTTTATTTTTAACCCTTATTAAAGGGGGTAATTGCTGGAAATAAACTATGAAAATTCCACAAAAAGTCGATAATTTTAAACTGTCCGGACCGGACATCGTCGGTAAATATCTATTTTACCAACCCAGTTATTGTCGACTCGTAAGCAAATAATTATTTTAATCTGAACTCATATCCAAAGCTACTACATGAGTACCATTAGTAACATTGACGTGACTGAATATTTAGGAATTTCTAGTTCCTAAAAAATTTAGTTTTTGTAAAAATACTCAGAAACTAAACATTGAGATTCGGTACACTTTGTTGATTTCCTTTTTCTTTTTTTCAATTATTACAATCATGGGAGTAGGCAGGGGTTGACCAATTAATAAAAAATGGAAAAAACGTAATTTGCAGAAAATTTCTCGGCTGAATATACAGGGTGGACCATAAGTAATGGTACATAGAGCAAGAGTAGATTTTTCTTATAAAAATAACGTGATTTAGCTACATTTACCTTACACCAAAAGTTGATATTAACAGAGATACAGGGTGTCAAAGATGAAAAAAAAATTGTGATTTTTTCGCATAACTGATGAACACATTTCACTATAGACAAGAAATTTGGCATAGGGGGGTTTCTTTGGTCAAGAAATTTTAATTTACTAACAGATTGTCAGTAACTCAGGTAACTGCGCTACCTTGTATTATTCGAAGGCATCATAACTTTTTTGTGTCTTCATGTACACTTATTTTAAATAGATATTTTTATTTACCCACATTTTTTACTTAAAAAAGGTATACTTTCTAAATGTTGATACAAGCAACCGTTTTCAAGATATTTGCCTTCAAAGTTTGCCGTACGTTTATTTTAAGTTATGTAAATGTGAATTTTTCGCAGTAGGTTTCAAAATAAGCGTAATAAAAGTGACTCTAAAATAGTTTGTATGAAATATTACTCGACTGGAATCATTATTACACCTATTTTTTTAAATTTCTAAAGCAAATTTAAAGAAAATGCCAAAACAAAATTTGTTTTCAAAAATAAGTATGTAGGAAATGACCTTTTTCATGTGAAGGGATTGTAAAAAATTAAAAATCTGGCTGTCTTATTGAAATTTATCTCCAAATATCTGCTTTGATCACCTAGACTATTAAAATTTTCTTGTGCAGACTCAGAGATCATATCTGACATCTCTATGTTAGAAAATAAATTACGCCTTAATTTTTTGGATTTTCTTTAATGAGATTTTCAAAATTTAGGTAATAATATTATCAGCAAAGTAATATTTGACATAAATTAGTTTCAAAGCTGTTTTATGATTACTTTTTTCTCAAGTCTCCTTCGAAAATTTAATATCTTAGTAATTTAAAACCAAGGCACGTCAAGCTTTAAAGGCAAATATCTTGAAAACGGTTGCTCGTATCAACTTTCAGAAAGTACACCTTTTTTACGTAAAAAATATGGAGGAATAAAATAACCCATTTAAAATTAATATACGTGGGTGCACACAAAAAAGTTATGATGATTTAGAATTATGCAGGAGAGCGCAGGTAGCGCCCCCTATCAGCTATTGATAATATGTTAGCAAATTAGAGTTTGTCGACTTAAGAAATTCCTTGTGCCAAATTTCGTGCCTATATTACAATTCATTCCATAATTATACGAAAAAATCGAAATCTTTTTTTCAACTTTGACACCCTGTATCTCTGTTAATATCAACTTTTGGTATAAGGTAAATGTAGCTAAATACATTATTTTTATTCGAAAATTCCATCATTGCTCTGTGTACCATTACTTATGGTCCACCCTGTATACCTGTTTTAGTTTAATTGTTTAAATATTGTCAAAAAGACAAAATTTGCCAAAATATTTTGTTGGACATTTTAATTTTTTACATATTTAAATTAGACTAAAACCTCGCTTATCCGACCTTCCATTGTTCGAGTCCCCGAGTTATTCAAGGTAACGGACCAAGCACTCCGCATTAGTCAGAAATACACAGAAAAACGCACAAAGAAGCTATGTCTATGCTGTTCTTTTACGAGATTTAGATTATCCCACTTACCTCCTCCTCATTAAATACAATATGCTTACTATTACGAGAAAAAAAAGTTGCAATTTCCAGAAATAGGTCTTTCAAAATTTAAAAAATATTTTTATTCGAAGAAGCTATGTCTATGCTGCTCTTTCACGAAATTTAGATTATCCGACTTACCTTCTCCCCATATTATTTAAAATATGAGAAATTTTACTATATGATATATGCCTACTATTTCCAGAAATGTGTGTCTCAAAATTTAAAATATATTTTCATTTAAATAATTGCTTTTTTTATTAAAATTTCGGCCTAGCGTGTGAGAAAGTAAATGAATTTTGACAAAAAAAATCCCACTGAGAGAAAAAAAAACAAATTTCAAAGAGTCGAATTTAATAAAAATATTTTTCTCAAATTTCACTTCTATTTAAATTTGGATATAATCTTGAAACTTTGAGAAAAAAGTTGACGTTTCCAAAAAATATCTTTCTGAAAATTTTTAAATAAAATTTTTGTCGTCATTTCTGAGTATCTTTCTGAAGATTATAGCTTGGCTATCGAAACGCGTTAGAGCAATCCTTGTTGAGTTTTCTAATCTTTCTTGGTTTCAGAGGACAAGATTTTTATTTCAATTTTTGAAGATAACCAAGGATCAGTCCTTTCCACCAAAATCAAAACTTTGAAAAGGTCGATACATTCAAAAGATTTGAGAATTATAAAAAAAATGGAGACTTTTTAAAAAATGTTTCATAGTTAATGTTTCTTAGATGAACTTTCAGTATTTTTTTCAAAAAGTTGAAATTTTGGATTGGAAACTAAAAAAAATGAAATTTAAAAAAATGTAAAAATTTTCATAAAAGATCAAGGTTTCCAAAAATATCTACATTTCGAAAGAAAATCGAAAATTAAAAAAAATGGGAAAATTTTCGGAAAAAATCGATAATGTCAAAAAAGCCAACATTTTATAAAAATGTCTCCATTTAAAAAAATCGAAAGTTTGCAGAAAAGTCGAAATTTTGAAAAGTGGTTGATATTTTAAAAAATAGTCCAAATTATTAAGAATCAACATTTTCAATAAAAAAAATTATAATTTAAAAAAATGATAAAAATTTTGAAAAAAGTCGAAAATTTAAAGTCACCACTTTTAAAGAAGTCCAGCTTTTAAAAGTTCTATATTTTCGGAAAAAGTGGGGTTTTCAAAAGGTTAGCAATTTTGGAAAAATGTTAAGATTTTCAAAAATATTTACAAAAAACCAAAACACCGAAAAGTCGAAATTTTTACGAAAAGGTTGATATCTTCAAAACATTATACAGATCTTCGAAAAAGTTTTAACTCAAAAATAACCAGAATAGTCGAGATTCTGAGAAAAAAGTCTTAATTTTTCATAAAACCGAAATTTGGAAAAAATCCAACCAAAGATCAGTCCGTTCAACCAAAACCGCCATCTTTACTTTTTTTAATTTCGACCTAATTTGAAGAAACCAAGCGAATTTCAAAAGTAGAAATTTTAGGAAAAAAGTCAAAACTTCCAAAAAGAGTCGAACTTTAAAAAAAATGAAGTTTTCGAAAAGGGACGAATTTCGGAAAAAGACGAAATTTTTCGCAAAGAACCACAATTAAACAAAAATGGAACTTACCAATACAAAGTCATTTTTTTTAGAATATTTGAAATATCCAGAAAAATATCGAATTAACAAAAAGGACGAAATACTCAGTAAAATCTTAACGTTTGAAAGACAAATTTTGAGAATCGAATTTTCGAAAAATGGCGAATTTTAAGAAAAAAACGTCGACATTTCGACTAAGACTTTGTTGTTGATAATTTCAAAAACATAAAGGGCTGAATTTTGGGAAAAAACCCAAATTTTAAGAATAAAGTCGAGATTTTTAAAAAGAGAGGACTTTCAGGAATAAATCGAAAATGATAAAAAATGATAAATTCTGCAAAAAAAACTATATTTCCATAAAAAGGGCGAAATTCTCAGACAAAGTAAAATTTTGAGTAAAAGACGAATTTTGAAAATACAATTGGATCTTCCATAAAAAAAGACGAATTTTAAGAAAAAAATTGAAATTTCGATAAACACGAAATTTGTTAAGTTGAATTTTTTAGGAAGAATTAATCAAATTTTACAAATAAAATAGTTTTCGGAAAAAGAAACGAATTTTGAGGAAAAAAAATATGGAAATTTCGATAAAATTACGAAATGAGAAGAAAAACCCGAAATTTTCTGAAACATAAAAGCTGAACTTTGAGGTCAAGTCTAATTTTTCTAATTAAGGCGAAATTTCGGAAAAGGGTTTAAATTTTGAAAAAATTGAAATTTTCAGATATTCTAAAATAATCGAATTTTCAAAAAAAATGAGGAAATTTTGAAACAAGACGATATTTAAAAACACCGAAGTGTTGAAAAAAGACCGAAAATTCGAAAAGTGCTCAAGTTTTAGAAAAAAACTTAAAAGATCAATATCAAAAAATCGAATAAAAAAAATTGAATTTTGGGAATAAAATCGAAATTAAAAAAAGACAAAATTTCCAAAGTTAAAATTTTGCAAAAAAGACAAATTTTGAAACAAGAAGAATGCCCAGAAAAAACGCCCCTGGATCAAGTGGAAATTTTGTAAAAAAAACGAATTTTGGCAATGCAAATTTCCAAAAACACGAACTTTGAAAAGGAAACTCAATATTTTTAGGAAAAAAAACGAATTTCTGAGAATCGAATTTTCGAAAAATGGCGAATTTTAAGAAAAAACGTCCAAATTTCGATTAAGACTGTTGTTGATATTTTCAGAAATATGGAGGACTGAGTTTTGAGAAAAAGCTCAAATTTTAGGAATAAAGTCGGAATATCTAAAAAGAGAGGATATTTATAAATAAATCGAAAATGATAAAAAATGACAAATTCTGCAAAAAAATCTATAATTCCATAAAAAGGGGGTGAAATTCTCAGACAAAGTAAAATTTTCAGCAAAAGACGAATTTAAAAAAAATAATTGGATCTTTCATAAAAAAAGACGAATTTTAAGAAAAAAATTTAAATTTCGATAGAAAGATGAAATTTGTGGAGTAAGTTAGATTTTTTAGCAAGAGTTAATGACATTTTACAAATAAAATAGAGTTTTTGGAAAAAGGAATGAATTTTGAGGAAAAAAAAATGGAAATTTCGATAAAAATATGAAGTGAGAAGAAAAACCCGAAATTTTCTGAAACATAAAGGCTGAACCTTGAGGTAGTCTAATTTTTCTAATTAAGGTGAAATTTCGGGAAAATGTTTAAATTTTGAAAAACTTGAAATTTTCAGATATTCTGAAATAATCGAACCAAATCAACCAAAAAAAATGAGAACATTTCAAAATAAGACGATATTTAATGGTCAAGTTTTAGAAAAAAAGTTAAAAGATCTGTAAAATAAAATGTTTAGCAAAAAATCGAATCAAAAAAATTGAATTTTGGGAATAAAATCGAAACTAAAAAAAGACAAAATTTCCAAAGTTAAAATTTCGCGAAAAAAACAAATTTTCAAACAAGAAGAATGTCCAGAAAAAACGCCCCTGGAATCAAGTGGAAAGTTTGAAGAAAAAAAACGAATTTTGGGAATGGAAATTTCCAAAACACGAACTTTGAAAAGCAAACTCAATATTTGTAGAAAAAAACGAATTTCTGGATCAAAATCGCATTTTCAAAAAAAAGACGAATGCAGAAAAAGAAAAAATCAAAATTTCGGAAAAAAAGGCAAATTTTAAGAAACAAGTTAAAATTTGCAGAAATGCGGGTTAAAAATATTACACCTCAGAAACATTTCAAAAAAAACGGATCTTGAAAAGAAAGTCGGAATTTCGAGAAAAAAAGGGAAAATACTAGAAAAGAGGCAAAACGTTCTAGAGAAAGTCAACGAAAATGGTCGAGATTTTCAGCAAAAAATCAAATTGTGAATGTTCCAGCAAAATACCCAATTAAAAAAAAGACATGAAATTTGACAAATTATATCATTTTAAGAAAAAGACGAATTTTTAGAGAAAAATCGAAATTTTAATAAAAAGACCACACGAAACACAAAAATGAAAATTTCGAAAAACATGTAAATTTTGAGAAACAGGTTGAGAAAAAAATATTTTCAGAAACATTTGGAAAAAAAGACGGATTTTGAAACGAAAATTGAAATTTCCAAAAGAAAATCTAAAATAGTGGAAAAAACGTGTACTACAGAAAAAGTAAAATTTTGAAAAAAAAAGTCGGTATAAGAAAAAGTTGAATTTTGAAAATCAAATTGAAATTTTGAAAATCAAATTGAAATTTCAAAAATAGAAAGACGAATTTTGATAAAGACAAAAGTTCGAGAAAAAAAACTAATTTTAAAATATAAACAAATTTTCAGAAAACAGTTGAAATTACGATAAAAAGACGAATTGTTAGGAAAAAGTCTAAATTTGCAGAAACAAAAAAAACTGAATTTTGAGATAAAATTTAATTTTAGAAAAATGAGAAAATTTTGAAACAGGACGATATTTAAAAAAAACCGAAATGTCGTTAAAAAAAGATCGAAAATTAGAATAACGGTCAAGTTTTAGAAAAAAGTTAAAAGATCTATAAGATAAAATTTTTAGCAAAAAATCGAATCAAAAAATTAATTTTGGGAATTAAATCGAAATTAAAAAGACAAAATTTCCGAAATTAAAATTTCGCGAAAAAGACAAATTTTGAAACAAGATAAATGTCCAGAAAAAACGCCCCTGGAATCAAGTGGAAATTTTGAAAAAAATTTCCACGTATTTCCAAAAATACGAACTTTGAAAAGGAAACTCAATATTTTTAGGAAAAAAAAGAATTCCTGTATCAAAATCGCATGTTCGAAAAAAAGACGAATACAGAAAATATTTTCAGAAACATTTGGAAACAAAGATGGATTTTGAAACAAAAATCGAAATTTCCAAAAAAAAATCTATATAAGAAAAAGTTGAATTTTGAAAATCAAATCGAAATTGCAAGAATAGAAAGACAAATTTCGAGAAAGACAAAATTTCGAGAAATATAAACAAATTTTCAGAAAAAAGTTAAAATTACGATAAAAAAACGAATTGTTAGGAAAAAGTCGAAATGTGCAGAAAAAAAAAATTTTTGAGATAAAATTTAAATTTAAAAAAAAAAGTAAATTTTGCTAAACAAGTCAGAATTCCAGAAATTCGGATTAAATAATATTTCCAGAACATGCAAATTTTCAGAGAAGGGATATCAAAAAAACGAATTTGGAAGAGAAAGTTAAAAAGACAAAACGAAAATTCGAGAAAAATCGAAGATTTAGAAAAAAATAGGAACTTCCTATTAAATTTTAAAAAAATTGCATTCAAAGAGCTAAATTTTGAGAACAGAATTGAAATTTCTGAAAAAAAAAACAAATTTCGAGAAAGTTAAGACTTCGAAAGAGTTGAAATTTCGAGAAAGTTAAAATTTGGAAAGGTCGACATTTTGGGATAAAAGTCACAATTTCCAAAAATGTCGAACTTAAAGAAAAATCAAGATTTCGATAAAAGACGAATTTCGAAAAAGGACGAATTTTGAAAAAAATCGAAATTTTTCGTAAAAATTCAGATTTAAAAAAAAGTGAAGATTACCAATAGAAAGTCAATTTTTTAATTAATACTTATCCAGAAAAATTTCGAGAATTTTGAATCAAAAATTGGAATTCCTAAAATAATGTCTTTTCAAGTGAATATTTATTTTGTTTTCACTACATGAAACAAGGGGGGGGAAGGGATCTACGTTCGTGAATTTAGAGTAGTTATCGCTAGACAGAAAACTAATTGTATCCTGGTGAATAAGAGTGAGTAATGTTCATCACACATTTCATATTACACCAGATAAAGACAACATTTTGAAATATCGCTGAGCAGTTATCTCTTTTTTTTTTGTTTTTCTAAAAGATTCTTGCCGCCAGGTTTTAATTTCCAAAATAGCCTTTTTTTTCTTTAATCAAAAGTAACTAATCATCAGTAAAACTTACCAACAAAGTCCAAAAAGTTGTCACCTAAAGCCCAACTGCCATCATCGCCGAGCATATACTGTGACAGTTCTTCAACAGACCTTTGTTCTTCAGGTGACAGTTTACCATCCACAAGTCCAATCAAAGCATCGAATTCTGATTTAACCTAGCACAGAATGTCAAATTATCCAGCATTAAAAAATCCAAAACACTTACATCGACAATATCTTTAAATACTATCGGAGGTTCTCTCAACTTTTTCCTTTCCTCTTCCTCTCTTTTCTCTTCTTCTTCCATGGCTAAGACTTGCTCGGATGGCAACTGCTCCTCAGCTCCGTTTACAGCTTCTGTGTCAGCCATTATTCTGTCCTGTTTAAGTAAACGCTTCAATAACAATCAGATCCTCATATTAATGGATCAAAAACTAACAGTATTTAATAATAATAAATTTAACATACAGCAACCAGATGTATGATGTAACCAAGGTTGTAAAGGTCACTGAGGTAACTTTCAATCTTGTATTATGGGTTGTATATCAATCCCCATTAAGTGTCCTTGGCCTGACATGCGTTTAGGTATATTAAATTAATAAATATCAATTAAATGTTCTCTAATGAAACTGTTGAGCTGGTTGCAAGTTAAAATATTCGCAACCAACAACCATAAGCTGGTTTCGGTCTTTCTTGGCCTCATCAGTAATTATCGAGGAAAATTATGCTTAAGAAAAGTTTCGATTCGTTGTGGAGGACATTGTTAGCTACCTCTTATTGCTATTATTATTATTTGCAAATCAATTAACAATCATGTCTTTATTGATCTGCGTGAACAATAATTCAATAAAAATGTTTTCTGGTTTCATGTTAAAGAAGATATGATGTTTAAAAATGTTTTACTAACCGCAAAATCAACAGACTGTTGTGATGCTTCTTTCAGAAGTTTTTTTCGTCTTTTCTCCTTTTTCCTCTCCTTCTTGGCTAATTTCTCTCTCAAAGTCCTTCTTCGTTCTTCCAACAAAAAAGCGTTATATCTGAAACAATAAGAGCAATGTAATTATTACCGTCAGGGTAAGTGTTTTTTTGTTGTTTTATAACTACACCAAAATTTTCAAATGAAACAGTAAGTAAAGCTAGTGTTGCTATAAAATCGTCTGTTAGTAATATTCTACTCCTATATGCAACTCTTTGACCGAATCAACGACTAAAAATTATCATGTTAAGAGCAAAAGATTTAGGATAAAGTTTTACAAAAGAAAAATACCGAAAAGAATTCATATTTGTTAACAGAAGACATTCGCCCCACTATCCAAGATTCTGCTATAAAGCAAATCAATAAATACACTCCTAAAGGATTTTTAAATCCTTTGCTTGCTTAAGAAGACTTAAAGCATTTAACACTTGGGGATATTTTCGAATTATAATAAAATTAGTCGTGTGCCCGACGAAATTCTCTCAACATCTCAGGAACCAGCACCTCTTCTCAAAACACTTTTCTAACTTTAAAAAATGGCGTACTTCCCATACAAAACTTGGTCCCTTATTTTACCCCCTTAGAGAATGAATTTATAAAAACTCAGATACAACTGGCTCTTATTTATAAAATTTCCGTATTTTAAACTTAAAAAAAGACTTCCACGAAAATTTCATGCCTTTCTTAGTGTTCATCAACATTATATGGCGAAATTCTGTGCAAAATTTCATACTTCTGGATATACCAGTTTAGGCTGTGCGTTGCCAGTCTCTTTAGAGTTTTATTAAGTAGATTACAATCTATCGCGCCATTTCTCTCTTGTCTTTCTCTAACTCTACACCCACTCATTTTTCCCTACGCTTAATCTTTCGTGCTTCCAATTTATATTTTTTCTTTCCTTAATTATTTCTATTCCCCCTCCATTTTTCTCTCCTCTCTTTTTCTCCTCTTCCCCCCCCCTCTCTCCTCTCTCTCTCTCTCTCTCTCTCTCTCCTCCCTCTCTCTCTCTCTCTCTCTCTCTCTTTCCTCTCTCTTTCCTCTCTCTCTCCTCTTTCTCTCCTCTCTTTCTCTCCTCTCTCTCTCCTCTCTCTCTCCTCTCTCTTTCCTTTCTCTCTCCTCTCGCTCTCTCCTCGCTCTCTTCTCGCTCTCTTCTCGCTCTCTCCTCGCTCTCTCCTCGCTCTCTCCTCGCTCTCTCCTCTCTCTCCTCGCTCTCTCTCCTAGCTCTCTCTCTCTCTGTTTCCTCTCTCTTTCCTCTCTCTCTCCTCTTTCTCTCCTCTCTTTCTCTCCTCTCTTTCTCTCCTCTCTCTCTCTCTCCTCTCTCTCTCTCCTCTCTCTCTCCTCTCTCTCTCTCTCTCTCTCCTCTCTCTCTCCTCTTTCTCTCTCCTCTTTCTCTCTCCTCTCTCTCTCCTCTCTCTCTCCTCTCTCTCTCTCCTCTCTCTCTCTCCTCCCTCTCTCTCTCCTCTCTCTCTCCTCTCTCTCTCCTCTCTCTCCTCTCTCTCTCTCCTCTCTCTCCTCTCTCTCCTCTCTCTCTCTCCTCTCTCTCTCCTCTCTCTCTCCTCTCTCTCTCTCTCTCTCCTCTCTCTCCTCTCTCACTCCTCTCTCTCTCCTCTCTCTCTCACTCTTTTTTTCACAAACTTGTTAACTGAAGCCGAAATTTTTTACTTTCTTTCACAAAATTTCGACTTTTACCTCAAAATTTGGTGTTTTGTTTTTCGAAATATTTTTCTCTATCATTATAATTTAATTTTCCTCCTTAACGAACTGGGTTTAAATGTTAAATTATATTTTTTTATAGATTTTGCTTATTTTCGCTTAAAATTTTCATTTTCATTGATAAACTTGGAATTTTTACTCGAAATATTTCATAATATTCGGTATCTTTCGATATCGAAATTTTTATTTTAGTTACATTCGAGTTGAAAGTTAAAAATTTATTTATTTGTTTATTTATTTGTATTTCGAATTGTAGTTGTAAATCACCAAATTTTAAGAAAAAATTTCAACACTTCTGAAAAGAGTGTAACTATTTCTGAATTAAACTAGAAATTTTGAGAATTTTTCACGCGGATTTTCAATTATTTCAAAATGTTGACAGTTTTTTCAAATCTCGAATTTAGACTTGACATGTTTATTTTTATAATTTGATTTTTTAATTCGAAACGTCTAGGAAAAAATCGAAATTTTAGGAAAAACTTTTTTTACAAATATTCGAAATTTTTAAAGAAAAATCACAACGATTAACAAATACTTCCAAAATTTCGATTTCAATTCCGAAATTTTGAAACACGAACATAAGCAAACATAAGTCAAATTCGCTAATTTTTCGTTTTTAACTTTAAATAATGACACATATTTTCATTTCAATTCTTTTCTAAAATGTATGTGTTACCAGTCAAATTTTTATAGAGGTTTTTTGAAATGTTAAACTTTTTCTGAAAAATCGGAGTGAGTTATAAACCTGAAATTTAAACTCTAAAAAGGGCTTATAATTTATACAATAAAAAGTTCTTCAGATATCTGCTTTAAGCTCAAATTACCTTTTTTTTTTAGAAAAATGTACTTTTTTTGGACGATTCTGCTGAAAATTTTGATTTTAGGAGTTTCGACTTTTTTTTAAAAAATCTTACTTTTTTTGAAAGTCCTTTTTTTATTCTCTCAAATTTTCACCTTCTGTTTCCTGATTTCTAACATTTCAGATAATTTTTTTTTAATTTTGTCAACTTTGAATTTTTAGAAGTTTTCACTTTTTTTTTAATTCTCACCTTAATTAGCAAGATTGAAGTTTTTCTCGAATTTTGTCCCATCTGCTTTCGATTTTTCTTATAGATTGAAAGCTTTTTGCCCAAACGACTTTAACATTCGATTTCTTTTTCAAAACTCTGATTTTCTTCTAGAAATGTCGACTTTTTCTGGAAATTTCGAATTTTTGTACATTTTGACTGGATTTTTTTCTTTACCTATTAATTTCGATTAGTAAACATTTGGAATTTACAGACTTTCAAATTTAGACTTTTTCGAATTTTACCTTTTTGAAAATCTCGACTATTTTGAAAATTTCAATTCTTTATTGAAATGCAAAGTCTTCAAAATATCGATTTATCCGAAAATTTCAAATTTTTCTCGAAATTTTGATGTTTTTTAAATGTTAACATCATTTAAAAATCGGTAGCATTTTTAACATTTCGACTGTTTTGAACATGTTGACCTTTTTTGAAAATACAGAAAATTTCGATTTTTTATCCATTTGCAACTTTTTTAAAAACACCGATGTATCTAAAAATTTCGATTTTTTCCTGAAATGTTGATTTTTTGTTAATTTCAAAAACGTAGCTTTTTGAAAATTAAAACATTTTTGAAGAGGCTTTAAAAATTTCGACTCTGAATATTTCAATCTTTCCGATCTTTCAAATTTTCGCATTTTTATTAAAATTTTGTCTCTAAATTTTGGTTTTTCTTGTGAATCGGGAATTTTTTTAAAAATAGCTTTTTTTAGCTTTGATTTTTTTGAAGATTCGGATGAGAAATCTTTTTTTTCGAACTTTCACATTTTTGAGAATTTATCACTGAAAATTTTTGTTTTTTCAAACACATTTTATTATTATCATCGTCACAAAACCAAGTAATGTAGATTTTCTTGTTACTTGCGGAGAAAATTGATTATGGACATCAACAGAAAACACCAATTTTGGTTTTTCTTGTGGATCGAAACTTTTTAAAAAATAGCTTTTTTTTATTTAGATCACTTTAATTTTTTTGGCTTTGACTTTTTTGAAAATTCGACTGAGAAATCTTTCTTCCGAACTTTCACATTTTTGAGAATTTATCACTGAAAATTTTCGATTTTTCAAACACCTTTTATTATTACCATCGTCACAAAACCAAGTAATGTAGATTTTTTTGTAACTTGCGGAGAAAATTGATTATGGACATCAGCAGGAAACACCAATTTTGGTTTTTCTTTTGGATCCAGACTTTTTTTAAATAATAGCTAGATCATTTAAATTTTTTTGGCTTTGACTTTTTTGAAATTTCGACTGAGAAATCTTTCTTTCGAACTTTCACATTTTTGAGAATTTATGAGTGAAAATTTTCGATTTTTTAAACACCTTTTACTATTACCATCGTCACAAAACCAAGTAATGTAAATTTTCTTGTTACTTGAGGAGAAAACTGATTATGGATATCAACAGGAAACACCAGTGGCGTGCTTAATTGCAAAATATCTACAAAAATTGCGGCGGTGCTACACGCCTACGCATTTTGCAACCATATGTGGACCACTGATGGTACACGTTGACAGTAGAGTGTTAAACACAAAATGATAACATTTACGAACATTTTATTATTGTTTCTTAATCCAGCTTTGACCTTGAAATGAGATATAGAAATTTTGAGAAGGTTTTTTAATAAATTTCAAGCTTTTTTTTGAAATTTTTACTTTTAATGCTAAACATTTCGTGTTAACATTCGAAAATGTTTCTGTTAATTAGGAGTTTTTTTTCGAATTGGCGCGAATGTATCCAATAACTTGATATGCAAGTCTTTCTTGGTTTCAGGGGACAAGATTTGTATATCAATTTTGAAGATAACCAAGGACAAATCCGTTCCACCAAAAAAAATATCCAATAGCTATTACCGCGAGTTCGACTGCGACTTTAAATGAATAATTCACGACAACGAAAAAACTATCCAAAATTAAAGAGAGTTTTTAAATTTGTTAAATTGACAGATCAATTTGTTTTGTTTTGGCTCCGGTTTTAATTAAGAACCAAATATAGTAGATTGTTGTAAGATAGCGATAGATAGTGCCGTCGATCATACATATTTTCTCAGTTATAAAATTAGTTTGAATAAACGCAGCTTTAAAGAGTTCGTGCTGGTTGCAGAACGATGATTTGTCCAAACTGGTTGATGTGTTCATGTGTATATTTAGTTACACAGCGAGGTTCCAGCTATATGGTTAAACCCTATCATTAGATGACGCTGTAGTCGCTGTCAGATTTTGTAATTATTTACACAGAAAATAGAGAAATTTCATCAACTCTTTTCGATATAATATTAGTTTGGGAGTATCTGGAAGGTTTCTTGGATAAAAAGTATCCTATTAATGATCACTTCTATACCGATTTCTTCAAAATCACTTTAGTAATTGATCCCTAAAAAGCAGATATACAAACAGACAAAGAGAAGGTCGCTTTTATGCATTAGTTAGGATCCAGAAAAAAGTAGAATTTACCAAGGATAAAATAGAAATTATTGATTATTTAGAAAAGAGTTGATGATAGTTGGGAAAGGAGATAACGTCAAATATTTAATCGTTATGAACCCTTTTTACCAGTGGCGGCTGGTCCTATAGAGCGCAAGAGCGCGCGCACCTTGGGAAATCAGTGATTAATTTTTTTCTGTTTAATGTCAAAGACAAGGATTTATCACATTTTTAAGTACTAAATAATTATCTCTAGTACTAGCACTAGTACTTAAATAAGTTGGTGCGCTCAGAACTAAGCACTTAGCGTGGCTGCTGTACGATTCCTATCAACGGCATCCTCGCATTTCGTAGAAACAATAAACTACGGAGCGCGCAAAAGTTAGCGCGGTACGCCGCTCCCCCACGGGATGTTGTCGGATGATGAGTACGAGACAGAGTTTGAAGTGAAATATTTATGGTTCATGTGATAAGATTTCTGTTACAACTTTTGTATCTTAATTTTGTTTCGAAATGAAGGAATTGATTTTCATATCGTCAATCAATTATATTTCGATTATCTAATTATTAACATAAAAAGAAGTCATATGAGTTACAAATTTTATTACGTGTAATACATCTGCAATCAATCTGGCAGTAGCATATCTTGTTACATCTGTCTGCGTTGTCTGTTATTGTTGTGATTGGCTGATTTGTATGATTTAAATATTTAAACAAATGTTAAAATGAGTGACACAGACTGAACACTTTGGAGGTTTAAAACTATAAATATTCAATCATTTAAATTATAATTAAGTTACGAGAATGTTTTGTGTATTATTATTATTATGCATTAGTACTTAAAGAGGAAAAATAAGTAGGGATGCTAACGATAGTTTAATGTTTTCAAAACATCGATATATCGTTTGTAAACATCAATATTTCAACATCGATTCTAAAACATAAAAAATATCGATACATCGTTCAGTTTACAAACGATGTTTGAAAAATCGATGTATCGTATCGCGATGGAATTAGCGCAATCTGTTGCATTGAATTAATATTGATGATACAAATGACCACACAATTTTGTTATTAGTCGCTTGATGGCAGCAGTGTATATTTAACAAATTGTTACTGAAGCTTAGCGGCAGGCATACAAACAGTACAATTATCTGACAATTCATAGTTACGATATTTTTATTTGGCAACCTATAACAAAACACAAATTTTGAAAGAAAAATGAGAATTTTTAGAAAAGTAATAATTTGAAAACTCAGAATTTTCACAATTATTTACTATTTATTTAATATTAAAAAAAAATTCTTACCTATCAACATTTCCAGTCTGAACTTCAAATATTCAGTTTCTTTAACACAACTTACTTTACATAAATTTCCTTTTTTTGAATTTTAATTTTGTTAATTTCGTATTTTAATTGAAAACCTCTACAAAAAAAGTCGAAATTTTTATAAAAAAGATAAACATTTCTAGAAATAGACCAATTTTCAAGTTAGAAATAAAAATGTCCAAATTAAAACCGAAAGAGAATTCTCAAAACTTCAGACCTAATTTTCAAATTTGGAATATTTAAAAAGTTGTCAATTTTTGAATAAATAAATCTTCATACTTAATAAAAGAAATTATAAGTTTTTATCAAAATACCTTGTTTAAATTTGAAAATTGCATACTTTTTAATTCCATATTTTCTTAGAAATCTCGAACCTTTCCTGAAATTGGGCATTAAATTTTTATTTTTATAAATTTTGGTTTTTTTCCGAATTGTTCTTACCAAATCCGGACTTTAATTTAAAACTTTTATCGAAATATTGAACATTTTTTTATTAATTTTTAAGATTTAAGTGGAAAATTTTAGAACTTTAAGTTTAGCTTTTAAATGTTAAAGTTTCTTCTCATGTACGTCTATAATTTTGAAATGTCTGCTTTGTTCAAAAAATTTAAACTTCAAATGTACTCTTCGGCTCAAAATTTTTTTTACAAAATTCGACTTTTTCAAAAAATCCAGTTTTTTGGAAATCTTGCCTTTTTATTGAACATTTTAACTTTTTATGAAAATGTTTACATTTTTCAAAGTTTCGACTAATTAAAAATTTTCGTATTTTTTTCCGTTTTTTTAAAATTTCTAGTTTTTCGAAAATTTGGAACTTTTTGAAAATTTCGATTTTCAAAAAATGTCGGATTCTTCTGAAAATTTTGAGTTTTTAAATTTTTGATTCTTTTTGAAAATTACTAAGACTCAAAGCTTGGCTTTTTTAAGAGTTTGGCATTTTCACAAACTGCTTTGACTTTTATAAAAAGTTTGAGTTTATATAAAAATTTCGAATTGTTTTCGAAAATCTGGAATTTTTACTGAAAATTTTAATTTTTTATAAAAATTCAACATTTTTCAAAATTTCAACTTTTAATTTCTTCAAAATGTTAATTTATTTTTCAAAATTGTGACTTTTTAAAAAATTTCGACATTTTTTAGAAATTTTTATTTTTTAAAATTCCTTGGATTTTTCTAAACATTTCACTTTTTATCAAAAACTTTCGATTTTTTTTTAAAATTCAATTTTTTTTAAATTGTCGATTTTTTTTTAATTCTGACGTTATTTTAAAATTTCAACTATTTTGAAAAATTCAGATTTTTTTAAGTTACATTTTTTCAAAGTTTCACCCATTTTTAAAATGTTTGGTTATTTCTCAAAATTTCGAATTTTTCGTTAAATCTTTACTTTTCCAAAATGACATTTTCTTAAGTTAAATTAGAACCACTTTTAAAAAAGTTTGGCATTTTTGAAAATTTCATTTTTTCATAAAAAAAATTGAAATTTTCTTGAAAGGCATCTTTTGAAATTTTCCAGTTGTCTTTAAAATTTCGACTTTCTTTTTAAACATTTCGATATTTTTCAATTTTCAACAGTGTTTACAAATTTTGTCCTCTTTAAGCTTTGATTATTTTACAAAATTTCAACCTTTTTTGAAAATCTTTACTTTGGTCAAAATTACAATTTATCTTCAAATGAAATTGGTAAAAAAAAATTTTCGCTTTTTTTGGAAATCGGTTTTTTTTAAATGTTGTCTTGAACCTGTTTACTATTTCTTTCAGAATTTTCACATTTTTGAAAATTTTGACTTTTATGAAAATGTCGATATTTTTTTAAATTATAACTTGAAATTTCGATTCAAAATTCGTCTGTTAAAATTCCGACTTTCTCGAAAATTTGAAACGTTTTCAAATATTTCGTTTTTTAAAAATTTTCGAATTCTTTTTTTTTAATTAGTGCGACTCAAAAATTTTTAAAATTTGATATTTTCTCAAGACTTCGCTTTTTTTAAATTCCGACTTTTATAAAGTTTGGCATTTTTACAAAATTTTGCCTGACGTTTTAAAAAAAACTTTTATCGAAATTTAGACTTTTTTGGAAAAACCTGAATTTTTTATGAAAATTTTAACGTTTCAAAATTTAGCCTTTTCTTTTAAATTTCCGAAGTTCCTCAAAATTTTAAGTTCTTTTTCATAATGTTGGGTATTTTATATATTTTGACATTTTTAAAATTCGTTTATTTTTCAAAATTCCAAAATTTGTAATAAACCAGATTTTATTTTTATAAATTTTAGTTTTTTCCCGAAATTTGAGTTTTTTTGACATTTCATAAAAAATAATCAAAGAAATTAGGCGAGGAAAAACCATCAACCAATAAACAGTGTTAGAAACTTCGAGTTTAAAGGCGAATTGTCGAGTTTTTCTCAAAATTTCGACTTCAATCTCGAAATATCAACTTTTTTCTCGGAATTCCAGGAGTAAAGTCAAAATTTTGACTTTAATCTCAAATTTCGACTTTAACCTGAAAATTTCGAGAAATTAGTTGAAATTTTAGTTATTAAAAATTGAAGCAACTGAACACATCCTACCGTCATCTATCAATATTGTATACCTAACCTAATTTTCGTGTATATTTATGGTCGAATGTTCGAGATTAAAGTCGAAATTGAAGGAGAAATTTCGAGAAAAAAGTTAAAATTTCGACATTAGAGTCAAAATGTTGACGAAATTTCGAGAAAAAAGTGGAAATTCCAATTAAACTCGGAATTAAAAAAAGTTCTTTTTAAATTGATGTCCTTTTCTACACTTTCCGAATTTTGACTTCTTAAACTCGCAATTAAATATTTAAAAAACATCAGAAAAACATCGATGTATCGATACCGAATACCGATGTTTAAAACATTGATGTTTCATTGAAAAAAATATCGATGTTCAAACATCGATGCTTTTTTGAACGATGTTGCATCCCTAAAAACAAGTACCTAACTGTGAAATGATAAATACTAAATGCGTACGTGTCGGCTGATCGATTGCGTTTGCTAATTGTACAGGCGCCTAACTGCCAATAGTACCGCTATTCACAAAAAGATAGCAGCGCCCATTCTAGGGCCTAATAATTAATTTGTTGATTTGATATTTGGTTCTAAATTATAGAAAAAATAGTTCGTTGAATAAACACCCAACACTAATTATGACATTGTCAGTATGCGTGAAAATTTGAAGTGTATGTTTGTCAGTGTCAGTATTCTGTTTCAGGTTTTAGAAGATTTGTGTTTTTAAAATGAACAGCATTTTTATATTAAAAAACGATTCTGGTATACTTCCACTAGAAGAGAAAGTGAAAATAAAAGAACTAGGTAGACGTTTGCCAGTGTTAAAATTGGAATAAAAATGTGAAAAATAAATAAATAAATAAAATACTATTAAATACCACGCCTTACAAAAAGCTTTTGTTTCTCCTAAATTTAATACCTTGCTGCGGCATTGAAGTCGCCTAAACTTTAACTATTAATTTTTTTTGCATCTGCGCACCCCCTGTTAACAAGTCACCAGCCGCCACTGCTTTTTACATACTCTATTTAAACTATATCTCCATGTTCCTAGAGTAGAATTAAGCTTAGACAAAAAATAAATCTAGATACATATATGTACAGGATCGGCCAGTACACTATTTCGGTCTGCTTGCCAATGAGAACGACAAAGCAAACTTCTGATATGAGGCAAGACGGAAAGAGAAAAAACTAAATCGGCAGAGATGCCGCATGGTAATTCATTTATGTGTATCTCCTTCATTATGACCGGAATAAATCGCTTCAGCGCTTCTTCGATTCAACAATTGGGAGAATGATAAGGGTACATGTGTAGCGCACATGTCACCTGGCGTCGATTGGCATTATTTCTACATGGACTTGCGACTGGACCGAATCTGCATTAAATAAATCATCCTCTAGTAATCCGTCCGTCGCGGGCGTAAGGAGCATACAACGCATACGGGCGGCACTATCAAGGAGGTGGCAATAGGCATGTAGTCGGGGATTTAATCCAAATTAAAAATACTTCAAAATCGAATTTTCCGAACTCTTAAACTCAAATATTTCATATTGTTCCTTAAATTGTGACAGTAATCCGAAAATGTTAGTCAAAAATTCGCGGAAAAAACCGAAGTTTCTAGTTTTTTCAGTTAACACTCAAAAAAAAGTAGAACTTCAAAAAAAAATTTAAAATCTCTTGAAATAAAAACGAAGTTTTGAGTTTATGCCAACAATTTAAGAGAAAAAGTAAAACTTTAAAATAAGAACTCGAAATTTTGTGAAAAAAAAATTTGTAAAATTTTAAAAATAAAGGAAAAATCTCCCCAAAAAGACAAACTAGCTTATAAATTTAGTTTTCTTGAAGATAATAAAAAAGTATAAATTTAATACTTAGAATTTAGGAAATAACTTCCAGCAAAAAAAAAGAAATTTTTAGCAAAATGTTTGGATGAAACTCGACAAAAAAGTAAAACATTAAAAAAAAATATTTTAAAAATGTTCGGCACTTTGAGAATAAAATTGAAGATTAATCGCGAGTCCAACCGATACTTTGATACACGCTTCGCTATCGGCCAAAAAAAAGTGTTTTCATTAATTTTACATAAAATAGGCCGTTTGTTAATTTATAAGGTTTCTAAAAATGTGTAAATTCGAAGTCTGGTAATTAGTTAATTGTTAAACAAAAGCTACTAACTAAATTCCTTATGTGGAGATCTTATGGCAAGATTAAGTTGTATACTAATAGGAAAACTTGCAATGTTTTTAACTGTCATAACATTATAATTTAGATATTAAATATACTATCTAAACTATTAAGAAATT
This sequence comes from Dastarcus helophoroides, assembly GCA_028583605.1. Taxonomy (NCBI): domain Eukaryota; kingdom Metazoa; phylum Arthropoda; class Insecta; order Coleoptera; family Bothrideridae; genus Dastarcus; species Dastarcus helophoroides. The sequence goes on from CM053328.1 coordinate 30,305,383, forward strand.
TAATTTTTTTTAGGTTTTTCATGGTTTAAAAAATTAATAATTACCAGATTGATTATAACAATTATAAATATCGCAAAATTACAATAATATTAAGTATAGTTGCCATAAAACCTTAGCGAAGGAAAAAAAAACATATTAGCAACTTTAATAATTATTATTCTACTTGGAATCTAAACGAAAAATCTAAAACTTTATGTAAATCATTTTTTCCAGCAGATTTTTTTTCTTTTACAGTTTTAGATGATTTGGTCAATTTGTGAAATTTTTGAATTAATATTTAATAACATAATAAAAACGAATTTTACTTGCTTTGTTTTTGAAATAATTGCGAAAAACTGGACTGTTTTTTTCAAATCTTTAATTGTTAATAACAGCGGCAATTGTTTATGTGTCGATATTTAGATCCAGAAATTCGGACTTTTTTCTCAAAATAAAAAACTATAAATTTCCAGAAAAGATAAAACTTCGAAGAAAATAATTAAAATTAAGCAACATTAGTCGAATAATGTTGTATAAAATTTTACTTTTTTCTTTGAAATTTGAAGTCTTAATTTCAGATTTTAAAACTGATATTTATCGAATTTAAATACAAACTTTGGTTGCTATTTCTGCAACTTTGAATTTATAAAGGGATCATTTTGTAAAGAAAGAAAAAATCTGAGAAAAATACACCAGTTCGTTGAAAATTCAAAAATGTTTAAACAAATTTCTGGAGTTGAGAAATTTGAGTTTAGACTGAAAATTTTAACAAAAAAAAGTGTAATTTTCGAGAAAGCATACTTTTTTAAAATATAAATATTCTAGACATTACGAGTTTTTTCTGAAATTTCATAAGTTATTTAAATTTAAAGATTTTTATTTTTTGACTTAAAATTTTGACCTTTAATTCAAATTTCTAGAAAAAAAAGGTTGAATTTTGAAGTCAAAATTTAAACTTTGCATTTCTTAAAATCCAAACTCCAAATTAAAAACAAAACAAAAATATTACATTTCAATCAAGAAAACACTCAACATTTAGACATTTTTTGGGGGGAAATTGTGAACTTTTTTTGGAAATTCTTTTTTTTTCTCGAAATTTGAACATTAAATTAAAAATGAATTATGAATTTTCGACTTTAAAGACGAATTTTTTTCAATTTTTAAACTCAATTTTTCAATGTTGTTGCAATTTTAAAATTGCGACAAATATGAGAAAGTGTTACTTTAAAAATGTGAGAAAAAATTTGAAATTTTGACAAGAAAGTTTCTGAAAAAATCAAAATTTTGGAAAAATTTTAAATCTTATAAAAATAAAAAACCAGAGATTTAGAGTTAAAACTATTATAATTTTAATATTTTGAGAATACATTTCAAATTCTTTAAGGCACTTTTACTTTCTTATAAAATTCCTAATTAGTTACTTCAAATTTTATTTATTTATTTTTTACTTCAATTTTATATTTCAAAGTCGATTTTTTACATTAAATTCAAACTTTTAATCTTGTTCTTGAAATTCGTTAAGAATGGTTTCTGAAATTTCGATTTTCAATTCGAATTTCCGAATTTTAAGTCAAACTTTCAAAAATAAGTTAGATTTTTGAATTCAATCATTTTTTTAAATGAAAATTAAAATTTTAAGTTTAAATGATTGTCTTGACATTTTAAGAAAAAAAATGAGATTGCGAAAAAAGTCTACATTTTAAGGTCATAATTTTAGAAAAGAGTAGAATTTCGAATATAAACTCGAAATGCGGACGCATGGGTTCTCATAATTTGATAAGAGATTCGGTCGAACAGTATTAAATTTATTGAATCGTCCAACAATTTCCACTCTTAACCATCTTCTTACAGAATTCGAGTAATTAATTTGTCTTTACACATCCAGCTGACCGAATTTATGATGTATTGGCCAACTCGGGATGTTATTGTTATTCGATTCAGAAGAAAAAGTGCTAATTATTAAGTGGTATTTAACCTCCCAGAGCGGTGAAGAAGTCGTTGGGCGATTCGCTTTTTCCTACGAAGATCGACCAATACCTGATGCAAAGACGGTGTTAAATATCGTCCACAAATTTGAAAAATCGGGATGCATAACAGGTTGTAATAACAAGTGCTTGTTTGGAAGCGCGTCAACCTGAATGTGACAGGCCATTATCCGACGAAAGAATGGCTAAGGAGTTAGCTGTATTGCATTTGTCGAAGCAAAATGAACCTTGTTCTAGTGAACAGATCGCAGAAGAAGTTAATGTGCCATCGCGAACAGTGCGAAATAGAAATGGGTACAACTGTTATAAAGTTTCTGAAACCCAAGAAATATTTCCTGAAGATCGATACAAACGTCTTGAGTTTTGTGAGTCTATGAGAGAAAAAGTTGATGTCGATGGACATTTCTTAACCCACGTACAAGAAAGACCATGTAATTTAGACCATTTACGGGATCGAATTGTAGAAGTCCTAGATAATATTTCTCCTGAGATGTTGGCACGCCGTAAGAACTGAATTTTACGACAGATTAGGTTATTGCGAAATACCAGGAGGGAACATTTTTGAACCACTTATTACATAAGCATTTTTTCTTCCATTTTTTTGTTGAATCATTTTTTAAGTTTTCAGTTTAGATTGTCATCACAACGGCTGATTATTTTTACACAGAGTTCATTTATCTTTTAGAATTTTTGTTTTATTTTTCGTGAGACCCGGTTGATTAAAGAAAACAAAATCGTAAAGTATCTGCAATTATTTTCATACTTTTTAGGGTGTGAAAATAATTGTAGAATCAATTAATAGGTAAAGATGTATTTTCCATTTAAAACGACACTCTTTTATCGAGCTCCGATAAGGTTCTGATGCAATATCTACAAGACAGGTGTGCAGTTTGCAGCGAATGCGTGGTCATGATTTGATAAGCGCGTCTATCGAGCAATATATTGAAACAGTGTAAATCATACCATCCTTCTCTTTCTTTACAAAATTTTGATATGTTCCTTGTTCTTTACACGTTACAGCAGACCGAAATCGTGTACTGGCCCGTAGTGTATATAAGTTTGGATTTGGCTAAGAAGGCGTATGATTAAATTAAAGAAAAGTCGTGGCTTTCTAAATCTTCAACATTATATTAGCAAATTAAAAAATATATATCCATTATTTTTAAAGCATTTGAAAAAATCGAATTTTTATGATTTTATTATTTTTCTGTTTCTGTTGGAAGAAAGATTTACAAATTTCGTATTTTCAAAGCCACCTTTCTTTAGTACAAAATGATGTAATTAAATGTGATAACAAAAGAATTATATCTTGTGATGTAAACATGGATTTATTCTATCGACGATCTAGTACAATATGTTCAATAATTATAATATATATTATATTATAATTATATCGTTAAAATCTTCTGTAAAATAAATTATCATCTCTGCACAAAACAGCCTGTAAAACACAGACTAATAACTCTCATACCACATACTCCTATAATGCCCTCTTAGTATGTGTAAGTTTTAATATCTCCATCTCTTAAATCTCGCACGGTTAAAGGGTAACTATTCTGAATAATAACGTGCTTAGCAGTCTCATACAAATTTGGCCTGGTGGGATGAATGTGAAAACCTTCTTCTTTGCAATCATTAAGAAAAGCCAAACCAAAATCCGTTAAATTATAAATCGCATGCTGCAGATAGTGAGTCGAACATACGATGGCGATTGCTTCCGGCACATTCTCTTGAAATCTGACATGAAAATGCATGTCATTGGTACTAAAATACGGTTTTGTGTGCAAATGAGCAATTATCCAACCAAGAACAATAAGCTTTCCGTAATCTTTAAAATTAAAAATGCGCTCTTCATTAAGAACCATAAATCCACTAGATTGAGAAACTTGTTCCGGTACAATAAGATGAGTTACAACAACCACCGGTGGATCTTTCATTTCTTGTCCACAAAAAATGGCACCAGTACGCTCGTTTCTTAGGGTGTTCCTTTTGGCAAGCACAGGAAATAAGGTCATAAGCTTCGTGGGAATAATCATGCTCTTCTTTTTAGATGGCTTACCCCATTCTATATCCGAAGATATTTTGGAAATGCGTTTAAAACTTTTATTCCAAATATCCATTGGTACCTCTTTTAGAAGCATCTCTTTTGGGACATAGAAGTGGTAGGAGTAAAATCTTTTCAAAGCAGATATTGAACCGATTGATGGTCCTCGTAACTGTGCTCTAGCTCCACGACGATAGACTTCATAATGAAAAGTATATCTCTTCAATAGTTCCTGCTTTAATATCTTAATATTTTGGTTAACAACTTTCATTTTGTAGCTATGGGCGGAAATCACATGTGGGGGAACTTTTTTAAAATTGGGATGTTGTTTAATACTCTTGTCAAAGAAATTGTAAAACTTCAAATACATTAACATCGCATTTTCCAAATAACCCGTCCTCCACCAGTTAATGGCAGCTTCTAACATTTGTGGACCCGTCTTTTTATAGTAGTCTTCCACAGAATACATCCGATTCGCTAACATAGTTTGGCTCATATTAATCAGCCGATTCAATCTGTTCGAAGGCGATAGTTGGGCTAAAATTTCATCATGAGTATCAGGATTCGTTAAAGCATATGACATTTTCGAAAATTGTACGTAAAAATAAAACGTATAAATATTATAATATTATTAGTTAAATATAATAAATGTTTTTATCATAATTTGCTAAATAATACATTAAACGTCATAGTGTCAGACACCATAGAAACATTACAATTTTTCACAGCAGTTGTTGCCATCTGGTGTGAACTCAAATCGCTTGGCCACTTAGGGTAAAGACACACGAAGCGGTTTTCGCCGAGTCGGCGGCCGAGTCGGCACCAATTTGGAGCAAACACACGACTCGTCTTTAAAGCTGCCAATGCGCGCGGTGGAAGTGAAGATGTTGCCAGTTTTTCCCGAAGCAATGGATTCTGACGATGAATTAATAATTTTAAACCAATTTATTATATTGTCGATTAAATAATAAAAAAAAAACTTCGTATGTGGAAATATCCAGTTGTTCAGAAACGCAAAGAAAAAAGTCAATTTTATACTCTATTTATGAGGACAATTCAAAGCGATGTCGAAAAATTTTAAAATTATTTACGTATGTCTTAAAATTCATTTAATGAATTAATGTGTTTGATAAAAGGGGACATATCTAAACAAGATACAGTCATGAGACGTTTTTCAATTTGTAATAGCTCCACACATTTAGCTATTTTATTGCTTTTTTTTTATTGAGCCTCTTCCCTGCAAAGTGACTATTCGTTATCTGAATTTATGCAGTTACTAAAAAGCACAAGGAATATTTATTTCTCGTGTGAAAAAATCACTAAAAAATTGCACATAAGCAATATTTGACAACTACGCTTGATATTCACAGCTTAAAAACCGCTTGTCGTGTGAACACCACCGTAAAGCAGGTATAGACGATGGTACGGTTGAAGTCATAAAAACGCTAGCTGCGCCTCGTCCGGACGAGGGTACGCTCGGCACAGCCTCGGCGTGACGCTGCATGTGTTCACTACCATAAAGTCCGATGGAATCAAATGCCGAGTCGGCTGCCGACTCGGCGAAAACCGCTTCGTGTGTCTCTAACCTCATGACACTATAACTAAAGAAGATAAACTCACGCGCATGAGATAAGGGCATCTCTTTCTCGCACGTCTGACGTCACAGGGAGACAAATTTCTGCATCAGAACACAGCGGCATATGGCGTTAAGCGATCTTATTTGAATTCTATAATTTTTATAAGCAAATAAACGGTACAACTTTCGAAGTCTATTAAGTTTACTCTTAGGCAACCTTTTCAGGAACATTTTAGAAATAAAATAAAATGTAGTATTTTCTTTGAATCTGTATTAGATACGAAAACTAGACGAGTAAATGAATTATACGAATTTATTTATAAACTAAACTGAAAATACAGCTCAATTAAATTTACATTTGATCAAGAAATAGATTATTTCGATTCTCAGAGATTTTAGTCATTAAACATAATTTTGAATCTTATTTGTGCAGAAGGGAAACCAGTACACATTGTTTCATATACTTATCTGTAACAAAAATTAGCAACTACAAATGCAGTTAATTGAACTATGCAGTTCTTAATCAATAAACTTTAAGCAAACCTAAATATAGCTTTAAAAATAGTAATATAAGTTTTTCACCAGTTATAGTTTACGGGTTTACGCAATAATCAAGAACAGGACTCTCGAACTAGAGATCTGCGATTATTTCCTTTTTTATTATTCCGAGTTAATGCTTTTTACATCAAATTATTTTTAATATAGACTCAGTTTCAAATACCCTATTTTTCCACTCTTAAAAATATAGCTATATATAATTATTTGAACGAAGAGTATAAAACAATTCCTGTGAACAAAAAGAAGAAAACGAAAACGAATTATGTCTTACTCTTTTACACTGAACTAAAGAGAAACTCGACCTACAATATGTATAAAAGTTAAAAGGATTCGAGATTCCTAGGTCTAATTTTTCTTTAAAAAACGATAGGTTTTTCTTTAGTAAAATTTGAACTATTTGATCAATTATCCGACAATAGAGCAATCCACGGCCAACAGTCGTAGGTATGCAATATATTTTTAACCATAAGTTTTGTGTAAAGAATCTGTGAAGAAATAATTATAGAGGTAATGTAGCCGATTTCAGCACATTTATTTATGAAATTATATTTACTATGAAATACTTTTAATTTTTCGTGTTTAAGTAATGACATAAATTTTAATGATTTATTTTTAATTTCAAAATAATATTTGTAGTTTTTAAAAATATAATTTTAAAGCAAGATATTAAAATTTTAGCGTTAATTTTTTCAAAATATTTATTTAGATTTTAAATTTCAAAAAAAAATATTGTCAATTTCTTTTTCCCAAAATAAAATAAAAAGTATTTTAAATTATAAAAATAATTTTTATTTTTTTTTTAAATATACTTCTAATTTTAAGTCCTTAAAAACGTTAAACAATTTTTCCAACTGTTTTTATGTGAATTTACCAGATTATTGACATGATAACGCGAAATAAACTTCCACATTGAAAATATAGTTAATGTGGTTAATAAAAAAATAAATTCCCGTTATTACACCAAAAGGTAATTTTTATGTCCCTATTCCTTATTTAACATTTTTGGCGAAGAAAGTATTTATATATTAGTTGTTTTTAAATTAACAAGATTGGTTTATTTGCGCTCAGGTTTAAAACAATAATTATTCATAATGAAGAAACCTTGGTTTTTTTCTATTTGTTACATGTATATGTAAGTCAGTCTTCTCTTTTCAATTTTGAATTTAAATATTTAGTTTTCAAAATAATTATTCATATTTTAAGCAATAACAAACTAAAAAAGAATTCAGCTTATTAGTTATTACCTTATTATGGATTCTAAAACGGAAATTAACTCATAAAGAGAATATATATATTATTATATTAATGAAAAATATAATTAGGTATTAAAGCACACTAAAAGATGGCTAGAAGATATCGAATATTAATAAAAACAACTCTAAATAATGCTTTTCCATGCCGGCTGGCAGTATTTCTGTCACCAGCTGACGTCAGGTTTACGATGCGCACAACAGGTATGAAATTCGACCAGCAGGTGAGTTTATCTTCTTTAGTTATAGTGTCATGCTCTAACCTAAGGTTAGTGCGACTATAGAAAACGTTCTTGCAGAGAATCTTATCTATACAGAATGTGGAGAATTTTTGGAATATCTCTAACATTTCAAATATGTACTAAATTTAATTTTTCGAAAGTTGGGACATTATATGCTGCCTCACTTTCATCGAGCGTTAAAATTACTATCTCATGTCAGTAACTATTTCGATTTGAATGTTGATTGATATTGGCATTTTTGCACGTGTCGTCTTTAAAGAAAATATTACTCTCTAACATTTCTAATCATACGTTGACGCTATAAGGAAAAATGTGGAAATGTGATTAAATATAAAAAAAAGGTTTTTATCACAGATTTCCACTTTTCTCAAAATGTTGACAGTTTTTAAAATTTTGATTTTTTTCCACTCTCTCGAAATTTCTAATTTTTTTTGAAAGTTCCGACTTGTTGAAGAATTCAACTTTTGGAAGAATTTGGCTTTTTGGGGGAATTTTGATTCTCGTAATTAACAAATTTTCAAAACTTTACATTCTAAATATTTTCGAAAATTTCGATCCAATTTAAAAATATATCCGCATATTTAAATACCCCGCGTTCTTTAAAGCTTCATTTCTTTTTAGACTCTATTAAAATTTCAAATTTTTTTGAAAATTTCTTTTTCAAAAAATTCAATAGTTTTGAAAATTCAACTTCGAAATTTTCGATGTTTTAATATTTCATTTCGCTGTTTTCGAAATTTCGATTGTTTTCAAAATTTTCACATAAATAAATTTGACTTGTTTCTGAATTTTCACTTTTTTAATCATTTCGCCTTTCAAAATTCACTCTTCTTGATTTTAAAGTTTCCAGTTTAAAAAAAAATCTGACTCAAAATATTTTCATTTTCACATTCTCACTTCCTAAAAATTTTGACGAAGACATTGACCTCTTTAAAGGTTATAACTTTTTCTTGAAAACTTAGACTTACTTTGTTTCTGAATTTTCACTTTTTTAATCATTTCACCTTTCGAAGTTCACTCTTCTTGATTTTAAAGTTTTGACTTTTAAAAAAAAATCTGACTCAAAATATTTTCTTTTTCACATTTTCACTTCCTAAAATTTTGACGAAGACATCAACCTTTTTTAAAAGTTATAACTTTTTCTTGAAAATTTGGACTTTGTCAGATTCTTTTTTTTTTCTAGAAATTTTGATTTTTTTTCTAATTTTACTTTATTTTAAATCCACAACCCCCAAAAATTTTTACTTACTTGGAAAATTTCGTATTTTGAAATTTTTTCTTTTTTTTTGAAAATGTCTACCCATCTTTCATTAAAATATCCACTTTATGAAAATATCGACCTTAAAGGTTTTAATTATTTCGTAGTTTTTGAGTTTTTTAAATTTGACTCTTTCGAAAAATTCTACTTTTTTCAAAAATGTTTTTTCTAATTTCCCTTTTTTAAAAAATTCGACTTTAAAAATTTGAACCTTTTCCTCAAAATTTCGATTTTGACCTTTTTCTGAAAATTTTTTGAAGAATCTGACCTGTTTGATTTTAATTTTTTAAACACGGATATTTTGAAAATTTTAACTTTAAATTTTGGATTTTTTCCAAAACTCCACTTTTTTAAAAATTTCGACTCTCAAAATTTTAACTCTTTCAAAATTATAGGTTCTTTTGAAAACCTCGCCTTTGTTTCAAAATATTTTTTTGTAATTTTGAAAATTTCAATACTTTTGCTTAATTTTTTATAAAATTCCTGCTTTTTTAAAAGGTTAACATATTCCTTTAAATTTTCAGTGTTTTGCAAATGTAGTCTTTGAGAAATATTTTTTTTTACAAAATTTCAACTTTTACAAATATGTATTTTAATTTTTCCAAATTTTGGCCTTTTCCGAAAATTTCAACATTTTTTGAAGTTTTTTTGAAATATGCCTTTTTGAAAATTTCGACAGTTTTTGAAATTTTCGATTTTTGCAAAATCTTCGCTTTTTCAAATTTTCGACTTTTATAAAATATTCTACTCTTTCAAAATTTTAACTTTTTTAAAATTTTAGACTTTTTTGAAACCTTCTGGTTTTTTCAAAGGCTCTTTTTTCTAGAAATTTAGTTTTTTTTGAAAAATTTTATTTTTATTAAATCAAGACCCCCCAAAAAATTTCAACATTCTCCTTTTTTGAAAATGTCGACATGTTGAAATTTTCGATTTTTTCAAAATCTTCACTTTTCAAATTTTCAACTTATAAAAAATTCAACTCTTTCAAAATTTTAACTTTTTCAAAATTTTAGACTTTTTTGAAACCTTCTCGTTTTTTCAACGGCTCTTTTTTTCTAGAAATTTAGTTTTTTTTTTGAAAAATTTTATTTTTTTAAATCAAGACCCCCAAAAAATTTCAACATTTTTTGAAATTTTCCAATTTCTTTGAAAATGTTCTTTTTTGAAAATGTCGACAGTTTTAGACGTTTTCGATTTTTCAAAATCTCCACTTTTTCAAATCTTCGACTTTTATAAAAAATTCTACTCTTTTAAAATTTTAACTTTTTCAAAAGATTACACCTTTTTGAAAACTTCTCGTTTTTTCAAAGGTTCTTTTTTTCTCGAAATTAATTTTTTTTTAATTTTATTTTTTTAAATCGAGACCCCCAAAAAATTTCAACATTTTTTGAAATTTTCCAACTTTTTTGAAAATATCTTTTTTTAAAAATGTCAACAGTTTTTGAAGTTTTCGATTTTTCAAAATCTCCACTTTTTCAAATCTTCGACTTTTATAAAAAATTCTACTCTTATAATTTCAACTTTTTCAAAATATTACACCTTTTTGAAACCTTCTCGTTTTTTCAAAGGTTCTTTTTTTCTCGAAACTAATTTTTTTTTTAATTTTATTTTTTTAAATCGAGACCCCCAAAAAATTGCAACGTTTTTTTAAAATTTTCGAATTTTTTTAAAAATGTCCTTTTTTGAAAATGTCGACAGTTTTTGAAATTTTCGATTTTCCAGTATCCACTTTTTCAGGTTTTCGACCTTTATAAAAATTTCTACTCTTTAAAAACTTTTTCAAAATATTAGACTTTCTTGAAAATTTCTCGTTTTTTCAAATGTTCTTTCTTTCTCGAAATTTAGATTTTTGAGAACTTTTATTTTTTTAAATCATGACCACCAAAAATTCTGAATTATTTTGAAAATTTCGCCTTTATCAAAATGTTTGCTTTTTTTGAAAATGTTTAACAAACTTTCTTTAAAATGTCAACTTTTTTAAGAAAATGAACCTGTTTTTAAAATTATGACTTTTCTTGAAAATTTAGAGTTATTTTTTCGAGAATTCTTTTTTTTTTTCTCGAAATTTTCATTTTTTTAATAATTGTACTTTTTTTTTAAATCATAACCCACAAAAATTTTGATTTACTTGGAAAATGTCAACCTTTTCAAGATATTTACTTTTTTTTCAAAATCTCCACCTAGCTTTCTTTAAAATATTCACTTTTTTTGAAAATATCAACCCTTTTTAAAAGTTTTCGCAGTTTCAGGTTTTTTAAATTTGAGTTCTTCGAAAAATTCGACCTTTTTTAATTTATCTTTTTTTGAAAAATTCGACTTTCTTAAAATTTCAAATTGATGAAAATATGAATGTTTTTGGAACTTTTTCTCAGAATTTCAATTAGTCCCGAAATTGTTCCTTTTCTGAAAATTTTCGACTTTTTGTAAAATTCAGCTTTGAAATTTTCGATTTTTTTTGCAAACGTCGACTCTTTTGGAAATTTTGACAGTTTTTGAAAATCGATTATTTCATAATATCGACTTTTTACAAATTTTAGACTTAATGAAAATTTTAACTTCTTCAAAATAACATTTTGTTTTTAAATTTATACTTTTTCAAAATGCTTTCTTTTTCTGTGATTTTTGATTTTTTGTAAATTTCAACTCTCAAAATTTCGCCTTTTTTGAACATTTCGATTCTTTTTCAACTTTTCAGAAGCTTGCTACTTTTTCAAATGTTAACATATTCCTCTAAATGTTGATGCTTTGTAAATTTAGACATTGAGAAATTCAATTTACTTTGAAAATTTCGAATTTTCCAAATATTTTGTTTTTTTCGAAATTTTGGCCTTTTCTAAATATTTCAACATTTTTTGAAGAATCCAACTTTAAAATTTTCGAATTTTTTGGAAACATCTACACATTTTTGAAAATGTCGACAGTTTTTGAAATTCCGTTTTTCTTCAATATCTCGACTTTTTTTCACAATTTTGACTTTTATGACAATTTCGACTTTAATGACAATTTCGACTCTTTCAAAATTTAAGAACTTTTTCAAAATTATACTTTTCTGAAAATTTCTCCTTTTGTTTTTACAATCGCCTGGTTCTCTTAATTGTGACTTTTTTTGTAAATTATGATTCATTCAAAATTTCAGACTTTTTTTGAAAATTTCGATATTTCTGCGTAACGTTTTAGAATATTTCTACTTTTTCAAATGTTAACATATTTCTCGAAATTTCGATTGTTTTTTTTTAATTTAGGCATTGAGGAATTCCTTTTTTTTAAAGTTCTACTTTTTCAAATATTTTGTTTTTTTTTCAAAATTTTGACCATTTCTGAAAATGTCAACATTTTTTGAAGAATCCGGCTTTGAAATTTGCAGATTTTTTTGGAAACATCTACATATCTCGACAAATTTTAAAATTTTCGATTTATTCACAATCTCGACGTTTTTCAAAATTTTGACTTTTATGAAAATTTCGACTCTCAAAATTTTACCTTTTTTTGAAGAATCTAACTTTAAAATTTTCGAATTTTTTGGAAACATCTAAACATTTTTGAAAATGTCGACAGTTTTTGAAATTTCGTTTTCCTTCAATATCTCGACTTTTTTTCACATTTTGACTTTTATGACAATTTCGACTTTAATGACAATTTCGACTCTTTCAAAATTTAAGAACTTTTTCAAAATTATACTTTTCTGAAAATTTCTCCTTTTGTTTTTACAATCTCCTGGTTCTCTTAATTGTGACTTTTTTTGTAAATTATGATCCATTCAAAATTTCAGACTTTTTTTAAAAATTTCGATATTTCTCCGTAACGTTTTAGAATATTTCTACTTTTTCAAATGTTAACATATTTCTCGAAATTTCGATTGTTTTTTTTTAACTTAGGCATTGAGGAATTCCTTTTTTTTAAAGTTCTACTTTTTCAAATATTTTGTTTTTTTTTTCAAAATTTTGACCATTTCTGAAAATGTCAACATTTTTTGAAGAATCCGACTTTGAAATTTGCAATTTTTTTTGGAAACATCTACAAATCTCGACAAATTTTAAAATTTTCGATTTATTCACAATCTCGACGTTTTTCAAATTTTGACTTTTATGAAAATTTCGACTCTCAAAATTTTACCTTTTTTTGAAGAATCCAACTTTAAAATTTTCGAATTTTTTGGAAACATCTACACATTTTTGAAAATGTCGACAGATTTTAAAATTTCGTGTTTCTTCAATATCTCGACTTTTTTTCACATTTTGACTTTTATGACAATTTCGACTTTAATGACAATTTCGACTTTAATGACAATTTCGACTCTCAAAATTTAAGAACTTTTTCAAAATTATACTTTTCTGAAAATTTCTCCTTTTGTTTTTACAATCTCCTGGTTCTCTTAATTGTGACTTTTTTTGTAAATTATGATTCATTCAAAATTTCAGACTTTTTTTGAAAATTTCGATATTTCTCCGTAACGTTTTAGAATATTTCTACTTTTTCAAATGTTAACATATTACGCGAAATTGCGATTGTTTTTTTTTAATTTAGACATTGAGAAATTCCTTTTTTTTAAAGTTCTACTTTTTCAAATATTTTGTTTTTTTTTCCAAATTTTGACCATTTCTGAAAATGTCAACATTTTTTGAAGAATCCGACTTTGAAATTGGCAAATTTTTTTGGAAAGATCTACATATTTTGGAAATCTTGACAGTTTTTTAAATTTTCGATTTATTCACAATCTCAACTGTTTTCAAAATTTTGACTTTTACGAAAATTTCGACTCGCAAAATTTTTTATCTTTTCCCAGATGAAACTTTTTTGAAAATTTCCCCGTTTTTTCAAATTTCGTGCTTTCCACTCAATTTTGACATTTTTTGTAATTTTAACTCTCAAAATTTCAAACTTTTTTAAAAATTTAGATATTTCTCCTCAACATTTTAGAAGATTTCTACTTTTTTCAAACGTTGAGATATTCCTTTTTTTTTTGGTGAAACGGACTTTTCGATAGCGAAGCCATCATCTTCAGAGAGATACCAGTATCTTGTATTATACCAGTAAATTATATTTCAATTTTTGAGATATTCCTCTAAACTTTGTTTTGTAAATTTTGACTTTGAGATATTCTGCTTTTTTTAGAATATTTTTACAAATATTTTGGTTTTTCAAAGTTTTTGTATTTTTTTGAAAATGTTGACCACTCTTTCAAAATCTTCATATTTTTTTCAGTTTTGATCTTTTTTTAAGAGTTTTAATTTTTCTTCGATCTCTTGGTTTTTTTTTTAAATCTCAACTTAGCTCCAATTTTCGACTTTTTCGTGAAGTTTTGACTTTTTTCAAAATTTGACTCAGGAAAATTTTGACTTGCTTGAAAATGTTTTTTTCAATTTATTTAACATTTCTTCGGCCCAGTTTGGAAATATTTAAATTTTTATGGTTTTTTGACAATTTTCTAAACAATTTTTGAAATGCGACTACGTGATATTTAAATTTATTGAAAACGTCACTTCAAGACATTTCACAAATTAAGAGGTTAGTTTATTTTACATATTTCCAAACTGGGCCGAAGAAATGTTAAATAAATTGAAAAAAAAACATAATATTTCCGGTCAATAAGGGTCTACCATGAAGAATTGCTTGAAAATGTTGGTTTTTAAATATTTTGGCTCTTCAAATTTGGATTTATTTAAACATTCCAGTTCTTCTCTTTCATAAATTTAAGCTTTCCAAGACTTCGACCTTTATCCGAAATTTTGACTTTTATTAAAAAATTTCCATTTTTGCGTTACAGAATCAATCTTTTTTGGAAACTAAAACTTTAAGAAACTTAGCACTTTCTAAAAATTTCGCCTTTTTTGTGTTTTCAAAATTTCCCCTTTAAAAAATATTGGAAGTTTAAAGTTTACAACCTAAATGTGGAGATTCAAATTTTAGGTTCTAGAAATACTAAGATTAGTTTAGACATTTATGTTTTTTTATTTTTTTAATGCCAAATTTATAGAGAAATTTTTAATTGTTAAAAATTTCGGCTTAAGTCGAACTTTTGAAAATAAAGCTACGAATTTCACTATTTTGAAAATTAAGTTTCTCCAAATAAGTCGAATTTTTCGAGTTTAAATTTTGAGATTGTGAGGTCGAAAGTTCGAGAAAAAAAAATGATTTGACACTAGAACCAAAATTTCGATAAGAAAATTAAAACAAGGGGTTATTAATTTTTTATCGAAATGATTTTAATTTCAAAATTTCGACTTTAAACCTGAAATATTCGATTTTTTTTTAGGTTGTGATTTTTAAACACGAAATTAAGGTCTTTTTCGGGAAATTTCAAGTTTTTTTCTAAATTCGTTCCTTTTTAATTTACCTCAAAATTCGATTCTTTTTAAATTGGTTTACGCTCCAAATTTGAATTTGTACTCAAAATTCAAATTTTCGAATTTATTTCCAAAATTTTTCAAAATCTTATTTTTCCATTGACAAATCTCGAAACTTTGAATTTTTCTTTCAGTCTTCGCCTTTTTTTTAGATGAATTTATTCTCAAAAGTAGTTTTTAAATCTACTTCTATTTCAAAATCGAACGTTCTCTAGGAAATTTCAACTTTTCTGTACATTTCGACTTATTTCTAAATTTTGATTATTTTCTTGAAACTTGAATTTCATTCCAAAATTCGCATTTTTTTTTCAAAATTCTTCACACTTCCCTCAACTTTCGAAAAACTGACTAAATACGAATTTCAGGAAACGATTTTTGAATAACGGCCTGTGAGAGAAAGGGATATCCAAGGCAGACGTTCTTTCTCAATAATACTAAGTGACTGAAGGAATGACCAATCACGGGCTTAGTACAATGGGTCCAGAAAGGGAGACCCACCCGAAATCCAAATTTGTTTTCAAAAATTTGTCTTTTTTCCGAAGTTTTGATTATTCTCTTAAAATTTGACCTTTTGTATTTTTGCAAATTTTTGCGGCTTGTTTGCCCACTTTGTCCAGATATATTTAATACTAACCGATATGAATTAGTCATTATCCAATCTATTATTATTATTTAATAGTCCAAAAATTATGCATTCGAAAAATCGTGGGATTTGTAAAAAAATTTCGAAGCTTGGAAACTTTATTCTAGAAAAAAAACGATATTTCGAAGTTGAGATCAAAAGCTGGTGGAGTGTAATTGTAATCTTCAAACGTTTTCTTCGCTTTCAAAAACTTTATTACCAAAATCGAATTTTTCAAAATATCCACTTTTTTTTAAAAATGTTGGGTTTTAATTGAAAATTTTAACTCTTTATAAAAATATCGAAAATTTTCAAAATTTCGACTATTAAAATATTTGATATTTCCTCAAAATTCGTCCGTTTCTCAAAATTTCGATTTTTTTCGAAAATTCGAAATTTTTTGGAAATATCGTTTTTTAAAAAACTTCTTTTGAAAATATTGACTTTTTTTTGAAAATTGATAGGACTTCAAAATTGTTCAAAATTCGATATTTTCTCAAAACTTCGCTTTTTTGAAAATTTCGAATTTTTGAAAGTTTTTCATTTTCTAGTTTGATTTTTTAAAAAGTTCAAGTATTCTTCAAAATTTCGACTTCTTTTTTAAATCTTCATTTTTTTAGTTTAAATTTTTTACCAATTTACGAAAGCTTCAAATTTTACCTTTTAATTTGTTCAAAATTTTAATTTCTTTTTCTAAATTTTGGCTTTTTTAAAAATTTAGACATTTTTAAAATCCCTTTATTTTTTGAAATTCCAAAATTTCCAATTTTTGAACATTTAACTTTTTGATAAGAAGCTTTGAGTTTTTTTTTTTGAAAATTTCGACGTTTTTTAAATTGTCCATATTTTTTTTTTAATTTTGATTTGGGTTGCAAAATTCTTTCAAAATTTCACATATTTTTGAAATTTTTGGTTATTTCTCAAAATTTCGAATTGACTTTCAGATTTACATTTTTTTGAATTAAATGTTGATTTTCCTACAATTTTAATTGAAAAAAGGGTTTTTTTTTTAAATTATGACGTTACTATTTTTCAAAATTTCCCTTACTTTGTTAAAATTTACAATTTATTTTTAAATTAAATTAGTACGACCTCAAAAATTTCGCCTCTTGTTGTCTTGCAAATTCCCATTTTTTCAAATCTCTTTCAAAATTTCATCTTAAAATTTTTTACTATTTTTCAAAACTGAAACTATTTTTAAAATATCAAATCTTTTAGAATTTCCACATTTTTGGGCAACTTTTTATTGAAATTTTTAACTTTGTATGAAAATGTCGATATTTTTCTAAACCTAAATCGAAATTTATTAAATTTTTAATTCAAAATTCGTCTGTTAAAGTTTCGACTTTTTCGAAAACTTGAAATTTTTTTAACATATTTTCAAAATTCGATATTTTCTCAAAACCTTGCTGTTTGAAAATTCCAACTTTTATAAAGTTTGGCATTTTTACAAAATTTTGCCCGACTTTTTTAAAAAGAATTTTATCAAAATTTAAGCTTTTTTTAAAAACTTTTTTTGAAAATTTTAATTCTTTATGAAAATTTCAACAATTTTCAAAATATAATCCTTTTATAAAATTTTCGGAGTTTCCCAAAATTTTAACTTCATTTCCAAAGTTTTGGATTTTTTAAAAATTTCGACATTTTTAAAATTCATTTATTTTTGAAAATTTTGAATTAAACCAAATTTAAAAATTTTTACAATTTTGAATTTAATTTTTCAATGCTGAAGTTTTTCTCCAACGTTAGGCTGTAATCTCGAAATGTCTACTTATTTCAAAATTTTAATCTTCAAATCTAAATCTTCGGTTCAAAAAATGTAGATTTTGAATTTTAAGTCAAAATTAGCAGAAAAAAAAATAAATAAAAAAATATAGGTTTCAATTCGGAAGGATACACATAATTAAAGAAATTAGTTTTAGAAACTTCGAGTTTAAAGGCGAAATTTCGAGTTTTTTTTCGATACTTCGACTCTACTCTCGAAATATCGACTTTTTTCTCGAAATTTTAAGATTAACGTCGAAATTTTAAGATTAACGTCGAAATTTTAAGATTAACGTCGAAATTTCCACTTTTTTCTCGAAATCTCAAGAAAAGAGTCGAAGTTTCGAGTCTACCAGTAGGAAATTTCAATATTACAGTCGAAATTTTTACTTTAATCTAGGAATTTCAAGAAAAAAGTCGAAATTTCGAGATTAGAGAATTAAGAGGGAAAAATCGAAGTTTCTTAAAAAAATCCTTTTAAATTGCTATCCTTATTATCCTTTTTATATCTTTGTAATTTCGATTTCTTAAAACCTTAATTAAATATTTAAAAAACATCGGAAAAGCATCGATATATCGTTACCAAACACCGATGTTTAAGGCATCGATGTTTTATTAAAAAAATATCGATATTCAAACATCGATGCAACAAAGATTTTGTCGAGAGACATTGATCAACGATGTCATCTTGTAACCGATATAGGCAACTTTAAATACAATCTTGTATATTATTCATTATATAAAAATCGCTCATCCATTAATGCCCATATTTGCCACCTTAGAGAATAAATTTTGAAAAATCCTCTTTTAGTGCTCTACTAGCACGAGGAACTTCGATGCGAAATTTCATGCCCTTAAATCCACTACTTTAGACTGTATGTTGCCTATTAGACAATGCTTAGAGATTTATTAAATAGATTTCGCGTCTTAATGTAACATTTCGGAAAAAAAATAAAAATTTAGAAGGAAAAGTCTACAATTTTAGACAAAGTTTAAATTTCGAGTCTGTCGAAATTTATGAATTCATTATTAAAATATTCTGAAATTATCATAATTTTTATAGAAATTCATATTTCAAACATGGAAAATTTTCAGTTTTGTTAAGTTTGAATTTTAATTCGAATTGCTAGAAAACGGCGAAAATGAGGTTAGATACTAAACCTGGACAAAAAAACTAATGGTTACAATAAAACTCTTCATTTTGAGATTGAAGTAGAGATTTTAGGAAAAAAAACTATAGAAATTGCGAGTGTAAAATAACTTTTGGAGAAACGGTCAAATTCAATATGATAACGAAGGCTTCCAGGGCCAGAGTCAGTACAGGATATACTTCTTCCGGGATTGGATCGTCTCAAAGAACTACTAAGTGTTCGACGTTTCGCCCACCATCGTAGGAGGCTTCTTCGGGAACAAAGAAAATTGTGAAACATAGAAAAATGTAATCAAACAATATCAAAAAATTTTGAAGTTATGGACAAAGAAATTTCGAGATTTATCGTTTATGAGTTTTTGGTTTCCTCAAAATCCTGACAAATTTGGAATTTTTATTTTCATTAAGACGAAAAAAGTGTAAATGTCGAAAGAAAAAAGTCGACATTTTTTCAAAGATTCCAAATTGCAAAAAAGTTCCCAAGAAGATAATTAAGTTTTATTTTATTTCAATAAGTACACGTTTTAACCACATCTTGTCTTAAATCGAGAACCGTAAGTGGATAAGAATGTTGTATAAGCA
This sequence comes from Dastarcus helophoroides, assembly GCA_028583605.1. Classification (NCBI taxonomy): domain Eukaryota; kingdom Metazoa; phylum Arthropoda; class Insecta; order Coleoptera; family Bothrideridae; genus Dastarcus; species Dastarcus helophoroides. Next base: position 30,324,737 of record CM053328.1, read on the forward strand.
CGTGTTTGGAACATTCGTAAAGCGATGGTTTCATCCGATGGAAATGAAATTCTTCTTCTTCGCATCCGGATAAATACGACATGCCGAATTTAGTTAGATTAAAAATTTCTTGTTTGAGGTGGGACCCCGAACATGCGATCACAATGGCATCTGGTAATCTTTCTTGATACTTCAGATGTCTATGCAAATCCTTACTATTTAAAAATGGTTCCGCCTTCACTTGCACCATTATCCATCCGATAATTACAAGGTTGTTGCACTCGACAAAACTCTCTATGCTGCGATCTTTGTCAATGAAGGCAAAACCATTGACATTACCAGTTTGTTTTGGAATGATAACATGAGTTACAACAAGATATGGTGGATCTTGTCGTTCTTCCCCGCAGAGTACACCACCAGTTCGTATATTTTTTAATATATTCGCTTTTGCTATTACATGGAAGACCGTTAAAAGTTTACTTGGTACCACTAAAGATCTTTTTCGACCTACTGTCATCCAGGCTATTTCGGAAGATATTTTCGAAATACGTTTGAAACTTTTAGTCCACACATTCTTAGGGATTTGTTTTATGGGGTCAGGTTCTGCATCTAATTTGCTCCTGTAATGACACTCAAATTTGCTTGAAGTGGTCGATCTTCGTTCTGCTTTTTTCTTTTTACGATATATAATCTGGTAATCAATATCATATTGTTTTAATATTTCTTGCCTCAATATTTTCAACAATTTCTCCACTTGCAGCATTCTATATCTTTGCCCAGATAACATATTTGCCGAAATAGTACTGTAATCTGGATGTTTCCTTACAGCGGTCATGAAAAGATTTTTAATTTTTAAATACATAGCGAAAGCGTTTTCCAGTTCACCATTTTTATAACACTGATTGGCAATCTGAAGCATCGGTGTGGCTAATTTAGTAAAATAATCCTTCAAGGGCCGATCATAATTCACTAGAACTGTTCCACAACCTTTTATTAAACTTTTCAATCGTTTTTGAGGATCCAAAATCCCTAAAATTTCTTCCCCATCGAAACTGGAATTTGACATGTCAAATGTAATTTAAGTGGTTAGAAAATCATGCAAATTAGAACTGGTGTTGAGGCTTCATAAACTATAAATATGTTTAAAATAAATTGAAAAAAAATATTGAAAAAGCTAGCATATTTGACAACAGTGTCATTTGGCTTTCATGATAATTCTTCTTGAATGCAACTAAATGCGCCCTTGCTATTTTATAGAATAGCCAGAAGTTTTTCTCATAGATGTGAGGTTAGAATGCTCGTAGAAGGATTGTTTTTGAATTTGTATCCTCTCGAGGGCTTAAACGCTTTTAAATAAAAAAAGATAATCTAAAAATTTGGGCCCTCTATCTCAACTCTTAAGATAGCTCGCTTTAAGATGGCAGTTGAATGTTTTGCTCTAAAATTTCATGTCGTTAACAAGTACTATATTATTAAATTTTTAAGAATGCTAGAATGAGGAGAAATCAGGGAAACAAAGAGAAAGGGGGAGAGATGAGGGAAAGGGGTGGAGGAAGACAATGTGAGAGGGGGGGAGAGAAATAGGAACCGAGAGAGGAAGAGATATGTGGGGAAGGAGGAGAGAAAGGGTCGAAATTTAAAAAAAGGCAACATTTGTTTAAAAAATATCGAAATTTTCGGAGATTAAACGTTTTTAAAAAAATTAAACTCTTAAAAACAGGCCAATATTCAAAAAAAAAAAGTCGAAATGTTCAGAAATAAATAAGTCAAATTTACAAAAAAGGTAGACATTTTTTGAAACATTCCAAGTTTTGGAAGGTCGAATTTATAGTTATATCAACTAAAAAGTCGAAATATCAAGAAACTTTCCAAATTTCGAAAGGTCGAAGTTTTCAGTAAATTCAAGTTTACAAAAAATAAAAATTTTGAAGAGGTCGAAATTTTCAAAAAGTCAAAACTTTATGGACATGTCAAAATTTCGGAAAAAGATCTAAAAATCTACATCTTTCAAAAAAATAAATTGACATTTTGAAAAAAGGTCGAAATAACAAAAAATCAAAATTTTCAAAAATAAATAAATAAAATTTTCAAAAATAAGTCAAAAATTTGAAAAAGTCAAAATTTTCCAAAAAAAGTAAAAACTTCGAAAATTGAAATACAGAACTTGTGTCCTGAAACCAAGAAAGATTAAAAAACACAACAATGATTGCTGTAAGACCAAGCTGTCATCTTCAGGGTATCTTTCTGAAGATGACAGCTTGGTTGTCGAAACGCGTTAGAGCAACCTTTGTTGTGTTTTTTTAATTTTTCTTGGTTTCAGGGGACAAGTTCTGTATTTCAATTTTTGAAGATAACCAAGGACCAGCCATTCTACCAAAAAAAACTTTGAGAAAAAGTCAAAATACTTATTAAAAAGAAAAAATCAAAATTTTGCAAAAGAGCAGAATTTTTTTCAAAAAGTCCAAGTTTTTAAAAAGAAATAAACTTTCTCAAAAGAATCCAATTTTAAAAGACAGATTTACCCAAAAGTTAAATTTAGTCAAAATTAAAAGGAAAGATATAAATTTTCAATTGGCGGAATAAAAAAATAACAAAATTTTCAAAAAAATAAGTTGAAAATTAAAAAAAGGTCAATATTTTGCAAAAAATTAATAACTACATTCAAAAAAAAAATATTTGAAACTTTAAGAGTCAAAATTGTCCAAAAAATTTGAAATTTGCAAAAAAAAGAAAATGTTATCTAATAGAAAAAAATTAAAAGTCGACATTTAAAAAGCTGTGCTACATTCAAAAAGGGTCGAAAATTTCGTGTAAAATCGAAATTTAAAAGAAATTAAAATTTTCAAAAACGAAATTGAATAATCAAACTAGCAGTCAAATTCTCAAAAAAATCGATTTTTCTGTATACTTTTTTAAATTAATGATATACAGTGAGATTCCGCTTAACGCTGCTCCGTTCCGGTTTAACGCTTTTTTATTGGAATAGTGGAATTCCCTAAATATTGCACGCATCATTAGGTTTCCTCTAAATCCAAAGTACATACAACTTTCATTATAATTTTTTTTTGAATGAGGTAATAAAAAAATGTTTGAAAGGAGTGTGGAAAAACGTTTGGTCAGATCTAAACGAGGACGATGACAGTAGAAAATCTGTTGTTGATATAAATGAAATAGTCGAATCAAACAGGTTTAGGAATGGGGAAGGTTTCAAAAAAAAATTAATGATGAGCTCAAGGAAATAGTGGATCAAGAAGAACACAAAAATATTGAAAAAAGTGATTCTGAAGAAAAGCAAAAAATAAAAGGTCAAGGTCATTTCTAAAAACCAGTTCAGCTACAGAAATTAAGAAACAATTTATTGAAAATGAGGCAGAATTTGATAGGAGTTCAAAGGCAAGACAGAATGCCAACTTTTTATAGGGCGCAAAAGAAAATTACAATTGACATTAGGCACCTTCTTGATAAAAAAACAAAAAAATTGGAAAAGCAGAATATGAATGATTTAAATATATATGACGACTTACTTTTTATACCCGTTTTCCCCTAAACCCATTATTTACATAAAGAGGTGACCTCGTTTAACGCTGTTTCGTATAACGCTCTACTTGGTTGGAACGTAATCCCCGCGTTAAACGGGGTATTACTGTATAAACCTCCTTTTTTAATTTTTGTCGTCAAAAGTAACATTGTATCGATTTTTTCTTTTTCTCCAAATCAAATCATTTGCCAATATGCCAATGCACTTAATTCAGGGGACCCAGACAGAGTACTTTAGGCCCGGACGTCATAATTGCCCCCACGTCCGAAAAAACTCTCGGCGGGCGCGCCCTCGAGATCGTAAGTAAAATTTGATGACTTGCATATTTTCATTTCAGGCATAACCAAGCAAGGTTTTGTTTCTTGCGATTCCCGGTGGTGCAGCTATCACATTGTTCTTTTTATTTAGGGACTGTTCGAAAATGAGTTCAACTTAAGATTTGTAAATATTTTTTAGGGTAAATGTACCTGAAAAAAATTTGTATCATCATTAATCGTTGTTCTTTATCTCCTCTTAAAATTAATTATATGACTGAGGCAGTGGCGGCTAGTGCTAAGGTTTACAGGTTTGCGCAACCTCCAAAAAATCGATGGGATAAAAAAGAAAGTAAATTGTTCTTTAGGTTGTTTATTTTATTTATTGATAACAGATTTATTGCTACCAATCATACTGCTGAATATTGCGGATTCCGCCGATTTGTAAGCGTTTGATGACATATTGGGTTCACGGTTTGCAAAGTTTGCAGGCTAGACTGCAAACTTTGCTTTACACATATGCACCTGCGCCTTAACTCATATTTTGTTCGCTTAAAATACTTGCCCATAAGCAAGCATTAGGTTGCACTTGTGGGTGCAAACCAAATATCGATTCGCTATTATAATGTCATCGGGCAATGTTCCGAGGCTTGAAACACAAATAAAAATGAATTCATTGCAAAGTTTAATACCACAGCCATTCTGTAACTGATCTGTGTCGAAAAAACTGGAAATTAAGCGACGTGGATGACCTATTCCAGTCTTAAATATTGTGCAGATGGTGTTTTGTAAAAAGCGAAGTTTTAACAGAAGCAGTTCGCGAAGCTAAAGAAGTACCTATGCGACATTGTTATCTGCTAAGCTAAAAAACGATTCACTGGCCTTTTAATTGCAGCAACCTTATTTTTTTCTGAAAAGTTTAACCAACATAGAATCACTTTTCCTAAAAAGAATTTTAAAGAAACCATCAAGGTTCATCCATTTTTTAATTTACAAAAACTAAGAATTAAACTAACCCTAATTTACGAAACAGAAAAGTTTAAATCGGCTTTTGGTTTACTTGTACTCTATAACATTATTTCAGAAAATAGCGAGTTTAGTGAAACTCTAAATCTTTTAAAAATCCTGATAACTATCCCAATGACTTCCGCTGAAGCAGAATGGTGCTTGTCAAGTCTGGAAAGAATAAAAACTCTTTTAAAAAATACATTATGCCAGGAAAGATTGTCCGCATTAACGATGTCTTCAAAGAAAAGGACTTAATCCAAGGAATATTCGACTTCAGTAAAAAGTTATTGATAAATTTGCAGCTGCCAAAGTTCCAAAGATGGCAAAAGATGCCAAATATGGACTTCCCCTTCTTTTTCTTTCTGTTTTTAGCGAATATAAAAATGAAATATTTCTTAATTCCTCCAGCTTAATTTAAAATTTCTAGTTTCGGCACATTTTTCCAAATGTTTTTTTGCAACCCCCAAATTTTATTAGCACCAGCCGCCACTGGACTGAGGTAAACTTTACATCGATTGATTTTGATACGTCGATGTGTATCTTTCATCCCTACCACTATTGACGTCAAAGTGTATTTCTACTTCTCATTTAACACCCCAAAATTAACCTCAAAAGTCACGTTCCGCAGTTCACTGGTCGCTTCAAGTTTTACTTGTTTACGACAAATATCTCTGCGATAGACAAATAAACAGAACAAATTTCACAAGTCTTCTACTTTACCAGTTTGGATATGTAACGCTAAAAATGATAAATGAAAATTTTTAAATACGAAGATTTTAAATATCACATGGTTTCAAGAGATACTAGTAAAAAAAGAAACTGGGAAGAATAAATTAATAAAAAAAAAGAACCAAACTTAATCAGAATCGAAAATCAAAGACCAATATCCTAATCGAATCTATTTATTGACCATTGTATCACTATCACTGTGATAAAGTGAGAATGTTCCAAAACCATCAACTATTTGCTAAATAAAGTTTAATTAGATAATACTGCAAATGAAAATCTATTTTAATTAATTAAAATACTCATTTTAATAAATTAAAGTACTCGCCTAATCCCTGAAAACCTAATACTAGGTTAAATATCACAATATTAAGTACAAATTAATATATGCAAAAAAAAAAGCTGCAATATTAGACAACAGCGTGTCAACCAGCATTAGAATCACAACTGCGACTTCATTACATATCAATTAATTTTATTTAATTTTTTCAGTATTTATTTTTATTCCCAGTACTAGAATTACTAGCATTAAAACTATAATCTGACCTTGCTTCTTCAATTTCAGTGTTGAGCTGATCAAAGTCCGGACTTGCGTCTCTTCTATGGGCCTCTTCCGTTATCGGCCTCGCGCTTTTTTCCAATTGCAAAATTAAAGCTGGAAGGCCTGCTCCAATTTTGCTTGTCAAAACTTCGTTGGGTAAATCTAGAATGTATTTCGGTATACTTTCACCGACTAGGAATTGTGCAAGCTCCTCTGAGAAGTTGTTGCAGTTGTGCTTAATTAAATTATATGTTGAACCACTGAGGGAAGTACAGACTTAGATTTTGTTTGGAACGATATGCGTCACTACTTACGCAAAAGTGGTTTCCGAGATACCGTTTAGATAGTTAATAAAAACGGAATACGGTATCTGGGTGGAGCCCAACTTTACTATATTTAAAGGTTGTCCTAGAAAAGTCCCTCCCTAAAAAAGAGATACTTGTCAAGTTATTGTCAGGATTGAAAATCGAAATGGATTCATTAATTTTTTTGAGGATAGGGATGCAAGTAGAATGCAACCTAGACTACTAATTCATGCAGCCCTCCAGGCGTGCATAGTGAATCAATCATAGGTAGGTAGGTGGTAGCTGCTGAACTACCAACAGTTGAAACACTGCCACCTAGCGAAGCGGTTGCTCTCTAGGAAAGTTCCCAGAAGGCAAGGATGATTCTAATGCACAGACCAATAGATTTGAACATTTATTAGATTCGAAATTTGGAAACCAAATACCGGTTTCGATCTTGTTAGATCTCGTCAGTTCGGTATATCCAACTCGAATGCTAACAAATGTTCCGATAAGTAAGTACTAAAACATTGACAGGCCTCAAGCGAGTGACTTAGTACTACCACCTATTGATCCATAGAGAAACTATGGCCATAGCCAATAACTGTTCAACTGTTGGTAGCTCAGCTACCTATGATTCACTATGCATGCCTGGAGGGCTGCATGAATTTGTAGTCTAGGTTGCATTCTACTTGCATACGACATTGTTGGCAATGGCCATAGTTTCTCTATGGACCAATAATAGGTGGTAGTACTAAGAGTCACTCGCTTGACGCCTGTGAATGTTTTAGTACTTACTTGTCGGAACATTTGTTAGCATTCGAGTTGGATATACCAAACTGACGAGATCTAACAAGATCGAAACCGGTATTTGGTTTCCAAACTTCGAATCTAATAAATGTTCAAACCTATTGGTCTGTGCATTAGAGGATAGGGATGTTCAATTTAGGGTTAGCTTTACTAGTGGTTCAGTGAAAATGGATGAAGTTTAGATCATTTTCAGAAAATCTGCTTGAGCAACTGACCATCTGCAATGAGCTTCTATATGGAGAACATTTAAAATTACCTTTTATTCAAAAATGTCGAAATTTTCATGAAAAGTAAAAATTTCAATAAAGAAAAATTTTAAGATTAGATGTTAGTTTCTCTCTGAAGATGACAGCTTGGCTGTCGAAACGCGTTAGAGCAACCTTTGTTGTGTTTTTTAATCTTTCTTGGTTTCAGGGGACAAGTTCTGTATTTCAATTTTTCAGGATAACCAAGGACCAGTCCGTTCCACCAAAAAAAAAATCGAACATTTAAACAGATCTAAAAATTTTTTATTAAAAACCGAAGTATTTAAAAAATACCAAATTCTAGAAAAAGTCGAATAATTGAATTTGTAGAAATTTAGAAAAAAGTCAAAAATTTAAAAAATCGAAATTTTAAAGATTTTTGAAATTTTCTTAAAGTTAACATTTTCAAAAAAAGTCAGGATTTTCAAAAAAGTAGAAATTAAAAAAAAAATACAACTTTTTAAGAAAGCCGAAAATTCTAAAAATAGTCCAAAATTTAAAAAATGTCAAATTTTGAAAAAACTTCGAGATATGAAAAATATACCGATTTAAAAAAATCAAGGTTTTCGACGAAACGTAGAAATTTTTAAAAATTATACGATTTTAATTTAAAAAAATTACAACTTTGGAGGAATCAAGATTAAAAAAAAAACAAAATTTCAAAAAATAGTCCAAAATTTCAAAAACATACCAAGTTTTAAAAGAATATAAATATATTTTTAAAAAAAGTCTAAATTGAAAAGAAAAAAGTGGAATATTTTAGAAAGAAAAACTAAAATTTTAAAAAATTGGCGAATTTTCAAAAATTCGAAATTTTTCATTTTAAATTTTCGGAAAATTACAGATTTTAAAAAAAATCAAAGTTCAAAAAGAGACAAATATTTAAAATTGTCCAAATTTTTAAAAATGGCCGTTTAAAAAAAACAGATGCAAAAATTTTTTTAAAAAGTCGAAATTTTAAAAAATGTTAAAATTTTCATGAAAAGTTAATATTTCAAAAAAAATCAAATTATTTAAAAAATGATGCTGAAATTTTGAAACATAAACTTTTTAAATAAGTCGACATTTTCAAAAGAAGAAATTTTGGGAAAATATCAAACTTCGAAAAAATCCAAATTTTCAAAAAGTCGAAATTTGAAAAAGGCCGAATATTAAAAAAATATAAAATAACTGCGTAACTTTCAAAAACAAATTATAATTTTTTAAAAAACTAAATTTTCAAATGATTTCACATTTTGTAAAAAAAATCGAAATTTTGAAAGAGACGAATTTATAAAAATGACAATTCTTTGGTTAAAGGGTCACAATTTTCAAGATTCGCAATTTTCAAAAACAAATTAAAATTTTGCGAAACAGTTAAAACTTCAAAAAAAGAGAAAATTTTCAAAAAGTCGAGATTTTGAAAAAATAATCGAAATTTTAAAAAATTGTAGAAAATTTAAAGAAATTCGAGATTTGAAAAGTCGAAATTGTCCAAAGAAAAAGGTCGAAATTTTGTGAAGTCGCAATAACTTTGAAAAAAATTCAAATTTTGAAAAAGATTTTCAAATGTCAAAATCTAAAAATTGAAATACAAATCTGGTCCCCTGTAAGCAAGAAAGATTAAAAAACACAAGAATGGTGGCTCTAACGCGTTTCGATAGCCAAGCCATCATCTTCAGAGAGATACTACTATCGATAAGCGCTAGAGCAACCATTGTTGTGTTTTTTAAACTTTCTTGGTTTCAGAGGACAAGATTTGTATTTCAAATTTTAAAGATAACCAAGGACCAGTCCGCTGCACCAAAATTATGTCTAAATTTGGAAAAAAATTTTGAAATTTTCGAAAAATTTGAAAAATTCAAAAAATGGTACAATTTTGAAAAACTTCGAAATTATAAAAATGATGAAACTTAAAAAAAATGGAATAGTAAAGGCAAAAACTTTAAAATGCATCAGAACTTTGATAAATTGTCAAAAAAAATCAAAGAAGTCAAGATTTAAAAAAAACGAAATTTTCTAAATGATTTAAATTTTTAATGGCCGCAATTCTCAAAAGGTTTCCAAAATTTTGAAAAAAAGTCGAAATTTCCTAAGACGAAATTTTCAAACAAGTCAGAATTTTTAAAAAAGTCGAAATTTTGTAATAAAATCGAAATTTTAAAAAATTCGGATTATTCAGAAACATATATTTTTAAAAATAAAATTAAGTTAGAAAAAACTCAATTTTATACTCAAAATTTCAAAATCAAATTTTAAAAAAAGGATCAGTTTTGAAAAAGCCAAATATTTGCAAGTCAGAATTCTCAAAAAGGTCTGTATTTTAAATTAAGTAGAAAAATTGTTAGAAAAGTCGAAATTTTGAAAATAGATATTTTGAAAAAACTTGGAAATTGGAAAAATCCAACCTTTCAGAAAACTATATTTTCAGGAAAAGGGAAAAATTTTCAAAAAAGGCAAATGTTTCAAAAAATGAAATCTTAAAAAGACGTTTTTTTATCCTTAATAGTAGCTTATTGTTGAGAAAATATAAAATCTTTTCAATAGGGGGCGAAGGTGAAGCGTTGCATTAAAATTTAACTAAATGAGTTAATCAGAGAATTTGACTTTAAAGAAATTTTTCTTTGAGGTATCCGAACACAGTGGGTCTTTCCTTGTGATTTCTTTATGCCACCATAAGGAAGCGCTCCCCATTGATTGGGAAGTCATGTTGTATTAGTGGCAACAATAGCAGAGGCGTTCATGCCAATTGTTGCCAATGTGAAGTAAACGCCGCCTAATAAACCAATGCACAAAATAGTGCGCCGACGTCAACGTGGTAACTCGAGTTTATTAAAAAATTCCAAATTTCATTCAAAGTATTTTTATTTTACATATTTTTGAAATAACGTCTATTGTTCCGACTCTTCCTGATCCATTTCCAGATAAATACCTAACCACAAACCTGAATGAATATGTTGATAAAGAAATTATTCAAAATTTCAAGATTTTCGAAATGACAAATTAGCTGAGTGAATGGATATTTAAAGGGGAGATACATTTAAAGCTAAAATAGTTTTCAATAGCCTGATGCAATAAATATACTCATCATACAGAAGTGGAAAACTTTGGCTTTAAGATTTAAAAGGCAGTTGTAGAAGTAATTAAAATTCGTCAGCAATAGGCATAATTAAAATAAGGAAATAGTGATTTCCTCGCAACTAAACTCCTATCATTTTTTTATACCAATTAGATAAATATTTTTAAAGGAAAGTAACAAAGCTAAATATCAAATGACATTAAAAAACAAGCGGCACTTTGTATTACTCATGTGATTAGAATTCAGCATTGCTATTCCTGTAATCCTTATTTCAGGAACATGAGTATCTTATGTTTCACTGCGCCATCTAGTTCTTCAAAATAACTTCCCTTACAAAAATTTAAAACTATAACAAATATACAACACACAAAAAATTATGAATAACAAGTAGAGCACACATGCTGTATTTTTCACTCAAAATTTCGGGTTGTTTGTAAGAAAATTACTTACTAATCAACAGAAACAATTCTAAAATCCCAGCCAATGTGGCAATGAAATTAATAAGCGAATATGAAGACAAACTTACATTAAACTTCTTATGTTTCACTATAAAGTTACATGCACAACTAAACTCCGCATTAAATGCCGGCAAATAACTTTTACACACACCTAAAATTAGACCAAATCCAAATTTAGAATTATGTGTGATCCACAATTTACTAATGCTTCTGATGAGAGTATAGGATACTTAGCTGCCATCTATTTGCCTGAAACTAACTCTTGGTACTACCTTTTCAGTTCTAAAGATAAACTCGCTATAAATACAACTTGCACTAATTTATTGTGTCAATAAAAAACAAACACGGGTGGAATGCAGAACGCATTCCAGTTAAATTCCTTTCATACTCGTCGTGAATGCGTTTATTAGTAATTTTAACAACAAAACAGATAATAGACATTACAGTTTAGTAACTCGAACTGTGGGTATTATCTGTTTTTATATTATTGAAACTTACAGGATTACAACTTTCAATCCCATTGGAACCGAAGAAGTATTCCCTGTTGTAAACAACCACAGCAGTATGCCATATTCCATCAATTTTCTTTCCTAAAATTAAAAAAAAAACAATTTTTCTAACCTATAATTTACAGTAAAAGGATGATTTTGTTAACTTACCTAATAACAAAGGTGAGACTTGTGCGGCTACTCCTTGGGAAATGTCGTAGATATATAACTCAACATCACTGGTAGACATTCTTCCTTTTTTTTAATGAAAATATCCCAAATCCGAAAATTTCTTATTTAAAAGTCACTTTGACACTAATCAGCTTATCAAAATAATGCACAATGCGACAACTTAACAACGAAAATTAGGCCTTTAGTTCGATATTTACTTCGTCAGGTTGACGCGTTTAATTTAAATTGAAGCGCAAATTTTTCCTTATTTGGTTCAAATTATGCACAGTCACTGGTATTCGCAACGACTTTTCTAGAAATAATACCGAAGGTGCACCAAAGGTAGATTGTGACAGGAGTAGAGGTGTTTGCTCGAAATATGATTTTGCGCTTTCTGGTTAATTGCCAGAAATATTTACAAAAACAAAAATTAAGTCCTCAACTTAGAATGTAATATTCGGTCCATTATTTTCGGTGTTTTAGTTTAAAATTGGAGCACCCACGTGAATACTTGCAAACACGATCACATTCTGAGGAATTGTGTAGTATTCACCTGTATGGATCAAGCGTATTTTAAAATTAGATTCTATAAATTAGAATCTTGGATGCTGTCGAATGATTACAAAATATTTGTTTGGTCATCGATATTGGCGGATTAAATTTTAATCAGCTGTTCGTTTTCTTTTTTGAAGTAAGTTTTAAAAACAAATTGCATTTACGTGTCGCAATTTAAATTAAATTGCGCGTTTTACAAATTTTTAAAATGCGTAGTTGCAACATACGTCGATCCAAAAATATAACAATTCTACTAAAAATAATAAGCCTTAATGACATCGTGTTTCTGTAGAAAATCTTAAACTATTTCTAACAGGCGAATTACATTGGCTAAATTACTACCTACGTATATAGTGCTTCCCAAAAGTAGCATATAAATTTCATAAATCTGTTGAAAAACATGCCAGAAAAATGTTCCGGTGGATCGATTTTTATTTTTATATTCCCACTTAAACATGCAATTTTCAACCCCTATTCTTCATGCCAAGAAGACTATAACCTCTATGACCATAACTAAGTTCACGCGTAAGCATTCTGATGATTAATGTGTTGCCTATATTTCAGGGGTGATTTGGAAGAAATAATAGGACTAAACATAGAGAAAGAAGAAATGTTTTCCATGTTATTGTTACTACCAATAACAATAAACAAATTAAAATTAAAATATTTAATATTTAGGATAGGATTTTTGGAACACAGAACACCACTAAGAAACGTCACAGCGCTGCCATACGTTCATATGTAAAAATTACTAGTTTTTTCTTTAGGAAGAAACAAAAATTAAAAGAGTAGGAAGAAGAATTTAAAGTCGAATTTTATGGATTATAATAACCAAAAAAGTTTACTTCAAAATGTCTGCTTTGTTGAAATTAAAAAATATAGACATTCCAAGTTTAAAGTTGACATCCAAAGGTTGAAATTTTTTAAACATGTTTTAAATTTGTTGTTTTTTTTCATACAACTATCCCATTTATGAAAAGCACAAAACCACAATGTTTTAACATTGTATGTGGTCAGGGGCGGTTTAAGTTAGTGGGGACCCTGTGCAACACACTAGTGAGGCCTCTGCGAAATATATTCGATTACGAAACAAAAATGTCATCAGTTTTTTGTGGGGGGGCCCTAATTAGTAAGTAGTTGTTCTATATCGCCACAGAAACTTTAAAATCTTCTATCTTACGCTGTTTACAATATTTTTCACGACTAAAGAAGTCATCAATTTTATGTGGGGCCTTTGTGCGATTGCACACCCTTAAATCCGCCCCTGTATGTGGTCATAGACAAAAAAATCGGACTTTGCTGCTGCAATATCTAGAATTAAATTTTTACTTAAATCGTGTCGTCTAACTTTTATTAATAACAAACCACGATACACAGTTTATCGTGATAACGAACAAGTAAAATAATTGCATTCTAAGAGAGTTTAGGTTCCGAAAAGAGCCTGTATATTTATTTAAATCAAAGGAAAATTTAATAGTAACTTTTCGTTTTCGTCATCGTTTCGTAATGTTGTTGTTTTGTTGCTCAAACTGTCAATTTGACAAATCAACTTAAAATTTTCCTGACGAAGCTATAAAAATATATATGGGATATTTTCATCATGTCCAAGAATAGAGCAATAGTAAGTTACAACTTAATTTTCAAATTTACACCAATTCAAAACTTACTTTTTCACGTTTAAAAATATTGAGGAAGTTATGGACCTAACCTCAAATTCGAATGATGACATGAAATATTTTTATTTATTTATTTTTTAGCTGTTAAGGATACAGTCCCCTGAAGGCACAAAGAGGGTCGAAATCAGCGATTCAGCTTCGACATGCGTCCTATTCGAAAAAGTCCATGACACCTTCGAATTAAATAGTTTTGCTTTCGCCTTGTATAAGGAACGGAACCAGAGAAATGAGATACCCAGCAGCAAGTCTAAAACGGTTAAAAGCGCCGGTTTAAGTCATGGTGACATGATATATCTATTGCCTGTTAATGGAGCTCTTTTATTCCCATCTTCCTCCGTAAGTTGGTGTTAAATTTTTAAAATATTTAAATTCAAATCTTGCAATGATTAATTTGTAACTTTGATAATCTAGAGCATTAATACTCCTTCCGGTGAACCTGCTGATGCGGCACCGTCTACGAGTACAAGCAGCAGGCCAAATAGCAGCGTTACTTCTCATCAAAGATCTTCAAGTAGTGTCAAGGAAGATGAAGTTGATTGTCAGTTGGCTAAAATGGATGGGAAAGTGGAGAGAAATCGAGATGAAAAATTGTAAGTATCAAATACAGTTTTAACTGTAGATTTAGTTTTATAAAAGTCTCCCCAGTTTTCGGTTTGATCCCCAAAACCTATAATTTTTTACCTCTGTTATCACCAAAACAAATGTGGAATTTGTTTCCCAACTAAGAATTTAAAATGAAAATTTAAACTTTTCTGACACTTTGACTCTTCTCAAAATTTCGACCATAGTCTGAAGGTTTAAATTTTTCTAAAAATTTTAATTTGGTTTTTTCTAGAATTTTTCAGTTTTATTTTCTTAAATTTTTTTATTTTTTCGAGATTAATGTTAGAGTTAATCGTATTTATCAAATTAAGTTTTAAAATTTCCTCAAATATTTGAGTTTCTCTAGAAATATTGACTTATTTCTTTTTAATTTTCTTGTATACATTCACGATATTTACATTTCTTAAAATTTCTAAATTGAAATCAAGATTTTGAATTTTCTCTAAAATTTTGATTTTCCCGATTATTTTATTTTTAAGATTTTGACTTAAATCTTGTCATTGAGAATTTGAAATATATTTTTTTTGTTGAGATCACTTCGAGATCACTTTTTTCTCGCAAGCAACAAACTATTAACTTTGTAATTTAAAAACATAAACCTTAAAAACTTAAAAACTTTTAAAAAACCTTTAAAACAATTTTAGGTTTAAACTTGAAATTTTCTGGCTTTTTCTGGAATTTTCATGTTAAAACAAGATTTTGTTTTATAAAACTGCTCCAAATGTCAATTTTTCCACAAACCTCTTAATTGATATATAAATCTTGTCCCCTGAAATTAAGAAAGATTAAAAAACAATAACAGTTGCCCCTGAGCAACTGTTGTTGTGTTTTTTAATCTTTCTTGATTTCAGGGGACAAGATTTGTATACCAATTTTTGAAGATAACCAAAGAGTAGTCCGTTCCACCCTTTAATTAAAATTGATAAATTTTTGCTTTTTTTTTCCCAAAATTTCAGCTTTCAAATGGAAACGGCGTTTTTCCAGAAATTTTGTTGTTGATTCTGAATTTTCAGTTTTCTTATAGAAAGGTTGAGTTTAGAAGTTATTTATTTTATAGAACTCTTCTTTTTCTATGAAAATATTTACTCATTTTGATTAAATATTTCGATTTTTTCTCAATGTATAAATTTATGTCTTAATCTCGAAATTCAGAGTTTAAACCTGAAAAATTCTAAATTTAGAATATGTCAAAAAGTTAAATAAAGAAACTGAATTTGAATGATTTCGATTTTGATCCCACAATTTTGATTTTATCTAGACATTTTGAACTTTTGAGCAAACTGTGGAATACTCTAATTTTATCAAAATTTCAAACATAAACTTATAATTGTCAGGTTTTAAAGTTTGAATTTAAACTCGAACTTTCGAAGAAAAAGACGATCTAGAGACTGAAGTTCTTTAACTAAAAAAGTCATCATTTCTGAAAAAATAATGAAGTTTTGATTTCAAATTCGAAATTTTAAACAGATAATAGCAAATTTAAGTTAAGTCTTCTAAAAGAAAAGCCAGAATTTTGAAACAACCTTAAGTTATTAGCAAAAACTTTAAAAAAAATTGTTTTTGCCAGAAATGTGGAGAAAAAATTCCACATAAGAGAGGAATATTTTTGGTTTAAGTTCAATGTTTTTATAAATTAAAGTAGAAAAGTTGAAAAGTTTAACTTTTTCTAAACACTGCCGAAATTTTCAAAAAAAGACATTATTGAGGAAACAAGCGAATTTTCCAAAAACAGAAAATTTCGAAAATTTAGATTAAATTTCCTAAAAATTCCTAGAAAAACCCAAATTTTGAGAACAGTGGAGAAATTGAGAAAAAAAACGAATTCACAAAAAGTCATAATTTTGAAAGAACCTAAAGGTTATTAACAAAAACTTTAACAAAGTCGTTTTTTTCCAAAAATGTTGAGGAATAATTCCGGAGAAAAGAGGAATATTTTTGGTTTGAGGTCAATGTTTTTATAAATTAAAGTAGAAAAGTTGAAAAGTTTAACTTTTTCTAAACTCGGCCGAAGTTTTCAAAAAAAGACTTTATTGAGGAAAAAAGCGTATTTTCCAAAAACAGACTATGACGAAAATTTAGATTAAATTTCCTAAAAATTCCTAGAAAAACCCAAATTTTGAGAACAATGAAGAAATTGAGAAAAAAGACGAATTCACAAAAAGTCTAATTTTTAAGATAAAAGCCGAAATGTTTCTGGAAGAGTCAAATAGTAAGAAAAAATTGTGATTTTCGGAAAAAGTGAAATTTTGAGATTTGTGAAATTTTGAAAGGAAAAGCGAATTTTGAGAAAAAGCTGCAAACTTCAAAAACATTATCGAGTTAAAATTTCTAACAGCGTTTATGGTTTTTACCTTTTTATTTAAATTTGAATACAATCTTAAATTTGGAGAAAAAAGTGGACGAGTTTTACTTTTTCTAAAAAGTGCCAACAGAAAAAGACGTTTTTGAGGAAAACAAGCGAAATTTCCAAATACAAAATGTCGCAATTTTAGATTAAAGTGAACATTTCTAAAAAAAAAACCAAAATCTGAGCAAAATGGAGAAATCGAGAAAATAGACAAATATACAAAAAGGTTGAAACTTTGAGAAAAAAGTCGAAATTTTCCCGAAAAAATCAAATTGTGAAAAACAAGTAAAAAATTGTAATTTTCAGAAAAAGTTAAATTTTGAGATTTCTAAAATTTTGAAAGGAAAGACAAATTTTGAAATAGAAACTCGAATTTTCAAAAAATTATCGAGTTGAAATTTTTAACAATGTTCTTCACGATTTATACAAACGAGGCAAAACACGAATTTACGAAAAAATCGAAATTTTAGAAAAAAAGGCGAAATTTTCCCGGAAAAGTTAAATTGCGAGAATATCAAAAATTGAAATTGTCCGAAAAAGTCAAATTTTGAAAAGATTTCTAAAGTTTGAAAGAAAAGACGAATTTTGAAAAAAAAGCTCGAAATTTAAAAATTATTGAACTTTAAAAAAAATTGAAATTTCCTAAAGAAAGAAAGAAAGAAATCTAAGAAGTAGAACTTTAATTTTATTACAGAATGAAGTAAATTTTGGAAAAAAAATTCCACAGAAAGTCAAAATTTCCAAAGAAATGAAGAAATCTGTAAAAAATCGAATCTTAAAAAAAGTCATAACTTTAAATCAAACTTAGAAATTTTAGTTATAGCTTGATAAAAGAACACAGAATTTTAAAAATTGAAAGTTCGGGACAAGGCGAGCTAAAAAAACTTAATGTGTGAAAAAATTGAGAAAAAGCTAAATTTTTTAGATAAGCTCGAAAATTGTCGGATTTCAATAAAGAAATTTTTCGGAGAGAGTCAAATTTTAAGAAAAAATGTTAATTTTTTAGAACAAAATGAAACTTAGAAAAGATGACAAAAAATTCTAACAAGGAAAGGTCGCGAAGTGTCCGGCGCCGATTTTGCTAATTTTTGGATATGTTTTAAAGGACCAAAATCTAAGGGACACGTATTTTTTTTTATCGGCTGATAAACGGTTTTAAGGGTAGTTTTACCCCCTTAAAGTTGAGGCAAAAAATGCAGATTTTGCTGTTTCTCGAATACCACAAATGATATTCGAGTCGTTCTTTTTCCAAAAATTTTGTTTTGACGAGAAATGAAAGAAAAAAATTTTTTCAAAATTTTCCCACTCCCCTGATGGGGGCAAACTACCCCATTTAGAAGTGTTTTAATCATAAAAATGGTAATTACGTCAGCAAAATTTTGAAAAAAATATATGTTATTTTATACACCAAATCTAATTTTACCGGTTTTTGGATTTTGTCGAAAAAAAATTTTTTGGGGGTAAACACCACTTACACGAATACGTATATGATAGGATGTATTTTTATGATTTTTGTTTTATTTTTTTTCGGAAACGAAGTATCTCGACGAGAAACTAAAAAAATAATTTTTTAAGATTTTTTCGGTGACCCATCATCACCACCCTCCACCCTTCCCTTATAGGAGGGTAAACTACCTACTTAAAAAACCGGAAAATTCGAGATTATTATGATCCCTTTACTATCTATATACACCAAAAGAAAAGTTTAACAAATTTTTTTAACCTCACCCCTCCTGATAGGGGTAAATTACCCCTTATGTAATTTTTAAATAACAAGAAAATAGTCATTATAACAGCTAAATTTTAAAAAATAAATGTTATTTTGTACATCAAAATTAATTTTACTTTTATTAGGAAAATATTTTGGGGGTAAACACCCTTTAGGTCAAACACCTATATAATAGGATGTATTTCTATGATTTTTAATTCGTTTTTTATCTAAAACGAAGTATTTCAACGAGGAATTAGAAAATTAATTTTTTTGACCTCTTCCCTCTCTCCAACTAATCTTACCAGAGGCTGAGTGATCTACTTAAAAAATCGGAAAATTCGAGATCATTACGATTTCTTTTATACATCGAAAAAAATTCTTAACTTTTGAACCTTCGTAGGGGGGTAAACTACCCCTTTCTGAGGTTTTTAAGTATTCAAAAAATTGTCATTATAACAGCAAAATTTTGAAAAAAAACACTACATTTTATATATCAAAACTTATTTTATTGAATTTTTTTGGGGTTTGTCGAAGAAAAATTTTTCGGAGTAAACACCCTTTAGAGCAAATACGTATATAAAATATCTATGTAAAAACTGCTGTCAGTTGTCTGAACCTTATAAAAATTTAGGAGTTTTGTATATTAGATATACGAGAAATATGGGAATTTACCAAAACACTAAAGTGTATATTATTATGACGGTAAAGATATTCGTTTCTTTTTTTCCTGGAACGAAATATTTCAACAAGAAACAATAAAAATAATTTTTCCGAATTTTTCCAGCCACACGTCGCGTTCTATTTATATCAGGAGGATAAGTCACCTGGGATGGGAAATGCAAAAATTGAAAACCTTTCTAAACTCTGTTTTGTGGTATTTAGAGAGACAGCAATGATCTCGAATTTCCAGTTTTTCAAATAGATAGTTAAGTGGCTCACTCTACTGGTATGCCAAGACGAAGGGTGGGAACGGTAGAACCAAAATTTAAAAATAATATTTTTCCACCTTCTTTAAAATACTTCGTTTCAAAAATAACGAACCGAAAATTATACAAATACTAGCAGACCCGGCAAACGTTGTTTTGCGAAAATCAGGAGTTGATCATATAAGGGTGAAAATTTAGAATTGTACGTTGTTTCTAAAAAATATTTTTTTAGGAAATATTTTTTTTAGGAAATATTTTTAAAAATAACTAACACTATCTCGTGTGTGGAGATGTAATTATAATTGAAAGAGGAATGAAGCGTTGTAGACAATTAAAGTATACTTTATTTAAGTTAATAAATTATTCTTCATTAAAGTAACAAATATATATTAAATTACAATTATTGATAGCTATCTATACATCGAAAATAGTTTAAGTTATTATTAATTAAAAAATAACAAAGTAAAAAAAAAAGTTTTGTTAAATGGAGTTTACTCCTTAAGAATCGATATTCATATAAGGCCCCCGGTATGAAAAAAATATGGGGAGTAAAATCTAGTGATCGGATGACCTTGTTACGTTTTCGTGCGCAACCTACTGTACGCACCTTTCACTTTTCTAACGTGAATATTAAGCGTACATTGATGGATATGAGTATCGAACCCTGATTCCCCGTTACCTGTTAAAACCATGGTAGGCGCAGAACCTACCATCGATTATGATTATTATTATTATTATTATTTTTATTATTATTATTATTATTATTATTATTATTAGACTTACCTTTCACAATTTAACGTATATTTATTAAACACGTAAAATTTTCTCTTTTAATTTAAAACTATTTCCACAAAATTAAAAATCAGGATTAATCATATAAGGGTGAAAATTTCGAATTATATGTATTTTTTAATGCTAAATCATGAAAAAATAAAAACAAAAAATTTTGTCAAAAAAATAAAAAAACTTTTTTTGGGGTGGATCACCCTTAACATTTAGGGGTATGAAAAATAAATGTTGGCCAATTCTCAGACCTACCCGATAAGCACACAAAATTTCATTAAAATCGGTCCAGCCGTTTCGGAGGAGTTTGGTAACAAACACCACGACCGAGAATTTTATATATTAGAGAGATCTCCTATTATATACAGGGTGAGTCACTAAGCGGGAATCGGTCTTTGGTAGGCGTATCGTTCAAAATATCGAAAAATGTTTCGAATAAAAGTTGTTCGAAATAAAGTTCTTCACAACCTAAAATTATTGCCAAATATGGCGGCCTTCCGGTTGCACCGGAAATGAACACAACTTTCTTATTTTAAATAGAACACCCTATGTATTTTTACATTTTTGGATTCCTTGTTAAAAATGAATATGAATTTATTAAGACGACATAGGCCCTTAGTTGAAGGGTTTTCACGTAATTTAATTTTTTTGGTTAAATTTGACGATTTCGGAGCTTGACGCCATTAACGATATTTTCCAAACGCAATGACTCAGAGTTGTGTGGCATACGGTTTTGGATTCAGGAAGAAATGGAGTATTTGTTTACGTCTTTGGTGTTAGCAAGCTTTCTTAAATTTCTTCACATCCGTCGACTCAATTCTTCAGTTGTTCAAACATGCATAACTTAATTTTTTCAAATAGAACCACCTATCTTGGATTATCTTATCGGATGCGAAATTAAATTACCTTTTTTTTGGTACCAAGTATTGCCACCTCCGCCCAATAATTTTTGAGAAATTTAGAATTTTGTAAAAATTTTAATTAATTTCGTATTATCGCGTTAGCTCTGGATGTCGCGGTTTTGTTTCGTCTCCTTTGTGGGCAATAACTGACAGTTTATCTCATTGTTGTCGCGAGGTCTTGGTATTAGTACCTAAAGACAATGTTTTCCCAAGAAGAATTGGTCGATATGGTTTACGTCTTGGGCAGTGCTGACAGAAATCCATTTCTTGCCTCAAGAATTTATGCCCAACGCTTTGCCGATCGGAGACATCCAAATTCAGCGGTATTCACTAAATTGAGGGAGAGGTTTGAGCGAACTGGTAGTACGAAATACGAGAAAAAGGAGCGTAGAAAACCAACGACGCATGAAGAAAGGGGTAATTTACTTCTATCAGGAGGGGTGTGGGTAAAAAAATTTGGTAAACTTTTCTTTCGGTGTGTATAGACAGTAGATGGATCATAATAATCTCGAATTTTCCGATTTTTTAAGTAGGTAGCTTACCCTTCTATAAGGGAAGGGTGGAGGGTGGGGTAGAGGGGTCACCGAAAAAATATTAAAAAATTATTTTATTAGTTTCTCGTCGAAATACTTCGCTTCAGAAAAAAAATAATACAAAAATCATAAAAATACATCCTATCATATACGTATTCGTGTAAGTGGTGTTTACCCCCCAAAAAAATTTTTTTCGACAAAATCCAAAAACAGGTAAAATTAGTTTTGGTGTATAAAATAACATATATTTTTTTCAAAATTTTGCTGACGTAATTACCATTTTTATGATTAAAAAACTTCTAAATGGGGTAGTTTGCCCCCATGAGGGGGGTGGAAAAATTTTGAAAAATTTTTTTCTTTTATTTCTCGTCAAAACAAAACTTTTGGAAAAAGAAACGACTCGAATATCATTTTTGGTATGTGAGAAACAGCAAAATCTGCATTTTTTGCCCCAACTTTGAGGGGGTGAAACTACCCTTAAAACCGTTTATCAGCCGATAAAAAAAAATACGTGTCCCTTAGATTTTGGTCCTCTAAAACATATCCAAAAATTAGCAAAATCGGCGCCGGACACTTCGCGACCTTTCCTTGTAAGTAAAATACAGAAACCTTTCGACAAAAGAGTCGAAATTGCCAGAAAAAGTTCCATATTTTTGGAAAACTGTCAATATTCAAGGAATTTTTATAATACAACATTGAATGCGGATATTGAATAGAAATTTCGAGAAAATACGATAAAATTAAGTTAAAAAGATGGCATTTTAAGAAAAATTTTGCAACTGTCAAAGAAAAGAAACGAATTTTAAAAATAAACACGAAACTTTGAGAAAACTGTCAAATTTTAAAAATTTCGATATTTCCCAAATGAAATTTGAAGTTAATTTTCAAAATAAAATGAAATTTCAAAAGAAAGTTAATTTCAAAGAAAAATGTCAACGTTTTAAGAAACAAAGGAATTTATGAAATATCGAATTCCGAGAAAAAAGTCAAAATCTCGGTCATTTATTAAAAAAATCGGATTTTTAAAATAAGTTCAAATTTTGAAGAGAAAAGACAAATTTTGAGAAAAAGTGGAAATCGTCTTACAGTATTTTTTCAAAATTTCCTGATTATTGTTTAAAAAATACTATCAATTAAGTATAATTGAAAAAATTTAAAATTTTCAGTTTTTAAAAACGATTTTAGCCCAACAAGGCAAAATTTAGAAAATTCTTCGAGAATATACATGTTAAATTTAAAAAAATTGAAAAAAAAGTGGAACTTTAAAAAAGGTCGATTAAAAAAAAAGGGCGAAATATAAGAAAGGTTGAAGTTTTCAAAAAGAAAATCGATATTTTCAAAAGACAATCGCATTTTTCAAAAAGTCGAAATTCTAAAAATAAGGCGTTTAAGGTTTAACTTTCAAGAATGGAAGCTCCAAGAAAAAATCAAAATAAGGAAAATTGGTTGTAATTTCCAAAAAAAGTGAAAATTATAAAAATGATCGAAGTTTCTAAGTCGACGCTAAACAAAATCATAAATTTCAGAAAAGTCGTAATGCACAAGAAAAAATCAAAACTTCGAGAAAAAATAAAATTTTTAAGTTGAAATTTCAAGAAGATGAAATTCTGAAGTCAAAATTTTAAGATTCCAAATTCTAAAAAAGTCAAAATTTTCACAAAGTGTACCCAAATATTTTTTAAAAGGTTGAAAATATCAAAAACTGAAATGTTTTCAAAAAAGTCAAATTTTTGAAATTTTCAGAAAAAGCGGCAATTATCAAACAAGTCGAAATTTTAAACAAAATCAACAATTTCAGGACAGGCGAAATTCTTATAAGTGAAAATTTAAAGAAAAGACAAATATTGAAAAAAAAAGTCGAAGTTTTTTAAGTCGAAATTTTTTAAGTCGAAATTCTGAAAAAATATTATTTTGAAATTTT
This sequence comes from Dastarcus helophoroides, assembly GCA_028583605.1. Classification (NCBI taxonomy): domain Eukaryota; kingdom Metazoa; phylum Arthropoda; class Insecta; order Coleoptera; family Bothrideridae; genus Dastarcus; species Dastarcus helophoroides. Next base: position 30,348,254 of record CM053328.1, read on the forward strand.
CAAAACCGTTAAAATGTTCAGAAAAGTATAAAAGTAAAAATGTGCAATAAAGTCCAAAGTAAAAATTTTACAAAAATGAAAATTACAAAAAAAGATAATTTGGAGAAAGGATAAATTTTTGAAAATAGTTGAAATTTACAAATCAAAAATTTGGAAGAAGTGAAAATTTTGAAATGATTAAAAGTTTCAATGTCAACATTTTGAAAAAACCCAAAATTTAAAAAAGTGAAAATTTTGAAATGTTACATTTTCAAAACGAAGATAAAATGTTCAAAAAAACCAAATTTCCAAAAAGGTCGAATTCGAAAAAAGGGTCAATATTTCGGGAAAAATTGAAATCTTGAAAAAGTTGTTTTTTAAAGAGAATCAAAAACTTCAAATAAATAGCAATTTGCCAAAAAATTGGCAATTTTGGTGGTGAAAATTTTTAAAAGTAGAAATTTTCAAAAAAATCAAAACTTCCAAAAGGTGCAAGTGAAAGTGGAATTTTTTAAAAGTGCAAATTTTTAAAAATCGTGGTTTTCAAAAAAATTTTCAATAGAAGTTATAACTGTCAAAAGGTCGAAATTTTTAAAAAAGGTTAAATTTTTCAAAAATCGAAACTTTTAAAACGTTTAAATGAGTCGGAAATTTTTTAAAAAGTTTTAAGTTTTAATCGTCAGTCTAAAGCCCCAACACTTTTAATATGTCGAGGTTTCGTTAACAGACATTGTGCATCCATGTTTTAGATGTCGTCACAACACCAACTCCCGTTGTGTTCATTGTTCTCCTTTGGAACCATACGATGAGAACTACTTGAAAGAACAAAACATAAAACATACGTCTTTCCATGCCTACTTGCGTAAATTGAGATCTGGTGTGGACAGGGGAAAGTTTCTGGCTTTGGACGATATTTCTTGCCGCATAAAAAACGGTTGCAAAGACCATCCGCCATGGCCAAAGGGTATTTGTTCCAAATGTCAGCCGAACGCGATTACACTAAATCGACAGGTAGCCACCACAGTTTAGTGACTAGCAGAAATAACCATGTTGCTGTTTTAGGTTTATCGACACGTTGATAACGTAGCTTTTGAGAATACGAATTTGGTGGAGAGATTTTTGAACTACTGGCGGACAACTGGCCATCAAAGAGTTGGATTTCTTTGCGGAACGTACGAAATTTTCTCAGATGTGCCTTTAGGTATAAGAGCTAACATAGTAGCTATTTACGAACCTCCCCAAGAGAGTAGCAGGGATTCGATTCGTTTGCTTCCTGATGATAAAGAAGATCTTGTTAATCAGTTGGCTGCTTCTTTGGGCATCTGTCGTGTTGGTTGGATATTCACCGATTTATTGCCAGAAGATGTTCAGGCAGGCACCGTCAAACACACCAGGAATATTGACAGTCACTTTTTATCCGCACAAGAGTGCATCATGGCCGGTTATTACCAGAATATGCATCCTAATCCTTGTCGGTATTCATCTAGTGGAACTTTTGGTTCCAAATTTGTTACTGTTTGTGTTACTGGTAAGTGATATCGATATGTTTACTGTTATGTTTTGATGACATCGTGTTACAGGTGACAAAACAAATCAAGTTCATATGGAAGGATATCAAGTGTCTAATCAGTGTATGGCCTTAGTGAGGGATAACTGCCTTCTACCCACTAAAGATGCACCGGAGCTGGGTTATGTGCGGGAATCGTCTGACAAGCAGTATGTCCCTGATGTTTATTACAAGGTAAGTCGAATTAGTTTCATTTGATTGCGATGATTTTGGAATAGGAACTTTTATCAACTGAAATTGATAAAATGAAATAACATGAACGTTATAATCGGAAACGTATTTTTAAGAAAGATGCAAATTTTCAGCGAAATATCTTAGAAACCTTTTTCGTTTTCTGTTTATTTGTAAGCAAAATGACGCCGAAACTGAAAAAATAGAAAAATGTGTACTATTAGATATAACTTCTTATACTTCAATTAGATCTTTTTTAAAGCATACAATCCACTTACAACAGAATTCGGTAATGAATATAGATGGCGATAAACCTTCATGTGAAAAATGCTGCTCTAGTAACATATTCAAAAGTTCAGAAGTTCTGTAGAAAAGTCGTTCTTTTAGTGTCAAGCCTAAATTATGCCCTTTTTCTGCTGATAATCTGCTGAAATCGCTTGCACCTTTTCTGGGATTAGCTCAAATAAAGCACGACACTATTGGGAAAACACAGTTTTATGGGTTTTTACCATAATATGTAAATAACCATATAAGATTACAAAAAGCAAAAATAAAAACAAATTGTTTTGCTGTTTTAGGAACTGTAAATTATGAATATTTCAATAGAATACGACATTTTAAAATATTTGCATAATTTAAAAACAAATTAAAATTTTGAAAATAGAATTAATATTCATAACTATTAAACTCTATTAAGGATTAAATAGCAATTCCACGAAGTAAGTGTTGGAAATGTCAATTAATAGAATTAATCGAAATTTAAAATTTTTTTGGATGAAGAATGTTTTCGAAAGAAAAAAAATGCAAAATTAAGTTTCTGAGTGAAATTAGAAACTTTGTGAAAAAAAATTATGTAATCTAAAAAAGTTTTCTTAAAGTTTTGACTTTCAACTTTAAAGAAAGTTCTGAATAGAAAACTGAATATTCAGAGATCAAATTTAACATCTAAGTTTTTAAACTTTTTTTTGTTAAATTTCTAGTTTTCCTCACTAGTTTTTTTTCTCGAAATTTCATGCTTAAACTTTGAATCTTATTATTATTATTATTTTGCGTTTTTCTTGAAATGCTTTGAAAGGAAAAATATAAAATTAAATATTTGTTTCAACATTTAAATATTTTCAAAAATCTATTTTTTTTTAATTAAGAACATTGGAATTTTTTTTGATTAAATTAAATAATTTAAGAAAATGAAATTGAAAAAAAAATCAACAAAATTTTTAAAAAGATCAAGAAAGGCGAAGGCGAAATTTTCAAAATTTGAAAGTTTGGAAAAAGTCCAGATTTTCAATGGTCGAAATCAGAGACTAAATAGACTGAACGTAAGACGGTAAGCAGTGAAGCCAGTTGAAAGCCTGGCGGAAGCCTAGCTCAACCCAGTTTGCAACGCACTCTCATTATTTGACAGACCGTTGCGAACATAACATCGGGGTTTTTTTTAGAAAACGGCCTGAAAATATGGGGAAGTGTATTGTGGATCATTGTTGAAACCTCAGTGAACACATTAGTGAAGGAAAATCAAGAGTTTCATTCTTTGGGTAGGTAAAAATGAAATATATAAATATTCAATTATCGGCGTGCGCGCGCCGCCATTTCACTGCAATCATGACGTGTTTACAGCACCGGCTTAACAATATTGTACACAGGCGTCGCGTATTGAAAGAAAATTATTTTACTATTAAACCAAGATGTCTTTGAAAATAGTTCTCCTGAACTTTTACCAAAAAGCACTTATAAAAATTATCCTATTGGTCCAAAAGCCCCTAATTCTAAAGTTTCATTTAAATCGTTAGAACCGTTACGCGGCAAGTTTCGTATTTATAAATTTTACTTAATCCGGCCATGTCCAAGAGTAGTGGGATGCAGCTTCCCACTACCCCGCATTTTAGCTTCAACTGTACGCATGAGACAACATTGAAATGTTCAGTCTATTTAGTCTCTGGTCGAAATATTTTTAAAAAATCTAGTTTTTCAAAAAAAAATTAAATTTATAAAACAGTTGAAACATTGGGACGAAGCAAAAAATGTCAAAATTTTCAAATAAATCAAAACTTGCAAGGTCATAATTTTTAAAAAAGGTCGAAATTTTCCAAATTGGGAATGTTTTAAAAAAGTACGAAGTTTTTAAAAGAAGTCGAAATTTTGAACAAGGCGAAAGTTTCAAAATAAAACAAAAAATGTTTTAAAAGTGGAACTTATCAAAAAGTCAATATTTTGACAAAAATTGAAATTTAAAACGTCAAAATGTTTATTCGATATGTTTAAAATAAGCGCATTGTCCGAAAAAGTCGAAATTTACAAAAAAAGTCAAAATTTCGAGGAAAAAATCAATTTTTTGAAATAAAGTCAGACATTTTCAAATAAGTTGAAATTTTTGAAAAACTCGAAATTTTTAAAATAAGTCAAAATCTTGATAAAAGTAAAAATTCTGAAATGTCGACGTTTTCAAAAGTCGAAATTTTGAAAAGTAGAAATTTTCGAAAAAATTCGAAATGTTTAAATAACTTGAATTCTTCAAAAAAAAAAATGGAATTTTCAGAAAAGTAAAAATTTCGAAAGGAAAATCGAAATGTTTGAATAAGTTGAATCTTCAAAAAAAAATAGAATTTGTACGAGTCAAAATGAGTCAAAAACTCGAAATATTAGAAAACTCCAAATTTTGAGGTCAATTTTTTTAAATAATTAATTTTCAAGAGTGGAAAATTTAAAACACCAAAATTTTCAAAAACTTTAATTTTTCAAAGAGATTAAATTCACAAAAATTCGAAATGTTGAATCTAAAATTTTAAAATATTCCGTTTTCAAACAAATCATAACTTTTCAAAAAAAATCAGGCAGCGAGAAAAAGTGAAAATTTTGAAGAAAGTCTAAATTTTTCAAAAAAAAAAAAGCTAAATGCAAAATTTTATGAAAACCAAATTTTTAAAATTTTGGAATTGTGAATAGGTCGAAATTTGAGAAAATAAATACCTAGACATTTTGAGAACAGGTCCAAATTTTTAGGAGTATTTGGAAAAAAGTTGAGATTTTCAAAAATTTCAAAACTACGATAAAATGTCAGAATTTAAAAAAAAAGTCCGAAATTTAAAAAAAAAGTCCGAAATTTAAAAAATGTTAAATTCTCCAAAGATATCGATAATTTTAAGAGCCGAGGTTTAAAAAAAGTTGGCATGTTCAAAACTCAAACTTTTCAAACATAAAACCGAATTTTTGGAAAAAAAATAAGTAAAGAAATAAAAAAAAGTCTGAATTTCGCAGAAAAATCAGAATCGAAAAGAAAAATAAATCAACATGTTAAAAGAGGCAAAACTTCGTAAAACAGAAATTTCCAAAAAAGTCAAAATTTTCAGAAAAAAGCTCGAAGTTTCGAAAGTTGTTATTGTTAACAAAATTTAAATTTTTAAATAGTTGAAAATTTTTAAAATCAAAATTGTTAAAAAATGCAATTTTTCAAAAAATCGACATTTACAAAAAAGTCATAATTCGAGAAATAGTAGAAATTTTGAAAATACTCGAAGTGTTCAATAAAATTCAATATTTTTAGAACAAACTGACATTTTTAACAAAAAAAATCAAAATTTCGACAAAGATAAAATTTATAAAAAGTAGAAATTTTAATAAACTCTAAAACTTAAAAATCATGAATTTTTTATGAATCGAAAAGTTAATTTTTTGAAACCAAAAGAAATTTTCATAAAATTCGTAATTTTCGAAAAAAGTCGAAACTTCGAAGAAACGTCAAATTCCAATAAAAGTCTTTTAAAAAAGTTGAAATTTAGAAAATGGGCGAAATGTTCTTCATAGCATCAGTTCCAAAATTATAAATATTTTATTAATGAAAATTTCCAAAAAAAAATTACATACAAATATTCAAATTAAAAAAATATTTTAATTGGATTGACTGAAAAAATGATAAAAATTAAGACTAAATTTTGAAAAAGGACGTAATTCTTAAACAGTGGAAATTTTTAAAAATGTCAATTTGAAAAAATTTCCTATTTTTTTAAATATATCAAAATTTTGAGTTAAAATTTTCAGAGAAATTTAAGTTTTAAAGTTGAAGTTAAAAAAAGAATTTTCGAAAAATAGTGAACAAAAAAAATCAAAATTGTCAAAATAAATCAACATTTTGAGAAAAGGTCAAAATTTTAGTTCTCGAAATGTTCAGATATAGGCAAATTTTGCAAAAAGTTAAGGTCTTTGAAAACACGCGAAATTTTTAGAAAAGTACAACTTTTCAAGAAAGTCCAAAATTTTCAAAAAAGTCAATTCTGGCGGATTCTGATAGTCAAAATTAAAAAAAAATCAAATTTCCAACTTTTCTTCCAAATTTTAGACTTATAAATTTCGTCTTTTGTAAAATATGTGATTTTTCTGGATTGCGAATATATTTGGAAATTTTGAAAACAAATGGATTGGCTGGAAATGGCAAAATTTTTAAATAAGTCGAAATATTTCAAAAGTATCGAAATTTTTAGATTAAAATTTTGCAAAAGGTCGAAATTTTCGAAAAAAATAATTTCTTTAAAGATTGCATAGCCTTGAAAATGTCAAAATTTTCAAAAAGCAGCGTTTCTCTGAAAAGTAGAAATTTACCTATATTTTGAGATGGGGACGAAATTTTTAATAAGATTGGAATTAAAAAAATAATTCTTCAAAAAAATGTGAACATTTTGAAAAATATGGAAATCATTTTGAAAAATAGTCGAAATCTATAATAAAAATCGTATTAAAAAAAAAAAGGTTAAAATATTTAAAAAGGTTGAAATTTTGAAAGAAAAATTTAAATATTTAAAATGAGTTGTAATGTTGAAACTGCCAAAATTTTTAAAAAACACAAGATTTAAAAATCTTGGGAAAAAGCCTAGTTGTAAAAAAAAATCGAAATTTTGAGTTGAAATGTTCAGAAAAGTTAACTTTTATAGTCGAAGTAAAAAAAAGGATTTTAGAAAAAAGGTGGGAATTATAAACAAAGTCAAACAAGTCAAAAGTTCAAGAAAAAGCCAAAAACATTTAGTTTTAGAAATTTCGAAAACAGTCGAAATTTGCAAAACAGTTACGATTTTTAGAAAAAAAGGGAACATTTTAAAAAAAGTAAAAGTTTTTAGAAAAAATCGAAATTTTCAAAATAAGCAAAACCTTGGATTCTGGAAAAATCTTGATAAATCAAAATTTAAAAAAAGTCAAATTTTCAAATTGTTTGAAACTATAACTTCTTTTTTAAATTTCGTTTTTTTTTTAATTGGGACTTTCTGTGGAAATCGAAAATATTTGGAAATCGTAAAAACACTTGCATATTTCCCGATTTCTAAATTTTCAAAAAAGTATCAATATTTTTGAATTCAGCTTTCGAAAGGTCGAAATTTTCGAAAAAAAGTAGACTTTCTTAAAAAATTCAGTCAAAATTTGCAATTAAAGTGAAAATTAAAGGTTAAAATATTCAAAAAGAAAAAATAGAAATATTTAAAATGGGTTGAAATGTTGAAAAGGCCAAAATTAAAAAAAAAACGCCAAAATCCAAAAATCCAAAGTTTGGAAAAAAAGCGCACATTTTTAGAAAAAAATCGAAGTTGTAAAAAGGCCACAATGTCTAAGAAATCATAATTTTTAAAAACTGGATATTTTGGAATAAAATGGACATATCGAATCTCTCAAAAAAGTCGAACTCAAAAAAAAGTTAGAATTTTCAGAAATGACTCCAAAATTAATGGAACCCTTAAAAAATTATGTATATACATACACATCAGGAAAGTCAAACACTGTCCATAGGGAGAATGTTAATGAGAGGTTTAACATTGAGAGCTAATAGTGGGATAGATGGGCGGCGCCTTGTATTCTCCTACACCGGTGTAAACAATTCAACGCAGAGCGCAGCGATCAGTGCTGGTGGAGATTTCAGTCGTACTTCACAGCTTCTAACGTGTTTTGTTCGGGATTACTACTGGCAGGCAACAATTTTATTAAAATTTGCGTACCACATGCTGTTTGTTCTTTTATTCCGTTGATTTAATCAACGTCTGAGGCAAAATAAAACTGATATTCTTTGATAACCAAAATAAATAAACGAGAATTCTTAAACAAAATAAATAATAATTCTAATGAAGAATATAACAAAATAACTCTTTAAATATTACAATATGAGTTCAAATAGGCCACCAGACTGTGCTAAACAATATTCCAGTCTGTTGTAAAACTGTCGACGAGTTTTTTCTAACATCTAATCTGGGAGATACGAGCATGCTGCGTCAAAGTAGGGGAAATACGTTCAGCGACTGTAGAAAACTATGGAAGGGACAATTCTTAGCGTTTTACATGGACAATGAAAATTTTTCCTTATCTGTATATATTTATAAACAAGCTTGTTTTTCGTCTGTTATATTAGATGGTCAAGGATATGTTAAATCTTCCAATAGAAATGGAATAAATCGACCAATGAGTAAATTTATTGTGGACTAGCTAATATGTCACCCGATCTTATTCAGTATTTCACAGGCATTACTTTATTTAATTTGTTTAAATAAATCGATTTTTTATATATCGCTTTTTTAGAAATATTTGCCTTTTTAAATTTAGTATTTTCAGTTTCAACATTTAAAGTTTCTACTTTTAAAATATCGCCTCTTCAAACTTTTCGACTTTTTCGAAAATTTCAACTTTTTTCAAAATTTTGTCCACTTTACTGAAAATTTCGATGTTCTTTACTGATATTCAACGTATCGAACAGTTCACCTTTTTGAAAAATTTGATTTTTTAAACATTTCAGTTTCTTTAATTTAAAATTTCTGAAATTTCAGTTTTTCTCGAAAAATCAAAATGTCGAGATTCTTTAATGAATTTTTCTATAATTCCGATTTTATTTGCAAATTTTGAATTTTTTATCAGAATTTTGACCTTTTCAAAATTTTCACTTAAAAATATTTTTTCATACAATTTTTAACTACCCAAAATACTCTTTTCAAATATTACTTTTTTAAAAATTTCTTTTTTCTCTTTCAAAAATTTTAGATTTTTTGGAAAGCTTGTCACCGAAGTATTTTTTAAATGTCCATTTTTTTTTTGAAAACTTGATTTTTTCAAAATGTCGACTTCTGGTCAAAATTTGAGGTTTTAAGACTTTCGACTTTTTTAAAATCTCTCTTTAAAAAGGGATGTTTTTTTTGTTTTGGCTTTTAAAAATGTAGATATTAATTTCGAAAATTGGGACACCTTTTGAAAACCTTGGCTTTTTGAAATTTTTGATATTTTTCTCAAATTTCCACTTTATTTTTCAAAATTTTAACTTTTTTAAAGATTTTTTTTTTTGAAAATTTCTTCATTTTTATTAAAAATTTTGAATTCTTTGAAAAGGTTGACTTTTAACAGTATCTTTTCAAAATGTTAACACAGTACTTCAAAAGTGTGATTTTTTAAATCCTAATTTTATAAGAAGTTTTTCGAAATTTCGTGATTTCCAAATTTTGATTTTTTTAAAATTTCCACTTTCTTTAAAATTTTGCCTTTATCTCAAAATAATGATTTTTTTTATAGACTGTTGTTGAAATTTGGTATTTTTTTGCAAAACTTTCGTTGCATTTTAAAGTTTTTTAAATTTCTTCTTTTCCCTCAAAATTTCATCATTTTTCGATTTAAAAAAGGAATGTTGACTTTTTTTGAAATTTCAACACGTTTTGAGTTGTTTAAATATTTTACAAAATCGACCTTTTGAAAACCCAACGAAAGTTTTTGATTTGTTTCCAAAATTTGAACTTTTTTCAAAATGTCGATCTTATTCAACATTTTGGCCTTTTTGGAAATCATACCTTTTTTTGAAAACCTAGACAGTTTTTTTAAATTGATTTTCTTTTTAAGATTTGTGACTTTTTAACTTTCTTTTCAAAGTTTTAATCAACAAAAAATTCAAAATTTTTCATAATTTTGACCTTTTTTCGGAGCTTAGGCTTTTCGAAAATTTGGGTGTTTAAGAGATTTCACTGAAAATTCTTCATCATCTACATAAAGTCGAATATTTTTTAAATTTCAGACTATTTTTTAAAATTTAAACTTTTTTTGAAAATTTGGCCATTTTTTTAAATATTGGTTTTTTGTAATCCTTAACTTTTTTTGGAACTTTTAACTTTCCATGAAAGCTTCCGACATTTTTGAAATTTTGACCTTTTTAAAAATTTTGACTGTGGAGAATTTCCACTTTCTTTTAAAAAACCACACAATTTAAAAAAAATCTAAATTTTTAAAAAACAAAAACTGGAAAAATTTTCAATTCAAAATTTCTAAAAAATGTCGCAATATTTAACAAAGCCAAATTTTCCAAAAAAGTAAAAATTTCAAACAAAAAGAAATTAATTTTTTTTTTGTTGAAAAATGTCGAAATATTTATAAAAAGTTAAAATTGTCAACAAAAATCAATCAAAATTATGAAGAAAATTCGTATCAATTTAATAAATCAAAATATTGAAAATGATCAAAAAATTTTAAAAAGCGATCTTTGAAATAAGTCAAAATTTTCAAAAAAAATGGAAAAATGAATAAATCAAGAAATTTTTAAAAATACTCGAAATGAAAATAATGTTTTAAAAAATATTTTGACAAAAGTCTTAAATTTTCGAAGAAGTCGAAATTTGGAAAAATGGACAAATTTTAAAAAAGGGTCGAAATTAGTAAAATGAAATTTCAAAAAAAAAGTTAAAATTTCGAAAGAAAGTGCGAAAGTTTGAAAATATAAGTCAAAATTGTAAAAAATTTTGAAATTTTAATATGAACATTTAAAATTTTCAAAAAAAATGATGGTTTTCAAAAAAAAAGTGGCTAATTACAAAAAAAAAATCGAAGCAACGTTTGAAAATAATCGAAATTTGCCACTAATGTTGACATTTATTTTAAAGTTTAATCAAAAAATGGAGTATTGAAAAATCAGGATTTTCAAAGAAATATGAAACTTTGAAAAAATTCAGGAATTTAAATAAACAATCGAAAATTTGAAAAAATGTTGAAATCAATAAACTTCAGAGTTTCTAATAAATCGAAAATTTCGAAAAAATTTAAATTTCTGAAAAATTTTCCAAAAAGGTCGAAATTTTCGAAAAGATCGAACCTTTCAAAAATCAAAATTGACATTTTAAAAAGTAGAAATTTTGAAAAACATCGAAATTTGAGGACGTCAAAAATCTTGAAAAAGTTCCAATTTTGGAGTCCTAATTCCCAAACAAAATCGTAAAAAATGTCAGTCTTTCAAAAAAATCGACATTTTCAAATTTAAAGCTGTAAAACTGAAAATAAATAGTTCCAAATTTTGAAGTTTAATAAAAAAAAATCGAAGTTTTAAATAGAAGCAGATTTTTGTACATAAATGTCGAATTTTGAAAAAGTCAAAATTAAAAAAAGTAGTAAATTTTAAATAAGTAAAAATTTGTTTTAAAAAGTAGGAATTCTGAAAAAAGCGAAATTATGAGAAGAACGCCTCGCTGGTTGAGAAGTCCTTCTGTATGGCATTGGATTTATATGATACATCGAATATCGAATAAATTTACCGATGTATCGAAACATATCGCTATATTTTTTTCGATACATGAATTGAATAGAGTATCGATGTTTTAAAAATCTTGTGCAGTCATTTATCAGTTTAATCGATAAACTAAAATGTTTAATCAACAAAAAAGGTTATCTATTCAAAAATTGCAAACAACTGTTAACGCACTGTTAAAAATCTTAATTTGTTGTCTGCCCACTCGAATTGGGACACCGAAATTTGTCATTGTGACAGATGTTAGAGTATACTTTTAACGCCCCTGTAGATCCCTTTAGAGATCGAATTTCCAAAAATCCCTTCTTAGTGTGCGCCTACATTACAAAAAGAACCTCTGTGTAAAATTTCGAGTTCCTACAGTTTGAGGTTTGGGCTGTGCGTTGATATTTACAGTCTGTCAAGTAAGAGCGTGGTCGACTTTACCGACAGTTAATGAAAGATTTTGCTCTAATTCCTTCGCGAGCCGATACAGGGAAGGCTTTGTCCTTGATGCATTGTCAACAAAGGTTCAGTTGTCGTTGATCTTTTGAAAGAGAATCACTTTAAACGCCATGAGTGCTAAGTACGCGTCGCGCTACAAGGCTGTGTTCCTTTGCATCCACCCGAAAGGTCCCAAAATGTCGCAATCAGCGGCTGCTAAATATATGAGAAAGTCGAAGGCATTTGTACAGAAGTGGATACAGCGATATAAAGTGGCTAAAAATGTCGATGATTTACCAGAACGTGGTTCGATAGGAAAAGTGAACAAAAAAGATGAAAAAATAATAGTGAATCTGTTTTCGCGGAATCCTGCTTTAACACTGCGGCAAGGACAAGCAAAATTAATGGCAAAAGGTTTAGATATATCCTACGAAACTATCCGAACCCTTCTTCGTACTCATGATCTGAAATGGCGCAACACAATGAAGAAGCCTCTGTTGACTGAAAAACATGTGACAAAGCGACTCGCTTGGGCGCATAAGAATATTGATAGAGATTTTGAAAATGTCATTTTTACTGATGAATGTTCTATGTGGGCACGTTCTGTCCTCACGCGAGCCTGGTCAACTTCCACCAATAGGCTTGTTCAGCGGACCGTAAAACATGGAATAAAGGTGCATCTTTGGGGCTGCTTCTCAAAGCAGGGATTCGGCACTTTGTACCTCTTTACTGACAACCTAAATGACGAGAAAATGATAAAAATCTACAAAAAGGCTTAACTGCCATCTGCCAAACGATGGTTCATCACAAAAAATGGGGATTGGATTCTGCAGGAGGACAACGATCCTAAACACCGCAGCAAGCTCTGTACTCAGTGGAAGACTCAATCTGGCATCGTTACATTGGATTGGCCGTCGCAGTCGCCCGATGCAAACCCTATTGAAAATGTGTGGGCATATATTAAACAGAAGCTTCGTGGAAGACGCACATACACTTTGAAGCAGTTGTCTTACGAAATTCGTCGGATCTGGAGATCCTTGCCACTAGAATACGACGTCAAATTAGTAGAAAGCATGCCTCGGAGATGCCAGGCAATTATCGACGCCGGTGGTGACTGGACACATTATTGACCGAATTGCATCATTGTTTGTAATGTGTACAATGTATATAAAAATATGAAAGTTTCATAAAATAATTTTTTTTATAAATTAACACGACCACGCTCTTACTTGACAGACTGTATATCAGTCAGTTTCCATTTTTATATATAAAGATCGCACGTACGATATTTACTAATGTTTGGCAAATTCGTGCATCGCGAATTGGGAAAGCTATCTCCTACGGGAGGACGATCGTTAAAGCCTAGATGGCAACGGCAGGTCGAACCCAAAGATTTATTTTATGAAATAAAATTATTCATTTTATGAAATTAAATTGTCAGCTAAAACTATCGATAGTTCGATATTTTTATAAAAATCTGTCGATACTATCGATGGTAGAAACTTTCGATGTATAGTGAACACTATTGTAATGTGAGTCTCGACGAAACTAAAGCAGTTACTTCCGAAAAATACACATAAAACAAACCAAACGCCCTATCGACTTTACCCTTGGACGAAAACTAAAAGGTAGCCCCTCGCTTCTCTGTTGACGAACGGCGCAGAGTTGTCAGTTCTTTAGTTATGAGTAAATTCTCGGAACTTGACATATTCCCTACATGAAGTAGGTAAATCATCAGTGGCGGCTGGTCTTAAAGAGCGCAAGAGCGCGCGCTCCTCGTGAAATGAGCGATCTATTCTTTTTTGTTTAATGTAAAAGACTTGGATTTATCACATTTTTAAACAAAAAATAATGACATACTAAATAACTAATAATACTTGTGAATGACTTGGAATAGAATACACCAACGTTTGATTCCGTTATACATATTAAATATTATAAAGGAATTTAAATAAGTTGGTGCGCGCAGAAATATGCACCTAGCGAGGGTGCCATGCGATGCCTATCTACGGTCTTCACGGGATGCGGAGAAATAAATTACAGAACACAACGTTAAAGCTAGGCCGGGGTACGCCGCTCCGCGCATGTGCGATATTGCCAAATGGTGAGTACGAGTCAGAATTTGGAGTGTGTATTTACGTTTATGATGCTAAATGCGTAGGTCCCGGCTGATCTGATTGCGATTGTTAATTGTGCCGCTTCCAGGCCTAACTGCCAATAGTACCGCTATTCACAAAGAGATAGCAGTAATTATTCATTTATAGATTTGGATTTAAACAATTTTGATGAGAAAATAATGAAGACTTTGTTTCTTTAAAAGATCGTAGAGCGGATTTTGTTTTAAAAAATATTTTTTTTGTGTTTTTGTAGAGTTTAATTAGAACCTTGCAATAAAATATATTTTATTTTCAAATGCAGTTTTCATGAAATGGAGATTATATGATGGCAATTAAATTTAATTCGTAAAAATACTATTAAATATCACACCTTTTGTGTCACTTTTGTTTCTCTTAAATTTAATATCTTGCTATGACACTGGATTCAGCTAAACTCTTAACTACTAATATTTTTGCATCTGCGCACCCCCTGTCAAAAAGTCACCAGCCGCCACTGTAAATCATCATGAGGTTGTTGTTGGGTCACTGTGGGACAATGTTTGGAATAAAACTCGGTTTCACAGATGCGGAAAGTAATTTATTTTGAAAACTAACGTGAAGTGGTAATAGGTACTTAGTTATCACAAATATTAGTTAGGTAACAAGGCACAAACACTGGCTACATTTATTCGCTTTTAGGGGGAAAATTTTGGAGCTTACGAATATGATTGTACAACATTTTTTCACGGTTAACAGTTATGTGACAAAATATTCGTTCTTTGTTTTTTCTGCTCTGTAGTTATCGATGTGGGAAGCTTCTGCAAGAAAGTTAGTCAGATTTCGATTTTCTAAGTTATGTTAAATTAATTTGTTAAGCAAAATGTTGACATCATAATCGTTTACATGCGATATTTTTTAACTAGGACTACTTTAAAATTTACAACGATATCTATAGGTCTAATACGATTTAACACATTTTCACAATTAATTAATGCCTTACGTATATAACTGTGTCGCCCAAGAGTAAATAGAATCAGATCAGATCGTGTTTGTTTTGCCCAAAAGTACTGACGTCGTTGCCACCATATTTGTTGTGGTAAATAAAGAGTTTGTGTCCCAAACCCAAAGACACTAAAGTGAGGTTATGTAACTATAAATTTGTCAGTTATATTTGGATTTATTGGGTAAAATAGGCGGATGGGTGCACCAGTATACGATCTTAGAGTGCAGGACTTTCATGTTTATGTTGTTCCAAATGATTACAATTTGCTTTTAGTTATCACATTCAATAATTATTTGATGAAATTCTTTTTTTTTTAATGCATATTTTCTAGAACGGCTTGAAATCAGTCAAAGATTGAAAGAAGACCAACATTTTATTATAATAAATATCGTAATACAACCTTATAGCACTTTTCGCGTGGAACTTATCCTGTTTAGAACTTTGATCTACCTCAACTAAAATGGCGGCGGTGACGTAGTACTTGCTGCTGAATAACGAAAGTTGTAGCTTTTTTAAAATTACTGATAAATGTAACTTCCGTTTGTTTATCGATTTCCAGAGAATTATTTGGCTTTGTTGAACATTTCGATATGATTAGCAATGAAATTTGGAAAACGATTTACTTCTGGAATAAACAATTTAAAATCTGATTCAGAATTTTTATCGATATCTAGATTCGATGTGGGTTGATATTTATCTGTCTGCGTTGAAATTATTTTATCGGATGTCGATATTTTTCAGCCGTGTATTCGTCATTTAATTTTTGAGCAATTTTGCACGATTATTGTTTTCGAGGTAAATGCGAAATCGATAAAGGGAAAACTGCGACGATTTACTTCCGGTACGATTTTACAATTATTTATAATTTGATATTTTACAACGAGATACATCGAGAGACATTGAACACTTATGCGCAAAGTTGAATATATCGCGAAGACATTAAATAGGCTCCAACATTTAGGCTAAGTTTCAACATTCGAATAATTTGGGATTGATTTGGCTTCACTAAGATATATCTATTTAATACACATATATTGTAAGTTTGCGACTAATTTGTTTAATCACATCATACATTCGTTTTTTGTACTACTGTTGTGAAGAATTATAGACAAAAATTTGACTCTTTAAAATTAGCTCTAATAATAAGCGATAAATGGTAATTGGTGTTGGGCAAACACAATTCGTTTAAAGAATATTTTGTTTAAATTAAAAAGGAGCGTTTTTGGGCATTTTTGAAACTGATTTCCAATCTCAAGTTTAAACGAGACCTGTAGCTAAATGGGGACACAATGGGTCTGTTTTGGAGAAAAAATTGCCACTTCAACTCTGACACTTATTCTAAATACAGAGACTAATAAATAGGTCTCTGAACATTTATTAGATTCGAAGTTTGGAAACCAAATACCTATTTCGATCTCGTTAGATCTCGTCAGTTTGGTATAACCAACTCGATTGCTAACAAATATTCCGACAAGTAAGTGTTAAAGAATTCACGGACATCAAGCGTGTGACTTCTTAGTACTAGCCACCTATTGGTCGATATACATAAACTATGGCCATCGCCAACAATGTCGTATGCAAGTAGAACTACTTGCATACTGACACTTAAACAAACATAAGCCATCATTTTAATGATAATTTATTTTGTTATCCATGTTAAAAGTCGAATATTTGGGAAGAGAATTTAAAATCAAAAATTTCAAATTTACACATCCTCAAATTTCGGCAAAAAAATGAAGTTCCAGAAGATCTCAAAATTTAAAAAATGTTGATAAGAAACTTTAATGTTTATTAATTTTATTTAACATTTCTGCAACCCAGTTTGGAAATATTTCAAAAATGTCTCAGAATATTGTCAACATTCATTAATAAAAATTTAAATATTTCCAAACTGTGTCGCAGACATGTTAAATAAAATTAATAAACATAATGTTTGCGACCAACAACAGTCCACCATGAAGAAGAAACCTTAAAATTAAAAATTTCAGATTTTTATTTCTTCAAATTTTGTAAAAAAAAACTGTGACTACCAAAAGATCTCAAAATTTGAAAAATGACGTCAAAGAATTTCAAATTATTCCGGAACTTGATTTTTTTCCGACATTTTTCTCTAGCTTTGATTTTTTTACTCTGTTCGAAATTTCGAATTTCTCCAAGTTTCGACTTCAGAATTTGGACTTTTTTTTTGAAGATTTCTACTTTTTCCGAAATTGTCTCCTAATTTAGACTATTTTTCAAAGTTTCGATTGTTTTGAACATTTCTACACTTTTCAGAATTTTGAATTTTTTTTCTTGATATGTCGACTTCTTTAAAAATTTTAATTTTTTCCAGATTTTTGATTTTGCAAAATCTTGACTTTTTTCGAAATTTCGAAATCTTCAGACAGTTTGGACTTTTTTCACAAAGTCTATTTTTCTTTTGATTTTTTGAATTTCAACATTTTTTAAAATTTTGATTTTATTAAAATTTCGGCCATTTTTCAAAATTTCGATTGTTTTTAAATTTTCGGCTTTTTTCAGAATTTCGATTTTGTATTTCGAAATTTGCCTTATTTTCAAAATCTAGATTTTTCCATTTTTTGGAAAATCTTAACGTCTGCAGGTTTTTGACTTAAAAGTTTAAACTTTTTTGGAAATTACTACTTTTGTTTCAGCCTTTCTAGTTTTTCCTAATTCCGACTTTTTTCAAAATGTTGACCTTTTCAGAATTTTGAGCATTTTTCGAAATTTCGATTGATTTGAATATTTCAGGTTTTTTAGAATTTCATGATGATTTTTCGAAGAGTAGACTTTTTTCGAAATGTTGACCTTTTCACTGTTTCTACTTCAAAAATTCGGCGTTTTTTTTGAAAATTCCATTTTTTTGTCTTTTTTTCGAGTTCCGAATGCCTATCAAAATTTTGATTTCTTGAATATCTAGATATTTTTCAGAATTTCGATTTTTTCAAAATTTCGATTTTTTTCGATTTTTTTTTAAATATCGATTTTGTCATTTTCGACATTTTAACATTTTCAAATTTATGAAATTTTCAAATTCAATTATATTTAAAATTTAAATTATACTAAATTTAAAATTATATTAAAAATTATGGACTTTTATTGAAAATTTCGACTTTTTAGTCTTCGCTTCAAAATTTCGACCTCGTTGAAAATTTCTATTTTTTTCAGAATTTCAGTTTTTTCTTAATTTTGATTTTTTTTCCAAAATTTTGACTTTTTTGTACCTATAACGTTATTTTTCAAAATTCCGATTTTTTTTAAATTTCGACTTTTTTTGAAAATTCTATTTTTTCAGAATTTGTATTTTTTCCCCAAAACTACGACTTTTCTGAAAAATTTCGACTTTTTCAGAGTTTTGACTTCAAAATTTCGGTCTTTTTAAAAGGTTCAACTTTCTTTCAGAATTTCAATTTTTTTCCTTACTTTCGACTTTTTTTCGTCATTTGGATTCTTTAAAATTCTAATTATTTTTAAAAACTCGATTTTTTAAAGCGACGTTTTTTCACAATTTCGACTTTTTCAGATTTAACTTTAAAATTTCGGTCTTTTTAAAAAGTTTAACTTTTTTTCAGAATTTCAATTTTATTCCCTACTTTCGACTTTTTTTTGTAATTTAGATTTTTTTTCACGATTTCGATTTTTCCCTCAAAATCTACACTTTTTTGAAAATTTAGATTTTTTTTCAGATTTTTGTATTCTCTTTAGAATTTCGAATTTAGTTCGAATTTCGATCTTTTCAGAGTTCTGACTTCAGAATTTGGAGGTTTTTTTTTCAAGTTTTTAATTTTTTTCAGATTTACCAATTTTTTTTCCTAATTTCGACTTTCTTTAATAATTCTGGCTTTTTCAGATTTCGACTATTTTTCAAAATTTCAATGTTTTTGAAAATTTGGAATTTTTTAAATTTTTTTCGAAAGTTCGTCTTTTTTTTGAAAATTTGAAGCTTTTCCAAATTTTGGTTTTTTTTTAAAGACTCAGTTTTGATTTCAAGGTTTTGGCCTTTTTTGAAAATAGTTAATTTTTTCTCAGAATTTCAATTTTTTTCTAATTTGGATCTTTTCCAAAATGTTTACTCCTTAGAGTTTCTGTTTTTAAAAATTTCGATTTTTTATTTGAAAATTTCGACTTATTTTTCAGAATTTCAGATTTTTTCTAATTTCAATTTTTTTTTGAAAAACTTTAGAATTTTGCTGTTTTAGAATTATCAACTTTTTCGGAATTTCGATTTTTTATTTATATCGATTTATCTCAGAATTTCGACTATTTTTCAAAATTTCTATTTTTTTGGAAATTTTATCTTTTTCGGAATTTCGAATTTTTTCAGAAGTGCGACTTTTCTTGAAATTTTGACTTATTTCAAAGTGTCGCATTTTTCTTTCAAAATTTCAAATTTTTTCGGAATTCCGTTTGTTTTCCAAAATTTTAACCATTTTTCTAAATTCCTACTCTTATTTTCTGAATAAAATTTTCTTTTAATATTATGACTTCGGCATTTTTTCAAAAATCTACTTTTTTTCAAAATTTGAATCTTGTCCTAATTTCGACATTTTTCAAAATTTTAATTTTTTCCAGGATTTCGCCTATTTTTTTTAATTTCCATTTTTTTGAACATTTTAAAAGTACGACTTTTTCAAAATATAGAATTTCCTCAAAGTTTTTTGAAATTTCCATTTAATCTCTAAATCTCTCTTTAATCTCTTGAAAATTCTTATTTTGCACTTCTAATTCGGTTTTTTTTATATATTAGACTTAAAATTTCGATTTTTTTTTAATATGTTAAATTATTTTTGGAATTTTCGAATTTTTCAAGGCGAATACTCTTTAAACCTTTTTTTTTTTGTAAAATTTCGATTTGGGTCGTAATTTTGACTTTTTCTAGATATTTTGTTTTTCAAAATTTGGACTTTAATCTTCAAATGTTAGCTTTTGTGTCGAAATTTCGACGTTTAGTTCAAAAATGTTGTTACAAATTCTGGAGTATTATTCGAAATGTTGAGTATATCTCACTTCTTCAGTTTTACCTTCTTAAAAATTGTACTTAATATTTTAATTTATACGTTTTAAATGTTTGTCCAAAAACTTGGCCTTCAAGCTTAAATTTTGATTTTTTTCTAAAAATTTCGACCCTAAGTCTCGATTTGTTGACTTTTTTCTCGAAATGTCGACTTTTTTCTCGAAATTTTGAGAAGAGTTTTTATAAATGCCCAATTTTACAATTGACACTGAATTTTTTCTGTCGATATTTTTAGTTTTAAATTTGAAAGATTTTTCCCTAAACGGTTTTTATCAAAATTCCATGTTTACACTTTCAACTAAAATTTCGATTTTAAAGTCAACATTTTGCAATATTCCATGTGTTAGATGATTTGACTTTTTTTTCGAAATTTCGTGTTTATTTTCGAAATTACGCTTTTTTTCCAACAATTCTATTAAAAATTATTTCGATTTTTGATTTCAGATTTTCGAATTATTTTTAAAATTTCAACTTTTTTCCAAGTTTCAACATATTCAGAATTTAGCTTCAAAATATCAGTTTTTTTTTCAAAAATTCTACTTTTTAAAGAATTTCGATTTTTTTATTATTTCGATTTCGAAACTTCGATTTTTTTTTAAATTCGTCTTTTTCAGAATTTCGATTTTTTCAAAATTACGACTTTTTCTGGTCAATTCTATAAATAAGCTTGTATACAGGGTGAGCCAAACTCGATATCTCAGTTCTACTGTAAGAAAAGGAAAAACGTTATAAAAATTCTGAAAAGAGGTTCTTAATTGGGGTTGAGTAAGGTCCATTTTAAGCCACATCCATATTTGGAAAACGAAGTAATGACGTCATTATTTTTTTATTTTTTTTAAATTTTTTATCTTTTATAATTTTAAAATTTCATCGTTTTTCTGAAAATTTCGACGTTTTTCTAAAAACTTCGAGTTGAGTCTTAACATTTTTTGTATATGTTGCTTATTTTGAAAATATTTGATCTCAGTATTAAAAAAAAACAATTATAGCTGTTGTTTCTTTAGTTCTAAAACTTAGCAGTTTACGAAGTTAATAAGTCTGGTTCTCCAGAATGTTAACGTTATAATGTCTAAATATTTATTTTCAATTTTTTCACTTTGAATGCATTTTTTTAAATAATTTTTGGTTGATATTTATATGCTCAATGTAACCTAAATTTATATAATGCAAAAATCACTTACACAAGCCAAAGAGATCGGCGTTCTAATCTGTGTCAAGTGGAAAATGCAATGTCCCTCCTAAATTTGAAAATAAGTCCCTAAAATTAACAAGTTTCAAGCATGTACGTATTCAGCGCTAAAAACGCAGAAGCCAGCAATATACGACTTTAGCCGTAAATTTGTGATGCCCAACACCAATAAAAACATTCTAATGATTCATAAAATTTGTGATACTAAACCTATAAATGGCCTACCCCTTTAAGAACTGAAGATAGCTCTTTCTCTAAACAATGGTACGTTTCAAAAAAAAAATTAAAAATTTGAAGCCTAAAATTTAAATTTCCAATAAAAATATACCAAAATTTTATCTACATAAAATATTTTTTCAAAATTCTTCATTCTTCTTGAAAGTTTCAGTTTAATTCTGATTTTTAAAATTCTCTGAGAATAACTGAAAAAGTTCCCAGCATTTGAAGGTTTCGGGAAATTTCGAGTTTTTTCACAATTTTTTTCCCACCAAATTCAACATCACCAATTTATATTTTCATCTCAAAATTTTTCTTTCTTGAAGTAGTTTTCTTCTTGAAAATTCGACTTTTTTTGAAATTTCCTTAATCATGGAAATTCCTCTTACTCTCATAATTTCAAAAACAAAGTCGAAATTGTGATTTGTTTCGAGTCAAAAAATTCAGCTTTGAATAAATAAAAACTTCAACTTTGATTTCGAGAATAAAGTTGAAATCTGTGAAAAACCCCACATTTCATAGTAAATTATCTGTAATTTCGTGTATTTTTCGAAACCTTGATTCTAAGCTTAGAATTTTTAATCCTTGCAACTCGAATTTTCCATCATCATCCCAACATGTCGATTTTTTTCTAGAAATTAGACTTGAAGTCCATATTTACAAATAAAAAAGTAAAAATTCGAAACTTGAGCTTCAAATTTTGAGAACATGACAGAAGTACATCGTAAAAAACTCGAAATTTCTATTTTTATCATTGTTCGAAATTTGTTTAAAAAAATCGAATTTTTAAGGAGGAATTTTTAACAACGATCGGACGAGAAGTTTCATTTTATCCCGTTTGGGAATTTAATCGACAGAATCTATGTCCAACGAAAGTTTTACCCGTTCACTATATTGGGTGATCAATATACCATTGAGCTGAAGTCAGCTATCATCAATCACTCTTAATAGTTGATCAGAATCATTAGAATGTTTTTCAAATTAATTATGGAACAATTATATGGTTATCAATTCAAAAACTACAAAAAAGGCACAAAATAATGACGGCATATTATAAATAAATAACAGATTGCAAACCGGTATTTCGTTGTTAAAAACGTTATCAGGATATGTTAGTAAAAACGATGCAATTAGAAAATAAAACAAAAAAGGGAACGGTTAAAAATATAATATTTATTTCGATATAAATAATAACACCGATTTTCTGCTTTCACAATTGTCTGCGATTCTAAAATGCGGAAGTAAAAATAAAGAAAAACAACCGTTTTGCCACCATACTAAGTTCTACATTCGATCCACTCTTCTTTCAAAATCCGAATCCTTCTATTAAAAAAATACTAATATTTTCGTAGATTATGTAAAAAAATAACTAAAGTCGAACTTTGGCCTAGAAGACTTAATACAGCAAACCAGAATTGCAAAAAATATTATTGTCTGCTTGGATTATCGTATTCCAGTGGGAATTTTCCACTTGATCAACAGCTGTAATATTTTCATACAAGAATATATTTCTGTAGCTAGAGAACTGCTGCCAACTTTGGTTTGCTGTTTACTAATATATAATTAAAATAATAAATGCGTAATTAACTAGTTTTACTCAATGCGAAAGAAAATTGCACAAAAGGAAAAATACCCAAGCGTGATCTACGTTGCTTTTGTTATTCGATACAATAACGCCACAAATTGGGAATTTTTTTAATAGCCGCCGCTTCATATTGAGGAGCTCCACATCGCATTTCTGATTGTGTCAATTGTCAAAATTATATCGTTACAAAAATAAATTATTTCTTTTGCAGTCTTCAATTTCGTCCTCAATATGAAACTAGCAGCGAGAGAATAAAACAGTGAAGATCAGAATGAAAATATTTTGAGCCACTGATAATTTTGTTGAAGTTAATGTAACACGTTCACCGTGGCAGGTATCCCCGGGGGCACGTGCGGTGTGGTGCGGTGGTAAAATTAGCAAGTGGTTCTTTAATCTATTTCACATAAGAATTATTTCTTTTATTGACAGATTGCGCAGTTTAACTTGAAATGCACATTTCCCGGAGGCACCAACGCTCACACTCACGGGTTCCTGGGGGGCCGCACATATATGTTAAAATTTTATTTGCCGTTGAACGTGTTAAGTTCTGGATTCTTACACCTACACTCTTTCCGGCGCGCTGTTCAAATCGCGGCGCGAAAAAATGTCAAGTCTAAATGCAAAATTGTCACTTGGGAAACGAATGCCTTAAAATTATGAAGGATTGACCTGAGGTAAAAGATCGTGCGCGAATGTAACGTTGCATTCCTTTTGGAACGCGTACCGTTTGGAACGCACGTTTGGCGCCTCCTGACGAGATTGCGCGAAAAGGCTGTAAGTGTAAAGGGGCCTAATGTATCTGTCGTTTTACAGAACATTGGCGAAAAATATATTCATGCTTAATCTTCAAATACAACTTATAAATAGTCAGATATGGTGCGGAATTTGGGCGCCTTGCCCAAATATGGAAAAAAAAAACATCCTTTCGGATGTAATAAATACAAGGTTTTAAAAATGTAGTAAATGCAATATAATTTAAAGTAGAGGGAAGCGTTCCAAATATATAACCTGGATAATGATCGATTTACTTTCATTTTATTCAACGTTTTTTTCCTGCCATTCTGCCATTTTAAACGGTTCGAAATTTGGACCTTGATCCAGAAATTTCGAGTTTAAACCAAAAACTCCGTGTCTTTTTTTCTCGTTTGAATTTTCTTGTAATAAGTTATTTTTGGAAACATTTACCATTCTCTGTTCAGGTTCGACTCGATTCAAGTTTTATACTTACTAATACTTTAAAAAAAAATCATTATAAACTCAAAATTTCGAGAATCTTCACTTTTGTCTTGAAATTTATCCTAAAACTTTGAATAATTTTTCTTCAGAGTTCATCTATAAACTGAAAATCTTTTTTTAGAAGAGTTGGCTTTATTTTGGAACTTCTTATTTGGAAAATTCGAATTTTTTCACAAAATTTATTTAAAAAAGCAACATCTTTATTTCCTCATCACCGTAATACTCCAAAGGCCATGAATAGGTTTGCCCTTCGCGAGCAGAATGAACTTACAAATTTCAAAATTTTGACTTTTTTCATGAAATTTCAAAATTTTGCGTTTTTTCACAAAGCGTTAAAACTTTGACTTTTTTTAGGAAGTTTTGAAATTAAATTCATTTTTTTTTAATAAATTCTGTTTGAGTTTTTCCGAAATTAAGACATTTTTCATAATTTCAGTTTTACACTTAATTTTGCTTTTTTTTTTTAAATTTTGATCGTTAACTGAAAATTTCGAGAATGTTATTTTTGTAAACAAATATTTTTTGAACACTTCTACTTTTGTCTAAAAATTCCTCCCTTAGGTCTTCAATTTTTGTTCATTTTTCTTCAAAAGTCGATTACAAACTCCAAATTTCGGGTTTTTTTTTTGAAAAAAGTTTATTGATTTTGAAAAATTTTTGTTTTAATTTGGAAATTTAGACTTTTTTCACGAAATTTCAAAATTTTGACTCTTTTCACGAAGTTTCAAAATTTTGACCTTTTTTCAGGAAATTTCGAAATTAAACTCATTTTTTTATAATAAATTCTGTTTGAGTTTTTCCGAAATTAAGACATTTTTCATAATTTCAGTTTTACACTTAATTTTGCTTTTTTTTAAATTTTGATTGTTAACTGAAAATTTCGAGAATGTTATTTTTTTTTTAAATATTTTTTGAAAACTTCCACTTTTGTCTAAAAATTCCGCCTTTACACTTTTAATGTTTGCTCATTTTTCTTCAAAGTTCGATTACAAAATCCAAATCTCAGTTTTTTTTAAACAAATTGACTTTATTTTTGAAGGTTTTTGTTGCTTTAATTGGGAAATTTAAACTTTTTCCACGAAATTTCATAATTTTGACCCCTTTTTCAAGAAATTTTAAAATGTTTACCCTTTTTGAAATTTAAAAGTTTTTGCTTTAATTTGGAAATTTAGACTTTTTTCACGAAATTTCATAATTTTGACCCCTTTTTCACGAAATTTTAAAATGTTGACCTTTTTTCACGAAATTTAAAAGTTTTTGCTTTAATTTGGAAATTTAGACTTTTTCCACGACATTTCATAATTTTGGCCCCTTTTTCACGAAATTTTAAAATTTTGACCTTTTTTTTCATAAAATTTCAAAATTTTAACCTTTTTTTCACGAAATTTAAAAGTTTTTGCTTTAATTTGGAAATTTAGACCTTTTTCACGAAATTTCATAAATTTGACCCCTTTTTCACGAAATTTCAAAATTTTAACCTTTTTTTCACAAAATTTCAAAATTTTAAGTTTTTTTCACGAGACTTCAACATTTTGAATTTTTTCAAAAAATTTCGATATTAAATTTTATTTTTTAAATAAATTCTGAGAAATTTTGAAATCAGACTCACTTTTTTCTATAAGTTTGAGTACTTCCCTTTGGATTTTTTTTCATAATTTGTGGTTTAAAATTAATTTTGTTTTTCACAACATTTCCATTGTAAACTTAAAATTTCGAAGAAATATTGTTTTAAATAAATCATATATTTTTTTTTAGAAATTCCACTTTTGTTTCTTCCAGTTTTACTAATTCTTCTTCAGAATTTAACTAAAAATTCAAAATCTGAACTGCTTTAAAAAAAATTGAGTGTATTTTGAAAATTTCCTACTTAATTTTGAATTGTCGACTTGTTTTATGAACCTTCGAAATTAGCCTCGGTTTTTTAAAATTAATTCCGAGTTTTCCGAAATTTCGGTTTTTTTAAAGCTCGAGGTTTACACATTTATTTGTTATTTTATTTATTTGTTTTTGTCTAAAATTTCCATTTTAAACTCAAAATTTTCGTGAACATTGTTTTTGTGATATTTTATTTTTTTTTTTGTGTCAAAACTCCGGTTTACACTTTTAACTTTTACTAATGTTTCTTCAAGATTCGACTAAAGATCTGAACGAAAAGAGTGACTTTATTTTGGAAATTTCGCACTTAATTTCGAAATGTTCCATTTTTTCACGAACATTTCAAATTAAATCCATATTTTTTTAAATACAAATTCAGATTTTTTTTTCAAATTGGACTTTTTTCATAACTCCAGGTTTATACTATCAGGTCAAAATTTTAGAAAATGACGAAATGCTCATAAAAAGTTGGAATTTTAAAAATAATGACACTTAAATAAATTGAAAGTTTAAAAAATTTACAAATTTGTAACACCCTCGAAATTTAAAAAATTTCATGTAACCTCAGTTTGGAGAAATGTCGAGACTTGAAAAAATTTTTGAAGTCATACTAATTAGAAAAATTGAAACTTTGAAGTGAAATAATTTTCAGGTCAAAAATTTTGAAAAATGTTAAAATTTTCATAAATAAATAAAAATTCTCAATAAAAGTCCATATTTTGAAATAAAATTCGTAATTTTAAGGTAGAAATATTGAAAAGTCAAAATTTTCAAAAGAGAAGGTGTCCTCAAAACAATTCGAAAATTAAAGAATTTTCAAAAAATTTCCAATATTTGAAAAAGTTAGAATTTTCAAAAATAAATGATCTTTGAAAAAATGTCAAAATTTTCACAGAAGTTATAAATTTTGCAAAAAAGCGACGAAAATTTGAAAAAAACTTTGAAATTTTAAAGGCGTAATTTTGAAAAATGTCGAAATATTCATAAAAAGTTCATTTCTCAAAAAAGTTAAACGAAGTTGAAATATTGAAAGTTAGTCTAAAATTTCAAAAAAGAACACATTTTGGACAAATGTCGAGATTTCAAAAAAAAAAATTTGGAAAAATCCGATTTTTTTTTCATATTAATTAGAATTTTTTTTTTAACTGAAATCATTTTAAAAATTCAAAAATGGCACATTTTTTACAAAAATTTGGAATTTTGTAAAAGAGAAAACTTTTTCAAAATGATTTGAAAATTGAAAAATTTTCGAAAAATTTCAAATTTTTGAAAAATCAAAATTCTAAAAAATTGATGAATTTTGAAAAAATGTTGGAATTTGTCAGAGCTCAAATTTCCAAAAAAAAATTAAAATTTTGAGGGGTAAAAATTGAAAAAACCTGTCGAAATTTTAAAGTTAAAATTTTGAAAAATGTCGAAGTTTTCGTAAAAATGGAGAATTTTTAAACAAGCCAAAATTTTGAAAAATTTAGTACTTTTTAACGAAGTCGAAATTTTGAAAAATAGTCGATAATTTCAAAAAGCTACATTTTGGACAAATGTCGAGGTTTGAAATTTGCAAAAAGATCCAAAATTTTTGAAACATCGTGCTAATTAAAAAAAACTGGAATCTTGAAAGTCAACATCTTCAAAAAAAATTCGAAATTTTAGAAAAATGTCAAAATTTATTTTAATGTTTCATCAAAAAAGTTGAGATTTTCAAAAAAATCAACATTTTTAAAAATTTTGAAATTTATAAATTTTCAAGAGGTCGAAATTTTCGAAAAGTGGAAACTAAAAAAAATGGAAATTTTGAAAAAAGTCTATTAGGAAAAAACTTTGGAAGTCTGAAAAAAAGGACAAATTTTCTAAATAAACCCAAATTTTGAAGTCAAAAGCTCTGAAAAAGTTGAAAATGTCGAAATTTCGATATCAATCAAAATTTTTAGAAAAAGTCGAAATTTTGAAAAATGTCGGAGTTTTTGTAAAAAGGGAATATTTTCAAATAAGTGAAGACTTTAAAAAAGTCGAAATTTTGAAAAAATTAATAATTTTTAACGAAGTTGAAATTTTGAAAAATTTTCGAAAATTTAAAAAAAAAACACATTTTGGACGGGTGTCGAGATTTGAAAAAAATCAAAATTGGCAAATAATTTTTGAAAAGTAGCGCTGATTAAAATAATTAGAATTTTGAAATGAAAGTCAAGATCTTCAAAAATATTCGAAATTTGGAAAAATGACGAAACTTAAAAAGTCACCCCTTTTAAAAACAGTTATACTTTTTTAAAAAATTGGAAAACGAATCGAAATTTTGAAAAAAGTGTCTCAATTATCAAAAAAGTTGAGATTCTCAAGAAAAAAACCAAATTTTTAAATAAAAACCTGACTTTCTGAAATCTTGAACGGAAAAATTGAAACTTTGAAATGAGTCAACATTAAAAAAAATGAAATTTTGAAAGAAACGTCGAAACTTAAACTTAAAAAAGCGACACTTTGAAAAAAAGTTATAAAGAAGTCAAAAAAAGGAATCTAAATTTATTTTAAATTTTCATCAAAAAGGTTGAGATTTTCAAATTTCAAAATTCCGAAATCAATCAAAATTTTCAAAAAAAGTCTAGAATTTGAAAAAACGAACCGAAACTCTGAAAAAGATCCTTTTGGAAAAATAATCGAAATTTTGAAAAACCTTCGGAATTCGGAAAAAAAGGTCGAATTCCGAAAAAAAATCGAAATTGGGGAAAAAATTAAAATTCAGAAAAAATAAGTAGAAATTTTGAAAAAGCAAAGTTTTAAATAGAAATTCGAAATTTTGAAATAAGTACAATTTTTAAAAAGAAATTCTAAAAAAGCGAGATTTTGAAAAAAGCGAGATTTTGAAAAAAGCGAAATTTCGAAAGAGCGAAATTTTGAAAAGTAGAGAATTTAAAAACATCGACACCTGAAATAAATAAAACTCTTCGAAAACCTTTACATTTTCAAATAAAGTCAAAATATGTGTGCACACATTGGGCCCCCCTTACGCCCCAGTAGGGATGCGCACCCTACTTATTGGGAGTTCCTGACTTTGTCCTGTATACTTCCAGAAAAAAAAATCGATATGAAGGTCAAACTTTTTAGAAAATTAAAGTTTTGGCTCTATTGTTGACAGTTTGGAAACAAAATCTCGGAATTTGGAGCAAAAAGTCGAAACAAGGGTTTCTTAAATTGACATCCATTTTATTAGACAAATGGTCCAGGGAAAACGCAGATCCAGAATAACACCCCTCCTCCTTAACCCCTTATTTGTTGTTGTATAAAAAATTCATGTGATTCCTATTTCATTTAT
This sequence comes from Dastarcus helophoroides, assembly GCA_028583605.1. NCBI lineage: Eukaryota > Metazoa > Arthropoda > Insecta > Coleoptera > Bothrideridae > Dastarcus > Dastarcus helophoroides. Next base: position 30,377,426 of record CM053328.1, read on the forward strand.
TGAATATGAACGATCTAATAATAATTACACGTGGGAGGTCAAATTTATTCAATCCAAAATTTGAAAAAATAGCCAACTGGCTTATTGTCAGGACAATAACGTCCAGAATTAATTGAATAACTGACAGTGCGTTAATGGAACTGAAGAATGTTGACAGGAAACTAAAGGACGTAGACAGAATTAGCAGGAAACACGTGTTTGCAGAATGAGTTGTGTAGGAAAATTTGATTCTGGTATCAATGAAACAAAATGTCATCGACATGATGCAGGTTATATTTTCGAAATGCTGCCTGTTTCGCTTTGTTCTTATTTAATTACATCAACAATGCCTTGGCCTTAAACTCTTTTACCTTTAACACTCTACACCGCTGCAACAAAGTTGTCTATATATTCATAACAAATAGTTACATATTTAGTCTATATAATAAGTAAATAGCTCTAACAAAGATTAAAAATATCGATCCTTTTTCCTTGTTTAAATGCGATATATTTTTCCATTAGGTATGATATGAAAATATAGTTTTATACATTTTTTTTCGGAGTTCGTTCACTAGACGGTTTTGACTTATACATCTACTAATTAATGCTCAAGCTACATTTATAAAACATCTAGATTTTTTTTACTTTTTTTTGTACAATTATATAATTCTTTAAGCATTTGATTTATATTCAAGAAAGTTCCTGAACCTAAAAGCGACCATACCTTTCACGTCAAATTAAAACAACGCAGTATATTCTAAAGGAAACGGTTGTTTATACGATAACGGGCATTTTACGTTACGAACGAATGTTTTACGTTTCGAACAAATATTTAATCGCTACGAGGACACGAAATACGATTTGAGTGAACAGAAATTAATATAATTTCTTGCTGATGGCTTTTAGGTTCGAACATGCACACGTTTAATTCAGAGAAACAGTTACTGATACTTAATATTCATTTAACATCTAACAACATTTGGAAAAAAACCTTTTCATTTCATGCGTCGATGCATTTACATTCGAGATAATTATCTAAATTTATTTACTTGCACATTCAATCTCAAGTAGCTTGCAATATTTCATCAATGGCTCAAAATGATAAGTCTAGTTTTAAGCTTGATATTTCCCCCTAATCACGCCAGGAGTTCGTAAATTAACCAAATTTTAATTTATTTATCCTAAAAGTAAGTTTGAATGTGGGCTTGCCGGGTAATCTTTTATTTTTTAGTATATAATATGATGGTAGTAGCTTTTAAACATGTATTAAAGTTGGCGAGGGCTTTGAAAATGTTAAAAAAAAAAAAGTTGAAATTTAGAGAATAGCATTTCTAGAAGAAAAAATCTCGAGTGAATTCAGTCATAACATTTAAAAAAAAAGTTGAAAGTTTAATGTTAACATTTTAACAATTATTTTTTTTGCATACATTTTTCGAAATTGAAATCTCAAAATGTCGATTCAAATTTAAAATTTTTGGTTCTAATTACGGAAAAAGACAAAAAAGGTTTATTAAAATATTGAGAAAAGAAGTCGCAGCTTCCAAAAAAAAGTCATGAATTTCAGAAAAATTCACAATTTCGCGATAAGTCGGAGTTGGTTATCAAACAAGAGCAAAATCTGGACTTTCTCCAAATAACTGACGTTTCCAATAAGAAACTTAAATATTTGAGTTTTTCTTAAAATTTTAAGCGTGAAACTTAGGCACGAAAAATGTGAAATCTATTTTGATAATTTTCCAATCTTTTTCGAAATTTGGTCCTAAAACTTTAATTTGTAAGTGTCGTTTTTTTTCCTCAAAATTTGAACCTTTTAATCCTTTTTTTTAAATAATCTGTCTAGAAAGAAAGTCATTAATTTTGGAAAAAAAATATAAAAAAGTCGTAAATGTAAAAGTCGAAAAACAAAGGATTTTAGAAAAAGTCGATTTTTTAATAAAATTTGGAAAAAAAGACGAATCTTTAAAAAATTCGTAAATATTCTTGTCGAAAGAAAATAGAAAAATTTCGAGTTATGTCGAAGTATAACGTTATTAAAAAAGCGATTGTCAGAAGTTCAATTTTTTCCAAAAATTGAAGTTTCCAGCAAAATCGAAATTCTAACTTGTTTCTCAAAATGTCGACGTATGTAGATTCTGACGTTATAGTGGGACAGGGTTGAGGAGGAGCTTATCATTCACTGAGGCAGTCTTTAAAAAATAATTATCAAGAAATTTCGACTCTCTGGGAAATTTCGAATTTTTACTGAATTTAAACTTCTTTCTCGAATCTTCAACCTTCTCCTCAAAATGTTACTCTTTTTCTCGAAATATTTATCTTTTTTCAAAATTTGGGCTTTCAAAACTTGTGATTTTTACCTCGAAAATCGTCTTTATTTCGAAATTTCGATATTTTCGAGTTTTCCTCAAAGTTTCAATTTTAGATTTGAAATTTTTAATTACAAATATAAACGTGTGAATGTTTATAATTTCATAGTTTCTCAGTTTAATTTTAATGTTGTGACTTGTAAGTACGAAAATGTGAAATTTATTTTTATAATTTCTCAATTTTTCTCGACATTTCGTCCTAAAACTTTAATTTGTTTGGGTAAGTGTCAGTTTTTTCTCAAAATTTGAACCTTTTCATCATCATTTTTTTAAATAAAATGTGGAGAAAATAGTAATTATTTTTGAAAAAATTAAAAATCGTGTTTTTTAATAAAATTTCTAAAAAAAAAGACGAATCCTAAAAAAGGTCGTAAATGTTCTCGTTTCGAAAATTTTCGTGGTATGTAGATATTTTCTGAGGTCACCGTGGGGCAGGGGAAAGGAGCTTGGCCTTCGCTGAGGCAGTGTTTAAAAAATAATTATTCAGTCAAGAAATTTCGACGAAATTTGACTCTCTAGGAAATTTCGAATTTTTACTGAATTTAAACTTTTTTCTTCAATTTTCAACCTTCATAAAATGTCAGTCTTTTTCTTGAAATATTGATTTTTTTTTCCAGATTTGTTTGGGCTTTCAAAACTTTCAATTTTTACATCGAAAATCGTCTATGTCAAAATTTGGATACTTTCGAGTTTTCGACAAAATTTCAATTTTAGATTTGAAACAAATTTCAATTTTAGATTTGAAATTTTTTGCGACAAAAATAACTGTGTGAAATGTCTTATAGTGTCTCAGTGTTTTTTGAAATTTCGCCTTAAAACTTCAAAAAAACTTTTAAGTTTTTATCAAAATCTGTAACCCTATCTTCAAAATTTAATTTTACTAAAATTATTATTGTTTTAAGAAAATGTTGAAAGAAAGAGTCGTAGCTTCTAAAGAAAAAGTCGAAACATTTTCAAAAATTCGTAATTTTGTATTAAATCAGAATTTAAGTTCACTTAAATAAAAGATCAAAGTTTTAACTTTTTTTCAAAAATTGGAGTTTCCATTAATCGAGTTTTTGTTAACATTTCAATTTGAAACTTGAAACTTTTTAAATACAAAATTTTTTTTGAAATTTCTTTAATCATTATACCCAGTTTTTTTTAAATTAAATTAAAACTTAAATTACTTTTTGTAAATTTCAAATTTTTCTCTAAATTTGAAGCGTCTGTTCAAAATTCCCAATTTAAAATTGACATTTTCAACCTCAAACATTCGTGAATTTTTCAATAAACTTTGGGGTTGCAGTGAGTTTCAGAAAAACTTCATTTACAAAGTGAATTAACTTGAAATTTTTAGTGTTCTAGTCATATTTCCATTTGATTGTTTATTTTTTTTATGAAAATATCGAAGTAGAAAAAATAATTAGGTCAAACAGAAATCGTAGCCTCGAGATATATAAGTCGTTAGGTAAAACTAATTATCAAAATTTCGACTTCTTCCAAAAATTGAAATTTCCATCAAAAAATCGAATAGTCGAATTTTTAAACGTTTTTCCTCAAATTTCCAAATGTATGTATTAAATTAAATTCAAAAATTCGAAAAAGATAAATTTTAAAGGTCAAGTCAAAAATTTGAATAAGTTTGCAACATTTCGAAAAAACCTTCATTTATAAAAAAATGTGAATTAAATTTTTTTCTTTTTATAAAATCTCGAAAAAAAGTCATAATTTCGAAAACTTTTTCCAAAAGTTTGAAACTTTTAAACAAGAAAGGAAAATTTGTTAAGTTTCTTTTATAATTCCCCAGTTTTTTCGAGATTTTTGTACGAGCTTTTTTTTGTTAGGTTCGAATATTTCTTAAAATTTGAACCTTTTTCACAAAATTCCGAATTTAAACTTGACTAATTTATTGTTTTATTTATATTAAAAAACAACTTTAATCCCGAAATTTGGGGGAAAATCGGGGTTTTGGAGGTCAAAGTTTCGAGATTAAATTTTAAAATTTTCTTGATTTTCATTTTAAAATTTTGGTTTTTTCTAAAAATTCTAAATTTAAACTGTTTTTAAATTTTTTCACTGTCGACTTAAAACTGCCTAAAAAAGACTAAATTTCTAGAAAAATAAATCGAGAATGAGGTCAACAATTTTGAGATAAAATTTCAAATTTTAAGAAACTAAGACTGAATTTCTTAGACAGAAGCATATACTTTGAATATTGGTTAAAATGTTAAAGAAAAAATTAAGCCACATGCTTAAGTTCAGAATTTCTCAAAAAAAAAATCGACATGTCAAAAAACTTTCAACTACGAATTTAAGTTACAGTTTTTAAATTTTAAACTAAAATTTAAACAATTAATTCAAAATTTGTCAAAAGAAAATGTCTTCGTTTTGACATAAAAATAAAAAATTCGAGAAAAAATTAGAAATATTCTCTGTATCTTTTTTCCGAAGTTGTGTTCATGTTATTCAACGCAATCGCTGCTTAGGGCAATCCATCGCCAATTCTTTACAGGAAGATAACTTAAATCTAGATTTGTGGAAGAAGCAACTGGCGAAGAAAAGCTAGTAAACCTTGAATGGCATAAAGTTGAAATGTCGAAAAACAGCTGTAATTTTAAGTAAAAGTAGAGGTTCTCAAAATTCAAACTCAAATTTGAACAATTATTAACTGAAAACTTAGCAAAAAAATTTTTCGAAGTTTTGACTTAAAGAAATAAATTTCGAGAAAAAATTAGAAGTTTGGAAATTAGGTTGAAATGCCGAAAAAAAAGATATTTTGATTCTACAGTTGGCATTTTCAATAAAAATCTTTACAGTTTAAATTGAAATTTGAGAACGAAACTCAAAACTTGTTATCAAAATGTCATAATTTCCAGCTTAACTTCCCTATCTTGATAAAAATGTTAAAACTTCGGGAGAAACTCAACATTTATCAAAATTTGATTCTTAGTAACACGAAATTTCGAAAAAAAGTTTGGTCATTATTAAAATTTTGTAGAGATTTTCGAGTTTGAAAATGTCAAGTTTAAACTCGAAATTTTCATAAATTTTCGATCTTTTTGCTCAAAAATTGATAACTTCTAGAGAAGTCTAAATTTCAAGATTACAATCGAAATGTGGGGTCTTTTTTTCAATAAATAAATAAATTTTTCTTTCAAAGTTTTCATATTAGCACGAAATTTCCAATTCAATGTCAAAATTTCACCTTTTTCTGTGAAGTTTAAAACTTTTTTCTGGAATTTTTATGTTTTTAACGAAGTTTTTATAAGTTTTAGGTTTGGTGCAAAATTTTGAATTTGATCTTAAAATTTTGAGTCTACACTTGAATTTTGCTCCAACTTCTTTTTGTGAAGGGTTTTAGCCACAGTCACTTCAAATTTCAAGAATTTTTCTCCTAACTTGACTTTGTTGTCCAAATTTTTTAGTTAAAACTTTAAAATAATTTTAGCTTCGCTTAAAATTTTAACTCTAGAACCAAAATTACATTTTTTTACATTTCAACTTTAAGTAGAATACAACCTAGACTGTAAATTCATGCAGCCCTCCAGGCATATATAGTGAATCATAGATAGCTGAACTACCAACAGTTGAAACTCTGCCATCTAGCGAAGCGGTTGCTCTCTAGGAAAGTTCCCAGAAGACAAGGATTTTAATGCACAGACCAATAGGTTTGAACCATTTATTAGATTCGAAGTTTGGAAACCAAAAACCGGTTTCGATCTGACGATATCTAACAAAATCGAAACCGGTCTTTGGTTTCCTAAACTTCAAATATAATAAATGTTCAAACCTATTGGTCTGTGCATTAAATTTCAACTTTAATTTCGAAATTTGTACTTTCCAAAAAAAGGACTGAAATGTCAAATCCAAAATTGAAATTTTGACCTTAGTCGCGAAAATCTTGGTTTAAAGTTTTTTTTTTCGAAATTTTTAGATTAAGTCAAAGCTTACAAAAAATTGAAATGTCAAATTGAAAATTGACGTTTTTGTTTTAAAGTCACCCTTTTGACTTAATCGCGACATTGCGGACATTGAGCATTTTTTGAAATTTATAAAAATTGAGAAATTTTCGTGTTCAACGATGTCAACTTTGAACTCGAAATTTTAATTCAATTTCGACTACTCGACTTGAAATTAAAATACAGCATTTCTAGAAAAATCGAAATCTTGGGAATTAAAAGACTTTAATTCCCAAGATTTCGATTTTAAGAATTTTTTAAATAAATTTTTCTGTCAACTTTTCCTCTTAGAAAAATAGAAATTGCGAATTTCGATGTTGAATTTTGAGAAACGATTGGAGGCAGAATCAAATTTTCTTCTCCAAAGTTGACCAAAATTTTTAGAAAAAATGGATATTTTGATAAAGATTTTGCAATTTGGCTTTGTTTTCATTTTGGCATTTTTTTTCAAAATCCTGAATATAAACTTGAACGTTTAGATACTTTTTTCAAATTTTCAACATAAAACTCGAAATTGAGATTTTATAATAATTACGATATAAATTTTTTTTTTGAAATTTACACTTTGTTTTTAATTATTCAAAGTTTAAACTCGCGCAAATTAAAAATTTGGGAAATCTCGAAATGTCTTCTCTAAATTTCGTCCAAAACTTTCAAATTTCTGGAAAAATCAAACTTTTGATAGTTTTTTTTTTCAGTATTTTGATGTCTTTTTCAAAACTCCTGATTTAAACCCGCAATATTTATTTATTTATTTTACTTTCGCCTTTAAACTTGAAAGTTAGATTTTCGAAAATTGAATTTTTTTTGAAATTTATTTTTTAATTTCGCAAGTATTTAAAACGTTAAGCTTGGAAGTTTAAAATTTGTATAAACAGTTTAGTTCAGGGTATTTTTACTGATGTTTTTTTTTTTTAATGTTTTGATAGACTCTAAATTTAGACTTTCTTAAAATTTGATTTGAAATTTCAGATTAAGACTTTCCAAAGTTAAATTAAAAATTAAAACTTGAAATACAAATCTTGTTCCCTGAAACCAAGAACAACAAAGGTTGTTCTAACGCGTTTCGATAGCCAAGCTATCATCTTCAGAGAGATCTCTCTCTTTGAGCAAGCTTTGTAGTGTTTTTTAATGTTTCTTGTTTCAGGAGACAAGATTTGTATTTCAATTTTTGAAGATAACCAAAGACCACTTCGTTCCACCAAAATTAAAACTGGAAATGAAATATAAATAATATAAAAAATGGCAAAGATTCGACTCAACATTTTATAACTAATTTTGGGAGCTTTTATTACGGAAGTTGTTTTTTTTTTCAGAAATTTTGATTGTTTAAAAAAATTTAATCCAGAACTTTGAGAAAAGTCAAACTCTAAAAAGAACCTGGAAATGTATGCAAAAAAATCCCAAAATGTCCGTTTTAATCACAAATTATTGACTTTAAATTCGAATATTCGACATTTCTCCCCAAACTTTAAAATTTCTAAAAAAAGTCGAAATTTTTCGAATCTAGAATAAAAATATAGAGTCAGTGTTCTCAAAAATATAGACTTCGATTTTTTAAGTTCAACTTTTTTTCTCGAAATTTTTCAAAACTTAAAAATGTTGAACATTTTTAATTTAAATTCAAAATTTCAAAATAGATATTGGTCATTATATTAATATACGTTATTGATTTTCAGTATTTTGAACATATACCTTGACTCGATTATAAACGAACCATTTTGTCTTACACCTAAAATTTTAATACAACGTTTTTTTAGAGCTTTCGAAATTTTTTCTCCAATTTTTTGTTTTAAACGTGAAATTGTCTTTACGAATTTCTTTTTTTCGAAAAGTTTGACTTTTGTGTTTATTATTTAAATTTTCCTTTAGCCTTAAATAACGTTCAAAAAAATCAAAAAAGTTGATTTCATTTTAGATCAAGCCAAATTAGCATTTGTTCTATTTTTCCTTAAATTTTTGAATTACGTTTTTTTAGACCAATTCTATTTTTGATGCATAACATATCCTATATGTTTGAAGGGCGTATGATCTTGATTACTTAAACCAGTTCAAAAAATTGAAGTCATATAAACGACAATTTTATACTGAAATTGCCACTAAAATTGGCCAAATTAATTACCTTCGCAAAGTTTCTTTAAAAAAGTTTATCTGACCAAATTAACATATTTTTAAATATTTGAAGATAGTTAAAAATAGCTCACATGTGGATACATTTTTCAAAGTCTATCCAAAATCGATCCTTATGAGTTTTCAGATGTTGTTTATTGGATACAAAGTGTCACCCGAATTTAAAATATTCAAACTCATCGTAATTTTCTTCGTAATCAATGTATTTGAATGGAAATGCCTAATTAATTATCATTAGTGCGAGCCGCTAACAAAGGGATCAGCATAAAATAAAAAGGTTTTTTTTAACTGTTTCTCATCTCAACGAAGAATCTTAATAATTAATAATTCGTTTCAACACCGGCTTAATACACCTAATTTCGTTACCGTGCACTACTTACAACTTGCCGCATTTGGCGATTAGGATATTTTTCGTCGGTTTCCCAGCCGTGTCCCCGTAAGTGCTGATCTTCTCCACCAACTCCAATCCTTCGACTACATGCCCAAATATACCCGTAAACCCTCGCATCTCCTGCAGGATTATGCGAAATTGAGATCCGACCATTCCTAAGTTGTCATGCCGTTTTTGCGTCCTCCTCATACCCACGGTGCCCCGCACCGCCAACAACTTGGTGTCGTCCGGTAAGAAATAAGAATCTTCGAAGATGGAGCGTCCCCCTCTGCCGTTGTTAAGCTCAAAGTCGCCCGTTATGACGCTCTCTCCTTCCCAGCATTGGAATATTTGGCAACCTTTGTAACCCATCCCCAGTTCGCCCGTGGTCAGGACGCCGAAATTTTTGGCCATTTTCGGTGCGACGTCCGCTCTTACCTAAAAGAGGAATTCGTCATAACATGATTTGGGGGAAGTTATTCTGAGGCGCTATACTCGGGCCGGTGAAGAGATGAAGTAATCACGTGATCCGCTGATAACGTGATTTTACTACGTGGCGTGTTAGTTGGCGAAAAGCTTAAAATTGCATCAGCAATGCAAAGTGTTCAACATACAAGTCGATTATATTTGAGGGAAATCAGCCTGCATTTCAGCAAAATGACCAGGATGTGGCTCTGTCCACAGCATGCCGTTTTCACGTTCGTCGGCCCGAGTATAGCCTGAGTGTTCATCTTAAAAAGATCTGAGAAGAAACATTGCCAATATATCAGTATTGAAATACAAATCTTCTCCCTTGAAACCAAGAAAGTTCAAAAAACACAACAAAGGTTGCTCTCTGAATCCAAGAAAGCTTAAAAAACACAACAAAGGTTGCTCTAAGAAGGTTGCTTAGACAAGATTTGTATTTGAATTTTTGAAGATAACCAAGGACCAGTCCGTTCCACCAAAATATATTAGTAAATAATTTCCAATTCGTCAATTTAAAGAAGCGAAAATTTATTTTGACGCGTCTTTATGAACATTTGACTGAAAAAGAAATGATTCTGATGCATCAGCTTGGCTGTAGCGTGAAACAACTGAAATTTAGGGTAACTCGAACTTGTGTCGCTCGTTTTGTGATTCACCATAAGAAACATAGTTGAATTAAGTCTCCAGCGAACCCAGCCAAAAAGTTTAAACTCTTTTTATATAAACTGGTCTCAGAAATTAATAGATGGGTTTACAAATTCAAAATTTTTAAGTGATTTTCAAAAGTTTGCAATTTGGAGAAAAATGGTCGCAATGAAAAATAAGAAGAAGCACATGAAAGGTCCCAAGTTTCTAGTTTTCATATATTGACTCCAACATTTTTTTAGCATCATTAATTTCTGAGTAACCATTCAAAACACCATTGCAAAAAAAAAATTAAAAGTTTGTTTGCTTTTAGAAATGTCCACAGGCTTCTATGATTTTTTCTAGTGATCTCATCGTAAAGCGTTTATAAATAATATCCAATATCTCTCTGAAGATGATAGCTTGGCTATCGAAACGCGTTAGAGCAACCTCTGTTGTGTTTTTTTAATCTTTCTTGGTTTCAGGGGACCAGATTCTGTATTTCAATTTTCGTTTATAAATAATTTAATCCTCTTTAATTTGTCAGGCCTCCGAGCTTTGTGGGATGATATTTCGCCGAGTTACCGTCATTAAAATCAAAAAAGTAAATAATCATTTCAGATTTTTACTTATATTTAAGAAGGTCCAATATTTTTTTTTTCAGTGACCCATTGAAAGTTCTTCTAGATCAGTATCTCTTAACGAGGAGGGGGGGGGAGGTGCTGTTTAGGACGTAAAGGATCACAAGGGGCCGGGGGCCCAATGTGCACTTGAATATACTTTGAATTTTGAAAATGTAACATTTTTTGAAGGATTGAATTTTTCCAAAATTTTGACTTTTCTTTTTCAAAATTTCGCCTTTTTTCAAAATTTCGCTTTTTTCAAATTGTCTACTTTTTAAAATATATAAATATTTACTTATGTCAAAATTTCTACTTTTTCAAAATTTTAACTTTCCACTTTTTTTAATTTCTGCTTCTATTTAAAACTTCGACCTTTTTTAAATTTGAAAGATTGCAACTTTGCAAAAATTTGGTTTTTTATACTTTCGGTTATTTCTCTGAAATTATAGCCTATTTTGAAAAGTTTAAATTTTTCTGGTCGACTTTTTTTCAAAATTTCCATGTTTTCTGAAATCCTTATTTCTTAAAATAAATTTTTACTTATTCCAAAATTTGGACTTTTTTCAAATTATTGATTTTTTCAAAACTTCGACATTTAAAAAATCTGCTTGTGTTCAAGCTTCGACATTTTTTTTTTTTAATTTGGCTTCAAAAATTGCGACTTATTGTAAAAATTTGATAAATTACTACGTTTTGGTAAAAATTTGGTTTCTTAAATTTTGTTTTTTTAATCTCGGGTTTTTTGAAAGGTTGAAATATTTGTACGATTCTATTTCAAAATTGGAATCCTTTTTTTCAAAATGTGGCCTTTTTAAAATGGTCGAATTTTTCTCAAAATTTCGATACTTTTCGAAATTGTTTGAAATTTCGATTTGTTTAAAGGTTTGCTTGGTCGTTTTTTAAAGTTTTTAACATTTTTTGGGGACATTTTTTTTTACAAAATTTCGCCTTTTTTCAAATGTTTGACTATTTTTCAGTAACATTTCGACTTTTTTAAAATTTAAATTCGACTTTTTTCAAAATTTCAATTTTTTAAAAAGTTTCATTTTTGTAAGTTTTATTTTTTTATGAAAACTTCAACTTTTTTTGATATTTTCGGATTTATTTAAATTTTAATTTTTTTTGAACATTTTGTCTCTTAGAATTTCCAAAAATTCTGATTTTTTGAGTTTTAATTTTTTATAAAAACTTCGACACTTCAACTTCGACTTTTTTCAATACTTTCGGGTTTATTCAAATTTTAATTTTTTTGAACATTTCGTCTTCTTAAAGTTTCAACTTTTTTAAAAATTTTGTTTTTCAAGTTTTAATTTTTTATGAAAATTTTGACACTTCAACTTCGACTTTTTTCGATATTTCCGAATTTATTTAAAATTTCGACTTTTACAAAATTTGAAATTTTTTGGATATCTGTCTTAATATTTTTCAAATTAAACGTGCCATTTTCCAAAATTTTAACTTCTTTTGAATATTTCGTCTCCAAAATTTCGACGTCCAGTTTTGAAAAATAATCCAAATTGTTGGGGGAAAAAAATAAGAAGTTAACAAATTCCCGAATTTTTTTAAACATTTTTGAAAAATTGCTTGACCAATTTCAGAATCTGTTTTGAATTTTGACCTATGACCAAGGTGATTATTTAAAAAATTCTTCGAACGTCACCTCATAACATAAAAAATTCTTATTTCACGTCAAACAGCCCTCCCTCCTCCCCGTTGTTTATTAAAATTTCGAATTTTTCAAGATTTTGCCTTTAAAATTTCTAATTTTTCAAGATTTGCCTTTAAAATTTCGATTTTATTTACAATTTTTCAGAAATGTCAAAATTTTTGAAAAGGTCGATAACTTTAATAGTCGGAATACCCAACAAAGTAGAAACATTTAAAACGGTAAAATTTTCAAAAAAAGAGCCAAAAACGCTTTTTTTTTGTTCTTGCCCTTGGTTATCTCCAAAAATTTTAAAATCTTATTCCCTGAAACCAAGAAAGATTAAAAAACACAATAAAGGTTGCTCTAACGCGTTTCGATAGCCAAGCTATTATCTTCAGAAAGAGAAAAATTCTAAGTCACAATTTTTAAAAGACGCTCCAATTATAAATAAACGATATCGAAATTTTGAAAAAATTCCAATGTTTCCAAAACCTCGACTTAGTCGAACCAAATAACTCAAAATTTAAACGTCAAGCTTTCCAAAAGAAGTTAAAATTTTGAAGAAAGTCGAAAGTACTGAAAAAAAAGTCAAAATTTTAGATTTTTGAAAAGACGAATTCTTCTAAGAAATCTAAATTTTGAAGAGCCGAATTTTTCAGAAATGTCAAAATATTGGGAAAGGTTGAAACTTTAAAAATAGTTGTAACATTCAAAAAAGTAAAAATTTTGAAAAACACTGAAATTCTGGAAAAAAACCGAAAATGTTAAAAGTCAAAATTATAAATCACTTGATAATTTTAAAAAAAATCCAAATATTTTAAAAAATTCTACATATGCCGAAGATAACACTCAAAATCTAAACGTCAACATTTCCAAAAGAAGTCAAATTTTTAGAAAAAGTCGAAAATGTTGAAAAAAGTAATCGTAATTTTTAAAAAGTTGCGATTTTCAAAAAAAATAGAATTTTCGCGGGAAATCCAAATTTTGAAGAGTTGAACTGTTTAGAAATGTCGAAACTTTTGGAAAAGTCCAAACTTTAAAAAGAGTCGTAACATTCAAAAAAGTAGAAATTTTGAAAAACATTCAAATTTTTGCAACAGTTTGAATGTTTTTCCACAATGGAACCGTGAAAATGTTAATGAAACACTAAATAATTAATATTTCATACCAAATGTCTAAAAAAATGAAGTTTAAAGTTGGAATGTGGAGGATAGTTGGAAAAACCTTCGGAATTTTTAAAAAAATCATCTTCCTCAATTTAGTCTTTTCTGTGTATTGTACTATGTGCGTACTGCTCACAATTATTCTTACCTCTATCACTATTCTACCCAGTGGTGCACCGTTGACTTCGATGTTAAAGTAATAAAGTGGACACATATTGGCAGGGTTCCTGATCTGCGGCGAATGCACGACACTTTGCATCAAAAGGTTGTTTTCCTGGTACATATTCTTGGGAGTCGTCAGCACTAGATGCTGCGGATTGTGCCCGACGTATCCCAAGGGAGGTAGCGTATTGTGGTTGTGATAATCCAGGCCGTTGACCGGTTGCTGGGGTTGCTGTTTGGTCAGCACGTGTCGTGAGTACAACTGCGACATGCAATAATTGGCAAGGAAAAGGATGGGGTTCTGTTGAGAGGGAGGCGGCACTATCCTGGAATTGCCCGGTAGAGCCACCTCCCCGTTATGAATGTTGCCCAAGGCCTGTTTCAACAACTGAAAGTCGAATATCACCGTGGAGTTCTTGATGAGATCGTCCAGCTGACATTGCAGGTACATGTCCTGGTAGCGCAACTGGAGGCGCTGCTTTTCGGAGCTCAAGCTGGAACACAAGTTGTGAACTTCCGTTAGGTTTTCGGCCATGGACAAATTAAGACGCAGTTTCGCCAGAGCTTCTCTGGTGTCGTTTAGTTCGAAGTGCGATGCGTTGTTGGTCAGGTCGGCCTCCACGTGTGTTTTAAGCGTTACGCAGGCTTCGAGGATTTTCAGGAGGAACTCTCGCTGCTGTATTGCCAGTCTTTGGATTTCGGATAACATTTTGTTCATGGCAGCGAGATCCACCTGAAAGCATTATTTTTATTTTAAATTGTTTGATACGTATTATCATTTTGAGTGAATGTCACTAGGCACAAAGAGCTAGGCACAAATTGCAGAATTTGTTACCTTTTTTTTAGGTTACGACTTATTTACAGTCAACTTCGGATATAATGAACCACTAAAGGGATCTTTTAAATAGTTCGTTACAGCCGAGTGTTTCGTTATAAACGAATAATAAGTACATATTTTGTTATGGAGCTTTGGGCCATAATCTTGTTCATTATAAGTAGTCGTTCATTATATGCGGAGTTCGTTATATCCGAAGTTGACTGTATTTTTAACTAATACCTATACAACGTAATTTTTGTTCAAATTACTTTTACCCTTGCTTCGGTTTCCATATGTAGTTTGCAGCAATTAATCTTACCCCAGAAATACTAAGGGTGCAGAGTTTTTTATTCTTTGGAAATTTTTTAATTGCCTGACGGTCGATTTCAGTCCCTACTGATATTTTGTCAATTTAAAATACGATGGGATTATGTCACTCTCCTGAGTATTGTGGATAGATGACAGTACTGAGTTTTTGTTAATTCTAATCTTGACACTACGAGGAAAAGTGTGTTAGTATGAAAATTTAAACTCTTATTAAAAATTTACGCTTCTTCAGAGTATCTATTTTTTTTTGAAAATGTCGGCTTTTTTTTGAAAATTCCTGCTTTTTCGAAAATTTAATGTATTTTGAATATTCCGACTTTTTTGAAGAATCTGACCTTTCAGAATTTTGGCTTCTTTAAAATTTCAACTTTTTTAAGCTTCATTTATATAAGAGTATTTAGAACTTTTCTTTAAAAAAAAATGCTACTTTTTTGAAATTTGTACTGGACATTTTTGAC
Source organism: Dastarcus helophoroides (assembly GCA_028583605.1). Classification (NCBI taxonomy): domain Eukaryota; kingdom Metazoa; phylum Arthropoda; class Insecta; order Coleoptera; family Bothrideridae; genus Dastarcus; species Dastarcus helophoroides. The sequence continues at coordinate 30,392,499 of CM053328.1, forward strand.
TTAATTTTAAAAAATCGACGGTTCCAAATCTAAGATTTTTTTCAAAATTTTGATTTCCTTGAAAAATTTGAATTTTGCTAAATTGTAACTTTTTCTCAAAATTTTAATTTTTTGCAAATTTACGTTTTGTTGAACATTTTCACTTAATTTCAAATTTTAGATTTTTTAAATTTCGAGTTATTCAAAATTTTTAATTTTTTGAAAATTTTAATTTTTTTTAAGTTACTGTTTCTCTCTAAATTTTGACTTATTTAAACGTTTTTATCGAAATTTTGATTTTTTAAAAACTTTTTCTCGAGTTTGGACTTTTTTGTAAATTTTTACACATTTGAACATCCTTCTTTTTTTCAAAATCTCGACCTTTCCACTTTTTGGCGATTTTGATTTTTTTGAAAATCTTGTCAGCATTTTTTTCAAAATTTTCCACTTTTTCTTTAAATTTCAATCTTTTCTTCAAAATCTTTACTTCTCGAAGTGTTGACTTCTTTTGAATGATTTTTTTGGAAGTTTCAACTCGTATTGAATATTTCGACTTTTTTGAAAATTCCGACCTTTTTGGATTTCAGATTTTAAGCATTTACTTTTTGAAAACTTGGAATTTTTTTGAAAATTTTTACTTTGTTAAAAATTTCCACTTTTTTGATGAAAATGTCAATTTTTTTCAAAATACATATTGACTTTTTGAAGAATTCTGCCGTTTTTCTAAATTTTGACTATCTCTCGAAATTGTGACTTTTTTTATAAATTTCGTTTGTGTTGGAAAATTCTATTTTTTTTTGAAAATTTCGACTTTTTTTAAATACTTCAAGTTTTTTAAAAATTCCGACTTATTAAAATTTTCTTTTCTTTAAAGAATCTGATTTTTTAAAAATTTGGAATTTTTTCGAAAATTTTTACTTCTTTAGAAAACTGACTTTTTTGAAAATTGTGTCTGAAAATTTAAATTTTTTTCAAAATATTTACTTTGTTTTTGAAGAATTTTGACATCTAAATTTTGATTTTTTTCGCAATTTTAACTATTTTTTTTTAATTTCGCTTGTTTTGGAAAATTCTATATATATTTTTTTAAAATTTCGTTTGAGTTCGATTTTTTATAGAACGGGATTTTTTTTAAATTTTTACTTCTTTAGAAAATTAGACTTTTTTCAAAAGTGTGTGAAAATTTCGATTTTGTCAAAATACTGACTTTTGAAGAATTTCTACTTTTCTAAATTTTGATTCTTTCTCGAAATTTTGACTTTTTGGTAAATTTTACTTGTTTTGAATAATTCTGTTTTATTATATTTGTGCACATTTCAACCTGTTTTAAATATTTCGAGTTTTTTGAAAATCTGGAATTTTTTTAAAATTTTTTTCTCAAAAACGTCCGACTTTTTTCACAAAATGTTGATCTTTTCAAAATACATATTGACTTTTTTGAAGAACTGTGCCTTCTAAATTTTGACTTTTTCTCGAAAGTGTGACTTTTTTTGTAAGTTTCGTTTGATTTGGAAAATTCTCCTTTTTTAAAAAAAATTTCGGCCTGTTTTGAATACTTCAAGTTTTTTAATATTCTGACTTTTTAAAATTTAATTTTCTTTAAGGAATTTAATTTTTTGAAAATTTGGATTTTTTTCGAAAATTTTTACTTCTTTAGAAAATTGACTTTTTTGAAAATTGTGCCTAAAAATTTTGATTTTTTTCAAAATATTTACTTTTTTTTGAAGAAGTTTGACTTCTTTCCAAATTTTGATTTTTTCTCGAAACTATTTTTTGTAAAAGCTTGTTTTGGAAAATGCTACTTTGTTTTTGAAAATTTTAAACGTTTAATTTTTTTAAATTCCAGTTTTTATTTTAAATTTCGTTTTCCCTAAGGCATTCGATTTTTTGAAAATTTGGATTATTTTTGAAAATTTTTGCTTTAGAAAATTGGTCTTTTTTTGAAAATTGTGTCTGAAAATTCCGATTTATTAAAATATTGACTTCTGAAGAATTTTGACTTTTCTAAATTTTGATTCTTTCTCGAAATTTTGAATTTTTTCATTAATTTTGCCTGTTTTGAATAATTCTATTTTGTTTATTATTATTGTTTTGATTTTGAACATTTCAACCTGTTCTGTATATTTCGAGTTTTATGAAAATTCCGACCTTTAAATTTTATTTTTTTAAGAATTTGACCTTCTTGAAAGTTTTGACTTTTTTTTGAAAAGTTTTGCCTTTAAAAACCTTTTTTCAAAATTTCGAATTTCTTTGAAAATGTTTACTTCAGAAAATTCAACTTTTGAAAACTGACTAAAAATTTCGATTTTTTTTTTTCAAAATATCGCCGTTTTTAAAGAATTTAAACTTTTTTCCAAATTTTGACTTTTTATAAATTTCTCTTGTTTTGGAAAATTTGTATTTTTGGAATTTCGAGCCGTTTTTATTGTTTCAACTTTTCCGGAAAATACGACTTTTTTCAATTTTATTTTCTTTAAAGAATTTGATTTTTTTTAAATATATTTATTTTTTCTGAAAATTCGACAGTTTTGAAACTTGTGACTGAGAAATTTCTACATTTTAATATTTCCACTTTTGATTTAATTTGAAAAATTCGACTTTTCCTAAATTTTGATTATTATTTCAAAATTTTGACTCTTGAAAAATATTTGGATTATTTTTTTAATTTGAATTTTTTTGGTAATGTCCCCTTTTTTTGAAATATTCTGCCCTTTTTGAAAATTTCATTCTATTGGAAAATTCTGCTTTTTTCGTCTTTTTTGAAAATTTTGAATTCTTCAATATTTGACTTCCAGAATTTTGATCTTTTTTGAAAATTTCGACCCATTAAAAATTCCGTCTATTTTTAACTTTTAATTTTTTTTCAAGAATTGATTTTTTCCAAAATTTTGAACCTTTTGAAAATTTGTATTTTTTTCTAAAGTCGAATTTTTTTAAAATTTTGACTAAAAATTTCGGTATTTTTAAATTTCCACGTTTGACTTAATTGAAAAATGTTACCGCTTCAACATTTGTTGCAAAATTTCGACCTTTTTTCAAAGTGTCAAAGTTTTTTAAAATTTCCACTTTTTCTTTAAATTTCACTCTTCTAAATTTTAATTTTTTCTCGAAATTTTGACTTGTAAATTTGGTCAACTTTGGAAATTTGGATATTTTGATATTTTTAATTTCTATTTCATTGAACATTTTGACTTTGAAGGTTCCGATTCTATTGGAATTTCGATTTTTGGAAAATTTAGACTTCAAAATTTTTGCTATTTTGAAAATTTCGACTAAATTTCAAGTTCTTGTTTTTCTAAAAATTTTGGACCTGTTTTAAAAGTATTTTCCCAAGATTATAGCGTTTTGTATAAATATTGGCTGCATTTGAAAAATTCAGCTCTTTTTTCAAAATTTCTGTTTTTCCAAAAATTTTGGTGTAACGAAGTCCTTGGTTATCTTCAAAAATTGATATTCAGGGGACAAGAATTGTATATCAATTTTTCCAAAACTTTTGTTGTTTAAAAATTTTGACTGTTTTGAAAATTATCCTTTTTTTCACCATCTCAATTTGTTTCAATATGGGTCTTTAAAAAATTAGGAACTTTCGGGAAGTATGGAATTTTTGAAAATTTTCACCTCTTTTCAAATCCCTACTTTTTTTATTTTAGACTTTTTAAATTTTTTTTAGTTTTTCTCGAAGTTTTGATTTTTTGAAAATTTCGATTTTTTTTTCAAAATTTCGACCTTTTGAATTTTTTGTAAATACGCTTTTTTTTAATACATTCTTTTTTATAAAAATTTGAACTTTTTTGACTATTTCGATTCTTAAAATGTTGACTTACTTAAACATTTCGATTTTCTTCGACTTTTTTCTAGATTTGGACTTTTTCTCAGAATTTTTTACTTTCTTTGCTTTTTTTAATTCAGCTTTTTTGTAAATTTTTTTGTTGAGAACTTTAAAAATTTCGATTTTTTTTTAAACATTTGGAACTTTCAAGACACCATTTTATTTGTCTCCCTAGACAATATTTGAAAAGTTTATTTCGATACATAATCGGGTGTTCACTTAAAAAAGTCATCAAGGATAGTGTGATTATTGATGGTTTTGGTTGATCTGTCAAGTATCACTTTGATGTATTATTATTTATACGAAGAGGTTAGAATTTTCTAAAGCATAAGAAAATACTTCATAAAGTTACTTTGGTTGACGAAATATTACTTGAATTAATAACATAAACGTACAGGGAGTCCCTTTAAGGTCTTTCACTATAATCTTAAAAAATTACTGGATTTTCCATCAGCAGCTTGTAGTTCAAATCTATTTAAACTTTTACAGTTGTCGATCACCGATAATCTATTTAAGATAAACGTTAAAAACATAAGACATTTTACAGTCAACTTGATGACTTTTTCAATTGAACACCCGATCGATGATCCTCCTAATACTTCTATGCACCAAACTTTTATTAAATCACTTTTAAGATGCCTGATTCGACCTAACCTAACTTTTCAAAATATTTGCATTTTTTACATTGAAGTTGAAATTGACTTCTTTGTTGATGTTTTTAAATTTTATTAAAATAACTTTTTATATTCGATCGCAGATTAATTTAATTTAATAAATGTTCGTGAAATGTAACAATCAAGTGTCAGTCATCAACTAATAGTTTAATCCATTCTTTTTGACCTCTTAAGATATACTTAAGCTAATCTAATATAAAGTCGAATGCTTTGTCTATCTTCAGTTCTCGACAAGTCGATGGTTGATTCGTTTATTTTATTGTCGAATTACTTTTGCCAACTATTTTTGTCGTCGTATGGGAATCCTGCCTAATCTAACCTACCCTAACTAACCTTACCTAACTAATCTAATTATTTTATATAACAGCAATCCTCGAATCATCATCATATTTAGTTCCTGATATTTAGCATCATTAGACCTTTTCTACCCACTATTGTTACTCCTCTGAGGGATCAAAGTATTGGAGCAAACCTAGAAACGGTAAAATCTTTTTCATCAGAATCTGCTTTAATTCTCCTTGTTCCAATTTGTGACCCAAGAGTCCTTTACTGTGTTTGACAGAAGCCTCAGAATGGCAAAGCAAATGCAGAATGCAGATGAGTTTCTTCCTCCTCCTCGCACTACAACCTAACCTAACTTTTATAAAGTACATATTATACGTCCGAGTGATACTTGGTATACTAAAAACATAAATAGAAGATCTGGCCAACTCTGATCTCTCTGCTAGACAATTGTAGTTAAGATTGGTGTAACTCTGGTACTGTGAACTTGGCCCACGGTATAGCAGTGTGGTAGTCTTCCCTTAACAATGTGTTTTTGATTTGCACACTTCAGTCATTCAAAGTTTTGTAGCTATCAAATAGGTAGCTATCTGTAGCCGCAACGTTGGTGCAAAGTTACTACGACATTTAAAGCTGAAGTACTTTTGAACTCACTCACTAACTACGCTAATCTGATGAGATAGATAAGTTCCAAACGAGTCATTGGTTTTTAACCCCACCCCATTGGTTTTGCCCACATTAAAGAATTATTCCATCTAGATAACCTTGTTCATGTTGCTAACTTCAAATAATTAATAACAAAATTATGACATGTTTTATTTTGTTAATATTTACAAGCAAATCTGGATTATTCTACTTTGAAACTAAGGTGACAGTTTTGGTCTAACCTGTAACTCGGCGATAAGTTGATCTTTGGCCTCCGCCTGCGACTTAATCTGATGCGTCGTGTGGTCGCTGGTGGAGGCGCAAGCGCGGCAAACCGGCGCCGCGCAAGTGTGACACCACAGGGCCAAAGGCATGGCGTGCGTATGGCAGTTCTCGGAGATGACTTTGGCCTTGTCGGGAGGTTTTGGAGCTGGCGTTGAGGCCGACGGAGCGAGTTTCAGTTGCGAAAAATTTTTGGCGAGGCAGAGCACCGGCGTGTAAGTGGGGAGAGATTCGGGTCCCATTTCGCCGACTTCGGTGCGCTTCCAACAGTAAACGCAGTAGAGCTCTTGGCCTTTGTTGAGTGTAGTGCGCATGCACTGCAAGCAAAAGTAGTGTTTGCAGGAAAGTAGCTTCGGACTTTGGTCGGAGTCGTTGAATTTTTGCTTGCAGTAACCGCACAACATTAGTTCTTCGAATTCTGATGATACGGTTTCCATTTCTGAAATTAAAAAAGACTGATTCAGACACTTGCATCCTAACAACCAAGCCAGGATGCGTGTGTGGCCAGCGACAAAATTCTGAATCCGAATTCCTGATTCGGAAACTTAATTATGATCCAGTGCAGTGCTTGGTGGGAATAAGTAATGTTTTTACTCAAAAACCTGATCCCAACTTCAACATTTTTTTCGATAAAATTCAATTTTCTCTCAAACTTTTAATCTTTTCGTCAAATTTCTATTTAAACTGGAAATTTTTATATTTAATGCCTAAAATTTCAACTTTAATTTCCTTTCAATTTTCTTTACATTTCGACTTTTATCTTAATATTTTCTTTCCAAAATTTGGAGCTTAGGATCAACCAGAGATTAAGGTCAACCTTGTGATAAAAAAGTCAAAACTGCAAATTGACTTTTTCTGTTGAAAGTGTAAATTTTTATACCTCGACTTAGATTTCATACTCCTGATTTTCTTTACAAGTTTCAGTTTTTTTTTTCACATTTCGTTTTTTTTTCTTTCTACAATTTTGAATTTAAACTCGAAATTTTGATCTTAAAATTAAAATTTCTTTAAGAAAGTCAAAATTGTAACTTTAAAATCGAAAAAAAAATTCAAGAAAAAGTCGAAATTTGGGACAAGTAGAAATTTAAAAAAAAACAAATTCAAAAGAAAATTACGATTCACAAAATAATTAAACATTTCAAGAGAAAAATTTTGGCAAAACTCCAATTTTCTAATAAATTAAAATATGAAAAAAATTGAAATTTTCAAAAGTCAAAATGTTCAAAAGTACAAATTTTCAAAATAAATTTTATTTCAAAAAAAGTCGAAATTACAAAAGATAAAAATTTTGAGGAAGAAGTTAATTTTCAAAATAAATGACAATTTTTGAAAAAAGTACATTTTGATGAAGAAACGATTTTTTAAAAAGCCCATATTTTGAGAAAATGCAGAAATTTTAAAATCGCTTAAATTTTGAAATGTCGACATTTTCCAAGAAAGTCGAAATATTTGAAATCAAAATTTGAATAAGTGGAACTTTTTGAAAGAGTTGACATTTTCGAAAAAAAAGCGAAATTTCAAAAAGCCTGCAGTTTTAAAGAGTCGCTATTACGTTGAGATTTTTTTCAAAAAAGGTCCAAATTTACAAAGTCAAAATTTATAGAAAAGCTGAAATTTTTAAAATAAATCAACGTTTTGAAAAAGTCTGCATTTTGGTAAAGAATCGATTTTTCATAAATAAGATAAAATTTTTTGAAAGCATCGAAAGGTTGAAATTTTGAAATGACGGCAGTCTTGTTAGATTTTTAAAACAGACGATATTAAAAATTGAAAAATTTGCGCAGAAGTCAGTTTAAAAGAAGAAGTTCAGAATTTTAAAGCTTTGAAAATATTCGGTATTTTGACAAAGTTTTTAAAATAGGTCAAAATTTGGGTAAACGTAATAATGTTGAAAAATTGGTAATTTAAAATAAATTGGAAAAAGTGGAAATTTTGAAATGACGAAATTTTCAAAAGAAATAAAAGTTTGTCATAATTTTCTAAAAAGTTGACATTTTGAAAAAATTCAAAAACGGAAAATTTTTCAAAGTAAGGCGAAAGTTCGGGAAAAACTTTAAATTTTCAACAACAAAAATACTCAAAAAATTTATATTTTGAGAATTAAAATTTAATAAAAAGGGTACTTTGGAAAACAAAGTAGACTAAAAAAGTCAAAATTTTGAAGTTACAATTTGTAGAAATTTTAACAAAAATGAGAATTTGAAGAAATGATGAAAATGTTGAAATGTCGAAATTTTGTAAAAAATTAGTGGAAATATCCAAATTTTCAAAACTTTAAAATTCGCAAAAATCAAACTTCAAATAGATGGAATTTTGAGAAAAGATCGAAATATTTAAAAGTCCAACTTAAAAAAAAGTCAAACTTTTGAGAAAACAGAAATGTTGAAAAAGAAATTTAAAATAAATTGAAGTGTCGAAATTTTGAAAAAAAAGAAATTTCAAAAAAGTCATCATTTTCAAAAAGGCTAGATGAAACAAAAATAGAAGATTTTTCAAAGTAAGGCAAAGTTTCGAGAAAAAGTCGACATTTAAAAAAATGTTTAAAAAATATACTATTTTTGAGGACTGAAATTCTAACAAAAATGGTAATTTGAAAAACGGAATTTTAAAGTTAAAGTTGTTAGAAATAGCTGAATTTTTAACAGAAATGGGTATTTGGAAAAAAATGGAATTTTGAAATGCCGAAGTTTAAAAAAAATCAATTTTGACTGAAAGTCGAAATTCTCAAATAGTGGAAATTTCAAAATATCTAAATTTTCAAAAAGTGAAAATTCGGAAGAAGTCGAAAGTTTCCAAAAAGTTAAAATTTTCGAATAAAATTGAAATTTTCAAATAGTCGAAATTTTTAGATAAAATCGAAATTTTCAAAAGAAGTCGTGTATTCTATAGAAAAAGTATTTTTGAAACAAACTGAAATTCTAATGAAAGTGGTAAATTGAAAAACGGAAACTTTGAAGTGTCGAATTTTTTAAGTCGAAGTTTACGAAATTTTAAAGTTAAAGTTTTTTAGAAACAGCCGAAATTTTAAGAAAAAAGGGGAATTTGGAGAAAAGGTGGAAATTTTGAAATGTCAAAATGTAAAAAAAAATCAAAAAATTAAAAAAATCAAAATTTTGACCGAAGGTCGAAATTCTCAAATAGTGGAAATTTCACAATATCTAAATTTTCAAGGTTAAAATTCGTAAAAAGTCGAAATTTTCCAAAAAGTTTTTTGGAAACAGCCGAAATTTTAATAAAAATGAGAATTTGAAGAAAATGTGGAAATTCTGAAATGTCGAAATTTTAAAAAAAATTTAAAAAATCAAAATTTTGACTGAAAGTCGTAATTCTCAAATAGTGGAAATTTCAAAATAACTAAATTTTCAAAAAGTCAAAATTCACGCAAAAGTCGAAATTTTCCAAAAAGTTAAGATTTTCCAAAAAGTTAAAATTTACAGATAAATTCCAAATTTTCAGATAAAGTCGAAATTTTCAGATAAAATCGAAATTTTTAAAAGAAGTATTCTTTATAAAATGATTTTTAATAACAAACTCAAATTCTAATGAAAATGGCAAATTGAAAAACGAAAACTTGGAATTTTTTAAGTCGAAATTTACGAAATAGTCAAAAAATCGAAATTTTAAAGTTAAAGATCAGAAATGTTAAGAAAAATGGGAATTTGGAGAAAAGGTGAAAATTATGAAATGTCGAAATTCTCAAAAAGTGGAAACTTCAAAATGTCCAAATTTTCAACAAGTCAAAATTCGCAAAAATCGAAATTTTCCAAAAAGTTTAAATTTTCAGATAAAGTGGAAAATTTCAAAAGAAATCGAATTCATTAGAAGTTAACATAATTTTCAGAAAAAAAGTCCATCTTTTGAAAGAAGTCGAAAATTTTATTAAAAAATTAAATTTTTTCTAAAATAACAAAAGAAATAGTCAAAATTTCGAAATAGCCATCATTTTTAGAATATGTCTAATGTAGATTATGGAAGTAAAATTTTCAGAAAAATCAAAAATTTTGAAAAAGAAAGCTTCCAAAACAAGTCAGAATTTTATGAAAAATTCGAGATTTTCAGAAATCGAATGGAAATTCTGAAAAATTAAAATTTTAAGTTTACTGTATGTGGTTGTCTTTTCTTATTTGTTACGGTGCGTTTACACTAGACACTTTATTCCGTATGTTCTCTCTGATGTGTGTCAACTACCTAATGGTCCATTTACACTATATATTGACACTTTATTCCGTAAATTTCTCTCTAATACATTAAGTGTCAATCATTCTAAGAGAAGCTATCTGAGACTCTTAGCTGTGTAAATAACGGTGCGTTTACACTAGACTTTATTTCGTACATTTCTCTCTGACATAAGTGTCAACTATCCTGAGAGAATCTATCTCCTCCCAGCTGTGTAGTCTCGGATAGCTTCTCTCAGCATAGTTGACACTTATGTACGGAATAAAGTGTCTAATCTGAACGCACCCTAAGAATAGTTGACACTTACCTCAGAGAGAAATGTACGGAATAAAGTGTCTACTATAAACATACCATTAGTTTTGACCAAGATGTGGGAAAATATGGATATCCTTCCTAATTTAATGAGTGGAGTTGAAGAACGAACGTTTGCGGATGCAGTTTTTAATCCTTTGTCTCGGTTGAAATCTGGAGAAATATGGACACCGTTTTAAGGCTTTATTTTCTGCTAACGAATACGAATAACAGCAGCATTTAAGGCGGTGAAAATATCGTACAGATTATGGAACACCGGCTAAGATAGACAAAACAACTGTCGGCAAAATTAATTATCACTGTGCAGAAGTTTTATGCTTCAATCGGGAAATGACAGCTCCTCCGGTGTAATCAGCCAGTTTTATGAAAGCAATTTGTTCTCAGCATCGAGCATTTATTAATTTATCATGTGATCAACTGATCAAGCCAGACCATATTTCATTTCTCTAAGTGCTCGGAAGGCGTCAAAAATGTTTTAAATTCATTCATAGAAACAGAAATACTGATTTACTACTCCGATATAAAGCGCTTTAAAATAGAACTTGTTGAGCGGAATTTTACTTCAAGTTTTAAGTAATAGGTTTCTAAATAAGTCCGTTACTTTACCGTTGATGCTAATTTGTCTGTAATTGGTTTTATTGTTAACACTAAAAAATAAATATATCCCGTTACGTCAGAATTTGCCAATTTAACCCTTTCGCGACGTGCTATTTTCCTATTTTTAAGTATGCCCATAAGGCGGGAAGTTTTCGTGGTTTATAGAATCGTATAGTCTTCGTCGTTATAGCATACATTTACCGGAAAAGTACGATAATCGGCGTCTCTACAAGAATATTGTACTAAATTAAAAATATAATTCGGAAAATACAGTCTTCGACTACTTGTCACATTTTTTTAACACGGGAATATACGGTCTTCCGCACGAAAGGGTTAATACAAAAGAAGAGGGTGGACTAAACCCTATTATTTTTGTAGGTTAGCTAATTCTGTGACCAACGTACGTGATGGATCTTATTTATTTGTGTCTTGTTACAACCGCGACTGCGAAATAACTGCAGTGCAACTAAGTGACGGTTTCAAAACATTTAAATGAAATGTGAAATTAATCTTCAATTCAAATTGTAAGGCGGTAACGTAATATTACTGAAATCCATAATACAGATGCTTACTTTTATGGTTATAGTTCGAGGACCTAAGAGAGGCCGCTGTCAAAATAACGATCACAGAGGTTTGGCACTCTTATCTTTCCCTATGATTGTTTACATCGTATGAGTAGGTTATTAAAGGTGCGTTTAGATTAGACGCTTTATTCCGTACATTTCTCCCTGACATAAGTTCAGCTATCTTCTTCTAGCTGTGTAGATAAGTCGCGGATAGCTTCTCTCAGGATAGTTGACACTTATGTCAGAGTGAAATATACGGAGTAAAGTGTCTAATCTAAATGTACCCTTAGGCTCTCTGGATATAAATTTGGAATAAAAAGTAGCCTCTACTAACTAGTCCACATCGTAAGGAATGTATACAAATTTTCGTCCCAATTGCTTCAGTAATTGCGTCGTGGAAAGCCCACACATAGACAGACGATCACACTTTCGCATTTATTTATTAGTAAGGATAGTTCGCCTTCAATGTCCATTAAAAGCAGTGTTTAGATGTTCAGGAAAATTTGGATTTCTATCGATAACCTTATCGTGGGATGATTTTGATTTATTAAAATAATGTTATCATCTTCCTGCCCCCAGATTTCTACATGATTTAAAATGTTTTTGTTAAGGAAGCGTAAGTTGTAATCGAGCCTCAATTAGGACGCCGCGGGCGAGATGGGGGCGCACAGACGACATTTTTTCTAAAATGTTCAACAACTAGCATTCGAAATTCCAATTTTTTCTGGAAATTTCAATTTTAAAGTTAAAAGTTTAAGTTTAAACTTATAAAGTTATTATTATTATATTTATTTACATGAAAAGTTCTATTTTCTTTAAAAAATTCAGCTTTTCGAAAAATTTTGTTCTTTTTTGAAAATTTAGACATCAAAGATTCGAGTTTTTGAAAATATCGACTTTCTTGAAATTTTCAAAATTCAGAATTTTCAGAATTTTGTTAAAAATCTAAACTTTCAAAAATGTTCAAAAAAATTTGGAATTTCTTGAAGGTAAATTTCACTTTTTGAAAAATTCGATTTCTTTCAAGTTTAGCCTTAATTTCATTTTTTTATCAAATTAGAATTAGTTAAGTTCTTGAAAATTAAAGATTTTGGCGGTTATTCTTAAAAGTGTAAGAGAAATCGAAACTTGATATTCAACTTTTGTAATTTAACTTTGTGAAAAATTCGAATTTTTTTAGGTTTGATTTTTTTAAATCTCAACTTTCCTGAAATTTTGAGGAGAATCGAAACATTCAAAAAAATTTCGATTTTTGTAAATTTGACTCTTTAAAAAATTTGAATTGTATTAATTTTCGATTTTCCTGAAAATTTCAAGAAAGTCTAAATTTCTATTTTTCTAAAAATTTCGACTTCCTTGAAATTTTCAAGAAAAAAAAGAAATTTTGTTAACAATCTAAACTATCAAAAAAATTTGGAATTTCTTGAAAGTAAATTTCACTTTTTGGAAAATTCGATTTCTTTCAAGTTTAGACTTACTTGAAATTTTAAAAGAAATCGAAACTTGACATTTAAACTTTTGTAAATTTCACTTTTTCAAAAATTCGATTTTTTTTTCGATCTCAACTTGAAATTTTGAGAAAAATCGAAACGTTCAAAAAAATGTCGACTTTTGTAATTTCACTTTTTGAAAAATTCGAATAAAGTCGAAATTTCGATTTTTCTGAAAATTTCGACTTTCTTGAAATTTTGAAGTCTTCTGAAATTTTCAAGAAAGTCGAAACTCCAAACTTTTAAAAATGTTTAGAATAATTTCAACCTTCTTATAGGTTCGACTTTTGTAAATTTAACTTTTTGAAAAATTCATTCAAGTTTCGACTTTCTTGAAATTTTAAGAGAAATCGAACCTTAAAAAAATTTTCGACTTTCTTAAAATCCCACTTTATGCAAGTTTGAATTTTTGAGAAATTCGAATTTTTTCAAGACTCTCTTGCAATTTCAACTTTGGTAAATTTTTGAAAAACTGATTTCGAAATGTCTACTTCTCTTCCAAAACTTGGAGATTTTTCCCAAAATTCCAATTTTACACTTTGCACCTCCTCATTTTCCAAATTTAAATTTTTATCCATGTTTGTCGGAAATTTTAATTTTTTTACCCACTTTTAATCCCTTCGACAATTTATTTTAAGCTTTTTTTTCAAATTTTTAAAGTATTCTCTTAATTACAAGCTTGCACTTGCTTTCTTTCCCCTTTGGCTGTTTCTGGAAGTTTCAGAATTATTTTCCGAAAAATTCAAAAACATCAAAAAAAGGCGCCGTTTTTTTAAAAAACTGAAATTTTGAAAAAACAGAATTTTCAAAATATTTCGAAAATTTCGAAAAATTTGAAAAATGAATGGATTTTCAAAAGATCGACATTTTCAAAAAAGGCGAAAATTTGAAAAAATATAAATTTTGAGGTAAAAAGTTTAAATTTCATCAGAAATCAATCAGAATTTTCAGAAAGGTCGAAATTTTTAGACTTTAGAAAATTTTAGATAATTCGCACAATTTTAAAAAGTCGAAGTATTATAAAAGTGCAAAAAAACTAAAAAATAAAAAATCAAACTTTTCAAAAAAACTCCAAAATTTAATAATGAATGGAGCAATTTTCAAGAAAATTCGAAATATAAAAAAAAGTTTCAAAATAATTCGAAAATTTTGGAAAAACAAAGATGATAAAAAATTTTGAAAAAAGGTCAAAATTTTCTAAAGAAAGCTTAAATTTTTGAAAAAGGGTCGAAAATTAAAAAAAAAGGCAAAATTTTAAAATCAAAATTTTGAACAAGACATTTTGAAGAAATTTCGAGCTTCGAGAAAAGTCGAAGCGAAAAAAATTACAATTTTGAAAATAGTCGAAGATTTATTTAAAAGAATCAAAATTGTTGAAATTTAAAAAAAAATGGGAATTTTCGACAAAATCTGAATTTTCGAAATTACCAAACGGTCTAAATTTTCAAAAAGGTCGAACCTTTCAAAAAAGTCGAAATTTTAAAAGAGGAAAAGTTGAGAAATCGAAATTTTGACAAAACGTCGAACATTTTTAAAAGCCAAAATTTTAGAAAAACAAGTCCTAATTCTTAAATAAAATCGTGAAAAAAAAACCTTTCAAAATTCTCAGAAAAACTGTATGCTTAACAACAGAATTTTTTTTATAAAAAGTCGAATTTTGAACAGAGGCATACATTTTGGTAATAATGTCTACATTTAAAATAAGTAAAAATTTATTTTAAAAAGTAGAAATTTTGAAAAAAGCGGAAAAAACTAAAAAAAAAGGAAGTCATAATTTTCAAAAAAAACTTCCAAGTTTAATCATAAATGGGCCAATTTTCAAGAAAATTCGAAAATTGTGAAAAAATATGATAACAAATTTTGAAAAAAGGTCGAAATTTTTAAATCAAAATATTCAAAAAAATTAAAATTTTTGAAAAAGGGCCGAAAATTCGAAAGAAAAGTCGAAATTTTAGGATCACAATTTTGAACAAGACATTTTGAAGAAATGTCGAGCTTTGAAAACAGTCAAAGTGAAAAAAGTTAAAATTTTGAAAAATGTCAAAAATTAAAACGAATCGAAATTATCAAGTTGAAATTTTCAAAAGAAAATGCAAATTTTCGAAAAAAATCTGAATTTTCGAAATTACCAAATTTTCAAAACGGTCTAAATTTTTGAAAAGGTCGAACCTTTTAAAAAAGTCGAATTTTAAAAAAGTAAAATTTTTAAAAAGATGAAAAATAGAAATTTTCAGAAAACGTCGAAACATTTTAAATAGTCAAAATTTTGGGAAAACAAGTCCCAATTCTGAAATAAAATCGTCAAAAAAAACCGGCAGGCATTCTCAAATAAATCCAAGTTTAAAAACAGATTTTTTTTTATAAAAAGTCGAAATTTTCGAAGTCAAATTTTAAAGAGAAGCATAATTTTTTGTAATGTTTAAATTTTAAATAAGCAACAATCTATTTTAAAAAGTAGAAATTTTGAAAAAAGCGAAATTATGAAAAAAAGTCGAAATTTTCAAAAAAGAATCTAAATGTGTGTGAATACACATTGATTTTTACGCCCCCGTAGGGAGGCTGGCGTAACTGGTTAAGAAATTCTGTTCTTGTGTGAGCGTCCTGTTCATTCTTTTTTTTTTAATTTCTGTTTTTATTTTTGGTCAGATCAGTTGATTAACGAAACCAAAAATAGGTGCAATTATTTTCATATTAGTTTCAAGGGCATGGAAATTCAAATAATTATGCGGAACATAATTACATAAAAATTTGTTGTTCATAATTTTTCGCTCTGGCTTACACCTTCTGGGCAGATGATAACGTGACCGTCCGTTGACCTATAAAGTCTTAAATCATTTGTTACAATGAGCAGGGTTGATTTTGCTCTCTTAAAAAACCGAACAACTTTTTTCAACTTTTCTATCTTTACTAAGGCTTCCAAATACATGATTAAAATTAATGACAGAGACACCTTGTCCAAACCATCTCTTGAACTTTATAAAGATAATTAATATTGAAACAAAAACATTTAATACGTAGTCAATTGTAATTGTAGCGCAAAATGAATACGTATTACAAATATGTACGTACTCCTAGTTATTTTTTCTGGTTCTGCACTAATGTTGCAATAAATATCGATTGATGTTTTCAAGGTAAACTAAAGTTTTATAAAGTATGCCCTCTTTTTAAATTATAGTAACGACAAAGTATGCCCCTTTTTAAATTATCGCAACGACGCGTCGGGGAAATTCTAACAAGGCAGAAATGAAATATTCAAACACTTTGAAGGAAGATCAACCGTGGATAGTTTAAATGAATTTATTTATACCCATAATCGGTTTTTAAGACAGCTCATCAATCAAACGAAAATTCAAGTTTATTTTGCAGAATAAGCAGATCAGATCTAATAGAAAAAGTCCTAATACCTCAATTATAATAAAAGCAGTAAAGGCATCAGGCGTTCTCGTTGCTCCTCGAAACAATATGTCAATAAAACACTTCCAAAGCTTGAAAAAGTATAAAAATAGCAATCTTCTATGAAAATATAGTTTAGAGCATCAAAGACTAAAATAAATAAACATCTATTTCATGTTTATATAGGTTTTATTGACAAAATTAAGGACTCTTCCTTGATGTTGCGTTGTATGTATTTCTTAATGGGTTTGATCATGGGAGAGGATATATTAAGCCAGCGAGATCATAACTTGCATTAAACATCAGTTATTGATCGTTGCGATCAAATCAAGCAAAGTTTGTATATGGAACTTGTTTAAAGATCACTTCTCGGAAGTTTCCCCAAAGGGGTTTTCACTCAAACTAGCAAAAATTAATGAGACAGAGTTAAAGGTAAACTAGCTTAGGAAAACTTCTTGTGTGGGGCGACTTGTTATGAGTGGTTTAACTAACCTAATGAGTAGAGCTGTTTACTTTTCATAGACAAAAAAAATAACTGCGGGGACAACTTCCGATGCATTCATTGCTTCTTTTAAGTCACATAGGCTCTTATTAACTTAAATTCTCTACCACATTTTTCAACGAAAACCATGTTTTCTTCTTCTTCAGCAAATTTTATAACACATTTCAACTTTATTTTGGCTCAAAATTTCCTTTTGTCGAACAAATGTGTCAACCAAACAGAAGTTATATCATTTTTGGCGTCTATCGTCAAGTTGCCTTTTCCATGAAATAAGTGAAATTTCACTTCTTTTTGAAACATGTTTCTATAAATTTCTAGTTTTTATCATTATCGTTTTTATTTGTTTAAACTTTAGAAACTTCGACTTATTTTCAAAATTTTCTTTTGTCGAACAAATCTGTCAACCAAACAGATGTCATAATATCATTTTTGGCGTCAATCATAAGTTGCCTCTTGAAGTATTATCTAGAATAGAACCTCCCAACCAGTGCCTCGTTAGAGCGCCGCAAAGAGATCAAAAGGGGGTCTAATGTTTCGGACTCATTTCGACATTTTTTTGAAAATTCAAAATATTTCGAAGAGTTCACATTTTGCAAAATTTCTACTTTAATAAAATATGTTCTATTTTTTCGATTTTTTTTTCAAGTTTTGAATTTCAAAATTTGGATTTCGTTAATGCATTGCTCTTTCTTCAAAATGTTGGTGTTTTTTTTTAATTTCGGGAATTAAAACTTTTCACAAAATTTTGGTTTTCTAAGCTTTCAGTTTTTTTTGAAAATTTAAAGTTTTTGAAAGGTTCCAATTTTTTCAAAACTTCGATTTTATTTCAGAATTAGGATCTATTGAATTTTTTAAAATGTTCGATTTTTTCCTCGAAATTTTGATGTTTTTCAAAATTTTTACTTTTTTAAAATCTTGACTGTTTTAAAGTTTCGAAAATTTCGACTTTTTTTAAAAATTTCGAAATTTGAGAAATTGTGGATTTGTCGAAAACTTTAATGTTTTTCAAAATTTCGACATTTTGTTAAGTTTCGACCTTTTTTTAATATTTCGAAATTTCTAAAATGGGGGCTTTTTTGAAAATTGCAATTTTTTTTTAAATCTCAACTCGTCATTTTTAAAATCTCGAGAATTTTTGTAAATACCACACATTCCAAAATTTGTTTTTTCTTTAATTTAAAAAATTACCTCTTATTTTTGCAATTTCGATTTTTTCAAATTTTGATATTTGATATTTTGATATCTTGAAAATGTGGCCTTTTCCAAATTTTCGACTATTTTTCAAAATTTCGACTTTTTTTGAAAATATTGACCTTTTTTTAAATATTTTAATGTTATGAAAAGTTCGTCATTTTTGAAAATTTTTACTTTTAAATTTCTCTTTTTTTAAGTTCAATCGCAAAGGCCAGTTTATTCAAATTTTCGCCCCTTATTCCAAAATGTTCACTTTTTGTAAAAATTCGGGCCTTTAAAAACCTCATTTTTTTTAAATTCATCCATTTTCGGAAATTTTGACTTTTTAGATTTTAAAAAATTTCCGTTTTTTTTGAAAATTTTACGTTTTTTTTTTGGAAAATTTAAAGTTTTTTTTTTGAAAATTTAAACTTTTTTTTGAAAATTTAAACTTTTTATGAAAATGTGGACTTTCTAAATTCACTTTAAAATTTCTGGTTTTTTTGTTCAACCCACTCGCAAAGGACAACCGAATTTTTTAATTAAATGTTCGCCCCTTTTTCTAATTTTTACTTTTTTGTAAACATTTCAGCCTTTAAAAATTTGTACTTATTTTCTAAAAATGTTCACTTTTTTAACCAATGTTTCGCCTTCTTTTTCCAAAATTTTAACTTTTCGTAAAAATTTCACCCTTTAATAATTTCACCAATTTTTTCAAAATTCATTTTTGAAACTTTTTTGAAAATTTTTAAAAATATTTCGATTTTTTATTTGAATTCCTGAGTTTTTTTTGACGATTTTTGTTGAAATGTTGACTTTTTCAAAATTTCTCTTTTTTGTAAATTGTGATTATTTTTTAATATTTTAAATGACAGATAAATCTTTTTCAGGATCTTGACTTTTTTGAAAATTTTAACTTTTTATGAATATTTAGACATTTCTAAAAATTTTAACTTCAAAATTTCGATTTTTTTCAAATGTTCGCCTCTTTTTCTAAAATTTTAATTTTTTATGGAAATCTCGTATTGAAATTTTAACTTTTTCAGAAATTTGAAATTTTTTTAAGCTGTGAAATTCCTTTTTTTTTAGTTCCATCCACTCACAAAGAGTAATCGCTTTTTTTCGCCCCTTGTTCCAAAATTTTTACTTTTTGTAAAAATTTTGGCCTTTAAAAATCTCAGTTGTATTAGAATTCATCCATTTTCTAACGTTTTGATTTTTTTACGAAAATCTGGACTCTTTTAAATGTTTACTAAGTTCAGCCCATCCGCAAAGGGCAAAATTTTTGCCTCTTTTTCTAAAATTTCAACTTTTTGTATAAATTTCAACCTCTAAGATTTTCGAAAATTTTTTGAATTATTTATTTTAAACATTTTAGATTTTTAAAAATTTCCACTTATTTTCTAGAAATGTTCACTTTTTTAACCAATGTTTCGCCTATTTTTTCCAAAACCTTGACTTTTTTGAAAATGTTTCAAAATCCCATTTTCAAGTATTTCGATTTATTTTGAATTTCTGAGTTTTTTGGAAGATTTTAATTTTTTTTTAAATGTTGACTTTTTCAAAATCTCTTCTTTTTGTAAATTGTGATTATTTTTTAATATTTTAATTCACAGATAACAAAATGTTTCCAAGATTTTTACTTTTTTGAAAATCTCGGATTTTTGAAATTTCAAATTTCTTTCAAAATTAACCTATTTTTCAAAATTTTAACTTTTTCGGAAATTTCAATTTTTTTTGAAGCTGAAATTTCCTTTTTTTTTGGTTCACTCCACTCTTAAAGGGCAATCGACTTTTTCAATCAAATTCTCGCCCCTTTTACCAAAATTTTAACTTTTTGTAAAAATTTCGACAACTTTTGAAAAATTTTAAATTTGTATAAAAATGTCTACATTTTTTAAAATATTCACTTTAAAACTTCAAGTTCAATTCACTCGTAAAGGGCAAGCGACTTTTTAAATCAAATATTCCCTCCTATTTCCAAAAAAATTTACCTTTTGGAAAAATTTCGGCCTTTCGAAAATTATTCAAAATTCGTCCATTTTCTAAAATTTTGACTTTTAAATTCTGAAAACTTTTTAAAAATCTTCAAAAATTTCGATTTTTTTGGAATTCTTCTTTTTCCAAAATTTAAACTTATTTTGACAATGTCGACAGTTGCTACATTTTTTTTCGTTTTTTAGTTCAATTTAGTCGTAAAGGGCAACCGACTTTTTTAATCAAATATTCCCTCCGTTTCTAAAATATTAACTTTTTGTAAAAATTTCGGTCTCTAAAAACTTTAGCCATTTTCGAAAATTCGAAACCTTTTGAAAATTTGTCGATTTACTTTAAAAATTTTGGATCTAAAATATTTCGATTTTTTTTAAATCTTCACTTTTTTAACCTATTTTCGCCCCTCTTTTCAAAATGTTTAACCTTTTTGCAAAAATTTGGGCCTTTATTCAAAATTGTCCAATTTTTATCAAAATTTTGGCCTATCGATTATTTTCAATTCTTGAATTTTTTTGGATGATTTTAATTTCATTTTAAATAATAATTTTTTTGGTAAATTCTCCATTTTTGTTAATTTGGACTATATTTTAATATCTCAATTTTCAAATTACATGTTTCAAAATTTCAATTTTTTTAAAATTCTGTTTTTTTGAAAATTTAAACTTTTTATGAAAATGCAGACACTTAAAAATTTTAACTTTAAATTTCCGATTTCTTTTTTCAAATGTTCTCTACCAAATTTTCCTTTTTTTTTAAATCTCGGTTTTTTATGATTTCAAGTTTTTTAAAGATTTATTCATTTTCAAAATTACAAATTTTCAAAAAATTTAAATTTTTCGAAAAAGTTGAAATATTCAAAAATAGATAAATCTTAAAACAATTTTGAAATTTTTTAAAGATTTATTCATTTTTTAAATTTCAATTTTTTCGAAAATTTAATATTTTGGATAATTTTCGAAATATTTTGAGAATTTCGTGTTTTATGAAACCTGGAATTTTTGGAAATCGTAGTTTTTTTGAATTTTTTAGTTTTTCGGGAAATATTTTTGACCTTTTTGAAAATTTTGACATTTTTTAAAGTTTTGATGGTTTTCTTTTCAAATTTTCGCCTTTTTCCAAAATTTTACCTTTTTTTGAAAATATCGGTCTTTTTAAGATGTCAACATTTTTGGAAAATGTATCTATTTTTCAAAATTTTGCTTTTTTCGAAAGTTTGAAATTTACTGAAAATTTATCAAAATTTGTGAAATGTTTCAAAAATTTTATATTTATTTTATCAAATTTTTAAATTTTTTCGGAAGATTTTGACTTTTTTGAAATTTTTAACGTTTCCAAGTTTTCATTTATCTAAAAATCAAGAATTTTTTCCAAAATTTTGAGGTTTTTTTTGAAAATTTTGACTTAACTGTCGATTTTTATTCTTATGTTTGATTTTTATTAAAAATCGTAACCATTTATGAAAAGTTCGACACTTTTAAAATTACTTTTCAAAATTTTTACTATTTTTACATGTTTTATGAAATCTCGAATTTTTTTGGAAATCGCAGCTTTTTTGAATTTTTGAATCGGAAAAGATTTCGACCTTTTTGAATATTTTGCCCTTTATCTAAATTTTGATTTTTTTTTCAATTTACTTTTTTTCCAAAATTTCACATTTTTTTTACATCTCAGCCTTCCTAAAATGTCAGATTTTTTTTTTCAAAATTTTGCTCTTTTCGAAAATTAACGTTTTTTTGAACTTTTCAAAATTGCGAAATATTTAAAAAATTTTATGTTTTATTAATTTGAAATGTTTTAAAAATTGAAATACAAAAATTTTCCCCTGAAACTAAGAAAAATTAAAAAACACAACAAAACTTGCTCTAACGCGTTTCGACAGCCACTAACTGTTTTGATATGTTTTGAACATATGTTTCTTAAATGTGTTGACTTTTATTTGTCGATTTTGATTCAAATGTTTTGAATTTTATGGAAAATGTTGACTGTTTGAAAAATCTGAATTTTTTCAAATTTTTAAATTTGAGTTACGTATACTGCTACAAAAATTTCTATTGGTAGATGTTACACACTATTTGTGACTTGATATAATGAACAGCTGACGTTAGCGACTTTGTCTGCGCAAGGTCCAATATCGTCATATTTCAAAATAAAATAAATTCTCATTTGATTTTACTAGAATAATAGATTGAAATGTTCGCGCTCCTGATTCTAGTACTTGCGCTAGGTGGCGCGCAACGTTATATCAACCTTGCGGATTGGTTTCTCTTATATGTTTTGTGTTATAACCTTAACTAAAATTGTTAGCACAGCTGAGTTTTACTGGAATAGAAATAGCCCGAAAGGTGCTCCTAAAAATACTCTAGATTTTAGTAAAAGTTTCATTAAAATCGTTTTAGCAGTTTCCGATATTAGCCCGCACAAAAGATCAGTCGACAGACAGACAGACACACTTGGACGCTTCAACTTTATTAATATAGATTATTTAATTATATTTTTATGTACTTAAGTAAATAAAAGCGATGAAAGGAAAAAAGCGACATTAATATAGTTTTCATATTTCGAGGAGGCTCAGCATAAAAAATGGTTGAGGATCCCTGTTCTAGAAACTTAACGTGCCTAAATTAATATTATTGATACATTATTTAATAATGTTTTTTAATTTTATTTAACATTTCTGCGACCCAGTTAGGAAATATTTAAATTTTTTAGTAAATAAAATTAATAAACCTAAATGTTTCCGACCAATAACCAACTATGAAGAATTATTTAATAAGTTACACAAAAGGAGGGAAGTGTTCAATGAGTTTTCTCAGTCTTGCTAGAGCTGTCTGCTGGGCAATTGGCAACTTTATTGTCTTACGCTTGCAAATCCATTAACCCTTGATTTGATATATTCAGTCAACAACAGTGCAGATCGAGGATTGCTTTTTGGGAATCAGGTCTTTCTATCTACACACTGCTTGTAACAGTTCGTTTTCTTTATCGGCGGATAGATGGCCCGCGTCGTCGTAATTACTCCCCCAGCATTCTTGACAAGAAGTAACAAAATAGTTGCTTGATTTAAACAGACGCGATCAAATAAAGCCGAAACTGGTTGACGACGGACAAAAATATAAAATATTTCATTTTCAACGTGAGCAAATGGTACACATTTGGAATCTCATTTACATAAATATTTCCATATTTTTAAATTTTGCATTTGATAATCGTCTGCGTTGTAATCCTAAGGTATTTTCAACAAGAAGCTCATATGACATACCATTCAATTTGAAAAGGAAGAGGGTTAACTCTCGCTTTTTTGTAGGGAAAAAAAGACAAAAACTGCTTTAAAAGTGGCAAACTGAACAAAAATCTACCTGTTTTAGTTATTCTGTCAGGTTTAATATTATTGAATTTATTCCAATTGAAGTTTTCACCCTATATAAACAATAACAAGAACATTAATGACGTTAAAACTGTATTAAATTAACATTAGTCAGATTAGAAGTGGCAAGAATTTTGGACCTCTTCTCGAATTGTTGGATTTGGCAATGCTATTATACCATTCATAAATTTCTTGGAAAGCAATTAAAAGTATTTGGCCCACTCGTATTACAATAGATAATAAAATAATAGTAATACAATAGAATAAGCGCTTGAACTTTTTCTTTACCAAGTTTTTTTTTTCATTCTCGCGCAGTTGGAATTCTTACAAATAAATTCTGAAATTTTAACAACACGTAAAAAAGACGTTTTCTGCTAAGAATATTTTATGGCTTCTTAGGCAATCTTGCAATTATTACATACATGTACATTTTGTAGCGCTTTGAAATAAAAATTCTGCCATTAGGTTAACTAACACATACATCATCCTGAACAGACTATCCTGAACAGATGAAGCCCATCATCGTAATGTTTGCTTCAAAGCAAAAAAAAAATCTGAATTTCAAATCAAGTCGACACTGTGAAACGGGAGACATTGCACTCTATGTGTATGCAAAAGTTCCGCTTTTATTTTCTGGCCCAAGTTTTGTTTATGATGCAAATGAAAACAGCACACGGTAAACAATTTTGACCTTCAACCGCCGCGTCGTGTACAATTTAGTAGGTTTAACATGTAACATATGATTCATTGGATAGAATCGTAGGGAGTATAGAACTCCACACTTCATTGACTAATTATCGTCAAGTGTTGAGGGCGCATCAGAATTGTCAGTTGTAAATTGCGGAAAATATTGCAAACGCTGCATCCCAATTCGTGCAGATTCTGGAGTGCATTTGGTCGAAATGACTGCTACGATGGATAACTAGTACGTCGCAGCCGTAGGTAATCTTGACCTGCTGCACAATAATTAAAGAAACTTAATATCAGTCTATTTAGAACAAAATTTTTCTGGTATCCATGGATGGATTTCTATTTACAGAATTGGGTTTTATAAATCGGCTAAATTTCGGTGGAACGGACTAGTCCTTGGTTATCTTCAAATATACAAATCGTTTCGATAGCCAAACTTCATCATCAGAGAAATACGGTTTAATGCTGTTCATGAAATGTGTACGCAGAGTTCTTGATATTATCTTTGGGGAGTGCATTTTGTCTCTTAAATGAGCAAGTTTGTCTTTGGTCCTGGAAAAAGTCATAAACATTGAGAATAAGATGAAAACTGAACGAATATTAAAGTAATTATCAGAATTGCATTAAATTATATAGTTTTTTGTACATAAAAAGAAAGCTTTTACAACAAACTTTGGTATCATTTGCTTTAAAAAACGTATTCATGAGAATTACGAACCTACAACTTGTCAATGTTACTTTTTTTAAGTTAATTCATCGGCCGACACTTTTATAAATGAGCGATGCCGCAACTATAATTCCAATCCTTATGTCATAAACCTCCTAGTATAATCTCTTAACAAGTTACAGTTCAAAATAGGTAACGCGTAATTATTATTAATTTTGCTAGACCTGACTTTTATGCACGTACATTTTTTGTGCCTAAGAAGGACGAATAACGACGTGCACCATTTAAAACTGGAAACGTTCGAGCATCAACCCAGATGCACATATTTACTTCAAGCACCAAACATTATCTAAATGAAACCGGTCTAATTTTCTTATCTAATTATTTATAAATTAGAAGTCAACTTTTTCGAAGTACAAGAATCGTTCCATAATTTTTGTCCTGTTACGATCTTAACTGAGGCCGCCGCCATTTATCTGAAAAATATAAATGACGAGAAATACCGTACATACTTTCTCTAATGATGATTGTTAAAATTGCCGTTAAATTTAATTACATTATTATGGCGTTTTGTTAGGTTTGCTTCTGTATCATTTTGTAGTAAGTTGTAAGGCACGGTGCAATTATATTCTCAAATTATGCCACAAGGTAACAGTTCTTAAACGCTTGACGAATAACTCCGGTATACCAAACGGACAGGAAATTTTCGAAGTGCTCCTGTGCGGCGAAGCTGACTGGGACAATTCCTTGGTTGAACTTCTTAAATATTTTTACTTTTGATTGGGAATGTAGAGGGAATCGAAAAACTCCAAATTTGATTTAGTGGTGATGAACCTATGAATATTCCAGTTAGTCTGGAGTGTTCTGCCATGAATTGAATGAATTAAGCGATTCCATCAAATAGAAGGGTTGGAACTGGTCATCAAAGTAACAGATTGTTCGCTTTCAATGGAATGTTTGCTTTTACCCCACCATTGGGATAAATTTGTGTATCATGGATTAGAACAGGCCACTAAAAAGGCGTAGTATTCCACCGTGTTTGATGACCTTTTTATTAGTGGTTACAAATTGGATGTTAAAATGCCATATTAGCCTGATCTGACACCCTCCTTAGAAAGTAGGAAAACTGCTCTTTATAGCTAGCAATGATAAGCTATGACAATGCAACCATTCATCATTGCCATGAATCTGATGAATATGATCTGGCACTGTCTTTAGAAGGTGGAAAAACTGCTCTTTATAGATAGCAATGACGAGCGCTATGACTATGCAACCAAATTACTTTCATCATTGTTATTAATACTTCATTTTATCTGTTGCCTAATCTAACAATGGGCAAAATATCTTGTAGTGGACAAACTAGGGGCAAAATTATCCTGTATTGAATTGTAGCAGACGGAACTTTCATACTGCCACTAGGACAACCAATTAAGTTTTATATTTTGGCTAGTCATTACTGATGTGTTTTCCAGTGCACTTATTCCAGTTTTGGTTGAATTAATATAGCTGTTCTCGAAGACCATCTTGTGACACTTTCCCAAAAAGTAATAATTTTTGTGTGCTTCCTAATGACATTCCAAACCCAGAAACGATGTTAAAAATTGTGAGGAGCCTACCGTTTTAATATTCGAATGTGCTACTTCTAAAGAGAATAACTCTGATAATATTCTACCGACCACAATATTTCACGCGACAGTCAAAGTCGGGTTTCCAAAATCAGCTTTCACCAAAGTGCAAAATTTCAAGCGTTTTCGTTTCCAATGTGTAATCACCATTGGTATCTTCTGATGAAGACCATGGACTGATACTGACTTAAATGAGTGGTTTTCGGGTCTTCTCCCACTTCTAACGTGTCAAAATTTCAAGCGTTTTCGTTTCTAACGTGAAAAACTATAAAAATACGTTTCCCAATCAACATTGGTATCTCTTGTTGTGATAAAAACTCTCGACCCAGTCGGATGATTGGTTTTCGTGTCTTCCCCACTTCTGAAATTCCTGGTCTCCTCCCACTTCTGGCATGTCTGTCTCTGGAAAATTTCAAGCGGTTTCATTTTTAACGTAAAAAACTCGATAAAAAAGCGTTGCCCAATCACCATTGGTATCTCTTGTTGTGGTGAAAACCATGGGCTGAAAAGAATGACTAGTTTTGGGGTCTTCATCACTTTTGAAATTCGAGTCTCCTTCCCACTTCTGACATTCGAGTCTCTTCCCACTTCTGACATTGGAGTCTCTTCTCACTTCTGACATTCGAGTCTCTTCTCACTTCTGACATTCGAGTCTCTTCCCTTTTCTGACATTCGAGTCTCTTCCCATTTCTGAGATTCGAGTCTCTCCTCACTTCTGACATTCGAGTCTCTTCCCACTTCTGACATTCGAGTCTCTTCCCACTTCTGAGATTCGAGTTCCCCCACTTCTGACATTCGAATCTCTTCCCACTTTTGACATTCGAGTCTCTTCCCACTTCTGACATTCGAGTCTTCCCCACTTCTGACATGCCCAACTAATACTAGAACGATGAAGCTATCTGCTTTTCTCAAGTGGGTTAAGAAAGTAATGTGAGTTTGTGTTTAATTTACCCTCGTCTAGGAACAATAAATATCTAGTATACAAAAAGTTTTCCTATCTAGTGTGTTGGCTGTCATTTTTTTGGTATGTTAACGTATGTTTCTTACTTGATCTGTACTCATTAAATTGACATTTAACCTTGACATCAAAATTCTACAGTACTATTAGGAGTAGAAGAGATCCATTCGCTGTTGCTTTTTGGGCGTCTCGAAAGTAGGATTCAACAGTAACAGATTTTTCTTCCATTGGAAAAATTAAACCGATAAAACAATTTTTTTAAGGTTACGCTTGTTTACTTCTCTATTTGGTAATGACCAAGTAACATACGTAAACATGACAGTAGATGGAAAAACTTTTTGTAAACACGGTATAAAGAAACTAAATTTTAACATTGACAATTAAACTTGCATATTTCATTCTAATTGGTTCATCAAAAGTTACAGCTACTTCGGCGGATTCTGGCAACTTTCAGTTTGTCCGGATAACAATAAAATGAAATGACAAAAATAAAAATAGACTTTCTGAAAAAAGAGTCACTTCCAAATTAATATCTGAACTATGAAATTCAATTTATAACTAAAAAAAATAGTCCCCGTTCATGTTCATCCGAAATATTTATTGGTACCCTCCTCTGGGGCGAATTTAAGGGTATACAGCATGTACTGCAGCACAGTTCCACCATCAGGGGTCCTCACCAAAATGAATGGCTTCTTTTTTTAAGTCGTAAAAGTATTTTTGGAAATTAAAATTTCTGGAAAAAGCCAACACGGATTTTAAGTCAGAACTTCAAGCTTAAAGTAGAAAATCCAAGATTAAATTGGAAATTTGAAATACAAAATCGAAATGATTTTAAAATTAAAGAATGGAAAGTTTAAAAGTTTAAGTTGAAAAGTTTCAAACATCGAAATTTTAAAAATCAATTGTTCGATTGAAAAATCGAAAATTTGAAGGTTAGAAAGTTCGAAAAGTCGAAGGTTCGAAAGGTTGAAAATTGAAACTTCAAAAGTTGTACTTGTAACTTTTAAAGTTTAAAAATTTGAAAGTTCAAAAGCCCGAAAGTTTTAAAGTTGAGAAGTTTAAATGGTTGAAAATTTGAAGGTTACAAATTCAAAAATTTGAATGTTGGGAAGTTCACAAATTTAAAAGTCGACGCAGGTTTGAAAATTTTAAAGATTGAGAAGTTTGAACGTGTGAAAGTTGAAAAGATAAAAAAATTAAAAGTTGAATAAATTCAAAAGTGCGAATGTTTACAAACTTGAGATTTCAAAAATTTGGAAGACTTAG
Source organism: Dastarcus helophoroides (assembly GCA_028583605.1). Classification (NCBI taxonomy): domain Eukaryota; kingdom Metazoa; phylum Arthropoda; class Insecta; order Coleoptera; family Bothrideridae; genus Dastarcus; species Dastarcus helophoroides. The sequence continues at coordinate 30,420,964 of CM053328.1, forward strand.
AGTGTTTGAAATCGAAATGATTTTAAAAATTGAAGATTGGAAAGTTGGAAGATTTAAGTGTGAAAGTTTGAAACTTTAAAATTTTAAAAGTCAATGATTCGAAGGTTCGCAAGGTTGAAAAATTGAAAATTTGAAGGTTAAAAAGTTCGATAATTTGAAAGACGAAGTTTCGAAAGATTGAAAATCGAAAATTCGAAAGCTTGAAAGTTGGAAGGTTCGAAAATTTTAAAATTTAAAAGTTTGAAAGTTCAAAGCTCGAAAGTTTTAAAGTTGAGAAGTTTAAAGGGTTGAAAATTTAAAACTTTCAAGTTCAAAAATTTGAAAGTTGGAAAGTTCGAAAATTTAAGTGTCGATAAAGGTTCGAAAATTTCAAAAATTGGATGGTTCGAACGTGTGAAAGTTGGAAAAATAAAAAGTTTGAAAGTTGAAAAATTTGAAAGTGCGAATGTCTACAAGCTTGAGATTTCGAAAATTGAGAAGTCGGTGGTTAGAGTGTCTAAAATCAAAACGATTTTTAAAATTGAAGATTGGAAAGTTTCAAAGTTCAAGTGTGAAAGTTTGTAACTTTGAAATTTTAAAAATCAAGTCGAAATGATTTTAAAAATTGAAGATTGGAAAGTTGGAAGATTTAAGTGTGAAAGTTTGAAACTTTAAAATTTTAAAAGTCAATGGTTCGAAGGTTCGCAAGGTTGAAAAATTGAAAATTTGAAGGTTAAAAAGTTCGATAATTTGAAAGACGAAGTTTCGAAAGATTGAAAATCGAAAATTCGAAAGCTTGAAAGTTGGAAGGTTCGAAAATTTTAAAATTTAAAAGTTTGAAAGTTCAAAGCTCGAAAGTCTTAAGGTTGAGAAGTTTAAAGGGTTGAAAATTTAAAACTTTCAAGTTCAAAAATTTGAAAGTTGGAAAGTTCGAAAATTTAAGTGTCGATAAAGGTTCGAAAATTTCAAAGATTGGATGGTTCGAACGTGTGAAAGCTGGAAAAATAAAAAGTTTGAAAGTTGAAAAATTTGAAAGTGCGAATGTCTACAAGCTTGAGATTTCGAAAATTGAGAAGTCGGTGGTTAGAGTGTCTAAAATCAAAACGATTTTTAAAATTGAAGATTGGAAAGTTTCAAAGTTCAAGTGTGAAAGTTTGTAACTTTGAAATTTTAAAAATCAATGGTTCGAAGGTTCGCAAGTTTAAAATATCGAAAATTTGTATGTTAAAAGATTCGAAAATTTGAATGTGATAGTTCAAAACCTCGAAAGTTTTAAACTTGGAAAGTTCGAAAATTTAGAAGTCGATGAAGGTTCGAACATTTCAAAGACTGAGGAGTTCGAACGTTCAAAGTTTGAAAGTTGAATAATTTGAAAGTTAAAAAATTTGACAGTGGGAATGTTTACAAGCGAGATGATTTTTAAAATTAAAGATGAGAGATTTTGAAGGTTTAAGTGTAAAAGTTTAAAATTTTAAAAGTCAATGGTTCGAAGGTTGGCAAGTTTGAAAAATCGAAAATTTGAAGGTTAAAAAGTTCGATAATTTGAAAGACGAAGTTTTGAAAGATTGAAAATCATCGTAAATTCGTAAGCTTGAAAGTTGGAAGGTTCAAAAATTTATAAGTTTGAAAGTTCAAAGCTCGAAAGTTGAGAAGTTCGAAGGGTTGAACATTTGAAAGTTTCAAGTTCAAAAATTTAAAATTTGGAAAGTGCGAAAATTTAAAAGTTTGAAAGTTCAAAGCTTGAACGTTCTAAATTTGAGAAGTTCAAAAGGTTGAAATATTAAAAGTTTCAAGTTCAAAAATTTCAAAGATTGGAGAGTTGGAACGTAGGAAAGTTTGGAAGTTGAATAATTTAAAAGTTGGAAAGTTTGAAAGTGCGAATGTTTACAAGCTTGAGATGTTGAAAATTTTGAAGTGAGTGGTTAGAGGGTATAAAATCAAAACGATTTTTAAAAATGAATGGTTCAAAGGTTCGCAAGTTTGAAAAATCGAAAATTTGAAGGTTAAAAGGTTCGAAAATTTGAGTCTGAAAGTTCAAAAGCTTGAAAGTTTTAAAGTTGGGAAGTTCGAAAATTTAGAAGTTGATGAAGGTTCGAAAATTTCAAAGATTGGCGAGTTCGAACGTGTAAAAGTTGGAAAGATATTAAGTTTGAAAGTTGAATAATTTAAAAGTTTAAAAGTGCAAAAGTGCGAATGTTTAAAAGCTTGAGAGTTCGAAAATTTGGAGTTAGAGGATTTGAAGGTTTAAAAATCGAAACCGTGAAGGTTGGAAAGTTCGAAAATTTGAAAGTCGAAGTTTTGAAAATTCGTAAGATTGAAAATCAAAAGTTCGAAAACCGAAAATGCGTGAATTTGAAAGTTCGAAAATTTGAAGGTTTGAAAATTTGAAAGTTTGAAATTTGGCTCGAAAATTTTAAAGTTAACAATGTTGAAAGTTTGTACATTTTAAAGTTATAATCTTGAAAAGTTTAAACCTTCAAGAATGTAAAGGTCGATGAAAGTTTGAAAATTGAAAATCTTGAAAATTTGAAAGACTGAAATTTGGAAAGCTCCAACGTGAGAGAGTTGAGCAGTTTGAAGGTTAAAAAATTGAATTACAAAAGTGCGAAAATTTAAAAATTGGAATAGTTATAAAGGTTCAAAGATTGAAAATTTAAAACTTTGAGATTTCGAAAATTTGGAAGTCAGTAGTTAGAGAGTTCGAAAGTTTTAAAATTGAAACTCTGATTGTTGGAAAGTTCAAAAATTTGAAAGTCCAAGTTTTGATAGTTCGTATGAGTGAAAATCGAAAGTTCGAAAACCGAAAATGCGAGAGACAGTTTGTAAATTTAAAAGTTAAAAAGTCCGAAAGTTACTTCGCGAAAGTTCGGAAAACTGAATATTTTAGAGTTGGAAAGTTCGAAAATTTGGGAATTTGTATGTTAGAAAATTTGAAAATTGACGGTTCGAAGATTTGAAAATTCGAATATTGAAAGATCGAAAAATCAAAAGCTTGAAAGATGAATGTTCTAAAAAGCAAAAGCTTGAAAAAAGAATGTTAGAAAATTTGAAATGCTAAGTTTTGAAGGTCCAAAGATCGAAAATAGAAAGTTTAGGAGTTGAAAAGTTTGAAAATTTTACAATTGGAAAGTTCGAAAAGTTGAATCCTTCGAAAGTTCGGGAATTTAAAAGTTGATGTTTCAAAAAATCTAAAATTGGAAAGTTCCAAAATTTGAAATTGCATGGGAAAGATAAAAGGTAAGAATTTGGAAAATTCGAAAGCATGAAAGATGGAAAATGGGAAAGTTTAAAAATTTAGAAATTAAAAAGTTCTAAAACTTAAAGACGAAGCTCCGAAGGTTCGAAAACTAAAAATTCAAAAGCTTTTAAAGTTGAAAACTTTTGAAACTTGAAAAGTTGAAGTTTGGAAATCGAAAGCTTAAAATTTGGAACTTGGAAGTTTTTCTGCAAAAATTTTGCTCCAGAACTCTAAATGACAAGAGAAAAGTCAAAATTTTCGAAACAAAGTTGTAACTTCAAACTGAAATGTCAGCTACAAAACGTTGGCTGAAATTTCAAAATTTTCAAAAAAGTGGAATAAAAAACAAAGAACAAAGTCAAAAATAGTTTTGAATTTGCGAATATAACAAAGCAGTTGAAATCCAATTTGTTCAAAAGAGAAACTTTACGAAAATTGTGAAAATTTATTGATAAAATTAAAGGTTAGTATCAAATTTAATAATTGAGGCTAGAATTAGAAAATTTTAAATTCCCCGTGTTTAAGGTTAGAATTTAAAAATAATAAAAAAAATCAGAATAAGAGGGTTCAATAAAGGAATTTAGAAAATCAGTCGAAATGTAATTTGTTCAAAAGAAAATTACGAAAATTGTGAAAATTAAGTAGGGTCCTTCAATAACGTTAGAGGTTAACAGAAAGTTGAATAAAATAGTAAAAATTTAAGGTTAGAATAAAAAAAATTAGGATAATGCTGGTTATTTAAGCATAAAATTAAGAAAACTAAATAAAATCAAAATTAGAGGTGTACGTGAATTTAAAAAATCAAGAGAATTTTAAAGTTAGGTTAGATTAATCGGAACTTAAGGTTAAAATAGGAAAATTTAACATGAGCATTAAGGTAACAACTTAAGATCAAAATAAAATAATAAACTGGTTGGAATTTAAGACTAACATTAAGGGTGACATGAAAATAGTTAAAATTTTAGGTTAACACATTAAAACGTTCCAACAAATTATGAAAATTTAAGTTAGGGTTGGAAAATTTAAGTAAATAATGAATATGAAATAAAAATATTAGTAAAATAATTAAGATTACCCAAAATGTTAAAAAAAAACTAAAATTGAGGTTATACCGTGTGACGTTTTCACATCTAGTGTGCTGCTGTCATTTTTGTCATATTCACGTACGTTTCTTACTTGATTAATATTCCAAACAGATAAGTAAACAAACATAACCTTCAAAGAATTGTTTCATTGGTTTGATTTTACAATGGAAGAAAAACCCTTTATTGCTAAATACTACTTTCGAAACGCCGAAAAAGGCAATACGGAATAGACTTCTATTCCTGAGTGTACTGCAGAATTTCTATGTCAAGGTTACATGTCAATTTTTCGTGTATGAATCAAGTCAGGAACATACGCGAACATGTCAAAAAATGACAATACACTAAATGGGAAAACTTGTAACCTTGATACTTGTACATCTAACAAAACACTCAAACTTGAGCTTAAAATTTAAAAAAATAACGTTTGGGGTTAAATGTACAAAAATTTTTCATTCGACGCCAGTGTCGAGCCAGAGCCCTTGGGCCTTACTCATTTTTTATATGAAATAATCCGACTCTGTGTGCTATAGAGAATTCATATTAGTTGCAAATTACATTTAATATGTGTGTCGCCGTCAAGAATGAAGTTTAATTGTATCGATCGCCGATTGATCAACATTAAAAAAACTTGGACCACAAAACTAGACATCCTAGTAAGCTCTTCTTTCCACAAGTGTTCTTAACAATATTTACACTGACTACTGCGAATATTTTTCGCAACAAGATTAAATTAATTGATTTTTCACTGTCAATAAAAAATGGGCCATCACAATACGTGTGGGCAAATTAAAAACAAAGCCGAAGTTTTGGTGCGGCCATCCCGTTTTATCGAGTTACGGATTGGGATGCTTCCCGCCAATTCTACAATTTGAACTAAATCGACAAGTGGCAAAGGAAGAAAATGCGTCTTTGCCAAACGTCAAAAACTAGTACACGATATTCGAGGTTGCGAAGGTTTGAAAGCCAGGGGCAAACTCAAACGTTGGGGAATGTGTTTGTTTTTATTCAAATTTTGTGGGCTTACCGTTTTCATTTAACGTTGCAGCACAGCCTTTAAGTAAATCCGATAAAACGTTTCGGTATTATTTGGTCTCGTTAAATAAACTTCGATTTTCGGCAAGGGTTTTCGCGTTTTTGTACTATGTAGCGTTATCAACGGGTACGGCGTAGGTATTAGTAACTAGTCGAGTTTTATATTACATACTTTTTTCGGGCCGACATGATCGGCGTATTTACGAAAAACCCGAAATTATTGTGGCGGCTCTACGCATTCTGCCACATCATGTTGACGACTGACAATCGTCCGCCTTAAGTTGGCTACATTGAATATCAACTGTTTGACCTTGATGTGTGGCTCACTTCGTGCTCTCGAGCCTGGAAGTGGGTGCGCGCCAAATTCGAATTTAATCAATACTTTCTAAATACGACTCCGTTTTATAGCTCGGACGTAATCGATAGAATCCTCTTAATCAGACTAGCTTCTGGCACGTTTTCGCTTTCGTTCCGACGATGACAGAAGTTTGTTAACAACAAATATTTAATGGTACAAGGTATTTTTGTATCGTAAGGACGCTTTCAACTTAAATAATAAGTGAATACTTAATTATTAGCGTAATATGTTGTAAGCATTTTCTAAAAATCCAAGGGAAGGCGATTATTTAAATAATAATTATCGAGTAAATGCAGTGAGAACTTTACTAATTTTAAACGAACTATTTTTTTAGTTAAAACTGACACTCTCTGTTGCGAGTTTTTCCTTTCGTCTTCGGGTTATTTTTTACGGTGACAACCTGATGTTCTTTTGTGCACTCAGGGTATTTACTCAAGTCTATCAAAAGTTAATTGCCTAACATTAAATAATTACATTATTTATTATTTCAAAAACTACAAAATGTACCTAATGGCGGGGAAGTCCAATTTTCTATATTGCTTCCGCGTGGTGGCGCTGATGTAATTGGGGGTTATTTACATAACATGACAACTTCAAGGCCGTCGTGCAAGCATCCGTCCCCTTTGTGCATTTTAAAGTAGCGCCTCCCCTCAAATTCCATTGAAATCACCTACTTTGTCATCTTTTCTCATATTTTCCACTTTAATCTCAAAATTTCAAATTTAAACAAAAAATTCAGAGTATATAAGCATAACTTTCCAGGACAAGGCTGAAAATTCGGGTTTGTAGTGGAAATTTTAATGAAATCTCAATTTCGGAAAAAAGTAGACATTTTAAAAAAAAATGTGGAAATTAAAGAATGTTTTTTAAATCTCAAATTTTTTCCCAATTTTGAAATTTTCCTTGAAGGAATTTTGTTGTTAATTTAGAAATTTTAATTTTTACCTTGACAGTTCTTTTTTCTATAAATTTCGGCTTTTCTCTCGGAATTGGTTTGATCCCAAAATAGCGACTTCGTTTATACAAATTTGACTTAAAACTTCGAATAAAGTTAAAATTTTGAATTTGACGTCGAATTTTCTATTTTAAAGCTAAAATTAAAAAATTATCTGGAAATATTGAATCTTGTTTTTTTTTTAATTTCGTGTGTTTTGCTTTTTCGCGAAATTTTGATTTTGATCTCGAATTTTTGACCGTCTTTTCAAAATATTGACCTTTTTCTCTAGATCCGAATATTTTTTTGAAGTTTTGGCCTATTTCAAATTTCGATAAAAGAGTATAAATTTAAAAAACGCCAAAAATATTTAATAATATTTGATGAATTTTAAATGTTTCTTAAAATTTGCTTTTTCCGAATGGAATTTTTCACGCAAATTTTAATCTCGAAATTTTTATTGTTATTACAAAATTTTTGGTTTTTTCTATAAGTGTTTTCTCACCTTTTTTTTTCACGTAATAAATTAATGACCGCAAAGCCGATTTCATTCCCAAAATTTCATGAATCATGAATTCCATATATTCAAAGCTCGTGTCTATTGTCGAAAATTCGACTAATGTTGCCTCAAAATTTCATGTTTTATGCGACAGCAAATTTCGACTTTTTCCTCAAAATTCACCTTTTTTCCGTAAGTATGTTCTCAAGATTAGCCATTTTTCTTAATTTTCTGCAGGGTCAACATTTTTCTTAGAATGTCGGGTTTTTGTTAAGTGCTTTTTTCTTTCCAAAGTATTTTTCACAATTTTTCTCAAATTAAAATTTTTATGAACATTTAGATTTTTTTAATTCGCCCTGTTCTCAAAATTGCTTCTCGAATTCTACGTTTTTTCTCAAAATTTGTTCTTTTTTTTTGGAAATTTTGACTTTTTTAACATTAAAGTTTTTTTAATCTACCTTGTTCTTGTAATTTCAATTTATTCTCAGAATTCAACGTTTTTTTTTCTCAAAATTTGACTCTTGGAAATTGACTTTTTTCTGGAAATTTCGAACTTTTCTGAAAATTTCGAACTTTTCTGAAAATTTCCACTTTTTTTGGCAGTTCGAAAATTTGACTTTTTGGAAAATTTGCTTCTTTTTAAAGTTGGACAATTCTCTCCAAGTTTCGAAATTGTATATTTTTTCTCATAATTCGGTTTTTTTGCAAACTCAAGTTTTTTAAACTTATCTTGTCTTCGAAATTTCAATTTATTCTCAAAATTCGAAATTATTTTCAAAATCCATCTACGATTACGATTTTTTTTTCTTAAAATTCTATTCTTTTGACAATTTAAAATTTTTTCAACTTGTTTTGTTCTCGAAATTTCAATTTAATCTGAGAATTCGACGTTTTTTTTTCTCAAAATTTGACTTTATTTTGGAATTTTTAACTTCATTCTGGAAATTTCGAACTTTTTCTGAAAATTTCTATTTTTCTTGGAAGTTTGAAAATTTGATTTTTTTCGGAAAATTTGGCTCAGTAAGGTTAGACAGTTATCGCGAAGTTTCGAGTTTTAATTTCAAATTCTGTCTTTTTTTTCGAAATTGTATAATTTTTTCTCAAAATTCGATTCTTTTTGAAAGCTCAAGTTTTTTAATCTCTTTTTATACTTGAGATCTTAATTCATTCTTAAAAATCGATGTTTTTTTTTCCAAATTTGACTTCCTTTTGGAAATTTTGTCTTTTCTGGAAATTTCATACTTTTTCCGAAAATTTCCAATTTTTGGGAATTTTGGAAATATGACTTTCTCTGGAAAATTTGGCTCTTATTAAAGTCGGACAATTGTCGAATTTTCGAGTTTAATTTCAAATTCTGTCTTTTCTTTTGAAATTGTATAATTTTTTCTCAAAATTCGATTCTTTTGGAAGCTCAAGTTTTTTAATCTCTTCTTATCCCTGAAATTTCAATTGATTTTTAAAAATCGATTTTTTTTTCAAAATTTGACTTTGTTTTGGAAATTTTCACTTTTTTCTGGAAATTTCGTATGAAAATTTTCAATTTTTTTGGAATTTTGGAAATTTGACTTTCTCTGGAAAATTTGGCTCTTATTAAAGCCGGACAATTGTCTCGAAGTTTCGAGTTTAATTGCAAATTTTGTCTTTTCTTTCGAAATTGTATAACTTTTTCTCAAAATTCGATTCTTTTGGAAGCTCAAGTTTTTTAATCTCTTCTTATCCTTGAAATTTCAATTGATTTTTAAAAATCGATTTTTTTTCAAAATTTGAGTTTGTTTTGGAAATGTTGACTTTTTTCTGGAAATTTCGTATGAAAATTTCCAATTTTTTTGGAATTTTGGATATTTGACTTTCTCTGGAAAATTTGGCTTTTATTAAAGTCGGACAATTGTCTCGAAGTTTCGAGTTTAATTGCAAATTCTGTCTTTTCTTTCGAAAATGTATAATTTTTTCTCAAAATTCGATTCTTTTGGAAGCTCAAGTTTTTTAATCTCTTCTTATCTTTGAAATTTCAATTGATTTTTAAAAATCGATTTTTTTTCAAAATTTGACTTTGTTTTGGAAATTTTGACTTTTTCCTGGAAATTTCATATGAAAATTTCCAATTTTTTTGGAATTTTGGAAATTTGACTTTCTCTGGAAAATTTGGCTTTTATTTGATGTTTTTTTTAAATTTGATTTTCATTTGGAAATTTTAACTTTATTTTGGGAATTTCGAACTTTTTCTGAAAATTTCCATTTTTTTGGAAGTTTGAAAATTTGATTATCTTCGGAAAATTTTGCTCATTAAAGTAGAACAGTTATTTCGAAATTTCGACTTTCACTTCAAATTCTATCTTTTCTTTCGAAATTGTATAATTTTTTCTCAAAATTCCATTTTTTTGGAAGCTCAAGTTTTTTAATCTCGAAATTTCAATTTATTCTCAGAAATCGATGTTTTTTCTCAAAATTTGCCCTTTTATGGAAAATTTGGCGATTATTAAAGTTGGACAATTGTCTCGAAGTTTCGAGTTTAATTTCAAATTCTGCTTTTTCTTACGAAATTGTATACTTTTGCTCAAAATTTGACTCTTGAAAATTTTGACTTTTTTTTTGGAAATTTTGAACTTTTCTGAAATTTTCCACTTTTTTTGCAAAATTTGACTTTTTTGGAAAATTTGCTTCTTTTTAAAGTTGGACAATTCTCTCCAAGTTTCGAAATTGTATATTTCTTCTCAAAATTCGGTTTTGTTGGAAACTCAAGTTTTCTAAACTTATCCAGTCTTCGAAATTTCAACTTATTCTCAATATTTTCAAAATTCATCTCTTTTTACGATTTTTTTTCTTAAAATTATATTCTTTTGGCAATTTAAAGTTTTTTCAATTTGTTTTGTTCTCGAAATTTCAATTTAATCTGAGAATTCGACGTTTTTTCTCAAAATTTGACTTTATTCTGGAATTTTTAACTTTTTCTGAAAATTTCCATTTTTTTTAGAAGTTTAAAAACTTGATTTTCTTCGGAAAATTTGGCTCATTAAAGTTAGATAGATGTCCCGAAGTTTCGAGTTTTAACTTTAAATTCTTTTCTTCCGAAATTCTATAATTTTTTCTCAAGCTCAAGTTTTTTAATCGCTTCTTATTCTTGAAATTTCAATTTATTTTTAAAAAACGATGTTTTTGTTTCAAAATTTGACTTTCGTTTGGAAATTTTGACTTTTTTGGAAATTTGTCTTTCTTTGGAAAATTTGACCCTTATTAAAGTTGGACCATTGTCTCGAAGTTTCGGGTTTAATTTCAAATTCTGTCTTTTCTTTCGAAATTGTACATTTCCTTTCAAAATTATATCTTTTTGGAATCTCAAGTTTTTTAAAGTTATCTTGTTCTCAAAATTTCAATTTATTTTCAGAATTCGAATTTTTCTCAAATTTTGATTTGCTTATGGACATTTTGACATTTCTCTGGAAACTTCGACCTTTTTTGAAAATTTCCACTTTTCTGGAAGTTTGAAAATTTGACTTTCTTTGGAAAATTTGGCTCTTATTAAAATTGGACAATTGTCTCGAAGTTTCCAGTTTAATTTCAAGTTATAGCTTTTCTTTCGAAATTGTATATTTTTTCTCAAAATTCTATTTTTTTTGGAAGCCCAAGTCTTTTAAATGTATCTTGTTCTCGAAATTTCAATGTATTCTCAAATTTTGACTTGTGTAAAATTTAGATATTTTTCTGGAAAATACGAACTTTCTGTGAAAATGTCCATTTTATTTTTTTGGTACTTTGAATATTTGACTTTCTTTGCAAAAATTTAGCTCTTATTAAAGTTAGACAATTGTCTCGAAGTTTCGAGTTTTTATTTCAAATTCTGTCTTTTCTTTCGAAATTGTATATTTTTTCTCAAAATTTGATTTTTATGGAAGCTCAAGTTCTTTAAACTTATCTTGTTCTCGAATTTATGTTCAGAATTCAAAGTTTTTTCTCTAATTTTGTTTTTCTTTTGAAAATTTAGACTTTTTTTGAAAATTTTGAACTTTTTTTTCCGAAAATGTCCACTTTTTTTGGAAGTTTGAAAAACTGAATTTCTTCGGAAAATTTGGCTCTTATTAAACTTGAACAATTGTCTTGAAGTTTCGAGTTTTAATTTCAAATTCTGTCTTTTCTTTCGAAATTGTATATTTTTCCTCAAAATTTGATTTTTGTGAAAGCTTAATTTGTCTAAACTTATCTTGTTCTCGTAATTTTAATTTTCATTTCAGAATTCAACGTTTTTTCTCTAATTTTGTTTTCCTTTGGAAATTTTGAATTTTTTCTGGTAATTTTGAAAATTTCCACTTCTTTTTGGTGTTTCAAACCTTAACTTTTTTTGCAAAATTTGGCTCTTATTAAAGTTGGACAACTGCCTCGAAGTTTCGAGTTTAATGTCAAATTCTATCTTTTCTTTCGAAATTATATATATTTTCTCAAAATTCCGTTGTTTTTGGAAGCTCAGGTTTTTTGAATCTATCTTGTTCTCGAAATTTCAATTTATGCTTAGAATTCGAGATTTTTTCTCAAAATTTGATTTCGTTGTGGAAATTTTGACTTTCTGGAAATTTTAAATCTTTTCTGAAAATTTTCACTTTTATTGGAAGTTTGAAAATTTGACTTTCTTTGGAAAATTTTGCACTTACTAAAGTTGGACAATTATCTCGAATTTTCTAGTTTAATTTTAAATTTTCTCTTTTTTGTCGAAATTTTTTCCAAAAATTCGATTTTTCGGAAGTTCAAGTTATGTTTAAATTATCTTGTTCTCGAAATTTTAATTTATTCTCAGAATTCGACTTTTTTTTGGAAATTTTAACTTTATTCTAGAAATTTCTACCTTTTTTGAAAATTTCTTTTGTAAATTTGAAAATTTGATATTCTTTTGAAAATTTGGCTGCGATTAAAGTTGGACAATTGTCTCGAAGTTTCGAATTTAATTTCGAATTCTGTCTTTTCTTTCGAAATTGTATAATTTCTTCTCAAAATTCGATTTTTTTGGAAGCTTAAGGTTTTTAATCTCGAAATTTCAATTTATTCTCAGAATTCGAGGTTTTTTTCTCAAATTTGACTTGGTTTTGGAAATTACTTTTCCTGAAAATATCCAATTTTTGTCGAAGTTTGAAAATTTGCCTTTTCTTGGAAAATTTGGCGATTATTTAAGTTGGACAATTGTCTCGAAGTTTCGAGTTTAATTTCAAATTCTGTTTTTTCTTACGAAATTGTATATTATTTTATTAGTTGTATATTAATTTTAACTTATGCAAATTTTGTCACTTTTCAGGAAATTTCGGACTTTTTCTGAAAAGTCTCACATTTTTCGGAAGTTTAAAAATTTGACCTTCTTTGGAAAATTTGCCTCTTATTAAAGTTCGACAATTATCTCGAATTTTTGAGTTTAATTTCAAATTCTACCTTTTCTTTCGAAATTGTATATTTTTTCTCAAAATTTGATTTTTTGGCAATTGAAGTTTTTTGAACTTATCTTGTTCTCTTTTGTAAAAATTAGGCCATCTGAAAATTACTACTTTTTTTCTCGAAGTTTCCAACTTTTTCTCGAAATTTAGTCCGTTAAACTTTTGACTTTTTTGGAAAATTTCAATTTTTCCAAAATTTGTTTTTTTTAGAAATTTCACGTTTTTAAAATTATTCTTGTTCTCGAATTTTCAATGCATTCCCATAATTCGACTGAAAATTTGACTTTCTTTGGTAAATTTTGACTTTTTTCTGGCAATTTGAAATTTTTCTCAAAATTTCCACTTTTTTCAATACTAGATTTATTTGAGATTTCATTTCTCTCACACTTCGTCTTTTTTCATTAAAGTTCAACTTTTTTTGTAGGTTTGAAAATTTGACTTTCTTTGAGGTTTGGCTCTTTTTAAATTTGGACAATTGTCTTAAGGATTCGAGTTTATTTTGAAAATTCGCCCTTACTTATGAAATGGTACATTCTTTCTCAAAATTCGATTTTTTCTGGAAATTTCAAGTTTTTAAATTTATATTGTTCTCGAATTTTCAATTTATTCCCAGAATTCTACGTTTTTTTTAACATTCGATTTTCTTTGGAAAATTTTGACCACTTGCTGGCATTTTCGATTTTTTTCTCAAAATTTCCGCTTTTTCAAAATTACATTTTTTGAGATTTTATTTCTTTTAAACTTTCGTCGTCTTTTTTCATTAAAAAACAACTTTTTTTGAATGTTTGATTTTTTTTGGAAAGTTTTGTATTTTTTGGGACAATTGTCTCGAGTTTATTTTGAAAATCCACCTTCTTACGAAATTGTAAATTTGTTCTCAAAATTTGATTTTTTTTTGGGAATTGGAAATGCAATTGGTCTTGTCTAAGTTTCAATTTGTGGTAAATAAATTTGAATCTAAATTACCCGTCATTAACGGAAACGGTCGATAGAGAGCGGATCATAATGACAGCGTATGGAATTCGAAAGACATGCATGTTGTCAGTAAACCACGGATATTTTATTTATAAGAACCCCCTCCCCCCCTCGAACACAAATTTATTATTAAAATTCCACGTTTTTTCTTAAATTTTGACTTTTTTGAGAAACTTCGAGTTTTTTCTCGAAATTTTGACTTTTTTTAAATTACCGTTTTTTTCACCAAGACTTTTTGCTTTTTTCAAAATTATCTCTAAATTTCGAACGGGATCTCAATCGTCATAATTTTCTATTTCTCAAATTTCGCTTGTTTACTCGAAATGGAAAATTCCTTAAACTGGCTCATTTATTCAAGATTATGTAGAAATTTTATCCGGAAAAAGTAAAAATTTGAATAAGAATATTATTTTTGGAAGTATTAACACAAATTTTTTTGAAAACCTCCAATTTTCATCCAGAAATTTTAAGATAATATCAAAATTGAAAATAAAAACGTAAAAATCACGAGAATAAAATTTTCAGCAAGTGTCAAGATTTTCTGTATAAAATCGAAGTTATACTTAAATTTCAGGAAAATAAATCGAAATTTCGCTAAATGTAATTAAATGTACAGTAATTTCTCTAAATGTAAACCATTTGACGTGATTAAAGCAGAGCAAAATTTAACAATTTTGATACTTTTGTCTAAAAGCTTCCCTTGTTACAGGAAAAGGACTCGTATGGTAACGAAGTGTCGCGTCTAGCTCGCCCACTTCCTGTTGAGTACCTACTGGTGGACGTGCCGGCATCTACACCAGTTACTCCACAATTTACCTTCAACAGAGACCCCTCCAAGCAGGCCTTCCCTGTTGAGAATCGTTTGGTGGATGGCCACATTCAAGATTTCAATGCGCTCTCCCAGTATCTCTCCCAGTTTGCCCCAGGAGAATTCTTCACGGCTATTAACGATTTCCACCTGTTGCTATACATAGCTACAATGGATATGCTACCGATGAGAGAGTACATGGGGCCACTTCTGGAAGCATTAAAGAACAAGGACGAGGGGGCTGCGTTGGAATGGTCTAGATCGGAGCATTGGGCAACTGTTGAACAACTCATTGCGGCGAGTTCACCACCAACTTCAAGGTAATGTTACAAAGTTTACGAGAGAGCTACTTATGTTGTATTTTTTCAATAGGCCCAACAGTGTTGCCTCTGGAAACGTATCGGTAGGTGTTGGAAATAATTCATCTAATGGCCCCAAATGGACATGCCCATTTTGTACTTTCTTAAACAATTCTGAAATACAGAGCTGTGAGATGTGCAACTTACCAAGATCGAGAAATTAAGGTAAGAGAATAAAACTTGTGTTGCGAGTACAGTTCAAAGGTCTTGCATTTAATCTAAAACCATCATAAATAAGACATACATAGAAGGTTTGCAATTAAAAGAACTTTTTTTTGGTGAAACAGATTGGTCCTTGGTTATCTTCAAAAATTGAAATACAAATTTTGTCCCTTGAAACCAATAAAGATTAAGAGGGAAGATGATTTATTGTCTTCAGGAGACACGATTTGTATTTCAATTATTAAAAGAACTATCTCACTATCCACAGTATCTGGCTGAAAATAATAGCCTGCCTATCGAAACGCGTTAGAGCAAGTGTTGTGTTTTTTAATCTTTCTTAGTTTCAGGAGACACGATTTGTACATCAATTTTCGAAAATAACTAGGGGACCAGCCCTTTTTACCAAAACAAACCTAATCAAAACTATTTAGTTAACAAGATTATAATTCCACATTGTCTTTCAAAATATATTTATTATATTTTCAATTTTTTCTTTCTTTCCCCACCCCTAATGAGTCATACATAACTGATTCAAAGGAACAAATTTGGAAAAAATTAAACAATCATCTAAAATTTCGCGAAAAAGTCGAGGAAGGTTTTTGAAATTGGAAATTTTGAGAGGAAAAAGTCTTATGTTTCTCGACTGTAAAGAGGCGTTACTGTCCACAGATAATTTTTCATTCAACGTCCTTGACACATAAATACACGACAAAAATAAAAATATGTTTTTTTTTTGTTTAAAAATTAAATTAATTTGTTATCATTTCAGGTGGCGTGATTCAAGTGTTATTCACAGAAGGAAGAGATCACTTGTGATTTACTTAGCATTATTTTGTTGTTTTGTAACACATGATTTTACAAAAATTTTAATATAGGATCCAATGGCAATTTGTCAATTCAATTCGATATTTAAGTGTAATAACTGAAAATTTTCAGTGATTGATCATTTCCTTAACAGTTAAATTGTTTATAAAATTATAAACAACTGCAGCTGCAAAAGTAAGTCCTGTAATGAAGTTTTCGTGAAGTTTTGTGTTAATAGCTTAAT
This sequence comes from Dastarcus helophoroides, assembly GCA_028583605.1. Classification (NCBI taxonomy): domain Eukaryota; kingdom Metazoa; phylum Arthropoda; class Insecta; order Coleoptera; family Bothrideridae; genus Dastarcus; species Dastarcus helophoroides. The sequence continues at coordinate 30,436,849 of CM053328.1, forward strand.
TTTATTAATTCTGTTTTATCACATTTTTTTTTTAAATATCACTATATAAAATTCTTCAAATAGTTTTGTAGAATCTCTAGTGTGTGAAATCTTGGAAAACTTTGTTCTGGCTTTTTTTATTTTGGTCTCGTACTATTCTGTATTGTAAATAATTAAATTGTCAGATTTCCAATGATCATTGTTTTAATTTTAATTTAAAATGATGTATGGTGAAGTGAATAAAATTTAGAAATATATTTTTGTTGTTTTTTTAAGTACAATGCACTTAAAAATGGCAACTCAAAACCCTTTGTACTTGGAGTGCTCTAGTAGGAGGTGCAAATAAAGATAAATGGTCATCACCTGCCATTTTAAATGAGGACAATTATAGGGAAAAAGCTTGCTTGGCAAAGAATTGCAGAGTTTAAAATTTATGTTGAAAAAAGGGTCACTGTACATAGAAGTTCTCACTGTGCTAAGTTGTTTTATCCCAATCTATAAATAAAAAAACAATTCCATCAAAAAACAATATATTTCATCATCTAGCTCAAATTTGTACAAAAATCGAGAATAAATCCGCTTAACAGATGTTCTTTTGTTTATCTATAAAACATACATTCTTAGAGCTACTTATATACAAAGCACAATGTGCGCAAAATATTATACAATCGTACCGTTCCAATTAGAAAAACCAGCCCCCAATGTGTGAGAAATTGGGGTTAAACCCTGGCCCTCTGACGGTAAATATAAATAAATATTTAGCTTCTACACATAAAATACATTTGACTCGAACAAAATGTGGAAATTCATTCCACTTACGTATATTAAAAAATATATAAAAATATTTATATTTTCGATTAAACAATCAAAATTTGCAAATTAAGACTTAATATGATTGTAAACCTATAAAACTAAAACTAGGAGAATTTTGAAGAACAATCTGAGAATAAATTACTAATTTTTTTGTTTATTTCATTGAAGTTGGTTAACAAAATAAACCTTCTATTTTTATCGTTTTTATGGCTTTTATGTTTTTTATTTTTGTAGTTTTATTTTGTGACTAAAATACGCTAATTCTGCAAAATAAAAAATTGTACCTAAATCAAAATATTTTAAAATTATTTCCTACAGAAGTGATAATTGTAAATAATAATTAATAACATATGTTACTTATTCATTTACATTGACCACCCCACATATTTATTATACTCCATGCTAGAAATAATTTAAAATTCACAATTTTTCATCGAGGGACTTATTTGTGCACTTCCAATAATTAACTGTTGAAGTAGCTTTGTGTAAATACCCTCATGTTTAAAAGCATACATATTTACTTTTCATAAATATCAGTTAACACTAAAGAAACGTATTTCAGAATAAAAGTACACCAAAGGAGTAAACTCTTAAAAGTATTATAAATTATTGTGGTATTTTATATACTTTACTTGCTACAAATACCACCATTAGGTAGTACCTCGTGATGTTAAGTTGCTGGGTATCGACGGGTTCTGTTGCAAAAGATAATCAACTTTGGAAACCGCAGAAAAATGCTTTCATGTTCTCTTCACTATTCCCAATATTTTCCCCACTTTTCGACTGTCAGATAATTAAATACTAAACAATTTTCTTCAGTATAATTGACATAACCGTGGATGGTGCTGAAAAGCAACACCAGATCCGGTCATGGCAAATATTTATAGAAACTTCATGGAATTTTTGATATCTGTTGTTGTTTTAACCCTTAATTAAGTTTAATAGTTATGAATTTCTTCAGTATTTTAAATATTTATGATTACAAAAGGCATATAACAGACACCATCTTGCATTCTCTTTTCTAATACGCCATTATCAAAATTTCGATTCAATAACTTAAAAATAATAAAGAAAATTCGATATTAAGTAGTCGAAATTTCCAGTTTAAATTTGAAATTTAAACTGATTGGACTTCAAACTCGAGACTACCTTAAAACTTCTACTTTGAGAAAAAAGTCAACATTTCGAAGAACACCTCGAAATTTCACTTTAAAAGCCTAAGATTTCAGAAAAACGGGACATTTAATAAAAAAAAGTCGAAATTTCTAGAAAAACCCCAAAATGGAGAAATTTTGATTTTATCGAAAGTGGAGAAATTTTGATTTAATCGAAAATGGAGAAAAATTCGATTTTAAAGTCGAAATTTTAGGAAACTGAGCGGTTTGAGAAAAAGGTTCACAATTTCCAAATAAATATTTCGAATTTTCCCAGTTCCCAGTTTAAATTCTGAATTTATGATAAATATCAAGACTTAGAGAAAAACTTAAAATATACAGAAATTTAGTACGAGAAAATTCAAAAGGCTGTTCAGTTTATGCTCGTTTTGATGTGAAAAAATTTTCAGAAGAGTCCAAATTTTGGTAAAAAGTTGAAAATTTTGATTTTTAAAGTAATAATTATCAGAAAAGGTCAAAATTTTAAAGTCAAAATTTTAGAACACTGGAAAGTATGGGGAATTTCAAATTTTCGAAAAAAAAACCGACTTTAATAAAAAATTTATTTGTCAGAATCAAAAATGGCAAGCTCAGAATGTGAAAAAAAAAGTTGACCTTTTCACCCGAAACTTGCTAACAAAATAAACGAGTTTTAAATCGAATTTTCGTAAAAACATTAAAATGTTTAGATCCAAGTCGAAATTTTGATAGAAAAATCGCAATTTTGAGACAAATGGAGATTTCAAGAAAGAAATAGAAAATTGTGACAAAAAAATCAAAAGTTAGAATTAAACCTCGAACGACTTTAAATTCAAAACTTTAAGAAACTCCGCATAACAGGTCCAAAGTTTCTAATTTCGGGGAAAATTAAAATTTCTCAAGTTTAGAAAAATTCGAGTCTTAAACTTGAAATTTTAGAGAAATTAAAACAGAAAATCTCGAAATTTATGATAAAAGTCGAAATTTTGAGCTTCAAAGCTCTTTTCGCTAGAGGAAGTCAAACTTTTGGAATGAAATAAGAATTTTGGAGATTAAATCGACATTAAACATTTTGGTTGCAAACCTAAATTTCCCGAAAAACGTTAAAATTTTGGTTTTAAAAGTAGCACTTTAAATGCGTAGAAAAACTTGAAATTGATTTAAATGAATCTCTGAATTTGTGAGAGAAGACAAACTTTTAACCCGATATTTGTAAGCAACATATTTGAGTTTTGACATAATATTTTGTGAACTGGCTGAAACTCTTAGAAAGTCGAACTTTTAAAATTAAATCAAAATTTTGGAGAAAAAAAAATCTAAAAATTTAGAAAAAAATCAAAGTTGTGAAAAAAAAGTTTATCATTTTTATTGCAACCCTAAAATTTCAGAAAAAGTTTGGAGCTTTGTTTTTAAACATTTTAAAAGTTTTCTAGGAAAACTGAAATTTTAAAAAAAAAATGTCAAATTAAAATTTGAAATTTTTGAAAAAAAGTCGAATTTTTGACACGATTTCTGCAAACAAAAAATTCGTGTTTGAATATGAAATCTGGTGAAAGAGTTGAGATTTTGAGTTTAAAACTCTTTTCTCTAAAGAAAGTCGAACTTTTGAAATCAAATGGCAATTTCGGGAAAAAAAATTGAGATTTTGAGTTTAAACTCCTTTCCCTGAAGGAATAGGACTTTTGAAATTAAACCTGAAGAGAGCAAAATCGAAATATTGAGAAAAATCGAAATTGTAAAAAAAGTTCAACATCTTCATTGCAAACCTAAATTTCCAGAAAAATTTTGAAGTTTTGGTTTTAAGGCAAACAAAAAATTCGAGTTTGAGCATGAAGTTTCGTGAAAAAGTTGAGATTTTGAGTTTAAATTTTAAAACTTTTCTCAAGAGGAAGCCGAACTTTTGAAATTAAATGGGAATTTTGGAAAAAAAATTGGGACTTTGAGATTAAACTCTTTTGCTGGCGGAAGTGGAACTTTTGATATTAAATCAATTTAGAACAAAATCGAAATATCAATAAAAAATGAAAATTGTGAAAAGAGTTTAACATTTTCATTGCAAATCTAAATTTCCAGAAAAATGTTAAAGTTTTGGTTTTAAGGCTAACAAAATTTGGAACTTCTGAAAAAAAGTCAAACTTTTGACACGATTTCTGCAAAACAAAAAAATCGAGTTTGAACATGCAATTTCGTGAAAAGGTTGGGATTTTGAGTTTAAAACGTTTTTCGGTCAAGGAAGTCAAACTTTTGAAATCAAATAGGTATTTTGGAAAAAAATTGGTAATTTGAGTTAAAACTGCTTTCGCTGAAGCCAGTGAAACTTTTGAAATTAAACCAGAATTTGGAGTACAAAATCGAAATATTGAGAAAAAATCGAAATTGTGAAAAGAGTTCAACATTTTCATTGCAAACCTAAATTTCCAAAAAAAGTTTAAAGTTTTGGTTTTAACGCCAACAAAATTTTGGATTTATAAAAAAAGTTAAACTTTTGACATGATTTGCAAATAAAATTTGGAATTTGTAAAAAAAGTCAAACTTTTGACATGATATCTGCAAACAAAACATTTTAGTTTCAACACGAAATGTCATTAAAATGTTGAATTGTCAGCTTAACTGTTGAAATCGAGTCAAAATTTGGGGAAAAAATCGAAATTTTTCTGCCACTAAATTCTCAGAAAAAGGTCGACATTTCGGTTTAAGGCCAAAATTTTAAGAAATTCCTAGAATAAATTAAATTGATAAAAAATTGTCAAATGTAAAATCGAAATTTGTGAAAAAATTCATAATTTTGATACAATATTCGAAATAAAGTTTTACCACCAAATGTAGTGGAAAAAATGTCGCCCAATATTAACACGAAATTTCTCCAAACAAAAGGTCAGAATTTGAACCGAAAATAAAATAAATCGAAGTTTCGGTAATAAAATCCAAATTTTAAGAAAAATAAATCAATTTCCTAGAAATGGTTAAATTTTGAAATAAGACTTGAAATATTAAGAACAAGAAGAGCATTTTGCTGTATTTCTTAAAATTCCACAATTTCTCTTGGAATATTTTTCCAAAAGTTCGATCTTAAAAATCTCACAATTTAGACCTTTACTTAAAAATGTTGAAACGTTGTTAGAAATGTTGATTGGTTTTCAAACTTACTATTTAAATCTGAAAGATTAAAAATGAAATTTCCACAAATTTAAACTTTCATTTAAAATTGTATTTTTAAACTTCAAAATTATAGAAAAAAAAAACAGAAATTCATCAAAAAACTGTTTTTTTTTTATTTTAACATCAAAATTTTGATGTAAAGGTCGACATTTTGTTTTATACGGCCAAATTTTAATTCGAACGCCCCAATTTAAGAAAACAGTAACCTTTTAAGTTTCACTTGAAAAACTAGAGCGAAAAATCGGAACTTAAAGAAAACGCCCGTAATTTATTTAATAAAATCGAGTTTTAGAATTCAACAGTTTTGTTTCTGTATTTTTGGTGAAACCAAAGTTTGAGGTAAGTCGAAAATTTATTTCAAAACCACGAAATTTAGGAACGACATGTCTTGATTTAGAGCTTAAACAAATATGTTATTCTTTATTTAGGAATAGAAACAGAAATTTAGAAGAAAAAAATACAATTTCTAGAAAAGAGATTAAATTTTAAGTTCTCAGTTTAAAACGTTCAAGTTTAACCCCTTGATTTGGAAACAGGATCGATATTTAATGGAATAAGAAAATGTTGACTTTTTTCTTAAAATTCTGCAAAATACCGAAATTTACCTTTCTCTAAAACTTTTGAATATTTAATAATAAAATAGCAAGCAAAAATTTCGATTTTTTTTCTAAAAGCTAAACCTTTTCTCTTAAAGCTTCAAGTAAAAAAGTCACAATTTGCAGGAAATCCAGATTTTTATTTTAACATCGAAATCTTAAAAGTGTATGTTTGGGCAAAAAGTCGGAATTACAAAAAAACAAACATATTAAAAAAATGAGTTCAAAAATGTTAAGTGTAACATCGCATTTTTGTGAAAAAGATAACATTTTGGAGTTTTAAAAAATCGAATGTTAACGGGGAATTTCAGGAAAAAGGTTGTGACCACGCAGAAAATCAACATAATAAAAACCTTTAGGTTTAAACCCAGAATTTTGGCAACAAGTCAATACTAAATTTGTTTCTCCATTTTCAGCAAAATTTCGATTTTTTTAAATTGACATTTCCAACCCTTACTTTGTGGATTTCTTCAATATCCATAACTATTAAAGTTTATTAACGATTAAAACAACAACAGATATTAAAAATTCGATTCCAAATCACTCACTTAAAAATTTTAACAAAAATGCAACCTCTTTTTTTCTAGAAACTCCCACTTTAATTTCACACACTCACACACGCCATTTGACAAAAAACTCAACATATCCTGATGATTTTCATTCATGTTTTATTGGCTTTTTCCCGCCAGTTACTCCTTCCACAATTCTAGATTTTCAATAACGTTCTGTTAAGGATTGGCAATCAGTTATAAAAACTTATTTAAAAAAAAATAAAGAATCGACTTTAATTTTATTAAACGGGGATAATTGTTTGACAAATTGCTCAATTGATATAAATTGTATGTGGCTGCCACTGTTAAAACAGGAGAAACAACTGGATCGCTTTAGTCACCTAGGGAATAACACAAACTGTTAGAATTATTCCTGACAGGACACATCAAATTGTAGAGAGAAAGAAATATATATTAAAAAAGAAGGCGAATTAACGTCTTACCCTTTCACACTGTACTTTGAGAGGAACTTGACCTACAATGTGCGTAAAAGTTATAAGGATCTGAGATTTGTAAGTGTGACTTTTCTCTAATAAACTACGTTTTTCTTTAATAAAATTTAAACTATTTCACCAATCCTTTCCAAAAATCAATAGGGTTCTATTTTAAGAAATTCCGAATCGATAGAAACAAGAATGGCAAAAAATCGGTTAAAAACTGCGATGAGCAGACAATAACACTGCCCGAAACGTCGAAACTTATAATAATCTTGTTGTTAAGATAGTTTTAAGTGTTTTTCAGCGTTAAGTCACAAACAGCGATTGACAAATAAAGATCCAACGCAATCGCTGCTTGGGGCAATTTATAAGAGATTGCCAATCCTTAACAGATTACTGAAAATCTAGAATTGTGGAAGGAGTAACTGGCAAAAAGAAAAAGCCAATAGATGAAGAAAAAGCCAATAAACCGTGAATAAAAATAACACTACTTTGCAAAGAAGATACAGAGAATATCTATATTATGATGATATTTAAATTGTTTATTTTTCTAAAATTGAAGTCAGGTCTAAGCCTTTAATAACAACTACTATTTTACAAATTATTGTCACAGGCTCTCTCTTAATTCCAAAAAAAAAACAACACAAAAGAACACGTCATTGTAGATGACAATTTATTTAATATTTTAACTCTTACTGAATAGAGCTGTTTAATATTCACAAGCTCATTAGCTAATTTAACAATAAATGCAATAAACAAACATGAATATTCCAAAAATCATCAATAAAATATTAATCTGGAAAATTCAAGATTTTATCATGCGTTGTGGAATATTCATATTTGTTTGTTGTACTTATCATTAAATATGGTTTTGAGTAATGAATATCTTATTACTTACAGATTGAAAACAAACTGCTGTATGCAAGGAAAAACTTAATAAATAAGTAATAAAGTTGAAGCCCTACCAGTTTCATTTTTCTTCTGTAGTATTCCAATTTTATTATCCATTGCAGCCCTTCCGTCAAGCTTTTTAAACAATACCTTACTCTAAAAAACTACTAATAATGTTAATGGCGTATAATTTATAATTTTTTCCAACAAATTAGAAATCTTTATATAAACAATTGTGTAATAAATACATTACTTTCAATTTATGAAAAAAAAAACTATTTTCGTTATGAGGTAAAAATTTAATACAGTCCTTTAAAATTACCATAAATCGATCATCAGAGAATATCTAACTCTAAATCGAGAATAAAATGAATACATAATTTAGCCATAACATGTTACCAATAAAACAGCACACTTTTCTGATAACAGAAAAAATGTTTGCCAAAAATATGAAATAGTTCACCAGGACTGCTTTCCAATAAAAATATGTTTCTTTAACAGTACACTTATATTATCACTTATCAAATAAAATATACTGAAATTAAAACAAACACCACCGTTTTATTTTAATATAATTTAGCATACCACGCAAGTTCAAATATAAAAGTACCAAAAAAATAAAACTTCATACTAGATCTTTCCAAAGATTTGATATGTTTTAAATTATGTTTAAACTTAAACGCTGATCTTTGAAGTAGTGTTAAAAAGTAAACAAATGTGTTTTTGTATATTAACCATTTTCCAAGCTGAATATGTATATGATTAAGTCCTCACTGAGTCGTACCATCATATTGATGATAAGGATTGATACTAGTAATAACTGCAACCTGTCTTCAATTGAGTAATGGACCACGTAGAGTAGATCTCAGTCGGAGCTTTGCGTCAGAGGGGGATATTCTTGATCGTCATTGAATTGAAAAGCATCCTTTGGGGGAGATTCCGTCGCTGCTGCCATCTCTCGATATTTATCAGATTCTGAAGAAGAAACAAATTAGTATGATCATTTTCATCATAATATTCAATTTTTATGGCATGGGAAACCACTTAATATATTGATAAAAAAAGGGTAGGTTAATCTACCGATGAAAAATGCTCCCAATTAATTAAAAAATGCGCATTCACTGAATCAGTTGGTTAATTTACTTGAACGCAATGTTACCTTATTACAATTAACAATTAGAATTGTTTGATTCTTAAGATTCTTGTAACATGTAACATATCTAGATCAAATTCGCTAACTATGTAGGCATTTGTCAACAATGTTGCACAGTTAACGATGGATCTAGATAAAAAACAATTTAAACACCATAACATTTCCGTTAGTTTATGTTAATATGTTACATGCGTATTTAATTTTCATACATGAGGCATCCTTCTTCGTAATAAATAAGTGATTTGTTTTAGACTATTTTATCATATATTGTTAACTACAAATTGTGTCGTCTAGGCGATTAACATCACAATTTATTTACAACAACGCATTAATTCGGCCTTCCAATAAATAAATCGATCAACTGGCTTACACATAAATTGTCAAAAATGTCCTGAATATTTTTAACAGTAAATTACAACTTTTACCAGTAATTCCATGAATCTGTATTCTAAGCTCGAATTTGATTTTAAAAAATTCGAATATTTTCGAGACAATTTCACGATTATATTATAAATAAACAACGAAACGAATTATGTTTTAATCCCAATACCGTAAGTATTTCCACTAAAAGACGACACTCGTTGCAAAACATGGGACGACCGCAGGCCTCGAAGTTGTGTAGCATCGTTAAGTGCATGTAGCATGTAGTATCATTTTGGCGCCTAGCGCGGAGCACGAAGTTATCTATGCCATGAGGTATCAGTACCTTTAGTAGTATTTAAATTGGAAATTTGCAAAAAATTGAACCAGAAATTAATAATGTTGAGAAAAATAACGCAATATCTCTAGGAAAAGTCTAGATTTTTAACATTAAAATCGAAATTTGGTAAAAAATCAAAAACTGGAAATAAAATTGGGAATTTTCAGAAAAAATAAAATTGAGAAGAAATCTAGAAATTCTACTTTTAAAACCGAAATTTCAATGTTAAAATTAATTCAGAAAAGTCGAACTTTCGAGTTTAAAATTTTCAAGTTAAAATGTGAAATTTTGAGGGAAAGGTGTAAATTTTAACAAAAATTACAAATTTATAAAAATAAGTTCGCAAAAATCCGAGAATTTATTTTTTTCTAATTACGAATTCTGCAGTTTTATTAATGAATTCGTTCTAATTTTTGAACTAGATTTCTTCGAGAAGATCTCGAAATTTATTTTAAGCAAATTCCTTAACACGAAATTTCGAAAAAAAACTAACAATTATATAAACGAAATTTCATAAATGTATTATTACGTTAAACAATTTCCAGTTTGAAACGCAAATTTTGACAAAAACTTTATTAAAAAAAACGTTAATTTTAGAGTTAAGCGTAAATATTTTAGGAAAAAATATAAACACTTTGAGTTAAAATAGAGATTCAATGTTTCAGGAGAAAATCGAAATTTACCGAAAACACTGTAACAGAACAAACCGTATTTTAACCATAGAGTAGGCGCGCCATATTTTGTAACACGATGGGGCGCGCGCGGTCTCAGAGACTGCATCTATAAATAATGTTATTTATTAACTTTTTTTGGTTCTATGATGAAATATGGTATCTTGGTATATTTGTTAATAAAATTAAATTACAAATCATGCACTGCTTTAACCTATAAACAAGAAATTTAGCCAAATACAAAGTCCAAATTATTGTACGAAATACAGAACTAAATTTCCAATAATATTATATTTACGGGTTGGGGTCCAAAAATAAGTTTCATTTGGACAAAACCTGTTTGGAATTGTCCTCTACAGCCTTATTTTCAAGCAAAAGTCAATTTATATCAGGAACTATAATGACAAAACAATTTAACATGCGTGGGCGTGCGCGGTATCACATAATGCAAATAGCTATAACTTACAAAAATGGACATATAATTAATCAGTTGATAAACCAATACATTTGTGATGTTTTAAAACTCAGCTAAACCAAAAATGAGCATTATTGGCAAAATAATTATTAAAATATAAACTAATAAATATAAGTGCGGTCTGAGAGACCGCACGCGCCCATCGGCGGGTTAAGTCGTTATTTCGAAAAACAAATCAATATCCTTATCAAAAGTCCGAATTTTAGATTTAAAGTGAAAATTTAGATATAATTAAATAACTGAAACTCGCAATTTTGAGAAAAAAAGCTGAAATTATAAGAATTCCAGCTAGGTTACAAAAATATTGAGGAAAAAATGCGGAATTTTGAGTTCGAAATCAAGATTTGGACAAAAGAAAGGTAAAATTAGAACCGTTGAGAAAAACGCCGATATTTCGAAATATTTGGGACTTTTAAAAACGGAAATTTTGAGAGAAAGCCCATATTTTGAAATAGATCAAATTTTCAAAAAAGTTGAAACTTCTGAAAAAGTGTAAATTTTTGAACGAAACAAAATTTTCAGAAAACCAAAATGTTGAAAGATAGTGGAAATTTAAAAAAAAAAGTAAAAATGTTTGAAGAGTAGAAATAAAAATGTTTAAATTATAGAAATTTACCAAAGAAGTGGAAATTGCCAAAATAAATCAAAATGCTGAAATCTCAAAATTTTCAAAAAAATCGAATATTTCAAAGAGCCCGAAGTTTTTAAAACAAAATCAATGTCCATTGTTTGAATTTTTCAAAAAGTTAAAAAACTTTTAGGAAAGTGAAAAAAGAACAAATTTTTAAAATTAACAAAATTTAAAAAACTACAATTTTTCAAAAAACTGACCTTTTTAAAATTGATAAAATTTGAAAACCACTACAATTTTTCAAAAAATTGAAACTTTTAAAAAGAGCAACCAACATTTTAAGAAAAAACAGAAAATTCCAAATAATTTTAAACAAAGACATATTTTAACAGTTTCTCGAAATTTCGCCTAGTTTTGAAAATTTTGATTTTTTTTTTGAAAATTGTAACTTTTTTTTTGAAAAAAAGTGGTTTTATAAAAATGTCTAATTTTCTAAAAAAAAAGTCTAAATATTCAAAAAGAATCGAAAATTTTAAAAAAGCAAAAATTAAAAAATAATTCCAACTTGGAAAAAAAAAGATTCGAATTTTCCAAAAAGGATAAAACAAAAAAATCGAACAGAAAGTTGACAATTTCCAAAAATAAAGTACAATTAAGAAAATTTAAAGCGAAAATTTAGAAAAAAGTGAGAATTTGAAAATATAAAAATTTTGAATAGTCGAAATATTCAAAAAAAATTCGAAAGGTCCATATATTCAAAAAATTCGGAATTGAAGTTATCATAATTTTCAACAAAAGTCAAGCAAAAAGTCAAAATTTAGGAGGAAAAGTCAAAATTTTAAAAAGTGATAATTCTGAAAAAAGTTGAAATTGCAAACGAAAATTGAATTAAAAAAGAAAAGCAAAAACTGTCAGTTAGATGCAGTTTTTAGAAAGACAAAACTGTAAGTTAAGCTTAAAATTAAAGAGTTAAAATTTTCAAAAAAATTTGAGGCAACTGAAATTTTCAAAAAATTGACAATTGAAATGTTCCAAAACAAGTAGGATTTCAAGAAAAATTCGAAATATTTAAAACTGATTGAAATATTAAAAAAACTTAAAACTTTCAAAAATTGAAATACAGCATTTGTCCCCTGAAACCAAGAAAGATTAAAAAACACAACAAAGATTGCTCTAACGCGTTTCGACAGGCAAGCTGTCATCTTCAGAGAGAAACTGCCTTTCTTTCTTGGTTTCAGGGGACAAGTTCTGTATTTCAAATTTTAAAGATAACCAAGGACCAGTCCGTTCCATCAAACTTAAAAGTTTCAAAAAATCCAAAATTTAAAAAAATCAATTTAAAAAAAAAAAGTCAATATTTTCAAAATTTCCAAGGCTAAAATGTGAAAACTTTGAATAAAAATAAATTGGAAGCGTCCTATTTACATCAAAAAAAAAAAAATTAAAGCAAAAAGAGTCGGAATTTTTAGATTTCCTAGTTTTGAAGAAAGACCAAATTTTCAATAAATCTTAAATTTTAAAATAAGTCGAAATTTTCGAAAAAGGTTACAAAATTTAAAAAAAACTAAAAATGTCTAAATTTCCAAAAAAAAAAGTCTAAATATTCAAAAAGAATCGAAATTTTTAAAAAAATAAAAATTAAAAAATAATTTAAACTCTGAAAATAAGTCAAAATTTTAAAAAAGGATAGAAATTTCCAAAAAGGTCGAAAAATAAAATCCAAAAAAAGTTGAAAATTTCCAAAAAAAAATGCAATTAAGAAAAATGAAAGTGAAAATTTAAAAATATTAACATTTTGAATGATCAAAATTTTTAAAGAAAAAAAAATCGAAAGATCAATATTTTCAAAAAGTTCGAAATTAAAAATTTCTTGATAACGAAGGCTTCCACGACCAGAGTCGGTACAGGATATACTTTTTCCGGGATTGCATCGTGTCAAAGAACTGCTAAAAGTGTTCGACGTTTCGCCCACCATCGTAGGGAGCTTCTTCAGGAACAAAGAAAAGAAACAATAAATAAAAAACGATGGTGGGCGAAACGTCGAACACTTTTAGTAGTTCTAATCCCAGAAGTATATCCTGAAAAAATCATATTTCAACAAAAATCAAACAAAAAGTCAACATTTAGGGAAAAAAGTCAAATTTTCAAAATATGAATATTCTAAAAAAAGTTGAAATTGGAAATGAAAATCGAATTTAAAAAAAAAGTCGAAATTTTCACTGAAGTACAGTTTTTAGAAGGACAAAATGTTTAGTTAAGCATGCAATTAAAAAAAGTAAAAATCTTTAAAAAAATTGGGACAGCTAAAATTTTGAAAAAAATTGAAACAATTGAAATTTTTCAAAAAAAGGTAGGATTAAAAAAGTTTAATTTAAAGCAGTAATTTTGGGAAAGGCGGAAGTTTGAAAATGCCGAAATTTGGGAAAAAAAGGCATGTAATTTTCAAAAAATAATCGAAACTTTCAAGAAAAATTCGAAATATTTAAAACGGGTTAAAATATTGAAAAACGCCAAAATTTTCAAAAAATCCAAAATTTAAAAAATCACAAATTTAAACGAAAAGAGATTTTCAAGATTTCCAAGGTTGAAATGTGAAAACTTTAATAAAAATTAAATTGGAAACGTCGAATTTTTCAAAAAAAAAAAACATCAACGCAAAAAATCGGAATTTTAAATTTAAAATTAAATAAATTAAATTTAAATTTTAAAGACGAAATTTTCCAAAAGGTTAAATATTTTCAGAAAACTCGAATGTTTCAAAAAAAGTTTAAATATTCAAAAAGGACCGAAATTTTGAGAAAAAAAAGTTAAAATTTTGAAGGTAGAAATTTAGAACCTTTCTCCGAAATGTTTACTTATTTTTGAAAATTTCGATCCTACAAATGTTAACTTTTTCTTAAAATATTGGTTTAGTTCTGAAAATGTCGACTTTTTTCGAAATTCTGATCCCTGAAAATCCTTACTTTTTAAAATTTGGTTTTTTTTGTGTTTTTTAAACCAAACTTAGAAAACGATCAAAATTTTTGAAACAAGTCAAATTTTGAATAAATAAAATTTTTAAAACCCAAATTGTTCAAAAAAGCAAAGGTCTAGGATTTAAAAATATGGAAACTACAAAAGAAGTCGACATCCTCAAAAAAAAGGCGAAATTCATTAGAACAGTCAAAATTTTGGGAAAAATCAAAATCTTGAAAAAATTGCAAATTTATAAAAAACAATCAAAATTTTGAAAAAGATAAAATTTTTCAAAAAAGTTCAAATTTAAATTAAAAATACATCAAAAATTTTCGAGAAAAGTTAAAACTTATTAAAAGAAAATACTTAAAAATTCAAAAAAAAAATCAATGTTTGGAAATTTTTAAGAAAAGCTCTGTTTCGACTTTAAAGTAGTAATTTAAAAAAAGAAATGTGAAAATCTCTTGGAAAATTAGAAATTTTGACAAGAAAAGTTGATATTTTCAGAAAATTCTTAAAAGTTTTAAATAAAAAGATTACAGGAAAAAATAGAAGAACAAAGTGCATTTTATGCTAAATGGTCCTGCATTAAAATAGTTAACAAACTAAGAAATAATGGTGGCAGATCAGAAATAGGGCTTTAACCTCCCTAAGTAGGATGAGACCATCTTCAGGCTTCGGAATTTTTGTCTCGAAATTTGAGACTTTTTTTCTCAACATTTTAATTATAATAAACTCACTGTCCCTGACGAACTTCGTATAGCCTCAGAATTAATAAATATTGCGTTAACTTACTAGCTGAATTAAATTTTACATTAAAACATTTAATACGCTCGAATATCAGCTTTGTCACTTCGCCTGTGACCATTTCAGAGTGAATAGTACCCGAAAAACCGGCAATAATTAAAGGAGATCCAGCGCCATCTACTGGTGTAGATGCCGATACGTTTCTGTCATGTTCCTATTATGAATCAGAGATGGCGCTGCAGACGAATTCCGTATAAAACATTTTTTCGTGACATTTTTCAATATTTTGGTCTTTATTCTGCTATTCGAAGTCAAGACAAATCCAACAAAGCAAAGATCATAAAAATCCGACAAGATCCGCAAAATTGATAAATTCCATGCTTAAATTAAATTCAAGTCTGAACATACAATTTGGAGAAAACTGAAAGATTGTAAGGAAATTCACAATTTTTTTCGTGTTTAATTTTGACAAAAACTCTGGACATTTGAAACTTAAAACATGATTTTTTTTGTTTTCCGTTTAATGAATTCATTTTCTCAAAATTTACATTTTTATTTCTAAACTTAGATTTTTTTATAATTTAAAGTTTACATTTACAATTTTTGATTATTTCTTTAATTTTCGATGTAAACTCAAATTTCAGATCTGTTACTAAAATTTAGGCTGTAAGCGAGTATTATAATGTTCTAATTGATTTTGTTTGTAATTTCACTTTTTTTGGCAACACTTTCAATTTAAACTTAAAGATTTTTTTTACAAAAAGGTCTCGATTCTAAATCTTAAATTTCGACATTTTCAGGACATTTTTAATGAGTCTTTCGAAGTGTCGATTTTTTCTTAAAATAGATGTTTTTATGAACAAGCTTTTTTGGAATTTTGTTTATGAACCTCGAGTTTTCGACTTTCAATCTTCAAAGAGTCTAGTCGTATTTTCATCGCAAAATTGCCCCCGCTGGGAACCTATATCGTGATCTATCTCGTAACGTACCTTTAATATTTTAACAGATAGATCGCTTAGAAAAAAAAGTTGGCTGAGGAAGATTTTTGTAATTATCTCCATGATAACCGAAGATGGAGGGGGAAAATCCACATACATTAATTTCTAATGACATTCTGCATGTAACGACATAGATCACGATACAGGATTCGCTGGTGGGGGCCACTTCGCTATGGAAGTACGGCTAGACCCTTTCGCCTTTTTATTGAAGTGTCGAGGCAAAACTCTAAATTATTTCTGTAAACTTGGGAGTTTTTTTCCTAATCGACGTTTGCCCCAGATGCTAAGCTGCGAAACGCAGACCTGTTGGTCGGACTCGTAATCTTCTCATAACTAATCTAGTGGGAATGAAAATTTGGTCTGCTAAGTTAATATAAGATCTTCATCCTACGGATAAAAATTATTAGAAATGAATCAAAAAGGAAAAAGAAAACCGAGACCGAACCGATATTTTTTTGAATTAAACCTGACATAAAAACGAAATGACAGGCCCCAAAAAAGAAGGATGGTTAACTAATTATGTCAATCATACCAGAAGTGAAAGTCTTCTGTAGACAACACATTTTAATCAACTATACTAACTGCATGTTAATCGCCTAAACTACAAAACATTAAAATTAGTATGGGATAAAAATAAAATATTTATCTCTTAATATTCTTACAAGTGAAACTTTAAAGCATTTCTTTAATGTCAGCATCACATGATGTATTAAAGTATAATTTACAGCTAGAAGATATAAATGTTGTAAGTATGATTTTGTGAGGATGGGCTAGTGTAGGAGAGTATAGTTATATACTGACCAGTACCTGACATTTGGCCCACTGGGTTTCCTTTCACGATGCCGGCGTAGCTACCTAGCAGGGCACAGCCTTGCACGGAACAGAGAAAATCATAAGGGGTGCAGGTTACAGCAACTACGGGTAGTGTGGAATATGGGTTAAAAATCAAAATGACTTTAAACAAAACATTTCCTCTTTGGTCCATTGACTTTACATGTTAATGTGTTAACCTACATTTTCCCATACTATTCAGGATTAACCATAAAAATATTGTTTCAGTCGTTCAATTTGATTTAAAAATGTTAGTAGTAGAGCAAAAATTTTGAAATGAACTAGACATTAACACATTTTGCATTTGAAATAATTATAACTGGTCAAATTTTATTAACAACCTTCAAAAAGTGCCATTATTAAACAAGAAATGAGGAGATTGCAACATGACATAGGCGATCAAAGTGATAAAAGAACTTGCATTTATTGTAATCACCTGTGACATATCGCGCAATTTATTTGAAACTAATTTGATTGTAATTGCATTTTTTGATTGATTGGTGTAGTTTGAATTAAAATTTGACCCAACAACACAGACAGTGCTTTAAAATGTCACTGTAATTCATGTTATTCACAAAATTAGTTCAAAATCTGAAAGCCATGCATCTTCAAAGTTCAACCATGTTAAACACAAAATAGGCTAATCTAAATAAAAATGAGGAAATCAAGGTTTGTAGGCACACCTACACTAAAAGACCATATATAGGTTTTTCAGATGTTTATGTGCCAGTTTTTTTGGCAAGGCTCATGTTTCTGCAATCATACTCTTGTATTAATATGTAAAAGTAGGAGTCATGTGGTAAATTTTAGGGAAGTATACTTACCCTTGTCTATATTTTGTGGCTCCGACTTTGATGTTCCATCCGTTTGAGAGGCACCTTGTGATGTACTTTCTCCTTTTTCAACATTTAATCTATGTTGTTTATAGAGAGTTAGATCGCCTCCTTCGTTCCCGTCTATATTGTATATGTACAAAATACCATCCTCTGTAGCTACTAACAGTCTTAGTTGATTTTGTATGCTAGAAATAATTTGCATCATTGTAATTTGTCCCAAAACAGTAACCCACTTTAAGGTCATAGAGACTATCTGATATCACATATTTCAAAGTAAAAATAAAGTGTAAATAAAATATAAAAAATCAAATATTTATATTTAGTGTTCAAATGTAAAAAGAAATTCCAGGAAAAATTCGATATTTCTGAAAAAAACTCTAAATATTCAATGCTTTCTTAAAATTTCTGATTTTTCCAAATATTTTGTCAATTATCAATTTTTCCTGATATCGAAAAATTTGACTTTGAAATTTAAATTTTAAGTAAGTAGAAATTTGAAAATGAAGTTTTTTTGAGTGTTTTCTAAATATCAGGTCCGCCTAGAGAATTTCCAGGTCCACGAGCACGAGATTTGGCCTTTTACATTCCATGTGTTGAACACTAAGGAGAAAAAATTGTTCTATTTCCAAATTGTGCTCGCGAGTTACCAGAGCACTGTCAAGACTTTCAGACATATCCAAATTAAGTGTCCTCCATTGATAACTTTCATATTATTAAAGATATAAATTTTTTAATAAATCAATTAGTAGTATTTTTAGCGCTCTTTAACGAGAATGAAAAAAAAAACAATTAAACATCGCGTTTTTAACTAAGGGAGTAAAATTGTTCATGTCGCATATGGGAGTACAACACCATTTTCTTAATGGAAGCCCTTTTACATTATTCTTTATTCTGATAGAACTTCAATTTCCAAATAAAAAACCTTATAAAGATCGATCTTTTTTTATAAATTTCGACTTTTATCAAAGTTTCAAACTGCAAACTGCAACATTCGACATTTTTGAAAATTTTACAATTCATTTGTATCTTGGATTTTTCTAGAAATTTTTTCGAAAATTTCGACTATTTAAAATACTCAATTCTATTGAAAATTGGACTTAATTCAAAATGTTGAAAATGGCAACTTTTTTTTTGAAGAATTTGATTTTTATTAAAAATCGACTTTTTAAGAATTTCGACCTGTTCTGAAAATTTTGGCTTCTTTTTTAAATTTTGAGATTTTTTTTTTTCAAAATTCGACCTTTCCTCGAAATGTTTACTTTTTTTTGGAAATTTCGATCCAACAAATGTCAACTTTTTCTCAAAATGTTGGCTTAATTCTGAAAATGTCGATTTTTTTCGAAATTCTGATCTCTGAAAATCCTTACTTTCTTAAAATTTCAATTTTTTTGTGTTTTTTAAACCAAAATTACAAAACGATCAAAATTTTGAAGCTCGAAATTTAGAAAAAAAGGCGGAAATTTTCAACAGATGGAAATTTGAAAAAGACTAAATTTTTAAAAATAAAATTTTTAAAGACGAAATTGTGGGCATGTTCAAAAAAAGTGGAGGTTTTAAGCAAAGGTCTAGGATTTAAAAATATGGAAATTACAAAAAGGCGAAATTTTTAAAACAGTCAAAATTTTGGTAATAATCAAAATATTAAAAAAAGGTCGCGATTCTGGAAAAGTCGGAATATTTGCAAATGAATCAAAGTTTTCAAAAGTGGCTAAATTTTCAAAAAAATTCAAATTTAAAAATAAATCGAATTCTTCAAAAAACTAATCGAAATTTCGAGCAAAAGGTAAAATCTTGTAAATGAAATTTCCAAAAAAAATTGAATTTTTCAAAACAAATTTTTGAAAGCCGAAATTTTTAAAATGTTAGCATTCGGAAAAAAAGTCGAAATAAAAAACAAGTGTAATTTCGATATAAAATGGAAAGTGACAAAAACGAAATCTTTAAAAATGGTCAATTTTTCAAAAAAGTTTAATTTCGACAAAAGATGATATTTTAAAAAAACAATAAAAGTGGAAATTCTGGAAAATTGAGCAATGTTGAAAAAAATTGAAATTTTTAAAATCAAAATTGTTGACATTTTCAAAAAAGTGGATATTTTGACGAGATGAACAAAAGTTAGAATTGCAAAAAATTCGCAATTTTTAAAAAGCTGATTTTTGCAAAAAAATGGGGAAGTTTTCAGAAGAATTAAAATTTCAAGAAGAAATCAAAATCTTTGAAAAAGGTCGCGAATGTGAAAAATGTTGGAAATTGCAAATGAATCACAATTTTCAAAAAAGTAGAAATTTTCCAAAAAATCGTGGATTAAAAAATATCGAATTCTTCAAAAAAATAATCCAAATTTCCAGAAAGACAAAATCACAAGACAAAGTTGAAATCTTGAAAAAAAAAACGAAATTCTCAAACAGAAAATTACAAGTCGAAATTTAAAGAAAATGAATACCTTGAAAGGGGATATAAATTTTAAAAAAATGTAGAAAGATTAAGATTGCCAAGAAAATCAAAATTTTGAAAATAACTCAATTTTTAAAGAATTCTTTCTAAAACTTAAAAAAATATGTTGATACTTTGAAAAAGGTTGCATTTTCAAAAAAACGGGAGAAGTTTTAAAAAAAGGTTAAAGTTTTCAAAAAAAAAAAGCAAAACTTCGAAAAATGTCGAAATATTTAAAAAAATAAAATAAAAAAAATTCACAGCAAAATTTTCAAAAAGAGTCAAATATTTCAAAAATAAACAAGAGTTACAAAAAATAGAGTAAACATATGTAAAAAAAATCAAACTTTTGGAGGAAAATCGAAACCTGCAAAAAGTCACAATTTTTAAAAAAATCAGAAATTAGGAAATGAAAATTTTGTTAACTTCTAAAATTACAAAGAAATCAAAATCTTGAAACAAATACGAAATTTTTGAGAAGCAATTTTTTAAAATAAAGTCGAAATGTTGGGAAAAATCAAAATTTTGAACAAGTGATTTTGAAATGTGCAAATTTTCAAAAAATAATTAAGTAAGTCCTTAGAAACTTTGAAATTTAAAGAAAACGAAGTATTTCAAAAAGTCGGGATTTTTAAAGGACGTTAAAATAGTCAAAATGAATCGAAATTTTCAAAATAATAAGAATTTTCCAAAAAATCAAACCATCGACAAAGAAAATTTTTTAATCATTATCTTTAAGAAAGTCGAAATTTTGAGAGTAGAAGTTTTCAGAATAAGGCATGTGTTAAAAAAAAAATCAAAATTTCGAGAAAAGTGAAAATTTTGGAAAAGTAGAAATTTTGGAAAAAAGTGAAACTTTTAAAATACCGAAAGTTTCAAAACGGCAAAAACAAGAATTTTGAAAAATTGAAATTTTGAGAAAAGTCAAAATATTCAAAATGAATCGAAAATTTCAAAAAAATAAGTATTTATCAAAAAATGAAAACATCGAAAAATTTTTTTAATCGAAATCTTGATAATCGAAGTTTTCAGAATAAGTCAAGTGCCGAGAAAGAGTCAAAATTTTGAGAAAAGTGAACATTTTAGAAGAGTGGATATTTTAAAAAGGCGAAATTTTTAAACATGTCGAATTTTATAAAAATTGAAATTTTGAGGAGAAATTTTCAAAAAATTAAGATATTTTGAAAAAACTCAAAACGAGAAAAAAATGTTAAATCAAAACTTTCAAAGCGTCGAAATTTTGAGTCGAAATTTTCAGAATAAGTCAATTGTCGAGAAAAAGTAACAATTTTGACAAAAAAAGAAAATCTTTGGAAAAAAGTGAACATTTTAAAACACCACGTTTCAAAAAGAAGAAATTTTCTAATATTGAATTTTCAAAAAAATTTGAGAAAAGGCAAAATATTCAATATGGATCGAAATTATCAAAAATATTAGAATTTTTCAAAAAATCAAAACATCAAGAAAATAATGTAAACCAAAATCTTCACAAACTCGAAATTTTGAGAGCCGAAGTTTTCAGAATAAGTCAAGTGTCGAGAAAGAGGCTAAATTATGAGAAAAGTGAAAATTTTTGAAAAAAGTGGACATTTTAATCAAAAATTTCAAAGGCGATATTTTTAAACATGACGAATTTGCAAAAAATTGAAATTTTGAGGAGAAAAGTCGAAATATTTAAAATGGACCGAATCGAGATTTTTTTTAATCAAAAGTTTCAAAGACGATATTTTTAAACATGACGAATTTGCAAAAAATTGAAATTTTGAGGAGAAAAGTCGAAATATTCAAAATGGATTGAATCGAGATTTTTTTAATCAAAATCTTGAAGAAAGTCCAAATTTTGAGAATCGAAGTTTTCAGAATAAAATTAAGTGTTGAGAAAAAGTCTAAATTTTGAGAAAAGTGAAAATTTTGGAAAGAAAGTGGAAATTTCATTACACCAAAGTTTCAAAAAGACGAAAATTTCAAACATGTCAAATTTTCAAAAAATAAGAATTAAAAAAAAAGCAAACATCGAGAAAAATAATTTTTAAATCAAAAGAAGTCGAAATTTTGAGTCGAAGTTTTAAGAATTAGTCAAGTGTCGAGAACAAGTCAAAATTTTCAGAAAAGTGAACATTCTGAAAAAAGTAAACATTTTGAAAAAAATGGAAAATTTTAAAATACCATAAATTTCAAAAAGACGTAATTGTCAAATATGTCGAATTTTCAAAAAATTGAAATTTTGAGAAAGAAAAATATTCAAAAAATCGAAATTTTGAGAAAGTAAAAATATTCAAAATGAATCCAAATTTTTAAAAAAATAGGAATTTAAAAAAAAATCAAAACATCGAGAAAAATAATTTTTAAATCAAAAGAAGTCGAAATTTTAAGAGTCGAAGTTTTCAGAATGAGTCAAGTGTCGAGAAAAAGTCAAAATTTTCAGAAAAGTGAACATTTTGAAAAAAGTAAACATTTTGAAAAAAAATGGAAATTTTAGAATACCATAAATTTTAAAAAGACGTAATTGTTAAACATGTCGAATTTTCAAAAAATTGAATTTTTGAAAAAGTAAAAATATTCAAAATGAATCCAAATTTTCAAAAAATAAGAATTTTTCAAAAAAAAAAATCAAAACATCGGGAAATATAATTTTTAAATCAAAAGAAGTCGAAATTTTGAGAGTCGGAAGTTTTCAGAATAAGTCGTGTCGAGAAAAGGTCAAAATTTTCAGAAAAGTGAACATTTTGGGAAAAGCAAACATTTTGGCAAAAATTGAAATTTTAAAATACCTTAAGTTTCAAAAAGACGTACTGTCAAACATGTCGAATTTTCAAAAAATTATGAGAAAGCAAAAATGTTCAAAATTCATCGAAATTATCAAAAAAAATAAGAATATAAAACAAATTAAAATAGCAAGGAAAAAATTATTTAAAAATCAAAATCTTTAAAGTCGAAGTTTTTAAAATCTTCATCATCATCAATCAAATTTTGAAAAAAAGTCAAAGAAAAAATCAAGTTTAAATTTATAATTTTTAGAAAATTCCACATTTTCAAAAAAGCTCAACTTTTTGTAAAAGCAAATCACAAAATTTCTATTTTAATACAAAATATTATCTCTAGATATTCGACTTTTTCTGCAAATTTCTCTTGAAACGTCAATATTCCGTAAAAAACTCCAAGTGGTCTGAAACATTTGGGTAATTAATTTATGTTTTAAAATCTCAAATTGGTGTTGTTTTGTAAATCTATTAATTCCACTTGTACCCGATATACTTCTGGGATTGGACCGTGTCAAAGAACTACTAAAAGTGAGAACACTTTCTTTGACACAGTCCAATCCCGGAAGAAGTATATCCTCTACTAACTCTGGCTGTGAAAGCCTTCGTTATCATATCCACTTGTACCCATTTGGAACTGTCTGTGTCCTATACTAAATGACTAAAAAAAATATGGAAACTAAGAGCAATTTCTTTGGGTCGAGATATTGTAAATCTTGATTCAAATTGGTTTATAAAGTTTTGAATTTCCTGGCAATATTTACTTCTATCTAAAAGAGCCACTTTTCTCAAGTATGGAAAATATTTCATGTCTTTTGACAACATATGTTTCTTCCAAATGATAAGTTCTTTTTTTTTCGTCAAAGCGTTTGACATTTTTTTTCCCCAAAATTTTTGTCAGTAGAGCTTAAGTGGGCCACACAAAGATGTTAGGCGGGCCGAGTCTTGCTGATCCCTGTTTTAGATAATTTAATCCTCTTTAACATCAGGATCCTGCAGGATAATTTTTCGCCAAATTATCGTCATTCAAAACAAAAAGATCATTTTTGACTTTGATTATCAACAACTCTTGAAATCAAGATCGTAACATAAATGCGAATAGGGTTTTGAAAACTGCAAAGCATTCTGTACAAGATCCAGTTATCAGTTTTTCATTAAAAAAAATAATACTGAAAATTTGATTCGAAAAAAAAGTAAAAAATTCGAAAACATTTTTACTGATAATGTGGTTAATTAAAAGTTGCCGATAAATTAATTTTTTGTAGCTCAAAACATTATCGTACAGGAATCGCCATAAAAAAATTAGCCTGATTTTATTTTATTCTCGATTACTGCACCCCGCCTTGCAAATAGTGCGTTCCTCCCAACCTTCTGATGCTTTTTAAGGCATTTTAAATTTCCTTAATTTGTAACATTTGAAATGAAACAGCGGTAGATATGCATATTTATTCATTCAGGAAAGGGTGACTGAACTTACGTTGTTATTGCAATTGCATTTCTGACTCCATAGAATGGCAGATGTGCTGCTGCAAATGCCCGACCTTGATTAAAAACTTCGGTAACTTGGGTTGGTAAATAAGTACTCAGGTATCCCATCCAACTGCTTTCCTCGACACTTCTTCTAGGACTAAAAACATGTCAGTGTTACCAATGAAGGCCAAAAAAAAATTCTACATCGATACCTATCTTTAGGCTCCTCAAATTTAAAAACATGAACAGTTTCCGTATTGCTGCTGCAACCAAGATACTGTCCACACATACTAAAGACTAAACTTGAAATGGCAACATATCGTTTTAGCCCTCTTCGGAATTCAAATAGCTTTTTACCATCCACCACGGAAAATACCTTAATCACTGTACCTTTTTCTGAAGCAGTAGCTAGTTTTGTGCCATTTGGACTAAAAGCCAACGCCGCTAGAGGGCTATTATGAGCGTGGATCATCGTTTTTGCATGCTAAGGAAAAATTCCTAATAAAACGCGAATACTTTGACAATCATTTTATTAAATTTTAATTATTTTCAAAAGTCTTTACTGAAAAGAATGACTTTTTTATGACAAAAAACTTTGTTGAAAAAAATCACTTTTTATAGGAAAACTAAAGGAGTTATCCAGGCAACAAAAAAAAACTTACCAAATTAATGGCATCGAATATTTGGACCTCACCCACAGACGATGACCCTGGATAGGCCAAAAAACAATTGTCGTTATTGATACTTAATGCACACAGCCCTTGGGGATTTGGTGGCGTGTCCCTTATCGTATGCAGAACTTTCATGTCCCTAATATTATGAATGTACAGACTTTCTTCTAAGCATACAATTAGTCTAACCCTGAGGAAAAAAATTATATTGTGATAGATCATTACGTTATTTTTTAGGTACCAACCTATTTAATTTAACTGCTAATATTGTGTTAGAGTATGAATAATTGCAAATTTCGGTCCCTTTTTTAAAATGGCACACTTTCAGCTTCCTGGGGGCCGCCAGAGACACCACAGCGACCAAACTACTGCTAAACAGTCTTTCGACGAGAAAGGCATCTTCTCCGACGTTGTCATAGATTTGGTCCAGAAATTCCACATTGCTTAATGAAAACAGATAATATCCTGTTCGACTTCCGACAGCCAATGACCTGCAAAAACATTAATAGAATTATATAGCATTTTTCCGCAGTAACACCGCAAGAACTGTCATGTGAAAAATGCACTGTGTTTAAAATTATAAATATTTAAAATTTATTTTTCGTTTATTTCATGAATTCAATGTCTAATAGTACGCAATCATTATGTCATTCGTGTCTTCAATTCGCTTTCCATAAATTATTAAAATTATTTTTTTTAATTTTTAGATATTTTATAATGGTAGTTATTCATGCCTTTTGATCTGCCAAATTTAACATCTACCCCGAAATAAAATAACGTAAATTAATTTTGGTGGAACGGACTGGCCCTTGGTTATCTTCAAAAATTGAAATACAGATTTTGGCCCCTGAAATCAAGGAACATTAAAAAGACAACAGAGGTTGCTCTAATGCATTTGGATAGCCAAGCTATCATCTTTTTTTTTTAAGTTTAATCCACTCGCAAAGGGTAACCCCATTATGCTTTCAAAGCACTGCGAGTAGGATGCGGAAACAAATTTAAGATGGCGATGAACCCCCTTCTTAAACAAGGATAGGTTGTAATTTTTGGGGAAAATTTCTTTCGGAAACAAGTTCCATAACTTGGAAGTTCTATAGAAAAAAAGAGTATCCGTAGACAGAAGTCCTCATTGTGTCAAGCTGGACCGCACAGGAATTTGCTGTCTCCGACTGTCTAGTACGCTTCAAGAACCTTGCCCTTGGAAGAATTAATCCTATTAGTCCCTGCAAGCATCTTCCATGATAGTGCTTGTAGAAAAGAAACAAGTCACCAACCATACGCCTGTGCTCTAGTGTTTCGAGAGAATCGGTCAGACTCTCGTCATCGATTAGGCGAATCGCTCTTCTTTGAATTGAATCCAAGAAAACTAAAGTGTGTTTTGGGGCTGAACTCCAAACATGAAAACAGTATTCTAGTGTTGGCCTAACTTGAGCTTTGTATAGTGGTCATAGCTGATGAGATGTGAAGTACTTTTTAGCTCTAAAAAGAAAGTCTAGCTTCTGAGAGGCGGATTTGGCAATGGCGCGCACATGATCGTCCGAAGAGAAATTAGTGCTGGCATTCACTCCTACGATAGATAGATTAGATCCCATCGGAAGAATTTTACCGTCCATTAGTATGTTTGTTGCATTATCCCTTGATGTTTTCTTAGAGAAAACCGCGGCCTGAGTTTTTTTGAAGGAAGCGTTGAAGTCGACCAAATTGTTGTTGTCTTACCCCATTCCAGAATAATCTCGAGATCCCGATTAATCGTATGTATCTGCTGTTCCCTTAGTCGATCTGAAGCAGCGATAGATAATGGTTTGTCGGAGAAAAAAGATAACACAAGGTTACTATCATCTGCGCAGCTGTATATAGGATTGGAAGTTGAAGCTAACAGATCGTTTATGTGTAACAGAAATAGAGTAGGAGACAGAACAGACCCCTGAGGCACCCCTGCGTTAATCACAAATGTCTCGGATGAGATGCCATCGACGACGACCTGAAGAGATCTGTCAGCGAGAAAATTGGATATCAAATGACAGAGTCCAGGAGGAAGACCATAAGGTGTTAATTTAGCGAGAAGAGATCGGTGCCAGACTCTGTCGAAAGCCTTTGAGATATCCAACGACACAATCCTAGCTTCACCATGTTTTTCCATAGCAGAGTTACAGATATGAGTAACATATGCCAGTAGATCGCCAGTGAAACGTTGTTGTCTAAAACCGTATTGGCTGTGGGAGATGATTCTATTTTCCTCCAGATATTTGAGAATCTCGATGTTGATAATCTTTTCCATCACTTTAGATATAACGGATAACAAAGATATAGGGCGATAGTTGTTAGCCAGATTCATTTTTCCCTTTTTAGGGACAGGTTGCACTATAACAGATTTCCAGATGTTAGGGAATACATCTTTGTTGTAAGAGAGTGTGAACAATTTGTTTAAGAAATACATACATACATCTCTCTGAAGATGATAGCTTTGCTATCGAAAAGCGTTAGAGCAACCTCTGTTGTGTTTTTTAATCTTTCTTGGTTTCAGGGACAAGGTTTGTATTTCAACGACAATTAATCATAAGCAGAATAAATCTCTAGAAATTTCTTTGAACATTTTATATTTTAAATGTCAGAAATGTCTCACAGTGAGTTGAGTACTGCTTCCCTTGATAATTTAATTTGTTTTCTTATTATTTCAGATCTTTTTTCATAACTCTAAAAGCTGAAAATTAAAAAAATTCCAAAGTGCGGGAAAAATTCTCGAAATTACTACATTAAAATTATGATTCAGAAAAAAGTCAAACATTTTAAAAGCAAGTCGGTATTTACAGAAAAAAAAATGGATAAGATGGAAATAAATAAATAAAAAAATAAATACAGAAGTCAAAATTTACAAAAAAAAAACGTTGTACGAAATTTTTTAACTCTGACATTTTTGAAAATTGTCACTTATTTTTAGTTTCCATTTTCTTTTCAAATGTCGATCTTTTTTTACAATTTTGGATAATTTTTTTCTGAAAATGTTGAACTTTTTTACAAATTTTGACATGAAAATTTTATAAAATAATATATTTTTTTTGAATTTCAACTGCCTTATATTTTCGATATTTTTTAAAATGTCAACCTTTTTTCAAAATTTGGACTTTTTGCAAACATTCGTTTTTTGATAATTTTGAGGTTTTTTTAAATTTCAATTTTGTTTAAATCTCGGCATTTATTCAAAATGTCCACTTAAAAAAAATTCGCCGTTCCTGCAAATTTTTGATTCCCTTTAAATCTTGATTCTTTTTTCAAAATCTAATTTTTTTGAAAATGAAGTAGCAGTACGACTTGAAAAGTTTCGATTTTAAAACGTTACAATTTTCAAATAAATCAAAAATTTAAAGAACTGACGAAATTTTCAAAAAAATTGAAGCTTTTAAAAATCGACAATTTAAAGAATGTTGAAATATTGAAAAAAAAAACTTTGGGAAAACGCGAATTTTGAAAATAAATTGTAAGTTTTAAAAAATCGACATTTTGAAAAAAGGTTATTTAAAAAAAACTCGAAATTATAATGGATAGCCATAAGTAAAAACTTTCAAAAAATTTCGAAATTTTCATAAAAATTCTAGTTTCACACAAAAGGTACAAATTCCCAATTTCAAAAAACGAAATTTTCAAAAGGCGTCGAAAAATTGAAGTTAAAAAAAAGTCGAAATTTGGAAAAATAGTTGCCATTTAAAAAAACTCGAATTATAATAAAAAAAGAAAAAATAACTCGAAATTTGCAAAAATATCTAATTTAAACAAAGGTCCAAAAAAATCGCAATATTTAAGATTCGAAATTTTTAAAAAGACTGAATTTTCCATAGAAGTCTGAATTTTGAAAAGTACAATTTTAAATCTAGTTTACAAAAAACATATTTTCAAAAATAGTACAGAAATTCAAAAATTTTCAAAAACTGACGAAATATTGAGAAAAAATGTCGAAATTATTAAAAAAATTAGAAATTTTGAAGAAATGCCGAATCTTCTAGAAAGTCGCAATTTTCAAAAATATAAAACATAAATAAATAAAAATTTGAAAAACTGAAAATTCTGAAATTTTGTCAAAATTTTGATGAAATATCGAAATAATAAAAAAAACCAAGACTGAAAAAAGTAATTTGTAAAAAATCTAAATTTTGAAAAATGATATTTTTCTAAAAATACTGAAATGCTCAAATAAAGTTGAATTTTGACCTTGCAATGAGAAAAAGCAAAATTTTGAAAAAAGTCTGAGATTTTAAACAAATCCTAAATTTCCAAAATAACTCTAAATTTTGAAACTAAATCGAAATTTTGAAATTGAATCGAAATTTTGACAAAATTGGAACCTTTCAAAAAACCCACAATTTAGAAAAAAGTTAAAACTTCCAAAATCAAATTAAAAAATATTAAAATTTAAAAAAACAAAATATATAAAAAATTTTTGGAAAAAGATCGAACTTTTAAAACAAGTGAAAATTTTGTTGAAAAAGGCGATTTCTTTTGAAAGTAAGCTAAATTTTGAAAAAAGTTGAAATTTTCAAAATAACAAATTTTAAAAGAAGCCAACAACAAACAAAAACGTTTTTTTTTGTTGAAAATGTTATTTTTTAGAAACTTTCACCTTTTTGAATTTTTTTTCCAATATTTAAATTTTTTTGAATATTTTGAATTTATCTCGATGTTTTGAAGTTTTTTAAAAATTTCAAATATTTTTAAATGTTTGAACTTATTTTTGAAAATGTTGACCTTTTCTTGAACCTTCCACCCGAAATTTCAATTTTTTCGCAAATCTGTTTTTGAATTCGATGTTTTCAAATCATTTTTGAGAATTTGAATTTTTAGAGAGTTTTGATTTTTGAAAACATCGATTCTCTCCGAGTTTTTGATTTGTTTAATTGGACTTTTTTGCAAAACTTTAGACTTTTTCTTAAAATTTACCAAAAAAAACGTTTTTATTTTTTTACAACTGCGGTCCTTAATAAAAATTTTAATTTTTAGAAATTTCAACTTTTTTGAAAATTTTCTCTACAATATTTCAATTTTTTTTGAATATTTTAAATTTATCTCGATGTTTTAAAGTTTTTCGATAATTTCGAGTGTTTTCAAATGTATGAACTTATTTTTAAAAATGTTGGCTTATTTTAAAACTTCCACTCGAAACTTCAATTTTTTCGCAAATCTGTTTTTAAATTTGATGTTTTCAAAATATTTTTGAGAATTTGAATTTTTAATAAGTTTCGACTTTTGAAAACATGGACTCTCTCCGAGTGTTTGATTTTTTTAATCCGATGTTTTGGCAAAATTTTAAATGACGACTTTTTTTAAAAAGTTTGCTCGATTTTTATTAGACATTTTTCGATTTATTTTTGAACATGCCGTCTTTATATTTTAAAAACTTGGAATTTCAAATTTTTTCATTTTTTGTGAATTTCCACTTTTTTAAATGCTAACTTTTTTTATTAATTGCTAGACTTTCACAGTTTCGCCCGCGCCCTTTTTTAGGATTTTGATTTATTTTTTAAATTATGAATTTTTAGACAATTTTTACACAAAATTTCGATTTTTTCTCAAAATTGTGATTTTTATCAAAATTTTAATTTTTTCCATAAATTTGATCATGTTAAAAAGCTGACTTTTAAAAACGTCTACCCTTTTTTTGAAAATTTCCACTTTCGTCCAACTTTTGACAATTCCTCGAACTTTTGACCTTTTTTAAAAATGGCGACTTTTTCTGGAAGTTTCGACATTTATGTAGTAATTTGAAATTTTACTTGAAAACTTTTTTATATTTTCACTTTTTTGTAAAAATGTTTTTTCGCAAATTTTCGGCATTTTAAACATTTTCGAACTTTTTTAGAATTTTCACTTTTTTAAAAATTTCGTCCTTTTATCATCAAAATTTCCGCTTTTTCTCGAAGTTATAACTTTTTTCAGAACTTGATTTATTTTTTTTTGAAAATTCCTCGAAATTTTAGAAAAAAAGCTTGGTGCCAAAAGTTTTTACAAAAAGTCGAAATTTTGAAAAAAAATTTGACTTTCGGTAAAAACTTTTGACACAAAGCTTTTTTCTTAAAATTTCGACTTTTTTCAAAATTTTGCTTTCTTTAAAAACCGTCGCTTTGGTGGTGAACTGTTCTAACCCACATAAACAAAAACATGAGCTAGCGCGCTTTTAAACAAGAACCAGAAGACAAAACATAACAATTTTTTGGTATTTTTATTTAAGGATTATGCTTTTTAATTGGATGTTTTACTTGGCTCGACTCTATTTACTACAATAAATAATAACATTTGGGTTAAGTCCTTTAGCAAATTCTGTGCTACAAGGACCTGTAAAGGGTTTTGGGCTAGGATATTTTTAGAAATCAAACTTTATGCTTCTTAGAATTTGTTAATAGCGTTAACTCAATTTTACACTTTTTGTGGGTTACGACTGTTGACCACCAAAGCGACGAAATATGATTATGTTAATTTTTTTTAGAAACCTGTATCGTTTTTTCAAAATATTCACTTTTTTGAGAATTTTCACCTTTGTTCAAACTTTTTACTATTTTGCGAAGTTTTGATTTTTTTTAAAAGTTCCACTCTTTTTCAAAACGTTTGTCTTTTTCTTGAAGTTTCGACTTTTATGTAGTAAATTGAGCTTTTTTTTGAAAATTTCGACTTTTTTACGAAAATTTTCACTTTTTTTGCAAAATTGATTGTTTTTCAAAGTTGCAACATTTTGATATGCTCGAATTTTTTTAGAATTTTTGAAATTTTCTACCATTTATCATCAAAATTTGGGCCTTTTTCGAAGTTATGGCTTTTTCATTATTTGAACTTTTTTCAAAATTTTCATCTTTTTTCAAAAGCTTGACTTTTGATAACTTCGGGATTTTTCCCATACTTTTTTTGAAACTGTTGGACGTTTTCTCGAAACTTCGAATTTTTGTAATTTTGGCTTTCTGAAAAATTCGCCAGTTTTTCAAAGGTTTTAATAGTTTTGAAGAATTTTTGGGAATTTTTTCATGAACAAACTCTATAAAACGAATTCGAGACTTAACTATATTTCGACTTTAAAGCTTCAATTAAAAAAAAAACATTTCGCAAGTTTACACTGAAATTTTTTTTTTAAAAAGTCGCACTTTTGAAGAATTTCGAAGAAATAGGAATTTCGAAAAAAGAGCACAAACGAAATTTGGGTTTTCATGTAAAAATTAAAATGTTCAAATCGAAATGTGGGCAAACATGTTTTTTTTTTCAAAACATTTTAAACTTTCTTCTCGAAATGTCATCATTTCCAATATTGCTTTTGAATTAAAAATTTCTACAGTTTTGTAGAAATTTAAAAGTTTTTTTGACCTTTATTACCGCATTACGACCTAAGTCTAGAAACTTTAGATATTAAAGTTTCTTTCAATTAAAAACACAATTCGTAAAAAGACAAAAAATGGACTGAGCACCTACAAAAATTTGGATAAATTTGTGCAGAGACATTACTGATCAACGATATCATCTCTCAATGCTTATAGACAACTTTAAACACAATCTTGTGTATTATTGATTACAAATAAATCGCATGTCCATTAATGTCCATTTTCACTATGTTAGAGGCTGAATTTCGAAAAATCCTCCCTTAGTACTCACCTACGTATTACGGCGAACATCTGTATGAAATTTCATGTTCTTAGATCCACTCGTTTACGCTGTGCGTGATCTGTCAGTAAGTGCTTAAGAGATGTATTAAATAGATGATATATTGATGGATTTGTTACCGGCGAAGTTAGACTATTCGATCTGAGGGGGTGGGCGGAATTCTGGTATTCAATTATTGTCGATTAAAAATAATAATAATAAAAATCCTCAATTTATATTTTCGTATTTCGGCAAATCGATGTTTGTCGACCAAAAAACAAAAAAAGTTCTCCATTTTATATTTTCGTATTTCAACAATCAATTTTTGTCACCAAAAAAGAGTCCTTAA
Source organism: Dastarcus helophoroides (assembly GCA_028583605.1). Classification (NCBI taxonomy): domain Eukaryota; kingdom Metazoa; phylum Arthropoda; class Insecta; order Coleoptera; family Bothrideridae; genus Dastarcus; species Dastarcus helophoroides. The sequence continues at coordinate 30,469,635 of CM053328.1, forward strand.
CTCATATTTCCTTATTTGGCCCCAATATTTCATATCCACCAAAAATTATAGGACCTCTTGAGAGGCTAACTACTTGGGAGGCCACCTAAGTTCGCCCATGGAATTTATTTGATGTGTCAAATTATCAGACCTTTGACATTTTGTTCATGCAAAGAGAAATTTTGTATCTTCTATTTGCAAAAAAGTTATTATTCCTGATGAAACATGACTAAAATTAATGAGATACACAAAACTAATAAAATTTACGATTTCAATAGCAGATTTTATATACGAATGTAAGTAAAAAAATTAGAAGCACATTAGTCTCCCCTTATGAACTTTCATGAATTCATGAAGGCCCCACTAATTGGGAAGTCCTGCTCTAAAACATAATAATATAGTATCATGCTCTAAAAACATAAATAGCTACAAAGTTATCAGGATTAAAAAGTTTTGGTTCATCCATATGATTGAGTGCATAAAATTGCCATTATAGTCGAACAATATTTAAATAATAAACAATGGGGGTTAATCTTTTATAGATAAATAACTACGTACGTACCACAATAAATGATGGAATTGCTTTGTATTGTTTTAATACGTCATGCATTCGTGTACAACATTTAATAACGAAATGTTTATTGCGAATTATGACACATTGCAAAACGGTTCGCTATAGTTCCGTGAGAGGTACGTCAAGTATTTTCATCTACAATTTCTGTATAACAAAAGAACGTAGGATTTTAATAATTTATTGCAGCCAGACGGTCATTATGTTATCATAATTGTTTATTATCTTACTCTCCTATAAATTATTCCAAAGCCCATTTGCTCCTAAACCGTAATTTCCACTGCTAAAAAAAAATCAGCTTAACTTTCAATCGATTAGTTTCTCTTAATGATTGCCAAGTGCTGATTAGCCAATCTTTATTTGTAATAAAACCTCTTTACCTTTTATGAAATAAACGGCAAATTGTAGTTTCAAGTATCAATATATTAAAATATTCGATTGTTTTAGGTGCACAGTATGAATATCAAATGTTATGAACGAATAGTCCGATAAATTTTTGTCCTTCATTGTCTTACATCATACCGGTTGGGCCTACGAGTTTGATAATGTGAATTAGCTCGACTGAATTAAAACGTCACCCAAGATATCAAGGTTATCGAAGAATTCCAATATGATTTTGCATACCAATGACCAAAACAACAATTTTAAAAAATACCGAAACACCACCTATGAAATTAACGGGGACGTATACCTGTTTATTTTTATTAATATTTAGCACATTTTGACGGAGTGGATGTAAAAAAAGCAACAAAAAATATGCAACCTTGTAGTCAAGGCGCGGTGGCCAAAATTAAAACAAATCACTTATTAAAAGCAAGAATTTGCACTCGTGAGTCAGCGGTGATGCCGCCCCAAACCGCTAAAAAGCATTGCTACGCTCTTGTTTTCAACAAACCAATTAGACATCTAGGCGTTTATAGAGTAACTACCCGCGCCTTCGTCCATGTGAAAAATGAGAAAGATTTCTCAAGTCACTTTTTCGAAAATGCCACCTATTTTGAGGAATTCACTTTTATTGAAAATTTCGACCCATTTCGAAAATTTCGATATTTTAAAATACCCACAAGTGGATCTTTTCTCGTTCGACCAAAATTTCATTTTTTCTCGAAACTTTGACTTAATTTTAATATGTTCGACTTTTTTCAAAATTTAGACATTTGATATTTCCAAATTCAAAAATTAAAATACAAATGTTGTCCCCTGGAACCAAGAAAAATTAAAAAACACAACAAAGGTTGCTCTAACGCGTTTCAATAGCCTAGCTATCATCTTCGGATATATACAGATTAAAGCTTGGCTATCGAAACGCTTAGAGCAATCTTTGTTGTGTTTTTTAATCTTTCTTGGTTTCAGGGGACAAGATTTGTATATCAGTTTTTGAAGATAACCAAGGACCAGTCCGTTCCATCAAAATTCCAACTTCTTCAAATTCTTCAAAATTCTGTCTAATTTGGATATATTTTGATTGTTTTGAACCGTTTACTTTTTTATAACTTTTCTCCTTGCTAAAAATGTTATTTTTTTTTAAATGTCCTTTTCAATATTTCGAATTTTTAATATTTTGAATTTATATCGAAGTTTTAAAGTTTTTCGAAAATTTCGACTTTTTTCAAATGTTTGATCTTATTTTTGAAAATGTTGACCTTTTTTGAAATCTCGACTCGAAATTTCAATTTTTTTGCAAATTTGAATTTTGCAAATTTGAATGTATCAACTTTTGCAAATATTGACTCTCTCGAATGTTTGATTTTTTTTAATTCGACTTTTTTTTAGAATGTTAACTTTCCTGAAAATTTTGACTTCCTAAAAATGATGACTTTTTTGGAAACTCTACCTTCGATTTTTATTGAAAATTCTTAAACATTTGTCGCCTTTTTGGCACTTCTTTTTTCTTTATAATTTGACAATTTCGAAATTCAAGTTTTCACTTTATTCAAATGTTTACTTATTTTATTAATCGAAAGACTTTTTCAGTTTCGCCTTTCTTTTGAAATTTTGATTTATTTTCTAGATTCTGCATTTTTTGAAAATGTTTGATAAAGAAGGCTTCCACGGCCAGTCACATGAAACGTCGTCGTCGTTTTAGTGGTTCTTTGACACGGTCCCAATCCCAGAAGAAGTATATCCTGTACTTTTTGAAAATGTTTACACAAAATGCCGATCTTTTCTCAAAATTGTGATTTTTTCAAAATTTTGATTTTTTGTACAAATCTGATCATGTTGCAAAACTGACTTTTGAAAACTTCTACCCATTTTTTTTAATTTTCACCTTGGTCCAACTTTTGACAATTTCTCGAAGTTTTGATCTTTTTTCAAAATTGCAAGTGTTTTTTTAAATGTCTACTTTTTCTCTAGGTTTCGACTTTTATGTAGTAAACTGAATTTTTATTTGAAAAATTTTTCGACATTTCTAAGTTTCGACATTTTTAATATTTTCGAAGTTTTTTCAGAATTTTCACTTTTTTTGAAAGTTTCGGCCTTTTATCATCAAAATCTCGACTATTACTCAAAGCTATAACATTTTTCGGAATTTCTCCCTTTTCTCATAATTTCATTTTTTTCAAAATTTCGAATTTATTCAAAATTTTCTTTTTTTGTAAATATGAATTAATTTTTTTTTTTTTTTTTTGAAAACCTTTACCTTTTTTCAGAATATTCACTTTTTACTATTTTTCGAAGTTCTAACTGTTTTTTTGAAAATCCCGACTTTTTCCAAAAATGTTGTCTTTTTCTCGTGTTTCTTGTGTAGTAAATTTGAGAAATTCGACTTTTTTCCGAAAATTTTCACCTGTTTTGAAAAATTGTTTTTTTTTTCAAAATTGCGACTTTTGAAATCCTCCAATTTTTTTAGAACTTTCACCTTTTTTAAAAATATCCATCTATTATCATCAAAATTTGGACTTTCTCCGAAGTAATGGCTTTTTTCAGAATTTGAAGGTTTTTCAAAATATCTATTTTTTTTTTAAAGTTCCACTTTTTGTGAAAACTACATTTTTATAGATAAATTAATGGAACGAGTTCCCACTTCAAAGCACTTTTTCAAGCTTTATAAGAAACCCTAATTGGCCAGTTTTTTTGCTGAACTCTTTTAATGTTACAAAAAAAATCTCAATCAACCACCACTCTATACATATTTTTGTCTAATAAAAAAAGAAAAGCGAACATCACTGCATTTATGAAATTTACACTTTTTAAAAAATCCATTTTTTATCGAAGTTTTCTCTCTTTTTAAGTTGTTTTCCCCAAAATTTGGACTGTTTCTCAACAAATTGGTCTCGAAATTTATACTTTTTTGTTTTCGAAAAATTCGATATTTTATGAAAATTTTGGCTTTTCTTCAGAATTAAGCTTTTTAAACATTCCGGTATTTTATGAAAATTTTGGCTTTTGTTCAGAATTAAGCTTTTTAAACATTTCGGCTTCTTCACAAAATACTAATTTTTTCCAAAAATTATTTCCACTTTTTTTCTGACGAATTCGACTTTTTTTTTTGGTCAGTTTTTTAAAAACCATACTTTTTCGCGTAATTTGAATTTTTTTTAAATATTTCGATTATTTTGAAAATTTGGGCTGATTGAAAATCTCGATCCGTTTTTTTTTAACTTGTTTGAATTTTTTAAACATTTTGACTTTTACTCGAAATGTTAATTTTTTTCTGAAATTTACGTTATATTTTTCTGACGAATTCGATTTTTTTTGAAAACCTGGTTTTGAAAATTTGATATTTTAAAAGTTCTCTTTTTCTAAATTTAGAATTTTTTATGGAAAATTCGACTTTAAAATGTCGACTTTTTTTCCGAAATTTTGATTTTTTGTAAATTTGAAGATTTTAAAACAAATTCCACATTTTAAAATTTCTACTGTCTTAAGAATTTCCAGAATTTCGACTTTTTCGCAATAATTTTATTCATATTTTGAAAATTTTGACCCTTTGTCGAAGTTTCCGAATTTTTTTCTTAAACTTTTCCGTTTTTTGTAATTTCAAAAAAACTCGATATTTCATGAACATTTTTTTCCAAATTTAGGCTTTTTAAATGTTTTATTCACTAAATGTTAATTCATTACTCTGAAAATGTTTACGTTTTTTTTTTTGTAAAAATCGACTTCAAAATATCAACTTTTTTTGTAATAATTGCACATTCCCATCGTTTTCAAAATTTCTACTTTTTCCAGAACTTCCACTTTCGACTTTTCTCAAAACTTTGATCCAATATTTTGGAAATTTCAATTTTTTCTTAAAATTTTCTCATTTTTAAAAAAGTCGAGTTTTTTTTTCAAAAATTTGACTCCTTGAAATTTTCACTTTTGCAAATTTTGAAAAATCTGATTCCAACTTTTTTTTAACTTGTTAGGCTTTTTTAAACATTTCGACTTTTACTCGAAATGTTAATTTTTTTCTCAAATTTACGTTATATTTTTCTGACGAATTCGATTTTTTGTTGTTGAAAACTTGGTTTTGAAAATTTGATATTTTAAAAGTTCTCTTTTTCTAAATTTTGAATTTTTGTATGAAAAATTCGACTTCAAAATGTCGACTTTTTCCGAAATTTTGATTTTTTGTAAATTACAAGATTTTTAAAAAATTCCACATTTTAAAATTTCTACTTTCTTAAGAATTTCCGGAATTTGGACTTTTTTCTCAATAGTTTTAATCACATTTTGAAAATTTCGACTCTTTGTCCAAGTTTCCGAACTTTTTTCTTGAACTTTTCCGTTTTTTGTAATTTCAAAAAAACTCGACATTTCATGAACACTTGTTGCCAAATTTAGACTTTTTAAATGTTTCATTTCATTCACTAAATGTTAATTCATTACTCTGAAAATGTTTTCGTTTTTTTTTGTAAAAATTGACTTTCTGCGAATTTTTTTTGAAAATTTCGACTTCAAAATATCAACTTTTTTTGTAAATGTTGCACATTCCCACCGTTTTAAAAATTTTTACTTTTTTCAGAACTTCCACTTTCGACTTTTCACAAAACTTTGGTCCAATATTTTGAAAATTTCAATTTATTCTTAAAAATTTCCCCACTTTTAAAAAAGTCTAGTTTTTTTTCGCAAAAATTGGACTCTTTCTCGAAATTTTCACTTTTGCAAATTTTGAAAAATCCGATTCTAACTTTTTTTTCACTTGGGCTTTTTTAAACATTTCGACTTTTACTCGAAATGTTAATTTTTTTCTCAAATTTACGTTATATTTTTCTGACGAATTCGATTTTTTTTTTGAAAACCTGGTTTTGAAAATTTTACATTTTAAAAGTTCTCTTTTTTTAAATTTTGAATTTTTTCTGAAAAATTCGACTTCAAATTGTCGACTTTTTTCCGGAATTTTGATTTTTTGTAAATTATAAGATTTTTAAAAAAATTCGACATTTTAAAATTTCTACTTTCTTAAGAATTTCCAGAATTTCGACTTTTTTCTCAATGGTTATATTCATATTTTGAAAATTTCGACTCTTTGTCGAAGTTTCCGAATTTTTTTCTTGAACTTTTCCGCTTTTCGACCTTAAAATATCTTTTTTTGGTGGAATGGACTAGTCCTTGGTTATCTTCAAAAACTGAAATACAGAACTTGTCCCCTGAACCCAAGAAAGATTAAAAAAACGCAACAAAGGTTGCTCTAACGCGTTTCGACAGCCAAGCTGTATGTATCTCTCTGAAGATGACAGCTTGGCTATCGAAATGCGTTAGAGCAACCTTTGTTGTGTTTTTTAATCTTTCTTGGTTTCAGGGGACAAGTTCGCAACAAAACGCAACAAAATTTAAAAAATTCCACAAGGTTTTTGATAAATTTTTATTTTTTTTGCGTTTTTTATCGTTGATAAAGTTTAATAGTTACGAATTGATAATTTATGAAAATTTCTACTTTTTTCAAAATTAAAACTTCTTCGAAGATTTCGATCCATTCTCTAGAAGATAATTTTTTTTGAAAATTATTTCGATTACTTTTCTGAAACATTTGACTTTTTGAAAACTTGACATTTTAAAAATTTCGACCTCAAACTTTCTACTTCTTTGTCGAAATATTGACTGTAAATTTTCACCATGTCTTAGAACTTCCGCTCTTTTCAGAAGACTTTTTCTTAGTATCCATATTTTTTTCAATTCGAATTTTTTATTTTTTTCTTGAAATTTTCAGTTTTATATAAATTTTTAAAAAAATCGACAGATGGCTATTTAATAAAAATGTAACTTTTTTTTAATTTAAACTTTTTAACAATTTTCTTTTTATTCCCAACATATTGATGTTTTCTGAAAATTATTTCGAATTCGATTTTTTTTAAATATACACTTTTTGAAAATGTTGACTATTTTACAATTTTGACACTTTCTTTTTCCAAATTTGCATTTTTATCAAAAGTTGTAACGCGTAAAATACGAAAAGCCGACCCTGTCACTTGGCCCGGCAGAGATCGGATGTTTCCGAAGAGAGTTCGGCATATAATCTAGATACCCGCGCTCGTTGTTGTAACCTAAGCTAACTTAACATAATAAACTCCCGCATAGCACAGTTTTCTCTGTTATTTCTGAAAACCCCGAAAAATCTTCACTAACCACCCAGTTAGTTATAAAGTTTAATTTAGGATTCTGGAGTTTTTTTTTTGAATTCTTTCTCACAGTTCCTATTTTTTTCTAGACTTTCATTTTTTATAATTTTGACCTAACATTTCAACCTTTTCGCGAAATTTTGACTCGAATTTTGAATTACTTTAAAAAAATTTTCTATTTTTTTACTTTCGACTTTTTTTGAGAATATAAATTTTTTGGAAAATTTCGTCTTTTTTTGGAAATTTAACCCTTACAAGGTTTTTATTTTATTCGAATTTTTACTTTTTTAAAATTTTGATCTTTATTAAAAATTTCGGTTTTTTAATTTTTTTTCTCGAAATTTTGACTTTTTTTGTAAATGTCACTTATTTTGATAAATTCCATTTTTTTTTGAAAATTTTAACTTCGTTGAACATTTTATTTGTTTTTTTTTAAATTCCGAGAATTTTGAAATGCATATTTCGACACTCAAAATTTCTAGTTTCCAAAATTTTGACTTTTTAAAAATTTCTAGTTTGTTCCGTCTCTTGAAAACTTTTTTTTGGTAAATTTCGACTTTTTTAAAATCTTTTCCTAAAAGTGTGTAGTACATATTTTGAGGATTTTATTTTTTTATTTTAGCTTTTTGAAAATTCCGCCTTTTTTTAAGTCGATTCGATTTCGAACTTTTTCAATTTGTCCCATTTTCTTTTATTTTTTTATTTAAATTCTCGACTGAAATGTCTACGAATTTAATGCCAAAATTTCTAATTTACAGGAGAAATCTTGAACAAAACGCTGATGTTACACCAATGTTAAAGTTCAAATTCGAGGTTGGAAGTCGAAATGTTTTGAAAAAAAATTAGTTTCATGTCAAAGGTTTTAAGAGCAAATTCTGTTTATCATTTGAAGCTAAACTTTTAAGTTTAGTTAGAATTTCTAATAAGTTGTTATTAAACTAATGTTACATCGACAGAAAAATCTATATTTCGATTTTTTTTTTCGACAGTGGGGATGAGAATTGTGTTTTATAAACAAAAATTTGAAAAAGAGGCAAAATTCTAAGCTTACAATAAAAATAAGAAAAAGGCGGTACAATAAAAATAAGAAAAAGGTGGAAGAAAATAAAAACGTCCAATTTTCAAATAAAATTTTACTTTTTTGCTTTGAATGAATTCAAATTTAACCTCGAAATTTCAATTTCTTTATCGATATTTCAACTGTGAACTTAAAAATTTAAGTGAAAAATCGAAATATGAAATTAAATCGTAAAAGTTTAAATTTTATATTTATAAAAAGTCGGAAATTTTAAATAGAGTTAAGATTATTTTGACGTCGAAGTCGAAATTTTACAAAAACGTTGTTAACATCTAAATAATTGTAAGCGGAGAGCGGGTTAAAATTTTAAAATTGTCAACATGGCGCAATGAGTAAGGCAATTGCTCTCGCGTAGTAGGTCGCAAGTTCAAACCCCACTGCCGATAATGCATTCGAAATTTTATTAGACGTCTTACTCACAGCTGCAATATACTGTCAACATTAGAGCATGTTTGAGAATTAGCGTGATGGTGCCGCGAAACCATACATTTCCCCCCTATAAAAAATCGCTAAACGTGCATAAAGAAATTTTTATTTAAAAAAATCCCAAAATGTACATTTTAATCACAAAATGTTATTCGAATATTCGAGTTTTTTCATCAAATTTCCTTGCAGTTCCAAATTTATAGAACCACCGATTGTTAATCATCGAACATAGACGAAGAAAATACACTCGATTTGAGGTTATAATGTGAATATGAACGATTTTCGACCCAAATCGGAACAAAAAGTCGAAATCTGACTTCGATTTCAGCCAAAGTTCTAACGTCGGTAGATTACCAACACCAATTTCCAATGTATTCATTGGATTTGCGAACATTTTTTTTTAGTTTTGCGCCCAACGCAATCTCTTGAATATTAAGAGAACTGGGCAAACTCATTAATTTCCAAATCTCGAATTTGATACCAAGCCTGTTATTAAGTTTTATTTAAAAGATTTGTACAATAAACAACTTTGATTATTTAAATAACAACAATAATAGTAAAGTGACCAAGACGATTTACATCACACATCGCATCAGCTGTTTTTCCCTCATTGTTTACTTGCATAAATAATGACCTAGATCGTATATGTATTTGTTATTTCATAACAAATCGCAATTATCAATTTTGTACTAAGACACCCTCAATTATTGAATAGTTGACATTGAATAAATCACAACAAAGCACCTCGTATATTAGCATTTTGCAAGTGTAATTATATTCCTTTGTTTAGGAAATAAAATTGTTTTGATTTCGATACATGCGTAATAAGTATATTTGCTCCGAATCGAGCGTTCGAATCTTCAGGTTATTGTCCCATTACAACACTATGCGAAATTGTCGAATATAACAAATCGTACTTACGTGCTATCCTGGTTAAAATTCACAAAATAATTTCTTGTTCCATTCGAATCTGAACTATCTGTGTTATTCATGAGTTCTACCAAATGATTACACTTTTAACACTAAATGCCACAACGACGATCACAATAATAAGAATTTTTTAAGGATATTTCCTAAAATCTCCGATGGATTTTCATACAAAGACTGACCTTGTTAATCTTCACAAACACTTCCAATGTCTATTTATTTCTCCATTTTCTCGCAATATGTATATTGAACAGCTGACAAGTGACGATAGTGACGGGGACTTGGGGCATGCGCTCCTTCAATCTGATTATAATTTGAGATTCAAGGAGAAATAACGAGAATTTAAACGCAGGTGGGTGTCAATTAATCCAAATTATGAAAAACTAGTACATATTTCAAATTGACATTGCTGACAAGATGACCTTTGGGGTTATTATCACAGAGAAGTAGAGAACGTTCTTATCCCAACATCGAAAATTCAACGTGCCAAAAAAAAAAACGAAAAATGGTCACAGAAATTTGTAAACACGTTTTGTTTACACATTTTTATATACATATAAAAAATACGAATTACTAATTACAGAGTAAAAAGTTTCATTCCATATGGGCCAAATATTTCATACTTATGTAATTCTAAGATACTTTTTTTATTAACAATTGTTTGGTAATATCATAGAAAACCGAAAACCTGGGATCTCTAGAGGCTACAGCCCATTTCATAAAAAATGTACCGAAGAGTAGACAACCTTTAGGTAAGTTACTAAAAAAAAAAACATCAGAACTAAAGCTACCTTCACGCATAAAATATTTTGATGCTTAACGTGTTGCCTATATTTCAGGGATTGTTTGGCAGAAATAATCAGACTAAATGCTTTTCATATTGTTTTTATTTTCATTATTAACAATTTGATAATTTCAAATAAACATCCAGAAAGATCAAAATTTGATAATTAACAGAAACTGACAAAATATAAAGAATCACTCTTAAAACAACCGACAACAAATCAAAATATTTAGGTTAAGATTTTAAGAGCACATAATGTCATTAAGAAATGTCACAGCGCTGCCACACGACTATGGCTAAATGTTACTAGTTCTTATTGTTGCCACTACAAAATTAGAATTTTAGTGCCTACTCTGACGCAGATATATCTGATATCATATATTTAATACAGAAATGGACTATAGATAATATTGTTATAGTAGGTTTAAAAATAAACATCCTAATGTATTGAGGGTTGCCTTCACTCAAATACATTTTTTTTATTTGTTGGTATTTCTACTGCTCTAGTATTTACGTCACCCCAGAAAATATAAATTATCCTTTTTTTGTATTCATTTCCAACTCGAAATTTTGTTGAAAGTAAAAAAGTTGCGGTTAAAGTAGAAAAGTCATTTTGCGTTTGAAGTCACAATTTAGAAAAAAAATTAAAACTTGACAGTTTGAACTTAAAATTTTGAAAAGAACATATCTAATAAATAAATAAATAACATTTATCCAAAAAAAGTATTACGGTAGTACTGTCGATACTGCTAGAGTAAAATTAGGGAGTCCTATAAGAAGAAGATGCATCGGTAACACAATTTGTCGAATGAAAATGGGACTGATTTCCACCCACTGACATCAGCGGCCTCTTGTGTATTACCAGTAAGTATTGTGCGAAAACTGTAAAATGAGAGCTAAATTGTACCTACTGATGGCAGTGGACGGTGGTAGTCGTAGGTACAATGTATCCAATCGGTCAGATCATTGTGCTGTTAATCTTTTCTTAGACTTTTCCTAGGTAAGCGTGTCTAGAACATCCTTTATTCATCTTTTAGTCAGGAAGGAGCGTTCACCGTTGAAGTGGAAACTACTTCAATCCATTAGGTGTACGTTTTAACTACTCCTTTCGCATTGTTTGACCTACGATAAAATAGATTTCTCTGGTGCATGGTTTGCGGATTAATAGATGGCGTTACGAACAGTGGAAGGTTTTCAATCCCATTTTAAAAGTACGGCGTAACGCAACTTTACCTTCTAGAAACCATAAGTAAAATCATATATTTATTAAGAATATGAGTAAAATCTACATCAAAAATATACATTATCTGGTTTGATTAACGTAGTATTTAGACTAGACAACGTCGCAATCATGGTGGTGCAGGCAGCAGTAGCGGGGGGAAACAGAAACTTTAGTTCGCCAGGCAGGGTGGTGGCTCTAGTTCTTGGTCAGATTAAGTGTTTTTTCCTTTGACTATATAAATAATTATATTATCTAAGGTTTTTTCATATTCAATGTTGGTTAGCTACAAATATTTTGTGTTGGTTACCTGAACTGGCCTGACAATTGACATTTGGATTATACATTGTTGTCATATACCCGTCTAAATCTGGCACTTGGAATATTTTCAACATCTTGGCCAGATTTGGCAGGAAAATAAAAGGTGATATGAGCGATTTATTTTTCGGTTTTTTGGCAACATTGAGCCATTTGTTTGAGCGATATACGATGAAGGATGAAGGATGTAATGGGGGTTTTCATTTGATGTAAACAATAATTTGGCGGTAAGTAGTTTTTGTAGTAAATATTTATTCCTTAAAAATTTAATACATGACCTGGTTTTTGCTGTAAGGTAGCGTTTGTTTTTACTTTATTGTAAATAGTAAATTAAGCATTAGAAGTAGCTTGACTTAAAAGTTTATATTATGTTTTATATATTGTAATTCAAATGACTATACAATGTCGAGTTTACTCGTAGTATCTTCAGTTGGAATGTAGAAATGGTCTTACAAATTAAATAATAATTTTCTTGTGCCAAACTTTCTAATTGTTTTGGTTTTACTTTTTCATGCTTTATTCTTGGGAGTACTACAAACTACAACCCAAAAGAAAAAACTTTCTGGTGATTAGAAGCCTTAGATATGAATTTATAAAGATAGATTTATACTAATTAAATTAAAAGTATTATATTTTTGTTAAAAAATAGATAAATTTTTGTTTTATTTGTAAATGTGAACAAATAAAGCATTTTTCTGCCTCATTTTTGTATTCTACCTTTTATCTTGTAATTTATGTTACATAAAACTGAACTTGCCCATTGTAGTTAAGATATCTGCTGTTTTATTTTTGCATTTTAAATAACATCAAACGCAGTTTTCTAATATTTATTATGCAAAAATAAAATTTTGTAGATATTTTAAACTATAATAAGAAATTTACTAATTGAAAATTAAATTTGAATTTGGCGCCGCCTGCCAGGCGAATCTGTCAGTTTGTTGATCTCGCTTAAAATGCTACCTATCCTTCTTAATATATATGTTTTGTGGTCGCAATGAAATAAAGACAGAGGAACTTCTATGACCGAATAATGTCATCATCAAATCAATCAATCAAATTAAAGAAATATTTGAATGGAAAAATAAAAGAATTACTTTAAAAAAACGTTCGAGAACAGGTTGCAGTAGGTTGAATTGACAAATTAATTAATGGGCAATCCTGAAAAGATCGACATAGAACCTGAAAACGGAAGTAAACAAGGGTGATTCATTCTATGGAGGCTCACCGAATCGTTTATATAAAAACAACGTTGCCATATCTAATAAACTACGGAAGAAGTAGGATAAAAAAGAAATTTTTAATATTTATTCGCTAATTACTTCTATCGCATGCTCTAAAGCTGTATTTCGAAGTATCTAAAATGTTGGATATTGTATTTTCCATCGTTTTCTTTCTTTTTACTAAAATTTGAACGGTACTTTTTGTAAAATATGATAAAACTTTTAGTTTCTCATAAGGCTCAATGTAAAAAGCGTGATATTTCAAAAATCAACAACTTTTTACTGATTCTCAATAGCTCTTCAAAAATTTAACTTAATTATTTTCTTATTATAATCTACCAATATGCCAAGTTTCATTAAATTCTGAATTGTAATTCTAAAACCGACAGTTGTACCTTAAAGTTTCGAATTTACATTCAGCATTTTTGTCTATATTTCGATATTTGCTGCTTAATGTTTTGAGTTTAAAAGTCGAAAATTTGAGTGAAACGGACTTTTCGAGTCATATTTTTAATTACCTTTTTTCAAATTTTGATTCAACCTTTACCATTGCACTAAAAGTTGAACTTTAGCTTCTTCTTTTTTAAATAATTTTGAAGTTGGGACGATTTTCGAGCTTGAAATGTTGAGAATAATCCATTTGTCGAGTTTAAAGTTGAAATCTTGACTTGGGTATCAAAATTTTGATATCAACACAGAACTTTCCAGATATATTTTTCGAAATTTTTTGTTGTCAAAATTCTAAGTTGTATTCTGATTTTTCCTTGTGCATGAAATGTCGAACTTAACCTCAAAATGCATATTTTTTTATAATCATTTTGAAGACAGTCTGAGGAGAACCCCTAAAATTCAAAAATATTCGGATTTAACCTTGAAATTTCGCAATTTTGAAGTTAAGGTTAAAAATTCAAGACTGTTTGGAAATGTCGACAATTCTGAAAATGTCGACGTTTATTTTTTAGAATTTTTGGGGGAAGAAGTCATTGTTATGGAAAAAAACCTTGACTGAAATTTATTTTCATACCATTTTATTACTTTTTTAGGCAATTTTTAATTTCCAATAGACCTTTTAGAATTTCTTATTTAAAATCCGAAATTTCGAGAAGAGGGTTAAATACATAGATTTGAAGTCCAAATTTCATTATTTATTCAAGTTAAAATTTCAAAATTAAACCTCAACTTTTTCTGAAAATTTTCTGTCGACTAAAATTACCAATTTCTTGGAATTTTGATTTTTTTTTCGCTTTCTTTTCTATAAATATCAACTTTTTCAAACTTGTCAGTTAAAAAAACAATAGGCACTTTTGGAGACTGCCGACAGAAGTGAAAACTTAAAACTGGGAAATATGTAGTATAATTCAAACCTATACTAGTAAACAAGTCAGAATATTGGAAATATTTGAAAATAAATTCTGTCAAGCTAACCTACCTTTTTTTGGAGTTTGGATGCTTGTAACGTGTGAAAACGAATTTAACATTTATTAATAATGAAATACACTTTCATAAGCTCTAATGTATAGTAGAATATACAGTATTTTGTATTTTGTGCAGTAAAATCTGTGTTACAGGCCACCTGAGATAATGGAAAGTTTTAACTGTCTAAGAATTTAGAAAAGGTTTTTCCTTATGTACGGACCTTGCAATAACGGCAACCTTTATATATCGACCACGTCCACAAGATTTGGATATTTGTAGCTTAATCACACTTAAATTTATCTGCCAATACGGTTGGATTCAGAGTCTCTAGTTGGATTGTTTACAACTTCAATGATTAGCCCAATTCCATTGTCCCAGTCTTAATTTACTTGCTAATAGAGTGGTTTTTAATAAGAGTTAAGGTTCCTTGTAAACCAGAGAGTATTGTAAACTATTAGTTGCACTTCAGTTATTATTTTACCATTACAAACTAAATAAAAATGTAAACAACACATAAATTGAGATGAAACAACAGAAATTCGTATCTGCTACTTGGTAAATTTATCTTATAGATTGTTAGCAACAGATTGTCAGAATTACAATTTATTCTTGAGCTAATTCAATCAGTTTAAATTTATAATAGTGTTTGTAAGAAAACGTTTGTGTCTCAAAGAGAGAATCAAAATAATCGAGGAAGGCGAAAAATATTCGAAAGTTGGCCAAAAAATTTAAAGTTAGCAAAAGACAAATTGACGACATTTTAAAAACAAAAATGACTTTAGAATAATGTGTAAAGAAGATGTTCATTTACCACAAAATCGGAGGTTACCAAAATGGCCAGAGTAACTGTGGATCGAGTCGTCTATAGATGGTTCTGTATGGCCAGAAATAAAAAAAAAACCGATATCCGGACCCTTAATTAAACAACAACTTCCAAGGAAAAGGCTGATCTGCTAGCCTTAATGTTTGCTGAAAATTCCAATCTTTATTCTCAAAACGCAGCACCTCTTATTCTTCCTAAAGTTGGCACTTCTATGGCTGAAGTTGTTTTCAGACAACGCACAGTCAGGAAGATTCTCCTTGAGCTCGACACACCGAAAACTTCCGGCCTTGATGGTATCCACGCTATTGTTCTTAAGAAGTGCGCTCCAGAGTTGACTCCTGTCCTCAGCAAATTGTTCACAGTCTCTTACAACAAAGGTGTATTGCCTAACATCGGGAAATCTGCTAGGGTGCAGCTTGTCCCTAAAAAGGGATAAAAGAATCTGGTCAACAACTATCGCCCTAAATTTTTGATGAGCGTTATATCTAAAGTGATGGAAAAGGTTATCAACGTCGAGATTCTTAAATATCTGGAGGAGTTTAGAATCGTCTCCGACAGTCAATACGGTTTCAGACCACAACGCTCAACTGGCGATGGACAGGCATATGTTACTCATATCTATAACTCCGGTATGGAAAAAAACATAGCGAGGCTAGGATTATGGCATTGGATATCTCAGAGGCCTTTGACAGGGTCTGGCACCGATCTAGTCTTGCCAAACTAACATCTTATGGTCTTCCTCCTGGACTGTGTCATTTGATATCCAATTTTCTCACTGACAGATCTTTTCAGGTCGTCGTCGATGGCACCTTATCCGAGACATTTGCGATTAATGCAGAGGTGCCTCAGGGGTCTGTCCTGTCTCCTACTCTGTTTCTGTTACACATAAACGATCTGTTAGCTTCAACTTCCAATCCTATATACATATATATATATTAACTGAAGTAAATTTACACTTCATTTTGAGGGTTCCTACACATGCATACCCCTCTAACCTTAACTATTACATAATATTCTTATTTAATTACATTTTATTCCTACTTCGGTTTGCCGTATGTTCCTAGTCTAGTCTAGTTTCTAACCTACATTTAATCTGCCTAACCTACCCTTCACCTTAACCTAATCTAACCTATTTAACCTAAAGTTCTAATCTAACGTTCCTCCTCGCGTTGTCTCTTTTTCTTTCCTCTTGCGTTACGTCTAAGGCTGGGTGCTCAATCCCCCAGCTTGTGCCATGTCAAGGTACTCGATCCCCTTGACTTCGGATGGTTCCAGGTCAGAACTTGGGATTCGACGTAGGCTTCCTCCCATATTGTCCTATTCCGCTTTCTCGTAGATTCATTTCCCAGGTACTCGATCCCCCGGTACTCGAAATCTATTGTTCCTCAAATGAGGACTTGAGTTCGTCAAGCTTTCCAGCGGCTTGGTTCAGAACTTCAAAGAAATTTGGGTTCCGAGCCGCTTCATCAATCTCCTCGATACTTCTTGGCCAGAGCACTCCCTTTCTTATCGCTAGTTGCTCTGTTCTGTTCCTCCATTCCTCCCGATTCCTGCATACGAACAATACATGATCAGCATCCTCGGGCTCTCCGCATTGGCATAATGGTGAGTTCCTTTTCCCCATCCTATGGAGGTATTCCTGAAACCTTCCGTGGCCTGTAAGCAGCTGTACGCATTGCTGCGTAAGCTGCCTTCCTCTTAGACGCCTGTAGCCTTCAACTCTTCTCAGGTAGCGATGAGTCCCTCTCCCTGTTGTGGCAGAATCCCATCGTTGTTGCCACCTGAAAAAAGAGCAACGCGACAGTCTGTTCCTAATAAGCCCAAAGGGCACCTTATCGTATTCATATACCACCACCATGTTATTATTATCATTATTGCCTAAACTGCATGCGCCTTTCGCGAGCTCGTCCGCCCTTTCGTTGCCAGTGACTCCCCGGTGTCCCTTAACCCATTCCAATCGCGTTTTCCTTTGTTCTTGAAGCAGATCTTGCGCTTCCATAACAAGTTCCGAATTTGGTTTATTTTGCATGGCAGCTATTGCCGCCTTACTATCACTCCTTATAATGCAACTTTCCAGCGTACGAGCTCGTTCTAGTGCTTTCTTAATAGCTAATACTTCCGCCTGAAACACCGAGCAATTGCCTCCGAGCCTGTATTGCCCCTTACCTATTTCCTTTCCTTTCCTATAAATAACGTAAGCTGCTCCTGTGCCTGTTTCCTGTTTGGATCCGTCTGTATAAATTTCGTATTCCGTTGCTATTTCTTGCTTCTTTTGGTCTACTTCTTTTACCGGATGTTTCCTTCTCTTCTTGACCTTTTTCTCTATCCTGTTCTGCATTAATCTCCAGTTCCGTTTCTTCACGAATTTTTTCCCCTGTCCATTCAAATATTCTTTTTCTGTTTCTTATTTCTTCTAATTTAATATCTATTGGCACCAGCCCTGCTAATACCAATGCCGCTTCCGTTGACACTGTTCGATAAGCTTTCCCTGCTTTAAGTGCCATTATTCTTTGTACGCTTAATAGCTTCCTTTTTTCTTTGACTCCCATTTTATCGTACCATAAGTTCGCCCCATATGTTATAATAGGTTCGATTGCTCCTTCGTAGATAGCTGCAATGTTTCTCCCTTTAAGACCCCAGTCTAGGGCCGCAGCTGCTGTAATTTTCTGTGCTACATTCTTTGCTTTCCCTGTTACGTGTTTTATGTGTTCCTTATAGTTTAATTTCTTATCTAGTATAATTCCTAAATATTTAAGCGTTTCTTTGCACCTTATTCTGCCACTTCCCATCCTGAAAGTCGGCTCTTGTTGATTTGAACTTTTTCCAAAAAATATAGCTTCCGTTTTTTCTGCATTAAATTTCACCCTACTCCTTTCGGCCCAGGCTTCTAGCATTATCAGTGCTTCTTCGCCCGCTTGTTTTGTGCCCTTCCATGTGTTATTCCTTATGATAAGTGCCGTATCATCAGCATATGCTATGATGCGACACCCATTTGGCAGCTCACATTTAAATATATCGTTATAAAATATTTTCCAAAATAACGGTCCAGACTTCGATCCTTGGGGGCATCCCAAGTCTGCTGTTTTATTTACTTCAACTCCTTCTTCCTTCATTATCGCTATTCTCTTCCTAAAATAATCTCTTGCCAATTGGACTAAATTATCAGGACATTCATATTCTATCATCTCGTTTATTATTTTTGGCCTCCATGCGTTATCAAACGCTCCTTCTATATCCAATGATATTATTGTACAGTATTCCCCCCTTTCCTTTGCAAGTTTAACTTCTTTAACTACCTCTTGTATAGCATCTTCCGTGCTTTTCCCTTCTTCGAATCCATATTGATCCTTGTGAATCTTTCCTCTTCCCATGTTTATATGATATTCGATCCTACTCGCCATCAGTCCATCCAGCACTTTCCCAAGTACTGGAATAAGACTAATTGGTCTATGTTTGGTTTTATCGTTTCCTTTTGGGATCAGCTTAACCACCTGTTTTTTCCAGATGTCAGGAAATGCTCCTTTTTGAAGACATTTATTGAATAAATCAACAAATACTTCTGGTTTGGCTTCGATTGCTTCTTTAATGATATCAGACGTTAATCCATCTATTCCTGGAGCTTTCTTTGGGCTCATTGATTTTATTATCCTTATTATTTCTTCTTCTATGAATTCCTGATCGTTCTCTCCTCCGTTTAAATTTTCAGCCCTTTGTCTGATTACTCTCTGTTCATCAGATTCATTTTCCTTATCTTCATTTGGAAAGTACTTCATTAGAAGCTCTTGTGCTGTCTCTTCAGCCGTTTTTGTGTATTCGCCATTCTTTTTGCGTACGCTTTGCATCAGTACGCTACTTTTCCTTTTTCCTCTTATTATTTTGTATGCTCCTTTCCACGGATTCTGTCCCTGGTTTCTACTACAGAACTCCCGCCATCCGTTTAATTTTGCGTTTTCTATTTCCTTTTTAAATTCCGTCCGCTTTTGCCGATAAACTTCTAGCTTTTCTTCCCTCTCTTCCCCTTGTTTGTCTTGATAATCTCTTCGAGATTTGTTTACCTCTTTTTTCTTTTCCGTTAATTCTGAAGTCCACCATGGCACTGCTTTCTTATTTCCTTTCCTTTTGGGAATTACTTCCCCTGCTATCCTTTCGATAGTCCTATTTATTTTCTCGGCTACCGCGTTAATTTCTTGTTTTGTGTGCGCTTCTCTTATTTCGACTTCTATACCTTCCATTTCTTCTTTAATTCTCTTTGAGAATTTCCCCCAATCTGCTTTCTTTGTACTAAATCCAAAGTTTTCTTCAACCCTATTCTCTCCTTCTATAGTAAACATGATGTTTCTATGATCACTCATATTTTCTTCTTGCTCTACGTTCCATCCTTTTATCAGCGAATATATTCCCATGGAAGCTAAAGTCACATCCAAGTGGCTGCTCCCATGTGGCCCTATATATGTCGCTTCTTCTCCTTCGTTCACAATTACCAGATCCAGCTCAGCTATCAACTCGGTAATCGCGTTTCCTCTGTTATCTTCCCTCTGACTTCCCCAAGCAGGTGACTTACTGTTCACGTCTGCTCCGATTATTATTTCGCCTCCTTTCGTTTTTAGTATGCTTATAATTTCTTTCAGTTTTCTTACTTTCATAGTGAATGTGTCATTCTCCATTCTTCGTGCCACAGGTGGTATATACGAAGATACCGCAAACATGTGTCTATTTCCCAGATTAATACCTATTACCGTATTATAATTATCCGCTAATTCCTTAATTTCTATTGCCCCCATTGAATTACTATTAATTAAAATCGCTGTTTTATCTCCTCCTGAGAATACTTTAATTTGTCCGTTAAATCCTTTAATCTGTGCCCCCTTTACATGAGGTTCTTGAATTAGCACAACCTGTATATTTTCTCTAATTATCTTTTCGTTTAATAATGCTGTAGCCGCTTTAGATTTTCCTAAATTTATTTGTAAGAATTTAATATCTTCTTTAATAATATTCATTATCTCTAATTTGTTTGTTTGTCCGACTCTTTTGCTCCCTAATAACACCTAATACCCCCGTAATGAGTTCAAGCACCCGGTAGACAACTACTCTAATGTGTTTCCCGTAAGTGCCTGTGACTAATTCCACAGTAATTACCTCGCGTTTATTCCTCAATGAAAATGAGTCCAAACAACTATTTAAACTCAATTCCAAAACTAAACAAAGTATTAAGGAACTAAACAAGGCAACCAAGTGCGTAATTTTTGTGTTTAACTGATTAACTTTCGTAATCAGTTCTCGCGATAACCGCGTTTTTTAATTTTTCCATCGATTTGCATTCTTTGCTATAAACCTCGTGTTCGCTTTCAAATTTATTTCTTACGCAAATTACGCACTTGGTCTCCTTGGCGCTGCATTCCTTAATATCGTGTTGCCCTCCACACTTTTTGCATGCAATCTCCTTTTTACAGTTAGCAGCTTTATGCCCCGTCCCAAAGCATTTAAAGCAGTATAGGACATTAACATAATCCGCTGTTGCTACAGTACCCCATCCCAGGTTAATACGCCCTGTTAGTAATTTTCTAAGTTCCGCATTAACTTCCAACACCACATGCTTCTTATGCGGGTCCCTCGGTTTTTTAATGAAGTGCCTCACCTTCATGTCCTTCGTGATTTCCGAAATGCTTCTGTATTTCCTTTTTACTTCCTCGTTCTGTTCCCTTATAGAAGTAATAATTCCCTCAGCTTCTAACTTGTTGTCGATGTTATATAAGATAACCAACGTCTTAAATTTTTTCTCCTCCTGAACAATAACCCCTGAATTTTGCACTCCCTTCTTTAATTTTTCGGCATCTTCCCGCGTCGCACATTTTACTACCACTTTGTCGCTTTTTGTCTCAACAACCCTCTTAATCCCTATTCCCATTTCCGTTGGATTCACTTTTTCCCTTAATAATTTTGTCGTATCCCCCGCGTTCTCTTTATTCGCCCCCTTGAGGATCACCGCATAAGACTTGTTAATTTTACCCTCCTCCTTTTCAATTCTTTCCTGCACCTTACTTTTAGATCTTTTTCCACCTACCTTTTCAGCGTCCTCTTTTTCCGTCGTCTGTTTTCCTGTCTTTTTCTTCCCAATTCCTTTAATGTGGGTATCCACGATCCTCCGTAGCTCACCAGCTTCTCCTTCCAGCCTCATGACCTTCTGATGCAGCGCAAACACTATTTCCCGCAATGTTTTTCGTTCCGCCACTGTTATTGGTTTAGATTTTCCCGTAATAATTGTCAAACTAGCTGACAATAGCACATCCGCCGTATTTGCCGACATATCTTCCGAATTAATCTCACTTCTACTAGAATCCTCGTTCTCTGTTGGCATTATACTGTATAAGTATAATGCCTACTATTAACTTGAACTCACACACCAATGCACACCAATCGCTTAGCTCTCTTGAACTCGACCGTACACTTCGAGCACTCGAACTAGACTAATCCTATATACAGCTACACAGATGATAGTAGCCTGGTGTCATCTTTTTTCTCCGACAAACCATTACCTGTCGCTGCTTCAGATCAACTAAGGGAACAGCAGATACAGATGATTAATCGGGACCTCGAAATGATTCTGGAATGGGGTAAGAAAAATCTAGTTGACTTCAAAAACTGAGACCGCGGTTTTCTCCAAGAAAATATCAAAGGATAATGCAACAAACATAGTAATGGACGGTAAAATCCTTCCCTTGGGATCTAATCTGCCTATCCTAAGAGTGAATGCCAGCGCCTATCAGAAGCTAGGCTTTCTTTTTAGAGCTAAAAAGTACTTCATATCTCATCAGCTACTCACACTATATACAAAGCTGAAGTTAGGTCAACACTAGAATACTGTTCTCATGTTTGAGAGTTTCGCCTCTGGTATGGTGGACATACTGAGTTACCGTGCTCTGATGTTTTGAAATGGCCTTTTTTCATTTTTCATTTTATATTTCCTTGTATTTTATTTTTCATTTATTGTTTCTTTGTTCCTGAAGAAGCCCCCTACGATGGTGGGCGAAAGTCGAACACTTTTAGTAGTCCTTTGACACGGTCCAATCCCGTACAGGTATATCCTGTACTGACTTTGGCCGTTGAAGCCTTCGTTATCATCTCATGTTTAAAGTTCTGCCTCAAAGCACACTTTGGCTCTTTTGTTGGATTCAATTCAAAAAAGAGCGATTCGCCTAACTGATGACGAGAGTTTGACCGATTCTCTCGAAACACTAGAGCACAGGCGGATGGTTAGTGACTTGTCTCTTTTCTATAAGTACTATCATGGAGATGCTTGCAGGAACTAATAGGATTGATCCCCCCAAGGGCAAGATTTTTGACAAGATAATCGGAGACAGCAAATTTATGTGTGGTCCAGCTTGACACAGTGAGCACTTCTGTCTACGGAGACTCTCTTTTCTATAGAACTTCCAAGCTATGGAGCTCGTTACCGAAAGGAATTTTTCCCAAAAATTACAACCTATTCTTGTTTAAGAAGGCGGTTTGTCGCCATCTATCCTTGTTTCCGCATCCTAATCGCAGTGCTTTAAAGGCATAATGGGGTTGCCCTTTGAGAGTTGATTAAGCTTAAAAAAAATACAACACAGTCAAACCTCCCTATAGAGAATTCCTAAATCCTACAAAAAATTCGTTTTAGAGAGGTTTTCGTTACACGGAGGTAATATAAAGTATATAAAATGGTTGGTTATATCTCTGATAATTTTCCGCCACATCAATCTTTTTGAGAGCTTTTATTAGATCAAGGTTTCTTAACTTGAACTTCATGGGCTCCTGGACGTTCGTAGTGGGAATCTCAGAAGTTCGTGGCTCTCTGTCTGCGATGGAGTTTTTTTAGTCGTTACTTATTCATAGGCACGACAAGAAAGAATTTATGAACTTATGACTCACTCGACAAGAAATGCTACACAAAATTGGACTGGTTGACTTTTTTTTTATATTTTAGACTGATGTTAGGTTCATAAACTTCTTTTGGTCGTTTAAAATATAGCGGACTAGACAAGGACATTTGACACATCGGAATGTTCCATTTAAAAATCAAAAGTTGGTATCAGTTTTAGCGAAACTGAGAGCAGTAGGAATGTTATTTTGATGTCAAAATGTGACATTTCATAAATACATCAACTGTATTTGAAAATTTTATCTTCATAAATAAAGAAAACATAGAGGGTGCACCATGATCCTATTATATCCGATATATCGGTCACCTTCCTGCAACATCCAATAATTTAGATTATTTTGATGGTCGGTATTTACAGGTTTTACTGTATTTTCTATTTTGATGGTAATGCAAAACGATAAGTTTGCTCCCTCTCCAAAATCGCTAAATGCACCTAAAGAAGTTTCCACTTCAAAAATATTTCTTTTCATAATATTTTGGATAAAACTCAATTTTTGTTATACATTTCGAAAATGCAGATCATCAGATCTCGTAGAAAGCCCCAAAATAATTTTCTTCTCAAACTTCTTTATTTTAGAGAATAGTTATAATTTGAATTTAAATTTAAATTTTGCAGTTAAGTCGACATGAGAGATTAAAAAAATCAATCTCGGGTTAATTTTGCTTAGTAAAATAGATTTTTCTCTACCTGTCTTAGAAATTTACAATTGAACTTCGAGAATGCTGGATTTTAAATTCAGAATTTTGCTTTTTTTCTCAATACGTTTTTCGATTATTGTAAAAAACGTTTTTCGATTATTGTAAAAAAACGTATTGAGGTAAAAGAATCAAAGTTTTTGAATTTAAAGTCCGAATTTAAAATCGGAATTTTAAGAAAAGAATCTCAAAATTATAAAACAAAAGCTAATTTTGAAGAAAACATTAAAAATGACAGATTTTTCTATTTTTAGCTTCTACTTTTTCTTTTTGGTTTTAAAGTCTCAAGTTTGTTTCGGACAAATTTAAGTTTAAAATGGCAATATTGACTTTAATCTCGTAACGTCGAGCTTAATTTCGAAATTTCAGTTTAAATCTGCAGATGTTGACTGTTATTGTAAAACTTTCTGCATTTCCAGAAAAATTGTCGAAAGAAAAGTCGAAATTCCTAGTTAAAATCTAAATTCTCAGTTTAAGGTGGAAAAAAAATGAGTAGTTTAGGGGAAAAGTTAAGATTGAAAAAAACTGAACATTTTGAAAATGTAACTTTTTTAACTTCAGTCTTTTTTTGTTTCTATTTCAACTTTGGGACTTGAAATGTCTGCCCTAGTGCCAGAAATAGAATGTTTTTGAAATATTTTGTTAATTTTTAATTTTGACAAAAACACTCGATTCTTCAAATTTCATGTTTTTCTGGAAAGGATTTTTTCTCAAAGTTAACAAATATAAGTGAAACGGACTGGTCCTTCGTTATCTTCACAAATTGATTTAGAAATATTGTCCCCCGAAATCAAGAAAGATTACAAAACACAACCACAGTTGCCCTAACCCGTTTCGATAGCCAAGGTATCATCTTCAGAGAGATACTGCTGCTTCTTAATCTTTCTTGGTTTCAGGGGACAAGATTTCTAGACTAATTTTTTAATAAACATAAATTTCAATTTATTTGGTACTTATCAAAATTTTATTACATTCGTGTTGTTTGCCCTTAGAACGGGCGCTGATCTCAACTGTATTCCTATCACCTAAAATAAAAAAAAAACACCTTTAACATTTTTGGGCTCCCTCGCCGTTGTACCCGTTGCTTCTGCCTCCCTACGTCTCTGTGTAAACTACGCAGTTACGACCCTTTTCCTTCATACTTCATTTTCGTAAAAAGCTTATTGAACAAAAGAAAAAGACGGAACGTTTAGCTTTCGGTGTTTTATGTAGCCTAAGATATCTATTTT
This sequence comes from Dastarcus helophoroides, assembly GCA_028583605.1. Lineage (NCBI taxonomy): Eukaryota > Metazoa > Arthropoda > Insecta > Coleoptera > Bothrideridae > Dastarcus > Dastarcus helophoroides. The sequence continues at coordinate 30,494,787 of CM053328.1, forward strand.
AACAACCCAGACCTAACAATTTTTTCTTATCTAAATCAATACATTATACTATTTCCAGGATATACAAATTTTCATCTCGATACGTTAATATTACAAAATTTTTATGATGCACTTTACAACATTGAAATATGTCGTATGTCTCAAAAAAAAAATTCGATAATAATAATGATTTTAACTGAAGAAGAACTGAATCACACTCAAGTTAGTTCACTACTGAACTAATAGTGAATAATGTTTCACTAAAAGGTCACTAAAAGGATTCGGAACGAAGTAAATGGTAAATAAGAAGCTTTGTATTAGAAATTAGTTTATTTTTACACATTTTTATCCAATTATTACGATATTGTACAGATATCTATCTCATTTTTCGTTAACAATCTCTGCCTGATAGCTAAGTATATTGTATAAATCTGCAGGAGTAAGACCATCCGATAGGGTACTTCTTGTCTTCTCCTCGTTGCTGCAACTTGGATCAGAATAGCAGGCATCTAAAAAAAACAATTACCATAATTGTAATTATTGTTAATATTAAATGTGAATCCAGTTTTAACATCTTAGAGTTAATTATTCACTTTAGCAAAAACCATTAAGAACCTAAATTTAGTTTTTTCCGCCACATTCTGAATGAGCATTTCAGGAGCCTGTCCTCAGTAAAAAACTATATCATTTAATTCTGCAATGAGCTGATGAACACTTGAAATTGGTAAGTAATAAAAGTAATATTGTCCCCATAACTAATTTTAGTTTTAGGACCACTGTTTCTGCAGGTCCCGGTAAAGAGGGGGAAGGAGTACTGACGAGTGACAAAAGCAACTTTGTAAATATAAAAACTTATATGCCTAGTTATCTAAACTAAACAATTTTATTAACATTCAAAGTCCAATTTACAAGCTTTAATAATGCAACTTCTGATTTTTAGAAACTAGGAATTATGAAACTTTTTGATAACGTCTGGCTAATGGAAAGGGCGCCAAAACCCCTCCCAATTAGATCTGTCCTACTATTTAGTTTATTGATATTTGACTAGCTAAGTGGATTGATATGTAAACGACTAGTTCGTTTATATTTCACCAAAAATTTACTAATGTCTATTGACTCATAATGGAAGTCAATATACGGAAATCAATTTGAACCACCTCTTACAATGGAAGTTTTGTGCATTGATTTTTTTTGAACGCCCTTAACAAAAGCATCACTAATGAGAAAATAACAAAGAAAACGATTAGTTCCCTGTTCGTCTTAATATATCACTTACCTTGGCTACAACATATTCCATCAGCAGCGCATCGCCCTGTATTTTTTCTGCACGATGAATTTCCTGCTATGCAAGGATCACGTTCGTGAAAGAACCCTTCTCTTTGGCATTTTATTGTATCGGGTGTCCCAACAAGACATCCGAAAGGACCGCAGCATATGTTAGGACCAAAGCATTGTCCTGTCCTTGCAGGGCCGCACGAGATGCACTGAAATTGGTAAATAATTCGCTTCAGTGAAATAATTGTATTGATTAAATTTTATTTCATGAAGTAAATTAAATCGTAGCAAAAAGTTTTTAGAATGTTAGATGTGAGCTGCATATGGTAAGGCATAAGCACAAAATAAGTTGTTACTTATTTTGTTGCCACGACTGCTCGATTTTTTGCGTAGACTGTAAGCGTGGATACAAATAATACAAATCTCCAAGCCACTTTGCACCAGATTTTCCGAGCAGACAGCTCTGCATTAATAAGCATTACTTAGGTATATCAAAGTATTTTCACGACGCAGCTGAAGCCTAATCCATGTAGAAATCTAGAAGTAGTAGAGCTGCTATATTGCCATTACTTTAAAATGTTTCCCTAACATGCAGAAAGAAGCTTCAAAGTTGTATGATTCGGATTGAGATTATACAAAAACGGCTCCTCTAGCAATCCCCACATTGCACTATTTTATTCACAATAGAACTCGACGTAATGTATAATGTATTCGTTTTTTATCAAAATCCATAAAAAATTAAAATACAAATCTTGACCTCTGAAACCAAGATAGATTAAAAAACACAAGAAAGGTTGCTCTAACTTGTTTCGATAGCTAAGCTATCATCTTCAGAGAGATACTGGTTTCAAGGGACAAAATTTCTATTTTAATTTTTGAAGGTAACCAAGGACCAGTCCGTTGCACTAAAATTAAAATCCATAGAAAGATTTGGCTGCAAGAAATTAAAATCTCTTCGCCTATACCTTGCATGTTAAAAATTGTAAGTTTGACATTGAATATTCCGATTTTGGTACCGGCATGAGTCTTTTAATTTTGCATTTGTATGGATAACACTTTTAGTAATATCTGACAGAAATTTAAATAAAATTAATTAAAAAAATTGACCCTTACCTTAAGGACAAAGTATAGAACTTGCGTGCTAGTTTCATTTTGTTTTATTTTTTCTAATACTTCTGATAACATTACCTATGAAATCACTAGAGACTGAGCGAAAGTGTATTTTTGGCCGAAACCGAATTTCAGTTTCTGGTCTGGTTTACGTGGAAACCGAAACTCACGAGGATTGTATTTCTACACATTATAAATGTACGTCAAAATTTTGAGGAAAACTCTATTTCTAGAGATTATTTTCTTTTAAAAAATGTTTCAACTTTCGAGAAATTACTCAGTATTTGTAAGAAAAAATTTCTATTTCAGAATGTTTGTATTTTCCTTGTGACAATTAATAAAAAATATTTAAAAAAGTCTTTAAATTCAAGTAAACTGACAAGATTTGTTTATTTTTCAAGATAAGCAAGTACCAGTCCCTTCCATAAAAAAGTCTATATTTTTGCAAAGCATCGAACTTTCAACATTTCTTAGTTCTTAACAACGTTAATTACATTTAAAACACTGAAGTTTAACCAAAGGCTCGATTCAGGGGTTTCAAAATTTCGAGTTTTAAAACGGGGAAACACATATGGTATTAATAGGGGTAGTCGCAGAGGTATCAGCTAATAAGATACAGAACGTCTCTGCACAGAACAATAAAATGTAACAAAAAATTCAATTTAGGGGTCTCCAAATTGGGAATACTTACGGGTTTTATGCTGTGTTCAGATCTACCCAATTTTCCGTTCCGTTTGCCACCTCTAGGACAATTAGTAATTAAACAACTGTTGATAATATTGTCCCCAATAACTAATAACAACACAAGTGCGGAAAATATAACTTTAGACATATTGTACACAAGAAGTAACTGTCGGAATGATGCTAGCTCTCCAAACTGGATCTCCTTTTATACGCCCTAAGGTTTTCTACGTTACTTTTAGTTTTCTAAATAAAATTAGATGCACAGATCAGCTTTTTACTTGGAAAGGCAATCGGAATTTTAATGTCCACTTTATGGATTCCCTTTTGTTATGGTAACCAATTCTTTTCCAGTCATGTGTTTGCCATAGGTATTCTGTATTTGTGAAATGAATATTGCATAAAATGTCTGATTTAGACGATGAGGAGGCCAAGGAGAAAAGAATTAATATTATATTCGTGGGTGTAGCCACCATTGTATGGGTTGTTTTTAACACTGTAAGCGAATGCACTTTTCGTATTTTTGATTGGTCAGTAAAAGAGTTCATAAGTGGTATAATAAATATAAATCTTAATGAATTTATTCCGTTTGAAAAAAAAATCAGTTGAAATTAAATACCATCGTATTTCACTGTAATTTTAAATCTAATTCGTTTAGAGTCATATGCAGAAGTAATTGGGGTAGAAAACTATGTAATGAGTATAAAAATCGAATCCAATAAATGATAGGAATAAGGAATAAGTAAGATAGGAGGATATGATTAAATAATGCGTTCTTCTATTTCTATGAAATTATGTAGAATTTCATACAAATTCAAATTTCACGTTCTAAACTCGGAATTTTCCAAACATAATTAAAAAAAAACAAATTTGAGATTTAACTCAAAAATTTTATGTACTCTAAGTTCAGAAATACATACATACAATTTTATAGTTTAAAATGAATCTTCAAACAAAATCGAGCTTTAAAAACAAAACTCGAAATTTGAAATAGAAATATGTTGCATTTTTAAATTATAGAAATATCGACTCCCTATTTTCGAAATTTAGGTTCTCCTTTCTGAAATTTGACTTCATTTTTCGACATTTCAAGAGATTTAAGTCAAAATTTTTGAAAACAATGAATTCTTGATAAAAATAACTCGATATTTCTAGAGAAAATTTCAAGTTTGAAGAAAATTCGAAGTTTTGAAAGAGAAAGGAATTGTAACAAAACTTTTTACAAAATTACCAGGGTTGGCAAATATCATGATATTTTTACAAATATCATATCAGTGATATATATCAGATATTACATCTGATATATATCATTGATATTGTTACGAGCTTATCGGTTCGATACGATTATTAAACTCTTGCTGAATAATACCCACTTTATTTTCAGACTAAACTCGAAACACTACAACTGAATAATGAACTCACTTATTGACATCTAACTAACTGCTTTGGCTTCCAGGTTCTAGAAAAATCCCGCAGATAAGGCTTATCGTTTGCCGAAATTTCTGGAACGCTTATCTGCCATTTGCTTCATTATCGCGGCCGCTTTCCCCTTAGCAGATCTTTGTAGAAAATTTTCTTACGTACTAAATTCTATAATTTACATTTCGCTACAATATATACCAATTTCTTTTTGATCAAAATAAAAAAAAACATCTTCATAACAAATTTTAACAATGCAAAAGTCTGGTGCTCCTCTAATTCGCAATTTGACCAAAACGAGTTCAAGTTCTCTTTTGTTATTTCAGTTTTTTGATTTAACTAGTGGAACAGAAACACAAGTTTTTAGATTTTTCATCTCCTAGGCGATTTTGTGGTTTGAAGTCAATTAATCCAAAGTTCGAAAAAATTATTTTGAGGCCAGCTGCTGTAACAGTAAAATGAATGAAAATGTTGATGTTTATAAAAACAAAAACGGGGTGTTTTAGAATGCAGTATAATGTCGTTTTTGTGTATGATTTGAAGCACTTGTGCTTTCCAACTTTGCTTTGGGTCCCACTGTTGCGCAGTTACACGAAGAGTACTGATATTACCAACAACAAAGGAATTTTGGAGTTAAAAATGTATTTACAATCACTTCTATGTCTTATGTTATATTTTGTTAACCTAAAAAGACTTCATTTTCAATCTGCCTGAACACATTGGGTAGTTTAAACAGTCGTAATTCCCTGTAATATGGTCCAGGGTGCAGCTGTATTTCACTCCCTCACTCATCTACACGTGCAATTTTTGATATACAGAATGGACCATAAGTAATGGTACTCCGAGCAATGGTGGATTTTTCGAATAAAAATAATGTGATTTAGCTACAGGCAAATATCTTGAAAACGGTTGCTTGCATCAACCTTTTTAACGTAAAAAATGTAGGTAAATAAAAATATCTATTTAAAATAAGTGTACATGAAGGCACAAAAAAGTTATGATGCTTTAGAATAATACGAGGTAGCGCAGGTGGTGCCCCCTATGAGTTACTGACAATCTGTTAGCAAATTAGAATTTCTTAACCAAAGAAACTTTCCTTTGCCAAATTTCTTGTCTATAGTGAAATGTGTTCATCAGTTATGCGAAAAAATCACAATTTCTTTTTCAAATTTGACACCCTGTATCTCTGTTAATATCAACTTTTGGTATAAGGTAAATGTAGCTAAATCATGTTATTTTTATACGAAAAATCTACTCTTGCTCTACTCATATCTGTAACTCAGCTATGGAAAAACATAGTGAGGCTAGGATTGTGGCATTGGATATTTCAAAGGTTTTCGACAGAGTCTGGCACCGATGTCTTCTCGCCAAATTAACATCTTATGGTCTTCCTCCTGGACTCTGTCATTTGATATCCAAATTTCTCGCTGACAGATCTCTTTAGGTCGTCGTCGATGGCATCTCATCCGAGATATTTGCGATTAACGCAAGGGTACCTCAAGGGTCTGTTCTGTCTCCTACTCTATTTATTTTACACATAAACGATCTCTTAGCTGCAACTTCCAATTCTATATACAACTACGCAGATGATAGTAACCTTGTGTCATCTTTTTTCTCCGACAAACCATTATCTATCGCTGCTTCAGATCGACTAAGGTAACAGCAGATACAGACCATTAATCGGGATCTCGAGATTATTCTGGAATGGGGTAAGAACAATTTGGTCGGCTTTAACGCTTCAAAAACTTCCGATGGGATCTAATCTACCTATCCTAGGAATGAATGTGAGCACTAACTTCTCTTGGGACGATCATGTGCGCGCCATTGCTAAATCCGCCTCTCAGAAGCTAGGCTTTCTTTTTAGGCTAAAAGGTACTTCACATCTCATCAGCTATTAACAGTATACAAAGCTCAAGTTAGGCCAACACTAGAATACTATTCTCATGTTTGGAGTCATCCCCAAAACAGACTTTAGCTCTCTTGGATTCAATTTAAAAAAGAGCAATTCGCCTAATTGATGACGAGAGTCTGACCGATTCTCTCGAAACACTAAAGCACAGGCGTATGGTTGGTGGCTTGTCAATTTTCTACAAGTATTATCATGGAAGATGTTCGCAGGAACTAATAGGATTGATCCCCCAAGGGCAAGATTCTTGAGGCGTACTGGACAATCGGTCCAGTGAGAATTACTGTCTACGGAGACTCTTCTTTCTATAGAACCTCCAAGTTATAGAACTTGTTACAGAAAGGAATTTTCCCCAAAAATTACAACCTTTCTGTTTTAAGAAGGCGGTCATCGCATCTATCCTTGTTTCCGCATCCTACGCGCAGGGCTTTGAAAGCATAATGGGGTTACCCTTTGCGAGTGGATTAAACTTTAAAAAAATGTACCATTACTTATGGTCCAGCCTGTATATCATAATAAATATTAGCTAATAAATAACAAGATATATATCGTCATATATATCATGATATATATCGCCTGATATATATCATGCCAACCCTGAAAATTAGACTCTTTTAAGAAATTTAAAGAAAAGTCGAATACTTGATTTTAATGTAAAAATGTTGTGATTAAAATTTGTAAATTTATTTTTGCAACATTTCTTTGAGGTTTTAGAAAAAAGTCCAAATTTCGACTTAGTTAAAACTTTGAAAAGACAATCAAATTAATTAATTAACAAAGATTTTATCTCCAATCTCAAATTTTCAACTTTTTCAAGAAATTTTGATCTTTCTAGCAAAATGTCAAATATGTAGGATTTATCACAATTTTCGAATTAAATTTGATATACAGTCTTTAAATTTCGAGGAACAATTCGCAATTTTCGAACTATAATCAAATTGTCAACAAAAAGTTAAATAAGAAATTTTCAAAAATTGTTAAAATTTAGAAACCGACAAATCTATTAATAACAACTTTATCGCTGGAAGTTTTCAACATTTGGAAAAGAAATGTCAATGAAGTTTTTTTACTGCTTTTTTTTTTAAGAAAATGGCATAATTTTGAAGAAAGAGCAAACGGCAAACGACTTTTTCACTAGAAGCTTTGAACATTTGAAAATAAAGTTCAGGTTCTTTTTTCGATATTTTTACTTTTTTCGCAAAATCTAGTATTCAAAACTTGGAATTTTTAGTTAATATTATTATTATGTTTGGAGAAAAAAGCTTTTGGATACGAAAGTTTTTTCAAGAGAAAAGGTCAACATTTTTGGAAAAAAAGTTGAAACTCCATAGTAGAAACTAGATTTATCTTTCAAAAAGTTCCTACTTAGAAATATCTTCTTAAAAGTAGGTTTGAAATATTTGGACTAAAAAATTGAAGAATGTTTTGAAATAAATTACAAAGTCGAAATTTTAAAAATGGCTTAATTTACAAGGAAAGCTCACAAAATATTCGATTTAATCACGAAATCTTAACTTTTTCAAATTCTCAAGTGGATTGTATTTAGTAAATATTTAACATTTTGACATGTTCTGTACATTTTAAAAAGTTCAAGTGAAATCTTAGACTTCAAATTTAAAACTTCTCAAAAAAATAAAGAACAAATAGGGTTAAGTGGGGTAATTGTAAACGATTTTGAAAGTTCGAAGTTTAAAGCTCCATGTATTCTTAATAAAAATTAATTTTTGTTTTTACTTGAATTTTCGATTCCTTAGAAAATTCCACTTTTTATCTAAAAATTCTTCGAACTTGGAATTGCGACGAAATTTTACATTCCTTTAAATTATTTCTTAAATTGTCTTGTTTAATTTTTGTAATTTTTAGTTTAAACCTGACATGTATTTTTAAACCCCTGTATATTTTTTTCGGAATTTCAAGTTAAAAGCTACAGTTCTTATTTTTTAAATATCTCAATTTCAAAAACCAAGTTCCAAATATTTTCATTCAAATTTTTTATCGCCATTTTAAAATTGTAACTTCTTTTATAAACTTCATATCACATCATTCATTCAAAGAAGTACGAACTCAAAATGTAACCCTTTTTTTGACCTTTCGACATTTTTCTTGAAATTTATAGTAAACATGATTTTTTTATGAAATATCTGTTTGTTTTGAAATGTCTTTTTTTTCAAAACTTCAAACTAAAACTTGAAGATCTAAATTACCAAAAATTTTTATTTGACATGTTTCTTATTTTTAGGTTACAAATCTTTTGGTTTGGAAATCAAAGTTGAAGATTAATTTTAATTTTTTTTTCGCAATTGCGGTTTAAACTTAAAATTATTTTTCAAAATCTCAATTTTACAATCAAAATTTCAACTTTCTTTTGGTTATTAAAATCCGAAATTTTTCTTTAAATTGGAACTTAAAAGCTTTTTCCTAAAATTTTGACATAAAAGTTAAAACATGAATATTTCTGAAGTAATTTAATCCCAAAATTTACATTTTATCCATCAAATTTCGACTTCTTTTTTAAAAGATTTTAAATTTGAAAAGTTGACCTTTTTCTAGAAATTTTGGGTTAAAACTTGACTATTATGTCAAATTCCCCAGTTTAATTTTTTTAAACCTTCAAATATTCAATGTTTTTCTCTAAATTTCGAGTGAAAATGTTTTTTATAAATTAATCAGCTAAGACATTTGAAAAGTCCTTAGGGCTTAAACTCAAAATTTCAACTTGGAATGCTCAAAAAAAAATAATTTCAAAATTCGGATTTTAAAACTAAAAATCGAAATTTTGGGAAAAAAGTAAAATTTGAAAATCAAACCTGAACTTTTGACATGCAATTTTTTGGAGAAAGTAGGAGATAAAATTTGAAATTTTAAGTTTAATGTGAACATGTTAAAATTAAAGTTGAAACGAGTAATGTTGAAATTTCGAAATTATAGTAGTAGTAGTAGTATTAGTCGAAGTTGCGAGAAAAAGTTTTTGAGATTCAACTCAAAATTTCAATTCAAAATCTTTTAAGACTGAATTTAAAATTTTTACTGACACCTCGATTTTGGAAAAGTAGAGGTTGAAATTGAAATGGAGGTTTGGAGATTTTAGTTTAAATGTTAATTGGATGAGATTTGAAGGGTGAATATAATATTCTGAACAAGCACTTGAATTGTTATAAGAACGTAGAAATTTCGCATATGAAGTAAAACTTCTCACTTTTCTTTTATGAAATGTTTAATTTAAAGTCGAAATTTTGAGCTGTAAGTTTGCAGTTCGAAAAAAAAAAAGTTTAAATGTTAAATTTAGACTGGAAATTTTTAATTCTTTTTTAAAAATTTCAATTGTAAAGTTAATATTTTTGCCTTTGTTAGAAACTTGACAGCTCTACTTTAAAATGGATTTCTGTCCAGGGGCGGCCTTTGAGACTGGCGAGCAGGGCAACCGCCTGGGGCCTCGCTCCTTCAGGGGGCCTCGCGCACTAGCACGAATTCTTGCGTGGTAGTTATCGCGCTGATATCTGTCTCATTCGCTCCAATTTCACATTGACGAAATTTCGTACCAGTGCCACAAGTACTGCCAACTGCAAGGGCTAAATAAAACCTGATAGTACTCCATTTTCTTCGTATTTGCGATTCGGGAAATTCCCGTGTTTCATTTCACCTGTCAACTGTCGTCGGGTTATGCTTTTATATTAGAGCAGCGTCATCATTTCTAAATCCCTGACTTTTTTAAGACATTAATGCACCTTAATTTATCACGATTAATATTAATTTATTAGCTTTGTGTTTATTAATTTTTCCTAATTTCCAATAAATAATTTTAAAAGCCTAAATTTATTTATTTATAACTTTGCATTTTTCGTCAAGCATCATCATTAAAACTCATGGGTGGAGGCAGGATTTTATTGGGGGAGGAGCAATAATCATTTTGACAAATTGATAAAAAAGAAAACCAGAAAACGTTCCAGTTGAGTATATCTATATTTTCATTTAACTACATGAACTGAGGATTCGAATTTTCAGATCAACTTAGAAATTTGGAAATAGAGCCGAATTGAATCTAAAATAAAAACCGAATCTTTCGGAAAACCTTGAAAACTATCGAAATTTCAAAGATTTCAAAAAATAACGATTTTTGAAAAATATCGTCGAAATGTCGAGAAAAAGACTGAAATCTGTTAAAGTAAAGTAAACATTTTCAAGAGAAAATTTAATTTTGAGAGAGACGAATTTCGAGGAAAAACGAATTTTGGGAAACAGTTTGAATGTTTAAAAAATCGTGATTAAAATAAAATCCTATCCTTTCAAAAGATCTCAAAAAATGTTGAAAATTCGAAAAAATTATATTTTTAACGGTGGAATTTTGTGAAAAAAGACGTAATTTGCAGAAAAAGTTGGAACTTTGGGACAAATTTTTCACTGTAAGTGGAGATTTCCAGAAGCTGAAGTACGAGGCAAAATTTCCAGAATAAGACAAGTTTTGAGAAAAATGAAATATTCGGAAATTTAAATTTAAAGAAATTCAGTAAAAATCGAATACTACAAAAAGTGAAAGTTCAATTTTAAGAGAAAAATGTAGAATAAAATCGTCATTTCGAAAGCGACGAATTTTGAGAAAAAAACCCTATTTTGGGAAAGGATTTTTTAGAAAACCAAAATTGAATAAAACCCCAACCTTTCTGAAATCCTCGAATAATGCTGAAAATTCTAATATGCCAAAATATTTCCAAAGGCCAAATATTGTGAAAAAATTTGCACTTTCCAGACACTTTTCTCAAAATTTTTACTTTGTTATTCTAATTTTGTCACAATATTTAAATTTCAATGAAGAAATTGAATGTACAAGAAATCTTTTTCACGAAATTAACCAAAAATATTGTTCCCAACATTTTTAATTTTCGATAATATGCCGATCTAATTTAGAGAAAACAGACGAATTTCGAGAAAACAGACGAATTTCAAGAAAATTGAAATTTTAAGGAAAAGCCAATTTCGAGGAAAAAGTACAGAAAGTTCCAGAAACTAAAACATCGCATTTTAAAATAAAAGTCAAAATTTCGAAAATAAGGCCAAATAATGAAGTTGAAATTTCTAGAGTCAAGTTTAAAAAAGTCAAAATTTTAAAAAAAGACAAATATTAGGAAAAGTGGCAGAATTTTGATAGAAAAAATGATTTCCGAAAGAAAAGTCCAAAAAGTAGAATTTTGAGAATCAAGTCGAAATTTTGAAAAAGACGAATTTAAACTAATTTTAGGAGAAAAAATCAAAATTTTTAGCAAAGTTGATATAAAAATATCGATAAAAAGGCAACTTTTAAGAAACCTGTCAAAATTTCTGAAAAATCAAATTGTAAAAGTTAAAAACCTTCAGAAAAACCTGATATTAATAAAAATAAAGGAATTAAAAAAAGGAAATCGCTGAAAAACAGTCGACATTTCTAGAAAAAACTATCAAATGAAGCATCAAAATTCTAAATTTTCCAGAAAAAATTCAAACTTTAAGAAAAAGTACAATTTTGAGAATAGTTGTTTATGAAAAAAACGAATATAAAAAAAGGTCAAAATTTTAAGAAAGATACCAATTTCCAGGAAAAATATTCATATTTCCGGGAACATGCAGGATGGGATTTTAGGATAAATTTCAAATTTGCGAAAAAAGACGTATTTTGGAAAAATATCCAAATTTCGATTTTTTTTAATTCGTTTCATTCTGGAAATATAATTTTTTTTTCCTTAAAAAACAAAAAAAAGATCAAATTTTAAGAAAAAAGTCGAAATTTAGTAAACACTCTAAATTCTTCAGAGAGAGAGAGAGAGAGAGAGAGAGAGAGGGAGTCAAATTTTATCGAAATTTTGGAAAAAGGACAAATTTTGAGAAAAATGCAATTTCTAGAATTTGCTCTTGACCGCTTGAATCAGAGGCAGACATGCGCCCTGATCTGCCCCACCCTGAGTCAGAAAATGTCCAATATTGAGATAACGTCGAAATTTTGAGAAACAAGTTGTATTTCAGTGATGAACCATTCCAGGAAAATTTTTCTCGGAATTTTGGTCCCTTTACAAAGTTTCTCAAGTCATTATAAAAATTTTCAGATAAATATTTTCATCTAAAAAATCCATCAACTTTTGAGGAAAAAGGTAAATCTTGATAAACAAGTGAAAATTTTCAGAAAATCCAAATTTAAAGAAAAGAAAAGTTTCTGGAAAAAACAAATTTTGAGAAATGGTGGAATTTCGAAAAATAAGACGATGAATTTTGAGATAAAAATTCGAAATTTTGACTTAAGTTGAATTCTGATGAAAGAAATCGAATTTTAGAAATAAATTTAAAATTTTGAAAGAAATTTATGGAAAAAGACGAATTTTGAGAAAATGTCAATAGCTTAAAGAAGGATGAATTTTGCCAAATGAAAATTTTTTAGAGAAAGTCCTCAGTTGAATATAAATTTTCGTTTATCTGCATGAGCGAGGGGGGTGGCTAGCGCCCTACCCTGCCCTATTCTAGCTACGCCCATGTTAAAACTAATTCCACCAAGACAAAGGCCTCGCAAAGATCTACCCGCCCGGAGCCTCGCAATGGCTAAGGCCGCCCCTGTTTCTGTCAATTTTACAAACCATGATTTTGTGTATATTGTTTGTAACTTTGGACAGCTGATTGTATAGTATATTGTTTTTCTGTAGATTTTTTACGTAGTACATTCGTTTTATTGCATTTATCTAACTGTAACTATAAATGGGTAAGTGTGTTGCGTTGTATCTATCGTGCCATCTGTCGTACCATCTTATGATAACCTTCCTATTCAGGATTATTTTTGCTTCAAATTTTTGTTTTTGGCTGAGCAACTAGCAGAAATAAAACAATGTTTAAAAGAAGCCCTGCTATCGAGTTCACATCTAAAACAAAACAAATCGAATTTTTGATTGAACAAACCTTGAAATTGAATCAACTGTATGTAACTTTGGATAGCTGAATATACACATTTTTTTAATAGTACTTTATACCGGTTTCTTTTATTATCTTTTTTTATGTAATATTAAAGAAGGTACCTTATCTTAGCCAATTATTAATGGATCTTTGACTATACATATCTAAGTAATGGATGAATGCATAACCTAAATCTTTGGACATAGAAACCTAAGCTTGCATAGTAAATTCTACGACGATCTAAGATATTAAGTGATTTTTTTTAGAAAGTTAAATCTCAAGAAAGTAAAATAGTACAACATTTTCTAGAAAAATTAATTTCACGCGTACGAAGTCGCGGGTAACAGCTAGTTAAAAAATAAAAGGTAACAAGGAGCGTTAATTTTAGTACTTTTAAAATTAGTAGGTGGCGCGCCATATCATCATTCATACTGTTAAACGTTTCAGATTAATTTCTGTTTTGCACATTCTATGATCCCACGTAAAGGCGGGATTGTTTTGTTTTCAATTCAATTTTCTAACATAACCTATAACATATCCTATAATACGTTTTGTAAAAAAAAAAAGTTATTATAATTAAGTCTGAGCGAAATTTTGTTTAAATATTTACTACTAGGACGGTTACACTAAGAGTGAAAAATGGTGAAAGCTGATGCCAAGGTTAATTTACCATGGTAAGTGTGTTAGCCTAATTCACATTGTATTGCTAATCGTTAAATTCCTGTGCAGGGTTGAAAAGTATCGTCCAAGCACACTCGATGATTTGGTTTCTCATGAAGATATAATTACCACAAGTATGTTCGGTTACATTTGAATTTTACCCTTGCTTACTTATCAATTCCTCTTTTAGTCAGCAAGTTTATTAAAGAGGACCAGCTACCCCATTTACTCTTTTATGGACCACCGGGTACCGGTAAAACTAGTACAATTTTAGCCTGTGCTAGGCAACTCTATACACCAGCTCAGTTTTCATCAATGGTAAGTATAAGTGTTTCGTTTAAAGTCTCGTGTTTTCACAATACCAATATAATCAAGAAAACTTTTTGTGATGCAGTGAAAAACCTGAGGTAGTTTCAAATGACATTGTAAAAGTAATTTGCACGACATGTTATTCGTGATATGTTTGAAAAGACAATAGATAGAATAATGATTTTTTTCCTGTGTAAACGTCTGGGTAAATTTTTCTGAATTTATTTTAATTTTAGGTATTAGAATTAAATGCTTCAGATGATAGGGGCATTGGTATTGTTAGAGGGCAGATTTTAACCTTTGCAAGTACAAGAACCATATTTAAATCAGGTTTTAAGCTAATTATTCTTGATGAAGCAGATGCAATGACTATGGATGCCCAAAATGCCCTTAGAAGAAGTAAGTCTTTGAAATGTTTATCTGTCTCCACAAATTTTGCTACATTTTTTTTTTTGCATATCTTTCATTTTTACTATGGATCATGCGTGTATCATTTGTAATGAAATAAAAGAATGGTTGAAATACAAATCTTGTCTTCTGAAATCAAGAAAGATTATCTTTCTTGGTTTCAGAGGACAAGATTTGTATTTCAATTTTTGAAGTTAACCAAAGCCCAGTCCGTTCCACCAAAAAAAAAGATGGTGACAAATGTAATAATAAGAATTAAAAAAGTAAAATTGACAAATAAACGATAAATAAAAGGAATGAAATACCTAGAGTGTGATCCATTTGTTTTCGAGTTCCTCTGTAGATTTTTTATTTAATTTGCGATCTTAAATACATTTTTTTTTTCTTTTAATTTGTGGAGCTTGCACTATATCTAAAATAAATACTTTCAAATGTGCATGAAATTCAAAGCCTTTTGCTGCACTTTTTAGCAGTAAAATTATAAGTGATACAATCATTTTTTGGAGGTGTTAAGTTAGTGAGTTATTATTTGACATTCGATTTGTTAAAGTAGGTAAGTATAATTATGAAGTAAGATTTTAGAGCAGATTGAAGGCTCAGGTGAAACACTCCTGAAATATTTTATGTTCTAATTGTTATCTACTTAATAAAACTCTAAACACTGACAGACAATGCACAGCCTAAACTGACGGGTCTTAGAAGTATGAGGTTTGGCACAAGAGTTCCTTATAAATATTATAACGTAGGCGGGCAAAAATTTTTGAGAATTCATCTCCCAACGGTGTTAAATAGGGGAAATGGTGTTTAGGTTAAATGGAACCCGTTGTATTAGCGCTTTTGGCAATTCACCAGCTTAGAAGATACATCTACTCGTAAGATGTGCAATGAATTCATATTTAAAAGTACAACATATGTATGATTTGTGAACCTACATTCGGTAATCCATATATTAAGTAGTGAACAGGCTAAAAGCCAATAAAAAATGAATGAAATCAACACAACTTCGCAAAGAAGATGGAGAGAATATCCAAGTTTACAGTTTGTAAACAAAGAGTAACAAAGGTGGTGTGATGATTATCAGAAGGCAGGTAAAATATTGTTACTTTATAGACACAATTGATCGAGATAAGCACAGACGCCAAACCGTAATTTTATAAATTAAGTGATACTATATAAGACGTCTTTTTGTAAAATGTCGATATGAATGAAAGATAAAAACATGCAAATAAAATATAATTACTTTGTCTTAAAGAGCAATGAAGAGGTCGTTGAGAATTCGCTTTTTCGCGTGAAAGTCGGCCGATACCAAGCAAATTGCAGAAAAAAGTTAATCTTAAATAGTGAACAGTGCAGAATATTTTTTAAAAAAATGTGTGCAAGTGTTGTAAAGTAGCTCTCACTTGAGATATCTTCCGACTATGATAAGATGCGAATGTCTTTGTGTTATTAAGTGCTATTTACCCGGCGCCATTCCAGGAGAGGGTGCAACACATACGCTTGCACGAGAGGGCAGAAATCATAGGGCGGCATTTTATTTAAGTTCAAGTCCTAATGAAATACAATTAGACGTGGCTAGCTCTCTCCGGCAGCACAGTATCATTATTTAGAGATATTCTTATTACAAATACGATATTCCAATATTTTTCTACGTACATAGATGGCAGAATGCATATGTTTAATTTTTAAGATTGTTTAGTTGCAAATGTTCACAAAAAAATCGACATTTCGAAAAATCGAAATTTAAAAAATGTGGAAATTTTGAAAAAGGTGTAATTTTAAATTATTGAAATTTTCAAACGTCGAAAATTTCAAAAAAAGTAAATTTTTTTAAATAACTAAAAATGTTCAAAAACATGACATTTGCCAAAAGAACGGATTCTTCAAAAAGCTTGAAATTTCGAGAAAAATAAAAGTTGAACGGAAAAAGGATCGAAATTTTCAAGAACTCAAAACTTCATGAAAGACAAAATTTAAAAAAAAAGGTAGAAAATTTTAAAATACTTTTTAAAAATGCCGAAATTTTGAAAAAAGTTTAAATTTTGAAAAAGTGGAAATATTCAAAATAAAACAAATATTTTAGAAAAGGATTTTTTTGAAAAGTCTTAGTTTACAGAAAAAAGCACAATTTCGAGGAAAAGATGAAATTTTGAAAAGTCAAAATTTTCAAATGTAAAATACATTATTTTGAAAAAGGCGAAACTTTGAAAAAAAAAATTAACTCAGAAAGATCTAAAAAAGTAGAATGTTATAAAAAAGTTTAAATTTACAAAGAAAGCCTCAAAAAGGTTAATATTTTCAATAAAAGTCAAAATTTTCAAAGTAATGGAAAAATGTCAAAGTTTGGAGAAAAGTGAAATTTTAGGTTTATTTTACGAAGTTGCGATATTTAAAAAGCTATTTTATTTTTAATTTTTAACAAAATCACATTTTCAAAAACTAATTTTTGTAAAAGGTTTGAGGAAGAAATCAATATTTCGAGCAGGAATTAAAATGTTAAGAATGAAACTCAAATTTCTTTGAAAATGTCGACATTTTGAGAAAATAATTACAATTTCAAGAAAAAAATCTAAATCCAACTCATCTCGCATTTACTATTTCTCTAAAAAATAAGTTAATACGGTATCTTCGAATTTTTACCTCAAACCTCATTTTGTATGAAAATTTTGTGTTTTTTTCAGATATTTCGATTTTTTTTAGGAAATTTTGATTTTTTCTGCAAAGTTTCCATTTTTCTTAAATATTTTATAAAAAGAAATTTTCTCAAAATTTCCATTTTTCCTGAAAGTGTTGTTCTTAAAATTTCTTCTAAAAATTCCCACTTCTCCAGATTTTTCTTTTTGTTCCTCTAATTTGCTTTAAAAATGTAAAGTTTTTTACGACACATACAATTTAAAGTTCATTTTATTTTGTAGTTTTGACAAAAAATGTTTGGAAAAAACCCTGAAAGCTCTATAAAAATTTCAACATTTTGGAAAAAACAAAAAACTTGGACGACTTTTTTGTAAAAGATATTTCAATTTTTTTTTAAATTTCGATTTTTTCTCCATAAAATTTTGCTTTTTTCCTATGCAATTTGTGTTTTTCTCTAAATATTTTATAGAATTTTTTTTTAATTTCGACTTTTTCAGGGGATTTTGTCTTTAAAATATTTTTTCTTGTAGAAATTTTGATTTCTCTCTAATTTGTTTTGGAAATTTAAACGTTTTTTAATGACATTTTAATATTGTAAAGTTCATTTTATTTTATAATTTTGGTAAAAAACTGAAAATTATTAAGCATTAGTTTAGGGAAAATAAACTTCAAATCTGCATAAAAATAAGAAAACTTTGGAAAAAATATTGAAATTTCAATAAAAAATAAACCTTGTAAATTTCAACCTTTTTTGATTTATTCTCTAAAAAATTACTACTACTGCAGGACCAAAGAAAATTCTGAATCGAAATTTCCAATTTTTTTAGAAATGATAAATTTATTCTGAAATTTTTAAGTTCGAAGTTAAAATTCAAATTTCGATTAAAAAAAAAATCTAAATTCAAATATTAAACTCAAAATTTTAGAAGAAAGCAGATCATATTTCTAGAAAAAGTTGAAATTTCTTATTACTAAATAACATTTTTTTCAAAAAAAATAACATTTTCGAAAATAAAGAAAAAAAAATTTTTTCAAATAAATTAATTTTCAAAAATATTCTTATAATTTTGACTTTTAAAGTGGGAATTATTGAAATATTTAAGATAAAGGTCAACATTTCTAGAAGAGTCCCAAAATTTCGAAATTAAAATTATTCAAAATGTTGAAAAAAATTCATTAACAGTTTACTGTTCTAATTTAATTTTTTTCTAGTAATTTTGAAGTTCCAGAGAGCTTTCAAAAATCAAATATTCCAGCTTGAAGCCAATTTTTTGTGATTAAAATTCAAATTTTGGCAATTTATTTGTACATAAAATGCAAATTTTTAAAAAAAAATTGTTTCAAAACTGCATAATTTTAAAAACAGAAATTTTTGTTATTATTTTTTTAAATTGTGTTATTTTGAATTTTTTTTGAAAAAAGGTAAATTTAAAACAATACATTACCACTTTTAAGGTTTTAAGGTTATCAGAAAAGTCAAATTTAAAAAAAAGTCAAATCTTAAAAAATTTTGAAATTTTCATAGAAACTTAAATTTTCAAAAGGAAATAAGGATTTCGAAAAAAATTTTCAATTTTTAAAATGGTCGACATTTTCAATAATTTTGGGAATCTGAATAAAAGACGAATTTTTGGAAGAGTTTTTAATTAAATTTTCAGAGAAGCTAAATTATTTCAATATTGAAAAAAACTCAAAATTATCGAAAAATTCGTAATTACATATATTAATTATAAAATTGAAATTTTGAAAAGGTAAAATTTTGAAAAAGTCGAAATTTTCAATAGTTTAAGTTAAAAAAGAATCTTTTCTTTTAAGTCGAAGATATAATTGGAAAGGTTTAAAAAATGTATAAATAAAATTTTAAAAAAAGTTCGAACCATTAAAAAGAAATAAAGTTTTCAAAAAGAATTGAAATTTAAAAAAAAAGTTGAAGTTTTGAAATGGAGTCGACATTTTACGAAATATTAGTCGAAAATTTCAATAAAAGGTTTTAAGTAATGTCTGACTTAAAAAAAATCACAATTTTCAAATAAAGGATCGACCGATTGCAAAAAATGTCAAATTTTTGAAAATAGTTAAAATTAAAAAAATTGTCAAAATTTTTAAGTTTTCCAAAAATTTTAAATTTTGGAAAATGACTAAAATTTTGAATAATTCCAGCATTTGAAAAAGGTCGAAATTTTCAACAAAATGGGAATTAAAATAAAAAGTCGAAAATTTCAAAAAATGCAGATTTAAGAAAAGGTTAAAATTTTCAATAAAGAAAGTCGAAAATTGTTGACAAGGCAAAACTTTTCAAATTTCCAAAAGAAGTCAAAATTTTGCAAAGGAAGAAATTTTCAAAAAGAAAAAGTAAAAATTTTATAGTCGAAATAAAAAAATATCAAAATTTGCAAAAGATTTGAGAATTTTTGTCGAATTTACGAAATAATTCGAAATTTTAAAAAAGTTTAAATTTTCAATAGTTTGGAAATTTACTCAACTTTTTAATAAAAATCAAAATTTTCGAAACCAGAATATTGAAAACAAGTGAAAATTCTGATAATTTTATAGATCAAAAGTCAAAATATTGAGAAGTTAAAATTTTGGAAAAAGCTTAAATTTTTGGTAGTTAAAATTTTAAATCAAAGTGGAACATTTTTTTAAAAAGTTGAAATTTTAGGTCAAAAAATATTAAAATTTTGAAAACATGTCGAACAACGTTTTGTAAAATTTCAAAATTTTCAAAAAAATCGAAATTTTGAAAGAATTTCGAAAATTAAGAAGTAACGAAATTTTAACAAAACAAAATAAAAAAATAAATGAAACTGCAAAAAAGTCGAAATTTTGAAAATTACTTGACATTTAAATAAAAAGTAGTCGAAATTATTAAAAATCAACATTTTCAATAAAAAAATTATCATTTTCCAAAAAAAAAATTATAAACAAAGATGAAATTTAGAAAAAAGTCGAAAATTTTAAAAGTCAAAAGCCAAGTTTTGAAAAAAAGTACATTTTCAGAAAAAGTAAGAATCTTCAAATGGTAAAAATTAAAAGAAACATGTAATAATTAATTTTCAAAAAAATTACCAAAAAAACTGAACTTCGAAAAGTCTAAATACTTACGAAAATACGAAATTTTTAAAAGAGGATTCACAGTTTTTCAGAATAGTCAATACTTAAAAATAAAATAAGGTCGAGGATTACAAGAAAAAAATCTAAATTTTGCAATACAGTTGAAATTTGAAAAAAATTCAACCTTTCAAAAAACGCGACATTATCAAAAGTTTTCATTGTCAAGTTTTCAAAGAAATCTAAAATTTTTGAAAAGTAACCTTTTAAAAATGTCGAAAATTTTCAGTCGAAATCTTAAAAATTTTAAAACGCTGCACCCCATTATTTTTGGCTGCGAGCCCCCACTGACATTCCGTAACTTATAATATACTCCACATTATAATGCTCGCTATTAAAATCAAAAAATCAGAAAAATATCGATGTATCAATTTCAGTTTTTAATACCGATGTTCGAATGATGTTTCATTTAAAAAAAAATGATTTTCTAACATGGACGCTGACATTTGTAATTCTTTTTAAAGAATCTTGTGCCGACAGCTTCGTTCGATATTTAACGGTTGGCACAAATCTCCCAAAGTACTATTACAAAATTCAAAAATAAATTCTGACCATAGGTGTCTCGTGAAAAAAAGGCGCTTTAAAGTAAAACAATTAATATGTATATTTTCATTTTCCTTTCCGGGGAACAAGCCACTGCTTTTCCTAGAATTTGAGCAATTGCCAAATATGTCAATGAACTGTCCTATTTAAAATTCGCTTACTTAGTGTGGTAGTTAAAAAAAAAAGGATTAATATGGAAGGAGCTTTAGAAGTATTGATTCATTTAAACTTCCTTATCGTTCAGTCTGGTTTGCATTACGACTGACAACATCCTTGAACTTTTTGTAAATATGCAATTTATTAACAATTGTGGGGTACTCAATTTCTTAATGAACAAATGAAATATTGATATTAAGTAAACCTACAAATCAGTCATCATCCAAACTGCCTTTATTCTTAATTAAAATGACTTGTGTTTGTATGGTAAAGTTTCTATGGCAACGTATGATTTGGTCATCTTCGTGTTCGGTAATGAATTACCAAACGCGAAGTTAGTTCAATACCAAACTGCTAATGAATTATGTGGTTAGGTCGCTAAGAGGGATTCGGAACGGAGAAGGTAAACGATTTTTGTATCTTAAATAAGTTTATTTTGACATATTTTTATCCAATTATTAAGGTCCTGTACAAATTTTTATTTCATTTTTCGTTAACAAGCTCTGCTTGATAGCTCAGTATATTGTATAGATCTACAGGCGTAAGCCTGTCCGATAGGGTACTTCTTGTCTTTTCCTCGTTGCTGCAACTGGGGTCGGAATAACAGGCATCTAAAAAATATCCGAATTATAATAATCATAAACTCATATGCTTGGTAATTTCAATTATTCCATGTTATTAACTAGGAAGGTAGGATGAAAAGTGTGTTTCTATAAAAAAACTGTTTTTTTTTTGTTGACTCTTTTGAGGAGATATTTTTTCTCAAATTGTCTTTAAACGAAAACACTGCTGATTTCAAAACGAACAAAAGGATTAAGTACCATCTTATTCTAAATTTATTAGTTACCTTGGCTGCAACATATTCCATCAGCAGCACACCGTCCTGTATTTTTTCTGCACGATGAATTTCCTGCTATGCAAGGATCACGTTCGTGGAAAAATCCTTCTCTTTGGCATTTTATTGTGTCGGGTGTTCCAACGAGACATCCGAAGGGACCACAGCATATATTAGGACCGAAACATTGTCCTGTCCTAGCAGGACCGCACGGGATGCACTGAAATTAATAAATAATTCGTATCAACTCCAATAAGCCTACTGATGAAGTCTTATTTCTTAAAGGATTAATTATAGAACTTGCTTGTTGAGTTACAGATGTATAATTAGGTTTAATTTGGCTTCCATCCGATGAAATACGAGGGTTGCTTGACAAGTTCGTGGTCTAAGCTCACAGGGGACGTTGTTGGCAAAATACAGTTTTGTGATTTAGTTGTCCTATCTCTTATAAAGGATGTCCATAAATCATCGGAAGAGCTCGCAATGGCAGATTCTTTGCAACATTCAAATACAAAAACCTTAATCCAATTATGTCGACTTTAATCTCGAAATTTTGTTTTCTAGACATTTTGGAGTTTTGATGAAAAAAAATTCCAAAAATCTGAAACTAAATAACACGCCCAAACCCAATAATTTAAAAAAAAAGTTTTTCGTCAATTCCAAGTTTTTCTCAAAAATTCGATTTTTTTTTCGAAACTTCGTCTGAAAATTCGCACAACTTGAATTCTTTTACAAATCTTCGTTTTTTCTCGGAATTTAGACTTTTATTTTAAATTGGAAGTTTTATTTTCATATTTTTAGGTTTGAAAATTCCAGAAATTTTTTATAAATTTTCCGTTTGAAGTTTGGGTGGAACAGACTGGTCCTTGGTTATCTTCAAAAATTGAAATACAAATCTTTTTTTGTTTCAGGGAGAAGGTTTACAACGTTTACAGTTGTTATTTTCAGTAAATAATTCGAAAAAAAGCTCCGTTTGTCGAAAAATGTCAGAATTTTAAGTTTACTTTGAAATGTTGGCTTTAAACTCGAAGTGTTGAGGCAGAATTTCAGATCCAAATTCGAAATTATTACTTTGACTAGGCGTGTTCCCGATGAGATTACATTTCAAGAACCGTTAGACTTTTCTCTAATGTTAAGGTAGTTAATTTTTGGGTAACTTGCTCTGCGCATGCCCTCCTTTTCACCTCGTGTGTTTTAAATCTTTTTCTTCCCCGGCCGACATTTCTTTTTTGATACATCAAAACCCTTGAATCAGTCAAATTGTGGTTATAACGTAATGTATTATCAATGTTTTTGGTTCTGCAGCAGAATAAAGACTCTCAATTTTACCGCTGCTTGTTCATAAAAGAAATGCGACAAGCAAAGTAAATACCGCCGTGCCGAGAATATGTTGTCATGCAGTCAAAGTATATGGTTAACGCGTACAGGCACTTTTAAATACAGTGGTGCATATTATTTATTGCCTATCTTGTTTTTAGGATTTCAGTGCCCATTGTGGGCCCTTGGATATTGAATTTTGAAAAATCCAAATATTTTGTTTTAAAATTTGCTTTAGACCGATGCCACTTCCCAGGGCCATGCGGTAAATTTTCTCAGTATGATGCAACTCTTCAAAATGCCGCCCCATAAAAGATTTTTCTACTTTTTTTTTTAAATCTTAATTTTTTTCTCAGAAGTTCAAATTTTTCTCGAAATTTCGACATTTTTTTGAATACTACGAATTTTTACTGTTAAAAATTATGAACTTGCGACATTTTTAAAATTTCAACTTAAAAAGAAACACTGACATTATTTTTAAAACTTTAAATACTTTTAAAATTTTTGAAAATTTTCACTTCATAATTGGGCCGTTTTTGAAAATTTTCAGTTTTTCAATATTTCATCTTTTTCTTGAGATTTTTATTTTGTTATAAATTTCGATTTTCTTGGAAGAATTATGCTTTTTTGAAAATATCACTTTTTTATAAATGTCGATTTTGAACATTTCGATTCTCGAATTTTCGACCTTTTAAAAGTTTAGACTTTTTTATAATTCTACTCTTTTTTATTTTGCAGTTTTAAATCATTTCAATTTTTTTTTAATTTTGACTTAAAAATTGCGATTTTTTAAAAAAATGATACTTTTTTCAGTTTCCACCATATTTGAAAGACTTTCTACTTTTTTGAAAATGTTAAGTTTCTTGAATATTGACTTTTATTCGAAGTTATGACTTCTTGGAAAACCGCGACTGTTTTTTATGTTTTCACTTTTTTTACAAATTCACTCTTTTTTCAAAATTTCAACTCATTTTTAAAAATGTCACCTATTTTGAATATTTCCATTTTTTTGAAATTTTCGAAGTTTTTCGACGTATCGTTTTTGCTCCAGATTTCATCTTTTTTCGAAATTTTGCCGTTTTGAATATTTTGATTTTCTTTTTTTGAATCGACATTTTTGTAATTCCATTTTACTTTTAAATCTAATTTGAAAATTTCGAATTTTTTTGAAAATATTGGCACTTCTATTGAAAATTTCAAATTAAACAGTTTCCAGTTTTTTCAACATTTCCATCTTTGTTTAAATATGACTTGTTATCAAATTTTAGATTATTATAAAAATTTTGATCCTCGTTTTCAACTTTCAAAAATTTTAACTCTTGAAAAATGTTACTATGGACAATTTCGACGTTATTGAAAATTTTTGCTTATGATTTTTTTGTATACTTTTTTCAAAACTTCTACTTAAAATTCCTTTCTACTTTATTCAAAAGTTTGACTTTTTTTGAAAAATTCTACTTTTTAACGGAAATTCAATAAAGACGTTTACTTTTTGTTCAATTTTGATTTTTTTTTAAATTCGAATATTTTAAATTTTAACCTCTTTTAGGATTTTGAGTTATTTTGAACATTTCAAATTTTCTCAAAAATTTTTATTTTCATAGTTTACTTGTTGGAGGAATTTCTTCTGTTCTGCATGATCTTATCGACTTGTAAAAATTTCACTTTTTTTTTAGTAATTTCCACTTTTTGTTGAAATTTCGATCAATTTTCAAAAATTTGATTTCTCAGTTTTCATTTTACTCGAAGATTTTGAATTTTGAAAAATTCAACTTTTCTGAAAACTTTTGACTAAATTTTTTAAAATTATGTGTCTTTATTTTATTAAAGAATTTTGTCGTTTTGTATGGACAAAATTTATTTTTTTTCCAAATTTCGATTTTTCCTTCAAAATGTCATATTTCTCTCCAAATTTTGAAATATTTTCTTTTTAAGTTTTTTGCAATTTTTTATATTTTCAAAATGTTGATTTTCAAAATTTTGTTCTTTTTCATAATTTTCACTTTTATCAAAAATTCCAACTTTTTTGCAATTTATTTGTTTTTTCAAAATGTCGATTTTGTAAGTTTTCTTCTTTTTCATAGTTTACACTTTTATCAAAAATTCCAACCATTTTTCAAATTTTCGGCTGCTTTTCAAAATTTAGACTTTTTTTTGAAAATTATGTCTTATTTTCGAAATTTCGACTTTTGCTCTACATTTCTAAAAAATTTTTTAATATTTCGGTTTTTTAAAATTCCTTGGTTTCATAATTTTTAATTTTTTCATAACGCTACTTTATAAACTTACTTTTTTCAAAATTTTGGTACTTTTTTGAAGTTTTTGAATTTTCTGTTTTTTCAACCTTTCCAAATTTTGTCTTATGGAGTCAGAATTTAATTTTTACGTTTCTCCTGAATTTTTGACTGTAAGTTTGAATTTTTAAGTTTTTGAAATACTGTTTTCTTGTTTATCTGATTCCGATTTTTCCATCTTTTATCTCAAAATTTTTCAAATTTCGATTCTTTTTTAAAATTTCTAATTTAGTCTCGAAAATAATAAGAATTGTAAAATGTAAACTCAGAATTTTGAGAAAAAACGAAAATTTCGAGAAAAAACTCGACATTTATGAAAAAACGATCAAAATTTTTTAGTTTTTTTTTCCTTTTCATGAATATCAATTTTATCTCAAAATTTTGTATTTTCTAAACCTTTTTAATTAGCACACAAGTTTTATTTATATTTTTCTTAATTTTCCTCAAAGGACGTCTTTATTTTTTTTCTTCTGTTTGCAAAATTAGGACTTGATTGACGAGACGTGATTGATTACTTTTTTATTAGATTTAATTTTTTTTAATATTTGCCAGTTTTATATTTACTAATTTATCTAAATTTTAAATGATTTCAGCAAAATCGCGAGTTTAGGTACGAAATTTTGTCCGTAAAAAGTTCTGCACTTTTTCGGAAATCAAATATTGTAATTTAGAAAAAAATTGTATACACTTTGGAATTTTATTTAATTTTTAGCTTAAACTTTTAACAAGAATTGTATCTTCTGAATTAAAAAAAACTGTAAAATTTGAACCGCATTTGCCCACCTTTGATATAGAACGATATGGAAAAACGATGTGTAATTTTTTTAAAAATTATTGAATGGCTCAAATTATATTTTGATTTAGCTGCTTATGCCGCCCCCTTAAGATGCCGCCTGATGCGGTTGCCTCTTTGCATCATAGCACATTACGCCCATGCCACTTATAATAATAAAATTTTCAATAAATAATAAATTTAGACAAAATTATGGTCTACCAACAATACTCTCTATGGGTCAGGTCACGAACTTTTCAAACAACTCGCATATTTATTCTGTATTTCGTGCGAAGTATTGAACTTTCCAAATTTTGTTCATAAATCATTAATATGTAACCTTTTTGTTGTTTTGTTTTCCTTGAAAGTTGTTTGAGGTTAATTAATATTTGATTATTGCACTTTTGCCTGGAACATTTTGTCACCAAAAACTCTTAACATTTATTATACTTTTTCTGTTATATTTTTAATGAATAATATGAGAAAAGAGTTGTAACTAATTCCTTATTCATGATTAGTACCAAAATTTTCTTCAATCTTCTTTCTGTCGAAAATAGCATACGGATTAGGGTCAAAACTTTTCATAAAATCGAAACTCGATTTAATATTTCATTGTGGCATTTATCCTTGATAAAATTCGCTTTTAATAACCTGCAAACTAGTACCTATTTCTGAATGTTTTTATGGTCGATTTACTACATCAAACCACTAACGTCATAGCTTGGTTCGTTTTATAGCCACCTATGTCGTATTTGTTTCAGATACATTCAGAATAATTTCACTTATGAATGTTATCCAATTATCTCAGTATACAAAGTTGCTTGCTTAAAAGCTACTCTTCCGAGAAGGTTATTTTTTATTTATTTATTTTATTTTTACTAGTTTCATTTTTGGGTGATTGTTCCCAAAATTTGGAAAGGGGGTTTCTTTGCGTAATAAACCTCCCTATGTTATCCAACATCTCAGTATAGAAAGTTGCTTGCTTAAAAGCTACTCTTCTAAGAAAGTTATTTTTAATTTATTTATTTTATTTTTACTAATGTGTAATTTTTTGGTGATTGTTCCTAAAATTTGGAAAGAGGGGGTTTCTTTGCCTAATAAACCTACATAACTGCTTATTTTTTGATGTACAAGGCGACCTCGGCGCTTGTGACAGTATTATTTTCTTCAGATCTTTTTTACAATAGAGATTTTTAGAAACTGGTTGGTTTCTTTAAAGCTGTATTCAAAATGTTGCAACACTAATTCACGAGTCCTAAAACACCCAAACTTATATTATAATTTATTTATCTAACGAAGGATTTGTTCTTTACTTACATGCATATGGTCGATGCTACAAATTATGTTGGGGACAGGCAGAACATTTTTATAGAATTTCAAAAGGGGTCGCTGATTAAATAGACGGAATCTACTGACTTAGAGAGGGCAGACTAACGAAGTATTTATGTCACAGTTTTCCTACAGCACAATCTGCGTGAAGCCTAACAAAATGTGATACAGTGTCGAAAATTGCCACGAAGCTAACAGTGTATGTCCAAACTTTTTTACCTTGAAGGCTACTTATTCTGCAAAATATAATCTGCGGACGTCTATGAATATGGACAAACAATTTTAGAATTTTTCAAATTTTTCATAGTGCAACAATTTTAAATTTAAGGGAAAGCAAATTGTTCACTTTAGCTTTCGCGGGCTACTTTCAAACCTTTGCGGTCGACCGCGGTCAACGTGTTGGCTACCCCTGGCGTATAGTGGTGCTCGTTGAATCTATCACTCAAAGCTTGTAACTCATCAATACCTTGACATCCGGGGTAACACATATGATATTAGTAGAGGTATCAACTAATAACATACAGAACGTCTCTGTACAGAGCAATAAAATGTAAGAAAAAATTCAACTTAGGGGTCCCCAAATTGGGAATACTTACGGGCTTTATGCTGTGTTCAGATCTGCCCAATTTCCCGTTGCGTTTGCCCCCAGGGGGACAATTTGTAATTAAACAACTATTGATAATATTGTCCCCTATAACCAGTAACAGTACAAGTACGGAAAATACAACTTTCGACATATTGTACACAAGAAGTAACTATCGGAATGATACTAGTTCTTCAAACGAGAACTCCTTTTATATACTTTAAGATTTCCACGTGGATGTAAGTTTATTTAAATAAAATTAGATGCCAGATCAGCTTTTTGCTGGAAAAGGCTATGGAATGTTAACGTCCCACTTTATGGATTTTCCTTTGTTATGGTAACCAATTATTTTTCAGTCATGTGCTGCCATACGTATTCGGTATCTGTGAAATGAATATTGGATAAAATAAAATGTCCGATTCAGACGATGAAGAGGACAAGAATAGAAGGATTAATATCATATTCGTGGGGGAGGCTAACATTGGAAAGGTATATTGTATCGTTTGTTTTCTGCACTGTAAGCGACCGACTAAATCAGGGGTCGGCAAACCGCGGCTCGCGAGCCGAATGCGGCTCTTTTAAAAGAAAAGTGCGGCTCTTTAAATTCCCTTAAAAAAATAAATAAATAAAAACTAGAGCAGACAGGCACCCAGACACTCATTAAACAAGTGACCTACAGAAGTCAAAATTTCCAAAAATACTTTTCTAGGAATTTTTACGTTTTACTAAAATTTTGACAAGATTTCAAGAAGTAATTTTCCGAAATTTTTGATTGATTTGTATTAACATGAACACATGAAATTTGAAATTTCTAGAAAAATAACAACTTGGGGAGTCGAAATTTCTAAAAAATATTTTTCTCATGATTTTTACTTTCTTGTTTGTAAATTTTACAAAACCTTGGGATTTCGTGAAAAAGAGATGAATTACTTTTTGTGAAAAAAAAATCTAAATTTTCAGAAACACGACAATTAATTGAAATCCAAAAACTGAAATTTTTAGACAATTTTGAATTTTTTGAAATATAGTAAAATTTCTAAAAGGGAAATTGTAGAAATTAACTGGAAGCTTAGAAAAAATTATCAATCTCTAAAAAAAGTTAAAGTTTTTCAGTGAAGAAGAAAAAACTTTAATTCTAGGAAGGACTTCATGAAAAAAGTTTAGAACAACTCGAAATTTCGATAAAAAATTGCAATTTTCCAGAGAAAGCTAAATTTTGCAATTTCTAAAACAGGACGAATTAAAAAAACTCCAAATATTCATATAAATTCGAATTTTGAGAAAATTGGTAAAATAATTTTGAAAGAAAATTCCAAGAAAATTTCGAGAAGAGTTGAACTTTAAAAATGATCAAAATTTGCTAGAAAAAGCCAAATTTTGAGAAAAAGGAAGAGATTTCGAAAAAAACTTGGAAAAATGAAGAAATTTAAAAAAATGAATTTATCTAATTCGGAAAAAGGGAGAAATTTCGAAAAAAATAAATTTATCCAAAGTTCTCAAAAAAGGCAAACTTTTAGAAAAAAAACGTCGAATTTCGACATTAGATTGAAATTCAAAATAAATTTAAAAACCTGAAATTCTTAGAGAATTTTGAATTTTTTGAAAAGTTGCAAAATTTCGAAAAGAGAAATTGTAAGAATAAATTGAAAGCTTAAAAAAAATGTTGAAATTTAAAAAAGTCAAAGTTTTTCAGAGAAGAAAAAAAAAGTCGAATTTTAGGAAAAATTTCAAGGAAAAAGTCAAAATTTTAATAAAAGCTCGAAATTTCAATAAAAAAAATTACAATTTTCTAGAGAAAGTTAAATTTTGAGAATAGATTTAAAATTTCGAGAACAAGATGATTTAAAAAAAATCCAAATTTTAAGGTAAATTCGAATTTTGAGAACATTTGTAAAATAATTTTGAAAGAAAATTTCAGGAAAATCTCGAGAGAAGTTTTTAATTTTAAATAAACGTCAGAATTTCCCAGAAAAAGCTGAATTTTGTAAAAAAGAAAGAGATTTAGAAAAAAATTGGGAAAAGTGATTTAAAAAAAATGAATTGGTCCAAAGTTCTCAAATAAATAAGTTCTCAAACATAATAAAATGTCGAATTTTCAGTTAAAAGTTGGAATTTTGAGAAACATCTAATTTTGCGAAACATGTCGAAATTTCCAGAAAATAAATAAAAGTTTAAGTATTCATTAAAAGTCAATATTTGAGGGTAATAGTCAAATTTAAAAAAGAATAGAAGAATAGAAATGGAATAGGAATTTCGAGATAAAAGTCGCAATTTAGAACAAAGTTAAAAAATTATAATTTTGGAAAGAAGTCAATTTAAGAATAGATCTGAATT
The DNA here is from genome assembly GCA_028583605.1 of Dastarcus helophoroides. Classification (NCBI taxonomy): domain Eukaryota; kingdom Metazoa; phylum Arthropoda; class Insecta; order Coleoptera; family Bothrideridae; genus Dastarcus; species Dastarcus helophoroides. Next base: position 30,525,342 of record CM053328.1, read on the forward strand.
TCGAAAAAAGAAAATTTGAGAAAAAGATCGAAATCTTCAAAAACTATTTTATTTAACATCTCCAAATTATTACTTCAAATTTTTACTTCTTTTATTACGAAATCGATAAAAGATGAATTTTTGAGAAATAAGTCGAATCTTCCAGTGTTAGTCGAATTAAAAAAAAGTCAACATTTTCACAGATTGTCGAGTTTTGAGAAGAGAGGAAGATTTAAGGACAAAAGTCTAAATACATAGTTGAAAAAAAAGACGAATACAGAGAAGAGTTAAAAAAGTCGAATTTACAAGAAAAAGGCAAATTTTGAAATAAAGCTCTAAATTATGAGAAATTAAAGGTCTTTTGGGCTGAATATGTTTTCTTTTGACTACATGAATCAGAGGGGTTCTTCCCTGTCCCATGTTTTGTCTGATTTATTTGATTTAACTGTGAAATAAAATGTGAAATTAGAAATAAAAACTTGTGGCTCTTTGAAATTCACGAAACCAATTTTTTCATTGCGAATGGCTCTTTTGGCTTACAATTTTGCCGACCCCTGGACTAGATAAATAGCATAACAAACTAAAATGTTAATGAATTAAGTACTTTGCTGAGATAATAAGCCTATACACGAATATATACAAGTTTATTACGATGCAATTGAAATATAATTTCATTAGAATCTAATGAGAACTAGATTGCAATTGCAAAGTTCACGTAGATGAGGTAAAGCTTGTATCACGGGTTGCATCGCAACATCCATTGATACAAACGTCCTCGGCGTGACTTTACTTTCTTCTAGTTCGACAAAGGACCAATTAATTAGCATGTAGCGAAAATGTTTGCGTAATAAACAGTTAAAAATCAGTTACAAGACACCCAATGGGGGTTTACTCTCTTGGATACTTATACGACTGACTAGCGGCTTTAAGTTGGAAGTGTATACAGCTATCGTACCATACTGATGAGGCCAAGAAAGGCCGAAACTAGTCTATGGTTGCGGTTGTAAATAATTTCAATTTTAAGCACGTTTAACTGTTTAATTACAAAACATTTAATTGGTCATTTGTCGAATTAAGTACTTTGAAAGAAAAACACTTTTCATAGTTTTAATTGGTTCACATACTAATAGACATTAAACCATTTCAGTCGAGCATTGTAAGAAGGTTTTGCTTCAATGAATTCTCAAGACAATATACTCAAACCATCGGAGCTGAGTTCTACATTAAACGATTAACTCTCCCAGGCTCTCGAGAAGTTACCATGAGAATCACCGACGTTGGTGGCTTTGAACTAAGAGGGCCTATGCTTGCTAATTACTTATTTAATACAAATGTACTAATTATAGATTCATATGCTCACATCTTATGTAATATAGTTTATTTGTAGATAATAATCATGGTTTTTGACATAACAAATAGTCGAACATTTGATTGTTTATCGGCCTGGCTGGACCAAATTTGCAAATTAATGGAAAAGCGACCATTGTGTGCCCTGTTCGGCAATAAATGTAAGCGTAAAAGCGTAACCACGCCAATGAAAATGTGTGTTGTGCGTTGTATTTAACACAAATTGTTAGGTTACGTCCACGTACTTATTAACTACTGGCTGTCACCGGCAACTTCGCCAACGAACTTGAAATGCAGATGGAAGTTTCAAAACAATTTTATATTTAAATGAAATTAGAAGTTAATTTTCAGATCAAATTACAAGACAGTAACGTAATAAATAGTTTGAGCACCTAAGAAGAGAGGCCGCTGTCAAATTAAAGATCACAGAGTTGACATGACTACTTACCTTCTCTAGGATTATTTACAACGTATAAAAAAGGTTGTTTAAGCTTTCTGGATATAAGTTTGGGATAAAAAGTAACCTACTAAATCGCATCAGTTATTGAACCATGGAAAGCGGACAAACAAACACTTTCGCATTTATATATTAGTTAGGATATAACCTAATCTTATCGTCAAAGGTTTCTGCGCTGCATTTGACGAATTTACGAAGCATTCAAGGGGAGTCGGTACAACACAAAACCTATTAGGTCACAAAATAATTCACTGAACAAAAATCAGTTTCAAAATACAACGCACACCACATATATTCAGCTTAACATAATAAGCACATCGTTACACTAGCAATTCTTACAGCTGACTTGGAACACTACAGGGTGGTTAAATTAACAGAGATTATGCGATTCGTTCACGACAAAGCATTACTACATTATTTAGTTTCAGCTAAAACCGGAGATGGCGTAAGCAACTTTTTATTTTCGTAATATCTGATACCATTGAAGGCTCTTTTTAGGTCAACTCAAGTATAACGGATTTTGTCTCAAAGTACTTTGGAGTTTCCCTAAGTAGCTCTAATGGGGAGAGTAATGGTGTCGTAAAAGTTCCGGTTTCGTTAAAAACAATTAGGCGAAATACTGAGCGTAGCACGTCATCTGTGTGCTCTATCCAATAATTTTCTATTTTTATAAGTGCAGACTACTATATTTTGTACCGCTATTACTAGAGAGTAGTTTTGACATTCTTTTAATGATAATTTTGTATATTTTTATAAATATACGAATTTTAAACACATATTTGGGTATTGTTTTTGCATACACTACTCCTCTTTTGAGATTAATTTTTAGAAATTTCGATATTTTTGTCTTAGTTTCGATTTTTTCTAGAAATATCAGTTTCAAAATGAAAATTTGGATTAATGGTCCCCAAACTGTGCGTCGCGGTATCATGGGGAATAACAGTTAGGCTACAAGGAAGCCGCAAAATATTTCAATGCTCGTACCGACCTTGTGCAATAGTTAGGTTAAATTTTGTTGTACAGTAAAACCTCGCTTAACGCGGGGCTTACGTTCCAACTAAGTAGAGCGTTATACGAAACAGCGTTAAACGAGGTCATCTCATCATGTACATAATGGGGTTACGGAAAACACGGGTGTAAAAAGCAAGTCACCATTCATGTTTAGATCATTCGGATTCTTCTGCATTTCCAATTTTCCGCTTTCTCATCAAGAAGGCGCCTAATGTCATTTGTATTTTTCTTGAGTGCCCTATAAGAAGTTGTCAACATGTGGGAAAGGCATCGATGGCACCTTGTCTTGCCGTTGAACTCCTCATTTTCAATAAATTGGTTTATAATTTCTGTTCTAGTGGCTAACCTGGGTTTTAGAAATGCCACTTAACATTTTTTTTGTTCTTCAGAATCACTATTCTTAATATTTTTGGGTTGTTCTTGATCCACTATTTCCTTGGGCTCATTAGTCAACATTTCTTTGAGGATCTTCCACATTTCTAAACCTGTTTGTTTTGCTAATTCGACTATTTCCGTTCATATCAACAGAGTATCTAATGTCACCGTCCTCGTTTAGATCTTGCCAAATATTTTTACACACTCCGTTCAAACCTTTTTTCGTAACCTCATCTCATTATTCCAAGCGTTAAACCGAAACAGCGCTAAACCGAAAGCAGCGTTTAGCGGAGTCTTACTATATTATTGACATTTCAGGAAAAAGGTGAAATTTGCAAGAAATACATCTAGTAGAAATTTCCAAAGAAAATATTTTTCCTGAAATTATTGCTGCTTTTATTACAATGTCAACCTAATTTCAAAAGAAATTTTGGAAATAATCATGAACTGGCAACGAATTATGACAAAAAATTTACATTTTAAAAATGTGTTTTCTATAATTTTCACTTTTTGGTTTACATTTTGACACTTTTCAAAGTTACTGAGAAAAATTACCCATAGTGCAATATTTTTCTCGATATTTTTAATTTTTTTAAATAAAATTTTGAACTATTTTAAGAGAAAATAGAAAAAGAAGGCAAAGAAAGAAATCGAAATTTGCAGAAACGGAAAATGTCGAATTTCTAGTGGTCAATTTCCCAGAAAAAAATCAAGTTTTAGGAAGAATAAAAAAAATAACAAATCTGAAAGGAAAAAAAATCGGAATTTTAAGTTAAAATTTAACATTTCAAGAAAAAAGGTCTGATATTTCTGTAGAAGGTCAAATTTTGGAAAAAAAATGAGATTGTGAAATTACGACTTTTGAGAATCAAAATTCGAACAAAAGATTAATTTCAGAAAGATTGAATTCCGAGAAGAATAAGACATTTTCAAAAAAAAAAAAGATTTTACAAAAAAAATCTTGAACTTTCCAAACAAGCCCCTACTTAAAAACAGATGATACCTCGGAGAAAGTCAACTTTGAAGGACAAAGTCGAATTTTGATGATAAGGTCAAACTTTCCAAATTTTCTTAAAATTGAAAAATTTCGACGATAAAGTGGAAGTTTGCATTTCGAAAATATTTGGAAAAAAAGCAAATTTTGGGAAATAAATTGTTTTCAGAAATTAGATATTAAAAAGGTCGATTTGTAGACAAAGTAGGAAAAACATTTCTTTAAAAACAACAAATTTTGCGAAGAAAGTCGAAAAGACAAACATATAGAAGAGTCGAAATTTCCTGAGAAAGTCAGAATATGAAATAAATAGAATTTTTAATTAAAGGGTTGACCATGGAGAATAAAATCAATATTTCAAAAAAAATGCGAATTCAGACAAATTCGAAGTTTCGAGAAAAAAAGTAAAATTCCCAGAAAATTCGTTTTCGATATTTTTTATTTTTGAATAAAGCTTCGACCTGTTTTTGAGAAAAGAGAAAGGGGATTTGAAATAAAATCGAAATGTTGAATCGAATTTTGAGATAAAAGTCGACTTTTCCAGAAGAAGTCATCTGTGAAAAATAAAAAATTCGAAATTTTAAGTTAAAATGCACCACATTGAGAAAATGATTAAATCTTTCAATAGAAAGTCAAATTTTGATGAAGAAAAATTCTTTTTCAATAAAACGTTGAAATTTTGAAATAAGAACGAATTTTCAGGATCGAAGTTTCGAGCAAAAGACCAGTTAGAAAAACGTCGAATTTTAAGAAAAATGTGGAATTTTTAAAAATAGACGAATGAAAAACGACTGAATTTCTGGAAAAAGAGCAAATAGACGATTATATTCCTCAAATAAAGTCAACTTTTGAGAAAAAATACGAATTTGGAAAAAAATGTGGAAGTCTAGAATTATAATGGTTGAATTTCATGAGAAAATTGAAAAATTTTGGGAAAAAACAAATTTTGAGAAAGAAGGTGTTTCCAGAAATGTGGATATAAAGAAAATGTCGATATTTAAGCGACGAATTTTCAAAAAAAGACGGATTTTATAAACGTAGCGAAATTTTAAGAAAAAAAATCAATATTTCGAGAAAAAGTCCAACTGCCTTGAGAAGGTCAAATTTTGAAATACAGTCGACTTCCGCTAAAGTGGCGCCCTTTAAAGTTGTACGCGCGTTAAAGTTGTGAGGATAAGACCGTTGAAGTTGCGCAGATATCCCTCCACTCTAATTTTCGAAAACGAATTGGACTTCTGAGTTTTAGCGCCACTTTTAAGTAACCCACCCAACCGTGCAAGGAACAATAAAGCGTATATATTTTTCGACTTTAACGGTCAATCCTGTACGGTGAGCGCAATTTTAGCGGGAGTACGACTGTAAATAGAATTATGGAATAAATCTTTGAGGACAAAATCACAATTTTAAAAATAGACGCATTTTGAAAAAAAATTGAAATTTTGAGCAGAAGAATTTGGATATGAAAATAATCGAAATTTCAAGAAAAAAAGTCCTCTTGGCTGAATTACATATATTTAAAACATTGGGGGAGGGGGGAAGAAATTAGAACATTGCAGTATTTTGTTTGCATGAAGTTAGTTAAATCTGCTTACTAATGAAACGGTCTCAAAATTATGTACTAAGCCTATCTTGGCAACATCGAATTTATCATGAAAAGGAGGTCGTCAGGAATAAAAATTTGAAAAAGTAAAAAGAAATACTGTAAAATTTTCCATTTATAATCAAATTTTATTATATAAATTAAGACTTTTCGACAAAAGTAATTTATGTTTTTTTTTAGTCATTGAAAAGTACACAGAAAACATAAGATTTTGTATAATTTGTAATTATCTTGGAAAAGTTATACCAGCTCTTCAATCTCGGTGCACCAGGTTTCGATTTGGACCGTTGTCTCCAGAGCAAATATTACCGAGATTAAATTACGTCATAGAACAAGAAAAGTAAGTTTTTTTTTACTACATGCGCTCTTAAGATATTTTATTTAAATTCCTAAATATGAATCCAAAAACTAATTACGAGTCAAATATTTCCGGAATATTATTATATTAAAAAAACTAACAAGGAACATTTTAATCTACTTAATAAGATCTTCAAAGTAGTATTGTGACACTATACACTTATCCCATAGCTCATGCCGAGCATGCAAGAAAAGAAAAACATCTGTTGGATTTGGAGTAAGATCTGGGGAGTAGGGGAGGCGTTCAGCGTTTCTATGTGATTCTGCCCCAGAAAGTTCTGCACAACTGCCGGCGCCCACAGTCCAAGTCCATTTTTCCAGAAGTTTGCGATGCACATTTTCTTTTACTCTGAACAATGCCATGATCATGTGTCGAAGAGTACAATCAGCATTCACTTCATATAGGATTTGACCATCCGAGCTTTTTTGAGACGAGGTTTCTAGGAAATTTCCACTGCGACAATTCCTTTTTGGTTTTTCCTAGTTTGGCAAAATTTAATGCATACACGTTGTTCTACTTGTACTGAAACAAAAACTTCTGTTTACGCACTTAACAGAGCTGCACACTATATCCGTCTAATCTTACAGTGTACATAGCTCGAACATAGACTCTGCAGTGGCAGATCGTGGTAGTACAACTGGTTCCGGAAATTTTTGACTCCTACCTCGTACATACTTCTTTTAGAACAATTTCCCGTCTATTGATCTGATTAGAAGTTTTTTTCAACAAACAAATTTGTCAGCTTATGGAGATATATTACGAGGGCAAGTCAAAAATTATCTACACTTTTGACATAACTCTGCCTAAATTGTGCACACTCACTTGTGTCCGCGCTTATTTTATTATTATACTGTTGTGGTCATGCTATAAAAGTTTAATCCAAATTGCTCCATTTGTCTTCCTTTTGTCAGAGGTAGATCAGGGCTGCTCCAAGTTTGCACCAAAAATGAACAACGAGCAGTGATCTGCTTCCTCTGGTCAGAGGGTGTCAAAGGGTCAGACTATCACCGCAATATGGGGGAAGTGCACTATCACGAAAAACTATGTTCTTGTGGATCGAGAAGTTTAAAAGTGATCGAACAAATGTAACACATGAAGAAGGGGCAGGATGGCCATCAACCTCCACTACAGATGACAACATCCAGCGAGCTCGAGAGATGGTTCTGCTATGCGAATTACTGTGGGGAATGTAGCATCTGCTTTGAATATCAATCGTGGCTCTGCCCATCAAATTATCCATGACGAGACCTTGCACAAACTTTACGAAAACTTTGTTGTTCCTCTTTGGTGCAAATTCCTAATGGAGCAGCCATCATCTATCTGCGACAAAAGGAAAACAAATGAAGAAATTAGGATCAAACTTTCATAGCAAGACCACGACAGTCTAACAATAAAATAAGCGCGGACAGAAGTCAGTGACCACAATTTAGGCACAGTTATGTCAAAAGTGTAAGATAATTTTCAACTTTCCCTCGCAGTATTTACCTAATTCCAGGCTTCTCTTCTAGACCACATTCAAATAATATTTTTGGTTTCCCCTTGACCTGTAGATGGCGCAACACAACATACTGTTAACCAGTAACTAAATAGTTTTACTAATATTAGTTATTACAATGACGAAGCTTCTATAGTCTAAAGACCGCAAAAAACTTCATCATCTTTTGTTATGCAAAATCTTAATACTAGAATCTACAAGACCCACCTAATCATGTAATCAAGTTCTTATTTTTTCAGTATTAAGGTTACTGAGGATGGAAAACAAGCTCTTTTAAATCTTGCCAATGGTGATATGAGAAAAGTATTGAATGTTCTACAAAGTACTTGGCTTGCTTATAAGGATGTAACGGAAGACAATGTCTACACTTGTGTTGGCCATCCCCTCAAGAGTGATATTGAAAATATCGTTAAGTGGTTACTTAATGAAGATTTTAGTACAACATATAAAAGTAAGTAAACATTTTATGGTTTAGAAAGTAATTGTTTAAGTATCTGAAGTGTTAAGAGAGAGGTTTACAGTCTTTGAATATTCAGTTTTGTATTTGTGGATTAACTATCTAAATCTCTCCGTAACCTTTGATCACCTACAGACGAATTATCCAAAAGCTGAGGTTGTCTTTCTCGGTGACTTCAACGTACACAACCTCCCCTGGTTAAGGTTTTCTTCCCGAACTGACGACGCGGGAAGGATGGCAGAGGCTTTCGCCATCACTTGTGGACTATCACAATTAGTTGAGGAACCCACAAGAATTCCTGATGTAGATACCCATCAACCTAATCTACTCGACCTTTTCCTTACAAATTCACCATATTCGTATAAAATCTCTGTGACATCACCGCTTGGAAATTCGGATCACAAGCTTGTAGCAGCCTCTCGCTCGCTTCATATACCACTTCCTTCCCAGGCGCAGTCCCGTAGGGTTTGGCACTTTAACTCTGCTAACTGGAAAGAATTAAGAGACTTCTTTAGCATCTTTCCCATGGCAGGAAGTCTGCTTTAACTCAGACAACCCTTCCTTAGTCGCCAAATCCATCACGGAAACTATCCTGATTGGTATGGAATGTTCAATTCCCCACTTCCAAAAGAAGACTAGTCTCCTGCAAAAAATATCGTCGTTGTCGAAATAATCCCTCAGTCGAGACTCGGACCATATTTGTAGATGCACAAAATTCTTGTAAACAGGTTATTGACGAGGCAAAAGGTGATTTCGATCGTAAAATGCGCCAGAGGCTTATCAACTGTCCGAACGGCTCCAGGTCCTTTTAGGGGATTTGCAAAGTCAATTGAAATGAATTTTACATCTTCAAATTTTCCACCTTTACTCGATGAAAATAGCAATATTGTTATTACCTCCAAGGAAAAGGCTGACATGTTAGCCTTAATGTTTTGCTGAAAATTCCAATCTTGATTCTCGAAACGCAGAACCCCCTATTCTTCCTATGGTTGGCACTTCGCAGCTTGAAGTTGTTTTCAGACAACGCACAATCAGGAAAGATTCTCCTCGAGCTCGACACCTCGAAAGCTTCTGGCCTTGATGGTATTCCCGCTATTGTTCTTAGGAAATGCGCCCCAGAGTTGACTCCTGTCCTGAGCAAATTATTCACACTCTCTTACAACAAAGGTGTATTCGCTAACATCTGGAAATCTGCTAGAGTGGAGACTGTTCCTAAAAACGAGAAAAGGAATCTGGCTAACAACTATCGCCCTATATCTTTGTTACCCGTTATATCTAAAGTAATGGAAAAGGTTATCAACATCGAGATTCTCAAATATCTGGAGGAAAATAGAATCATCTCCGACAGGCAATACGGTTTTAGACAACAACGTTCTACTGGCGATCTACTGGCACATATTACTCATATCTGTAACTCGGCTATGGAAAAACATGATTAGGCTAGGATTGCAGCATTAGATATCTCAAAGAGTCTGGCACCGATCTCTTCTCGCCAAATTAACACCTTATGGTCTTCCTCCTGGACTCTGTCATTTGATATCCAATTTTCTCGCTGACAGATCTCTTCAGGTCGTCGTCGATGGCATCTCATCCGAGACATTTACGATTAACGCAGGGGTCTGTTCGGTCTCCTGCTCTATTTCTGTTACACATAAACAATCTCTTAGCTTTAACTTCTAATCCTATATACTGCTACGCAGATGATAGTAACCTTGAGTCATCTTTTTTCTCCAACAAACCATTATCTATCGCTGCTTCAGATCGACTAAGGGAACAGCAGATACAGACGATTAATCGGGATCTCGAGATTATTCTGGAATGGGGTAAGAACAATTTGGTCGACTTCAACGCTTCAAAAACTCAGGCCGCGGTTTTCTCTAAGAAAACATCAAGGGATAATGCAACAAACATTCTAATGGACGGTAAAATACTTCCGATGGGATCTAATCTATCTATCCTAGGAGTGAATGCGAGCACTAACTTCTCTTGGGACGATCATGTGCGCGCCATTGCCAAATCAGAAGCTAGGCTTTCTTTTTAGAGCTAAAAAGTACTTCACATTTCATCAGCTATTGACACTATACAAAGCTCAAATTAGACCAACACTACAATGCTGTTCTTATGTATGGAGTTCAGCCCCAAAACACACTTTAGCTTTCTTGGATTCAATTCCAAGAAGAGCGATTCGCCTAATTGATGACGAGAGTCTGACCGATTCTCTCGAAAGGATAGAGCACAGGCGTATGGTTGGTGACTTGTCTCTTTTCTACAAGTACTATCACGGAAGATGCTCGCAGGAACTAATAGGATTGATCCCCCCAAGGGCAAGATTCCTTGAAGCGTACTAGACAGTCGGAGACAGCAAATTCCAGTGCGGTCCAGCTTGACGCAGTGAAGACTTCTAATCTACGGAGACTCTTTTTTTCTATAGAACTTCAAAGTTATGGAACTTGTTACCGAAAGGAATTTGCCCCAAAAATTACAACCTATCCTTATTTAAGAAGGCGGTTTATCGCCATCTATCCTTGTTTCCGCATCCTACTCGTAGTGCTTTGAAAGCAAAATGGGGTTACCCTTTGCGAGTGGACTAAGCTTAAAAAAAAAAACCTTCCTATAAAATCGATATACTTGTTTCATTTTAAATATCGTTATGGCAGATTCCGTCTTTAGCCAGTACATATATGAGTATAGTTTCTCCAAATTCATTAACGAACATGGAAAGGAGGTGGCTACCTAGCAAGACTATCAAGAGAGAGTAAGAAAAGATAACTTAGATCACGTGATGAGTCGCAAAGGCCATTTGAATAAGCAACGCGCATCGATTATTATTTTGGGACTATTAGTACAGTTGACTACAGTCTATTTTAGCAAACTGATTAGTACTTCATTACATCAGTCACTTTTTACACATAGGGAAGCTGATCGATGATGTTTTTTCAGATTTCAAGGTCTAATTCATCCTTAAATGGATCATTACAGTTCTATTCGATTGCAATCAAATTTCAATGAAATTTATAACAAAAATACTCTTGAATTTTCGAGGCTAAAATCCAAGTACGGAATTGTACCAAAAGAGTCAAAATCAAAGTTATGAAAAACTGAGTTTTGGCACGAAATTTTGGAAAAAAAGTTCAGATTCAAAATTTGGCGAAAAAATCGAGACTTTGGATTGTGAGATAAAATTAAATTATTTTCAGATATCAAGGAGTTAAAAACCATCAAAGGATTGGCGTTAAATGATATCATCACTGAAGTTCATACATACATCCACAGAAGTAAGTTGTACTAATTTTTATCTGCCGTGCTTAATAACTGTTTTATACATTTTCAGTTGAATTTCCATTCGATCCTTTCATTGATCTATTACAAAAAATAGCCGATATTGAGTATCATTTAACTTCCGGGGCAAATGAAAATATACAACAAACTGCTCTTATCGCTGCCTTTCAACACATCAAGGAGCTGAATCCACCCGAGATGTCGTCTTAGTTCCGTAATAGTGATGTATTGAGAAATTTCAAAAATAAACTCGTCTGGCAGTAAATTAATTTTTTTTTGCCGTGTCATGGTATCTCATTTCATTTCCAAATTTGTTTCTTGCATAGTTTTGGAAAGCTGAAACCGTATGTTACATGGGCGCAGTTAAGTAGTTAGGCTAAGCCCTCCCAGTATCTGAATTAAGCCCCCCCCCTCCACCAAAAAAACTATTGAAAACTATCACCATTCCCTTCTCACTTGTATATACTGTTGCGGGCTATCGGTTCGAATGATTGCTGAATTGTACACACTTTATTTCCATACTAAACTCAGAACACTACAACTGAATAATCAACTCACTTGACTTCTAACTACTAACTCACTAATTAACTACACTGACTGACTGCCTCGAGGGAAAGGCGACTGCCTTAAATAGTTCCCGCTTCCGGGTTTTAGAAAAATCCAGCAGATAAGGCTTATCGTTTGCCGAAATTTCTGGAACGTTTATCTGCCGTTTGCTTCATTATCGCCTCCGCTTTCTCTTATCAGATCTTTCTAGAAAATTCTTTTAGTTCAAAATTTCGAGCTAAAAGAAAAGATTTTAGAAGGGAAAAATTTGTATCTAGTAAGTATGAATCAAAATTTATAAAAAAGTATTAAAATTTATCAGGAAATTAAAAAGGGAAAGTGAAATTTTACGAAAAATTTTAAATATTTCGAATTTAAATTGAATATTGAATCTCGAATTTATATCGAGATTCAATATTTCGAGAAAAAATCTAAATTTATCGAAAAAAATCAGATTTTAAGTCGTTATTTGAAAATCAAAGTCACTATCAAAAATCGCACTTTTAAGTTTAAAGCCAAAATTTGGAAAAAAGTAAATGAAACTCCTAATTTTTGAAATAAAATAAATCAAAATGTTGACCGAAAAACTCGAAATTATTAAAAAAGAATTCGATCTACATCTTTAAAATGTCGAGGAAAATGCTGAATTTTGAGTTTTAAATCAAAATTTACCCTAATTTGAAATTTTGTGAAAAAAGCTCTTTTAAATTTTTGAAAACCGAAATTTTCAGAATAAAGTCCAAATTTTGAAATAATCGAAATTTTCAAAAAAGTGGAAAACATCAATAAAGTGTTTTGAGAAAAGTAGGTGACGAAATTTTCTGAAAGCCGGAATTTTCAAAAAAATACATTTTCAATAATGTTGATATTAAAAAGAAGAGTCTTAAAAATTAGTGGAGATTTTTAGGAAAAACTAAAAATTTCCGAAAAAGTAGTTTTGAATCGAAATTAAAAAAGTTCAAGTCTATAAAAATATTTACAAAAGAAGTTAAAATGATCAAAATAAGTTGCAATTTTGAGAAAAAATTAATTCTGAAATCTCGAAACTTTCAAAAAAGGTCAAAATATTTATTAAAAAAAACGTAAAATATACTTAATTGTCAAAATTTACAAGAAAACAGACTTTTTAAAAAATTAAAAAACTTAAAAAAGTTGAAACCAATAGAGAGCTTTTTAAAAAAGTAGAAATTCTCAAAAAAACTGAAATATTTAAAGCTAGCGACATAAAAGACCGCATTTTTTTTCAATCTTAAAATTTCAAAAAGGGCAACATCTGAAGAAAATGCAGACAATTCCAAATATGTAAAAAAGTCTTATTTTTAAAATTTCAACTTTTTGAAAATTGTAACTTTCTCGAAAAATTAAAAAAAAAAGTGCTTTTCTGAAAATATCTAAATTGCCAAAAAAGTCTAAATACTCAGAAAGGATCGAAAATGTTCAAAAAGGTCGAAATTATTAAAAAAAAGTGAAATTAAAAAAAATCAATTCAAAAAAGTGAAATTTAAAAAAAAATTCAATTTTTTAAAAGTCAGAATTTTAAGAAAGGTCAAAATTTTCAAAAAGGGCGAAATTTACAAAAAATCGAGGAGTTCAAATTTTCCAAAAGAAGCAGAAATAAATAAAATTAAGATGGAAATTTTGAAAAAGGTGAACATTTTAAAATGTAGAAATTTTGAAGTCGAAATTTCTATGAAAAATTCGAATTATTCTCAAGATTCGAAATTTTTAAAATGGGTTGAAATAGTAAAAAAGTCAACATTTTCAAAAAATCCAAAATTTAAGAAATCCTAATTTTCAACCAACAGTAAACATTGTCAAAAAGGCAAATTTTCGAATATCTCAAAGCTTGAAAGATGAAAATTTTGAATAAAATTTTAATTGGAAACGTCTGATTTTTCAAAAAAAAAAAAAAAATCCAAGCAAAAAAGTGGACAATTTTTAATAGAAGTAGTTTTGAAGAAGGACAAAAGTTTCAATAAAGCTTGAATTTTAGAGTCGAAATTTTCCAAAAAAAAAGTTGCAGAAGTCGAACAAAGTTGAGTTACAAAAAAAAACTAAATTTTGAAAATAGTAAAATTTTTCAAAAAAGTCCAAATTTAAAAATCTATTAAAAAAATCGAAATGCCATAATGATAGGCATAATTTTTGAGCTGAAAAATATTACTTTGTTGTTTCCCACTTCTCATTATTTTTCTGGATACATAATTCGGAAACTAGGGCTTTTCTATTTCAAAGCTTAGCTCTGCTGAAAATTCCCGGGAATTGTCCGGATAAAGATCGAAACAAAGCATCTAGATAATTTTTGAGCTGAAAAATCTTGGTTTGCAGTTTCACACATCTGATTTCTTTTATCTGGATACACACATCGAAAGCAATTGTTTTTCATTTTCAAAGCTTAACTCCGTTGAAAAATCCCGAGAAATATATCCACATAAAAGTCGAAACAAAGTATCTAGATAATTTTTGAGCTAAAAAATATTGGCCTGTTATTTCCCACATTTGATTTTTGTTGTTTGAATACATGAATCGAAATTAACGTTTTTTCCATTTCAAAGCTAAGCTCTGTTGGAAGACTCCCTGGAAATACGTCCACATAAAAGTCGAAACAAAGCATCTGGAAAAAAACACAGATTTGCAAGATATTCGGATAACTTTCAAGGTTATTAGTTAAGTAGACAGTTATTGATAACGTTTTATTTTTAACTCTTATAGACTATGATATTCGACAACATTATTATAATAAATAAAGAAAGTTTTCAGTTATACATCGTATGTCTAAGATTTAATTTTGCAATAGTTGATTTATGGATTATTTTATTGTCAGAAATATACTTTTAGTATGTCGATTGATAAAATAAAATAATTAATTCGTAATACATCACTTTTATATCTTAAATATCTAGCAATGAACATTGTAAAATTCAAAGTCACTTCACACAGTGGTTATATACTGAGGATAAATTCGCAGTAAAATTGAATAACCTGAGTAATCACTTAAATTAAAATGGAAACAGTCTGTAGCTTATAATACTAAATTTTAAATAAATAATTACATGCGATTATAGGAAATGAGTCGAACAACATTGCAATTACAAATATATCCAATCCATAGGTATAAGTACATAAAATTAAATGTACCAACCTTGTCCGACTATTTCTATCTATACGTTTACCCTAAAAAAATCATCTTTGTTTTGGCAACATCTTAAAATTATTTTACGTGATTTTTAACCGAAGAAGTTGCTAACTAAATTATTAAATCCACTCGTAATTGATGAAATAATCCCTGTTTGTTGAGAGGCTGCCACGGGGGGACCTCTGTGATACAGGGGTGGCTGTTGAGGTCTGTAGAAGTGACCGTCTTTCCTCTAGAATAACAATAACTTTAATATTTATTCTTGCCTTTATTGATGTCAGAGAAACACATTTGATTATTCCACCCAGACTTAATTGAATAACTGTATCAATTTAGATATGTACGATGTAACTAAGGTTATAAAGGTCACTAATAGTAAGGTACCTTTGTAGTATTTCGAGTTGCATAACATCATGCCATTAAATACCAGCACCATCGACGTGTCATGCGTTTAAGTATGTTAAATTTGACAAATAATGTCCATTAAATATTTTGTTATAAAACAGTCGAACGTGCTAGAATTGACAATAATTACAACTACAACCAACAACCATACATGCTGATTTCAGCCTTCCTGGCCTCATTAGTATGACGCGGTCGTTGTAAATATTTCCAACTTAATAGCTATCAGTCAGCTAGATAAATACTGTTGGGTGTTATCGATTCGGTAATTAAAACTTCGTGAATTGTAAACACTTTATTTCAAACTTATTATGATTCATTTAACTATCAGACTATGAAACTATCTGACTAACTGACTGACTGACTGACTATTTGGGGAAAGACGACCGCGTATTTATACCGTTCCAGTTTCTAGAACGGATCTCCGTACATATCGGGTTCGAGCGCGGAAACGTCTAGAACTCTTATCTACCGTATGATTCATTTATGCGGCCCCTTCCCATCAACAAATGTTTCCAGAGAGTTCCTTACACTACACACTCAATAATACAAATTTTATAACTACAGTTTATTACAACACTTAATACAAATTTTATAATTACAGTTTGTTACAATACTGAATGGACGTGAATTCTATCGAATTATCTTCAATATCATCTTACGAGAAATATAATGATGAAACCAAAGAAGGCCGGAACCGGTCTATGCTTGTTGGATGTAAATAGGTTCAACTGTAGCACGTTCGACTGTTTCATTACAGAATATTTAATTAACTGTATTAATTAACTTTAGAGATTCTGAAGCTACTTAAGTTACATTAGTCTCATAACTGTCAAATTGTCAAAATAACACAAAAAAGGATCAAGTAATCCACCAATTAATTACTCTAATCCACTTTAATGCAAATGTCATTATTTAGAATATATACAAAGCTAGAAAAGTTATGTGCACATACTTACAGCAAAATAAACTACCTAAAGTGAACACATTGGTTATTATACAGGTTAATCTTCAGGGAACAATATCGACCCTGCACTAAATTTCTCACTAGACGCAACAGGCGTGTTAACCATTTTAATGGAAGGTGAGGTAATAGGTTTTTGGAACACGTCTCCATTCTGAAATATATACAATTATATACAATCTTTGCCACCACCACCAATAGAAAAGAAAGATATAAGAGAAAAGAGAAAAAAAAGAAGCGAAGAGAAGAAGAGAAGAGAAGAAAAAGCAAGAAAAGAAGAGAGGGTGGGAGGGAAGAGAAGAAGGAGAGAAGGGAAGAAAATAGAAAAGAAGAGAAGAGGGAAGGAGAGGAGAAAAGAGAAGAAAGGAGAAGAAAGAAGAGAAAGAGAGGAGAAGAAAGAAAAGAAAAAAGAAGAGAAGAAGAGACGAGAGGAGAGAAGAGGACAGAAGAGAAGGCAAGGGAAGGTAAGAAAAGAGAAGAGAAGAAAAGAAAGAAGAGAAAAGAGAGAAAGAGAGAGGTTAATATTTTCAAAATTTGAAACTTGTCAAACAGTCGAATTTTTCCAAAAAAGTGAATTATTTTAGATAATTCGAAATTTTCAAAATTGTTAACATTTCCAGAAAAGGACAAACCTTTGTATGAAGGTCGAAATATTCAATAGAGAAATTGAAATTTTTAAAAAACTCAAAATGTTCAAGAGAGTACAAAATTTTTGGAAAACAAGCAAATTATTTTTAAAAATAAAAACTTTCCAGAAAGTACTAGAATTTAAATAACTCAAAATTTATTAACAATTAAAACTTCGAGAAAAACCGAAATTTTGAAAGAACAAAATAGAAACTTTTAAAAAAAGATCAGAATTGTGTATCAGTTGCAATTTTGAAGGTCGCAATTTTCAAAAAACTCGACATTTTTTGAGTTGAGATTTTCACTTAAGTCAAAATTTTCAAACAAGGATTGTTTTCCAAAAAAAAAGAGAGAGAGCGAAGCATTTTCAATGTCTGCTTTTTTCGCACTTACGAAAAAATCGGCTATTTTAAAAAGTTAAAAAAAAAACAATTTTGTATTTTTTCTTATTATCACCAAGTTCTTTACAGTTGCCACCTTTTATAAATAGAGAAGCTGAAAGCTTTGGTACTTTGGGTTCGAGAAAAATATCTCAAGTTGATTTTTATATTTCTAATTATTTAGTTTTCAAGTTTAATCACGTAATTTTGATTAAAAAAATTCAAATTGAGAGAAAAAGTAGAAATTTATATAAAAAAAATCGCAGTTGAGCTCAAAATTTCGATTTTGAAGTTAAAATTTTGGAGTTTAATATCTTACACAAAATTTTAAAAAAAATCGACCAAAATTTCAATCCTTATAAAAAAAACTGACAATAACAGGAAACGTTCATAAAAAATTCGAAATTTCGTGAAAATTAAAAAACTAAAATTTCTAAAAAGAGACGTTTCGAATTCGGAGTCGTTAAATATTCTCTGTATCTTTGCGAAATTGTGCTAATTTCATTCATTTTAACCGAAAATTTTTGAGGAAAAATAAATAAAAATTGCAGCTTTAAACTATGAATGTTGAGAACAAACTCAACCTTTCGAGAAAAAAAAAACTTGTAATGGATGTAGAAGAATTTTTTAAATTTTCGATTTTATTCTCAAATTATTGATTTTAGTCTTAAAATTGAATTAACATTTCGTTTTGACTTATAACTATATTTAGGTTTTTTTAAGCGTTTTGATTTTTAAATCTAAGATTCCTCTTAAGAGTAACATTTCCAGAAAAAGTCATAATTTGGAATAGAGTTTAAAATTCGAGAACATTTCGAGTCAAATATGAAATGTTGACAAAATTTGTTTTTAATAGATTAGACCTTTTCCGATATTTCGAATTTTTTATTCAAAATGTTTGCTTTAATTTTATATTTGTAACAAAAACTGAGTTTCATGCTTAAGCTTAAGAAGAGAAAAAATTTAAATTTTCAAAGAAACCCAAAATGTATAAAAGTGAAAGTTGGGGGAAATCGAAATTTGGAGAAAAAATTGAAAGTTATAAAAGCAAAATCTAGTTTAAAAATTCGAAGTTTAAATTCAACATTTTCATAACATTTTATTTTTTTCTAGAATATTCAAAGCAACCAAAAAGTTGAAAATTTGAGATTAAATTCCAGAATTTGAAAAAGATTTTTAAATTTTGTTGTTGTTTTAAATATTTAGTTTGATTCGAATTGAGATTTTTTTTTGCATCAAGAGCTTTTTTCTAAAATAATATAAAAATCCCAAGCCTGAATTCAAAATTTAAGAAGACGGTATATAATTTCGAAAAACCTGAAAACACTTTCTCTAAATTTGGCACGAAATTTCAAAATTTCTTGGTTTTGAGGTTTTCGTTAAAATATTTGATATTTTTGACTTAATTATCAGGTTTCTTCTAAAAAATTTAATTGAAAAATGCATTAATTAATGAAATAAATTAAAAATTTTTTGAGATATAACTGTTTTTCTCGAAATTTAGAGCGCTGTTTTCAAGTCTTGACATTTTTCTGGAATTTCGAATTGCACTAGAACTTGAAAAGTTGAAAAGTGGAAATTTCGATAAAAACTACTTAAATATTCCATTTTGAAAATACAAAATTTTTAAAAATAATTTATTCCCAATTCATTTGGTTTTTTGAAAATTTTAACTGATTTAAAATTTAGAGATTTTTTTTAACTGTTGACTGTTTTTATTTGAATTTGAACTTGTTCTGGATATTTCTAATTAATAATCAAAATTAAAAAAATAAATAAAATTTCCAGGGTCGACTCAGAATTTTGAGAAAACAATGAAAATCTAAAAAAAGCTTAAATTTTGGAATTAAAGTCGAAATTTTGAGAACACTGTGTTTTTTAAAAATGTTGGCTGATTAAAATTTAGACTTTAGTTGACTTAAAAGTCAAATTTAAATAGAAAAAAATTCTATTTAAATTCTGATTTTATTTCCAAAAATTTGGATTAGAGTCAAAATTAGAAAAAAATAAAATTTCCAGACTTGACCCAGAATGTTGAGAAAACAATCAGAATTTTATTTTATTAATTTAAGTAATGACTACATTCTATAAAATTTTTACTTTATATTCAAATTTATGAATTTTTTCCAAAAATGTTAAATCGGTTTCTTCGAGATTAAACTTTTCTCGAAATTTTGTTCTCGAAATTTAAAGTTTAAATACGGATTTAGCTCGAAATTAAAATTCTGAAAAAAGATTTGAACGAAAAAAAACTAAAAAATTAACGTGTTTGTTTACTTCCTAAAGGAAGCCCTGCTTCAGTTAGTGCTTTGTGACCACGTTCTTCAACTGATGGCTTTGGTCGCTTCAGAATTAAAATTTATTACTATCTTTTGCATTGACCAATCACGATGCCTTATCTTTTATATTAAAATCGCTTGAGATTTTTCGTCAGGGCAGCATACTAAGATAATTTGACGAAACCTGGGTCTCTGCTACCGGAGTTATCTCTTGATGACTCTGGGAGTTAAGGAAGGACAAGGACTGACTCATAGTAACCTTTCTCTATGCTTCAGAGTCAAAAGCAAATGTTATGTAAGCCACTGTGCATTAGTCAGCCGAGTAAAGTAAAGAAGAAGAAAGAAAATTGGTTGTTAACTACCACCAATTTTTTTAACAGTTGTGCAACTTTAATTTTGTAGTTTCATGCCATGCTATCGCTCAAATATCATAATATATCTTACTTTCGCTGCCAACAGAGTAACGTTAAGTAGCGTAGGGTGTTGATCTACGACCATGAGTTCAATTTCTCGTGGAACGTATCCATCGGCATACACCTACAAATATACCTTAAGAGAAACACTCCGTCAAGTTAAACATTAACCTTACCTCTAACTTATATACACCTGGAAGTAAAATCCTCCAGAATTCCCCATATTTTGTAGATTGGAATCCTACGTCTCTTGATTTTATCTTGAGTGAAGCCTTTTCAACTGGATTACCGTGTTCGTCCATAACAAACCCGTGAACACCACGATGGGCCTCTGCCAGGAATTTTACCAAAGACTGTAATGGAAAAGTCTATCTTAGTTTCAAAGAGCTTTCAGAGATTATATGAAGAAAATATATACTTTATTTTGCATTGTATTATTCACAATAGTCGTGTTAATGTGGTTTTTCGTAACCTTGAATTTCATCAAATATTTTAAATCGCGTTTTCTTCAGTTCGCAAAAACTTTGAAGTCATTGCGAATTGAATACAGGAATGTATGGAAGTGGTGATGTACTTCCGTTTTAAATGGAGCTCGAGGAAATCCCACTCGGTCCACAAATTTCAAAGTTTGGAGACTAGAAAAATGAGGCTCCTTAAATAGAAGTGATCCCTGCATTCAGCTGGATTAAACAGAAATTGACTGTCTTGCTTGAAAATCGCTCTTGGAGAAATCAAAGTCATCAACCACTTGTATTTCACTATTTGGAGAAATTCAGTTAGAGTTATCAACAACGAAGGTATAGAATTCATGTGAGAAACATACTCCAGATCTACCCTGGACCATAAGAATGAGAAACTGATGAGCTGATCGCACAAAAATGAAAACCCAGCTTTTGAATAACTCTGATGAGGATTTGATTGCTTTTATTTTAATTCGGGTTGTAAGGTCGAATTGTTGTTTACTTGAATATTCCGAATGTTGGGCCAGAAATCTGGACTTCCTATCACTATTCGGGAATTGTATTGTTTATTAAACCTTATTTTTGCTTTTTCGAAGGACCACTACACCTCGAGGTAAATGAAATAAAAAAAGAGGTTGGTTTATTAACACGGCTTATTATTTGTTTACTCTTCGGAGGTTGCTTGGTTACTCTCATTGTACTTCATCATGATTGTTTCCCCTGATCACATACGCTTCTTTAGTATGGTGGCCAAAAATAATGAAAAAGACAGCACAAAACCAACTGAACATAGTTCAAAGGATATGCATGTCTGGGCATAACAGGCGCAATGAATACCTGCCCAACAGCAGCAATGGAGGCAGTGCTAGGTCTAGCTCCTCTCCACCTTTTAGTGAAGAGGGAAGCGATCAAAGGAGCCTCAAGATTACTGCAGTTAAAACAATTTAAAGAAGGAGACTTCGCTGGTCACATGGGAATCCTCAAGGAATGTAGCCCGACGATTTTAGCAAAATTGGTTGATTACATGCAACCCAGGTACGAATTTGATCATTCCTTTGAGGTGGACTTGGATAACCACACTGACGCTCAATCAGTACCTGAAGAAAAACAGAAATTACCCATCTGGTTTACAGATGGATCAAAGGCAGCACATCGGATTATAGTGGAAATTTATGGCCCTAACTATAGGTAAAGCCTTGAGAAAAGACCCAACTGTCTTTCAAACTGAAATACATGCAATAGAACTCTGCGCCTACGAGTGTCTTCGAAGAAGCCTGAAAGGAACAAAGATCTACATTAACTTTGACAACCAAGCGGCAATAAACGCTCTCAGGAGCTGCCTTGTCAAATCCAAACTAGTTTGGGATTGTCAACAAACGTTAAAGCAACTTTTTAAGCACAACAGGATCAGACTTAAGTGCGTGCCAGGGCACAACGGAATACAGGGAAATGAAGCTACGGACCAACTCGCTAGAGAAGGATCTGCATCATCATTTCTTGGACCTGAATCGGCTTTTGGTTTTTCTAGAAGTCAAATCAACAATGAGGTCAAAAAATGGGAAACAAAGTCAAGGATCTCCCACTGAAGATTATATCCAGGACTACGGCAGGCGAAAAGATTCATATCTGAAACGCTTGAAAAGACAAAGGTTTAGAACTCAGCAAATCCGAATTGAGAATCCTAAACGGCCTCTTAACAGGACATTGCCCTATTAGGTACCACCTTAAGAAAATGGGTCAGGCTAAACAGACCTATGCCGCTTTCGCGCAATAGCTACGGAGACTGCAGAACATGTGCTATGCAAGGGCGATGCGCTTGCACGCAAAAGGCACGTCCAACTTGGATGGGCGTCCTTCGACCTTTCAGATGTGGAAAAACTTAATCCCAGGTCCATAATAAACTTCTACAAGAGTTTGAACGTGGGAACTACATAGATCAGGGTATGCAGGGTCGAGGTGTGGGGTGGACGAAGAGAAACACGAAACGACCCATTTATAATCTATCTAATCATGGTTCTTTGGTTTTAACGCGGTTCCGAAATTTTAGTTCCTTTGACCGCGGTCTTTTGGTGAACATTAACTGTGGTGATAATTTTGTGAGCGGCGGGCGCCGCAGGTCGAAAGCTACTCAATTCACCCCCGATGGCAGGCGTCCGTGACCCACTTCAGCCGCCCCAAAAGAAGGCTACTCAGTTCACCCCCTTTGGTGCGTGCCGTCCAACCGTGCTCTGTGTTGTTAGGTGCGCTAGCGAGAGATCGTTCACTGGGCGAAAGCGACTCAATCCACCTTCGTCGGTAAGCGACCCTCGGTTGCGTGTTGTCGCACCAATTGAAAGCTACTCGATCCACCTTCATTGGTACGACTAACAACGGTGATGTTTTTGTTCATCCTTTGTAGAATCTGTCTGGGCCTACTTTCAATGGTGTCTTCGTATTCTGTTATTGCAGAGATCTGTGTATTTGTGTGAGTCTCCATTTTTGCGTAGGTCTTTGTAGCCAGTGTTTTGATGTGTTCCGTAAGCGTTGGAATCTTTAGATCGTTGTGGATTTGCTCGTTTGTCATGTAGTAAGGAGCGTTAACGCATTGCCGTAGCGTTTTATTTTGAATTATTTCTAGCGTGTGCAGTTGTCGTGGACTTGCTCTCAGCCAGACTCCGACGCATACGTTAGATTCGGTCGAATGATGCGGTCGATGATTGAGGTTTAGTTTGTTTCCGATATCCAATTTGCTCCTGTTGTTGGAGACTGGGTAGAAATTAGTTGCTTGGTTTTCGTTGCAATGCTTTGGATGTGTGCAGTGTATGAAAGTGTTTTGTCCAGAGTTACTCCAAGGTATTTCACTTGTTTCACCCATGGAATTGGTGTGTCGTTTAATTTGAGCTTTTGCTCCGGTTCTCTCTTTTTCTTGCTGAATATTATAGCTTGGCTCTTACTTGCGTTAGTTTGGATCCTCCATGTATTCATCCAACTTTCTATGTCGTTGAGATGGAATTGTAAATTTTTGGTGATTTTCGTCCATATTCTTTACTGCGATTATGGCCGTGTCGTCTGCGTATAGAGCAATCTTGGTGTTCTGCTTTTTTGGAATATCCGCGGTGTAGATAAGGTAGAGTTACGGTCCTAATAAAGATCCTTGGAGCACGCCTGCTGTCATTTCTTTGATGCTGGATGTCTTTTCGGTAATTTTGACGTAGAATTTTCTTCTGTCCAGGCATGATTTAATTATTTTTCCGTAGGCCAGTGGGATTCCCAGCTGATCTGATTTGTATATCAGTTCAGTGGGCCAGACTTTGTCGAAGGCTTTTGCAACATCAAGGAATATGGCTCCAGAGGTTTTTCCTTTGTTGTTGCCTTCGAGGATATGTTTAGTTATTTTTGATAGTTAGTAAACTGTGGAATGTTCCTGCCCGAAACCAAACTGTTCATCGGGTAGGATATTTCCATATTTTATTATCTTTTCCAGTCTGGTTAGGATAGTTTCTTCAGCTATTTTACTAAGGCTTGGCAGCAGGCTGATAGGTCGATAGCTGTCAACGCTGTTTCTTGGCTTTCCTGGTTTGTGGATCATTATTGTTTCTGCCATCTTCCACCTGTTTGGATAGACGCGAAGTTTGAAGGTTGCGTTGAACGTGTTCTTAAGATCTTCTATTGCATTTTTATCGTAAAGTTCCTTATGTTGTCTGGACCGGGAGACTAGGTTCTTAATGATCGTTTAACTCTTCTTTGGTGACCTCGTCGAATTTGTAGTTTTCTTCGAGGTTGAGAAGGGTCTCACTGTGTGTTTCTACGTTCGAGTTGTGCATTTTGTCTATCGAAGGATTTGAGCTGAATTGCTTTTGCAGCATTTCTGCAAACGCTTCGGCCTTTTTCTCGTTTGTGATGGCCTTTCCGTTATTGGTTTTTAACAGAGGCAGGTCTCGGCTTGTTTGTCTAAGTTTCTTGGCCAGTTTCCAAGGTGTTTCGTCCTTGTCGTTGAAACTTTCTGGGTGGCTTTCCCATTTTCTGTTGTATTCTTCGTTCAGACGATTCTTTACTTCGTTTGTGAGTCTGGTCTTGTCAGACGGTTGCAAAGTTTTGTGATAGGCTTTCTTCGCTGCAGTTTTAACTTTTTATAAGCGTTGCTATTTGCTCTGGTAAATTTTCCTGCCTCCTATTTTGCTGCGTTGTTGTAATTGCAGCAGTGAGAGCTTGGTTAATGTGTTTTTCAAACTGGTCGGTGGCCCAATTTAGGTGTTTCACGCTTTCGACGTTGTGTTTTTGTGGAACATATTCATGTTGGAATTTTGTCCAGTTAATCTTGGTTTTTGTGGAACATATTTATGTTGGAATTTTGTCCAGTTAATCTTGGTTTTTGTGTAGTGCTGTGATTGGTTTGGATTTCCATATGTGATGTTGAGGGGACAGCGGTCTGCTCATTGTACTTGATGGCTACTGCCCTTAAATAAAATTTATGATCCCTTGTGACAGGGCCAAGCAAGAACATTGGAGTAGGGCGACCCACAGGTATATACAAAGACATCGGACCAGACTCAATGGTTAAGAGTCAACGTTAACACTGATTGTGGTGATCCAATTTTTAAAAATGCATCTTAAAAGAGTTATGAAGAAACAGGTGACAAAACAACCACCTTAAATGAATGTTTACTTACAACTTTATTGTCTTCCCAATATTTTGGTAATTCATGAGCGGGCGGATATTTGCAGCAAGATATTTCCAGTGTTACCTCCATACAACCATACCAGACGTAGTTATAGTCTTGCATTCCTCCAGTCAGTGGATACCATTCAGCGCCATTTGTTATACCCTAGAATGTAACGGTAGAATGTAAACCTACTGTAAATTGCTAATATTAGCTACCCTTCTGAAGCTTTTCTGTCCTGATCTACACGATATGCCTCGAGCCATTTTTGCATGATTTGTGGAGTAAGTAAGTGCAAGATGCTTAAATACATCGTCGTCTGGAGTCAGGGATGGTGCTGATGAGTAACTTTGGAACACTGAAATAAGTAACAGGTAACTGCGTTTGATATTTTTCATATGTTTCATATTTTTCAAGATTTATAACTAGTTTAGTTTATAATAATGCATAAAATTGTAACTTAAGAAAAACAGCCATTAACCACAACAGTTTTTGAAGGTTTACTTCTATGATATTGCATAAAAAATGCTGATGCAAAGCTAAAGAAAATGATTCGTGTCTCAATCATAATGTCATTCATTTTAAGAGAAGATAAAGAAAAATCAATATGATACTAATACGTGGTTATATATTTGGACCGAAAATTTCAAATCATAATTTAAACACCTTTGAGGGCTGTCAACGACTCCAAGTGACTTTGGCATCGCTAGATAATGCGACAGCTGCGTCACAACTTGCAATCCAAAATCCGGAGGAACAAAAAACTGATTAATTTATGCCTGAAAGATGCCAACAAACATTAAGGAAGATTTTCGTCTCCGAGAGCTCCGAAGAAGTCGTTGGATGATTCGCTTTTTTGCATGAAAATCGGTGATGGTTATAAGAAATTGCAGAAGAAGGGCAATGTGAAAATGCGAGAAGAAATTAGTCTAAGTGTTATAAAGTAAAACTCGAGAAATCTTCTGATGACTATTACCAATGTTTTTAGTTTTGTGAATCAATGAAGACAACGTGAGGCCGATAGAAATTATTTGAAATTTTTTAAACCACATGCTGTTTACCGACGAATCATCTTTTTTGCTTTTTAGATGACACAGCCTTCAAATAATTGGGAAGTATAAGTACCCAGTATTAATGTAAGTAGAGTGCCCTACTTCGGCTTTAGGTAAGGCCAGATAATGCCATCGTTGGCACATTTTGCATAAACAATAACCTAGTTGCCGACAAATGTTTAATATGCCCAGAAATTCACTAATACGGATGTTTCAGCTTTAAACTTTAATTTTAGGGATATGTCCTTATTGAATTTTTAGGGTTACTGTTTTAGTATTTGTCACACTGATCGATTAATTATGGTTTTTCAATGTTTATATAATTTTTTTGAAGTGTTTTATTTTTGGTCAAATTGGTTGACGAAACAAAAAATATAAAATAGATGCAATTATTTTCATATTAGTTTAAAATGAAAGTTATAATTTTGGGAAAGAAGAGTTTCTATAATATTTCTTAGAAAAATATCGAAAACTCGCGCAACAAAGACAAAATTTGGAGAAAAATCAATTTTCTTCTTTAAAAAATGGAGATTTCTATGAAACAATTTGTAAATTTTGGGAAATAATACTGTCTACTATTAAAAAAGTAAATATTTTTATAAAATATATTTATAACTATTAAACTTTAATACAGATAAATTGAAATTTCGAATAAAAGTACTGAAATTTCTATATAAATGTTTTTTAGGCGAAAGTCGGGATTTCCACAAAAATGTTGAAATTAGAGAGATCTCGAAATCTCAATCATCAAAGTTATTTCCAAAAAATTTTTAGAAAAAAATCTAATTTCGTATTTCTTTTTTAATTTTCGAAAATCCAATTTAAAAAACGGCTTTTTTTTATTGACGCCCCCTTGACCTATTGCCAATTGCATGCTCACTTATGGTGGTGGGTCTGGTTGAATCGTTACCGTTTTGCCTCTTCATACTGAATTTTTTGAAGTCAGAACGCAAAAAGTAAACACACCACATAAAATGTGCATAGAATAAGTTGAACTAATATTGGTGCATTTACTAAGACTTACGTGAACATAAAGCGGAGGATCTGCATATTCCTTGCGGCAGAAACAGTTAAATCTTTCAATTTTATAGTTACTTCAATTATATTACAGTTAGTTTAATTTATAGTTACAAGTTTAAAGTTACATACAGTTATAATCCACCAAAATAACTCTCCCATCCATTTGAAGCATGCAAAATACCACGAACATCCTTAAATAAAAAAAAAAAACTTACGTGAATTCGGGGTGTTGTCGAATGGATAGCTTGCGACCAAGGCGCCACCATGTAAACTGCCAGATAATACAAACTGAATTTTAGAAACCCATTCTTTGACAGCTTCAGTTTCTGGTTGAGCCCTTTTGTTGTTTTGTTTAAAATAATCCGGGAAATTTCTATTTAAGTCGAAACCTCTTGCATTATACCTAAAAAATTCCAGCCTGTTAATTTCAAAAAATTTGACGTATAATATGATGGAGTACCTTCCTTGACCACCATCGCATTGACCTTCTTTCGATACTTCAAAACCATCTGGATTCATGGACGGTAGAATATGAATTCTGGTATTATCCATCAACCATCTTATGTAGGGATCTGTATGGTAGTTGGTCACAAGATACTGGAAAGTTTAATGCTGAGTTATCTTTGAATTAGCGTTTATTGGATACTTACATGAATTAGATGCAACATCAACTCTCTACTAACAGCTTCATTGCCGTGCATATTGGCAACATATTTCACGTCAGGTTTTCCTATCATGTGTTCATACGGAGAAGCCGATACAACCATCACCCACAAATCTCTTCCTGTAATAAATTATCTTAATATGACAACGACGTCACATGCACAACCAGAAATAAGTATAGGATGCTTTCTAGGATTGGAACATCAAGGAAGAAGTGTTTAAAGTTTCCATTATTTTTGATGAGGAGTTTTTCAAGAAAATAAATCAAGCAACAAGAACACATAACTCAAAATATCAACCCATACCATTAGGAAATCCTTCCTAATGGTAGCACCTGAATTACCGTGCTCGTTTTATGTTCCGTTCACCAAAGGAGACACTCTTCAACTTTACTCTCTGATACAGCTGATATATCTACCCAAAAAGTTTTTTTAAGCTGGTAGTCTGGTGGGATTCAACTGCTGGCTAAGAGGACATCTTCGCAATGGGTATCATAAATGACCTACACTCTAGTGAAGATCGCGAAAGTGTAATGTGTCACTGACCAGCCTTGGCAGCAATAGAAAGATTCATGCCGGGGTATTTCTGGTTTAATCTGTCCGAGTTTGAGAAAAGCCGATCAAAGAGGTATTCTTGGGTTTCTAATACAACTAAATGAATGAATAAATGCCCAGAGAAAACTTGGTCATAGGGCACGGGCGTGTCGTGACTTTTATGAATGGGGAAGCTGACCGGAAACCTCTTAAAAAGATTAATTACAATTTTCCTTTTAACTGATAACATTTTGAATTCAAAATGTAATGTCGTGTTTCGATTAGTCGAAACATCTATTTAAATTCAGAATTTCAAAACAAAATTCAAATTTCGAGATGATCGAAATGTTGGAAAAAAATTAAAAATTTTAAATCTAAATCCAGATGTTTGTCCAAATTTATTTTAAAGAAATCTAGATTTTCAAATTTTAAGTTAAATTTTGGATATTATTTCTTTAATGTTCAGTTTGGTTTTTGGACTATTTATTTATTGAATTTTTCTCTTTAAATTTGGATCTTTAGTGAAAATTTCGTATCAAAATTCTAAATTAAAACAGAACAAAAATTCTAAGAATAAACTCATAATTTATGTTAAAAAGTTACAAAAATCATTTTAATCACAAAATGGAACCTAGGCAAGAATATACTTTTTTCCTGAGATTTTCTTTAAAACTTCAATATTTAAAGAAAATCTAAATTTTAGGAAATTTAAGTTTATTTTTCGAGAAGGTCGAAATTTTGAAACAGGTCCAAATTATCAAAAAGTCGGAATTTCTAAAAAAAAGTCGAAATCCCGAAACGATACTGTCAACTTTTATTACTAAAAATTTAAATATGTACAAACTGGAACAAATATTTAACAAAATTAATAATGATAATGTTTTTCACCAATAAGAGTACAAAATAAAGAATAATTCCGAAAAAAGTTAAAAAATTCAAAATTTTAAAATTTGTTTTAAAATTTCCAGAAAAAGTTGAAATTTTGAAAAAACGTGAATATTTTTCTGAAAAGTCCAAATTTTCAAAAAAGTGTCAATATTTTTTTAAAAGTAGAAATTTCGAAAAATTCGATTTTTTTTAAAAAAGCCCGAATTATTTAAAAAAGCCCGAATTTTTAAAAAGATCGAAATTTTTGAGTCAATATTTCAAAAAAGTCCAAACTTCCACCAAAAGTTGAAACCTCGACAAAATTGACTATTTTTAAAAACACTTGAAACTTTGAGGAAAAATTTAAATTGTAGAAAAAACCAAATTTTTTAAAAATCGAAATTTTCATCATAATTAAAAATTCGAAACACACTCAAAGTTTTAAAAAGTTAAAATTTTCAAAAAAATCGAAATTGCAATAAAAAAAGTCGACATTAAGAGAAAAAGTCAAAATTTTGAAAAAAGAAAATTTTGAAAAGTTAATATTGTTACACGTTATCGATTCGAATGATTACACTTGTGAATTGTACCACTTTATTTCTAAACGGAACTCGAGACACAACAATTGTAAGTCACTAACACTGTTAAATTAACTTCTAACAAACTGCACTGATTAACTGAATCTCGAGGGAAAGGCAACCGCCTTATATAGTTCTCGTTTCCGGGTTCTAGAAAAATCCAGCAGATAAGGCTTATCGTTTGCCGAATGGAATGCTTATCTGCCGTTTGCTTCATTATCGCGGCCGCTTTCCCTTATCAGAATTTTCTAGAAAATTTCCTCAAGTACTAAATTCTATAATTACGTTTCGTTACAATATGTTGATAGGTCTACATTGTTAAAAAAGTCTAAAGTTTCAATAATAAATCGGAATTTAAAAGTCAAATTTTTTAAAAATATTCAAATTTTCAACAAAAATGAATTTGTCAAAAAAGTTAAAAATTACAAATAAATCATAATTTCAAGAAAAATTCGAAATTTGGAGAAAGAAATTGAAATTTTGAGAAAAAGTCGAATTTTTGAAAAAGAGGTCAAATTTTTCGGGAAAAAGCCGTTAAATAAAAATTTGAAATTCTTCAATATTTTTAAAAATAATACAAAATTCCAGAAAAAATTGAATTTTGGAAAAATTTGGACATTTTTAAAAAGTGGTCAAAACGTCAGGAATAAAACTAGATTTTATAAAAAATCAAATTTTCAAAATTTTGAACAAAAATGTACATTTTATTTAAAAAAGTCAGGAATTTTTAAACAATTGTAATTTTCGTAAACATTTTCAGACAGAATTTTAAAAAGAAGCCAAAATTTTAGGTAATTTCAATTTTTTGGTCTTAATTTTCAAAAAAAGTCGAGATTTTTAGTTAAAAATTTCGAAACAAAGGTATTTTTCTATATTTTTGAGAAATATAGTTGATATTTCGAGAAATCTTGAATTTTTCAAATAAATAATTTAAATTTTCAAGTCTTTAGAGTTTTAATTTACAAAAAGTCAAATTTGGAAAAAATGTCGAAAATTAAAAAAAGGGATCTTTTCGAAAAATACAAATTTTCAATTAAAATTTAAAAAAAGCCTAACTTTTGAAAAAAGTGTTAATTTTGTTATCCAAAATTGCAAAAAATTAGAATTTTTTGAAAAAGTCAAAATTTTCACAATATTCAAAATTTTGAAAGTAGCCGAATTTTCCAAAAAAAGTTCAAATTCTTAGCCGAAGTCGAATTTTTCAAAGTAGTCAACATTTACAATTTTTTTTCTTGGTTTTCTTCAAAAGTTGAAATACAAAACGTGTCCCCTGAAACCAGGAAAGATTAAAAAACACAACAAAGGTTGCTCTAACGCGTTTCGATAGCCAAGCTATCACCTTCAGAGACATACTGAATCTCTCTGAAGATGATAGCTTGGCTATCAAAACGCCTTAGAGCAACCTTTGTTGTGTTTTTTAATCTTTCCTGGTTTCAGGGGACAAGTTTTGTATTTCAATTTACAAAACAGTCGAAATTTTGAGAAATGTTTGAACAGAAAAGCAAAAATCTTTCATAAAATGACAATTTTGAAACGTATTAATTTTCAAAAAATCTTTTTAAAAGTTTATTTTTAAAAAGAACAAAGTTTTCAATCAGTAAATCGGAATTTTTAAAAAAAATCAAAAATTTTAAAAAAACTGGATTATTTGTAGAATGTCGAAGTTAAACAACTAACAGTCGGATTAAAAAAAATGAAATTTCATCAAGAATCGAAATTAGAAAGTTCAAGATTTTCAAAAAAGTTAAAATTTCGAGAAAAATGGTTAAAATTTTAAGAAAAAGTCAGTTTTAAAAAAGAGAAATTTCGAAAAAAGTAAAATTTTGAAATATCTAAATTTTCAAGAATCGTAATTTTGAATAATAAATTGAATTTTAAAAGGTCAAATTTTTCAAAAAAAAAGTTTAAATTTTGAGAACATTCTACATTAAAAAAACAATTTTGAAAGAAGTCAACATTTTCAATGAAGTTGGAAATCTCCCTCCCACACTTTAAGAATTTATACACAAATAAACTCCGATTAATTATTCTAATGCACAGACCAATAGGTTTGAACATTTATTAGATTCGAAGTTTGGAAACCAAGTACCGGTTTCGATCTTGTTAGATCTCTGTAGTCTAGGTTGCATTCTACTTGCATACGACATTGTTAGCGATGGCCATAGTTTCTCTATGGACCAATAGGTGGTAGTACTAAGAGTCACTCGCTTGACGCCTTTGAATGTTTTAGTACTTACTTGTCGGAACAACGATATCTAACAAGATCGAAACTGATTTTTGGTTTCCAAACTTCGAATCTAATAAATGTTCAAACCTATTGGTCTGTGCATTAGAATTCTTGTCTTCTGGGAACTTTCCTAGAGAGCAACCGCTTCGCTGGAGGGCTGCATGAATTTGTAGTCTAGGTTGCATTCTACTTGCATCCGATTAATTATGTCAAAAATAAGTTGAATTTGTTACGTTACTGAGACAATTGTTAAATTTCGATCATAATCGTTACCTAATATCAACAAATAGTGGCTGCAGCTGTTGTATAAAAAATATTGTAACAAAATGTTATTATAAAGTTTAGTTGGGAAAACTTGATAATGGGAAACGGCCGCGATAATAAATCAAACGTCAGATAAGCGCTCCAGAACATTTAGGCAAACGATAAGCCTTATCTGCTGGATTTTTCTAGAACCCGAAACGGGATCTATATATAGGGAGCCCGGTGGGCTTTCCCTCAGTTAGTTAGTAGTTAGAAGTCAATGATTAAATTAGTTAATTAAATAGTGTTAGTGAATTACAATTGTTGTGTTCCGGAATCAGTTGGAAATAAAGTGGTTACAATTCACCAAGTGTTAATCATTCGAACCGATAACGCGCAACAATATTTTAAAATAAAATGAGTATGAAGGTTTTCATTTTGTAAGGGAAGCTGCGCTTCCCTAGCTTCCATGCAGCACACGCCACTGTCATAAGGATAGAACAGTGGGCCCGGAAATGAACGACTAAATGCTGAACTAATCCTAGACAACCGAGTCTACATTGAGGAGTTAGTTACATGCTGGTTGCCGAGCTTTTGAGACTTAATTCTGTTATTTTTTTATGCCACTTTTCCTCTGATTTGGTTGATAAACTAAGTTAGCTTACGCTTGTCTTGTTACCATATTCTTACTGAATTTTACTCCAGAACACGATAACAAGCGAAACTTCGAACACTTTTACAAGTTCTCTGTCCCGAAAAATTTTCAGAAAACATATATCTCAGTAATATTCTAATAGCAATCATTATTATTAAAAGGTCTTACCTTGAACGGATTTTCCAATCGAATACAATGCAGTCAGTGATGGATATCTGGAATTGGTGGTCCTTAAAAATTTCGTCATTTGGTCGTAGTTGTGATATTCGTATTCTATCTGATATGAATCCGGTTGAATCGGTAAATTATATGCGGAAGGTACCGATGCGTAATTTCTCTGTTCAACATCCGGAATCGTTTGAATGTTACCTAAAGCATCTTTCGCGTTCAAGTTTATATTGTTTGGATCAACGCCAGAATCCGCGATGATTCTTGAGCTGATCGGATCGCCAGTTTCGGGGTTGATCTGTTGTGGTTGCTGCGTTGTTTCTTGGGCTAAGGCGTACTGTAATAACAGGTATATGGACGTGACCCATGCTGAACACCTCATAATTTCACTGAAAAAAAAAAAACTTTCTTTTTATTTTATTGCAAAGGGGAACTGTTCTGTATATATTAAACATTATGTTTAAATTTATCATTCATTGCTACGTGTGTTGTAATTAAATCAAAATTACTGTAGCAGTTCTCTTTTACTCGAAATTTCGAGTTAAAACTTTGCCTTGTTTACAAGAATTGAAATACAAATCTTGTCCACTGAAACCAAGAAAGATTAAAAAACACAACAAAGGTTGTCCTAACGCGCTAAAGCTATCATCTTCAGAGAGATATTTTTGTTGTGTTTTTTAATCTTTCTTGGTTTCAGGGGACAAGATTTGTATTTCAATTTTTGAAGATAACCAAGGACCAGTCCGTTGCACCAAAATTATTGTTTACAAGATAAGTTGTAAGCGTTCCTTAAACATTCGGCTGCATTATACTTTTATATTCAAAATTAATATCTTAACTTTCGACGTTACAGCGGCCATTTCCGGGAAAAAGGCAGAAATTCGGAGCAAATGTTTCGAGTCACCGACTAACATTCAGTTTCGTTGCTGCAGTAAGATACGCCTGCTATAGCCTTAATTTTAACCAGGAACTCCAACAGATCTCTTTCTTAATGTTATTACAATAACATTTGAAAAGAGGCTTGTTCTTGTTTCTAAAAGTAATTCTGAGCTGAATTATTTACATGCGCAGTTTGTAGGTGTACATTCACGGTTTAAAAATTACCAAAGGTAATGATTGTTTCTATGTTATTGATATGGAACTTCTTAAGCTCATTCTGGATAGGTTCTGGATTCATTCAGAACAATCAAAATGCATTCACAAAGGATAAGTACTTGAACAAAGTTGGTAATAACAATAAGGATCTGAAAATGGTCTTGTGATAAAAAAAATATTTTTCTTATGTAAAATTATTATGAGAAATCGCTTTACTAAAACCACAGCTAATTTTTCCATTCTTTCACCGTCACGACTTCTAATAGTCTGTGGTATCGTTTATGTTATTAGTTGTAATGAAAAAAACTGTTCCGTTGAATCTCACTTTCATTCAATTTCTCTAAGAACGAATTCATTTTAAATAGTTATGTTCGCATGTAGGTAAACCAGCTTATTTACAATATTCGATTATTATTTATTTGATTAGTATACATGTTCAAGGTAACTGCTATCTTGAACGAGACAGGCCATTTATGAAATAAAATGTATTCTCTGGCACTCATGGGGAATCCCTGGTAAATAAGTATGACGTCACAGAAACGATCAAATGGAATCAGCCGCTGATTGAATATATTCTACATTCAACCAACGCTCAAGAACTTTATTCGAATTATTTTCATGATTCATAAAGCCTAATAACACACAATAAACACAACAAAACAAACTGAAAATTCCACAACGTCTGCATCTCTTGAATTATGGACCGGTTCCGAATAATTCGACGTAGCAGGGGTTAAAAATATCAATTATTCGTATTTTTACAAAAGTGCCAAACTTTAGCTCTACTAGTTTAAATTATATTCTTTGCAAGAGGTAGAGTTTAAGTACTAGGGTAATCAAATATGAACCGGGATTCGTTTTTAAAAATTTATTGGTACAAGATACATATATGAAAGTTATTAACTATTTTTCTACATAATCTCCTGATTTTGTTTTGGTTGGGAGTTTTTTAATGCCTTCATCATAAAAAGAAGGGAGGCCTTTTTACAGCCAATTGCGCACAAATGTCTCAACAGCAGCATCATCATGGTATCGCTCACCTTCTAGAGCTTCTTTCAGTGGCCCAAACATGTGATAATCGCATGGTGATACGTCGGGACTATAAGGAGGGTGTTCTAATGTTGCCCAATGTATTTCTTCTCATTTTTGATGTGTCAGATTCGCTGAGTGGGTGCGGGTATTGTCGTAAAGCAAAATCACATTTCTCACCGAGAATTCGCGCCTCTTCCGCCGATATGAAGGTTTTGCTTCAACCAATAGGTGGCAGTAGTAGGCAGCATTAACCTTAGGACATTCATTCAGAAAATCGACGTGCACAACTCCTTCCAAATCCCAAAACTCTGTCGCTAGAACCTTTCCAGTTGAGAGATGAGTTTTTGCCCTGACGGGTGCACCTCCCCCTTTCTTCCCAACTCCTTGCTTGCTTGTTTAGATTTAGCGGTGTAATGGTAGACCCATGTCTCATCACACGTAACGATAGGTTGCAAAAAACCATCACCTTAACGTTGAAAGATGGCGCAGACAAATCTCCAGACGTTGTTGTTTCTGTTCTTTAGTCAAAAGACGAGGTACCCACCTGGCAAAAATTTTTCTAAACCCCAGCTCGTCTGTAATCATGAATTGAGCACTCCCAAGCTTATCCTTATCAACCACCAACAGTTAAACGACGATCACCTTCCAAAAGGCGTTGAACAGCGTTAATCTTGTTAGCAATCACGCTGGTCCGAGGACGACGAGCATGGGTTTCATTTTCAACTTGAGTTCGTCCTTCCAAAAATTGTTTGTACCATTCAAACAAGTATCCCTAAACTTTGCTTCTAATTTACGACGAATTTTGGTGGGCTTTACACCTTCAATGGCAAGAAATTTAATAATAATGCGCTGTGCAATGTGCGGATGAACTTCTTGCTCACTCATTGTATTTACAACTGACAAACGGCGAGAAAGGAATTTGCTTGAGTGCAGGAAGTCACGTGATATCCCCACCTAACATGTCTAAGAGTGTGCGCGCACTTCCGACGCCCTTATGGCAACTTGATAGAAATTCCGGTTCATATTTGATTTACCCTCGTATTTAAAAAAATAACCGAAGTATGTACCGAACTTTATCATATTGCCACATAGTTTATTAGCATACTGTTCATCCACCTTTTTCCTCTTTTTTCATTAGTGTCACTTATTATTAACAACATTATGCCCTTCATAAAAATCCATTAAATTTTTTTATTTTCCACCACTTTGAGGTCAAACTTTTAAAATTTAGAGTTTAAACAGGAATATTGAGAAAGTCGAAATTTATCAAAAACATTTTTGGGTGTAAACTTTAAATTTCCAAAAAAAAAAAGACCAAATTTCAAATGGAAAATTGTGAGCTAAAGAAATTTAGAGAAAAGTCTAAAGTTCGAATTTATAAAATCATTTCCCCGAAATTTTGAAATTTAAAGTTTAGTCAAACTGATAAAATAAAGAAAACATTTCATTTTCAAATCCATAGAAAAAAAACAAACTTCGAAAAAGAGGTATAAAATTTTTAAAACAAACCTTTAAGGTCAAATTCAAAATTTCGAAAAAATATAAACATTTCGAAACTGTTGCGAAAAAAAAATGAGTTTCAAATATCGAAAAATGTTGTTTACAGAGAAAATTAAAAGTGCAAGCTTGCTGTGAACTTTAAATATCCAGAAATAAAAGAAGAAAATCTCATGATTAAATTTTAAAAAATTTCGGGAAAAGTCCTAAATTTCGAATTTTTAAAATCATGTTCCAGAAATTTTGAGTTTAGAGTCAAAATTATACAATAAAAGGAAAACATTTAAATTTCAAACCCACAGAAAGAAGCGA
The DNA here is from genome assembly GCA_028583605.1 of Dastarcus helophoroides. Classification (NCBI taxonomy): domain Eukaryota; kingdom Metazoa; phylum Arthropoda; class Insecta; order Coleoptera; family Bothrideridae; genus Dastarcus; species Dastarcus helophoroides. The sequence continues at coordinate 30,562,484 of CM053328.1, forward strand.
AACTTCAGAAAAGATATCAAAAATTATGAAAACAAACCTTTAAGGTTAAATTGAAAATTTCGAAAAAAAGAAAATCTTTTTAAATTATTTTTAAAAAATGAGTCTCAAAAATCGTTGAGTTTAAGCAGAAAATGTTGTTTGGAGGAAATTAAACGTACAAGCTTGGAATTTAACGAACAAGTCAAAAATATGAAATTCTTGATAGTCGTTATATAAATACAATTTTTAGCAAATTTTCCTTTTTTAATTCCAATTCTCTAGGCAGTCTAGGCTCTAGAAACACAGCAGGCACGTAGCCAGAATTTTCGGGGGTGTCCAACTCCCCCCTTTTTTATATCTTAGGAACACATAAACTTCTTCGCAATAAGCAATATTGCAAAATTTAAAGAAAAAGTTAAATTGTTAAATCAATAGACGTCTTGGTCTTTTACTTAGTACTCATCTTAACTTCAAAATTTGAACTATAATTCGAAACTCAAAAGTTCGACTTCAATCTTTCAAATTTAGTCTCTCGATATTTTCAAAAAAATTTTAAAATTACCCAGTATTTTTTCAAAATAAGTGATTTTTGAACTTTTCGAAGCAGCTTCAAATTTCAGATCAAAGACGAAATAAGGAATATTAGATATTAAAGATGAAATAAAAAAATGTCAATAGAAGCTTCCATTTTAATTTATAAATTCGATTTTGGTCAAAATTTTGAATTCATTTTAGAAAGGAAAAAGATGAATCTAAAAATCTTCAGGGAAATTTGGACGAAAAATTAAACGAATGAAAAAAGAAAAGAACTTTATCAAACAAAATCCAGAAGCTTCAAAGTTGAAGTCAATTTTTTTTTAAACTAAAATTGTCGAGTTTACCGAAATATTTAGAAAACTTTAAAATATTGAGAAAAACCGAAAGTTTTCTGATGAAGCAAACATTTTTGGGTTTAAACTCGAAATTTTTTTAAATGTAGAAATTTCGTGACTAGAATTAAAATTTGAAAAAAATAAAGGATACAATTTTTAGTGCAAAGCGAAAAATTTAGAAAAAAAAATAAAAAAAATGAAATTGTGAGATAAAAATCTTGAGAAAAAATTCGTATTTTAAACAAAATAAAACGCGAACATTATAAAAAATATTCGAGCTAAACTGATAATTTTAAGAAAAACGAAATTTATAAAATCATTTTCTTAGAAATTTCGATTTTAAAGTCAAAATGGCAAAAAAATGATGATATTTCTAAATTATTCCAAAATGTTAAATAAAAATTTAGTCACAAAAACATTAAAAGTTAGAATCGCAACTGAAAATTTTGTTTAAATAAAATGAAAATTAAAAGTCCAAACTTGAATTTGAAAAAAAGTTTAAATTTTAAATATTTTGAACACAAGGTCAAAATACGTATAAATATGTTTATCAAAAGAGAGAAATCTCTGGAAAAATCGAAATTTTGAATTTAAAATGAACCATTTTTATATTGATATTTCAATTCGTATCGTCGTAAATTTTTTGGCGAATATTCATTTCGGCGGGGGGGGGGGTCCGTACTCCTTGGATCCCCCTGACTACGGGCCTGAAACACAGCATAACTTTTGAAAAAGTTCAGAAAGATGGGTTTGACCCAAAAATTAAAAATATAAGAAAGAACATTTGAAACAGTAAACTCTCAATTTTACTAAAAAGTTGACTGAAGGTTGGAATATCTAGAAAATTTTGCAAATCAATGTTCAAAATTTCAAAAAAAAAAGTATAGATTTTAAAAATAGGATCAAAATTTGTACAAAGGCAAAATTTTCATTTTAAAGCCAAAAATTAAGAAAACAATGTAAGTGAAATTGTCAACTTCGAATCTTAACAAAAAAGAAGGAAATTTCGAACTTAAAAGACGACATTGCATAAAAATCTCTAGAAAAACCCGTGGTTTTACCAACGATTTATTTTTATTAGTTATTTGAATTACAGTTTACTTTGGAAAAACAATTCCTTTATGCGTTTTTAAACGTGATCATATTTTGTAGCTATGTTTAAAACTGTGTTATTAATAACAAATTACTTTAATTTGTTTTTTTTTCAAATAAGTCTGACGATCTAACCTAAAGGTCGGTTGAGAGAAAAGGGTAAATGCTCTAGCCCCCTTGTTTCATAGGGCCCCATGAGCTCCCACTTCATGAATAAGAAAAATGTTAATGAATTTTTTTTTTCGAAATTTAATATCAAAATTCAGGTTTTTTATGCAACTTAAAATTTTTATTTGAAATCTGTGCTTTTTTTCTGAAAATTTCATGTTCGGATTCTAGGGGTAAAGGAGTAAATGCTCAAGCGCCCTTGCTTCATGGAGCCCCATGAGCTCCCACTTTGGTAGGTTCATGAATAAGAAAAATGAATTTTTTTTATCGAAATTTAATATCAAAAAATTCAGGTTTATTATGTAACTTAAAATTTTTATTTGAAATCTCTACTTCTTTTCTGAAAATTTTATGTTTAGATGTTAAACTCAGAAATTATTCTAAATTACGACTTTTGTTTGAAACTGTTCAGCTTAAACTTGAAAATACTACATTTTAAAATGCCAGCATTAAAATTCCAATTTAAAACGTCGATATTTCAAAAAAATTTAAATTTAGAAGGAATTCTTAAAAAGTCAAATTTACGAAATTCGAAAAAAAAGTTGATATTGATAAAATGTATTTATAAAATTTTGTTGGAAATGTTATAGAAATATATAGGGAAACGGCCGCAATAATGAATCAAACGGCAGATAAGCGCACCAGACATTTCGGCAAACAATAAGTCTTATCTGCTCGTTCCTTCTAGAACTCGAAAGCGGGATCTATAAATAGGCGATCCGGTTGGCTTTCCTTCAGTTAGTCAGTCAATGAATAAGTTAGTTTATTAAACAGTGTTAATTAGTTGGTCAGTGAATTACAATTGTAGTGTTCTAAGTTCAGTTTGGAAATAAAGTGGTTACAATTCATCGCAGTATTAATCTTCGAACCGATAACGTGCAACAATATTTTCAAAAAAAAAATCGGAATTTTGAAACTAGGGTAAGAACGTCGATCAAAGATCGCAATTTTGATAATAAAAGTTTAACATTTTCAAAAAGCTTCTAATTTATAAAATTTGAAGATTCGATAAAAAGGTCAAAATTTTCGAAAAAAGGTTGAAATTTTCGAAAGAAAATCTGAAAATTTTGAAAAAATCAAAACTTCGAAGCAAAGTCGAAAGTTTTAATGATAAAAGGTCGAAATTTTGAGAAATAAGCCGAAAAATTTCCGAAAAGTGGAAATTTTAAAGAATCCTAACTTCTCAAAATAGTCAATTTTACATAAAAGTCGTGACTTCGAAAAAGTCGAATTTTTCAAAAAATTCAAAATTTTAAGAAATAGTCAATATTTTGTGGTTTCGCAAAAATGTTAAAGTTTTCAAAAAAAAGATAGTTCAAAATAATCGAATTTACAAAAAAAAGAAAATTTTAGAAATCGAAATTTTGGGAAACGGTTGAAATTGTATTTCAAAATTTTTAAAAATTTCAAATTTTTCAGAAGAAGTGAAACTTTTAACTAAAAGCGAAACTGCAAAAAAGTTGCAATTTTCAAAATAGGTCAAATTTTAAATTTTAAAGGGAAGTTGGAAAATTTGATATTCTAAATTTTAAAAATAAGTCGATATATTCAAAAAAGTCGAAATCGAAAAATTAGATTTTTATAAAATATCGTTACTTTCAGAAAATCAGCACAATCTTGAAAAATATAATTATAATGTTGGGAATTTTCTAGAAAATTTGATAAAGGGAAGCGGCCGCGATTATGAATCAAAGGCAGATAAGTGCTCCAGAAATTTCGGCAAACGATAAGTCTTATCTGTTCGTTCCTTCTAGAACTCGAAATGGGATCTGGTTGATTTTGTGAATTTTAAAGAGCCACAAATTTTTATTTCTGATTTTACATTTTATTTCAAAAAAGCAGATAAATCAGATAAAATATGGGACAGAAAGAGATCCCTCTGGCTTATATAGTCAAACGAAAATATATTGAGCCCAAAAGACATTTTATTTCTCAAAATTTATACCTTTTCTTCAAAATTGGCCCTTTTCCTTTTTTCTCGCAATTGTGACTTTTTTAACTCTTTTCTATATTAGTCTTCTTTCTTAATATCTATTTTGTTCCTAAAATTAGACTTTTACCCCAAATCTTCCTTTCTTTTCAAAACAAGACAATTTGTGAAAACGTTTATTTTTCTAATTCAACTTACTGGAAGATTCGACTTCTTTCTCAAAAATTCATCTTATATCGATTTTTTAGTAAAATAAAGTAAAAATTTAAAGTAATTCGAGATGTGAAGTAAAACAGTTTTTGAAGATTTCGACCTTTTTTCAAAGTTTTTTTTTTGTTGAAATTTAGATCTATTCTCAAATTTCACTTTTTTCCAAAATTACATTTTTTCAACTTTGTTCTAAATTGCAGCTTTATTCTAGAATTTTCTTCATTCATTTTAAAATTCGTCCTTTTATCAGATTTCACCATTTTCCCCAAATTTGACTTTTACCAAACATTTAAACTGTTATTTGTTTTCTACAAATTTCGACATGTTTCGCAAAATTCGTTCATTTTTTTGAAATTTCGACTTTTAATTTCGACATTTTATTGTTTCTGCAAACTGCGATTTTTTCGACGAAATGTATTTACATATTTTCAAAATGTTTGACTTAATCTCAAAATTTGGCTTTCACTAAGAAGTCTCTAGAAAATTTTGACCTTCAACAATTTTGACTTTTCAACATTTCAACACTTTTCTCGAAATATTTATATTCTTTTTAAAATTCGTCCTTTTTTAAAACTTGGTCATTTTGCCCAAATATTGAATTTTATTAGGCATTTGAACTTTTTTTTCGTCTTTTAAAATTAAACACTTTATTGTTTCCGCAAACTGCGATTTTTTCGACGAAATTTATCTACATGTTTTCCAAATGTTTGACTTTCTGTGGGAAATTTTGACTTTCAACACTTCAATACTTTTCTCGAATTTTTTATATTCTTTTTAAAATTCATCTTTTTTCAAATTTGGCCATTTTGCCCAAATATTGACCTTTACTAAACATTTTGGTATGTAAGTCACTCGCTTGACGCCTGTGAATGCTTTAGTACTTACTTGTCGGAACATTTGTTAGCATTCGAGTTGGATATACTAAACTGACGAGATCTAACGAGATCGAAACCGGTATTTGGTTTCCGAACTTCGAATCTAATAAATGTTCAAACCTATTGGTCTGTGCATTATAGAATCCTTGTCTTCTGGGAACTCTCCTAGAGAGCAACCGCTTCACTAGGTGGCAGTGTTGGTAGTTCAGCTACCTATGATTCACTATACACGCCTGAAGGGCTGCATGAATTTGTAGTCTAGGTTGCATTCTTCTTGTATTTAAACTTTTATTTATTTTTTTACATATTTGGACTTGTTTCGCAAAATTCGGTTTTTTTCGAAATTTCGATTTTTAAAATTCAACATTTTATTGTCTTTGCAAGTTGCGAGTTTTTCTACAAAATTCCTCAATTTTCAAAATCTTTGACTTAATCTCAAAATCTGATTTTTTTTTTAATTTGAGCTTTCTTTAAAGTTGAACATTTTTCTCGAATCTGGAAGTGGTATCAACATTGACTTTTCTTTCGAAATTATTTTACCAATTCTATTAAAATTCGAATTTATCTGAACATTTGGAGTTTTTTTTTTAATTCGTCTTGTTTTCGAAATTTCAAATTCTCAAAATTTAACTTTCTCTGGAATAATTCAAATTTATTATTTTCTTTCTGTCAGAAAAATTTTGGCTTTTTAAAAGTTTGACGATTTTTTTCTAAGCTGTCAACTTTTTTCAAATTGTCTTTTAGAAATTTTACAAGTCTTTACAAAATTAAAATTTGTCTAAATATTTCAGGTTTTAAATTTGTTTTGGGTTTCAATATAATGTCGAAATTCGACGTTTTTTTTTAATTTTATCTTTTTTGAGAATTTTTAACAAATTCGTTGTTTTCGAAATCTCTTTCTTCCAAAATTCGGTTTTTTCTGGTAATTTCAACTTTTATTTCGACCTAAATTCATCGATTTTCAAATCTCAAAATTTGAGTTTTTTCTTAAAACTTGACTTTCTCTTGGTAATTTTGACCTGTTAAAATTCGATACTTTTCTTGAAACTGGAAAATTTATTGAGATTTTCTTTTCTTTTGAAATTATTTTACCAATTTTTTCCACATTCGATTTATCTAAAAAATTTGCAGCTTTTTAATTCGTCTTGTTCTCAAAATTTAAATTTATTATCAAAATTTAATTTTCTCTGAAAAATTGCAAATTTTTTATTTTCTTTTTCTCTGAACAGCTTCGACTTCTGAAAAAGTTCGACAATTTTTTTCAAGTTTTCAATTTTTTACAATTTCTCTTTTCGAAATTTTACAATTTTTCAAAAAATTTAAATTTGTCTAAACATTTCAGATTTTTGTTGTTAAAAGTAAAACTCCTTTTCTAAAATTTTGCTTTTTTGAGAATTTTTGACAAATGATTTTGTTTCGAAATCTCTTTTTTTTAAAATTAAGCTTTTGCTGGAAATTTCAACTTTTATTTTGAACTAAATTCACCTTTTTATAAATCTCAAAATTTGATTTTTTTCTTCAAATTTGAATTTCTCTGGAAAATTTTGACCTTTTAAAATTCAATGCTTTCCTCGAAACTCGATGTTTTATCAACATTCTTTTTTCTTTCGAAATTATTTTAACAATTTTCTGAAAATTCGAATTCATCAGAAAAGTATTTTTTTTAAATATTTTGTTCTCGAAATTTCAAATTCCTTTTCAAAATTTAAATTTCTCTGTAAAATTGCAAATTTTTTGTCGAAATTTAGAGCTTTTTTTAGACTTTTAACTTTTTTGTTCATATTTTTCCTCAAATTTAACCTTTGTCTTCTTCTCTGAAAAATTAAGACTTTTTTAAAGTTGGACAACGTTTTTTTAAGCTTCCAGTTTATTTTTACATTTTCTGTTTTTGATATTTTACAATTTCCCAAAACATTTAAATTTGTCTAAAACTTTCAGGTTTTTAAATTGTTCTGGGTTTCAATCTATTATCGAAATTCGACGTTTTTTTTTTTCTATAATTTTACCTTTTTTTTGAGAACTTTTGATACAATTCATTTTTTTCGAAATCTCTTCTTTTTTCTCAATTTTTTCGAAATCTCTTCCTTTTTCTCAATTTTTTTAAACCTTTTCCTTTTACTCAATTTTTTCGAAGTCTCTTTCTTTTCCCAATTTTTTCGAAATCTCTTCCTTTCTCAAAATTCGGCTTTTTCTGAAAATTTCACCTTTTATTTCGATCTGTAATATTCGTTGTTTTTGTAAATTTAGTTTTTTTTCTCACAAAACTAATTCAAGTTTTTTTCACGAAATTTCATGAAAAAAATGTTTTTTTGGAAATTTCGACTCCCCAAAGTGGTCCTTTACTAAAAATTTCAAAATTGCTTTTTCAAAATGTTAATACAAATCAGTCAAAATTTTCGGAAAAATACTTCTTGAAACCATAATTTCTTTGTTAAAATTTAAGCAAAACGTAAACATTCCTAGAAAAGTATTTTTGGAAATTTGACTTATGTAGGTTACTTGTTTAATGAGTACTCATTTTCTGCGTGTCTGTGCACTCTAGCTTTTATTTATTTATGTTTTAGGGGAATTTAGAGAACCGCAATTGTGTTTTAAAAGAGCCGCGGTTTGCCGATCCGTAATCTGCATGCAGTGATAAACCTATACGTGGCTAGTTTTTGGTCCGTTTTAAAAACGTGTTAAATATTTCTTTGATTTAAAAAATTATTTTAATCGCATTCAAAAAAGCGAATTAATAAAAGTCGTGTTAAAAAAGTAAAACCTTTAGAAAAATTTAAAATTTCGAGTTCAAAGTCGAAAGTTTTAAGAAGAAAAATTAAAATGAACAGACCCAGATGCAGGATTTTGTTTAGAGGAGAGCATTTTTGCTTTTTTTTTACTTATCGTCCAGAAAATTCGTTTTAAACCAAATAAAATGTTATTTTTTTGTGGAACGGACTGGTCCTTGGTTATCTTCAAAAATTGAAATACAAATTTTTGTCCCCTGAAACCAAGAAAGATTAGAAAACTCAACAAAGGTTGCTCTAACGCGTTTCGAGCAACCTTCGTTGTATTTTTTAATCTTTCTTGATTTCAGGTGACAAGATTTGTATTTCAATGTTATTTTGTTATTCATGTAATATCTGCAATTGGTTAAAACTTTGTTTATCTGGCTCAAAATATGAAAACAATTTCAAAATTTTGAAATAAATTGTTTAGTTCATTGAGTCAGGGGAGGACAATCGCACCCATTATAGCTTCTATGCATCCAGCTTTGAAAATGTTAAGCTTAAACTTGACACGTTGAAAAAGAATTTTATTGCTGCCATTTTCATTTAAACATCAATTTAAGAATATTATAAATTTTTTTAAATTTGAAGATTTACTTAATTAGTTTTAAAAGAAAAACTAGGGTTGCCACCTCCCGGGTTTGATCCGGAGTCTCCAGATTTGGCGAAATATCTCCGGGCCTCGAGCTTAACCCATTAATTCTCCGGGTTGATCGGCTGGCAAATGACGTGCAGATTGTAGTGGTGAAACAAAACTTATAAGAATGAAATATGGTGAGGACTTTTTTTTGGTCAACAATTTTTCTTAAGTGACTAATATCTAAAATCCGTTTTTTTGTGTGTCAATGTGCTAATCTCTGTGATCTAGTCGTGACAAGTGGCAACCCTAAGAAAAACCTTGAAAACCAAAAATTTAAAAAGAGATTTTTAGGGTGGTTAAAATTTAAAATAAATTCTGAATCTCTAGTAAAGAAAAACTAACATTTCAAACAAATTTAAAGATCAAAAATGCTGAAGGAAAAATTACTGGAGAGTAATTTAGAAAAAAAACATGGAGAAATCTCTAGGAAAATCGGAAATGAAAATCTCATTAAATTACTGATAAAAATGAATTTTAGGCTGCAAGATCCCACATGAAAAAAATATTTAAGAAAATTAAAAATAGCGGTCGTAAATCATTAATCCCTGCAAAATGGATGACCTAACTTCACTCATGACCAAAGGTAACCTTTGTCGCCTTAAATATTTTAGGTTCCGTTTGAGTTCATGGTTCCTATGATTAAATGATTTCCGGAATATGACCTCGTTGGAACTGCAATTACGGTATTCAGTGAATATCAATGGTCTCTAGTCTACGCTTCAAAATACTGTCTGCAACCTACTTTTTTTCCAAATATTCAAATGTTTGCTTTGCTTTGAACCCCGTGTAATGATGGAAATCAACCTTGGTGTTAAATGCATTTGACCACATTACGTTTTTCGCACGTGCAATTGATTGAATCGTGGTTACGCTTTCTTTTATAGTTCTATACACTGATTTTTACATGAGAAAACCTCGTTTAGTAGAGGACTAACCGTGTCACTTAATAGTAATAGAGTGAGATATGCTTAATGTTTTACCATCGTGGTCGACCTGAATTTCTATGCATTACATGGATGAATTAAATGCAAAACGTAGGTAAAGTGCTATAGAAACTGAAGCTTTTTAACCGGAGATGTTCTAATTAAATTCTAGACTGGCGCTGCAAGATATAGGACTTTTCACTCTTGTAAATGTGGGTAATAATAATAAACAAATAATTTGCATAATTTCATATGATTCAGTTATGTAATTAACTCCCGCATAATGCGATCCATCATAGAGAAACTAGTAGTCCCTGGGATCATTTTTTCAAATTTTCAATTCTTTTTAATTTTTCAAGATATCAAATTTTTAAAATTCTAGCTTCTCAAAACTTTAACTTTTCAACTCTTTTCAAAATTTCAACTTTTCAACTCTTTACAAAATTTGGCTTTTCAAGATTTCAACTTTTCAATTTTTCAACTTTACAAGATTTCAACTTTTCTAATCTTTTCAACGTTTCACGATTTCAACTTTTCTATTCAGCATTTCAAGACTTTAACTTTTCAAAATTTAAACTTTTTAACTCTTCAACTTTTTTTAACTTTTCAACACTTTTTAAGATTTCAACTTTTTAACCCTTTTCAAAATTTCAACTTTTTAAGATTTCAATTTTTTAGTTCTTTTCAAAATTTTGACTTTACAAGATTTCTACTGTTCAGCTTTTCACCTCTTTTGAAGATTTCAATTTTTCAACTATACGCGTTTTCAACTTTTCAAAATTTCAGCGTTTCAATTTTTCAACTTTACAAGATTTTAAGCTTTAAGTCTTTTCAACTTTTCAAGATTTCAGTTTTTTAAGATTTTGAACTGTTCAAGATTCCAACTTTTTTACCTTTCAAGCTTTCAACTGTGCGGGATTTCAACTTTTCAGTATTTCAATTTTTTAAGATTTTAACTTTTCAACCCGTTTTAATTTTTCAAGATTTCAACTTTTTTAAATTCTAACTTTTCAAAATTTTAACTTTTCAACTCTTTTCAAAATTTCAACTTTTCAAGTCTTTACAAAATTTAGCTTTTCAAGATTTCAACCTTTCAATTTTTCCACTTTACAAGATTTCAATATTTCAAATCTTTTTAACTTTTCAAGGTTTCAACTTTTCTATTAACATTTCAACTCTTTTCAAGACCTTAACTTTTCAAAATTTAAACTTTTTAACTCTTCAACTTTTTTTAATTTTTCAACATTTTTTAAGATTTCAATTTCTCAACCCTTTTCAAAATTTCAACTTTTTAAGATTTCAATTTTTCAGTTCTTTTCAAAATTTTGACTACAAGATTTCTACTTTTCACCTCTTTTAAAGATTTAAATTTTTAACTCTACGCGTTTTCAACTTTTCAACTTTTAAGTTTTCAAAATTTCATCGTTTCAATTTTTCAACTTTACAAGATTTTAATCTTTAAGACTTTTCAACTTTTTAAGATTTCAGTTTTTTAAGATTTTGAACCTTTCAAGATTCCAACTTTTCATCACTTTTCAACTTTTGAAGCTTTCAACTGTTCGGCATTTCAACTTTCCAAAATTTCAACTTTTTAACATTTTAACTTTTTAATTCTTTCCAACTGTTCAGCTTATTAACTTTTGGTTCCCTCTTTTATTTTCAACTTTAACATTCAGCTTTTCATTTTCAACTTTTCAATTTTCCAACTTTTCAATTTTCGAATTTCCGCTTTGAACGTTCAACTATCGACTTTCAGCTTTCAAATTTCGACTTTAAATTTAAACTTTCGGCTTCCAACTTTACACCCTCAATTTACAATTTTTTAACTTTTCAACTTCGCTTTTAACTTTCAAATGTCTAATTGCAAATTTCGACTTTCCCAAGTTTCCACCTTCAACTTTCAGGTTTTAACTTCGCACTTTTCAAGTTTTTAGACTTTAACTTTCAAGGTTTTGAGAAAATTGAAATTAACGAATTTAGAGAAAGTATTTCAAATTTCAAAAAACAGAAAATGTCGAATTTTGAAATAAAAGTAACTTTTCCAGAAAGTCAAATTTAAAAAAAAAATGAAAAAAGATTAATTCTGAAAGGTCGAATTTTAACAAAAATGAGAAATGTTCAAAAAAAAGATAAATTTACAAAAAACCAAAAAATAAATCGAACCGGAAACCGAAAAAAACCGGTATTTTTGTAGGAACAAAAACCGAAATAGAACCGGAAAAAAATAACGGTTTATTTCGGTGCGTTGAATTTGTATGTTCTTAAAATAATTTTTACTTTACCCTAAAGTATGGGATTCTTTTAGAAATTTCCTTTTCAAAATTGTACACAAATCCATGCAAACTTTCAACTCAAAATTACGAGTTTACTTTAAAGAAAATTTTTTTGAAAGTTCAATTAGAAACTTACAATTTCCACTCTTTCTAAGAAAATGTTTTATTCTCAAAATTTCAAGCCAAATTGAATTTTAAGTTGTAAAACTTGAATATTCCTTTTTCAAAATTTTCGACTCTTTTGTGAAATTTGGACTTTTTTCTCGAAATATTTTTTTTACTAAAATTTCGAATTTATAATGAAAATTGTATGTGCTATTGTAAATATAGAATCAAGCAGTGGAGTCTTTTTCATTGAAGCTCAGTTTTCTGGCAATTTTATTTGCAAATTCGAATTTTCCTGATAAATTCCAACTTTTTCTTCAGAACCAACACTCAAAATTTGTTTTTTTTTCTCAAACTTAGATTTTTCCTTTTATAATCTGATATCTCTAATTTTTGAAATGATTAATAAAAATTTCGAGTTTTTTTGAATTTTTTCTTCAAATTTCACTTAAATTTAAATATGCCAATTTTTTCTCGAAATTTCAAATTCTCATGATTTCTTTACGATGCCGACTTCGTAGAACTTCCCAAAATTCCTGGAATTGGCTTTTTTTCTCAAAATTTGCGATAAAATGTCGCTGTATGTACCGCAAAGATGATGTCAAAAATTTCGTATAAATGACTCACCTGAATGTCCGGTGTTTTCTGCCTAAGGTTTTCCAGGGGAGGGAAAGGAAAAAAGGAAAAACCCCAGCAAAACACTAATTAAATAACAGACCGAAATTTCTACTACTGCCTTCTCTCGTGGCCGCGCAATAATCTCTCACTCTTTCGTTATCGAAATAAACACCTGCTGGCACCAACAAGTACCTTTTCATATATGGCGCCAACAGTCGCTATTTCTAATTTTCCATAGAAATTGGGAATTTCAGTCAAAATTTTAAGAGAAAAATACAACATTTATATTCCAATTTAAAGCCGGGATCTTGAAATTGAGGTCGAAATTTTGAGGGTAAGCTTGAAACGATGACATTAGAAAATGTCTAATTTAAGCTTTCGATTTTTATCTGGTTTTGTTTAGGCTATATTTGACTTTTTTCTTGAAATTTCGACTTTAGCCTCGAAGCTGCAATTTTTTTTCAGATTGTTTTGAATCTAGACAGCTTTAAAATCGAAATTTAGTTAAGACTTAAATTCGTTTTGTAGAATTCGTTCAAAATTTAAAAATTTGTAATCTGAAAAATTAGATTCTTCAGCAAAATTAAAAAATTTCTGGAACAAGCGAATTTTGAAAAATTGAGTTAACACAAAAAATCGAACTTTTGAAAGAAAAATGGAAATTTCGAAAAAACTTTAAGATTTGAGTGAAGCTATATTTAACTTCGAAAAAAGTCCCAATTTTGAGGAAAAGGTAAACATTTTCAAAAAAAGATTAAAATTCTGAAAAATTCAAATATTTTAAACCGTTACAATTTAAAAACAAAAGAAAATTTTCGGGAGAAAGTCGGAATTATCAAAAAAAGTTATAACTTCGAGAAATAGTAAAAAGTTTAAGCTAAAGTGGACATTTTCAAAAAAAGGTAAAGGCTTTAAAAAAAATGTTTCAACTTAATCATATTATAAAAAAACCAAAATTTAAAAAAAAATGAAATATTGAGAAAAAACCTTGTGTTGTCAATTTTTTTACAAAAAGTCAAAATGTTGAAAAAAAAGAGGATTTTTTTTAAATGAAACAAATTCTGAAAAAGTTAAAGCTTCGAGAAAAAATCGAAATTTTAATGATAAAAGGTCGAAATTTTCAAAAAAAGTCTAAATTCTGAAAAGGGTTCAAAAATATTAAAAATGTCGAAATTTTGAGAAAAACTTAATTTTTCAAAAAACAAAAATTAAAGGAAAATCTAATTTCTCAATTCTCAGTTTACTACATAAAAGTCGAAATTTAAAAACAAATCTCCGTTTTCAAAAAAAGTCTAAATTCTGAAAAGGGTTCGAAAATATTAAAAATGTCGAAATTTTGAGAAAAACTTAATTTTTCAAAAAACAAAAATTAAAGGAAAATCTAATTTCTCAATTCTCAATTTACTACATAAAGGTCCAAATTTAAAAACAAATCTCAGTTTTAAAAAAAATCAAAACTTTGAGAAATTGTCAAAAGTTTGGCCAATGTGAAAATTTTAAAAAAACAGGATAAAAGTTTTTAAAGGTCAGTTTTTCAACATCATTAAATTTACAGAAAAAATCAAAATATTGAAAACAATATAACCATTTGAAGAAAAGATCGAAATTATGGGTAAAGATTTTCAAAAAATTCAGCATTTGGAACATAAACTAAAATCCTAAAGAAAGGTCAAACTGAAAAAGTCTTCCGATTAATAAAATAAAAAACATTTAAAAAAAATAGAAGCTAAAAAAAAAAAATTTGAATGTCAAAGTTTTGAAAATATAAAAACAAAATACTTTAAAAAAATCGAAAAATGTTTCAAAATTTTCAACAAAAATCGAAGGCAGACTTTTTAAAAAGTAATCTTTTTTAAAAAGTCAAAATTTTGCGAAAAAGTGAAACTTGAAAAAAAGTTGAATAAAAAAACAAACACTAGAGAGAGTCGATATTTGCAAAAAGTTAAAACATTGAAAATATTCAAATTATTAAAAAGAATTGAAATATTTTGAAAAAATCGAATTTAAAATTAATTAGATTTGTAAAAAAAAGATGAAATTTCTAGTCTGAAGTTTCTGATATTTACAAAAATAAGGTCAAACATTCAAACTTCGCGATCAATTCCAAATATTCCAAAAAATTTCAAAAAATAAAATCTTTAACAAGAACAACAGTTATAAAAGTAAAATATTTCAAAAAATCAAAACCAACCAAATAAGACAGAATTTTGAGGAATTTAGAATATTCAAAAAATCAAAATTTTGAGAAAAGTCGAAATTTTCAAAATCAATTTAAAATTTCGAAAATTTGGAAGTCAAACGAGAAAAGATCGACTTCGTGAAAAAGTAGGTTTTTATTGTCGAAATTTTCGAAATAAGTCAAAATTTTCAATAAAAATTATTCAGAAAATTCGAAACATTTAAAAAGTATATAACCAAAAGATCCTTTCTCTTTTTTCACCTAGGCGAAAGCGCGGGTATCAGCTAATTTTTTTTATAAAGTTGGCGATTTTTTTAAAGTTTGAACTCAAAATGAACCCAAAATCCAGAGTTTCAGCGTGAAATTTTTAAACTGGAAAAATCGGGAAATATTTTCTTCAAATTTTAAGCATTACCAGAGTAGTTATATGCTGTAATATTCAAAAAAAGAGAGATACCATTTCCTGAATTATGTTAGCAAATCAATCAAATAAAAACATTTAAAAAATTAAAAAATGAGTCACCCGGAACTGAACCGACAACCGGAAAAAACTGCTATTTTTGTCGAAACGAAAACCAGAACGGAACCGATATGATTTTCTTTCCGGAACGAAAACCGAAAACCGTAACGAAAAAAATAGTGGTTCGATGCCCTGCTTAAAATGGTATTTCTCAGGAAAAGTCAACTTCTAATCAAATTTTGATGATAAATTCAAGCTTTTTAAATAGAATGAATTTTTAGAAAAAAAAAAGTATAAACTTAGATAAAAAAATATTAATATCTAAGAGAAAAAGTGAGAACTTGCAGAAATAAAAAAAGTTGAATTTGAAGAGAAAATTGGAAATAGGAAAGGGCAAATTTTGAGAAGCAAGTAGTGTCCATTACGTTTATGTTTAATGTAAATAAAAAGCCGAATTAAAAAAAAATGCAAAACTGTCAAACAACAGCGTATTCTAAAACCAAATTCAAAACTTCAAGCAAAATCGAAATTTAAAGAAAGAGAAATTTCGAAAAAAGTTGAAAATTCCTCGAGAAAGTCAGAATTTGAAATAAAGAATATTGGTAATAATGGGACAATAATAAAATAAATGTTAGGTTGATCATTAAAACGAGTTAAATTTCAGTTTGGCGAATATTCAGAATCAAATATACCCCTTCAAAATTTCTTAGTTATCGTCCATTTGTTCTGACAAAGTTCCATTCGCAAATTAGTGCCCTTATAACCTGCTTTTGTTATTACGTAAAGTTGACGATTCCGAACGTAAGTTTCGTTATGGCATGAGCAGCCATTTGTATACTTAAATAGCGAATTATCATAGAGTTGCTGGCTATTAAATTAAAACTTTAGCGAGTTAGTGAATCTTTCAGCAAAACTATTAATTAAGCTTTCGGTTCTTGTTGTCTTTGTCACGAGAGAAGCTTTGGTAAGTTTTGTCGTAATTGGGGGAATACCACATTTTACATCTATGGTGTATTGTAGCTCTTTGGGGTGATGGCGCATCGATGCACCGCCACAATTTTTTTGTGACTTTTTATCTTAAATCGTTTAATCTACGAATGTTTTTTATCTGACACATTACTCATATGTTCATTTCACACAAAACTAGATATCAATTAGATGTTTTTGATCGGTCACAATCGCTTTCAAAGCCCAAGTAATAGGTTGAGTTAGGTTAAGTAGTAGTAAGAGAATTCCTAATTAGGCACACAAAACAGAAACACGAATTTTGCACATTACACCCGCACAAACAGTCCGCCAAACTGTAAAAGCTTCTGTTACACTTTCTTGATGCGGTTTTATTAGTTTTTGAATTGTTTTCTATTTGTTTAATCGGTGAATTCGGTCTAGGAGGACCAGTGGCGTAGCGAGATTAACTCGCGCGCGAGGCACAATAACTTCTTAGCGGCCCCTCCCCCCCACCCATTCGAAAACCATATATTACATGTAAAATAAAAATTATCCAGCATTTTTTTGTTTTGCGGACCATTTGGCGCCCCCGAGGCATGATGCTCCCCTTGCCCACCCCTCGCTACGCCACTGAGGAGGACCTAGATCTTAAGGTCATGAATTAAAGTCTGATTTTTTACACACGACTCCGCTACTGTCGATGGAAACATTCCGTATGTTCTTCTAAAATAGTTATTTATGATACAAGTGTTAAAAGTGACATTTTATTTTGCGAGTGGGGAATATTGCGGAACGAGCGTAGCGAGTGGAGCAACCCCACGAGTAAAATAAAATCACTTTTAACAAGTGTATTATACAATATTTTTTGTAAAACTGTTAAATAAAAACAGAAAATGCTGTCTGTGTGATTGAATTCCCGATCTATCGCTTACGTGTCAGATTACATACCTGACAAATCTATGTGACAATCAAGTCAGGTAGGCAGTGGACAAAGGGTAACTAGGTAAAACAGTTGTAAGTTGTTTACTGTTTATTAGTAACAACAATTGAAGTTGCCCTTAAGCATTGTAAATTTGGTGGGTAATAAAAACGGATCTGGAAGAAAATACGGAAAATGAAAGTAACTTTATTATCCCAGTAGATGTTGAAGAAGCAGCAAATAGGGCAACTTTAGATTTGTTGCCTCAAAAATCACGAAGACAATATGATATAGCATATAACAGACTAACTTAATGGTGTAAAATGAAAAAAGTAGCAGATAAGTTCACTGAAAATATACTTTTGGCTTATTTCGAAGAAAAATCAAAATTTTTGAAACGAAAAAGTGTAGGATATCTGCCAAAAAAATCAAAAATATTTACTAAAGAACAAATTAATACATTTTTAAAAGAAGCTCCAGACATCAAATATCTAATGATAAAAGTGGCATCAATATTTGGTTTATTTGGAGCATGCCGTCGTGAGGAACTTTGCAAATTAACTTTGGACGATATAGAAAAATTAGAAAACTCCTTGTTGATTCATATTCAGGAGACTAAAACCAACATTCATCGAAGTTTTTGCATCGTTGGAAGTTACATGAATTATTATCATAAATATGCTGCATTACGACCAGCCGCCGTTACCCACCGTCGCTTTTTTTTTAAATTACGCTTACGGAAAATGTACTATTCAACCTGTTGGGATAAATACTTTTGGGAAGATTCCTGCTAATATTGCCGAATTTCTGAATCTGCCAGACCCGCAGCAGTTTACTGGTCATTGTTTTCGAAGATCTTCTGCATCTTTATTAGCAGATTCGGGAGCTAATTTAATTGCAATAAAACGACATGGGGGATGGAAATCCTCAGCCGTGGCTGAGGGGTACCTTGAGGATTCTATTGCAAGTAAAACTAAAATTGCTGGGAGAATTCTTCCGAGCACCAGTACCTCTGCAGTTCTAGAGAACCCTTCTACTTTCACATTTGCGTCATCAAGTGACGTCAATGATAGTATTGCAGTTAAACCGAACACATCGGCAGTTACTTCTCAGGGAATTAACGTAAGTAACTGTTCGCATTGTAATATAAATATTAATGTCTTTAAATAAATAGTGTAAAAGTGTACGAATAAATAACTATATGATGTTTCTAAATAATATATTCTTCCTAATTTTATCAATACTGTAGAACTCCCTTGGTCCGATCTCAAGTGGTCCGATTCTCCGGATGATCAGACCTTCATCTTGGTACCAAGTAAAGTAAATATTTTTGAATTTATAGCTTTAGATTTTTTTCTACGTAAATTTTGTAAACAAAAGATACTTCTGTCTAAAGCACCTTGAACGATATCTATACACCTTCCCTTTTAACATTTTACTTTTAACACTGAAAAACAATTGCAACCATACGTCATTTAAAAGGGCGTTTATTGGCCTCGTTCATTGCCGTCTATCTTTATTTCCGTATTCTACTTGAGTTGCTCCAAAAGCCTAATAGGGTTACCCTCAGTGGCGGCTCGCGTATAGGTACTGTGGAACTGCAGCACCCCCAATTTCGCTTACAAGTTTTTTCTCAAAATTTTCCGAAGACTTTTCCTTAAATAATTTTTTGTAGAGATTTTAAATTTTCTTTTTATAGAAATGTCAAGTTTCTTTACGAAGTTACGAGATTTTACAATCTACCTTAATATTTTTTTTTTAAATTTTTGTAAAAATTTTGAGAAAACAATTAAAATTTTAAAATAACATCTAAATCAAACTCTTCTTGCATTTTAATATTTCTCTAAAAAAAAATTAATAGCGAATACTCGAATTTTTACCTGAAATCTCAATTTCAACTTTTTTGTGTAAAAATTTTGAGTTACTTCTAGATATTTCGATTTATTTAAGAAAATTTTAATTTTTTTGTTATGAAGTTTCCATTCTTCCTAGATATTTTATAAAAAGAAATTTGTTATAAATTCCTATTTCTGAAAATTTTGTCCTTAAAATTTCTTCTGGAAATTTCAACCTCTCCAGATTTTTTTATGTTCCTCTAATTTGCTTTAAAACTGTCAAGTTTTTTCACTAGACTTTGATATTTCATAGTTTATTTTATTTTCTAATTTTGATAAAAGTGTTTAGCAAAGAACCCTGAAATTTCTATAAAAATGTCAACACAGGATACACTTCTTCCGGGATTGGACCGTGTCAAAGAACTACTAAAAGTGTTCTGATGTTTGAAAATTGGCCTTTTCATTCTTTCATTTTTGCATGTTCCCTGATATTCCTCTTTTCATTTGTTTTTCTTTTCTTTGTTCCTAAAGAAGCCCCCTACGATGGTGGGCGAAACGTCTTTGAACACTTTTAGTAGTTCTTTGACACGGTCAAATCCCGGAAGAAGTATATCCTGTACTGACTCTGGCCGTGGAAGCCTTCGTTATCATAAAAATGTCAACAATTTGGAAAAAAACAAGAAATTTTAAGAAAAAATGTTTATCTCCTTTCGCATTTCGATATTTTTCTAAAATGAAATAACAAGCGACTCTTGGATTATTTTCGTAAAATTTCAATTTCAACATTTTTATAAAGATATTTCAAATGTTTTCTGAAATTTCAATTTTTTCTAAGAAATTTTGATTTTTTTCCCATGCAATTGGTGTTTTTTTCTAAACATTTTATACAAAAGTTTTTTTTTTAATTCCAACTTTTGCTAGAAATTTTGACTTTAAAATATTTTTTCTTGTAAAAATTTTGATTTCTCCAATTTGTTTTCAAAATGTTAAAGTTTTTCACGAAATGTTAATATTTTAAAGCTCATTTTATTTTGTATTTTGATAAGAAACTAAAAATTACTACTAGCTGGCCCCGGCGAACTTCGTACCACCTCAGAATTAATAAATATTGTGTTAACTCATTAGCTGAATGAAATTTTACATTAAAATATTTAATACAGTCTCCCGTTTCCAGGTGAATCCTACGCGAAAAACCGCTAAAAACGGACCACAATTAAAACAGATACAGTGTCATCTAGTGAAAACTTATTACAACACATTTACGGTTAGTGTAGGTTGCGGTACATTTCTGTCATGTTCCTGTTATGAATTAGAGATGGCGCTGTACACGGATTCCTTATAAAACATGTGAATTTTTTCAATATTTTAGTCTTTATTCTGCTATTCGAAGCCGAGGCAAATCCAACAAAGCAAAGAATATAAAAATCCGTTCAGACGTTCGGCAGTTATAAATGATGTATCTAATACGACTTTGTTTTATTTATATAGATAAATTTAGAGAAAATAGACTCCAAATTTGCATAAAAATAAGAACTTTGGGAAAAATATTGAAACTTCAAGAAAAAATGAACCTTGTAAATTTTTTGCAATTTGATTTCCTCCAAAAAATTACTACTACTGTAGGACCAAAGAATCAAAATGTCCAGTTTTTCTAAAAATGTTAAATTTATTCTTAAAATTGTAAAGTTTAAAATTAAAAAATAAGAGCAAATTTTGAAGAAAAAGCAGACAATATTTCTAGGAAAAATTGAAATATCTTATTTATATACAAAATTTTTGAAATAAAGAACAATTTAGGAATCAAAGAAAAAAAGAACAATTTTTAAAAATAAATTAATTGTCAAAAATATTCTTAAAGTTTCGACTTTTAAAGTGGGAATTATTGAAATTTTCGAGAAAAAGACTCAACATTTCAAGAAAAGACTCAAAATTTAGAAAATAAAAACAATCAAAATGTTGCAAAAAAATTAATCGACAATTTAATGGTTGAAGTCAATATTTTGAGATTAAAATTTAAATGTTGATAATTTATTTGTACATAAACAGCAAGTTTTTTTCGAAATTTGTTTTAAAGCTTCGCACAATTTTAAAAATCGAAATTTTTGTTACTAGAAATAATATTTATTTTAATATAATAATAAATAAATAAATAATAAATATAATAATAATACGAAAAAAATTAAATTTAAAAACAAAAAAATCACCAGTTATTAAAAAGAAAGCCAAAGTTGTCAAAAAAGCCAAAATTTGGAAAAAAATGGAATTAAAAATTCCAAAAATTTCGAAATTTTCATAGAAAATCAAATTTCCAAAAGAAAATAACGATTTTGAAAAAAGTTAATATTTTAGAAAAAAGATTAAATTTTTAAAATAGTCTACATTTTCAGTAATTTTGGGAATGAAAAAAGGCAACATCCTGGATAAATATCGAATCGACATTTAAAATAAATTGCAGAATTTTTAATTAAATTTTCAAAGAAGCTGAATTTTTGAATATTGGAGGAAACTCAAAATAATCAAAAAATTCGTACAAATCAAAAAGGTTGAAATTTTGAAAAGTAAAATTTTGGAAAAAGTCAAAATTTTGAGTAGTTCAAATTTAAAATAAAAACTCATTTTTTTTAAGTTGAAGATTTAATTGGAAATGTTCAAAAACTTAAAAATAATATTTTGAAAACAATTGGAACCTTAAAAAAAAAGGTCAAGTTTTCAAATAGAGTCAAAATCTTTAAAAAAAATTCGAAATTTTACGAATTGGTCGAAAAATTCAAAATGAGTTTTTAGGAAATGCTTCACTTAAAAGAAAAATCAAAATTTTTAAATAAAGGATCGACAGCTTGCAAAGGATGTCGAAATTTTGAAAACAGTTGAAATTAAAAAAATAATCGAAATTGTTAAATGTTCCAAAAATTTTTAATTTTGAAAATTGGCTAAGATTTTGAAAAATTCGAACATTTGAAAAAAAACGAAATTTTCAACAGTGGGAATTAAAAAAAAGTCGAAAATTTTAGCAAAGTGCAGATTTAAGAAAAGGTTAAAATTTTTAAAAAGGAGTCGAAGTTTTTCGACACTTTGATCTTTCTAAATTTTAAGAAATATACGAAATATATAAAAAATTTAAGGATAAGGCAAACATTTTTAAAAGCTTTCAAATTTCCAAAAAAAGTCAAAATTTTGAAAATGAAGAAATTTTCAAACAAATAGGTCGAAATTTTATAGTCCAAATTAAAAAAATATATCAAACCTTTGAAAAAAGTAGACACATTCAAAAGATCTGAGAATTATCAAGTTTTTAAAGTTTTGAATAATTAATAAATGTTCACTCAAATTATCAATAAAAACCAATCCGAAGCTGGAATATTGAAAGCAAATCAAATCGTGAGATAGGTCGAGGTTTTCAAAAGTCGAAATAGTGAGAAGTTAAAAGGTTGAAAAAAGTTTAAATTTTTAGTAGTTAAAATTTTGAACCAAAGTTGAAGATTTTTCAGAAAAGATTGAAATTTTAGGTCAACAAAATTAAAATGTTGAAAAAATGTTAAACTTTTCATAGAACGCCAAGATTTAAAAACAAAACGATATTTTGAAAAAATGTCTATAATTAAAAAGCAGCCAAATTAAAAAAAAACAAAAATAGTCGAAAATGTGAAAAAAGTCGACATTTTATAAAATGTCTTAATTTCAAAAAATAGAAACTTTGCAAAAAGAGTCGACATTTTGAAAAATGTTTGACATTAAAAAAACAGTCGAAATTATTAAGAATCGAAATTTTCAATAAAAATATTATAATTTTTCAAAAAAAAAAATACTAAAGCACAGAACTAAACACTGTGGCTTGTGATTAAGTCCAAAGAAGGTTTCACCCCTTTACCACATCGGCAATTAAATAAATAATTACGCGATACATATTTCGCAAGCGGAGCGGGCATTTTCAAGCGCACTAATCTAAAAAGATTAGCAAAAGATGCATCGACGTCATCTGCATTGAGATTCAAATCGATTTGAATCTCAATGCAGATGACGTCGATGCATCTTTTGCTAATCTTTTTAGATTAGTGCGCTTGAAAATGCCAGTTCTGCTAGCGAAATACGTATCGCGTAATTATTTATTTAATTGCCGATGTGGTAAAGGGGTGAAAAAAAAAATAAAATTTTGAAAAAGATCGAAAATTTAAAAAGTCAAATGTCCAGTTTTAAAAAAAATTACACTTTCAGAAAAAATAAAAATTTTCAAAGAGTGAACATTTTTAAAAAATGTACTTAATTTTAAAAAAAAATACAAAAAAACAAAACACCGTAAAGAGTATACAAAGATTTTCGGAAAAGTCAATACTTAAAAATAAAATAAAGTTGAAATTACAAGAAAAAATTCTAAATTTTGGAACAGAATCGAAATTTGGAAAAAATAGAGTCTTTCAAAAAACCCGACATTATTCAAAAATTTTCATTGTCAAGTTTTCTAAGAAATCTAAAATTTTCGAAAAGTTACGTTTTGAAAATGTCGAAATTTTAAAAAGTTAAAATTTTGACGAAATCAACATTTTGGATCAAACATAAAACGCTAAACCAATGTTTGGGGTGCTGCGACAATTCGCAGCACCACCATTTGTTTTGGCTACGACCCGCCACTGGTTACTCTGTACATATTTTGTTGTTGCCCTTTGTAAATGGATTGTACTTTTAAAAAACGTAAGAAAATCCATTATTTTTTGGTTGAAAGTTTCATTAAAATCCGTTTGACTGTTCCAAAGTTACTTCCAAACAGACATACAGGCAAATATTGTAGGAATTTTTACATAAAAACGAAGTTATTTTGGAGTCACATAGAGACATTTACTTTTATCAATCTTTATAAAGTATGTGTTTTTAAAAAGTATACGTTTAAGGGGTAATTTCTCCCTTTGTCCTTGTAAAACACCAAATTCAAACCTAATCTACTCAAATAATCAAGGAATAATTCACTGCATCCAATTCAGTTTGGAAATAAAGCAGAGTCGAGTTAACTTTCTAAAAGTAGGTTAACCAAGGGTGTCAGGCCTGTTACTTGAGCTGATTTTAGTGTTCGTAGGTCAAGGTCCTTGTTAACAGCTGATTAACCAGTTAAAGCTATAGGCGTCTCTACCTTCCACCGACCGCATTAAACCAAATGTATTAACACGTATTTATATGGGTGTACCGTTAAAATCATCGAATTCCCATAGCATTACCCGTTACCCGTGGACATTTACATAATAGAACTAAATGGATATCGCTAATAACTTACGTTGAATGAGTTCAACATAGTTCCAATTTCACTCAGTGATATGTTACATTATTGAAGCTGAAGTTTGAAATCGTATTACTCCCAATCAATAACCAAATATACTTCCTGAAACTATATGTAATAAGTATAGGTTATTTTTTTTTTATTAAGTATGTGTATGCCATAATTCTTACATAAATATTTTTCTGAAACAATAACATAGAAAAGCTGGTTAAGGAGTTATCTAATAACAAGGAAAATGAGGAAGATTGCCTGTGGGTATGCGTTGTTAATCCAGTTACAACATTAATTTAATGACCTCTAAATATGTCATCCAGGAAATGCAGGACCATTATGCATCATCATGATTATAATTGGAATGTGTTTGTTTCAAAATTACAACAGTGAATGTCAATTCTAACGCTCTTAAAACACATGTTAACTTAATACTTCAACTTTATAGATCAAGATTTTTCTACAATTTTTGATATAGTTCTATTAATGCGTCAATTCATCCGATTTGTTTTTTCATAGTCTTTTGATCCGATTCGTTTTCTGAACATCTTAACAGAACAATGAAATGCTCATCGGTTTACTCAATCTCTGAAAAGATGTCAAAAATTAAGATAGGCACAATAGACACTCATTTTAATATACACACATATAATACGTCATAAATATCTAAGAAAGTATTTGCAAAAACTTAATTCTTGGCTGTAAAACTTGGCCACAGTAGCAGTAATTACCTTACATTAGTGGTGCCTCAACCCGTAGCTCGCCAACCACATGTGGCTAGCGGAAACTCTTCATGTGACTCGCGAAAATTGTGAAGAAACGAGGTACATATCCCATTTTATTTAGCAATCATGTCTCCAAACTAAATTCGAAGGAAAAGAATGGAAATTTTAAATTTAAAGTGAAATATTCGAAAAAAATTAAAAATTTTGACTTTGGAGTGAAAATTTTGGAACAAAAATCAAAAACTCTAAATACTATTCGAAATCAATTTATTTTAAACAATTCAGTTTTCAAATTAAATTTCAAGTTTAAACTCGGAATTTTGAAAAAAAGTCCGATAAGAAATGGAAATTTATAAACTAAATTTTATAAAGTATAATTTTCTACTTTAAACTAAAACTTTGAAGATAAAGATCGACATTGAAATATATAATTCATCTCGAATTTTCGACTCTAAAATTTAAACACAGCATTTTAATAAAGGCCAAATTTTGAATAAAAAATCTACTTCAGTTATTAGTTAGAACACAAAACTTCGAGTCAAAATTTCAAGTTTAAATTAGAAATTTCGAAAGAAAAGTTCAGACTTTGAGACCAAGGTCAAAATTTTCAGAATCAAAATCAAAATCATAAAATAAGTTCACATTTCGAGCTTTTAATCTAAATTGTAAAGAAAAAAATGTAAAGCCATGTTTAAATTCAGAATTTTCAGAACAAACTTAACATTTCTAAAGTCTTAAAATTTAGGGTCTATTCCCGAATTTTGAGGTTAAAAAAAGAGAGGAAAAAAAAAGAAAAAATTCTATTAGACAGCTAAAACTTGAAATTAAGCCTGAAATTATGTGAAACGCTTCTTTTTAATAAATCAAACATTTTTTCAAATCCCGAATTTTTTACTCGAAATTTCGACTTTAACCTTTTTTATGCCTAAGTACCATATTTCGAGAATAAAGTTTAAAAGGCCAGCAAAGCGCAACATTGAAAAAAATGAATTTTAAATTAACGAAAAATTATGAGAAAAATTCAAAATTTCAAGAATAAAGTCGACGTTTTTCGAGTTTCTCAAGTTAAAGGCAAAATTTTAATAAACATTCGAATAATGTACTTTTTTATTTTTGAGCTTACATTTTCGAGTTTAAAGTCGGAATTTAAATTTTTATATTAAATAAGGTTTTCACGTTGACACAAATTTTCAAAGAATGTAGTATTTAAGCTTGAAACTTTTGAAAAATGGAAATGGAACAAGTCTAAACTAAAAATTTATAAAAATATAAATTTTCGAATTTTAAATCTTCAATAATAATTCTATGAAAACTGAAATTTCAAAATTAAATTCAAAATTAAAAAAAAATAGTTTTAATTTTTTTCTTGGAGTTACCCCATTTTATTTAGCACATTCTTGTCGTCTCCACTTTAAAGTCAAAATTTCTAGAAAAAAATCGAAATTTCGATTTTAAAGTCAATTGTTCCTGAGTTCTAAAAACAAAACTTGGAAAAAAAAGAAGAAATTTTCAAATTAATCAGGAAATTTCGACTTTAATTATTTACAAAATTTTGACTTTAATCAGATTGAAACTAAATAAGTAGAGTTTAATATCGAATTTTTGTCTTTGAGACATTTCAAGAGAAAAGTCAAATGTTTGTAAAAAAAGCTAGAAGTTTATCAAAAATTTTGATCCATTTTCGAGTTTAAAAATGTCACCTGGGAATTTCAATACAATTTAGAATTTTTTTACTTAGAAATTCAAAGTTTCTAGAAAAGTAAAAATCTCATTATTAAAGTCGTATCTTTGAGTACTATTTTTTAAAAACAAATTAACATATTTTTTGAACAGTTTTCACTTTCAGTCAAATTATGGACGATTTGTAAAAAATTAACCTTCTCTTCTTAAAATTTGACTTAAAGAATAAAAATTTTAAGTCTGAACTTGCGTTATAATAAAATTTCGAAAATAACCTGGAAACTTGTTGAAAACTTCAAAATGTTTTAAAAAATTGGAAATTTTGTCAATAGATTTGACCTTTTGTTATAAACAGTTGAAGTTTATATAAACTAAAAAAGCTTGAACATTTCTGGTTTAAACTCGAAATTTCTGGTCATAGGTGTCGTTTGATAAGTTAAAAAATCTTAATATGTTTAATTTTAAGAAGAATGCAACCTAGACTACAAATTCATGCAGCCCTCCAGGCGTGTATAGTGAATCATAGGTAGCTGAACTACCAACAGTTGAAACACTGCCACCTAGCGAAGCGGTTGCTCTCTAGGAGAGTTCCCAGAAGACAAGGATTCTATAATGCACAGACCAATAGGTTTGAACATTTATTAGATTCGAAGTTTGGAAACCGAATACCGGTTTCGATCTTGTTAGATCTCGTCAGTTTGGTATATCCAACTCGAATGCTAATAAATGTTCTGACAAGTAAGTACTAAAACATTCACAGGCGTCAAGCGAGTGAAGCTATGCTTTCTCAAATTCTAAGAACACACCACTGATTTTGTATTAAAAGATGTTTGAAGTGGTTTATCCTTTTTTTTATTTTAGTCATTACTTCCTGATAGGGTTCTTTATTTTGTTTACTCATTTTTCTATTTTTTTTTTGCCTTTGTGACTCACGGTTGAGCACCAATTTTACATTATTTACTTATTGTATGTACATACATATAATATTTATTTCTCTCAACTCGAGGTATCAATGCAGAAATTTTTTAACTTCGAAATTTTTTTCGCAAAATCTCGTTTCAAACTTTCAATTGGTCAGAAAAAGTCGAAATTTCCAGAATAAGTTTCTAGTAAACATGTTTGAAATTATCAAGAAATAATCATTAAATTACAAATGTAGTGTTTCCGTTTAGAACCTAATTAAAAAGTACAACTCGGAATTTTTGGAAATAATCAAAATTAAAAAGAAAACCAAATTTATAAAAAAGATAGTGATACCGGAGCAGGAATAATTTAAGTTTCCCGCTCTTACTCTCACTCTGACGCCGCTAGATGGATCCAAGCACTAGGCATTGACCAATAAATTTTCACCCCCGACGATTCACGATCGTCCCCTACCAACGGAAAAACAACACAAGGAGGGTTGGTCATTAAGCGCCTTCACTGGACTCGCTCTCTCTAAGTTCCACCGTCGAACCGAGAACACCTACCCGAGAATTCCGAACACGTGCCTAGTGCTTCGACCTTTAATTTGCTTTAAGATTATTTACCCGTTTAATCTAATAGTGCCACGGCGAAAACTCCAGCTAAAACTGTAAGTCTACGCATTTCTTTTAACCATTTGTCCGAATTATATATTTGTATCGTGCTGCATTGTCCAATTGTTGTGAATTGTTTATTTACGTCCTGTGGACCTAACCCGACCACGTGCTTGTTGAAACGAGCAAGTTCTAGGCGAAATTCGAATTTTATTCGAGTTTCGGCCGAAGAATTAATTCTTATTCTCTTGTCTTGTAATATTTCATAATTCCTCGATTGTAATCGCCCCTGGAAGATTTCCTAACCGCGTACAAACGTCTTAATAGCTAATTCGAGAGTCGGCGACTTGACGCCCCTTTTATTTCATTTTGTTTGTTTAGCTGCACGTGTAGAAACCCATTAGACGCCATTTTCTCGTATTTACCAGTAACATTGTCTCTTGTAGTTGACACGCAGTGCACCAACTGTTGGTTGACACGCAGTGCGCCTTCTGTGGCTGACACGCAGTGCTACCATCTATTGGTTGACACGCAGTACACTACTTGACATTTCTCTGGCGCAATCTCGCGTTCATAGACACAATTCCAACTGTCACTTGTCTTGTCTATGATACCAACACTCCGTTAGTAACATTTGCAATTTCCCTGTTGGACAGTGTTGCCAATAGGCATTTCTAATTATTGTGTGTGTGTGGAGCGAGTTTTAGCTGTGGTTATCTTCGTATACCAGCTTGTTCCTTTCCTTATCTTCTATTCACTAACCACGCTTTATTTACGCGTTTTTATTTTATTTTATTTTTAATAATTTATACCGAGTACGGTATAAGTTTTGGCGGTCCCAACGTGGGGCTTAGATCTTAGATAAAGATCACTTTCACACTGCCCTGAGATGCCGGCTACTAGAAGCGCTAGTAGAATGGAAGATAGTCCTGAAACCCAAGAATCCCAAAGGCGCCCAACCACCCCTACAGACCCCTCTACCAGCGCTATTGCTTTCACCGCGGAAGCAATGGCAACCATGATGCAAGGCTTCACCGAAGCCATGAAGACTATGACTAGTCAACTACAAGAGGGAAAACGACCCAAGCCAAATCCTCCAACATTCGAAGGACGTCTCCACGAGGATCCTCGGATGTTCCTCGGAAAGATGAGTCGCTTTTTAAGCGAACTTCCAGAAGAGAACGTGCTGGAGGCCATACTTGAACGACTTCGAGGTAAAGCCGCGGAATGGGCGAAGAGGAATGAACAGCTGTTCACGTCCTACGCCGTTTTCGAGGCTAAACTTATTAGGGAATACGGATCGGAGCGAATTCTTCAACAAGCCAACACTGAGCTCTACGGCAAGATGCACGCCCTCAGTCAACCGGTCGAAGAGTTTATCCGGTCTAAACTTTTGCTGGCAACGCGGATTATACCAGGTATGTCCGATATTTCCTTCATAACTCTAGTGTTGCAGCAAATACACCCAAGGCTGCGTCGTTTTCTCCGAGGACAGAAGTTCGAAGATGTGGAGGAGTTTATTATAGCTGCTACTGACATCGAGAGCGACTTCCAGTCGGAGACCACAGTATCGAAGAAGGAGACTGCCCCCATACGGAAAGACACTCGAGGTCCTCAGCCTAATGAAAGACCACCCAGATGCTGGTTCTGCCCTGGGTTCCATTGGAACCGAGATTGTCCGCGCCAAAGTGAGCGATCAGGGAATTGGCGTGACCAAGGCCCCAGGCAGCCAGCGGGAAACGAAATAGGCGCTCGTAAGACGCGGCAACAACGAGCCGCCAACCTCCAGCCGCAACCAAGAATAGGGGCCCTTAACATCGCATCAGCACCGTGTCATCGCCCAAAGATACAGCTCAGTATCGGTGGGAAAGTGCTATTCAGCCCTGGTTGATACTGGGGCGAACGGCAATTTTATCCGAGCTGGGCTTGTCAAGGGAAGACACAATCCGACGGAAGATTCAGCTTCGCTTAGCTACCCGAGAGACAGCCGATATACGAGGATCGCAGGAGCTCACCATCCAGATTGGCCCTTATTGCCGATCGGTAGAGTTCCTCTTGGTGGAGGACCTCCAAGAAGACCTGATCCTTGGATATCCCTGGCTTCACGAGGAAGACGCGACCCTGGATGCCCGAAGAGGATGTCTTCATTTTGGAATCCAGAAGCGATACACGGAGTACCTGATGGCCCCCAAAATCCCGACAAAGACCAACCCGATTGTGACATCCGAGATACACGACGAGATGCCCGAAGAACTACGACCCCAGCTACGCCAACTGCTGAAGGAATTCGCAGATGTCTTCGCATCGCAGCAGCAACAGCAGACTACCACCAGGTCCGTAACACACGAAATCCACTTGAAGGACCCTACACCTTTCCAACTTCGACCATATCGCTATTCCGAGGCTAAGAGGAAAGCGATGTACGACCAAATCGAGGAGATGTTGATGTCAAAGGTCATCGAGCCCAGTACGTCTGCGTATGTATCTCCTGTCGTAATGGTTCGCAAGAAGGATGACACCTGGAGGTTCTGCGTAGACTACCGGAAGCTGAACAGCCAGACAACCGACGAATCCACAGCTCTGCCTCACATCCCGCAGACGCTGAAAGACTTGGGCAACGCGAGAATCTTCTCGACCCTTGACCTGAAGACAGGCTATTGGCAGATCCCACTGAGCGAGGATTCCCGGAAATACACGGCCTTCGCTACTCCCAACGGAGCGACGTACCAGTTCCGAGTCATGCCCTTCGGACTCAAGAACGCCCCTGGGACCTTCCAGAGATTCATGACACAAGAAGTGCTGCCCGGTCTTCTCAACGAGTTCGTCCTGGTTTATCTGGACGATATCATTATCTATTCGCCCAGCTTCGAAGACCACCTAAGGCATCTCCAGATAGTCTTTGAACGACTCCGAGCTCACGGACTGACTTGCTCGCCGGAGAAGTGTCGACTCGGAACCAACGACATTCAATACCTTGGACACCAAGTTGGAGCCACCACCAACAGGCCGCTCGACTGCCACCTAGAGTCCGTCCAAACCATGAGGACGCCGACCTCTCGGACTCAACTCCGAAGGTTCCTGGGACTCTGCGGATGGTTAAGAGAATATATTCCCAACTTCGCCCAGATGGCAACCTCGCTGACGAACGCCCTCAGCTCGAAGAAGGCCTTCAATGTGGACCAAGGACTGCAACATCGCGTTCGAGGCCATTAAGGACGCCATGAAGACTCCTCGAGAGTTGCACCGACCTGACCCGGACCTACCATTCGTACTGCAGACTGATGCCAGCGGCATTGGTATGTCTGCAGTACTTTACCAACCGACCCCTGAAGGAGGCAAGAGGATCATATCCTATGGTAGCGCGAAATTCAATCCAACGGAGCAGCGCTACCATATCAACGAACAAGAGTGTTTGGCCATAATCTGGGCAGTCAAACGTTATCGTCCCTACCTGGAAGGACGCCACTTCACTATGAGGACCGATAACCGCGCCTTGCAATGGATGGACAGGATGAAGGACGACAGAGCAAAGATCACTCGCTGGGCGTTGCTCCTACAGCATTATTCCTTCACTGTAGAGCATTGTCCCGGCCGTGACAACGAGCTACCCGATGAGCTGTCCCGCCATCCAGAACCGATTTCCAGCCCAGACGATTTGGTGAACCTCGAGGAACTCTTGCCCCCTCAACAACTGACCACGACACCGGAAAAGGAGCCCATCTGCTGTCAATTGAATACTGAGACGCTAACGGACGAGATCAAGAAGGCACAGGAGAACGACCCAGCCCTCCAGGACTTACTCAACCGTTTGAGAGATGCAAACCCAAACGCCGAAGGTTTGGAAAGGAACTTGCCAAGTCTGAACACAGAGAGGGATGGACATGTCTACCGCAGGAAGGGAATGCGGCTCATCGTGCCACAAAATATGGTGGAGAGAGTTCTGTTTGAGTACCACGATGCTCACTTAGCAGGACATCCTGGTCGAGATGAAACCATCGAAGCCGTCAAGAGGATGTTCTACTGGCCGTCTATCCCACAGGACACAACGAGGTATGTGAAACAATGTCTTCTCTGTGCACAGTACAAACGCCGCCCACCTTTTGTCGCCGCCGATCTTCGTCCACGACAGCCAACACACCCTTGGCAGACAGTAGCAGTTGACCTGATGGGACCATATCCAACTTCCAACCAAGGAAATCGATTCGTCTTGACCGTCACGGATCTCTTCTCTCGCTGGGTTGAAGCATTCGCCATTCCAAGGTCACATGTTAGCTCTATCACCCAACTCCTGGAAGAGCAAGTATTCCATCGATACGGCTATCCTCAATCCATTATCAGCGATAATGGCCCTCAATTCACGAGCCGTCACTGGGCAAGGAGCTGTGAGCAATGGAAAATTGCTCACTGGACCACCGCTGCTTATCATCCCCGTGCCAATCCGGCGGAGCTTCGAAATCGAGAGATCAAAAAGGGAATCCAAATACGTCTTGACGGTCAAGAACCAGATACCTGGGACCTTCAACTTCCTGCGACTCTGTTCAGTTTAAGGAGGAGAACCAACGCCGCCACTGGAAAATCCCCTAGTGAAATTCTCATGGGCCAACATCTGCAAGCCCCAGGAGAATGGAGCGCCGTAGCAGAACCACGACCAGGCGACCCAGCTGCTCAGCGTGAAGCAGCACGGCAGAACCAGGCGCGCTACAGCAGGAACAGGTGGCCTCAGCCCCAAAGAAATCCCCAGCAATATTTACCAGGCGACTCTGTGCTTGTCCGAAACGAAATACGACGCCCCTTCGTTGCTCGCTGGCAAGGACCCTACGGGATTATTCGACCAGCAGGCGAAGCATGCTACTGGGTCTTCATAGACGGTCTAACTCAGAAGGTCCATGTAGATCGCATTCGTCCCGCTCCACAAGCAGGCCAGAGACGTCGTGTCATGCCCCAATAGAGAGCCAACCTTCCACGCCTCATTAGGACGCTCGAAGCCATAGTGCAGTGAAGTGCAGTGAGGTGAAAAGACAAAGTGGAAGAAACTCTCCTAGGTTAAGGTAGAATTAGGGAAACATTGTTAATAGGATTAGGCAAACATTGTTCGTAGATTTAAGTTAGATTAAGAAGTGCAGTGCAGTGCGCGAGTGTAGTGTAGTGCAGTGCTAGTGACCATGCATCACCAGCGACCAGCTCGACGGCAGGACCAGAACTACGACCGCTTCGTGATCCAGAGGAACCATTTTCTCTTCACCAATTTTCGTTCCAGCCATTTCCAGAGGACTCACTTCCTCTCTGGCAGAGTCCCCATTGACTCGCCATAATTTCTTCTTTTTCGTCAAGAGGACCCATTCCTCTTCGGCAGAGGCCCCATTGTCTCTCGCCGTCTTTTCCAAGGAGAAGACACCAGCAAAGAAGAAGTATCAACCAGGTCACGAAGCTGTCATTACACCACATCTTTGAAGAAGATGTCCGCGAGGAAGACTGTGGTCACGTTCTTACCCGGGGCGTGACAGCTATCTTCGTTAAGATAGCTATTTTATGTTAGGTTAAGTTAGATTTAGGACTTTTGTGTTTTTGTGGTTTGAAAATAAATGCTAGGAGGTTTTCGTCGTCGCACTATCACATCGCGAAATTCACTTCCACCAGAGCGTCGTCACCGGAGGAGGGGGGAATGATACCGGAGCAGGAATAATTTAAGTTTCCCGCTCTTACTCTCACTCTGACGCCGCTAGATGGATCCAAGCACTAGGCATTGACCAATAAATTTTCACCCCCGACGATTCACGATCGTCCCCTACCAACGGAAAAACAACACAAGGAGGGTTGGTCATTAAGCGCCTTCACTGGACTCGCTCTCTCTAAGTTCCACCGGTCGAACCGAGAACACCTACCCGAGAATTCCGAACACGTGCCTAGTGCTTCGACCTTTAATTTGCTTTAAGATTATTTACCCGTTTAATCTAATAGTGCCACGGCGAAAACTCCAGCTAAAACTGTAAGTCTACGCATTTCTTTTAACCATTTGTCCGAATTATATATTTGTATCGTGCTGCATTGTCCAATTGTTGTGAATTGTTTATTTACGTCCTGTGGACCTAACCCGACCACGTGCTTGTTGAAACGAGCAAGTTCTAGGCGAAATTCGAATTTTATTCGAGTTTCGGCCGAAGAATTAATTCTTATTCTCTTGTCTTGTAATATTTCATAATTCCTCGATTGTAATCGCCCCTGGAAGATTTCCTAACCGCGTACAAACGTCTTAATAGCTAATTCGAGAGTCGGCGACTTGACGCCCCTTTTATTTCATTTTGTTTGTTTAGCTGCACGTGTAGAAACCCATTAGACGCCATTTTCTCGTATTTACCAGTAACATTGTCTCTTGTAGTTGACACGCAGTGCACCAACTGTTGGTTGACACGCAGTGCGCCTTCTGTGGCTGACACGCAGTGCTACCATCTATTGGTTGACACGCAGTACACTACTTGACATTTCTCTGGCGCAATCTCGCGTTCATAGACACAATTCCAACTGTCACTTGTCTTGTCTATGATACCAACACTCCGTTAGTAACATTTGCAATTTCCCTGTTGGACAGTGTTGCCAATAGGCATTTCTAATTATTGTGTGTGTGTGGAGCGAGTTTTAGCTGTGGTTATCTTCGTATACCAGCTTGTTCCTTTCCTTATCTTCTATTCACTAACCACGCTTTATTTACGCGTTTTTTATTTTATTTTATTTTTAATAATTTATACCGAGTACGGTATCAGTTTTGGCGTCCAACGTGGGGCTTAGATCGTAGATAAGATCACTTTCACACTGCCCTGAGATGCCGTCTACTAGAAGCGTCTGAGTAGAATATGGATTGTGTGCCTGAAACCCAAATCCCAGTTGTGGACCAGCCACCCCTACCGACCCTCGAGCCGGCGGCTATTGCTTTTCACCGCGGAAGCTGGCAACCATGATGCAAGCTTACACCGAGCCATGAGACTTATGACTATTCACTACGAAGAGGGAAAAGACCCAAGCCAAATCCTCCAACCTTCGAAGGACGTACCATACGAGGATCCTCGGTAGTGTGCCTAGGAAAGATGTGCGCTTTTTAGCGACTTCTCAGAAAGACTGCTGGAGGCCATCTTTAACGACCTTCTGCGGTAATAGCCGCGGAATGGTCTAGAGGAATGAACACGCTGCTTCACGTCCACGCGTTGTCGAGGCTAAACTTATTAGGGAATACGGATCGAGCGAATGCTTCAACAAGCCAACACTGAGCTCTAGGCAGATGCACGCCCTCAGTTCACCGGTTCGAAGAGTTTATCGGTCTAAACTTATTGCTGGCAACGCGGATTAGACCATGGTATGTCCGATATTGTCCTCGAATAACTCTAGTGTGCAGCAAATACATGCCCAGGCTGCGTCGTTTTTCTCCGATGACAGAAGTCGAAGATTGGAGGAGTTTATATTATAAGCGGCTACTGACATCGAGAGCGCTTCCAGTCGGAGACGCACAGTATCGAAGAAGGAGACTGCCCCCATACGGACAGACACTCGATGTCCTCATCCTTAGATGAAAGACCCCCAGATGCTGGTTCTGCCTGGGTTCCATTGAACCGAGATTGTCCGCGCCAAAGTGGAGCGATCAGAGAATTGCGTGGTGACCAAGGCCCCAGGCAGCACATCGGGAAACGAAAAGGCGCTCGTACAGAGGGTACGAGGCCATACAACGAGCCGCCACCCTCCAGCCGCACCCACTAATAGGTTCCCTTAAGCATCGCATCTAGCACCGTGTGTTTCATACCCAAAGATACAGCTCAGTATCGGTGGGAAGTGCTATTCAGCCCTGGTTGATACTGGGGCGAGACGGCAATTTTATCCGAGCTGGGCTTTCAAGGGAAGAACACAATCCGACTAAGCGGCAGCTTCGCTTAGCTACCCGAAGAGACAGCGATATCGAGGATCGCAGGAGCTCACCATCCAGAGTGGCCCTTATTTGCCGGATCGGGAGGTTCCTCTTGGTTGGAGACCCTCCAAGAAGACCTGATCCTTAGATATCCCTGGCCTTCACGAGGAAGACGCGACCTGGATGCCCGAAGAGGATGTCTTCATTTTGGAATCCAGAAGCGGATACACTTAGTACTGATGGCCCCCAAAATCCAGCGACTAAAGACCAACCCGATGGTGACATCCGAGATACACGACAGATGCACGAAGGAACTACGACCCCAGCTACGCCAACTGCTGAAGGAATTCGCAGTATGTGTCTTCGGATCTGCAGCAGCTAACAGCAGACTAACCCCCATGTCCCGTTCCACTACGAACTCCCCTTGAAGGACGCTACACCTTTCCAACTTCGACCAGAGCGGATTCCGAGGCTAAGAGAAGCGATGTACGACCAAATCGAGGAGATGTTGATGTCAACGGTCATCGACCCAGTCGGCCGTCTGCGTATGTGTCTCCTGTCGTAATGGTGTTCGCCAGAAGGATGAACACCTGAGTTTCTGCGTAGACTACCGGAAGCTGAACAGCCAAACAACCTACGTCCACAGCTCTGCCTCACTCCCTCAGACGCTGGAATGACTTGGGCAACACGAGAATCTTTCTCGCCCCTTGACCTGAAGACGGCTATTGGCAGATCCCACTTGAGGCGATGATTCCCGGAATACACGGCCTTCGCTACTCCCAACGGAGCGACGGGCCAGTGTCCCGGTCATGCCCTTCGGACCAAGAACGCCCCTGGGACCTTCTCAGAGATTCATGCCACAGAGTGCTGCCCGTCTTCTCAACGGAGTTTCGTCCTGGTTTATCTGGACGATATCATGTATCTATTCGCCAGCTGCGAAGACCACCTGTAGCATCTCCAGAAGGTCGGTGAATCGCTGCCGTGAGCTCATCGGACCTGTGGACGTGCTGCCCGTGAGAATGTGTCTGACTCGTGGAACCAACGACCTTCAATAACCTTGGAACAGCCCAAGTGTGATCCACCACCAACAGGCGTGCTCGACTGCCACCTCGAGTCCGCTCCAAACCATGCGGACGCCCGACCTCTCGGACTTCAACTCCGATGTTCCTGGACTCGCGGAGGTGTTAAGAGAATATATTCCCAACTTCGCCCGGGCAACCTCGCTGACGAACGCCCTCCGCTCGAATAAGGCCTTCACGTGGACCAGGACTGCAACATCGACGTTCGAGGCCATTAAGGACGCCATGAAGACCTCCTCGAGAGTGCACCGACCCTGACCCGACCTACATTCTTAACTGCGACTGGGGGGGGGGGGGGATGCAGCGGCATTGGTATGTCTGCAGTACTTTACCAACCTGACCCCTGATGGAGCTAAGAGGAATCATCTCCTATGGTAGCGCGAAATTCAATCAACGGAGCAGCGCTACCCTATCACGAACAAGAGTGTGGGCCATAAGCTGGGCAGTCAAACGTATCGTCCCTACTGGAAGGACTCCACTTCCTATGAGGACCGATAAACCCGCGCCTTGCAATGGATGGATCAGGATTGAATGAGACGACAGAGCAGAGTCACTCGCTGGGCAGTGCTCCTACAGACATTATTCCTTCACTGGAGAGCATTGTCCCCGGCCGTGACAACGACTACCCGATGAGCTGTCGCCGCCATCCATACCGCTTTCCCGCCCAGACGATTTGGGAACACTCGCGGAACTCTTGCCCCCTCCAACAATGACCCCGACACCGGAAAAGGAGCCCATCTGCTGTCAATTGAATACTGAGACGCTAACGCGCGATCAGAAGGGCACAGGTGAACGAGCCCAGCCCTCCAGGACTTTACGCACCGTTGGAGAGATGCAAACCCAAACGCCGAAGGTTTGAAGGAACTTGCTCAAATGTCTGAACACAAGAGAGGGATGCATGTCTACCGCAGAAGGGAATGCGGCTCATCTGGCACAAAAATATGGTGGAAGAGTTCTGTTTGAGTACCACGATGACTCACTTAGCAGGACAGCCTGGTCGAGATGAAAACATCGAAGAAGGCAAGAGGGAAGTTCTACTGGCCGTCTATCCCACAGGACACAACGATGTATTTGAAACATGTCTTCTCTGTTGGCACAGTACAAACGCCGCCCACCTTTTGTCGCCGCCGATCTCGTCCACGACGAGCCAACACACCCTTGGCAGACATAGCAGTGACCTGATGGGAACATATCCAATTCAAACCAAGGAAATCGATTCGTCTTGACCGTCACGGATCTCTTCTCTCGCTGGGTTGAAGCAGTCGCCATTCCCAAGGGCACATGTTAGTCTCTATCACCCAACTCATGAAGAGCAAGTATTCCATCGCTGACGTGCTATCCTCAATCCATTATCAGCGATAGGGGGTCCCTCCCCTTAAAATTTACCCAACCCGAAAGGCCCTGTCACGGGGCAATGAGCTGTGAGCAATGGAAAATTGCTCACTGGACCACCGCTTCTTTATCATCCCGTGGCAATCCGCTGAGCTCGAAATTCGCGAGGGATCAAAAGGAATCCAAATTACGTCTTGACGTCAAGAATCCAAGAGACCTGGGACCGCAACTTCCTGCTGGCTCTGTTCAGTTTAAGAGGAGAACCTAACGCGCCCTGGAAAATCCCCTAGTGAAATTCTCATGGGCCACCATCTGCATAACCCAGGATCAATGGAGCGCCGTAGCCAGAACACGATCCAGGGTACCCAGCTTCTCAGCGTGAGCATTCAACGGCAGAACCAGCGCGCTACGCAGGAACAGGTGGCTCGATGGGGGCGGGGGGGGGGGGGGTGGGGGCCCAAAGAAATCCCCAGCAATATTTCCCATGCGACTCTGTGCTTGTCCGAACGTGAAAAATACGAACGTCCCCTTTCGTTTCTCGGCGTGGGTGCTAGACCTACGGGATTATTCGACAAGGCAGCGAGCATGCTACGGGGTCTTCATAGACGGTCTAACTCAGAAGGTCATGTAGCACGTAATAATTTTAAAATTTCCTTCGTCCCCGCTCCCCAATCAGGCCTAGAGACTCGTTTTCATTCCCCAATTTGAGATGGCGCAACCTTTCCACGCCTCAGTAGGACGCGCGAAAGCCATAGTGAAGGTGAAAGTGCAGTGAGGTGAAAAGTGAAAAGTGGGAAGAAACTCTCCCTATTGGGGGGGGGGGTTAAGGTGAATTAGGGAAACATTCGTTAATAGGATTAGGCCCACATTGTTCGTAGATTTAGGTAGATGAAGAAGTGCAGTGCAGTGCCAGAGGTAGTGTATTGCAGTGCTAGTGACCAGGCCTCATCCCAGCGGTCCGCTTCGCCGCAGTACCAGAGACTCCGACCGCTCGTGATCCAGCAGGAACCATTTTCTCTTCACCAATTTTCGTTCCCGCCTTTCCAGAGACTCCCTCCTCGCTGGCAGAGGCACCCATTGACTCGCCATAATTTCTTCTTTTTCGTCAAGAGGACCCATTGCCTGCTTCGGCAGAGGCCCCCTTGTCCTCTCGCCGTCTTTTCCAATGCTCCGACAACCAGCAAGTCAAGAAGTTGCACCCAGTTCACGAAGCTGTCATTACACCACAGTTGAAGAGGTCCGCGGGAAGACTGTGGTCACGTTCTTACCCGGGGCGTGACAGCTTATCTTCGTTAAGATAGCTATTTTATGTAGGTTTTAAGTTTAGATTTAGGACTTTTGTGGTTTTTTGTGTTTTGAAAATAAATGCTAGAGATTTTTTCGTCGTCAAGCATATCACCTCGCGAAAATTCACTCCACCAGAGCGTCGTCAACCGAGGAGGGGGGAAATGATACCGGACAGAATAATTTAAGTTTCCCGCTCTTACATCTCACTCTGACGCCGATATTGGATCCAGCACTAGGCATTGGACCCATAATTTTTGCACACCCGAAGAGTCACGATCGGGCCCCTACCAACGGAAAACAACACAAGAGGGTTTGGTTTATCGCCTTAAACTGGACTCGCCTCTCTCTAAGTTCACGGTCGAACCGTAAACACCTACCCTATAATTCCGAACACGTGGCCCTAGTGCTTTCACCTTTAATTTGGCTTTAAAGATAGTTGACCGTTTAACTAATAGGCCCAGGCGAAAAATCCAGCGAAACTGTAAGTCTTACGCCATTTCGTGGTGTAACCATTGTGTCCGAATTATATATTGTGTAAATCGGTGCTGCATTGTCCAATTGTGGTGAATTGTTTGATTTACGTCCCTGTGGGACCAACCCGAGCCACGTGCTTGTTGAAACGAGCAAGTGCTAGGCGAAATTCGAATTTTATTCGAGTTTCGGGTCCGAAGAATTAATTCTTATTCTCTTGTCTTGTAATATTTCATAATTCCCATCGATTGTAATCGCGCCGCTGGAAGTATTTCGCTAACCGCGTACAAACGTCTTAATAGCCTAATTTCGAGAGTCGCGACTTGACGCCCCTTTTTATGTTCATTATTGATTTGTTTAGCTGCACTTGTAAAACCATTATACGCCTATTTTCATCGTATTTACGCGGGGGGTCAGTAACATGTCTTCTTGTAGTTGACACTGCAGTGCGACCAACTGTTGGTGTGACACGCAGTGGCGCCTTCTGTGGCTGACAACCACAAGTGTCTTGATGACCATCTATTGGTTGACACGCTCGTAGCCCTACTTGACATTTCTCTGGGCGGCAATCCTCGCGTTCAATAGACACAATTCCAACTGTCATTGATTGTCTTGTCTATGATACCAAGAACACTCCTATAGTAACATTTTTGCATTTTCCGCTGTTGGGTACAGTGGTTGCCAATAGGCATTTCTAATTATTGTGTGTGTGTGGAGGCGAGTTTTAGCTGGTGGTTATCTTCGTGCTATGACCGAGTCTTGTTCCTTTTCCTTTCTTCTTTCACTAACCACGCTTTATTTACGGCGCGTTTTTTCATGTTATTTTTTTTTAAATAATTTATAGCCTGAATACGGTATAAGTTTTGCGGTCCCAACGTGGGGCTTAATCTTAGATAAAGTCACTTTCATTCACACTGCCCTGAGATCCGGCTACTAGACGTCGCTAGTAAAGGAGATAGTCCTGAAACCCAAGAATCCCAAAGGCGCCAACCAACCCTACAGACCCCATCTACCGAGCGCTATGCTTTCACCGCGGAAGCAATGGCAACCATGGATGCATGGCGTTCACATCACCGAGCATGAATGACTATGACTAGTCACTACAAGAGGGAAAACGACCCTAAGCCAAATTCCTCCAACATTGAAGGACGTCTCCCGAGGATCCTCGATGTTCCTGCGGAAAGACTGAGTCGCTTTTTAAGCGAACTTCCAGAAGAGGAAGCGTGCTGGAGGCACATACTTTAGAACGACTTCGAGTAAAGGCCGCGGAATGGGCGAAGAGTGATAGAACAGCTGGTCTCACGTCCTACGCCGTTTTCCGAGCTACACTTATTAAAGGGAAATACGGATCGAGCGAATTCTGTCAACAAGCAACACTGAGGCTCTAACGGCCAAGATGCACGCCTCAGTCAACCGGTCGAAGAGTTTACATCCGGTCTAAACTTTGCTTAGGCAACGCGTATTAATACCGGATATGTCCGATATTTCCTTCATAACTCTAGTGTTGGCAGACAAATCACCCAAGGCCTGCGTTCGTTTCCCTCGCACGAGGACAGAGTTCGCAGAATGTGGCGGTTTATGGTATAGCTGCTACTGACATGCGAGAGAGCGACTTCCTGAGAGTCGGAGGTACCACAGTATCCGCAAGAAGAGTCTGCCCCTCATTGACGGAACAGACACTCGAGGGTCTGCTCAGCCTAATGAAAGACCACCCCAGATGCTGGTTCTGCCCTGGGTTACGTATTTGAACCGAGATTGTCCGCGCCAGAGTGAGCGATCAGGGAAATAGGTTGGCGTGACGCA
This sequence comes from Dastarcus helophoroides, assembly GCA_028583605.1. Classification (NCBI taxonomy): domain Eukaryota; kingdom Metazoa; phylum Arthropoda; class Insecta; order Coleoptera; family Bothrideridae; genus Dastarcus; species Dastarcus helophoroides. Next base: position 30,604,314 of record CM053328.1, read on the forward strand.
AGGCCCCAGGCAGCCAGCGGAATACGAAAAGGCGCTCGTTAAGACGTGCAACAACGAGCCGGCCTAACCTCCAGCCAGCAAACCAAGAATAGGGGCCCTTAACATCGCATCAGCAGCCCGTGTCATCGCCCTTAAAGATACAGCTTCCAGTATCGGTGGAGAAGTGCTAATTCGGGCCCTGGTTGATACTCGGGCGAATCGGCAATGTTAACCGAGCTGGGCTTGTCCATACGGGAAGTACACAATCCGACGAAGATTCAGCTTCGGTTAGGCTACCCGAGAGACAGGCCGATATACGAGGATCGCAGTGAGCTAACGAATCAGTTGGTTGTGGCCCTTATTGCGCGATCGGTAGAGGTTCCTACTTGGTGGAGGACCTCCAGAAGACCTGATCCTTGGATATCCCTGGCTTCACGAGGAATGACGCGACCCTGGATGGCCGAGAGAGGATTCTTCATTTTGGAACATCCGAAGGCGATACACGGAGTACCTGATGGCACGCCGCAAAATCCCGATCAAAGACCAACCGCGACATTGTGACAATCCGAATGAAATAACACGACGAGATGGCCGCTGAAGAACTTACGCCCCCAGCTCGAACCGCCAACGGCTGGAATGAATTCGCAGTTTCTTCGGGCATACTGCAGCAGCAAACAGTCAGACTACAGCCGAGTCGCGTCACGACACGACAATCCACTTGAGTGACCCTACAAACCTTTCCAACTCGCCATATCCTATTCCTCGAGGCTAAGAAGTGGACAAAGGCCGTGATGTGCGACCAAATCGAGGAGGATGTTGATGTCCAAGGTCATCGAGCCGCAGTACGTTCGGCGTATGTATCTCCTGTCGTAATGGTTCGTGTAAGGAAGGGAGTGACAACCTAGGAGGTTCTGGCGTAGACTACTCGGAAGCTGAACAGCCAGACAACCGTAACTAGATCCACAGCTCTGCCTGCACATCCCGCTAGACGCTGAAAGCTTGGTGCAACGCGAGTGATGGTGATCTTCTCAGACCCTTGACCGAAGACAGGCTATTGGCAGATTCCCACTGAGCGAGGATTCCCGGAAATACACTGCCTTGCTACTCCACGAGCGCCGTAACCAGTCTCCGATTCATGCCCTTACGGACTCAAGAAACGCCCCTGGGACCAGTCCAGTAAGATTCATGACACAAGAAGTGCTGCCGGTCTTCTCAACGAGTTCGTCCTGGGTTTATCCGGTACGGATATCATTAATCTATTCGCCCAGCTTCGAGACCCCTAAGGCATCCTAGGATATGCTTTGAACGACATCCGAGCTCACGGACTGACTTGCTCGCCGGAGAAAGTGTTCGGGACGTCGAACCAACACATTCAATACCGTTGGACACCAGTTGGAGCGCTGACTACACCCAACAGGCCGCTCGTGACTGGCCACCTAGAAGTCCGTCCAACATGAGACGCCGACTCTCTCGGACTAACTCCGAAGGTTCCTGTACTCTGCGGATGGTTAGAGAGAATCTCTATTCCCAACTTCGCCAGAGGCAACCTCGCTGACGAACGCCCTCCGTCTCGAAGAAGGCCTTCAAGTGGGACCAAGGACTTGCAACATCGCGTTCGAGCCATTAGGACGCCATGAGACTCATGCGAGAGTCTTGTTCACCGACCCTGACCCGACCTAGCGATAGCGTCCTGCAGACGTGATGCCAGCGTGTATTGGGTTGTCTGCATACTTTTATTGACTGACCTAACCGATGACCCCTTAAGGAGGCAAGAGGATCACTATCATATGTAGCGCGAAATTCAATTCCCCCCACACGGAGGCAGGCGCTACCATATCCAACGACAAGAGTGTTTGCTCCATAATCTGCGGCACGCGTCAAACGTTATCGTCCCTACCTGGAAGGACGCCACTTCCGCTTCCAACTAATTATGAGGTTGACCGAGAACCGCGCCTTGCAATGGATGGACAGATGAAGACGACAGAGTACTAAAAGATCACTCGCTGGGCGTTGCTCCTACAGGCGATTATATCCTTCACTGTAGAGGCAAATTGGGTCCCGGCCGTGACAAACGAGCTACCGCGATGAGACCTGTTCCCGCCTATCCAGAACCGATTTCCAGCCTGCAGACGATTTGTGAAAACCTCGAGGAACTCTTGCCCCGCTCAACAACTGACGGCGCCACCGGACCGGCGAAAAGGAGCCCATGCTGCTGTCAAATTGACTACTGAGTACGCTAATGCGGAGCGAGATCATAGAGGCACAGGAGAAACGACTGCCAGCCCTACCAGGACTTACTCACCGTTTGAAGAGTATGCAAACCCAAACCGCCGAAGGTTTGGAAGGACTTGCCAAGTCTGAACACATAGAGGGATTGAATGTCGGTACGCGTCAGAAGAGGGATGCGGCTCATCGTGCCCGACAAAAATATGTGGAGTAGAGTTCTGTTTGGAGTACCGATGGGGGGGGGGGGGGGGGAGATGCTCACGTTAGCAGGAACTCCTGGTCGAGTATGAAACCATCGAAGGCCCGTCAAGTAGGATGTTCTACTGGCCGTCTGTCCCACTAGGACACAACGAGGATGTGAACAATGTCTTCTCTGTGCACAGTACAAACGGACGCCGTGCCCACCTTTTGTCGGTGCCGCCGATCTTCGTCCAGAGCAGCCAAACTACATGTAATGTTGCGCCCTTGCAGGACAGTAGGCTCAGTCTGCACCTGATTGGCACCATATCCAACTTGCCAACCAGAAAATTCGATTCGTCTTGACGCGTCCGGTCTCATTCTCTCGTCGCTGGGTTGAAGCACTTCGCTGGCCTTCCAAAGGTCCATGTTGTCTATCACCATGCACCCAACTCCTGAAGAGGCAGTATTCCATCGATACGGCTATTCCTCAATCCTTATCAGGCGATAATGGCCCTACATTCACGAGCCGTCACTGGGGCTTAAGGAGGCTGTGAAGCATGGAAATTGCTCACTGGACCACCGCTGGCTTCATCATGCCCCGTGCCAATCGGCGAGCTTGGGGAAAAATTGAGAGATCAAAAAGGGATCCAAATACGTCTTGACGGTGAAAACCCAGATACCTGGGACCTTTCAACTTACCTGCAGACTCTGTTCGTTTAAGAGAGGAGAACCAACGCCGCCACTGTGAAATCCCCTTAGTGAATTCTTCATTGGGCCAACATCTTGCAAAGCCCTGGCAGGAGAATGGAGCGCCGTAGTCACGAACCAAGCGACCTAATGCTGACCCAGCTGCTCAGCGTGAAGCAGCACGGCTAGAAGCCAGGCGGCGCTACAGCAGAACAGGGGTGCCTCCCAAGGCCCGAAAGAAATCCCACAGCAATATTTACCAGGGCGACCTGTGCTTTTCCGAAACGAAATAACACGCCGCCTTCGTTGCTCGGCTGGCAAAGGACCCTAGGATTATTCGGACGCAGCAGGTCAGAAGCAATGCTACTGGTCTTCATAGACGGCTCTAACTCAGAGGTCCATGTAGATCGGGGTGCGGGTGTCGTCCGCTCCCTATCAAGAGGTGGCCAGAGACGTCGTTGTATGCCAATAGAGAGCCAACCTTCCACGCCTCATTAGGAACTCTCGAAGCCATAGTGGCATGATGAAGTGCAGTGAGGGGAAAAAAAAGACAAAGTGTGGAATGAAACTCTCCAGGTTAGGTAGGAATTATGGGAAAACATTGTTAATAGGATTAGGCAAAGCAGTTGTCGTGATTTTAAGTTTAGATTAAGAAGTGCAGTGCAGTCCCGCGCGAGTGTAGTGTAAGTGGGCGTGCTAGTGACCGATTGCAAAATCCCCGCGACCAGCCTCGACGGGCAGGACCTAGAACTACGACCGCTTCGTGTCCAGAGTATAACCATTTTCTCTGATACCGGAGCAGGAATAATTTAAGTTTCCCGCTCTTACTCTCACTCTGACGCCGCTAGATGGATCCAAGCACTAGGCATTGACCAATAAATTTTCACCCCCGACGATTCACGATCGTCCCCTACCAACGGAAAAACAACACAAGGAGGGTTGGTCATTAAGCGCCTTCACTGGACTCGCTCTCTCTAAGTTCCACCGTCGAACCGAGAACACCTACCCGAGAATTCCGAACACGTGCCTAGTGCTTCGACCTTTAATTTGCTTTAAGATTATTTACCCGTTTAATCTAATAGTGCCACGGCGAAAACTCCAGCTAAAACTGTAAGTCTACGCATTTCTTTTAACCATTTGTCCGAATTATATATTTGTATCGTGCTGCATTGTCCAATTGTTGTGAATTGTTTATTTACGTCCTGTGGACCTAACCCGACCACGTGCTTGTTGAAAACGAGCAAGTTCTAGGCGAAATTCGAATTTTATTCGAGTTTCGGCCGAAGAATTAATTCTTATTCTCTTGTCTTGTAATATTTCATAATTCCTCGATTGTAATCGCCCCTGGAAGATTTCCTAACCGCGTACAAACGTCTTAATAGCTAATTCGAGAGTCGGCGACTTGACGCCCCTTTTATTTCATTTTGTTTGTTTAGCTGCACGTGTAGAAACCCATTAGACGCCATTTTCTCGTATTTACCAGTAACATTGTCTCTTGTAGTTGACACGCAGTGCACCAACTGTTGGTTGACACGCAGTGCGCCTTCTGTGGCTGACACGCAGTGCTACCATCTATTGGTTGACACGCAGTACACTACTTGACATTTCTCTGGCGCAATCTCGCGTTCATAGACACAATTCCAACTGTCACTTGTCTTGTCTATGATACCAACACTCCGTTTAGTAACATTTGCAATTTCCCTGTTGGACAGTGTTGCCAATAGGCATTTCTAATTATTGTGTGTGTGTGGAGCGAGTTTTAGCTGTGGTTATCTTCGTATACCAGCTTGTTCCTTTCCTTATCTTCTATTCACTAACCACGCTTTATTTACGCGTTTTTTATTTTATTTTATTTTTAATAATTTATACCGAGTACGGTATAAGTTTTGGCGGTCCCAACGTGGGGCTTAGATCTTAGATAAAGATCACTTTCACACTGCCCTGAGATGCCGGCTACTAGAAGCGCTAGTAGAATGGAAGATAGTCCTGAAACCCAAGAATCCCAAAGGCGCCCAACCACCCCTACAGACCCCTCTACCAGCGCTATTGCTTTCACCGCGGAAGCAATGGCAACCATGATGCAAGGCTTCACCGAAGCCATGAAGACTATGACTAGTCAACTACAAGAGGGAAAACGACCCAAGCCAAATCCTCCAACATTCGAAGGACGTCTCCACGAGGATCCTCGGATGTTCCTCGGAAAGATGAGTCGCTTTTTAAGCGAACTTCCAGAAGAGAACGTGCTGGAGGCCATACTTGAACGACTTCGAGGTAAAGCCGCGGAATGGGCGAAGAGGAATGAACAGCTGTTCACGTCCTACGCCGTTTTCGAGGCTAAACTTATTAGGGAATACGGATCGGAGCGAATTCTTCAACAAGCCAACACTGAGCTCTACGGCAAGATGCACGCCCTCAGTCAACCGGTCGAAGAGTTTATCCGGTCTAAACTTTTGCTGGCAACGCGGATTATACCAGGTATGTCCGATATTTCCTTCATAACTCTAGTGTTGCAGCAAATACACCCAAGGCTGCGTCGTTTTCTCCGAGGACAGAAGTTCGAAGATGTGGAGGAGTTTATTATAGCTGCTACTGACATCGAGAGCGACTTCCAGTCGGAGACCACAGTATCGAAGAAGGAGACTGCCCCCATACGGAAAGACACTCGAGGTCCTCAGCCTAATGAAAGACCACCCAGATGCTGGTTCTGCCCTGGGTTCCATTGGAACCGAGATTGTCCGCGCCAAAGTGAGCGATCAGGGAATTGGCGTGACCAAGGCCCCAGGCAGCCAGCGGGAAACGAAAAGGCGCTCGTAAGACGCGGCAACAACGAGCCGCCAACCTCCAGCCGCAACCAAGAATAGGGGCCCTTAACATCGCATCAGCACCGTGTCATCGCCCAAAGATACAGCTCAGTATCGGTGGGAAGTGCTATTCAGCCCTGGTTGATACTGGGGCGAACGGCAATTTTATCCGAGCTGGGCTTGTCAAGGGAAGACACAATCCGACGAAGATTCAGCTTCGCTTAGCTACCCGAGAGACAGCCGATATACGAGGATCGCAGGAGCTCACCATCCAGATTGGCCCTTATTGCCGATCGGTAGAGTTCCTCTTGGTGGAGGACCTCCAAGAAGACCTGATCCTTGGATATCCCTGGCTTCACGAGGAAGACGCGACCCTGGATGCCCGAAGAGGATGTCTTCATTTTGGAATCCAGAAGCGATACACGGAGTACCTGATGGCCCCCAAAATCCCGACAAAGACCAACCCGATTGTGACATCCGAGATACACGACGAGATGCCCGAAGAACTACGACCCCAGCTACGCCAACTGCTGAAGGAATTCGCAGATGTCTTCGCATCGCAGCAGCAACAGCAGACTACCACCAGGTCCGTAACACACGAAATCCACTTGAAGGACCCTACACCTTTCCAACTTCGACCATATCGCTATTCCGAGGCTAAGAGGAAAGCGATGTACGACCAAATCGAGGAGATGTTGATGTCAAAGGTCATCGAGCCCAGTACGTCTGCGTATGTATCTCCTGTCGTAATGGTTCGCAAGAAGGATGACACCTGGAGGTTCTGCGTAGACTACCGGAAGCTGAACAGCCAGACAACCGACGAATCCACAGCTCTGCCTCACATCCCGCAGACGCTGAAAGACTTGGGCAACGCGAGAATCTTCTCGACCCTTGACCTGAAGACAGGCTATTGGCAGATCCCACTGAGCGAGGATTCCCGGAAATACACGGCCTTCGCTACTCCCAACGGAGCGACGTACCAGTTCCGAGTCATGCCCTTCGGACTCAAGAACGCCCCTGGGACCTTCCAGAGATTCATGACACAAGAAGTGCTGCCCGGTCTTCTCAACGAGTTCGTCCTGGTTTATCTGGACGATATCATTATCTATTCGCCCAGCTTCGAAGACCACCTAAGGCATCTCCAGATAGTCTTTGAACGACTCCGAGCTCACGGACTGACTTGCTCGCCGGAGAAGTGTCGACTCGGAACCAACGACATTCAATACCTTGGACACCAAGTTGGAGCCACCACCAACAGGCCGCTCGACTGCCACCTAGAGTCCGTCCAAACCATGAGGACGCCGACCTCTCGGACTCAACTCCGAAGGTTCCTGGGACTCTGCGGATGGTTAAGAGAATATATTCCCAACTTCGCCCAGATGGCAACCTCGCTGACGAACGCCCTCAGCTCGAAGAAGGCCTTCAAGTGGACCAAGGACTGCAACATCGCGTTCGAGGCCATTAAGGACGCCATGAAGACTCCTCGAGAGTTGCACCGACCTGACCCGGACCTACCATTCGTACTGCAGACTGATGCCAGCGGCATTGGTATGTCTGCAGTACTTTACCAACCGACCCCTGAAGGAGGCAAGAGGATCATATCCTATGGTAGCGCGAAATTCAATCCAACGGAGCAGCGCTACCATATCAACGAACAAGAGTGTTTGGCCATAATCTGGGCAGTCAAACGTTATCGTCCCTACCTGGAAGGACGCCACTTCACTATGAGGACCGATAACCGCGCCTTGCAATGGATGGACAGGATGAAGGACGACAGAGCAAAGATCACTCGCTGGGCGTTGCTCCTACAGCATTATTCCTTCACTGTAGAGCATTGTCCCGGCCGTGACAACGAGCTACCCGATGAGCTGTCCCGCCATCCAGAACCGATTTCCAGCCCAGACGATTTGGTGAACCTCGAGGAACTCTTGCCCCCTCAACAACTGACCACGACACCGGAAAAGGAGCCCATCTGCTGTCAATTGAATACTGAGACGCTAACGGACGAGATCAAGAAGGCACAGGAGAACGACCCAGCCCTCCAGGACTTACTCAACCGTTTGAGAGATGCAAACCCAAACGCCGAAGGTTTGGAAAGGAACTTGCCAAGTCTGAACACAGAGAGGGATGGACATGTCTACCGCAGGAAGGGAATGCGGCTCATCGTGCCACAAAATATGGTGGAGAGAGTTCTGTTTGAGTACCACGATGCTCACTTAGCAGGACATCCTGGTCGAGATGAAACCATCGAAGCCGTCAAGAGGATGTTCTACTGGCCGTCTATCCCACAGGACACAACGAGGTATGTGAAACAATGTCTTCTCTGTGCACAGTACAAACGCCGCCCACCTTTTGTCGCCGCCGATCTTCGTCCACGACAGCCAACACACCCTTGGCAGACAGTAGCAGTTGACCTGATGGGACCATATCCAACTTCCAACCAAGGAAATCGATTCGTCTTGACCGTCACGGATCTCTTCTCTCGCTGGGTTGAAGCATTCGCCATTCCAAGGTCACATGTTAGCTCTATCACCCAACTCCTGGAAGAGCAAGTATTCCATCGATACGGCTATCCTCAATCCATTATCAGCGATAATGGCCCTCAATTCACGAGCCGTCACTGGGCAAGGAGCTGTGAGCAATGGAAAATTGCTCACTGGACCACCGCTGCTTATCATCCCCGTGCCAATCCGGCGGAGCTTCGAAATCGAGAGATCAAAAAGGGAATCCAAATACGTCTTGACGGTCAAGAACCAGATACCTGGGACCTTCAACTTCCTGCGACTCTGTTCAGTTTAAGGAGGAGAACCAACGCCGCCACTGGAAAATCCCCTAGTGAAATTCTCATGGGCCAACATCTGCAAGCCCCAGGAGAATGGAGCGCCGTAGCAGAACCACGACCAGGCGACCCAGCTGCTCAGCGTGAAGCAGCACGGCAGAACCAGGCGCGCTACAGCAGGAACAGGTGGCCTCAGCCCCAAAGAAATCCCCAGCAATATTTACCAGGCGACTCTGTGCTTGTCCGAAACGAAATACGACGCCCCTTCGTTGCTCGCTGGCAAGGACCCTACGGGATTATTCGACCAGCAGGCGAAGCATGCTACTGGGTCTTCATAGACGGTCTAACTCAGAAGGTCCATGTAGATCGCATTCGTCCCGCTCCACAAGCAGGCCAGAGACGTCGTGTCATGCCCCAATAGAGAGCCAACCTTCCACGCCTCATTAGGACGCTCGAAGCCATAGTGCAGTGAAGTGCAGTGAGGTGAAAAGACAAAGTGGAAGAAACTCTCCTAGGTTAAGGTAGAATTAGGGAAACATTGTTAATAGGATTAGGCAAACATTGTTCGTAGATTTAAGTTAGATTAAGAAGTGCAGTGCAGTGCGCGAGTGTAGTGTAGTGCAGTGCTAGTGACCATGCATCACCAGCGACCAGCTCGACGGCAGGACCAGAACTACGACCGCTTCGTGATCCAGAGGAACCATTTTCTCTTCACCAATTTTCGTTCCAGCCATTTCCAGAGGACTCACTTCCTCTCTGGCAGAGTCCCCATTGACTCGCCATAATTTCTTCTTTTTCGTCAAGAGGACCCATTCCTCTTCGGCAGAGGCCCCATTGTCTCTCGCCGTCTTTTCCAAGGAGAAGACACCAGCAAAGAAGAAGTATCAACCAGGTCACGAAGCTGTCATTACACCACATCTTTGAAGATGTCCGCGAGGAAGACTGTGGTCACGTTCTTACCCGGGGCGTGACAGCTATCTTCGTTAAGATAGCTATTTTATGTTAGGTTAAGTTAGATTTAGGACTTTTGTGTTTTTGTGGTTTGAAAATAAATGCTAGGAGGTTTTCGTCGTCGCACTATCACATCGCGAAATTCACTTCCACCAGAGCGTCGTCACCGGAGGAGGGGGGAATGATACCGGAGCAGGAATAATTTAAGTTTCCCGCTCTTACTCTCACTCTGACGCCGCTAGATGGATCCAAGCACTAGGCATTGACCAATAAATTTTCACCCCCGACGATTCACGATCGTCCCCTACCAACGGAAAAACAACACAAGGAGGGTTGGTCATTAAGCGCCTTCACTGGACTCGCTCTCTCTAAGTTCCACGGTCGAACCGAGAACACCTACCCGAGAATTCCGAACACGTGCCTAGTGCTTCGACCTTTAATTTGCTTTAAGATTATTTACCCGTTTAATCTAATAGTGCCACGGCGAAAACTCCAGCTAAAACTGTAAGTCTACGCATTTCTTTTAACCATTTGTCCGAATTATATATTTGTATCGTGCTGCATTGTCCAATTGTTGTGAATTGTTTATTTACGTCCTGTGGACCTAACCCGACCACGTGCTTGTTGAAACGAGCAAGTTCTAGGCGAAATTCGAATTTTATTCGAGTTTCGGCCGAAGAATTAATTCTTATTCTCTTGTCTTGTAATATTTCATAATTCCTCGATTGTAATCGCCCCTGGAAGATTTCCTAACCGCGTACAAACGTCTTAATAGCTAATTCGAGAGTCGGCGACTTGACGCCCCTTTTATTTCATTTTGTTTGTTTAGCTGCACGTGTAGAAACCCATTAGACGCCATTTTCTCGTATTTACCAGTAACATTGTCTCTTGTAGTTGACACGCAGTGCACCAACTGTTGGTTGACACGCAGTGCGCCTTCTGTGGCTGACACGCAGTGCTACCATCTATTGGTTGACACGCAGTACACTACTTGACATTTCTCTGGCGCAATCTCGCGTTCATAGACACAATTCCAACTGTCACTTGTCTTGTCTATGATACCAACACTCCGTTAGTAACATTTGCAATTTCCCTGTTGGACAGTGTTGCCAATAGGCATTTCTAATTATTGTGTGTGTGTGGAGCGAGTTTTAGCTGTGGTTATCTTCGTATACCAGCTTGTTCCTTTCCTTATCTTCTATTCACTAACCACGCTTTATTTACGCGTTTTTTATTTTATTTTATTTTTAATAATTTATACCGAGTACGGTATAAATAGTTTTTCTAGTTTAATTTAATTTTTTAATTTTCGTATTATTTTTTAGAAGATATACTTCTTCCGAGATTGGACCGTGTCAAAGAAATCCTAAAAGTGTTTGACGTTTCTCCCACCATCGTAGGGGGCGAAACGTCGAACACTTTTAGTAGTTCTTTGACACGGTCCAATCCCGGAAGTAGTATATCCTGTACTGACTCTGGTCGTGGAAGCCTTCGTTATCTTATTTTCTAGACATCGACTTTTTCTAGAAATTTCCAGTTTACGATTTTAAAAGTCGAAATTTCGAGAAAAATGGAATTTTCGAGTTTTATTTTTTTTAATTCGACATTAAAATCTGAACATCTAAATACCAAATATGGACAGTATTCTTAAAATTTTTCCATTTCGTTCACGTAGAATGAAACTGGACGGATATCTAACCAATTGCGCACAAATGTTTCCTTTAACTTTGTTTCTCCACTCCACTCTTGCACGTCTTGATTCGGGGGTGTAATGATGCACCCATATTTCGTCACAGGTGATAATTTTATGCAAAAAAGTTACTTTCTTCTAACAGTGAACCCTGCGAAAACCACAATAGTTGCATTCACTGAAAAAAGGAATCTTAATGACTTAAAGAGGCCTACTTTAGGAGGACAAGAAATTTCGCTGAGTAAGGAAGTTAAACATTTGGGACTTACCTTAGATACAAAACTCAGCTTTGGTGCTAAGGTGGAAAAAGTTACTGCCAAAGATACTAAGGCCCCATGGGTCTGTAGAGGCATGATAGGAAAACAATGGGGACTCCGACCAGTGATGGTCCATTGGATATATTCCAAGGTTGTAGTATCCATAGTAACTTACAGTTCTTTAATCTGGTGGCACAAAGCCAGTAAGCAAGATACAAAGGTAAGCTTGCTTAGGAATAACAGGGGCGATGCAAACAACGCCCCCTGCAGCCATGGAAGCACTGGTATGTCTCCCTCCACTTCATCTGGTAGTGGAGGCGGCCTACAGGCTAAAAACAAATGGGTATGGAATGGAATCACCTAGATCAACATGCCATACAGAAATATTCAAGCGGATCTGTGCGAACCATACGCCAAGTATGCCATCGGGCAGAACAAAAAGTATCCCCAACTTTCACAAACCCTGCCAGGTAGTAGTATCGGAAAGGGGAGTTCACTTAGTAGAATCAAAAAGAGACAGTGATCAATCTGATTCACAGATGGATCCAAAACGAAGATAAGTACTGGTGCGGGAATAACCGGCAAAGAACCAGAGAATGAATTTTACGTAAACCTGGGATCTTTAGTAACCGTATTTCAGGCAAAAGTTACTGCAATTACAGCCTCTGCTGAAGCAATGATCTGATGAGGTCTTGTGAAAATAAGAGAATCGTGATCTATAGCGACAGCCAAGCAACACTAAATGCGCTGAGAGCTTATGAAATAAATTCCAGAACAGTCAAAGATTGTGTTGATAAGCTAAGCAACTGGGCACAGCACAATACAGTTATACTTCGATGGGTTGAGGCCTATCGGGGAATTGAAGGAAATGAAAGAGCAAACCTTCTAGCCAAAAGGGGAGCCGAGTTTCCTCCCGTAGGACCGGAACCTACTTGTCCGCTTGCTTACAAAGCGGCAAAAGACTTAATAAAGGAACTACTAAGGAAAGAAAACTGACTGAAAAAACTCACTGGAGGGGTGTCGATGGTTTGAGGCAATCGCGGATGTTCATTGACGGACCATCAGAAAAGAGAGCCAGAGAACTTTACAGTTAAGCAAAAATCAGCTCAGGTGGACAGTTGGACTATTTACGGGACAATGTGCCCTAATGAAACATCTTACAACAATTGGCGTAAAAGGAAATTCTACTTGTAGCATGTGTGGAGAGGAAGAAGAAACTCCTTTACACCTATTATGTGAATGCCCGGCTCTGGCAAGGGATAGACATTCCAGCTTTGAGAATGCTCTGACTGAATCAAAGACAATAGTGGAAACATCCATAAAGGAGGTTCTGGAATTTTTCAAAAGAATGGGCCTATTATGAGATAATCGTTGGGGGCACAATAAGCGAAAGTTTAAGTGCTGTAGGGGTCACCGACCCCATAGGAATAATAATATTTTCTTTACAATGAAATTAGAGCAATTAAGAAATGCGAACTCGCACAGCTTTTTGACCATCATTCAGCAACTTTGGACCACAGCGAGATGAGATTTTTCTGAAGCCCAACAACTTTCTGATGATGGACACTTTCATAGCCATGCCAAGTTCCTCCGAAACTTGAGCAGTGTGAGGCGTTGATCCCCTTTGACAAGCTCGCGAACAATTTCAACGTTTTCGTTGGTCGCGAGGTACGAGAACGATGAGCGTGAAGCCCAACCGTTTTTTGATGACTGATTATTGGATACTTCCATGAATAGGCACCAAGTTTCTCGTAAATTTGAAGTGAGGGTCGATCCCTGTCAATAAGCTTACTAACAAGTAAGATGATGCGCTTAACAACTGGTTGCTTTCTGATGACCGATTGGACACTTACATAGCTGACACCCGAGTTTCTCCGAAATTTGAGCAATATGAGGCGTCCATTCCTTTCGTTAAGCTCACACTTGGACACTTACATAGCTGCCACCCGAGTTTCTCTGAAATTTGAGCAATATGAGGCGTCCATTCTCTTCGATAACCCCACAAACACATTCAATGTTTTCATTAGTCGTATTTGTGCGAGGACGATGAGCTTGATTCGTAATACTTTCCCGGTCTTGCTTGAATTCGTTGCACTAAACCTTTACTCTTGACCAGATACCTCTTGACCGTGAAAGTGTGACTTCCCCGAATTGGACATGCAGTCGTTCACGCAGAAGGAACGTTGCTTATTAGAGACCGGTACACTTCTCTCACTTATCGGAACGGCTACTAATAACACAAGAAAATACAGGATATACTTCTTCCGGGATTGGACCGTGTCAAAGAACTACTAAAAATGTTCGACGTTTCGCCCACCATCGTAGGGGGCTTCTTCAGAAACAAAGAAAAGAAAAATAAATGAAAAGAGAAAGAGTTTCGCCTCTGATATGGTAGACATACCGAGTTACCGTGCTCTTCTGTCTAAACTTTCTTATCCTTTGTACCAATTTTCAATTCAGAAGAGTTTCGCCTCTGGTAAGGTGGACATACTGAGTTACCGTGCTCTAATGTTTTGAAATTGGCCTTTTCATTATTTCATTTTTCCCTCATATTCCTCTTTTCATTTATTTTTCTTTTCTTTGTTCCTGAAGAAGCCCCCTACGATGGTGGGCGAAACGTCGAATACTTTTAGTAGTTCTTTGACACGGTCAAATCCCGGAAGGAGTATATCCTGTACTGACTCGGGCCGCGGAAGCCTTCGTTATTAACACAAGACAAGGCGACTGGTGTGGTTCTTCCATATATGTAATACTTCTATATGGCCAGCTCCCTATTCTCTTCACGAGTTTGTTCCAACCAAATCCGATAAAGATGGAACATGGATAAATGGCGAGTATTGCGCATGAATTGAACGAAATGAACCAATTGCTACGCGCGGGTTAAACGGGTGTTTATGTTTGGCTGTGCACAGCTGACTTTGGCCATGCAGAGATGATTTGTAACACCTGCGCATTGCGACTCATTAATGCATGTGAAGGTCAGCGAGAAAGAGAAGTCTTTCCCATAAGAAACGAGGAACTGGCCATATAGAAGTATTACATATATGGGTTCTCCCACTCTAGACATCCCAGACACACCTACCTAACGACTGCAACTGTCCAAACATATACAAATATCCTTCCTAATGGTCGTTCATATTTGATTGCTCCTTGTATGTTTTTTACAGTTTAATAGGAGTTACATAGGAGCTTTTTTTATAATTTTTGTCTTTATTATAAAATTTGTTTTTGAAAATTTTATTTTTTTTGAAAATTTCTATTTTAATAGTTCATATATTTTTGAACGGAATTATCTCGAAGTTTTGAAGTTTTTGGAAAATGTTGATTTTTTTCAAATGTTTCACCTTATTTTCGAACTTGACCTTTTTGGAAATTATGACTCGAAATTTTTTTGCAAATCTGACTATTAAAATTCGATTTTTTCAGAACATCTCAACTGTTTTTGAAAATTTGATGTCTTTGAAAGTTTCGACCTTTAAAAACATTGACTCTCTCGAAGTTAAGTTTTCATTTTCACACTTCCGACTTTTTGTCAAAATTTTCACTTCCTCAGAAATAACGATTTCTTTTGGAAAGTCTGACTTCAATTTTTAATGAAAATCTTGGCTTTGTTGAACATTTGGACTATTTTTAACATTATATTCTGAAGACTTCGAATTTCAAGTTTTTAATTTTTTTTTTGTAATTTCACTTTTTTCAAATGTAAACTTGTTTTATGAATTGCGACTTTTTCATAGTTTCGCCTTTCTGATTCTGATTGTGATTTTGACTTAATTTCGAATTTTTTGAAAATTTTGCCACAAACTTGTAATCTTTTCTCAAAAATGTAAGTTTTTTTGAAGGTTTTATTATTATTTTTTTTATAAATTGGACTCTATTGAAATATTTGATTTTTTTGAAAATTCGCGCCTTTGTTCCATTTTTTGATAATTTCTCAAAGTTTTGACCTTTTTTGTTTCAGAAATCTCGACTTTTTTTAAATTGGAATTTTACTTGAAAAATTCGACTTTTTTTTAATTTTCACTTTTTTGTAGACCTGGATTTTTCTCAAAATTGCGACATTTTGAAAATTGTCGAACTTTTTCAAAATTTTCACTTTTTTTTAAATTTCTGCCTTTTGTATATTCAAAGTTTTACCTTTTTTTAAAGTAATTATAATTTTTCAGAATTTTTTTTCCACAATTTCAATTGTTCCTCTATAGAATTTGGAGTAAGTATTTGGGATTAAATAAATATTTCAATTGAAACTAATGGCTAGCGCACATTATCAGACCTTAGCCGTATGGACTTATCCCTAAAGACTTCGTTGGAGAGCGCTCTCGTGTGTCCTTCAGGATGGAGAGACTTCAAGCAAAAATCAGGAAAAACCGCTCAGTATGAAACTCGAAAAACTCGCGGCGATATTGCGAGCAACCGTGAGAAAGCGAGAAAAGTTGCAAAGCTAATTAGATTGGCATTAGCAATCGTGGGTGCTTTTTCCTCTGCTTCTGTGCAGTTGGTTGTGTCCCGCAATGTGCAACACATCGCGTCGATCTATTGAAATTTGATAAGCGGTGTGGTTTATCGTGCAAATACAAAAAGAATAATCACAATTAAGATAAGCAAAATTAATTTAATATCGTGTTTGAATAAGCGCATTTCTCAAAATTTCAATTTTTTGGGAACATTTTGATTTTTTATTGTCTTTTTTTTTATTGTTTAATATTTTATTCGAAACGACGAATTTAGGGACCTTAATAGATTTAATAAAACGTATTCACTTTAGATAGGACCCCAATTTTTTTTGCACCGGAATCCTACGACATTATATACACTGAAAATAAAAGGTCTGGAATTATGAAAACAAAATGAACATCACCGATTTCGTAAAAAAAATTCGCGCAGGTCGATTTTTGTTTTGAAAAAGTGTACTTCCTGATAACATCCATTGGATAATCTTTTATTTTCAGAATGTGAGGTCGATTTTTTAATGAAATCTTTTTTCACCGTAGCTGTAAAGCGACTAAAATTACAATTTTAATGATACGTCACTTTATAACATTGACGTGGATATTTCTCGAGATAATCAAATTTAAATTGTGTTATAATCGTGTTAAACACGCTTTCTTCGAAATGCAAATAATTGAACTTTTATGCTAAATTATGACAGACCAGTATTATTTTGTAGATTTCGGTTGTCAATCTTCTTCTTCTTTTTTCTTGTCATCCAATTGATTCAGCATTTATAATGGAATTAGAACGAATTAGAACTATGGCACATACGTTCCGCAGTATTCTTAATTTTTTAGTTTCGATTGGTGAATGACAATTTTAACAGCTATTTTGACTAAATATTCGCTTTAATTAAATGTATCAACCAAACAACACTTTAAAAATTGTTTCCGTAGATGATTGTCTCGAAAAGTATATACGTATCAATGTTAAGGTCGTTTAAAAAATTTGACGACAACGTTATAGTTTGGTGAATTTTAAAGGATTAATGTGCTTTGTTGCACAACTTTATTGATGGTACAATCAGTAAAAATTGGTTTTAAAACAAATCAAAGAGTAATAACATTCATTCATTTTTCCCCTTATCAAATAATTTTATTAATCTAGCGGAAATAAACTGCCAATTGTGTCTAGGTTAACCGATTTTTGTAAATGTTACATTTTTTTTTTGTTCTACGCTGACATCGTGTAAGATTAATCAGTTTGCTAAACGACGAAAAGGAGCGTTTTGCGTTTGCTGCAAGGAACGTATAAGACTTGTCAAAATTTCGATTTAGGAGAGATTTGCCCACCCTTTCCCATCACATATAACTTAAAATCCAATGGCGTTTTCACCATGGAAGCTAGGGAAGCATGTCTTCCCCGGTAGAATGAAAGGTCGAGCAGTTTTCATTTTAAAGCGAAAACAAAAAATGAAGAGAAGGGATTTTTGGATCACTTATTTCTAACTTTAACTCTCCAAGCCTATCTGCCTATAGAAATGAAGGGGGGGGGGGCGGAATGAGTAGCATAACAATTTTTTGGAGGTTTCTAATTTTTTAGCAAAACTTCGATTTTTTTTCTCGAAATATACATACTGCGACTACAATAAAAAGTAACCAAGTTTACACATTGTGTTTGCTTGTCCAAACCTTACCAGATACAGATATAATCTGACTGGCAAAAAAAACATTAAAATCAGAAAGTCTGGAAGGAATGAGTGTAGGTCAGATGTTGGGCCTGGCTGTAAATGCCTGGATATATAATGCTGACTGGGACTCGAACAATCTTGTGGAAATTACAAAGGATTTTAAATTTGGGTGGCAGGGCCTATAACGGCCCCCACAAAATGCAAAAAAAGTTCAATTCTCCAAGTATGCTTAGGGAAATGAAAAGAAAAATGTATGGCATAATAATTTTTTGGAGGTTTCTAATTTTTTAGCAAAATTTCGAGTTTCTTCTCGAAATTTGGAATTTAATCTGCTCCAGTTTGAAATTTCGACTATTTTCTCAAAATTTAAAATTGAAAATGTTATTTTTTATTACGAATTTTAATTCGTGAGAGAAAATTTAGTTTTTTTAGAATGAGTAGGTATATAGCTACAATAAAAACAAAATTCTGTCTGTTTTCGAAATTTTGACATTATTTTAGAAGGTTTGCAGTTTTCAGCGAAAAACTGAACAAGTATCAAAAATTTTATTAACAAAAGAATTTTTAAATGAAAAATTTCGAGAATTTGGTTCCACTTCCCATTTTTTTTTCGAAATTTAGACTTTCTTTTGAGATTTTCATGATTTCGCTTTTATAAATTTTGAGATTTTCTCAAAACTTCTACTTTTATTTTAACTTGAAATTTTAAATTTGAAACTTTTAAACTCAAACATTCGAAAACATTTTTATAGATTTTAAAATTAAATTCGAATTTTCGAATAAAAAAATAAAAATTTCGAAAAATGCTTTATTTATTCCAAAAAATCGAAATTTCGGGTCAATTCTCCAATAAAATTTGAAATTTTCCGCTTAATTTCAAAAGTTTAATTTTATCTAAAATCGAAATTTGGAAAAAATATTTTTTTAATACAAATTGCAATAATTAAGTCGGAATGTGGAAAAACAATGCGAGGCTTCCTCTAAAAATTTCGACTTTAATTTTAGAGAAATATTTTTGAAGAATTTTCAAAGTTTTTTTGACCCTAATTCTTATATTTCAACTTTAACTTTGAAATATTAACTTTAGGGGTAAAATTCTATTTTTAAACTTCAAATAGCTAGAACATTTTTTTTTCAAATTTTCCTTCAATATTTTTTCTGGAATGTTAACTGTATTTCCAAATTTTTAACTTTAAAGTCCGAATTTTAAGAACATTTTTTTTTTCATGAAATTGCAACTTTACACCAAATTTCGAAAAAAGAAACGAAAAAAAAAGGAAAATTGAAATTCTTGTAACTTTATCGTTTCAAAAGTAGGAATTAAAAAAAATGAAATTTCAATTTAAACTTGTTTCAACTTTTTCGAAATTAAAATTTTTCTGTAAGTAACATTTTGATCTAGAAATGTCTGGCAATTTTAATAAATAGGTTAAAAAACTTAAGTTACTCGAAAGTTAAGTTATTTTTTTCGAAGTTTCAACTTTTTTCTCAAACTATGTTTATAACCTCGAGGAAATTTAGATTTCAAAAAAAAAAAAAATTCTTGGATGAATATTTATTTTCTATGGATTGCTTGAGTCAGAGGAAGAAAGGCGCCCCAATATGGCATCAGTAAATGTCCAATATTGTGATTTACGTGCAAATGTTGACAAACAAATTGAAATTTCCAGAAATTTAGATTAAAAAAGAGTTGAAAGTTACTAAGTTTCGTAATTTTTGTGTTTTTATAAAAATTTTAAATTTCTAAATAATATTAGTTTTTTACGAGAAGATCGACCAAATTTGGAGAAATTTTAAAAAACAAGCTGAAATTTGCAAACTTAAGAAAAGTCGAAGTTTCAGAATAAGTCGAATTTCAGACAAAAGTGACGAACTTTAAAAAAAAATTCGAAATTTTGACAAACTCGTGTTTAAAAATTGAAACACAGAACTTGTCCCCTGAAACCAAGAAAAATTAAAAAACACAACAAAGGTTGCTCTAACGCTTTTCGACAGCCAAGCTGTCATCCTCAGAGAGAAAGTGTGTGAGTGAGTTTCTCTCTGAGGATGACAGCTTGGCTGTCGAAACGCGTTAGAGCAACCTTTGTTGTGTTTTTAATTTTTCTTGGTTTCAGGGGACAAGTTCTGTGTTTCAATTTTTGAAGATTACCAAGGACCAGTCCGTTCCATCAAACTCGTGTTTAATAAAAAAAGTCGACTTTTATGAATAATTGCGAAATTTTAAAAGAAAAAGACAAGCATTCTAAATTTATACGTAATTTGAGAAAAAAGTCGAAATTTCGAAAAATTGTTTCCAAGGAAAGGATGAATTTTGAAGAAGGAAAGAAAATTATTGGAAAAATCCCCTACTTGAGTTGTACTCTATTCTAGCTACGCCTATGTCCTCAGATCCAAGGGACACCAACATATTTTACTAATTTTAAGCTCTTATCTTGATTGTAATTAAGTAAATGCAGCTAGAGCTTGACCAGATCCCTTAATTATATTAATCACACCTGCGAACACTCGCCGATTTCCTGAATGATTCTCGAAGCGGGAAGGCTCGCGAATGGGTGGTAATATCGCGCCGTTTCATTACTAACGACAATCTAATAGAATTTTGGACTTTTTCGCAAATCACCTGCAAACACTCTCAAATTTCGTGATAGGTTCTCGATGTCAGAGTGTTCGCGAATGGGTGACAATATCGCGCCGTTGCAAACTCACGCAAAGCGCAATCTAATACATTTTGAGACTTTATCGAATCGCACCTGCGAACACTCGCAAATTTCCTGGAAGATTCTCAAAACGAGAGTGTTTGCGAATGGGTGGCAATATCGCGCCGTTGCATCACTCACGACAATTGAATAGACTTTAGGACTGTTTCCCGAATCACCTGGGAACACTCGTAAATTTCTTGAAAGGTTCTACACTTGCGAGTGCTCGCGAATGGGTGGCAATATTGCGCCGTTGCATCACTCATGCATAGCACAATCCAATACACTTTAGGACTCTTTCTCGAATCACAACTGCGAATACTCATACATTTCCTGAAAGATTCCCCATATGAGAGTGCTCGTGAATGGGTGGCAAAAAGAAACGAAAAAAAAAAAAAAGAAAAATTGGAATTCTTGTAACTTTATCGTTTTTTTTTAATTTAGATTCCAAAGTAGGAATTTAAAAAAATGAAATTTCAAATTAAACTTGTTTCAACTTTTTCGAAATTTAATTTTTTCTGTAAGTAACATTTTGATCTAGAAATGTCTGGCAATTTTAATAAATATGTTAAAAACCTTAAGTTACTCGAAAATTAAGTTATTTTTTTCGAAGTTTCGACTTTTTTCTCAAACTGTGTTTATAACCTCGAATAAATTTAGATTTTAAACTCGACATTTGTTTGTCTAAAATTTGAATTAAAGTCGAAATCGAGAACTTCAACTTGTTTCTTGGAGTTTTGTCCTTAGTACCCCACTTTATTCTTGACATCTCGTTTAAAAGTCAAAAAATTAAAATGCCCTATTTTAATTTTTAAGCTATAACAAAGTAGACATTTTTTAAAAAACCGCGAGGGGGTCTATAGAAAATCTAAAATTTTTTCTAAATTTTGAATTTTTCTTCTCGAAATTTCGACTTCAATTTTTACATTCTAAACTCGAAATTTCCAGCTTTTTTCCAAAAACGCTAAACTATTAGAATTTAATTTCGACTTTAAGACAGGAAATTTTAGCTCAACGTTGAAACTTTGAAGCAACAGTAATTATTAGTTCAAATTTCAAAGTCTGAGTTGGTCAAAATTTCTAAAAAATGCAAAAGAAATTTTTGAAAAACTTTTTAAGAAATCTTAAAATTTTGTTTTTAAGATCTCAAACTCGAGTTTTTTTCTCAACATTTCTAGTTTAAATTAACCAAGTAATAAAAAGTCCAGGGTCAGACCTGACATTTACAAAAGAAATCAAAATTTTTAAAAAATAAATCAAAACTTCTAACTTTATTTTCCAATCAGCCTCCCCATTTACAAAAGTTACGACATGCCACTGTTAAGATTTGTATTTTTTTTGGGGAACGGACTAGTCCTTGGTTATCTTCAAAGTAAGTATTTCTCTGAGGACGAAACGCGTTTAGAACAAGTGTTGTGTTTTTTAATTTTTCTTGGTTTCAGGGGACAAGATTTGTATATCAATATCTAAAACTTGGTTTAGTTCGAATATTCAGCTTCTAGGCTAGCCAGCTCGTTCACTAGACCTAAATCTAATCGAAAATATTTGGGGTATCCCTTTGTAGATAAAATGGTAATTTTGGTTGGTTTACAGTTTGCGAAAATTTCTAATATACTAATTTTTGAATAGTTGGGTTTCCAGTAGTACGCAACTACTTACTACTTACTAGTTTAAATACATCGAGTGCTTAAGACTAATGGTTGTTGGCATCCCATTTACTCATTTATTTCTATGAATTAGTATAATATTAAATAAATGTGCATAATGTGATAATGTTCTTTAATTTTAAATAATAAATTGAATTATTCTCACACGTTTCCATACATAAAAATAAATTGTTTATGATAAATTTATCATGTATCGTTTTTTTACAAAGTTATCGTTAATTTTTAGTTTAATTACCAATAAAATTAGTGCAATAAACCCAGTGACCTTGCACCAAGAAGTTTTAGATGTAAAATTGGTAACATACAACTAACCTTTTTTTATAATCGAATTTAACTAGGAACCTTGTTGCAGCCTGGACCTCATAGGTAATGTGAAACAAAATAAATCCACGCAACTCACAGCTTACTACCACTCGATTCAGTAAACAACTAAACGTTCTGATCTGTCATTTGCACCTGAAAGCTGGCTCGATTTAGGTGCGGGTTCTATCATAACACGCTGTGGACTCCCACCAGCACACCTGAGCTTTCCACTCTCTCGATTTGCTGCTCTTCTCTCGTGTCACATCATCCTTCTCTGAAATCGACGTAAGAATTTGTCGATAAAACTGGGAAATCCTCCGGTGTGGGTTGTGGCACAGTTTCGTCCTAGCAAAAAAAAAGTGACACTAATAGATTTGTTGCCGTTCGCCCAGGTGATTTCAATTTGAAATTAACAAATTATCACGTTTGTTTAATTAATATAAAAACTTAGCTTTAGAACGGATGGCGGTTGTCGGAGAAAATCTCTTAAAATTGATATTCATCACATGTGAAGAAATAAATTTGTTTTGTTTGATGCAAATTGATATAAATTATTATATTTGATATCTCCACTCCAATGGGTTTTTCTGTATCACGTTTCTTACTTTCAACTACTGTTTATGAAGAATGAAGCTTTTCTTCTTATACTTTCGCTCAATACAATTTTATAAATTACCTTTTATTAAGTGAAATCTAAATGGACTTAACTCTGAATTCTCGGATTTTAATGCAAATGCTTTAGCTTATTAGCCCTTTTGTAAAATGAAAGTATATTATAAAAGAACGAAGGAAGTATAGTCATTTTTTCAGCAATTATTTTTAACTTTAACTCGTTTTACTGCTCAAGTGTGTCACGCTCACTTCAAGAATCTTCCAAGAAATTTGCAAGTGTTCGCAGGTGTAATTTAATAAAGTCCCAAAATGTATTGGATCGTGCTAGGCGTGAATGAACAACGGTGTGATATTGCCACCCATTCGCGAGCACTCTCACGTCGAGAACCTATCAAGAAATTTGAGAGTGTTCGCAGGTTATTCGAGAAAAAGTCCCAAATTGTATTAAATTGTCGTTAGTAATGCAACGGCGCGATATTGCCACCATTCGCGAGCATTCTCGCTTCAAGGATCTTCCAGGAAATTTGCGAGTGTTCGCAGAGGTGATTCGGTAAAGTCCCAAAATGTATTGGATTGGGCTAGGCGTGAATGATGCAACGGCGTGATATTGCCACCCATTTACGAGCACTCTCATGTGGGAATCTTTCAGGAAATGTATGAGTATTGGCGGTGTGATTCGAAAAAGAATCGTAAAGTGTATTGGATTGTGCTATGCGTGAGTGATGCAACGGCGCAATATTGCCACCCATTCGCGAGGACTCGCACGTTTAGAACTTTTCAGAAAATTTGCGAGTGTTCCTAAGTAATTCGAGAAACAGTCCCAAAGTCTATTAAACTGTCGTGCGTGATGCAACGGCGCGATATTGCAGCCCATTCACAAACTCTCTCGCTTTGAGAATCTTAAAAAGCAGCGAAATTTTCAAAACAATTCGAAATTTTCCAAAATTGTTCAAACCAAAAAAATCGACATTTTAAGGGAATGTCGCGATTTAAACAACTCGGAATTTTCAATTCGAAATGTTAGAGATTTTCGAAAATAATCCAAAAGTAGAAATTTTTGAAAAAGTCGAAATTTAAAAAGAGATTAACTTTTAAAAAAGAAGAATTTTCGGAGCGTAAATTTGGAAAAAACATCGAAATTTTCAAAAAGTCAAGGTTTTCAAAAGATGTCAAAGTTTTGGAAAATAAATTTTACATTTTTGAAAGCCAAAATAAAAAAAAAACAATTTTTTAGACAAAGGTTTAAAGAAATAGTCGAAATTTTGAAAGTCGAAATCCTTAAAAAAATCCATATTTTCCAAAATTTAAAAAAATAAAGTCCAAAATTTGGAACAAAACATAAATTTTGAAAAACTACAATATTTTAAAAAATTGGACATTTTAAAAAATCTTCGGTGTCGAGAAGCTTTCTAAAAAATGTAGAATTTTCGAAAGAGAAAAATTTAAAAAAAGTCGAAATTATTAGAAAATCCCAAATGGTCTAAAAGTCGAAATTTTTAAAAAAGTAAAATTAAAAAAAAACCGAAACTTTGGATGGTTGAAAATTGTGTAAAAAAAAATTAAAGCGAACAGTTTTGAAAAACTCGAAATTTTAATAAAAAATTTGAAATTTTGAAATAGAATCGGAATTATACAAAAATTATTATTTTTTTCAGAGGGATTGAAATTTCAGAAATTTTAAATTTAAAAAGTGGATTTTTTTAAAAAAGTGAACTGTGTCAAAATCCTTAAAAAATCCATATTTTCCGAAATTTTCTAAAAAAAAAGTCCAAAATTTGGAACAAAACATAAATTTTGAAAAAATACAATATTTTAAAAAATTGGACATTTTAAAAAATCTTCGGTGTCGAGAAGCTTTCTAAAAAATGTAGAATTTTCGAAAGAGAAAAATTTTAAAAAAATCAAAATTATTAGAGAAGCCAAAATGTTCTAAAAGTCGAAATTTTCAAAAAAGTAAAATTAAAAAAAACCAAAACTTTGGATGGTTGAAAATTGTGTAAAAAAAATTAAAGCGAACAGTTTTGAAAAACTCGAAATTTTAATAAAAAATTTGAAATTTTGAAATAAAATCGGAATCATACAAAAATTATTATTTTTTTCAGAGGGGTTGAAATTTCAGAAATTTTAAATTAAAAAAATAGAAATGTTTAAAAAGTGAATTTTTTTAAATAAGTGAACTGAGTCGAATAACATTTTAAAAAATTTAATTTTTCAATACGGTGAAATTTTTCAAAAAAGTCAAAATTTTGAAAAAAATTAAAATTTTCTGAAAAGTCGAGAGTCGAAATTTTAAAAATCGAAATTTTGGAAAAAGACTAAATTTAAAAAGGCAGAAATTTCAAAAAAGCGATATTTAAAAAAATCGATTTATTTAAACAAGTTAAATAAAATAGTGGCCGGTGAAATAGTGAATGGTATCGAGTGAGATATCAGCTAATTCATTTAATAAATCTCTAAGCATTGACTGACAGACAACGCACAACCTAAACGCGTGGATCTAGGACCATAAAAATTCATACAGATTTGACCCTTAGTACCTAGGTGAGATTTTGCAAGATTCAGCCTCTAGGATAGTAAAAATCAGCATTATCGAATATGTGATTTTCATGTAATGATTAATACACAGAATTGTATTTAAAGTTGCCTATAAGCGTTGGGTTGTTTCAATTGTTTCGAATTATATTAAAATATTTGCAGGTAATCACTGGATATTTAGTGATTTTTTCGAATTGTCTTCTTTTGACTTCTAAAAATTTAAGTGTTACACTCGAAATTTTGGCTTTAATTTGGCACTTCCGTTATTTGAATCGTAATGTAGAGGAACATTATCTCGCGACATCATTCCTCACCTTTGCACTCAAAATTTCGTGAAACAATTTTGTAAAAATTCAAATGTTTAAATTAAAGCCAAAATTTTGCTTTGTGCTCTTTGTTTAATACTTTTATTTAGATTTTAAACACTAAAAGTTTTCTTAATTTCGACTTTTTTTTGCTACTTAAATTGTACCATTTGCTAACCGTACTAACTGCACACAATCAAAAATTTAAGTAGATTTTTTTTCGAAGTTTTTTAAAAATGTTCCGCTTACAATATAAAATTTTTAATTTACCGGAATGAGACATTTTTTTCAAATTCTAAATAATTACTGAAGTTTTGAGATACAGACGAAAATTTCGACTTTAAAATTAAGACATTAAATTCTAAGATTCCAGAAGAAAAAGTCAAAATCCCAACAAAAAAGAAGAGAAAGTATTTTTACAAATGTTTCGGATTCTTCTATAATTTCAATGTTTTCCCGGTTTAAACTTCAAGTGGAATTCTGATGTTTTTTTAATTTCGACTTTAAAGACGAAATGTTGAGAACAGTGTCCACATTTAAAGACAAAATTTAAGAAACAATTTAAAATTTTCTTTCATCTCTTATTTCTTAAAATTTTGAGGACATTGTCAAAATTCTGAAACCGAAAAAATCGAAACAAATTCAAAGAAATTTCTTTTTTTTTTTCTTAAAACTATGGGAACGAAAATTTCTTCGAATTGTTGATTTTTTTTATTCGAAATTTCGATCGGAAAATTTCGAACGAACCCTTAATAAAAGAAATAAATGAACTCTTGAGAAGCAAATCCAAATTTTGAGTTTAAATTTGAAATGTCAAAGTGTTCGAATTTACGCTCGAGCTTCTTTGGGAAACTTCGAAAAATATCAATATTTTCGGTCGATACTTCAAATTTAAAATCGAGAAACTGAAGTAAAAATGTCGAAAAATCGAAGTTTCTATAAAAAGCCAACATGATTAATTCGAAATAAGTAGAGGGAAAACAAAAAGTTGCGTTTGAATGTTCAGGAAAAATTAAAGATTCACAAAATATTGCAATAACAATCTACTTAATAAATCTGTAAGTACTGACTGACAGACAACACACAGCCTAAACCAGTGGATTTAGGAGCATGAAATTTCGCATCGGTGTTCTCCATAATGTGTAGGAGAGCACTAAGAGAATTTTTCAAAATTTAGTCTCTAAGCTGTTAAAAATGGACCTTAAATACCACTTGAAACCGTATTACATTTAAAGTTGCCTATACGCGTCGAGAGCGACGAATTTATCCACATTTTTGCAGGTGATTAGTCCATATTTTGTCTTTTTACGAAATCTTTTTTTTTAATATAAACTTTTAACCTTTAAGTTTTGAATTTGAAATTTTGGCTTCAATTTTGCACTTCCAATATTTAAATCGAAATGTTGAGAAACATTTTTTTAAAACATTATGAAGTTTCTTCTCGACATTATTCCTAAATTTTGCCTTTGGATTCAAAATTTCGAGAAACGGTAGAAATACAAATTTTTAAATCAGAGCCAAAAGTGCTCTTTTTTTAAATCCTTATTTAGATTGTAAAAGCTAAAAAATTTTTCTAAATTTCGACTTTTTTGCTACTTAAATTGTATGATATTACTAAACTAACCGATGCGCCGTCACTGGACTATGGTGTTTACAGTTATTTATACCAAATGCGTTCTTGTGTTTAATAAATACAGTCTAAATGAATAGAAACATGGAAAAAGGTGAAATGCATGGATCACTGGTACATAAAAGAAAGACCAAGCTAACAAGAACATTATGATCACGTTATACCCCGTTAACTGTGAAGCGTAACAAAAGCAAACACGAAGTGCGAATAAGAGTAGTGAGATTTTACTTTTCACGCTTTTAGCGTAGTTTAAATGATTTGTCTGGAAAATTTATTCAAGAATGAAAATCATCAAGTCATAATTTACCGAACAATTAATTTATTTATAACCATTAAAAACTGCACCCGTTATTTCCATTGCTGTCGAAATTTGGTTCTTAATTTCAAGACATTTCGAATTACAAGGTTTCAGAATGTTGAAGAAGAAACTCGACGTTTTGAAAAATTTTTTTGATTTATATAAAAAGGCATTTTTAAAATTGTCGAATATTCGAAATTTTGGGAATTTTTTATGTCAAAGTCTTGACTTTCCCACCCGAAATTTGGGTACTTTCATCTCAAAAACAATAAAAAAACCCATTTAGTGACAATTTTCAAACTCGGGAGAGAAAAATGTTCAAATTTGGACATAGGGTAGCTAGAAGAGGGCAGGGCTAGAGCACTTACTTCCCCCTCCCCTCCCCCTGCTCACGCAGCTAAATATCCAACTGCCTTTTGTCTGAAAAATTTTCACTCTTTCCTCAAAATTCGTCTTTTCCTTGAAATATCGACATTTTCTTGAAATGTTGACTATATTTCTCAAAATTCGTCTCTTTTCACAAAATTTGTCTTTTTCTTTTGAAATTTCAAGTCTATTCTTAAAATTCGACTTCTTTCATCAGAACCTGACTTTCTCAAAATTTCGAGTTTTTATCTCTCGATTTTTTTTTTGAAATTTCTAAATTTGGTTTTTTAAATTTCGATTTTTTTTTAAATCTTAACTTTTTTCGACTTGTATGTTAAAATTTGCGCCTTCTTCATTAAAATTTACCTTTTCCTTGAAATTTGGTCGATCTTTTCGTAAAAACCTAAAAATATTGATCTGGAAATTTTTGAAAATGGTTTTTTGGAATTTTGTAATAAAAAAATAAAAATTACGACAAAATTGTCTTTGAAAATTGTAACTGTTTAAAGGTTTCTCAAAATGTCGACGTTTATCTCAATATTAAACATTTTCTGATACCACGATACGGTAGGGCGGAGGTCTCTCTCTGATTCAATCAGTCAAGAGAAAATTCGAGAAATTTTAAGTTTTTCTCAAAATTCCTCCTTTAAAAATTTTGATGAAATTAGACTCTCCAACAAACTCGAAATTTGAGCTTTTTCGAGATGATTTTAATTCACTTTTGAAATATCGAATATAATTTCGAAATTTCACCGTTGGCCTTGTTTCTACATTAGTTTGTAATTATTCCAAAATCAATAGCTTTTATTGGTTATAACTTTCGGTAACAAAATTTAAAGTTGAATTTCCCGAAAAAGGTAAAAGTTACAAATAGTCGAAATTTTCAAAGAAAGTCTAAATTTTCAAAAAAAGTCAAAGTATGATTAAAGATCTAAATATTGATAAAAAGTCGAAATTTTGCAAAGAATCTAAATTTTTAAAATCAAAGTTTTCAAAATAATCCCAAAAATTTTAATCCTAATTTTCTAGATGGGGAAGAGAGAGGGGGGTGAGAGAAGAGAACAGAAGAAAAGGGAAGAGAAGAGAAAAAAGAAAAGAGAAGAAAAGAGAAGAGTAGAAAAGAGAAAAGAGGTGAGAAGAAGAGAATAAAAGAGAAGAGAAGAGAAGAGAAGAAAGAGAAGAGAAAAGAGAAGAGAAGAGAAGAGAAGAGAAGAGAAGAAGAGAAGAGAAGAGAAGAGAAGAGAAGAGAAGAGAAGAGAAGAGAAGAGAAGAGAAGAGAAGAGAAGAGAAGAGAAGAGAAGAGAAGAGAAGAGAAGAGAAGAGAAGAGAAGAGAAGAGAGAAGAGGAAGGAAGAGAAGAGAAGAGAAAGAAGAGAAGAGAAGAAGAAGAGAGAGAGAGAGAGAAGAGAGAGGAGAGAGAAGAGAAGAGAGAAGAGAAGAAGAGAAGAGAAGGAAGAGAAAGGAGAAGGAGAAGAGAGGAAGAGGAAGAGAAGAGAAGAGAAGAGAAGAGAAGGGAAGGGAAGGAGAGGAAGAGGAAGGAGAGGGAAGGAAGAGGAAGGAGAGGAGAAGGAAGAGGAAGAGGAGAGGAAGAGAAGAGAAAGAAGAGAAGAAGAGAAGAGAAGGAAGAAAGAGAAGAGAAGAGAAAAGAAGAGAAGAGAGGGAAGGGAAGAGAAGAGAAGAGAAGAGAAGAGAAGAGAAGAGAAGAGAAGAGAAGAGAAGGAAGAGAAGAAAGAGAGAAGAAAGAGAAGAAAGAGAAGAAAAGAGAAGAAAGAGAAGAGAAGAGAGAAAGAGAAGAGAAAGAGAAGAGTAGAAAGAGAGAAAAAGGTGAGAAGAAGAGAAGAATAGAGAAGAGGAGAGGAGAGGAGAGAAGAGAAGAGATAAGAAGAAAAGAGAAGAGAAGAGGAGAGGAGAGGAGAGGAGAGGAGAGGAGAGGAGAGGAGAGGAGAGGAGTGGAGAGGAGAGGAGAGGAGAGGAGAGAAGAGATACGAAGAGAAGAGAAGAGAAGAGAAGAGAAGAGGAGAGGAGAGGAGAGGAGAGGAGAGGAGAGGAGAGAAGAGAAGAGATAAGAAGAGAAGAGGAGAGGAGAGGAGTGGAGAGGAGAGGATTGGAGAGGAGAGGAGAGAAGAGAAGAGAAGAGATAAGAAGAGAAGAGATAAGAAGAGAAGAGAAGGGATAAGAAAAGGACAGAAGAGAAGAGAAGAGAAGAGAAGAGAAAAGAAGAGAAGAGAAGAGAGGAGAAGAGGAGACAAGAGGAGAGGAGAGAAGAAAAGAGAGAAGAGAAGAGGAGAGAAGAAAATAGAGGGGTAGAGAAAAAAAGAGAAGAAAAGAGAAGACAAGAGAGGAGAAGAGAAGAGAGGAGGAGAGAACAAAAAAAAGAAGAAAGAAGTAAAGAGAAGAAGAGAGAAGAGGAGAGGAAAGGAGAGGAGGGAAGAGAAGAGACGAGGAGGGAAGAGAAGTGACGAGGAGGGAAGAGAAGTGAAGAGAAGAGAAGAGAAAAAAAGAGAAGAGAAAAGAAAAGAGAGAAAGAGAGAGGTAATATATTCAAAATTTGGAACTTACCTAACAGTCGAATTTTTTAAGAAAAGTAAGTTATTTTGGATAATTCGAAATTTTCAAAATTATCAAAATTTCTAGAAATGGACAAACCTTTGTATGAAGGTTGAAATTTCCAAAAGAGAAATTGAAATTTTTAAAAGACTCTAAATGTTCAAGAGAATACAAAATTTTCAGAAAACCTGCAAATTATTTTCAAAAATAAAAACTTCCAGAAAGTACTAGAATTTAAATAAGGCCAAAATTTATTTACAATTAACGTCAAAAAGCGAAATTTTGAAAGAAAAAAGCAGAAACTTTTGAAAAAAGATCAAGAATTTTTTAATAGTTGCAATGTTGAAAGTCGCAATTTTCAAAAATCTCGAAATTTTTAGAGTTAGGATTTTCAATCAAGACAAAATTTTCAAAAAAGCATACTATTTCAAAAACAATCAGAGTCCTAATTTCGGGAAAATAAATCAAAATTTACAGAAAAGTCGAAATTTGCAAAAAAAAGTCGACATTTTTTGAGTTAAGGTTTTGAATGAGGTCAAAATTTTCAAATAAGTAAAGTTTAAAAAAGTGACCAAATTTTGAAAAAATCAAAAAAAGAGTTGAAATTTTCGAAAAAAGTAACATTTTCTTAAAAAAATGAAACATTTCGAAGATTCAAAATTTTGAGTCGTATTTTTCAAAATAAGTAAACGAAAAATTGGCAATTTTGAAATCAATTACTTCAAAAAAAAAACAAAATTTTCGGAAATGTCGAAGTCTAAACGATTCAAAATTCAAAAAATTGGAAAAATTAAAATTAAACAATAATTAGATTTTTTAAAAAAGTAAAATCTTCCAAAAAAAAAGCATCGAAATAGTCCCATAACCAACAAAAAGTCGAAAATTTAAAAACAAGAAACAATTTTCAAAACACCCAGCCTTAAAAAATCTAAATCTTTTAAAATTTTAAAAAGCCAGAATTTTCAACAAAATGAAAATTTCTAGGTCATGATTCTAAAAAAAAAAAACGAAATTATGCCTCTTTACCTTGGGCACACTGGATTCTTATCTTTTCTGAAGTCTCGGAGAAGACCAAAGTTCACTTAATCTCTCACCCCTCTGAATAGAAAACTGGTCTTCATTTTTATTCAAATAATGAAGTCAAGCCGTTCAAAACGATAAAATTTTGTAAAACTTATTTATTTGCGTATAAATAAATTTCAATTCTGGAAAATATAATTCCAATTATATTTCAAATCTTCCATACATTAAATATGATAAGGTTGTATACGAACGATCAATTCATCAATTTATTGAATTTTATTCCCAGTTGTATTATTAAGCAGCACATGTGCTAAGGACGTATTCACACCCCCTAGGGGGACTCAACAATGCAAATTATACAAAGATTAAAATCCCATTTATAACGCGGAACCATGCGATGACATGCGCACAGCTTCCCCTTCGGTGCAACCAGGAGCGGGGTGCGAAATTGAAAAAGAGCGCGATGTCGGCTTTATTGATCGTCGGTTGTTTCCCTACGCCCACCTCGATCGAAGTTAACGTAGACTGTATATTTACATTATCATCAGGTGCGTCCAGAAGATATACATAAAGCACACGGCACAATGCCGGAGTAGGAGCATTGATAAACACACGAAGGCCGGCTGTCGTCCGTGAAAACGATATAGTTATAGTACGCTTTGTATGTCTGCCCTGTGCCGTGCGACACCGGGAATTTTGTGCGATTTGCTTTGTAGATCTAGTTTGGCGACAATGTCAGGTAAGTTTGTTATTCTTTGTTGCTCGTTGTAAAAGACCGTTTTACTTCTATCATTGTTATGTAATGTAACGAATGGTCATGTATTGTATTATTTCCTTTCCTCCAAGGATTGTCATTAGTCGACTCTATGAATGTGGGATGAATTCACTAATAGTTCCTGCTTGTCTAATACTACGTGCATTTGTTTAAACTATTTTGTTTACTTTAGAGAGGCAGTAAAATCAACGTTACTTATTTAATGATAAGCAATAGTTACAAAAATTTCGGTGTAAACTTCGTGTTTATAACGGAAACAAAAATGTGTTTTACAATGTAAATATACCACTCGTGGAAATTGTAACAGTCTTCGCTTTTATCAAAATATTTTTTATCTTTTCCAAAATTTTCCGTCCGTTTCAGTGTATTGCTATATATTGAGTTTTACTCGAGGTAAAATCCTATTTATATGATCAAATATTTCAATGTTATAGTGACTTGTAAAATGCCACAAAGTTTTAAAATGGTACCTGATTTTGGAGAAAACTCAAATCAACAAATGACTTAAGCGGTATGTGAAACTTATCCCTCGTTACAAGAAGCTAATGATCTAGAGGTAGGGAAGGAAAAATCGTAAAAAGGCTCGATGGGTAGATCTTGTTCAATTCGCGAATCATCATGGAGGTGACCACAAAGATATCCACAAAACTCGACTTACAAAGATTTGTAGCATTTGGGCTAATTACTAACTAGCAAAGGATCAATCAAAAACTTCTAGAAAAGGGACATCGTGAACGATTCTACTTGTAGAGGATAATTAAGAGATGACTCCAACGTGGGGATTTTCATTCCAGTGTAGCGCCAACCTAAGTAGTATATTCCAAGAAACTTCAATTTTTAAAGAAAACTGAGAGGCTGAATCAGGAACTAGCTCTCTTGAAGCACCAGAATAACAATGACGAAACGAAATAATTTGACCAAATTATCGCAGTTCAATTGGTCTCTAAATGAACTTCAGCGATCATTCCCCTTACTGTTAATAACAAAAGTGGAGTAAGCTGTCAGAAAGATGGACCAAATTGGCAAATGTAAAAGAAATCGTCTCCATTGTGACAACGTTATGCCACATTCATCTGTTCTTGCTTGGTTGGAAGATGATGTCCCATTCGCTGTGTATTAGCTCGGATCAGATTATTATTTCGATTTTTTGGTTGATAAATCTTCCACTAATGAGGAATGAGGATGACCTGGAATCAGGCCTGGTGCAGTTTTTTTGCTAATTTGTTAAAAAGATTACAAAAAACCAGAATCGGCCATTGGACAGATTAATTGGTGATATAGTGAAATTACGATTTGTTCTCGTCTAATATGCATTCGAAACTTTCTAACATATCAAAATCGTTCGATCCACGTAAGCAGCTGCCTTGGAATTATCATTTATCAAATATTATACTTATAAGCGCAAATAAAATGCGCCAAAATGTTAAAATCTCCCAAAGTCAAGAAAACTAAGCTTAGAAGAGCACAGAATAAATCACGAAGTTCGACAGGTTAAATTAATTGTTTTAAATGATTTTAAAATCACAAAAAAGATAAATATAAATCAAGAGTGATTTATCTACATTTTTGGCTCCGTATACTAGCTGCATACAATGGCAAAGATAAAGATGTAATTAAGAAATGACACATTTCTTCATCGAAGAATCTTTTGTAGTACATGCCGTATTTAAAACAATTCAACATGATGATAAATCCACAAGTTTCCATGTGAACTAAATAAGTATCATCGTTAATTTATATTTCCAATTGAAATCGAAAAATTAAATTTCTTTTCAATTAATTTTCGGTTTACTCTATTTGTAAAATAAAGTGTTTTTTTATCTTATTTACATTTGTAGATATAACGAATGAAACTGCATATTGTTTGCTATTATGTCGATAACGCATGACATAATGTGAAAGAAACGCATAAAATGACTAAAAATGAAAACAATTATTATCATACAATACAATAATTTTAATGACTACGGTTTATAAACAATGTATCACCAAAACTAAGTTTTTCTTAATTGTCATTGACATTTAGCGCTAAAGTAGTAACCGTTTAAGTTTTGTTAAAAACCTAATTTCCTACAGAGTTCACTCCAATTTCTGCTGTATTTGCTATAATATGTATAGTTATGGGCATTCGATGGCAATGTTTCTCTAAAACGCTCGTTATTTAAATATTTTATTGCTCAAGATAAGTTTATATTGATGATAATAGTTTAAAACAATAGCTCTTATTTTTAACATGGGGAAACTAATGTTTGAATTAAGACACGCTTGAGGAATTCTTTCGCTCATGGGAAATATACTTATGATATTAACAATGTAGGTGAATTAGCTCTTCCGTTTCAAAGTAGAAATACAACATAAACAAGAGAAGCGCAAGAAATTGTCTTTTGTGAAGACGACGATAACTAAGACCAAATAATAACTAATTACACGGAGGAACAATTTGTAACATAATTTCTGTTGAATTAGGTTTTTGAGCTGTTTTAGAGTTAAAGAGGCATGCTGATTTCAATATTACAGCTAGTTTTCTTCTATCACGTCTAGTTTTTCCTCTACAACAACATTCATTTAAAAGGAAGGCATTTGTTCGATATTTTCGAAATTTATTTAGTGATGATGAAATTATGTGTTGCCATAACGTATATCTATAATATAAAAATGAATCGCAAAATGTGTTGGTAAGCGCATAACTCAACAACGCCTGGACCAATTTGGCCAAATCTTTTTTTAAAATGTTCGTTGAAGTTCAAGGATGGTTTTTACAGCGAGAAAAATTAGAATTATTGCTGGAAAAACCGGGAAAATGAAGATAATCACATATTGAAATGTCGGCGATTATATCACAAATATGTTGTTGACATGTATGTTAAAATTGAAACGGAGAGATTAACATTCATCAGGTTGAATCAAACCAAACTCCGATCTGAAGAGTATATTCACCTTCGAGATGCGATTAATACTGATGGAAATGCACAGAATGTCGGTCGGATGACTATTCTTCCAGCAACATACATCGGAAGCCCTCGGCATATGCACGAATATGCTCAAGATGCCATGTCGTATGTTCGTCATTATGGTACAGCAGATTTGTTCATCACATTTACATGCAATCCGCAATGGATAGAAATCAAGCAGGAGTTATTCCCTGGGCAATCACCCATTGATCGTCATGATATTACAGCCAGAGTCTTTAGACAAAAGTTGAAATCTTTAATGGATTTCATCGTAAAACATAATGTGTTTGGTGAGACACGCTGCTGGATGTATTCTGTGGAGTGGCAGAAACGAGGATTGCCACATGCACACATTTTGATTTGGTTACAAATCTTTTTGACAGGACGAAGTCTGTCGGGTCAGTTATCTATATATATAAAAATGAAACCCGTTTTCCGTTGTCACGACATCACATAAAAACGGCTTGACCGATTTGGCTAATTTTGGTCTTGAATTATTCGTGGAAGTCCAGGGGAGGTTCTTACGGAGAGATAATTTTAAAAAAATCTTGATAAAGTGTAAAATCAACATCTTTATACTCCCATATACAAACAGTTTGTACTAATACTTAAAAGCCAATTTGAACCTTAATACCATACAGTAAAGTTCAAGTAGGTATTAGTGAAGAGATTTCGGGAAGGCAAAACAATCGAAGACAAACAAAGTGACCTTAGTTCTGTCAAACACATTCAATGTCATCATATGTCATTTCATTTTAGCAGCAATAATTATTCTGTTTAAATAAGTTTAAAATCCCCGGTCGAAGACGGGGCGAGCAGCTAGTGATTTAATAAAAATGTTAAAAATTAATGAAACTAATGGTGATTTTTCATCAATAACTAAAAGCCAAGATTGAAGTGTGTTTTTCTCCACAAGGGAAATTTATTTGGCGAATTCCTAACAGACCACTCGGTTTGTTTGCGTGAACAACATGAAGACATGAAGAGAGTCACTAACTTGTCGCAGTATCACATGCACCAATGGATCATCTGTATTGACCGCTTTTTCCTTGGCGAGTAACGCGGATATACTAAGGATCCCTGTTTTTTATGTAGATGGAACGACAAATCTCCTGGAAACCATTCGGAGCAGTAAAATTGACTACGAAAGTGTGAACTAAAATTTAGTGATTCACCAGCAACTTCTTGACCAAAAAAAACCTTATATTTCCACACCTATATACCAAACAGAGCCTCGTGAATAGAGGATGTGATCCCGGGATTCTGAATTCCGGGATCCTGGGATCCCGACGGCTTTTTAATCCGGAAATTTTCGGGATTAAGTTTTTTTGATCCCGAGATTTTCGAGATTGACATCATTTTAAAAAAGTTGTAAAATAGACTGCATCTATCGAAACGCTCAATATCAATGTTTTTAACAATACTTGTCTATCGTTTTAATATGAAATAGTTTGATTCCAAACACGCAGCACTGCTTTGAGATTGGTATGCTTGTTTCAAATAAAAATCTTGCATCTTAAACTAAAGATTTAATGATGAGACACCGGACGCTTTATTTCTCAGATTTAGGAGTAGTAAGGCGGTCAATAGAGTGTGACATCGTGTGTCAAGGATGAGACGAGTCCTATGCTGCGTGACGTCACAAAGTTCCGACTTTTTTTTGAAGAATTTCAACTTTTTAAAAGTTTCAAATATTTTCTAAAATATCGTCTTTCTTGAAAATGTATACTTTTTGAAAATTTAGATTTCAATTTCGATATTTCTTTGAAAAATTCAGTTTTTAAAAAATTTGACATTTTCTAATAATTTCGACATTTTTTTTTAAATTTCTTCATTTTCCTGCTTTAATCTTTTTCTCGAAATTTAAACTTTGTGTGAATACAAACTCTTTCGAAAAAATTTACTTTTTTCAAAATTTCGATTCTTTTCTAAAAATATTAAAATAAATAAATATATTAGAGAATCGATATTCACAAAAAGTTAAATTTCAAGGAAAAGGTCGATACTTTCCTAAATATTTTGACTTATTTGAAAAAACTATCGACTACGTATTTTCAAGATTTTACTTTTTTTTGAAAATTTTGACTTCCAAGTGTTGATTTTTTTCAAAAATGTAGGCCTTTTTTAAAATAGTGAATTTTTTTAATGATTTTATTATATTTTCTGTTTTTTTAATTATAAGAAATTTTGGTTATTTCTAAAAATGTTGACTTGGTTAGTTTTCAGCTATTAGTTTTCAAAATTTTGAGTCTTTTCAACTACATTTTCTTGAAAATTTGGAGAAAAATTTCATTTTTCTGGAGAATTTCGATTGTATTTTTTTGAATCGGGAAATTTTTTTAATATCGATTTTTTGAAATTTTCGGCTTTGATTTTTTTTTAATTTCATTTTAAAACATTTTGGAAAATGTTGACAATTTTACTTGAAAATATTGACTTTATTTGGAAACAAAACTGTTTCAAAATTTCCATTTTTTAACTTTCCAATTAAAATTTGCGATTTTCTAAAAAATGCTCTACTTTTTTTAGGATTTAAGTTATCCAAAATTTTGATTTTTTCGAAAATTTTAACTTCACAATTTGAACCTTTTTTTGAACTTTTGTAATAATTATAGGATTTCTTCAATATGAAGACTTTTAGAAAAATTCGTTTTACTTTGAAAATTTGACCAAACATTTTTCAATTTTTTAAAATCTCGAATTTTTGTTTCAAAATTTTGACCATTTTTGAAGATTTATTCCGCTAATTTCCAAGATTTTAACTTTTTGAAAATTACAAATTTTTAAAAAAAATTCTTCAAATGTTTAAATTTTTAAAATGTCAATTTATTCAGTGTTGAAATTTTTTTTTAGAATTTCGCCTACTTTTTAAAAATCTTGGAAATTTTAATTTTCTATGAAAATGTTTACATTTTTCAAAATTACGATATTTAACTTTTTTTTAATTCTCATTGTTTTCAAAATATTAACGTTTTTTCTGAAAATTTAAATTTGGCTTTTTGTCTTTCTTAAATTACAACTTTTTTTGAAAATTTAATCTTATTTTCTAAAATTTAGCCTTTTTGAAAAATTTTGTTTTGTCCAAAATCACGATATCTTTCATTTCGAGATGAAATTTGGAGTCTACACCTTTTTTTGGAAATTTTATTTTAAAACTTGAATCATCCTAATAAATTTTATATTTATTGAAAATTTGTATTTAAAAAAACTCTATTTTTGAATTTCAATTTTTTAAACCACAAAATTCAAGAATTTTTTCAATAAATTTCAATTTTATCGAAATTTCCTCCTTCTGAAACTTTTCAATTCAAGTTCAAAAGTTTTATTATTTTTTTAAGTCGACGGTAATATGAAAACTGAAAAGTTAAATTCAAAATTTCAACTTTTTTCAAAATTTTGGAATTTTAGAAATTGTCGATTTCTTCAATGTTTGAATTTTTTTCAAAATACCCATGTTTTTTGAAATCTCAGCTTTTTTTCTGGAAATTTTTACTTTCTACGAAAATTTTGACATTTTTAAAATTCTGACGCCTTATCTTCAATTTTTCACATTGTTCTGGGTTTTTTTTTTGATAGTTTTGATTTTTAAATTTAGCATTTTTCAAATTTTGGTTTTTTTTTTCGAAAATTTTAATTTGTCCAAAATTTTAACTTTTCAAAATTTTGAGCATTTTTAAAAGCTTTCAAATTTTCTTATAATTTTGGTTTTTCTTGAATATTTAGTCTTTCAAAAAATTCTACTTTTTTGAAAATTGGGAAATTCCAAGTTTACGATATTTTTTATTCAGATTTTCTTTCAAAGCTGAAAATTAGAAAAGTGTTCCGATATTTCTAAAAACAATTCCGATTCTGATTCTTGCACTAGCTTACAAATTTGCAAATTTTGATTACGTTGATTGTTTTGATTTGTTGGTTGAAAAGCTGTTTTTTTTTTAATTTGTACCCTTCAATACCGAAATAATCCCGGGATCCCGGGATTGAGTAAATGTAATCTCGAAATCCCGGGATTAGAAATAAGGATCGGGGTCGAATTCCCTACTCGTGAAGCAATTTGTTAAATCTATGTCAATTGAAGCAGATTGTTCCAAGTATCTATTGTGGCATTTCCTAGACTGTCCTTTAAAAAGATAAAGATCAGTGTGCTTGATGGTCCACAGATTTGATAACTAAAAACGAATCTTTCATCCCAATAGAAGGACAGAAAGACAAAATTTAAAAAGAATGATTTATTGAGATTTAAAAACATTGTCAAAGACTTTATTGGAAATACATGAGCTCAGAATTACATGGAAATTAAAAAATTTTTACGAGCCATA
This sequence comes from Dastarcus helophoroides, assembly GCA_028583605.1. Lineage (NCBI taxonomy): Eukaryota > Metazoa > Arthropoda > Insecta > Coleoptera > Bothrideridae > Dastarcus > Dastarcus helophoroides. The sequence goes on from CM053328.1 coordinate 30,644,008, forward strand.
CTACCAGGACTTGAAAAATGATTAATAAAAAGAACGATGAACCGCAACAGCGAATATCTTACTTTAAGGTGAAAAGTAAAAATAAAGAAACTATTAGAACTTGTAATGTATAAAAAAACTGTCTATCCTAGGAGTGAATGCGAGCACTAACTTCTCTTGGGACAATCATGTGCGCACCATTGCCAAGTCCTCCTTTCGAAAGCTAGGCTTTTTTAGAGCTAAAAAGTGTTGTGTTTATGGGTTATAGATGATCTAAACACTTAATTTGTAACTACAGTTTATTTGAGAAAATAAAACATCTCAATGAAGCAATAATATTGACTTATTAAAAAGTATATTTTGGTCACAGAACATATTTTAGCAACTACTGCTTTTTAACTCTCAACTGTCAACTGTTTTTGGTTCCATTTTATTTTTAATGGTTGACACATTGTATATTCAAAACTGTAACAAAAATTACTTTACATTTTATCAGCTTAAGTTAGACCTACACTAGAATACCCTTCTCATGTTTGGAGTTTAGCCTCAAAGCACACTTTAGCTCTTTTGGGTTCAAGAAGAAGAGCTATTCGCCTAATTGATGACGAGAGTTTGACCGATTCTCTCGAAACACTAGAGCACAGGTGGATGGTTGGTGACATCTCTTTTCTATAAGTACTATCATGGAAGATGCTCGCAGGAACTAATAGGATTGATCTCCCCAAGGGCAAGATTCCTGGGGCAATAAGACAGTCGGAGACAGCAAATTCCTATGCGGTCCAGCTTGACACAGTAAGGACCTCTGTCTCCAGAGAGTCTTTTTTCTACAGAACTTCCAAGCTATGGAATTCGTTACCAAAAGGAATTTTCCCCAAAAATTATAACCTATTTTTGTTTAAGAAGGCAGTTCATCGTCATCTACACTTGTCTATACTTGTTTCCGCATCCTACTCTCAGTGGTTTGAAGGTATAAGGGGATTACCCTTTGCGAGCGGCTTAAACGTGAAAAAAAGAGAACCTTGAAAACCTAACATTTCTTCACAGTTAACACGAGCTATATGTGGTTCGTGAGCTGTGGGTTGGGCACCACTGCTTTAGATAATGCCAAAGGATCAACCATGGCGAATTCTTCTGAAGTGAGAGCCTGATATAAAACAAATGATTTCAAAACAATAAAGACTCACCTATGATTGGGTAATCAAGCATACTAAAAGCAAAACTCTTCCAAAGTAAATCCACGAAATAAAAGCAATGCAACTATGTCAGCGGTATCAGAAGCGAAACTCTTCTGGTAGAATAATTCGAATGAAACAGGTTAACTAGATATATCTTGCTGCAGCTAATGTCACTGTCTTGTAACACAAATATTTTTTGTGTTATGTTATAATCTAATCTAGTACAATTCTATCACAAATATAGAATCTTTAAAATTAAAAAACACTTAGATGAGGTTAAAAAATTGAGGGGGGAAGCAAATTAGCCCTAGTGATGACGTTGCTAGAAGAAAAAAAGAATGAAACCAAAATTCTGGTGATCAGACAGTCCAAAACATATATAATTTAGTCTAATGAGGAAGAGGAGTTTTTTGAGTGGTGGTTAGTTGATTGTTTAAGATCAGTTGAGTCCTTCGACCTCTCTTTCCGAGCCTACTTTAGATTTTCGTAGAAGAGTCATCGTCGGTCATTAACTTAGATTTTGCTGAAAGTAAGGCAACATCCCTTGGATAATCCTCTCTCAAACTAGACACAAATATACTATGCCATCAAATCTCCTATTACATCACCGCAGACAACAGTGGAAACCTGTTGATACAACAAATGCGTCCACTTAACAATGAAGGCATCTAGCAACCTGACTTATAAAGAACTGCAAACCACCCCAATCTAGCTTTTAACTGTAGTAAATTTTATAAGGAAATTTGGTCAAGAGCACTAAAAAATATTCTAAAATGTTGATAAAATTCTTCCACAAGAATGGCTCATTTGTCAGGTCGCAGTATTTTTCGAATATTAAACAAAGTTCTTGTCTAACCCTTACCCAAATTTTAGTCATATCCTAAAATAACCTAAATTTATATTCCAATTCTTACTCAAAACGTGCCCATTAAATCTTGCCCTCAATTTCCTCGGCCTGTCTTGAATTTTCTTGTCCAAGACTTGGTTTTATAAGACCTAAGGTCAAAGTTTTTGATAACCCTTCGGACACTTAACTTCTAGAAATGCCGCAGGAAGTTAATGAAGACAAAAATATACCCCAAAAATTGAGGACTAGAAGGGATCTTTTAGGTGTTCGAACCAGAAGTCTCATAGATTATAGTGGCAACTACCTTGATCGTTTGATCAAAAGCAGTATTCAAAAAACACATAATACAGTGGAAGCCTGGATTATAAACGAGAATTGGATAGGAAGTCAAGGCTAGAACCAAAATAATATGTAGAAAAAGCAAGCCAATTCGAAAGAATAAAGTGTGAGGAATACTCGGTCCTCTGCAAAAGAATAAAAGGTATAAATTATCTTTAGCAAAGCAGATTTGGTAAAACGGACTGGTCCTATGTTATCTTCAAAACCGAAATTCAAAGATCTCTCTGAAGGTAATAGCTTGGCTATCGAAACGCGTTAGACCAACCTTTATTGTGTTTTTTAATCTTTCTTGGTTTCCTTGGACAAGTTCTGTATTTCAATTTTTGAAGATAATCAAGGGCCAGTCTGTTCCACCAAAAGAAACATAGTGTCGAATATTTTAAAAATAAACTAGTGCAAGTGTTATAAAATGGCTAATACTCAAATAGTTCGAAAAAATACGATAGTTATTTGAATACTGCTGTAGGTGCACTATAATATGATCTGTGTGACATCACCGCTTGGAAATTCGGATCACAAGCTTGTAGCAACCTCTCGCTCGCTTCATATACGACCTCCTTCCCAGACACAGTCCCGTAGGGTTTGGCACTTAAACTTTGCAAACTGGGAAGAATTAAGAGACTTCTTTGCATCTTTCCTATGGCAGGAAGTCTGCTTTAACTCGGACAACCCTTCCTTAGTCGCCGAATTCATCAAGGAAACTATCCTGATTGGTATAAAATGCTCAATTCCCCACTCCCAAAATAAGTCTGCTTCCAGTAAATCTTGATTCAGTAAAAAATGTGCTCATGCTGTCTCCTGTAAAAATCGCGCGCATATCGTCGTTGACGAAATAATCCCTAAGTCGAGACTCGGACCATATTTGTAGGTGCACAAAACTCTTGTAAACAGGTTATTGACGGGGCAAAAGGTGATTTCGATCGTAGAATGTACCAGAAGCTTATCAACTGTCCGAACGGTTCCAGGTCCTTTTGGGGATTTGCAAAGTCAATTGGAAAGAATTTTACATCTTCAAATTTTCCACCATTACTCGATGAAAATACCAATATTGCTACTGCCTCCAAAGAAAAGGCTGACATGTTAGCCTTAATGTTTGCCGAAACTTCCAATCTTGATTCTCGAAACGCAGAACCTCCCATACTTCCTAAGGTTGGCACTTTGATGCCTGAAGTTGTTTTCAGACAACGCACAATCAGGAAGATTCTCCTCGAGCTCGACACCTCGAAAGCTTCTGGCCTTGATGGTATTCCCGCTATTGTTCTTAAGAAGTGCGCCCCAGAATTGACCCATGTCCTAAGCAAATTGTTCACACTCTCTTACAACAAAGGTGTATTCCCTAACATCTGGAATTCTGCTAGGGTGAAGCCTGTCTCTAAAAAGTGAAAGAGGAATCTGGCTAACAACTGTGGCGCTATATCTTTGTTACCAGTTATATCTAAAGTGATGGAAAAGGTTATCAACTTCGAGATTCTCAAATATCTGGAGGAAAATAGAATCGTCTCCGACAGGCAATACGGTTTTGGACAACACCGTTCCACTGACGATCTACTGGCATATGTTACTCATATCTGTATCTCAGCCATGGAAAAACATGGTGAGGCTAGGATTGTGGCATTGGATGTCTCAAAGGCTTTCGACAGAGTCTGGCACCGATCTCTTCTCGCCAAACTAACATCTTATGGTCTTCCTCCTGGACTCTGTCATGTGATATCCAATTTTCTCGCAGACGGATCTCTTCAGGTTCGTCGTCGATGGCATCTCATCCGAGACATTTGCGATGCCTTAGGGGTCTGTTCTGTCTCCTACTCTATTTCTGTTGCACATAAACGATCTCTTAGCTTCAACTTCCAATCCTATATACAGCTGCGCAGATGATAGTAACCTTGTGTCATCTTTTTTCTCCGACAAACCATTATCTATAGCTGCTTCAGATCTACAGCAGATACAGACGATTAATCGGGATATCAGGATTATTCTGGAATGGGGTAAGAACAATTTGGTCGGCTTTAACGCTTTAACTCAGACCGCGGTTTTCTCTAAGAAAACATCAAGGGATAATGCAACAAACATACTAATGGACGGTAAAATCCTTCCAATGGCATCTAATCTATCTATCCTAGGAGTGAATGCGAGCACTAACTTCTCTTGGGACGATCATGTGCGCGCCATTGCCAAATCGGCCTCTCCGAAGCTAGGCTTTCTTTTTAGAGCTAAAAAGTACTTCACATCTCATCAGCTATTTACACTATACAAAGCCCAAGTTAGACCAACACTAGAGTATTGTTCTCATGTTTGGAGTTCATCCCCAAAACAGACTTTAGCTCTCTTGAATTCAATTCAAAGAGCGATTCGCCTAATTGATGATGAGAGTCTGACAGATTCTCTCGAAACACTAGAGCACAGGCGTATGGTTGGTGACTTGTCTCTTTTCTACAAGTACTATCATGGCTCGCAGGAACTAATAGGATTGATCCCCCCAAGGGCAAGATTCTTGAGGCATAATAGACAGTCGGAGACAGCAAATTCCTGTGCGGTCCAGCTTGACACAGTGAGGACTTCTGTATACGCAGACTCTTTTTTCTATAGAACTTCCAAGTTATGGAACTTGTTACCGAAAGGAATTTTCCCCAAAAATTACAACCTATCCTTCTTTAAGAAGGCGCTTCATCGCCATCTATCCTTGTTTCCGCATCCTACTCGCAGTGCTTTGAAAGCATAATGGGGTTACCCTTTGCGAGTGAAATAAACTTAAAAAAAATACCCGAGAAATAATAATAATAATAATAATATCATGCACTGTACACTGTACCAGATAAATTAAATGTTTTTGGTATAGATTGGGAATTCCGCCGTTAGCATATTTTTCATCAACAGTAACCATCTCAGCTGACAAATGTTTCATGCAAAATAAGTTAATTTTGAATTGAACATTAATTTTGTGGGTGCATCGTTATTTATAAAGTAGATGCAGTTACATATTTTTATATTAGCTTCCAGCGCATGAAAATGCAAATTATAATTGTACGGTCAATAACAGATGAAAATGTATTGCCCTTAAGGAGAAATCGACACTCTGTCTTATGTTTGCCCCGATGACCTGCAGATGAAGTAAACGTTTTGTTGAACATCACTAGCTTCCTTCAAGGGGCAATTATTGGGTTGATTCTCTTCTTTTTTAAGGGGCGAATATATATTTTTTTAATTTCTGTCTTTGCTAATACTTCCGAGTATGTGGTTAAAATAAATTACATTATGATTGCTACATCGTTTATGCTGTTTCTCTAATAGAATAATATCCGATCCATCAACTTTTTTGAACGCCAGGAGATGAAATTTTCCCATGATTCACTTTTAGGCTGCATTAGTTGTTGATGATATGGGTTGACATTCTCAAGCTTTTCAACAACATACATTTTTGCCCACTTCAATAAGGAACATCTATTTTTACGTATGCGAGAAAAGGAGATGTTACTGACAGTCCTTATCGTGTAATCCAAGAGTCTTGAAACTATTCCCCGAAGTCCAAATTGGGCAGGCCAGTGTGAAATTGGATAAATTTTAATAAACGCGACTAAATTGATTACCAATTAAATTTATTATTCTCGCAATGGGTGCCTCTGAAAATTTTTGATAACCCCAAAAAAATAAGTATCCCAAAAACTGTAACGATTAAAAAAAAGTCCTGTACTTAATATTTTCATTCATCTACTCGTTTCTTTGCAATTAATCTATTATTCTCAAATAAAATCATACTCTTGCCACCGTCATATTTTTTTAAGGAATAAAAAACGCTCCTAGATATAATTTCCATTACAAAATACCATGCAATGATAATAAACATTTTAATAAGTGTTAATAAAAATTCTACAAAACTTTTCTACTAAAAAAACTAATCTAGTAATCTTCTACTAGAAGCCAAAAATTATACTAAATCTAGTAGAAATTCAACTAATTTGGCAACACCGACTGTGCTTTCAAAAGTACCACTAGCGCCATATGTTAACGTATAGATAGAGTTAGAAGGTACTACGTATTTCTGTTTTTGACCATTAGATGTCCAGAAAATTAAAACGATTTTTGCCCTAAGAACTGGCAACGTACTACGTTTTTCTGCTTTTGACCATCAGATGTCCAGAAAATTAAAACGATCTTTGCCCTGAGAACTGGCCTATTTATTATGGCCCTAAGGCTGGACCGATGGCTGTAATCAGTAAGGGGTTGTAAGATCATTTAAAATCAGTCACACCAACGATGAAGGAATCTAAAATTAAAAACGGTAATATGCAAAAGAGACTCTTTAAAAAACGATACAATTTGAAGTGAAGTATCTCTAGGTCAAGTCAAATATTTGCATTCATGACATCTAAAAATATAACTAGGAAATGATCTTCGATCACGGGTCCCGATAAAGAATCTACGGAATTTTACATGAGTCTCCTACTAAAAATCTGTTGCCTAGTTAATTTGTTATTTGGAAGACGTACTCTGGTAATTCATGAATAATTTAGGCTCCCCGATTTAAATTCGTTGCACATATTCGACACATATACTCTATTGTTCTAATTGTTTGGGTCCAATTTACTAAATATTGTCATTTTAATTACCTAACGGTCATTTTGAAGCACATGGAAATAAAATAGTAAGATATTTAAAAATATAAAGGTATCAAATCTTAAATAATAAACAAGTATCAGAAAGCACAATTTAATATAACTTAAATACTGCAAATAACATCACGTCCCATTTCTATGCATGGTTTTTAGATAACATAATAGTGGTTCAGCTATAAAGTAATTTCGGTTTAAATTTCACTTAAAACACTTTTACCTAAAACATTAAAATATAAACATACCTTATGCTACCTATATACGTTACACAAAAAATCTTCCTCAACATATCGTGCTTCTCATTTAACCAATATTCACTGTCACTGTAACACTTTTGAAACGTAAAACCCAATCAGGAATCCATGCGTGTGCGGCCAGTGAATGAATTCCTGATTCGTAAGACTAATTAGGATTCCGTGAAAAATTTTCAGTTAAAAGTCAGTACGTAATTTGTGCATCTTCTATTTCCATGACGATTACTACAGTACATTTAATTTCGATATATTAATGGCTACTTTATAGTTTCTAGAGCTTCAACCATCTCACATTATTTAATATCAACAATGATGTTTCTTCTGAGGGGTTTGAAATAAAAAACAAATTACTCCCAACCGCATAAATAATTCTGCAAAAATTAACAAGAAATATAAAAGTTTATTAATTTTATTTAACATTTCTGGGTCGCAGAAATTTTAAATAAAATTAATAAACCTAATATTTCCGACCAATAAGAGTCCATCATGAAAAATAAATTTGTTTCTTTACAGATAAAGGGGATAGAGATTACATAGGTTTTGCAACCCTACCAGACCAAGTTCATAGAAAATCAGTGAAAAGAGGATTCGAATTCACGTTGATGGTCGTCGGGGAATCCGGTTTGGGTAAATCAACTCTCATCAACAGTTTATTCTTGGATGATTTGTATAAAAATCGGAAAATACCAGATGTCAGCGAACGCATTGAAAAAACCACAACTATCGAAAAGAAAACCATGGAAATTGAGGAAAGAGGCGTTAAATTGAGGTACTGTATTTAATTACCTTACTAAACTAAACTTAATTATCAATATGATGACTTTTTTATTTTTTAGGCTGACTGTTATTGATACTCCCGGATTTGGAGACGCTGTCAATTGTGAAGATAGTTGGAAAGTTTGCACAAATTATATAGATGACCAATTCAGGCAATACTTTACGGATGAAAGCGGATTAAACAGACGCAATATACAAGACAATAGAGTTCATTGTTGTTTATACTTCGTTCCACCATGGGGTCACAGGTAATTACGCCGCGGTGTTACAATTTCCCCAACCATTGTCCATTTGGCCGATCTAACAATATTCCTAATTATTTCATTTCTTTCCCAGTGTTCGACAAATGGACTTGGAACTAATGAAAAGACTGCATCGCAAAGTAAATATAGTAGTTGTAATTGCTAAAGCAGATACACTAACTACCTCTGAGGTTCAAAAGCTCAAAAAAAACGTACTCAACGATATTAGAGAAAACGGCATACAGGTAAAAATATTCGCACGTCGTAGACTTCATACAAATCATCGTTTTTTTTACAGATGTATGAATTTCCAGACTGCGATAGCGACGAGGACGAAGAATTCAAACAGCAAGATCGCGAATTGAAAGCTAGTGTTCCATTCGCCGTCGTAGGAAGTAACACAATACTCGAAGTGGCGGGGAAGAAAGTTAGAGGAAGACAATATCCCTGGGGTGTTGTAGATGGTGAGAAGTTGTCCAAGCAGGATTTACACATTTAACAGTCCGGCATTTAGTTGATTTTTATATTATTGCTAGCTGGCACCCGCCTTCGTCTACATCAGGGGTCGGCAAACTTTTAAACCCAAAGAGCCAGCCGCAATACAAAAAATTGGTTTCGTGAATTTCAAAGAGCAACAAATTTTTATTTCCGATTTTACATTTTATTTGAAATTTAAATCAAATAAATCAGACAAATATGGGACCCTTTGACTCGTGTAGTCAAACGAAAACATATTCAGCTCAAAAGACCTTTTATTTCTCAAAATTTAGGGCTTTATTTCAAAATTTGCCATTTTCTCCCAAATTCGACTTTTTTTAACTCTTCTCTGTATTCGTCTTTTTTTTTTAACTATGTATTTAGACTTTTTTCCCTAAATCTTCTTCTCTTCTCAAAACTCAACAATCTGTGAAAATGTTTACTTTTTTTTTTAATTCGACTTACTAGAAAATATTTCTCAAAAATTCATCTTTTGTCGATTTCGTAATAAAAAAGTTAAAAATTTGAAGTAATAATTTGGAGATGTTAAATAAAATAATTTTTGAAGATTTTGATCTTTTTCTCAAATTTTCTCTCTTCGAAATTTAAATCTATTCTTAAATTTGATTTTTTTCCAAAATTACATTTTTTGACTTTGTTCTAAATTGTTCGAAATTTCTATTCTTTTTAAGTTATGTTCCTTTTCCAAGTTTCACCATTTCCCTCAAATATTGACTTTTACTGAAGATTTAAACTTTTATTTATTTTCTGGAAATTTCGACCTGTTTCGCAAAGTTAGGTATTTCTCGAAATTTCAACTTTTAACTGAAAATTCGACATTTTATTAGGTTTGTGCAAGCTGCGATTTTATCGAGGAAATTCATCCATTTTTAGAATGTTCGAGTTTATCTAAAAATTTGATTTTGTTCTTAAAATTTGACTTTCGCTGGGAAATTATGACCTTTTTTAAAGTTTAACACTTCTCCAAACTGGAAGTTTTATCCACATTTCTTTTTATTTAGACATTATTTTACCAATTTTTTCAAAATTTAAATTTTTCTAAAAATTTGAATTTTTTTTTTTATTCGTCTTGTTCTCGAAATTTCAAATTTGTTCTTAAAATTTAAATTTTTCTAAAAATTTGAATTTTTTTTTTATTCGTCTTGTTCTCGAAATTTCAAATTTGTTCTTAAAATTTAACTTTCTCTGGAAAATTGCAAATTATTTATTTTTTTCTTCTCTGAAAAACTTCGGCTTTTTTAAAGTTCGACAATTTTTTCGAAGCTTTCAATTTTTTACAATTTCTCGTTTCGAGATTTTACCATTTTTTACAAAATTCAAATTTGTCTATAAATTTCAGGTTTTTAAATTTGATTTGAATATCAATCCATTGTCAAACTTCGACGTTTTTTCTAAAATGTTGCTTTTTTAAGAATTTTTGACAAATTCATATTTTTCGAAATCTCTTTTTTTCAAAATTCGGATTTTTCCGGAAACCTCACATTTTATTTCGAACGAAATTCATCTATTTTCAAATCGCAAAATTTGATTTTTTTTTTCTTAAAGTTTGACTTTCTCTGAGAAATGTTGACCTTTTTATAAAATTTAACACTTTTCGTAATTGAATGTTTTATCAACATTCCTTTTCCTTTCAAAATTATTTTACCACTTTTCTCAAAATTTGACATCTGAAAATTTGGAGTTTTTTTTAATTCGTCTAATTTTCGAAATTTCAGATTTATTCTCAAAATTTAATTTTCTCTGAAAAATTTTTATCGAAATTTGGAACTTTTTCCTTAAACATTTTCCTAAAATTTGCCTTTGTTCTACTTCTCTGAAAACTTTGACTTTTTTAAAGATCGACACTTTTTTAAGCTTCCAGTTTATTTTGAAAATTTTTCTTTTATCTGAAAATTTCAAGTTTTTTAAATTTGTTTTGAGTTTCAATTTATTGTCGAAATTCGACGTTTTTTTTTTGAAATTTCGCCGTTATTTGGGAACTTTATACAAATTCATTTTTTTTAAATTATTTTCTCCAATTTTTTTTCTAAATCTCTTCCTTTTTCTCAAAATTTGACAATTTCTGGGAAATTTTGACCTTTTTTTAAAGTTAAAAACTTTTCTCGAAATTTTCTTGGGATTTTCTTTTGAAATTATTTTACAAATGTTCTCAAAATTCGAATTTATCTAAAAAATTGGATTTTTTTTAAATCGTCTTGTTTTCAAAATTTCAATTTTATGGTCAAAATTTAACTTTCTCTGGAAAATTGTAAATTTTTTGTCGAAATGTCGACGTTTTTTTAAAATTGTGACTTTTTCCTTAAATTTTTTCTAAAATTTCACTTTTTTCGTCTTCTCTGAAAAACTTTGACTTTTTTAAATTTCAACAATTTTTTCTAAGCTTTCAGTTTATTCTTACACTTTCTCTTTCCGAAATTTTGCAATTTTTCAAAAAATTCAAAATTGTCTAAAAATTTCAGGTTTTTAAATTTGTTTTGGGTTTCAATCTACTGTCGAAATTCGACGTTTTTTTTCTAAAATTTTGTCTTTTTTGAGAACTTTGGATATAATTTCTTTCGAAATTTCTCCCTTTTTCCGAATTAGACAAATTCATTTTTTTAATCTCTTCATTTTTCCCAATTTTTTTCAAAATCTCTTTTTTTTCTCAAAATTTGGCTTTTTCTGGAAAATTTTGACCTTTTTTTAAAATTCAACACTTCTCGAAGTTTTCTTGGAATTTTGTCTCGAAATCATTTTACCAATTTTCTCAAAATTCGAATTTATCTGAAAATTTGGAGTTTTGTTGTTAATTCGTCTTGTTGCAAATTTATTCTTTTAGCTTTCCCTGGAAAAATGCAATTTTGTTTTCGAAATTTCGAGCTGTTCTAAACTAATCCATGAAATTCTTCCTAAAATTAGACTTTTTTCTTTTTCACTGAAAAACTTCGACTTTTTTAGCGATCGGAAATTTTTTCTAAGCTTCCAGTTAATTTTTACAACTCGAAACTTTTCTGTTTCTAAAAATTCAAAATTGTCTAAAAATTTCAGGTTTTTAATTTGTCCTGGGTTTCAATCTATTGTCGAAATTCTACGTTTTTCTTTTAAATTTTACCTTTTATTGAGAACTTTTGATAAATTCATATTTTTCGAAATCTCTCCCTTTTGCTCAATTTTTTCGAAATCTCTTCCTTTTTCTCAATTTTTCCGAAGTCTCTTCTTATTCTCAATTTTTTCGAAATCTCTTTTTCTGAAAATTCGGCTTTTTGTGGAAATTTCAGCTTTTATTTCGAACTTTGATATTTGCCGTTTCTATAAATTTAGATTTTTTTTTCTCACAAAAAGTAATTCACCTTTTTTTTTCACGAAATCTGAAGGTTATAGAAAATTTACAAATAAAAAAGTAAAAATTATGGGAAAAATATTTTTTAGAAATGTCGACTCCCCAAGTTGATCTTTTTATAGAAATTTCAAATTTCACGTATTTTTTCAAAATGCTAATACAAATCAATCAAAAATTTCGAACTTTTTGTCAAAATTTAAGTAAAACCTGAACATTCCTAGAAAAGTATTTTTGGAAATTTTGACTTCTGTAGGTCACTTGTTTAATGAGTGTCTGCGTGTCTGTCCACCCTAGCTTTTTTTATTTATTTTTTTAGAGGAATTTAAAGAGCCGCAATTGTCCTTTAAAAGAGCCGCATGCGGCTCGCGAGCTACGGTTTGTCGACCCCTGGTCTACATGAAAGAAAAGAAAGGATTCTTTGGTTCCCTTTCTGAAAATCCTGACTTTTTTTAAAGAATTCGAACTTTATTAAGTTTCAATTTACTTCGAAAATTTCGACATTTTAAAATAGCCATTTTTTTTACAATTGGGTTCGACTCCCAATATATCAACTTTTTTTTCTAAATTTTGACTTTTGGAAAATTTTAAAAAAATGTTGACTTTTTTCTGGAAACTTCGAATTTCGCTAACTTTGGCTTTTTGAAAAATTCGCCTGTTCTGAAAATTTTTTTGAGGAGTCTGACTCTAAATTGCGGATTTCTAAATTTTTAACAAATTGTATAAAACGAATTCGATACTTAACTAAATGTTAATTTTAAAACTGGCATTCCAAAAAGCAGTGCAGTATTTTTAAGTTTAAACTGAAAAGTTTTTAAAAAAGTCGAAATTTGGAAAAAATTGCGAGTTAAAAATCTAAATAGGAGTTTTGAAAAAAAAGCACAAAGCGAAATTGTGGCTTCAATTTAGAAATAACGATGTTTAACTGTAAATATGGTGGAAGATTTTTTTTAACATTTTAAAGTTTCTTCTCGAAATTTCGAGAAACAGTTTTGTCGAAATTCAAAAGTTTTTTTGACCTTAATCCCTGCATTTCGACTTTAGTCTAGTCCTAACTTTAGATGTGAAATTTAAACATTAAATTTCGACAATAATGTTTTTTTATTATACGATTTTTCTTCAACATTTTATTTGACGTTGTAGCAAAATGATAAATAATTAAACAATCCAAATTTGCTCTTGTTATTTGGTATTGTCTTGCGTGTCCAACAAGCAGGCCTCCAGATTTGCTCTCTATATAAAAATTTTAGTTCAATGATAAAATGGGTCATAAACCAAAAGAGGCTATAGAAATTTCAATCACCTTCGAAGCTCTACGTAGATAAAAGTAATTTTCGAGAATAAGATTAAATTATTTCCTATTTACTTTGGTCTTTACAAATATATATACTATCCAAAGAAAGCTGACAAAAATCTACATCCACCAAACTTAAAAGACACGGAGTGTTGGATTTGAAAAAATGAATAGATTTAAATTTTATGAAAGTAGAACCCGGTATAATAAAAAAAGAAAAAGTTCACTTACTAAGATAAGAGCTGCATTAAAAAATGTTCATGTTAAAATCCGATGTCACTATCTCAAATATGTCGGCAGTTGCAAAGGTCTGCAGCCATTGGCGTATATAGAGGGGGGCCGGGTGGACCGTGCCCACCCCAGAATTTTCTGGTGCCTACCCCAGAATATTAGGTTACCAACCCAAAAATAAAACCCCGATATTTTATATCATAATACAAATTATTTTAAAATTTCTTAAGTCTGAAACATGAAACAATCTGTGGTACAGTTATCCTTCGCACTACGGGATTCCAGGGATAAAAACATGTGCTTTGTGACAAAGTGACTCGACGCAATATCATAAAATAATATCATAAAGTACCTCTCTGGCCATATATACTGCCAGATTAGACCCACTAACTCTAACTTCGATAATTATAGTTTCAATTTAAAACTTTTGGAAAAAAAAAACAGAAAATTTTTACAAAGGTTCATATTATGGAGAGAAAAAAAATGAATTTTAAGTCGACATTTTGGGGGAAAAAATGAAATCTTTGTGTTAGACCAAAATTTTAAGAGAAGAGTTAAATTTTCAAAAATATCAAAATTGGCAAAGAAAAAAAATACTAATAAAAATGTCGAATGTCAAACTTCAAACTTTGAAAAATTTCCTGAATAAATTAAATTTGGAAAAAAACTGAAATAATCAGCAATATTTTCCTCAGAATTTTACTTTATTTAAATTTTAATATAATCGAAAAGCTTTTATTCTGAAATATTCCAAACATATTATTCTAGAAATTATGACGTTTTATTAACATTTTGTTCCGATTTTGAAAAAATTAATCGAAATTTAAGAAAAAATCGAAGTTTGGAGAAGGTAGAAATTTCCAAAAACAAAACTTCAAATTTTGGGGTATATGCTGTTCCGAGAATAAAACGAATTTAGAGAAACAAGTGGACATCTTTTTTTCTTTTTTGGTGGAACAGACTTGTCCTTGGTTATGTTCCAAAGCTGATATATAAATCTTGTCCCCTGAAACCAAAAAATATTAAAAAATACAACAAAAATTGCTCTAACACGTTTCAATGGTCAAGCTATCATCTTCAGAAAGATACTAATATGAGATACCTACTGTATCTCTCCGAAGATGATAGCTTGGCTATCGGAACGCGTTACAGCAACCTTTGTTGTATTTTTTATCTTTCTTGGTTTCAGAGGACAAGATTTGTATAACAAGTGGAAATCCACAAAGTCAAATTAAAAAAATCAGAAAAAACTAAACATTAATAAAAACGAATTTCGAAAAATACTGTCAAAGTCTCGAGAAAATGATCGACATTTCTAGAAAATATTCAAATTTCCAAGAAAAGGAAAGAAATAGCGAAAAAAGTAGAATTCACAAAAAGTTATAATAATTCGGAGGAAAGGTCAAAAATTTCAGAAAATCAAATTTCCTTCTGGAAAAATGTGAAAATGTCGAAAAATCGAAAAAAGACAAAATTTTCGAAGGTTAAATTTTGTGAAAAAAAAGTCAAATTTCAATAAAAAAATCGCAATTTGGCAAAAATATTCTTTTCGAAATATTTACTTTTTTATTTTATTAAATTTCAGTAAAGAAATTCAATTTTTTTCACTAAATACAAAAATATTTTCTCAACATGATTGCTTTTTTATTAACGTTCCATACTCCTTTCCGATCAAAGTTAGAAAACATAGATGAATTTAGAGAAAGTAGAAATTTCAAAAAGAGCCAATTTCGGGGAAAAAGCCTACAATTCCAGAAACATAAAATATATCAAGATAAAAGTCGAAATGTCAAAAATAAGGCAAATTTTGAGATAGGTGCAATTTGAAATTTCCGGAAAGTGTAATTTAAAAAAGTCGAAATATATAGAAAAAAAAAGAATATTAAAAAAATAGCAGAATTTCGAAACATGATTACGTATTGAGAAAAATGCGAAATTTCGAAAAAAAAACGATTTTTTAAAAGAACATTCCAAAAAAAAAGAATTTTGAGAATAAAGGCGAAATTTCGAATTTTTGATAATAAGGAAACTTTTAAGAAAAAAGCAGATTTGAAGAAGAAAAGTCAAGATTTCGATAAAAAGACGAATTTCAAGCAAGAGAGTCGAAACTTTCAGAAATATTTAGTATCAAATTTTGAGATATAAAATCAAGATTTCGAAAAAAAAGCAAACTAAAAAACTAGTCAAAACATTTGGAAAATTAGATTCTATAAGATTGAAATTTTCATAAAAATCCAAATGCTAAGGAAAATAAAGAAACTTGTAGAAATAGGCGAAATTTTGAGAAATCGGCTTGAAATATTCAAGTGAAACTTCAGAGAATATTTCAAACGAGAGGAAATGCAAAATTTTTCAGTGAATATCGAAAAAATTGAAAATTTCGCACAGAAGATTGATTTGATGAAAGTTAGATTTTGACAAAAAAAGGTTAAATTTTGAAAATTTTTATTTTTAAAAAGACAAATTTTGTAGAAAAAATCAAAATTTTCAGATAAAAAGAAACTTGGACGAAAATATTGAGATTTTTAGGAATACAAAGGATTGGATTTGAAATAAATTCAAAATTTCTAAAAAAGAACCAATTTTGAGAAAACTATGGACATTTCGAAAAAAATCACAAAAGCAAAAACAGATTTTGAAAAAAATTTGAAATTTCGAGAAAAAGATCGAAATCTTCACAAAAATCAAAATTTCTAAAAAAAATTCCAAATTTTATAAAAATTCGATATTTTTCGGAGAAAGCCAACATGTGCCATAAATTAAAAATTTTTTTTTTGAAAAATCACGAAGTATGAAAAAAATTGAAATTATCGACAAATGTCGAAATTTCAAGTAAAGATACGAATTCTATGGAAAAAAATTAAATAGCAAAGTTGTAGATAATAAGAATATCTACAACTTTTGTATCTACACTTTTTTAACATCACGTGAAAAATTCAAAAAACCAGGTTTGTGGTTTTTTATTTTTCTTTTACAAAAAAAAATTTTTTTTTACGAAATTTACTGAAAACTTACCTTTTTATATCCCAGAGACACTGCAATTTTTTTGATTTAAAATATTTATTTTTTTCACCTTATTTTGACTCAATATCGAAAAAGCACCCTAATTTTCAATCGAAAAATCTCACGTTAAAATTTTAGCTTTTTTAAAAAACTCGGTGGATTTTTGTTCGTTGAAATGTCTACTTTCTGATGGTGTAAAAAAATATACATTACTATGGTAAATCTTCTAAGAAAATTCAAAAAACGAAAAGTACTCCAATTCGAAATTTTTTTTATCTTTATGTACAATTTTGAGCTATTTGCTAAAATTTATACCTAAATTACTCGAAAAACGTCAAATTCCATTTTACATTGATGAACAAAAAAATTACAAATCCAAAAAACATAAAGATTGCAAAAAACATAGTTATTTTAAATATTAAAGATTGGATGTTAAGGGGATTTAATCTAAAAAATATGACTGTAGCTATTGTTTTCAGTAAAAAAAGTTTATTTCTTAAATTTTCATTGCATTTATGTCACAGAAAATTAATCTTTTTATTTATTAAATTATTGTCTTCAATTTTAATCACTTATCCATCAGTTTTTGTCTCTTTGATGGTACTTCTTCATTGTTAGATTCAGCACACCTTTCCGATTCTACTAGATCTTCGAAGTCTTCAAGACCATCATCGTCTTCGTCTAGATCATTAACTTTCTCTTAGGTTTCTTCTACCACATTGGCGCATTTTTCAGAACCATGACAATTTGAACATAAATTTGTGCATTTTAAACCATGTTTTCGGCAGCCACATTTTAAACTATTGCATCCAGTTTCACAGCTGCAGCAAATAGTTTTTAGCAATATGTCTGGAATTAATTGTTTTTCTGTAAATTTGGGCATAATGCCCCATAGATGTTGCTTCCAGCCCCAATCTGTTGCTGTCAGTTCGTTACCCAGCCAAGTTTGAAGCTGATAATATGCCCTGTAACAATGTTGTTCTGCTGCACCTTCTGTGGGTGGGAGATTTGCCAATATAAAAGACGATTTAATTTTTGCTAATTGATATTTTTGAAATCTTAATTGATTTAGTGTAATATTATCATTTTTACATTTATAAATAGATTTCATTAATTGTAATCCATTTTTTTTATATCTTCTTTGTTTGCATCTTTTTAAAAAAAAATATTACCCAAATTTGATAAATTTTTATCGCCTATTAATGAATTTACGATACTTTTCTTTTCTTTTCCGGCAAATCCAGATGTTGTATCGCAACCAGAAAAACAATGCAGAATTGCAACGATGTTTTTGACGGATTCATATTTGAAACTATTAGAAGTGAAAAAAAGATCTTTTATATTTCTAGAACCTGGCATCAGAAAATAAATGTCATGATTATTAGAATTTAATTGATTCAAAAGGACCAAAAGATCAATATCTTGACCCACAACAATGACAGTTTTATTAGTATCTCTAGCAATTTCTATCGAGGTCTTAATTATATCAGCATCAGCATCTTCTTTTGCTTGTTTACAGCAAAATCCTTGTGACTGTAATATTTTCATTAGCGATTTTATTATTTTGTCTTTGTTTTTCTCGTTAGATAAAATTTTTTCTTGCAAAAATGGTATTTTTATAGCTGCTTGCTGCGTAATTTTTTCTACATAGCGCAAATATTTATTCATGATCTCTTCCACCGTTTCATTTTTCTGCTAAATTACTTTGTGGAGTAAAAATCCACCGTCGACGACATGCACAATACCGTCAAAGTGCGTCGATCCATTCGCACTCATAAATAATTCGTAAAGTTCCTCGAAATATTGTAGATGTCTTATTAAATATTAACTTTATTAAATTATTTGGTTGTTAATTATAGTAGTATATTTCGATTTACAATTTTTTGTTTATCAATGTAAAATAGAATCTTACGTTTTTCGAGTAATTAAAGTATAAATTTTAACAAATAGCTCAAAATTGAACATAAAGATAAAAAAAAATTCGAATTGGAGTACTTTTCGTTTTTTTGAATTTTCTTAGAAGATTTACTATAGTAATGAGTATTTTTTTACACCATCAGAAAGTAGACATTTCAACGAACAAAAAGCTCACCGAGTTTTTTGAAAAAGCTAAAATTTGAACGTGAGATTTTTCGATTGAAAATTAGGATGCTTTTTCGATAATGAGTCAAAATAAGGTGAAAAAATAAATATTTTAAATCAAAAAAATTACAGTGTCTTTGGAACATAAAAAGGTAAGTTTTCACCAAATTTTGGGAAAAAACCGACCTCAGATCGCCCGTAATTTATTTTTCCTTTCATTTTTCTTGCATTATATTCCTTTTCTAATAGGTTTCATCCTACTATAATTTTTTTTCACTTTTTATCGTTTTTGAAGGCTTCTACCCTGGTCTAATACATAATGTTAGCTACACAACATGTATCATCTATGTTAAATGTGGCAATAGATCGTTTGAATTTTTTTTGATAATTCATAGTGATTAAAGACGATCTGTAAACTTAAATTGCAAGTTTAATCGTACGTCGTCTGTTAGGTACAATTCGCGTATAACTCGTTGGTTGTACTTAACAAATTTGGATATTATAAAATCAAAATTTTAAAAAATAAAACAGAAAAGACGTAATTTTCACTTTAAAGTAAAAAATTAACAAAAGTAAAAGCTGAACCTGTAAAAATTTCAAATTTAAAAAAATCGAACTAAATACTTAAAATATTGAGAATCAGTCAAAATACTTGAAAGAAAATGAATCTAGAAATATTTAGAAAAAAGTCAATTTTCTAAAAAAATGCGAATTTGTTTAATAATTTTTTCGACATTTCGATTCTTAAGTGGAAATGGTAGAGAAAAATATCCTTTGCAGAAAAATCTCATGTTACAGAAAATATTTAAATAATTAAGTTAAATATGAAGAGGAAATCTAAATTTAGCGTTTGTATTGAAAATGTAGTTTTACATGAAAGTGTAAAATAGAATACTATTAAAAAAAACTGAAATCATTATCTAGAAAATAAAATGAAAGTCGTTCCGGAATGACATTTTGATCATGAAATCAAAATTTTGGGGGGAAAAGTCAAAACTGCATTTCCAATCGCAACTTAGAAAACCATCACCGTTTTGATTAAAAAATAGGGCTTTAACAAATTTTCAGGTTAAAAATTGAAACTTCGAAAAAAAACTAAAGGCTTCGAAAAAACTCAAAATCTCTTAAAAAAGTCAAAACTTTTACTTACGTGAAAAATATCAGAGGAAATTGAAAGTGTAAAATTTATGAAATTTTAGATTTAATAAGGAAATCGAAATTTCTAATTTACAAATAACTTTTTGATTTAAATAATTTAAATTTAGTTTTAAATAGAAAACAAAAACACGTTACGCCCGAAAAAGTGTTAAACGTTTTTGTAGAGACAAATGGAAAATTAAAGTTATTTAATAATTAGTTAATTAAGGCAGCAATCAAAATGAACACTTCTCACTGAAAATCTTTTTGGATAATTTTATTTAAAGCAACATTCCACAAATGGATTATCAAAATTATGATTTCAAGTTTAAATTATCTTTATTTTGTACATTTATCCGTCATCATTTTTCAGGGGCCAGACCCCCCCCCTAGAAAAAAATTGTAGATTCGCCAATGTCTGTAGCAGAGCATTTTTTCCCAATAAACCCCCTCTAGCGGGTAGACGGTTGAAAATAACCCAACACATTATAATGTCAATTTGATCAAAGAAGCTAAAGAATACATAATTTGTTTCAGTGGAGAACCCAAAACACAGTGACTTCATCAAACTAAGGACCATGCTCATTTCAACTCATATGCAAGATCTGAAGGACGTTACAGAGGATGTACACTATGAAAATTTTAGGGCCCAATGTATATCACAAATATCTCAACATGCCAGGGAAAGAGGGTATTACATTTTCAAACTAATTGCTTATAACAGTAATATTGATTTCGGTTTTTATTTGCTTCAGAAAATTAAAGCGTGATTCTGCGCCATATGAATCCGATATTTCATGATACTGATAGGCTACTCTTACAAAAAGATGAAGAGGTAAAATAATGACAAATATGCAATAAAATTTTCTAATTACTTATTTACAGATTCGAAGAATGCAAGAAATGTTGAATAAAATGCAAGAGAAATTAAAAGTTAATGCTCACGATAATAAGAAACATGACAGTATTATTGATGTTTAGACAGCAGAGTCTATTAGCTATATAAATTATATAGTTATTGATGTTTTTTTTATTTACCAAAGAACATAGTTCAAATTTTGTATATTTATAATCAATTTATATTAGTTTTAATTTATATGTTAATAAAATCGATGACAACGTCGTATGTTTTTATTAATTTTTACTTACAGACTTTTGTGATCCCTGACCCATTTTCCCTCTGAGCGTTGTCCCAGTGGCCGATTAACAGGGGGACGGAAGGGGCCCCCAAGTGCCTCCGCGTCCCCCTGATCAAATCCTAAATAACCCTGATAGCCACCTTAATGCTCAACTTGACGTTAATCTAGAGACGGAATTTAAAGTCAAGTTAACACAAAGACTTGGATAATAGTTAAGTTGGTAGTTAATTTTGATACAACTTAAGTAAAAGTCGTCATAAGCAAGTTATTGTCGTTAAGTTAACCAAAAGTTTTTGCTACAAGTTCACTATAAGTCTTGTAGTTAATTTGACTTCAAATTACGACTGCATATTGTCTTTAACTTAGATGCAAATATTACCTACTTAATTACGACTTAACATAAACTTGATGTTAAGTTTGATGCCACTACTGATGTCCGAGATCTTGTAGTAAAAGCCTGGCTATCAGGGAAGACTTTAAAAATATGCTTAGTACCTACATAATTTCATCAAGATCAAAACACTACAGCCATCTAGACTTTTTACGCGGTACTAATATTCTTTTAAATTTGCTGAACGCGTCCAACACGCTGGGGGAATTCCCGTCTTTGTAGAGGGTACCTCCCCAGGAATTTCTGAATGAATGAAGTACAAATAATTCATTTTTGTACGCCTACATTTACATTCTATTTACGTCAAGAAATAAACATTAGCCTTATTTAAAATATATTAAATTTCATTACGTTGATATTTAATAGTTTATTAGTGTGTTCTGATATTTTCGCGAACGGATAGGCGTTTTTTCAAATTGTAAAGTAATAAACGCGATCTTATCCGTTCAAAGTAATTTAATTAAAAAGTGTAATAGTGTTTTTGATTTTTGTTGCAGTATAAAAGTAAATGAGTTCAGAGTTGAGTTAGTGTATTTTCGAGTATTTGGAAAAAGTAAGTAGTTCTTTGTATAATTTAGCCTAGAAATTATAATTGTAGTTTCTAGTCAACATGCACTTACGAGTACATTGCTTCAGTTCTTGCATTTTGCGAGTAGTCCTTATTTTATTTGTAGTGCACGTTTATTAGAGAATAGAACACCCGCTTATCAAAATATTGTTGTAAGGATGTTTCCAACTTATGTCTGTTTCTAGAAGTTTAACTAAATAGTCTACCTATTCCGATCGCTGCTCATGACATCGTTAATTTACTGCACTAATAATAAGATAAGGCGCATTTGTAAAATGCATGAGCTGCATTTGGCGGTTGTAACGATTGTAAAAAAAATGAGGGAATTTAAAGATATGTTCTTTTAACCAACACAAAAAACATTGTTTTTTTATGCAAATAATAATTTTTTAGTCTATGTAATTTAGCTATCTTTTATAAAAGTTTCTTATTTATCTCATTATTTTTAGTGAAAAGGATTCAACCATCTGGCTCTTAGAAAAGAAAGCTAAAAAAAGCGAAGACTGAAGAGGCAAAATCGCTTGCTGGATCTTTATCCAAATACCTTTCGAATTCTGAAGAGAAGAAAAGTGGCGTTGTCGAAGAAATTAATCAAACTGTTGAATTGGGATCTAATATACAAATCATTGATATTGTTAGATTCTCTTAAAAATATTTGGGCTTGACGGCTGGTCTATTAATGGAACAGAGTTGCGCATGAACAGTTTGAAGAGTTTTACGTCTAGGTCTCGTACACGCAGTCGATGCGTAAGACCCACGCATCAGTGACTGATTGTTCGATGCTCCTATTTGCTTTAATGCGCCAAATTCAAAAGATATATAAAGTTTCTAACAATATTGAAACAGCAAACATAGCTGAAATATAAACAATTTTTGTCATTAAATTACAATGCCTGCATCTAAGGTAAATCGATCCGATTCTTAGGATTTTTAAATCGTTCATTAGATCGATCTTGAATTCGAGATCGATCTAAAAAATCGACCTTGACTTAAGAAAATCGATTTTTCGATTAATCGACATCAGATCGACATCCCTATTCTAATCTTTGGAATAAGGAATTAAAGTTTTCTACTGTGATATTTTTGAAATTGAAGTAGAATAAATATTCGACAATATTTGCATCGATATCTGCAGTTTTATTAAGCATTTCCTTAAGTTACAATTTTCGCAATAAATTTTGTCTTCTACGCCAATGAGTCACTTGAGTGACGTTTAGAAGTCAGTTTTCTGCATAGAGTAGCCCTTAGATAATATAAATATGTTATATGTATAGTCAAAGGAGTAGCCTCTGGTTTTCCGGTTTACACCACTAATATTTTGTATTTGTAAAATTGTCCGAGTTTTCAAAGATCGCAACCGTATATTACGCCATAAGGAAAAAAGTCATTTTCTTTATGTATTTTATTGAAATACGTACATGAACTTGTCTATTTTATTGTTATATTTGGTTCTATTTACTTTACAGCTTCTTGCGACATCTATCAGTGGAAACCCCAACTCTACGTGCATAAAGTGTTGCAGAGTTATTTATTTTGGATTTTGACGTTTAAAATGACTCGATCAAATATGGCGTTTAGCAGATAGCATAGCTGTCAATAGTTAGTAATTTTCTCAAATTAATCAGCCCCAGGTTAGTTTTAAAAGAAATATTTACTATTATGTGAATATCGCGTAACCTGTTATTAGTAAAATAACACAATGGTTGCTGTAGACTTTATAAAGTCAGAATATCCTTTACATTGGTTAGTATGGAACAATGATTATAAACAATTAGAACTGGAACTGGCAAAGAAGGAGGTAAAAACTAATACGCTTGTAGTAAGTCGAAAGTATTACATTTGGAAATTTTCAGCATGAGTTAGAGAAAAAAGATAACAGGGGCAGAACTCCGTTAATGCTTGCGGTTACTTTGGGCTACTTAGAATCTGTTAGAATTTTATTGAGCAAAGATGCCAATGTTAATTGTGAAAACCCTGATGGTTGGACAGGCAAGTATTACTAGTTCAAATTAAAAAAATATTTATCTATATTTATCTACTGTCTTAAGTTTGAGTTATTAATTTTAATTTGGATTTTAGTGGAGTTTTTAATATTTAGGTTAGTATGTGAAATCCAATAGTTTTTATTGCATTAGGAAACCTTATAAAGTTGTAAATACTATAAATTTGACCATTACTGATTGTAATGAATATTAAAATATGTACGTAATATGATTGCCAACTTCTAATTGAGGCATTTTGTGTAAAAGGAACCCAAGTGCATCCATGAAACTTGATAAAGAAAAGTCCAATTTGTAATATACATGATGCAAATATGAAATATTGCTGCTATCTGTTAAGTAGTAAAAATATTGAACATGGGTTTGTGTTGCACCGTAAGCAGTTGCACTTAAACATATCAATCTTCTGAGTAAAAAAATTGAAAATCAGGAAATGTCTAAATATGTTGGTTAGGCCACTTTTGCACTCAACGCCACATTGTAACTGCTATACCCAAATTGTATCTTAAATAAAAATGAAAAAAATTGAAATTTTGAGTCATTTCGGAGGAAAATAGTACAAAAAATTTAAACTCTTTATTGTAACACAGGGGTGGCCCGTGGACCACATGTTTCAACCTTGAATATTTTTGCGGCTTGCTAAACATTTCTTGTTGACCAAAAAAAAAGGTCCACAGTTTTATACTTCCGCCCAACATTACATTTTTTATCAACAAATATATATAATTTTACATATGGCTCGCATTTCCGAAGTGTGGTCCGCAAGGTCATTTGGGTTGGCCACCCCTGTATATAACACGTTCACTGTGGCAGTCCTTTTGTTGTTGTCAACACAAAGCTTCCTACCAGACACTGGTAACGCAGAGGACGTGTTAAGAATAAAATCGACATTTCTAAAAAAAACTTGTAATTTGTAGAACTAAGGGTGCTTTTAGATTAGACACTTTATTTCGTACATTTCTCTCTGACATAACTGTCAACTATCCTGAGAGAAGCTATCCAAGACTTATCTACGCAGCTGGGAGGAGATAGCTTCTCTCAGGATAGTTGACACTTATGTTAGAGAGAAAATATAATTTATGTCAGAGAGGAATATACGGAATAAAGTGCAAAAGCTGTACTTAAAAATATAAAACCAGTACACTCTTATTTCAGTGGTGCAGGAAGCCGTGGCCACAGGTGATCCAGAGTTACTGCATATGGTGCTAGAACGTAGAGACTTTCAGCGTTATTCAAATAGAATAGCAGGCATACCTGAATTACTACAGAAACTGAAACAAGCGCCTGATTTTTACGTAGAAATGAAGTGGGAGTTTACTAGCTGGGGTAAGCAGTAAACAATTGTTTAATCGAATTACCAAATATTATTAAAACATTGTTTTAGTTCCATTAGTATCTCGAATGTGCCCCAGCGATACTTATAAAGTATATAAACAAGGTGCAAATGTTAGAATAGATACAACACTCTTGGGATTTGACCACACCAGTTGGCAGAGAGGAAATCGGAGTTATATTTTTCAAGGACATAGTAAGTAGATTTGTTTTCTGCATCTGCTGATCATAATCATGTTTTTGTGTCTAGGATTACAAATATGTTCCCCAATCAAAGGTCATATGAGTTATATTTACCGATTGCACACTTTTGATAAACCTGGTAAATTCGTATTGCTAGAAACATAGTTTGATACAATTGCTTCTAATTATTTTTTCTTTATCTCCCTCAGTTTTATTTCTTTAGGATTTTTTACCGTCAGAATTGAACTGAACTGATCAAAATGTAAAACTATTTTGTAATTTTAATTTAATTAATAAAAAAAAAACACTGGAGAAAGTGAAGGGAATAGATTTTTTTTATTTTATGGGTATTTTTGAAAAGTTACACTTTTGTGAAAAAGAAATCTAAAATTTTGAAAGTTTTGAGTTTCTAATTTCAAACCTTTTAGCAGATATTTTTTATGAGGTTTATTTCACATTCGTAAGATATAATGTGAGCCAGAAAAAAGTCGTAAAAATTTTTATGTTTTTCTTTTTCAGTTTACGAATTTTTTTTTAAGTTCAATCCACTGGCAAAGGTCAGTCCTATATGGGAATTTTTTTTCGTTTACACTAATGCATTGGTTAGTTAAACCTTGTTTATTCAGCTTCAGTTATTTAGGCTACTCGATTTTTTGCTATAATATATAACTTCAAATGAGAAAATATCCTTTTATCTTTTTGATTATCAGTATTTCAGCAACCAATGACTATAGTTTTAGGACAATTTTAAAAACTCGATAAACAGTTTTCATGATCATTCCATGACTTTGAGTTTTATTAATTTGAAAAAGTACAAACAGATGACATTTTCAAAGTTTTTTTGTTAGTTTATCTGCTGCTTATTTACAGATGTTGATTCAACATAAAGTTTCAAGTTATTCACAGCTTAATGAAGATTGTTTCATAATTTTATATTAGTTATTTTTTAAATTTAAGAAAAAAATTAAAAATGTTTGCCTTTCGGCAAAATTTGTAAAAAAAATTCGGGAAGAGAGGTCGAAAATGGGTGCTGATTGTTTTTTTTTTTTAGAAAAATGATGATTCGTTTTGAAAAGATAACTTATTTTTTTACAGCATTCTTTAAATTCCGACTTTGCTAGTTTTTACTAAAAACTTTTTTTTAATTTAAAAGAAATCGAAACATCGAATTTGAACTCTTTAGTTTTATGTTATTAATCTTATTGTCACACTATGTTAGTCTAGTTTTTTTAATTCCAAGTTTTTTTCTAGAATTTTCAATTTATATTACAAATTTCAACTGTTTAAAAATTTTGTCTTCCATTTTTTGAAAGTTCTATTTTAATATTGTGGGTTTAAGCTCCAAATTGCGAGAACTTTTCTTTTCCAGAGTTCTGCGTTTTAAATATTTCCTAAGATTATATTTGTAAATTCAAAATTTTGATTTTTTCCATGAATTTTGATTTATTTTTTAAACTCCTCAATCTCAAAGAAGTTAGTTTTCAAAAATGTCAACTTTAACCTTTATTTTTTTTATAATTCTCAACTCTGGATTTCGTTACAGAGCGGAATTTTCGACTAACCGCGAAATTGTGTAAAGAACGAAATTTTCAATTTACTTGCCATCTTCAAAATTTTGAAATTTTTAACAAAATCGAAATCTTCATAAAAAATTCGGAATTTACAGATAAAGTTACAATTTCTAAAAGAAAGTCAACAACTATGTGGAAGTTGTCAAAATATTCGAAATTGTTAAGCTCAAATATTAAAAAAGTCGAACTTTTCAAATAAATGTTAGATTTTTCAAAATGTCAAAATTTTGGAAAAAATATCCAAATATTTCAACAATAAAAAAGTGGAAATCTAAAAAATATCGTAATTTTCAGCAACAAAAAAGTGAAAATCTAAAACAAATTCGAAATTTTGAAAAATGGAGAAATTCTACAAGTAGAGATTTCCAAAAACGATCCCAGTTTAAGTCGAAAATTTTCAAAAACTTTCCACAGTTTAAAAAAATAGAAATTTTTAAATAAGATCAACATTCTCCAAACAACGGAATTTTAAAAAAGGTCTAAATATTTAAAAAAACTAAATTTTCAAAAGATTTTTCAATAAATTAGTCAACTTTATAAAAAGTTTGAAAGTTCGAAGATGCCGTAATTTTTAATAAAAGGGAAAACTTCAAGGAAAATGTTTAAACGCTAAAAATTTTCAAAAAAAAAAAAAACGTAAACGTAAAAAAGTATCAAAAAAGTTCAAAGTTTCAGCGGTCAAAAAAAGGTAAAAATTTTGAAAAAAAGGACGAAATTTTGAAAAAAATCCAAATTTTCAAACAAAGTAAAAATTCTGACAAAAAAATCAAAATTCGGTAAGATTCAAAATTTTAAAAAATTCTAAATTTTTGGAAGATCTTTTTGAACAATTGCGAAAGTTTCAAATATGTAATTTTCAGAAAAGTCAGAAGATTATAAAAAACAATAAACTGCGAGACAAATTCAAAATTTTGCAAAATAGTCGAAATTTCAAAAAAGGGTGAAAAGCATAAAAAGAGGTCGAAAAAATTTTAAAAAATTCCAAATTTTCGGAAGTAAATTATTGAACAATTGCGAAAGTTTCAAATATGTAGTTTTCAGAAAAGTCGGAAGATTTTAAAAAACAATAAACTGCGAGAAAAATTTAAAATTTTGAAAAATACTCGAAATTTCAAAAAAGGGTGAAAAGCATGAAAAACGGTCGAAATTTTCAAGTGAACTTTTAAATTAAACTCACAATTTTCAAAATAGCCGAAATTTACAAAAAGTCACATTTTTGAGGAAAAGACGAAATTTTGAACAAGTGTGGAAACTTTCAGAAAGCCAGAGTACAAAAAAAGGAAAAACTCAAATTTTTGAAAAATGATCAAAATTTTTCATTTTCCAATAAAAGGTAAATCATGAAAAAAATCGATATGTATTTTGAAAAGTTAAACAAAATTTTAGGAATATTCGAAATTTCAAAAAAAAAACAAAAATTTAAGAAAAAACCGAAGTGCTGAAAAAAATTAATTTTTTTAATTACACAAAATTAAAAAAAAAAGTGTAGATTTTGCAAAAAACTGAAAACTTTGCGAGTCGATTATTTTTAAAATCAGAATTGTAAGAAAATCATATTTTCGAGAAAAATCAAAAGATTTAAAAATGACTGAAATTTTAAAAGATTCAGAATTTTCAAAATAAGGTGAAATCTTGAGAAAAATCGAAGTTAAAGGAAATGGAAATTTAAAAAAAAAACTGGAATTGAAATAAAAGTGTCAAGGAAGTAAAAATTTTCAAAATAATCGAGATTTCATATCGAAATTTTAAGTCGATTTTTTAAAAAAAGTCGAAATTTTCGAAGCGTCCAAATTGTGAGAAAAAACAAAATCTTGAAAAAAACCCAAATTTCAAATAAATTGAAATTCTAAAAAAAAGGGACGCAACTTTTTAAAAATAGTAAAAATTTTGAAAAGGTGAAAATTTTGAGAAAGTAACGAAAATTTTGAGAAAGTAAAGTTTGAAAAAGTTAAAAGTTTTCCCAAATTTTCAAAATTTTTCAAAAAAAAAAGTCCATAATATTGGAAAATGTCGAAATTTTGAAAAAAAAATCGAACATTCCAAATAAATCGAAATTTTTAAATAAGGGGACAATAAGTCGAAAGGTTTTTAAAAATTGAAAATTTGGAAAAATCGCAATTTTCAATAAAGTTGAAATTTTCGAAAAAATAGTCAAAACGTTCAAACAGGTCTTCATTTTTAAAGTCAATTAAAACAAAACGAAAAAGGCCGAAATTTTTGAAAAATCCACGTTTTTAAAAATTCTACATTTAAAAACAAAGCGGAATTGTTTGAAGAAAATCGAATTTACAACAAAAAGTCGAAAGTTGCAAAAAAAAATATTAAAATGATGAAAATGTGGAAATTTTAAAATCTCAAAATTTTCATAAAAGTTAAATTTTTCAAAAACCCGTAAATCTCAAAAAAATCGAAATATTTAAAAATAGTCCAAATTTTCAAGAAAGTCAACATTTTGGGAAAATGATTTTGAATGGAATTTTTAGCGAAAGTCAAAGTTTAAAAAATTCAAAATGTTTAAGTTTTGCAACAATTTTCAACAACAAAATTTTGTAACAAATATTAAAAAATCTGCATTTTTAGAAGAGTGGAAATTTAAAAAATATCTTAATTTCGAAATAAATTCGAATTTGTTAAAAATCAGGGTTGTTAAGTTGAACTTTAGGAAAAAAGTCGTATTTGTAAAAAACTCATTGTTTTCAGCATCAAAGCTTAATTTTTAAAAATAAATCGAAATATCTAGAATTTCTAACAAAAAGTTGAGATTTTTTTAAAAGTCGAAATTTTGAATATCCCTGTAGCTAGCGCAAAAGCTCAATTATTGTAATTAGCGAAATTTATTCTTATGTTTTATTCATGTTTTAATAGATGATGGTGCTACTATGATGGAAATAGACCATGATATGCAACAAGTATATTGTGAACAAATGAGGGTCCCAGAGGATGCAACTGACGTACTGATTTCCAGCGAAGAATCCGTGGCTAACAGATTAACTACACCAATAGTCACAACCTTCATCGACACAGATAAAATTAGCTTTGAAAGGTTAGTAAAAAACTTGATGACGATCTATTCTGATGAAGTAGTCTTCCAGGAATAAAGCGGGAATGTGGGGTTGGCGATCCGATAAGACAGAAATTGTTAACGGTCATGAATGTAAAGTATTTAGTGCAACTAACGTAGAATTAATAACCAAAACTAGAACGGAACATTTAACGGAAATCGATAAGGCCAGATGCAAAAGCAGTAAAACGCCGCTGCAGAATTTTTTGGGAATCGCCGAGGTTGAGGAAAATCAAGCTGCCGCACTATTACCAGCGGTAATATATCAAACCAACATAAAATTAAAGGATACTAATTTGATTATTTCAGGAGGAAGCAACAGCAAGTTTGACTAATCCTTGCAATATAACGCCAGAAGAGTACTTTGATAGTGACATCAGTTTGAAAGGGCGCGATATAGGAAGACCGAAAGAAGTAAATGTAAAGATACAGAAATTTAAAGCCAACTTGTGGTTGTGCGAGAATTATCCTCTATCATTGCCAGAGCAAATTCTTCCGATTGTAGACTTAATGGCTATTTCTAGTTCTCATTTTGCCAAACTTAAAGATTTTATACAAATGCAGCTCCCTTCAGGTTTTCCTGTTAAAATTGGTAATTCGGAAAAACCTATTTGTCTATTCAGTTATTATTGAATTTCATTTTAGAAATTCCACTGTTTCATGTACTGAATGCTAGAATAACGTTTGGAAATATATTTGCAATGGACTCTGAGATGCCTTATGTCGGTAGGATACAAGAAGACGATAGAATAACATGTATCGTAGATGAAAGTATCTTCAGATGTCCTCCAGGATATACACAACTTGGTAATGGTAATGCACAAACCATTTTTTATTTTGTTTGTATTTTTTTAATTTCAGCTTGTTTACTACTGGTCCTGTTTTATATTTTATTTAATTTTTGCATTTTTTTTTATTTAGTTATTTTTATTTTAACACCTCATCTAAACAGAGACTCATTATTAGTTATATATAATATGAAACTTTATAAGTATTAATTTTAGCTGGTACGGATGGAAGACGACAGTTTAGTAATGAAGAAGAAGACGATTTGCTCCAGTTTGCTATTCAGCAGAGTTTGGTTGATGCTGGTACAGAAAAAGAAGAGGTATGTGCTTCAGATCTTGTAACTTGTTATTTTGAATTTTGGATGAACCTTTAGGCCCTTTTTTTCACAAGTTACATTGAACGTGAACCATATTATTAGTAACTATTAAACTGTATTAACAATAAATAATTAATACAACAAGAAATATTAAAAATTCCAACAAGAAGCTAAATTTTCTGAACACATTTTTAATAGAAGCTTTGGATGAGAATTCGGATTAGACGGAATATTTGTAGGAGTCTGATCCAGGGAGCTTGTTAGCATAATAACAGCTAAACAAACTACTGCTATAACCTCTGACCAGATCCAATCATATCAAATATTTGTAGAAACATCGCGGAATTTTTAATAGTTCTTGTTGTATTTATTGCTATTAGAGTTGAATAGTCGTGAATATTGAAGAATCTCACATAGTAAGGCTTAAAAGTGGCAATTTATAATCAATCTCCATTTACTGAAAACCAAAAATGACATTTTGTGCAATACAGGCCATGCAAATAGTTAAATAAAACCAATTTATTTTTTATATAATATAATTAAGAATTGTGAAAAC
This sequence comes from Dastarcus helophoroides, assembly GCA_028583605.1. Classification (NCBI taxonomy): domain Eukaryota; kingdom Metazoa; phylum Arthropoda; class Insecta; order Coleoptera; family Bothrideridae; genus Dastarcus; species Dastarcus helophoroides. The sequence goes on from CM053328.1 coordinate 30,675,695, forward strand.
AATAATTACTGTTCTACACTAAATTCACTTCACTTAGCCCAGTTTGTAAAATATTTACATTATTGTAGTTGAAGTTTTTCTAAAAATTAAACATTTTTCGGCTTTCTCCAAAATTTCGATCATAACCATTCCATTTTTCTAGAAATGTTGAGGAAAGAAGTCGAAATTCGTTTATTTTTTACATATTTGATTTTTTTCACAAAATTTTAATTTTAATCCCAATAGGAATGGAATTAACCAAACTTCGCAAAGAAGATACAGAGAATATTTAATCTTAGAATTTCAGCTTTTTATGGAAATCCTGGGTTTAAATTCCTAATTTGGATGTATCTTTCGTTTGTTCTAAAATATTTTACTCACAAAACGTCGACTGTAAAGATCAACTTTTTCTCCAAAACTTCGGGTTTGAACGCGCTATTCTGAAAGTTCTGTCCTAAAACTCAATTTTTTTGTAAAATTCGAATTTTCAAACTTTCAGTTTTTTCACAAGCCATAACTACAGCTGAAAATGTTTTACCTAAACTTTCAATTTTTGTCTACCTTCTTCAATTCTTTTTACAATGGAAAGTTTCTCTCAAAACCTGTTCATGCACATTTATATTTTTATAATTCCTAAAATTTCGTCGTGAAAAAGTAGATTTTTTACTTTTCATCCTAATATTTCAGTTTAAAGTCAAGATTTCGAAATTGTGAGTCGAAATTTCGAGTCAACTTAAAATCCTATCCTGTTTCAGAAAATTCATAAAACATCTTCAATTTTTACATGTTTACACTAAAATTTTGATTTTTTCTGGAAGTATCTCCATTTTTTTCAAGCTTTGGACGTTAATCTCAATATTGCAAGTTTTTTTTTTAAGTTTTATTAGAATAAATGTTAAAATTTCGAGATTTTTTTTCTTACAAAATCACCGACTGTTAAAATTTCATCTTTTTCCTTGAAACTTCGGGTTTAAACTGAAAAGTTCGTTCCTTTTCTTAAAGTTCCGTCCTCGGTTTTTTTTTTTTAATAGAACTTGATTTTTTTTCAGAAAGTCTTGTTTTTTCACAATCTTCAGCAACAGCTGGAGATTTTTTACCTAAATTTTCAATTTTTTTATAAACAACTTGAGTTTAGAAGTTGAATTAGATTCTCTTTAGCGTTTTTTACTTTTTATTTCTCTTTTAATTGAAAACTTCGAATTTTTGCTCCGAATGTTGCTTTCACTCACGAAATTTATTCATTTTTCAAAATTCTGAACTCGATATCTCCCTGAAGATGATAGCTTGGCTATCGAAATGCGTTAGAGCAACTGTTGTGTTTTTTTTAATCTTTCTTGGTTTCAGGGGATAAGTTTTGTATACCAATTTTTAAAAATTCTGAGTAAACTTTGAATTTTAATTTTTTTATTTCGAGTCTTAATTCGGAATTTTATAAGAAATTAGTCAAAATTTCGATTTTAATATCCGAATTTCAACTTCATGTAGAAATTTTCATTTTTCGATGCCGAATATTTGAAGGTTCATAAAAATTTCCTCTTTAAGATAGTAATGTTTAGTTTGTCTTTATGTTACAGTTTAAGAATTTCAAGAAATAAATTGATCTTTAGGAATAAAAATTTAAATTTGAAATCAGAAATACAGAAAATCGAATTAATTTTAAATCAGAAAAAATTTTAGGTGGTCATGGGGAATGCCAACAGAATGAAAATTTAAAACTAAAAGCAGGTGGTTTTATTGGTACAGATAATACGAAGTGAGAGGGAGAGACTCGAAATGTTTAAAAAAAATGTTCATTTCCAAAAAAAATCAGATTTGTCGAAATGAGTCGAAATTTTCATAAATGTGAAATTTCGAGGAAATGTAGAAATTTTCAAAACAATTCTATAATTTTACAAAAAAAGTCACATTTATAAAAAGGTCGAAATGTTGAAAAAGCTTTGAAAATTTAAAAAAAAAGTGTCGAAATTTAAAAAAATGGAAATTTTGAAACAAAGTCGAAGTTTTCAGAAAAATAAAAGTTCTGTAAAAAGGCGAAATTGCCAAAAAAAGTCAAAACTTGCGAAGAAATAGAAAACAGTTTAAAAAAAATGTCGATTTTCTTAAAAATTGGTTATTTTGAAAAGTTGAGAATTTTCAAAAAAAATAAAAATTAAAAAAGTTGAACTAATCAAAAAAAAAGTGGAAATTATCAAAAAAAAAGTCGAAATTATTTTTAAAAAAGTTGAAACAAAAAAGTCTAGTTTACTAAAAAAAGATTGACATTTCCAGAAAAAGTCGACATTTTAAAGAAATCGAAGTTACGAAAAAAACAAAAATGCAAATTTTGAAAAAGGCAAAATGATCAAAAAATCGAAATTTTCAAAAAAATAATAAAGGTTTCCAAAAAAGCCGAATGTTTTTAAAAGTCGAAATTTTCAAAAAGTACAAAATTGACAAAAAGTGGAAATTTTCAAAATTGGGAATTTTCAAAAAATTTTTAAAAAAGGTAAAATTTTTAATAAAGAGCAGACATTTACAAAAGTCAAAATTTTGATAGTTGCAGTTTTTTTTAAAAAGTCAAAATTTGAGTGAGATTTCGAAAAAAGTAAATTTTTTAAATATCAAAGGTCGAGAAAATCAAAGTTAAGTTTTTTAAAAATTGTGAACAATCTTAAATAAGGTCCCACCTTTAAAAAAAGTCGATATAATCAAAATAGTCAAAAATACCGAAATATTTTTAAAAAACCAACGTTTTGAAAAAGGCTGAATCTTTTAAATGAAAGAGAACCTTTCAAAATGACAAAATTTTGAAAATAGGTAAAATTCCACTAAAAATAAGAAATTTTTAAAAAAGTGGATATTTACAAGTCAAAATTTTGATAAAGTGGAAGTTTTTGAAGAGTGGAAATTGGAAGTCCAAAATTTTCAATAAAGTCGTATTTGTTAAAAAATTAAACTTTCTTAAAAAAGTAAGAATTTACAAAAAGTACAAAATTCTGAAAAAAAAATCGATCAAAATAAAAAAAATTGAAAAAACGCAGAAATTTCGTAAAGATAATAGAAATCATGAAAGTTTTTAAACCATATTTTTAAAAAATAGAAATTTTCAAAAGAATTTCAGAAAAAGTTGAATTTTTCAAATATATGTCAAATCTTTTAAAGACAAATTTTTTATAGAATCGAAATTTTTAAAAAGTTAGCATTTTTGAAAAAGTGAAAAATTAAAACTTTGAAAAAAGTCGAGATTCTGATTTTCTTAAAATATAAAAATTTAAAAAAAGGTCAACATGGTAAAAATCTTGAAAATTTTGAAAATAAAATGGAAATTTTTGAAAAAATTTTGGAAAAAGTAAATTTTTTGTAAAATGTCAGATCTTCTAAAAAAGGACGACATTTTTATGGTATCGAACTTGACAAAAAGATCAAAATTTTCAAAATGAAAATTTTTAAAAGTCAAAATTTCGAAAATAATAGAATTTTTTTAAAAAGAATCAAAATGTTTAAATTTATTAAAAATTTCAAGAGAAAGTTGAAATCTTGAAAAAATTGACGTTTTCAAACGTCATGCTGGATTTTTCAAGAAATCTAAATTTTTAAAAGAAAGAAAAATCAAAATTTCCACAAATTTAACGTTTTGAAACAAGGTTAGAAATTTTAAAAACTGAACATTTTCAAGAAGAGTCAAAAATTTGAAAGAAGTTGAAATTTAACAAAAAAATGCAAATTTTTTTTAATGTTAAAACTGAAAAAAGTCGAAATTTACAACAACAAAAAGGTCGAAATTGTCAAATAGTCCAAATTTTCAAAAAATCAAACTTTACAAATATTAATTTTTGGGAAAAATTGGAAATTTTAAGGAAAAGTCAAAATTTCAAAAAAAAGTAGAATTTTTTTTGGAAGTCTAAATTTTTTAAATAAGTTTAAAATTTTTGGAAAAAGTAGAAATTTGTTAAAATTGGAAATGTTTAAATCAATGGAGATTTTAAAATTTCGAAACTTTCAAGAAGCCAACATTTTTAAAATGCCTCAAATTTTCAAAATAAATCGATATTTCAAAAAAAAAATTAAATTTTTCATCGGGAAAACCGAAATTTTAAATAAAAGCAAATTATTTAACGAAAGTTAAATATCGATTTTCTTAGAGCCGACATTTTCAAAAAAGTTGATTTCTTAACAAAAAGTCGAAAAAATGTCGAAATTCTGAAAATAATTAGAATATTAAAAAATTTAAAATTTTAAAAAAACCTGAAATATTTAATAAAAGTAAAATTTTGTTATAAAGATTCGAAGTTTGCATGCTCCCTCTCTTTTTCTCCTAGCATTAAGATAATAATTTGCAAATAAAAATTTAGGGAAATTTTCGGAGTCAAAATTTTGAAAAAAAATATTTTTTTTTGGAAGGGTCAACATTTTTTAGGCAAGTTAAAAATTTCCTGAAAAAGTTGAAATTTTTTGAAACTGGAAATTTTTAAAACAATGGGGATTTCGAAATTTTCAAAAAGCCAACATTTTTAAAATGGCCCAAATTTTTAAAATGAATCGACATTTTAAAAAAAATTTAATTGTTAATCGGAAAAACCGAAATTTTCAATAAAAGCATATTGTTAGTGATGATTTTCTTTAAAGTCGACATTTTCAAAAAGTCGATTTACTCAAAAAAAGTCAACCGACATGACCGGTAAAATGTCGAAATTCTGAAAATAATGGAAATATTCCAAAAAAAGTCAAAATTTAAAAAAAAGTTGAAATTTTTCATTAAAAGTAAAATTTTGTTGTAAAAAATCGAAATTTCCATGCTCCCATTCTTTCTCAAAATAATAAGTTGCATTCATTTTTTTTTAATGCAGTATAACAGTGATACCGTTTCTTTAAATTTTTATGATGGATATTTATTTTTAAAATATGACATTTTCTCTGTTAGTTGGTCTGTCTCTCCGTAACTAATTCTTCGCCATTGTTGACCGATTTTTGTCATTGTTGTCATTTTTACTAAACCTTTTAATTTGACTTATAGGTTGATATTTGGGAAGCACTGAAAGCCCAAAAACCTTCAAGACCAACTACACCAAACCTAATTGGTGAAGAGGAACGACAGCTGCAGAGGTATGTTTACATCAACAAACAAAGAATTTCGCCTAACGATTGTTATCTCAGTGTTACATTTTTGTTTAAGAGCAAACGACAGACATTATTTTTACATCAAAGCAATACATATAAAAAAACAATATTTTAATTATGTACTTTTTGTTTAAGAAGAAAGAAAATTTTGGAGAATAAGTAATACAATATGAGTGATTGTAGAGAATAATTTTCCCTGCCTTAGCTTATGCCTTAAAAATATTCCTAATTAAGTCGATTAAGTCGAAAAATTTGAATTTTAGCTCGAACTTTTTCCCCCAAATTTTATAACAATGAAAATTTTGAATCTCGAACTTTTCCTCAAAAGTACGAGTCTGTCGAGGAAGTCGCAAAAATGTTTTTTTTTTAAATAACAATATTATTTTTTTCAAATAAGTTGCTTTGCCATGCCAAGTCAAGAGAGTTTTTCCAAACTTGACTGCCACTTTAATGGCAACGCAGCTGGTGGGTAAATAAGTTCGAGTTATTTACAACCATTCGATATTCATCACATTACAACCCTTAAACTGATACATCTAGTAAAAATTGTCATACACAAAATTTTTATAGTATTTTGTGCTCTATAACTTTGATAATTGTTATCAGTTCAGTAGTAGTCATTTTCGAGTTATTAAGAAAAAATTGAAAACTTGTACTTTTATTGTTTTATTAAAAAATTTCCAAAAATAGCTAAATTCGTTTTTCACGCTCAATTTCCATTCTATCTTTTTTTTGCTTTCTTTTAAAAATATGTCTAACATTTTAATTTTCCTTTTCAATAAAGAGATCAAGTGTGAAAGTTACCGAAACTGAGTAAAAAACAAATCTAGTTAGTTTCGTCAAACTTGTTGCTTCCAGTGCTAGATCGTAATTGTAATTTACTACTTGTAGAGCTATCCAAGCTAGTTTAGAGCTGTACCAACCCAATGCGCAAAATTCCCATTCTGAAGACAACGAAAGTCCCGACATTGATCACGATCTTCATGTTGCCTTGCTTCTGTCCCAGCAAGAGCAAATGCAGCAGGAAGAAGAGAGGAAGAAAGAAGAGCAAATGCTTGAAGAAATATTGAAATTATCTCTGACGGAAAAGTAATACCAAATTTAGCCCTATTAAGTAACAAAGTCGAATATTTACATAATATAGATAAGCCATAAAACTTACGTTTTCGGAGCAGTAACATTTAAACTTCCATAGTTATTGAATGCCCATACATTGATTCCGTACTAACTTTATATTTTGAATGTGTAAAATATTTACGCAAGTATTTTGAATTTTTACATTTTCTTGAAGCCAAATATTTTATCAGATATTTATCATTTTGTATTGTTTAGGGAATAAAATATCCTTGTCTTCTGGTTTGGTTGTAGTGGATACGAAAGAGGGTTTTATCTTATAGGATTTTTTATAAAAAAGTAGGTTTTGAAATATTTTTTCTATTTTATCCATTTCTGTGATGTATGGGCTTTAAAATTTTAATCTTTATCTGGTACTGTACTCTTCTTAGTGGTAAGCAATGACTATTTTATATTGAAATCTTTTTCATAAGATTGTGAAATTAATCTGACTGAATATTATACCAATAATAAAAAAAATGTAGAATAAATTTGTAGAATATCATGTTAAATTGCTTTTATAAATTCTGAGACTATCAAAAAAAACGTCCTTTCAGATCTTTATTTTCTTTGACTGTATCATAAACTTGGGCCCAATCATGCATTTTAGGGTAGAAGTTGATAATTTCCAGCAATTGAAGTGATCAATTGACTTTATTTCAATTTATTTGTATTTATTGTTGTCTTTATTATCTGAGTTATGTATAATAGTATTGTAAGTTAAAAATTGTCAAAGTGGGTATTTATATATTTTTTGTTATGTCGAACTTATAAAATATTTAATATATATTGTTTCTTTCAGTGAAGGTATGTTTTAGTCCCGAACTGACTCGTTATTAATCTGTTAAAAACATACAGCGTTCATCTTCTAACTCCTGAATAATTTAAATTAGTGAATGCTATTTTTATTTGTTTTTAATATTTTTGGAGAATGTTACCTTAATTGTGAGGAAATATTCACAATTATTCCTGTATAATTTAAAATGTAGCGTTCTAAAAATAAATTGATGTCTCCTGGATAAGGAGTGTTAAAGGACTGGCAAAGTCCTATAAGCGAAGTTCGCTATAAACGTTAAGTGTGTACATGTAGTGCATCTTTTTAATATTGACTCTAAAAGGAGATGTCATTTGGAAAATAGGGCGTAGAAAAAAAGAATCATTAATTTATTGTATCGGTCATTAATTATTTGAATCGTTTTATCAACATGCAAAATTATCTTCATCAGGAGATTACAACTTTGCTTAAGTACACAAAACGCGAAAATAGGTGCAGTTTTCATATAATATATGAAAACAATTAATGTATCGAAAATAAAGGTAAAAATTTAATAGAGAAGTGCATATTTTCAAAGAAGTCGAAATTTTCAAAAGATCAATTTAAAAAAAAAGTCTTAAATTTTCAGTGAAAGTTAAAATATCGAGAACAAGCCGAAATTTTTAGAATAGGATAAATATGGTAAACATTTTCAGGTAAGGCGAAATTTTCATAACAGTTCAAACTAAAAAAAGTTGATGACAAGATGTGTTCGTCATATGTATGGGGGACCGCATTACCTAAGTAGTAAAACCTTTAGATCCTAAGAGGCAATCTGCCAATCGTCACCAAATAAAGCACTTCCTCTTTTTAGTTTAATTTTATTATAAATATTTAAAGACTTCTGTCGGATTTAGTGTTAGTGGATGAATAGCAATAGTTTCTAAGGAGTTTAAGTAGTTGCCTACACAACCTTTAAGATGTAGTTAATAATATCGAGATTACCCACCTTTTCACACTGGCGTCCAACGTGGGTCACGAACCCACAACCCTGAGATTAGGAGTCTCAAGGTTTATCGACTGAGCTAGCCGGGCTTTTCAAAAAGAGTAACAGTTAGAAAAAAAACGTCGACAACACAAATAGCGGAAAATTAAACAAAAAAGTAGATCTCTCTGAAATGATGGATTCGGCTATCGAAACGTGTTAGAGCAACTGTCGTGTTTTTTAATCTTTCTTGATTTCGGGAGACGAGATTTCTTTATCATTACAAATGACCAATTAAATCTTCTGTAATTAAACAGTTAAACGTGCTTAAAATTGAAAATATGTACAACCGCAACCATAGGCTAGTTTCGGCCTTCCTTGTCCTAATCAGTATGGCACGGTGGTTGTATACACTTCCAACTTAAAGCCGTTAGTCAGTCGTATAAGTATCCAAGAGAGTAAACCCCCACTGGATGACTTTTAACTGTTTATTACTTACGCAAACATTTTCGCTAATTGAAGCATTCTTCTCTGCTCAGATAATAAGCCTTGTATATACGAATATATATTTATCATTAAATAAAAATTTAAAGAAATGAAATTTCGAAAAAATTAAAAATTTTGAAAACCGCTCAATATTTTCAAAAAATAGTGGAAACTTAAAAAAAGCTCGACATGTAGAGAATCGTATTTATAAATGATTAAAACGTTGGTTAATACTTGAAAAATTGATGTTTATTGTATGACTGACAATATTATATATATTAATATAAACAAAATTATTATTTCCATATCAACAACGTTCTTCTTTTTCTGGCGCGAGCAGTCTCGCCTTTTTAGAAAACCAGCGGTATTTGTGCAGTTGCCGCTTTGTGTAGCTTTTCTGGTGCAACACGACATTTTCAAAACAAAACGAAATTTCTAAAAAGGTCCACATTTTCAAAAAAGCCGAAATTTAAAAAAAAATCGAATCAAAAAAGTCGAATTCTTCATAAAAAAGGTTGACAGAAATTTCAAGAAAACGTCGACCTCTTGAAAAAAATCAAAATTTTGACATAAATGTTCAACTTTAAACAAGACGAAATTTTTAAATTAGACGAAGTTTTGGGAAGTCGAAATTTTCAAAATAAAAATCAAAACTTCTGGAAAAAAGTCAAAATTTTGAAGAGCGGCCAATACTTCCAAAAAAGCGGAAATTTGGATTAAGGATTGAAATTTACAAATCAAGATGAAGTTTTGAAAAAAGTCCATATTTTCAAACACGACAAATTTTCTTAAAAAAAGCGAATGTCTATAAAAAAAATTCGAAATTTTAAGAAAAATTATCAATTAAAAAAAAACCAAGGTCTTCATAAAAAAGCCAAAATGGTCGGACAAAGTCACAATATCGAGAAAAAATCAACATCTTGAAAGAAAGTTCAAATTTTTGAAAAAAAAATATTAAATTTACAAATATGCAAAATTTTCAAATTGGTGAAAACTTTCATCAAATTGCAAACTTTTAAAAAGTCAATTTTTAAAAAAAAAGTCGAGTTTTTTAAAAAGAAAGATATTTCTCGAAATATTTTTTTTCAAATTTCGACTTTTTTCTCGAAATTTTGACCTTAGTATCGAAATTTTGACATTTTTCTCGAAATTTCGACTTTTTTCACAAAATTCGACTTTTTTCTCAAAATTATTTCTTTGTTCTGAAAATTTCAACTTTTTCGTAATGTTACAAGGGCGTAGAAAGGACATCGATTAAAAAACATGTTATTTTTAGAAATTTCGACTTTTTTCCAAACTTCGATTTTAAGCTGGAAATTTCGACTTTTTTCTTAAATTTCGACTTTTTTCCTCAAAATTTTGACTTTTTTCTTGTCATTTCAACCTTTTCGCGAAATTTCGTTTCTTTTTCCCAAATTTCAACTTTTTTCTCGAAATTTTGACCTTAATATATAAATTTCGACATTTTTCTGGAAATTTCGACTTTAAAGTCAAAATTTTGACTTTATTTTCGAAATTTCAACTTTTTTTTCTCAAAATTTCGACTTTTTTCTCGAAATCTCCACTTTTTATCAAATTTGGACTTTTTCTCAAAATTTCGACGTTTTTCTACAAATTTCGACTTTTTTCTCAAATTTCTACTTTTTTTCTCGGAATTTTGATTCCTTTTCTCGAAATTTCGAGCTTATAAGGTTGAAGTTTCGACTTTTTCTCAAATTTCGGCTTTTTTTCTCGAAATTTTGATCTTAATCACGAAATTTCGATTCAGAACTCGAAATTTCGACTTTTTTTTCGAAATTTCAACTTTAATCTCGAAATTTCCAAGAAAAAGACCAAATTTGCTAATTAAAAATAGCAATTATTGGTCAAGATTGTTGGGAAAGAGGAGTGGTGGGACGTAACTGTCGTCTGCCTAATTTAACCATAGAGTGTGCTTATTATAGAGCGACTTATTCTCGAAATTTCGAGAAAAAATTCGATATCAAAGTCGAAATTCCGAGATTAAAGTTGAAATTTCGAGATTAATCTGGGTATTTTAGGAACAAAGTAGAAATTTTAAGAAAAAAGTCGAATGTTCAAAAAAAAAGTCGAAATTTTAAGTGTATAGTCGAAATTTCGGGTTTATAGCCGAAATTTTGAGTTTAAATCCGAAATTTCGAGTTTAAATCCGAAATTTCGAAATTAAAGTCGAAATTTCGAGAAAAAAATATCGATATTTCGAAAAAAATCGACATTTCGAGAAAAAAGTCAAAATCTCTTAAAATGTTTTTTTAAATCAATGTCTTTTTTACGCCTTTGTAAAATGTCGAAATTTCAAAATATAATTTTTTTTAATCCATGCCTTTCTACGCTTTTGTAAAATGGGGACTTTGAATTCGAAATTTCGAATTTTTTCTCGAAAATTCTACTTTAACCTTGAAATGTCAAGAAAAAGTCGAAATTTTGGGTAATAAAAAATTGAATTTACTGAACGTATCCTACTGCTAAGTGTCAATATTAAATTGTAAAAAGAGTTGGTGCTTAGAATATAGTCTTATATTCTAAGGGTTGGTGGGGCTTAACTGTCATCTGCGTAACTTAATCATAGAATAAGAAATTTCGACTTATCATGAAATTTCGTGAAAAAAAGTTGAAATTTCGACTTTATTTGTGACATTTCCTCAAAACAAGTCGAAATTTGGAGAATAAAGTAGAAATTTCCACTTTAATTTCCAGTTTAAACTTCATATTACTAAATATATTTTTATAAATAGATGCCCTTTTTACATCTTCGTAAAAAACCAAAAATAAATAATTAAAATATAAATATTAGTGTTTAATCGATACTTTTACTCACGATTCGAATCGATTCAAAAATCGATTATTTTAAAAAGGAATCGACATCCCTAATTGTTCGGTCATAGAAATATCTCTGTCTCTTATTTCATTGCGATGTTGCCTAGTCTAAATACTACGTTAATCAAACGAGACCATGACCATGACTCTAGCAGTCTCGACAGTACTACCTTAAACTCGAAACTTCACTCAAAACTTATTAAAATTTCTGAATTAATTACCAAACTTAAAAAAAATATCGACAATTCGAAATTAGCAAAAATATTGACATTTTTTAAAGTAAATTTGGCTTTTTCAAATGTTGACTTTAAAATATTTTCAGAATTTCGTTTAAAATCCAATATTTAACATTTTTTTTGGTGCCTATTTCTAAATTTTTTCCATTTAACTTATAATGGCATGATTTGATAACTAAAAAAAGGTCCTACATGCGATATAGATAACAAAAATTCTACTAAACGACAAAAATTATACTAAACTTTTCTACCAAACAAATTTTTGTACTAAATCTCCTACTAAACGATAAAAATTCTACTAAAACTAGTAGAAATTGTATTAATCCGATAACACTGCAAACAACCCCTAAAATATAGGCAACGCATTAATCATCAGAATGTTTACGCGTGAAGAAAGCTTTACTTCTGGTGATTTTTTTAGTAACTTATCCGCTGATTCAATAATATTCAATATTCAATCAACGACTTATCTAAAGAGTGATTAAATGTTTCACGGTCTACTCCTAAATATCTGAAATGGTTCATAGTTTCTTCTTAATTTATTTGCAAAAAGTCTTCATATTTGTGAAATAAAAATTAGAATTTATTACATCCACAGAATAAATAAAAACTCTTTGATTACACCACACTTAATTGGCAATTTTATATATTTGGATGAAGATTTAAAGTTGCAGCATGCAAGTAGGTTAAGAGCGACATCTAATAAATTTGATCGCAACATACTTTTATTTGATTACAGATTCCAGTTTATTAAATGCGCCTTAAATTTCAGAAACGATAGAACAATTTTACTTTTATGTTTTTTTAGTATCAAATGTATTTGATGTAAATATTGCAATAATTTCATTAGCATTAATTTATACGAGTTTAGAACCATGTTCTTAATTTTTAATATACTTCGAAGGTTACAAAACGTTTCCAATACATAATGAAATTGCAATCCTCAAGACTGAACTTAATCCTTAATGTACTCGTTTTATGATAAAAATAAAAGAATTACATTAAATTACAAACTTCACCTCTTTCAGATTCGATTATGTTTATAAAAGTATAATTTAACGATTCCACCACATGTTGAGAAAACCCAATAACACCACCGTAAAAGTATTCATGTAGGTATACAAGATATTTTTCTTTTTTACTGTATATTACTTATTATTTTACCCGGAGAATAACTTTGTCGTAAAAGAAACGTACAATGACCATCACTTGCTTTGAATAAATGCAATGAACAAATGAGAATATTTATGTTTACAGCCATATCGATTTAATATGATGACTCATTAGGTCATTAGCAAAACAAATCTGTTTTCTCCTTGCAGCTAAGGAAAAAATTATTTTTAAAAGTAGAGGCATGATGCACTTGTTCCATCGTAAATTGAAGCGTGTATAATTTTGAACAATAATACAATTGAAGTGGATGGATATATTGAAAAGAATAGGAGGCTTTGTAGAAAATGCAGTGAATTTTGTACCGTTGTAGAAGGCAGCGTCTCTCCCTTTGTCGAAGTAGACTCGCCCGAGCTTCAATTAAAACAGCCTACTACGCGTTCTAAAAAGGTTTCATGTGATGCCATACCAAGCATGTTTATTTTCAGCATTTACGTTTATGGTTTATTTTTCTAGCTATTTTCAAACACAAACTTTCAAATACTATTTAGATAAATCCACAAATGTATAGCAAATGTTTCCTTGCATTCTCACGTTTAATCTTAAATGAAAATACAGTTTTAACGGCAGAGGCAAAATGTATGTTACGTATACCCACATAATGTAATCGAACTAAAACGGCTAATTCTAACATGAAAATAATGTTGTGTTTTGATGCATTAATTAAACTATAAATTTAACTGACCGATTTGTTAAACTGGCATTTTTCCTCTTTTATATGATTTATAAATTCAAAGGTGCTTTATACAATTTTCTAGAGATTTATAACTTTTCGTGTTAGCAAAAGTATGTTTTGCATTTTTTAATAGAAGTTGCAAAATACAACATCCTATTTAACTATGTAAAAATAGCACAAATTTTATAATGTGAATAGTAGAGCAAACTCTACCAGAGACCGAAAAGTCCAGTAGACAGAGACAAAATGTGAAGGAAGGCAACACAATTCCACACCAACTGATTCCGCGCAAGCTGCGACACACGTCTGCGGTTTTCTTTTTCTACCGCGCGTAAATCGAGAGCGTTACTTCTACGTATGTCTGTTATCGATTCACACGGAGAGGCGGAGCGAGCAGCATTTTCGTTGAGGCCGTGGCGAAGTTAGTATGTTGCGTTGAGCGAAAATAATATGAGAAGCCTCTCGCACAGTGTTTTAAGTGTGTAAAAAAGTGTGTGAAACAGGAGCAAGAAATGTAATCTTAAGTGTTTTAAATGCTGGTGAGTGATGTTCTGGTGATGTGGTGATAAGTGAAACCAGGGTATATTCCCCCAAGTTCTAAGTGCTTCGACCATGAAGTTAAAACGGCTGTGTTTTTTTGTGAAATAGTGTTTTTGTGCGCCAAAAAACAAAAAATTTCTCAATGTGGTGTTTAAGGCACAATGGTCAGAGAGACTAGGCATTTGTGGGTAGGAAATTTGCCCGATAACATACGAGAAGATAGAATCAGGGAACATTTTAAACGGTAAATATCGTCCAAGTTAACTCTTTTTATTTCCAGGGCGTTAAATAAAATAATTTGGTATGAATCTATCAACTTTAATAATGTCGCGGCTTAGTTTAGCAACGTGTACACCGCATTAAGCAATATGGTTGTTTCTACAGTTAGTATGGGTTTTACGTGGAATATTTTATGATAACAGTTAAAAGTAAATGAACGCGTTAAGAAGACTTTAGTATTGCAGTTACGGGGTCAATCAAGAAGTTTTGAAAATCAAGTTGCTGTTTTGTTTACGAAGCAGCATACCAACGCCAAAACTAAAAATACTGTGTTATTAATAATACAAGATTGTTAACCTATTTCGTCATTTTTTTTCTTTTTGAAAATTAAACGAAGTTTTGTATTAATTGAAGTAAAGTGCTAAAATAACCACATAAACGTTTTTATTTGCGGAGAAAAAAACTGCTGCTGAAACTAATGTTTTTAAACGGGCTAGTAAGGAAGGTGGCATTTTAACATCATGTTGTATACCCCTACAGTCATACACCGGGGAACTTTATGATCCATCCTATTGTGCAATGCTAGACGTGAATTTCTAATTTATAGCCGACTTTGTCAAAGCTTTGTTATTCTAAAGGTTGCTTACTCTATGGTGATTGTTTTTAAAAATATCTATGGTGATTGTTTTTAAAAATATCTATGGTGATTGTTTTTAAAAAATATGTTTCAGTTCGACAGCTACGAATTATCAATTTAAAAGTATACATGGCATTGTCCCCAAGTAACAAGGTTCAATATAATTTTGAACGAATATAGTTTTGATAATAAAAGGCCACATTTCAGAGAAGCTAAATTTAATAGCAACAGTAAAAGTCTATATTTCTTAACATTTTTAAGAAGTTTCGAGCAAAATTTAGAGAAGGTTTTTTCAAACACCCTACTGTTTGATCAAAATCTAAAAGTTTAAACTTGGAATTTCTATTTTTTTAACAAAGAAAATGTCTTAACTCTGAAAGAAAGTCGCCATTTTTTAGGAGTGAAAACTTCGAAAGTTAACCTAAAATTTCGAGATAAAACTGGAAATTTTGGATTTTTTATTATAAATGTAGGCTTATTTTCTCAAGATTTCGACTTTAATCCCAATATTTTGATTGTTTTTCTTCGAAATATCGAATTTAAATTAAAAATTTGGACCTTTTTCTACAAATCTTCTGCTAAAACTTAATTTTTTATGGTTTGAAAATTCTGTGGTTGGAATTTGAAGTCTGAGAGTCCAAAGAGAAAAAATGTTAAATCTTTGAAACATTTTCAGAAAAAGTCTATGGATACCACAAGTCGGTGAACACTTCGAAAGAAAAAATTAAGATTGTTAAAAACGATTTTTAGAATTTCGATTTTAATTTCGAAATTTGAAATTTTATTGAAGTTTTGGATTTCTGGACAAAAACATGAATATTCAAGAAATTTGCGAACTTGCAACCTGCGGTTTTTAATTTTTTTAGAAAAATTGATGTGCTTTCTCAAAATTTCGACCTTAAGCCCCAGACTTCTGGTATTTTTGTTAACTACTGAATTTAAACTAAAAATGTCGACCTGTTACTATAAATTTCATACCAAAACTGATTTTTTAAAAAATAATTTTAAATTAATTTTTACTTTTCTCTCAAGTTTTCGTCTTTAGGTTTTATACTCGAAAATTTGAAAAAAGATGTTATAAGAGAAAAAATGTCCAAACTTCAAAAGGTAAGTCATTGTTTTCAGAAAAAGTCTTAAAACCTAAAATCGTAAAAACAATTTTCCAAATAATTCGATTAGTCTTGAAACGTCAACTTTTCTGGAAGATTTGAATTCTGGTCAAAAATTCGTGAAATGTGTGCCTTTGTGAAACTTTTGATAAGTTATCATTTTTTTTTTCGAAATTGGGCCTTCTCAAAATTTCGTCGTCGAATTATTGCTATAAATTATAATATTCTCTCGAAATTTGACTTTTTTTTTTTGTAAAATACGAAGAATTTTAAAAATCGAAAATTCGTGAATTTTTTACAATTTTTTTGAAATTTCTACCTTAGCCTTAAATATTGACGTGTTTTCTCAAAATTTCGATCTTCGAACTGTGACTTTTTTTTTTTGTTAAGTACGAAGAATTTTAAAAATCGAAAACTCGTGAATTTTTTTACAATTTTTTCGAAATATCTACCTTTACCTCAAATATTGACGTGTTTTCTCAAAATTTTCACCTTGAGTCTAAGCCTTCGAGTATTTTATTTAAATACTGAATATAAACTAGGAATTTCTACCGTTTTCCATAAATTTCGTAGCAAAACTGATTTTATATTTTAAATTTTATCGAAATTTGGACTTTTCTCTCAAGATTTTGTCTAGGTTTCATACTTCGAAAATAATTGTTTATAACAAAAAAAAATGTTTAAACTTCGAAAGAAAAGTCAACGTTTTCAGAAAAAGTCTCAAAACCTAAAATCGTTAAAAACAATTATCCAAAAAATTCGATTTTAATTTCCTAACGTCGACTTTTCTGGAAATTTGAATTCTGGACAAAAATTCGTGAAATTCGTGAGCTTGTGCAACTTTTGATAATTTTCTATTATTTTTTTTCTCGAAATTTGGACCTTTTACTCAAAATTTCATCTCAAACCTTAAATTATTTTCATAAATTATGAGATTCTCTCGAAATTTGACTTTTTTTTGTGAAGTACGACGAGTTTTAAAAATCGAAAATTTGAGAATTTTTTTCACAATTTTTTTTATAAATTTGTACTTAACCTCAAAATTTAGATATTTTTTGTCGACATTACATACCCTCAAAATGTAGATCTTTCTTGTTGACCTTACATGAGATTAGCTGACCTCCACTCTGACTGCGCAATAATGTCATATTTTCTCTCTGAAGATGATAGATTGGTTATCGAAACGCGTTAGAGCAACCTTTGTTATGTTTTTTAATCTTTCTTGGTTTCAGGGGATAAGATTTGTATTTCAGTCATATTTCAAAATGTAATAATTTTTTATTCGATAATAGATTCAAAGATTCGCGTTCCTTATTCTAGTACCCGATAGAATTGTAGGTGGCGCTGAATTATTATATCAGCCAAAAACACTGCGGATTGGTTTCTCTTTTATATCTTCTGTGTTATAACATCAAATATTTATTTGACTTTTTATAAATGAAAGGTTGAGTCTTAGTGAAAAAAAATGCCCTAAAAGGTACCCCTAGATATGATCTACATTTTAATAAAAGTTTTATTACAATCGATTTAGTAGTTTCCGAGATTAACCCGGACAAAAGATCAGTAGACAGACAGGCAGACACTTGGACGCTTCAATTTTATTAATATAGTTTATCGATAAGTCGAAACTTCGTGAAACGATCAATTTAAAGTCGAAATTTCGAGATTATAGTCGAAATTTCGAGATTATAGTCGAAATTTCGAGATTAAAAGAAGAAATTTCGAAAATAAAAGTCGAAAGTCCTAAAATAATAAAATCGAAATTTTCGAATTCTTAGTTTTCATTTTTTAATTTTGACTTTTCACATAATTCGTGGTTTGAATCTGCATTTTCTAATTTTTTTCCACAAAATTTGAAGTCGACTCGAAATTTATTATTTTTTCAAACTCTGACGTTAGTTAGTTTTTGATCCTTGATGCCAAATTTGATTTCAAAAGTTTGATTTTTTTCACGAATGTTCGAATTCAGACTCAAAATTTGGACTTCGTCATTTCATGTTTAGAATCCAATTTTTTATGGGTTTTGTAAGTTGTTCCTTGGACTTAAAACGATGTTCTGAGATTCTGTTCCAAACCCAAAAGTTTGTGAATTATTTTGTCGTAAAGTTTAGAGTCTTTTTTCTGAGACGTTCCATCGGTTTAAACTTGTAAATAACTTCAACTTTAGTAACGACATTTCGAATTAAATTTCGAATTCGCTTTATAAATTTTGAATTTTCCTCCAAATTTGAGTTTTTTGGCTCAAAACTCTGAGTTGAAACTTGGAATTTTTCAAAGTGCAATTTTCAAATTTCGTGTTTCAAAATGTCATTGAAACTCCTCATTTTGTAAAAAAAATCAAATTTCGAGAGAATAATAATAGTAATAATAAATTATAAAAATAATTGGAGTCTGGAGGCGAAATTTCGATTTTATTTTACCACAAAATTCCAGTATTTTTTTGATTTTTCAAGTTTTGCCTCAAACTGTTCAGTTTAAATTTTAAATTTTAAATTTTCTCTTTTTTTGACTTCGAAATATACATTTTAATGTCGACGAGCAGTTGTGACGTCAATAAAATACTTAATTTTGAGACAACTCGATTTTAAAATTGAAATTTCCTATAACTTAGTTCTTTTTAAAAATATTACTGAAAATTTCGATCTTGGGTTTGAAATTTTTATTTTCCTTAAATGTTGGACTTTAAATCTCAAAATAATTCCCTAATAAATAAGGTTTATTTTTCAAAATTTCGACCTTTTTCTTCAAACTTTAAATTGAAATTGGAAATATCGATCTTTTTGTGGTACTTTTACAAATTTCTAAGGATAGATGGTGCTATCGATCAAACATATTCATTTTTAAAATTAGTTTGGATAATCGTAATAAAATATTTAATCAGCTATGCACAGCTTTAAAGAGTTCGTGCAGATTGCAGAATGATGTTTTGTTCAAAATCGTTGATACGATCATGCGTGTATTGAGCAGCCTATTCAGTCTTCAGCTATATATTAGGTAGTAAAGTAAGCACCAAATCAAGTAAATTACTGTTAAATATCAATCTTTTTGTCGTATTTTTACAAATTACTGACGATAGAGGGTCTATCGACCAAACATATTCATTTTCAAAATTAGTTTGGATAAACGTAATAACACATTCAATCAGCTATGCACAGCTTTAAAGAGTTCGTGCAGATAGCAGAATGTTTTGTTCAAAATCGTTGATACGATCATTTGTATATTTAGAAGCCTATCTAGTCCTCAGATATACAGCGTGTCCCACTAGTGCGGGAAAGTCCAATATCTATGTTAAAATGAGGAATATATGGATTATTTTTTTTACGGTGTTGTCACATTTCTCGAATTGTACAAATTAAATATATTTTCAACTACACAGTGTGTTCCACTTTTCCTGGCCAGACACCAACTTTTGTTTTTTAAACGGAAACACACATTTTTTATATTTTTTTCGGATTCTACATCAAAAATAAAGGGTACTTTCTGAAGAATAGTCCTATTCGAATATTCACGGTTTTTGAGTTATCTCGCTTGAAAGGTTTTTTTTAGTCGATATTGGCTGCTTACATTATTTGATACTAACAGGTTATGCTAAGAGCTACTATGCCCATTTTTTTATCAGATGTTTAGTAAGGACGACTCTTCCGAATCGTGCTCCAAAAACTGCCCTGCGTTATACAGGGTGACCAAAATATCATGTCAAAATTGAAAAATTTCGAAAATTTTAAATGCAACACCCTGTATTTTTTCATACCATGAGATGCAGAATTAAATTCTCTACAACTTTGCTACACCTGCTCATATACCTAAATTCATTAGTTTCTCATGAAATCTCATTTTTATGAAAAAATGCCTACTACGTTATCTTACAAATAAACTATTTGTAAACTTCGCATTTTTTGATGTAAGATCCGAAAAAAATATAAAAAATGTGTGTTTCCATTTAAAAAACAAAAGTTGGTGTCTGGCCAGGAAAAGTGGAACACCCTGTGTAGTTGAAAATATTTTTAATTTGTACATTTCGAGAAATGTGACAACACCGTAAAAAGAATAATCCATATATTCCTCATTTTAACATAGTTATTGGACTTTCCCGCACTAGTGGGACACGCTGTATATTAGGTAGTAAGGTAAGCATCAAATCAAGTAAATTACTTTAAAATATCAATCTTTTTGTCGTATTTTTACAAATTACTAACGAAAGATGCCGCTATTGATCAAACATATTCATTTTTAAAATTAGTTTGGATAAACGTAATAAAATATTCAATCAGCTATGTACAGCTTTAAAGAGTTCGCGTAGATTGCAGAATGATGTTTTGTGAAAAATCGTTGATACGATCATGTGTATATTTAGCAACCTATTCAATCTTCAGTTGTGTCTCAGGTAGTAAAGTAAGCACCAAATCAAGTAAATTACTATAAAATATCAATCTTTTTGTCGTAATTTTTGCAGATTACTAACGAAAGATCAAAACATATTCATTTTTAAAATTAGTTTGGATAAAGGTAATAAAATATTCAATCAGCTATGCACAGCTTTAAAGAGTTCGTGCAGATTGCAGAATGATGTTTTGTTCAAAATCGTTGATACGATCATGTGTATGTTTAGCAGCTTATCCAGTCTTCAGCTAAATATTAGGTAGTAAGCACTAAATCAAGTAAATTACATTAAAGTATCAATCCTTTTGTCGTATTTTTACAAATTACTGACGATTGATGGTGCTATCGATCAGACATATTCATTTATAAAATTAGTTTGGATAAACATAATAAAATATTCAATCAGCTATGCACAGCTTTAAAGAGTTCGTGCAGATTGCAGAATGATGTTTTGTTTAAAATCGTTGATACGATCATGTGTATGTTTAGCAGCCTATCCGGTCTTCAGATGTATATTAGTTAGTAAAGTAAGCACCAAATCAAGTAAATTACTGTAAAATATCATTTTTTTGTCGTATTTTTACAAATTACTAGTGATAGATGGTGCTGTCGATCAAACATACTCATTTTTAAAATTAGTTTGGATAAATTTAGTAATCAGTTATGTACAATTTTAAAGAATTCGTGCCGATTGCAGAATGATGTTTTGTTCAAATTCGTTGGTACGATCATTGTATATTTAACTGCCTAGTGAGTCTCCACCTATATATTGTGTAGTAAAGTTACGCTCTATCCCATTAGATGACGATTTTAGACTATTATATTAAAAGAAATCTATGTTCAAAGTAAGGTAAGGTTTTTTCCTAACGTTAAATGACGTCGTCACTGTCAGATTATTTATTTACATAGAAAATCGAGAAAGGTTATTCTTTTTGGATTTTTTGGGAGTATCTGGAACAGTTTTCGAAATAAAACGTATCCTATTAACCGCCTTGCAAAATAAGTCTGAACCAATTTTCGCGAAAATAGCTTTGGTAATTGCGCTGTGAAAAGCGGACAAACAAACAGACAAATACACTTTTGTATTTATATATTGTTATAATAATAATAAAATTGTTAAACTTATAATATATACGTTACGATAAGATTCTCTCCAAATTGGAAGTGTTTTCTTAAAATGCGGAGAAAGCTTAAATTTTAAATGCAAAAATTCGAAGTTTTTTTTTTTAAATTTAGTATAAATTGTAGGCGAAATTTCGAATTAAAAAAAATTCGAAGAAAGCTTTATATTAAGAAAAATCTTATAACTTTAAATTGAACGTTTATTAATTTTATTTAACAAATGTTTTTGACCAATAAGAGTCCACCATGAAATTTAAATTGAACATCATAGTGTTGGCGTTTTTTTTTATTTAACCTCAACATTGAGATGTTTTCTGTTATAATTCTAAGATCATCAGGAGTCTCTTTTTTAATTTTTCGCAACATTTCTAAATGTTTCCATTTTCGAGTTTAAACTGAAAATTTCCTCCTTGTTTTCTCGAAATTTTCAGTCTAGACTTTCCTTTTTTATAAAGCTTGATTTTTTTTTCTCGAAATTTTGACTTTTTCCAAAACGATTTCATTTTAATTTTATTTTAATATATTGGAACGGACTGGTCCTTGATTTTCTTTAAAAAATTGATAAACAAATCTATCTTTCTGAAGTGATAGCGAGGCTATCGAAACGTAATAAGTGTTTTTTTTTACTTTTTTCGGCTTAAGGGGACAAATTTTGTATATGAATTTTTTGAGATTTTTATGTTTAGCTTAATTTTTATAATTCGTAAATTTCGGTTTTTTTCCTTGTACCTCTTTAAAGTGACAAGTATAAATTGAACTATTTACAATTCCGCCTTTTTTTTGACGAACAAATTTATTTTAAACTCGAAATTTCGATCTTCTTTTCGAAGTGTCGTCTTTTAGACTGAAAAACAAGGCTTTTTTAAATAATTCGGTTTGAATTCAAAACATCATGACGTTGTTCCCTAAATTTTCGAATTTAAATTGGATATTTCCATATTTTTTTTATTAAAATTTCCAGTGACTACATTCTTCAGCTTTCCTTTTGTGAGCGAATTGTACTTGAAAAAAATTAGGCAGTCATAGGGACCGAAGTGAAAACTAGTTTTTTGAATTTTCAAATTGTAGAAAGTGTCAAAAATCTAAATTTCATATTTTGTAAATTAAAATTACTAACTCTTAGTTTGGTTTTCACATCTGTCGGCACTTCAAGCAAAAATTGTGTATATTTTTATACTGTTTAATTATTTTTGATATCATGATGGGCTGCAAGCCCTGCACAAAATGGGGATACAACTTAATTGAAAAAAAAAATAGTGCCGACGTTGGGGTTTGATCTCAGCTCAATTATGTATATCTGTTACCATAACGCGTCCGTTTTATCAATCGTCAACCTGTGTTAATTGCAGGTGTTATTAAAAACTTGATATTATTCAACAGCGGAAAGAAAAATTAGGTCAAAAATGATTATTTATGTAATAATTATCATGCATCAATTAAAATATTGTATTGTCATCCAATTCTAAACTATTTTTAAAGTTTCAAGTTTCTGGCTCATCGGTACGTTAATTTAAACTCGATTTTAACGAAAAGACGAGCCGACAGATAAGGAAACGAATTAGCAATTCCCAAAATGAAAAAAATAAACAATAAGCAATTTCCAAAACGAAAAAAATAAACAATAAATAAAAAATTGACAAATAAAGGACAAAAGTATAGAGTTTTGGAAGAACACAGAATTGATCAAACAGCTAAACAAATAAATGCAAATAATAGGAGGGGGCAATTGTTATTTAACAGTATTGTTGACCTCAGTTTGTATGGGGATTTTTATTTTTGTGGTGGAAGCAGACATTGTGTTTATTTTCTTCGTTATGTTAATATTTTATATGCGCCGCTCAATAACTTTAAATTCTAGAATATCATTAATTCTTTGCACGTTTAATAGCACTGTTTTCCCCGACTTATCCAATGTTATTGGCTTTTCTCTGAAAGTATGACTCGGATGCAGAGCTATGTCGAATTATATAAACGAATATATACAGACGTAAATAATGGGATAAACCAATAGTATGGGTGGTAATCTGTAATGCAGGAAAACTCACGTTTTATTCTTCATATTTAGCAATTTGACGTATTCCCTATATTAATATTTTGTTACTATTACACTTCATTTTTATAACAAACATTCTTTTACATTTGTTGCATTATGCAGTTCATTGTATAACTATTTTAAGGTAGTTTACCGGCAGTAATGGTAGCAACAAATGTTTAACTGCCACTATTACTCTTTAGCATAGACTGTACGCGTGGATACAATAAGACAAATCTCCAAGCCGTTTTGTAGTAGATTTTTTGAACTGACAACACTGCGCACTACTTCTTCGAAATATATCCGCAGTCGAGTTGAAGCCAAAGCCATCTGGAAGGAGTAGTAGAGCTGCTATGTTGCTATTCAAAATGTTTCCCTAACATGCGGAAAGAAGCATCGAAATTTGTCAGATGTAAGCGTTTATGCGATTATGCAAAAACGGTACCGCTAGAAATCCTCGTATTTTACTATTTATTTGCAATATAATTCTACACAATATATTAGTTTTTTGTCAAAAAAAAAATCTATAAAAAAGTTTGACAGCAATAACATTTTTTCGTTGTGTTCAATTGATCGAGTTAAGGTGGACATTTCGAGTTTCTCATTAATTTCAAGTTTCTCATAAATTTCGATTTTCTCATAAATTTCGAGTTTGTCTCAAAATTTAATTTTTTTGAAAACTTCGTGCTTACACTGAAAATGTATGGTTTCGAAAGGGTCGAAAACGAAGTGGGTCCAGCTGCTGCTGCACACGCATTATTCTCTTGGATTTGTACAGATTGTGCCTGGTACCACTTTGAAAGAGACATAGCTACAAGGATTTGTTCAATAATGCGTTTCATCAGGATCATCTCCAATGGATTGTGGAGAAATTGCCGATTTCCTGAACTCACACAATTCGCATACGAGGTTTGGCAGAAAAGTAATGAGACTGATTAAAAAACCAGTTTCATAATAGGTTTGTTCCAACCGAACATCAAACCAGTTTGCAACCGTCCGGCGCATGTGCATTCAAAATTTACCGTTTCAACTAAGTGCAAACTCCAACCCAACTGACAGTCCGGGATTCCAACAGTGCTGTGACTGGTCCGTGAATTGATTTGTGATCAATTAGAACAGTCAGCAGTCGGGAGCTTGTTCTGGCAGTTGGGAACATGCGCAATAAGTAATCGATAAGTGGTATCTAACTTCTCAGCTGTTATTTGTCAATACGATTGTCAAATATTTTGATCTTGTTGAGGGCAAATGTAAATTGTCTTGTTAAGTTCTGATTTCTATTTTTCATCCACTGTATTTGCTGAAATATAACAAAAATGAATTCCGTGGAGGGATTTACATGTGATAAAGATTTATTTTCGTTTCTTTCGAGTGAGACTGATGACGAAGATCATCGGTTTTCCGAGAAGTTCCAACGTGGTACAATCCCAAAACAGTCGGAGTTTAATACAGAGTGCAGGCATGCATACGAATTAGTTCATGAATTAATCGGAAATTAATCAGAAATGTTCGATTGGAACAAACCTTATAGAATATTGTATTATAAGAGTAAAGAAAAATGTACCAAAGTTTTTCCTGTTCACAAACATTAATATTATCCCCTTGAAAGTAGTTCTGTTGGGCAGCTGTACACCGATGGAGACGTTGTTCGTAGTTTTGGTAGCAGCGCTGGAAGTCTTCAACCGGTATGTTCTTCAACATTTCTGTTACACTCTTTTGGATGTTGTCGACAGTCCCGAAATGACGTTCTTGAGGACATGTTTCAGTTTGGGCAAAGGCCACAGGGGCTGAGGTCAGGCGGCTGGGGAACCACAGGGATGCCCTTTGAGGTCAAAAATGTGACGGAGAGGATAGTGTGACCTGGGGCGTGGTCATGATGAAGTATCCATTTGCTTGCAATGTCTGGTCTCAGGCATATGACCATTTTTCTGAACCGATTCTCCCACCTTCACACAAAATTCAATGGCATAACGTTGCCCCAGATGTTGTTCCCAGTTTTGGTAGCAGCGCTGGAAGTCTTCAACCGGTATAGTCTTCAGCATTCCGTTACACTCTTTTGGATGTTGTCGACAGTCCCGAAATGACGTTCTTTGAATACATGTTTAGGAAAAAGGAAAAAGTCACAGGGACTGGGGTCAGGTGAATAAGGAGGCTGGGGAACCACAGGGATGCCTTTTGAGATCAAAAATGTGACTGAAAGGGTAGTGTGACATGAGGCGTGGTCATGATGGAGCATCCATTAGTCTGCAATGTCTGGTCTTACGCATATGACCCTTTTTCTGAGCTGATTCTCCCACCTTCACACAAAATTTAATGGCATAACGTTGCTCCAGACGTTGTTCCCAGTTTTGGTAGCAGCGCTGGAAGTCTTCAACCTGTAGGGTCTTCAGCATGTCTGCTACACTATTTGAGATGTTGTCGGCGGGCGTTGTTGAGGACATGTTTCAGATTAGGAAAAAGTCACAGGGACTGACGTCAGGTGATTAGGGAGGCTGGGGAACCATAGGAATGCCATTTGAGGTTAAAAATTCTGTGACGAAGAGGACAGTGTGACATGGGGTGTGATCATGATGCAGCCATCCATTTGTCTACAATGTCTGGTCTCACGCATATGACCCTTTTTCTGAGCTGATTCTCCCACCTTCACACAAAATTTAATGCCATAACGTTGCTCCAGACGTTGTTCCCAGTTTTGGTAGCAGCGCTGGAAGTCTTCAACCGGTATGGCCTTAAGCATGTCCGTTACACTCTTTTGGATGTTATCGGCAGCCCCGAAATGACGTTCTTTGAGGACATGTTTAGGAAAAAGGAAAAAGTTACAGGGACTGAGGTCAGGTGTATAGGGAGGCTGAGGAACCACAGGGATACCTTTTGAGGTCAAAAATGTGACTGAGAGGGTAGTGTGCCATGGGACGTTGTCATGATGGAGCACATCCATCTGTCTGCAATGTCTGGTCTCACGCGTATGACCCTTTTTCTGAGCCGATTCTTCCACCTTAACACAAAGTTTAATGGCATAACGTTGCTCCAGACGTTGTTCCCAGTTTTGGTAGCTGCGCTGGAAGTCTTCAACCGGTATGGTCTTAAACATGCCCTTTACACTCTTTTGGATGTTGTCGCCAGTCCCGAAAGGACGTTCTTTGAGGACATGTTTAGAAAAATGGAAATAGTCACAGGGGCTGAGGTCAGGTAAATGGGGAGGCTGGAGAAGCACAGAAATGCTTTTTGAGGTCAAAAATGTGACACTCACTAAAAGAATAGGTTGCCTGGGGAGTGCTGACAAAAATGAAAAAGTAGGAAATAAGAGTGTTTTTTGTTCTGTTTTCAAATTAATTGCAGCACCAACAGTTAAAATGTCATAATTTGTAAATTAAGATTGTCATCATATTCTTCCCTACTGTACAAACTACTACTTTTGTGATGCACAGTGATTCTACAATAATAATAAATAATAATCCACATTTATGCACTTTGTTTACCTTGTTCAGATGGAGGTTGATTGGCACTAGAAGTTAGATTAGTTTGACTTAATGTTTGCTTATAAACCGCTTCAGTCATACATGTTTCTTTTCCATGTACATAATTTTTCCCATTTTTATCACAACTTCATAGTATTTGAGAGTTACCATTTTTGTTTATATTAAATATTGAAAACTTTCGCAAAAAACAGTAGTCAGGAGTGTTAACTATCAACTAGTTGCAACGTTGACGGTTCAAAACAAATAAATTGTCTTATATTTGATTACCATATTAATCCATTTAATGATTTTCTTAACATTAAATTATAGCATTGTGCTCTTTTTCGGCTGTTTTTTAGTTATTCGCTTGTATACTATTTTTAAAATCTTAAATTTATGTGTTTCCTACCTTAAATTAGTAATTATAACAGATTAACGATTTATGGCAATAATGATTTAGATAATATTTGTTACAATAATAAGTACTGCGACAACTGTACTGTACTGTAACAATTTTTAATCATCATTTGCGAGAATATTATTTACGTTTTGCTAGGACTATCCCGCTCCAACGTCCTTAAACTCTGTTAAAATTCATATTCTTGCCACTAGTCAGTATAACTTCGTTGGTTAAGGCGGCAGATTTTGCTTCATACTTCTGATAGGTCGTAGGTTCAAACCCCGCTGTCGACTACGCGTTTTTTAATGCTATTACACGTCTTACTCATAGCTACATGGTACTTGTTCGGGATCACTATCAGGTCTTGATAGCTCCGACAAATGAAACGCTTTTTTATGAAAACTTAACGACGTTTATTAAGTAAACTGACATCGCCGAGATCTGGGATGCAATTCTTTTGTACAAACCTATAGACTACTGAAAAACACCAAAATTTACCCCACATGTGTTCTGTTGTTACAATAGGGTCGCTGGTCAGTCCACATGCTTCCGGTGGTCAAGTGGCGATCTGATCATTTCTTACACTAAAAATCTTAAGATAGCTAACAGTACTGTTTATATTAGAGCATGTTGGTAACGCAAATTATCGTGATGGTCAGGCGAAACCATAATTTTGTAACCATCTTCAATCGCTCAATGCGTCTAAAAAAGTTTTCACTTCAAAAAATATCTATATTTGAAATGCAACACACTTATACACTCATTAGAAAAATTAAAGTTGTCACAACAAATTTTGGGCGATGGCGTTTGACAGTAAAATCGCCAGCAAATTTTCCTAATATTTGTCAACTCTTCGCGTGGATGGGAAACATTAGACTTTAAAAGAACGTAAATTGAAAAATAAGGTCAAGCGACAGTAATAAAAAATTAATCTGCATTTCACGATTGTAAGTATTAGCTATTAGATGTTTTCTAGGTGTCTAATAATTTTGGTCGTGTTTTTAGTAAAAGTTAATTTCGAAGCATTAAATGTTCAAGTTAGGCTTGTAATTGGGGTTAAATATCTCATTAAAACGCGTTAAAAATATTAAATCTTAAAAATATTAGACATTATATTCAACTAGCTGTTACCCGCAACTTCGTTAGCGAACTTGAAGAAATAACTGCAATGCAACTGAATTGAAGTTTCATTTAAATGAAACTGGAAATTAATTTTTAGATCAAACTGTAAGGCGGTAACGCAATATCACTGAAGTCGATTATACAGATGCCTACTTTTATGATAATACTTATAGGGACCTAAAGAGAGAGGGCGCTGTCAAAATAAAGACCACAGAGTTATAAGTTTGGGTAGCCTGCTAACTATTCCGCATCGTAAGGAATGTCTATAGGAATTTTCGTTAAAATCGCTCAGTAATTGAGCCGTGTAAAATGGACAAACAAACAGACAACACACGTTCGCATTTATATATTTAATAAGGATTGTGTGCTCTTTGAGGTGTGTACATTGTATATGTACTACCTTCTTTTATGACACGTTATTCAGTGGATTCATTTTAGTATCTATCATAACCTATTTTATTTTTGTAACATTTTTGACGCCATCTTGAGGGTCATTCAGTCATAATGTCATTAATTTTACGACAAGGTGGAGAAAAATATACATGACCGAATTTTTTTGGGATTTATTCGCACTAAAAAAAAATTTAAACTATTGTATAATTTAAACCTCCTTTTGGGCTATCACTGCTTCCAAGCGACTAAAAGTCACTAGCTGCGCCATAGTTTACAACTAGAAATTGTGATAAATAGAACATTATACGAAGGTAAATCAAATATGAACCGGAATTTGTTTTTCAAAATGTATTGCTACATGATACATATATGAAAGATATTAACTATTTTTCTACATAATCTCCTGCTTTTGTTATGCATTTTTCCCAACGGATTGGGAGTTTTTTAATGCAATCATCATAAAAAGAAGGGAGGCGTGTTTGCAGCCAATTGCGCACAAATGTCTCAACAGCAGCATCATCATGGAATCGCTCACCTCCTCAGTGACCCAAACATGATAATCTCATGGTGATAAATCGGGACTATAAGGACGGGTGGTCTAATGTTACCCAATGCAGTTTCCTCTAATTTCTGATGTGTCACATTGGCCTGAGTGTTGGACGGGCATTGTCGTGAAGCAACATTTCTGACAGAACATTCGCGCCTTCTTGCCGCCGATATGCACGTTTTGCTTCATCCAATAGCTGGCAGTATTAGGCAAGCATTAACCGTACGAAGTTCATTCAGAAAATCGACGTGTACAAAAGGCGTTGAACAGCGTTAATTTTGTCCTCAGTCACATTGGTCCCAGAATCACGGCCATGGGGTTCGTTTTCAACTTGAGTTCGTTCTTCCAAAAATTTTTTGTGCCATTCATACACTTAAGTTTTCTTCAAACAAGTATCTCCAAATTATGCTTCTAGTCTAGGAAGAATTTCGGCGGGCTTTACACCTTCAACGGCAAGAAATTTAATAATAATGCGCTGCGCAACGTGCGGATGAACCTCTTGCTCACTCATAGTATTTACAACTGAGGAACGGCGAGAACGGAATTCGCTTGAGCGAAGTTACGTGATATCCCCACCTAACATGTCTCAGAGTATGCGCACACTCCCGACGCCCTCATGGCAACATGATAGAAATTAATTTTCTAGATGAGCGCATTTCTTGAGTAAAGTCAATATTTTACAACGTTGAAGTTATGGGTTCAGTGATAGGAAATATACCGCTATTGAAGATACAACTTAAGCCACAATTAAAAAAAAATCTTGATTTGTTTCTCTATTTTAATCGAAGTTGTAATATTATGGTGATGTATAGTGGTTAAACTGTGCCAGATATTATCTAATGTCTTACCAAAACGCTCGACAGGCCGTGGGCAAAACCTTATAAGTTAGAAGAATTACTGTGTAAATGTCGAAACGCCTGTTATTTTTAAATAGAAATTGTTATTGCAAAAGTATCAGAGAGCGTTAACCTCTTGTAAAAGTGTGCATTATTTTTAATACACGGCAAAATAAATAACTTTTTACAATAGAATACGAATGTGAAGATATCCTCCTTATTCAATCCGTCTGGTGTATTTGCATTATAAAAAAGAAAGTTATGAAATTAGTGGGTTTCGACAAAAGTAGACCAGTTCTATTTGCCTACCAATATATAACAAATCTATTATTAGCATAGCACTCTTTTTATTTTCTATTTTCAAACGAATGATCATTATAACTAAATATTTGGACGTACATAATACGAGAAGCAATATAATTGATTGTTCTACGATTTCATTTCAACAAACATTTTGGGCGTTAACGAAATGTATATTCTAAATAAAGGCAACGTGACCCAGGATACCCAGTGCATGTTCCCAAAGAATATCTTTTTTACAAATCAGTGGTTTGATACCGATTTCCAATTTTAATGTGTTGCTTGGAAACAACATAGTAAACAAAATATTCTAACTTGTTTATTTTTCGCTGTAAACAGGAAACATGTTATTAGATTGCTTAAAACTGCATTAAATGTTAATGTTCGGAGGAAATGTTCGTTAAACCTATGAAAATAAAATGAGTTTTGAATGTTGCAATTACAGCTGGTAAGATTTTAAATAAAAATAACTGGTCGTGTGGTTTAGCAAAAAGTCGTGTGGGAAAACGTTTTAACATTTTATCCGACATATCGTGATATTAAAAGAGTCGAATAGAAGCATTTTATATTATGACAATCGAGTATTAACAATAAGTCACAAAACCGAGTATTAACAATAAGTCACAAAGCATCTCTTCTCGCCCAATTAACATCTTATGGTCTTCCTCCTGAACTCTGTCATTTGATATCCAATTTTCTCGCTGACAGATCTCTTCAGGTCGTCGTCAATGGCATCCCATCCGAGACAGCAGGGATGTCTCAGGGGTCTGTCCTGTCTCCTATTCTGTTTCTTTTACACATAAACGATCTTTTAGCTTCAATTTCCAATCCAATATACAGCTACGCAGATGATAGTAGCCTTGTGTCGTCTTTTTTCTCAGACAAATCATTATCCGTCGCTGCTTCAGATCGATTAAGGGAACAGCAGATGCAGATGATTAATCGGGATCTCGAAATCATTCTGGAATGGGCTAAGAAAAATCTGGCCGATTTCAACGCTTCAAAAATTCAAGCCGCGGTTTTCTCCCAGCTGTTTCCCATAATACGTAGGTGAGCACTAAGAGAGGGTTTTTCAAAATTGAGTCTCTGAAGTGGTAATTAAGGTGGTATTAAAAAACCTCTTAAAATGTACGCAGTAAGACTGTACCTAAAGTTGCCTATTCATGTTGAGAGGTGACGTTAATAAAAGTGTCTCCACATGAATTTATCGAAATTTTTGTAGGTGATCAGAATTTTGGTGGAACGGACTGGTCCTTGGTTATCTTTAAAAATTGAAATACAAATCTTGTCTCCTGAAACCAATGAATATTAAAAAACACAAAAAAGGTTGATCTAACGCGTTTTGATAGCCAAGCTCTCATCTTCAGAGAGATACTCGCTAACATTTTTAGAGAGATGCTCAGTTTCATCTTCAGAGATATACTCACTATCATCTTTAGAGAGATACTCAGTATTTTTCTGAAGAAGACAGCTTGGCAATCGAACACGCTAGAACAACCTTTGTTGTGTTTTTTAATATTTGTTGGTTTCAGGGGACAAGATTTGTATTTCAGTTTTTAGGTTAGGTTAGTTTTTAGGTGATCAGATCAACAACCTTTGTTGTGTTTTTTAATATTTGTTGGTTTCAGGGGACAAGATTTGTATTTCAGTTTTTAGGTTAGGTTAGTTTTTAGGTGATCAGATCAGTTTTTAGATGATCAGAGTTCTTATTTTTAATATAAACTTCTAAACAGTTACGTTTTAAACTCGAAATTTTGTCTTTAATTTGGCATTTTCGATGTTGAACCTGAAAGGCTGAGGAAATTTTTTTTAGACATTTAGAATTTTCTTCCTGAAATTTCGATATCGTCTCCAAAGCTTGCCTCTGAATTCAAAATTTCGAAAAACAGTTTTGTAGAAATATTTAAATTAAAGCCAAAATTTTGCTCTCTGCTCTTTTTTTTCAAAATTTCAATTTCATATTTTAAACTCGAAAATTTCCCTTAATTTTGACTTCTTTTGAACCTTTTCAGTTTAAACTTGAAATCCTCTTGTTTTAAATTTCCTTTAAAATCGAAATTTAATTAACTGTCGAATTCGTTTTTATAGCAGCTTCTTCAAAGAACAAAAAAATTAGAATTTTCAGGAATAGGCCAATTTTTCCAAAGTACCAAAATTTCGAAGTTTCGTAAAAAAGGCCAACATTCTCAAAAAAATTTCGAAAAAGGCGAAGTTTTTATAAAAAGTCGTTTTGAAATAAGTTTGAATTTCAAAAATAGTCATAATCTTCAGAAAAATTCGTAATTTAATAATAAAAAGTCGAATTTTAATAATAAAAGATCGAAATTTAGTAATAAACGGACGAAATTTAATTATAAAGATGGAAATTTTCAAAAAGCCAAAATCTGGAAAAGTTCGAAAATTTTAAAAGTCGAAATTTTGAAAAAATTCAACTTTTTAAAAAGATGAAAATCTTCGGAAATGAGTCGAATTTGTCAGTCTTGCATATAAAAGTCTGGTTTACTAAATGAAAGTCGAAACTTCGAGAAAAAAATAGAACTTTTTGATAAGAAGTCGAAATTTCTGATAAAAGGAGAAATTTGAAAAAAAAAGTAAAAACTTCAAAGGAATAGTCAAAGCTGCAAATGTGCAAAAAATTGGATATTTTGGAAAACGGTACAGGTTTTCAAAATAACAATATTTTAAAATATCAGATTTATATTTTTTTTGCTGGAACGGACTGGTGCTTGGTTATCTTCAAAAATTGAAATACAAATCTTGTCCCCTGAAACCAAGAAAGGTTAAAAAACACAACAGAAGTTGCTCTATATTTCCAGATCTCCAGATTTATAAAAAAAATCAAAATTTTGAAAAAAAAACCTCGAAAAAGATCAAAATTTTGTGTGAAGATTTTCAAAAAAATTGAAAATAAATCCAAATCTTAGGGAGAAGCGGAACTGTAAAAGGGTTGAAATTTAGAAAGTAAATTAAAATTTGGAAAAAATGGAAATTAAAAAAAGTGGAAAATTGGAAATTCGAAATATTTTCAAAATATAGTCGGAAGATTTTTCAAAAAAATGTCGTTTTCAGAAAGTCGAAATTGTAACGGAAAAGTCGAAATTTTGAAAAAAGATCGAATTAAAAAAGAACAACATTTTAAGCGAGTCAATGTTTTCAAAAGTCGGAAATTCAAAAAATTCGAGTTTTTAAAACAAATTGAAATGTTTTAAGAGAATCAAATATAAGAGGAGTAAGTTGTGAAAAAGGCGAAATTTTCAGTCATAATTTTAGAAAATGGATAAATTTTCAATAACAAGATGGGAATTTTGAAAAAAGACCAACATTTTCAAAAATATGATCGGAAATGTGAAATATGTCGAAATATTTTTAAAAATTTGAACATTAAAAAAAAATGTTTCCAGAATGTTAACATTTCCAAAAGAGAAACTTTAAAAAAAAGGATCAAAAGGAAGATTCCAAAAAAATCAAAATATTGTTGACAAACCAGAACTTTAAAGAAATTGGGATTTTCTAAAAAAGTCAAAAATTCGAAAAAAGTCGAAATTTTGGAAAAAGTTTAAACTCCAAAATAAACAGTTAAAAGTCAGTTACAAGTCACCTAATGGGGGTTTACTCTCTTGGACTGACTAGCGGCTTTAAGTTGGAAGTGTACACAACCACCGTACCACCATACTGATGAGGCCAAGGAAGGCCGAAACTAGTCTATTACGGTTGAACATATTTTCAATTTTGAGCACGTTTAACTGTTTAATTACGGAACATTTAATTGATCATTTTCCGAAAATAGTCATATCTTTTGGAAAGATTCGAAATTTAGTAACAAAAAATCTAAATTTAATAGTAAAAAGTCGAAATTTTCTGAAAAGGTGAAAATCTAAAAAAAAGTTTAAAAATTTCAAAAGTCGAAATTTTGAAAAAAATCCCAACTCTTTAAAAAGGTGAAAATTTTCAGAAATAAGTCGATTTTTTCAGTCTTGCAAATAAAAGTCTATTTCACTACATGAAATTCGAAACTTCGAGAAAAAAGTCGAAATTTTTGATAAAGAGTCGAAACTTGATAAAAAGTCGAAACTTTTGATAAAAAGTCGAAATCTTTGATAAATGGCGAATTAAAAAAAAAGTAAACACTTCGAGGAAATAGTCAAACAGAGATGGAAATGTTCAAAAAATTGGATACTTTGGAAAACGGTACAGGTTTTCAAAATATCAGATTTATAAAAAAATCAAAATTTTGAAAGAAAACCTCGTAGAAGATCAACACTTTGCGCGAAAATTTTCAAAAAATTCGAAGATAGATCCAGATCTTAGAGAGAAGCGAAATTGTGAAAGGGTTAAAATTCAGAAAGTAAATTAAAATTTGGAAAAAATTAAAACTAAAAAAAGTTAAAGATTGAAAATTCGAAATTTTTTCAAAATATAGCTGGAAGATTTTTCAAAAAAAATGCCATTTTCAGAAAGTCGAAATTTAACGAAAAGAGAAAAAAGGTCTAATTAAAAAAAAACAAACGTTTCAAGTAACTCAATGTTTTCAAAAGTCGGAAATTCAAAAAATTCGACATTTCAAAGCGAATTGGAATGTTTTCAGAAAATCAAAGTTAAGAACAGTCAGTTTTGCAAAAAAAGGTGAAATTTGGAGTTAAAACTTTAAAAAAGGTATACCTTTTCAATAACCTTATGGGAATTTTGAAAAAAAGGCCAAAATCTTCAAAAATAAAGTCGTAGATGTGAAAAAAGTCAAAATTTTTGAAAAATT
The DNA here is from genome assembly GCA_028583605.1 of Dastarcus helophoroides. Taxonomy (NCBI): domain Eukaryota; kingdom Metazoa; phylum Arthropoda; class Insecta; order Coleoptera; family Bothrideridae; genus Dastarcus; species Dastarcus helophoroides. The sequence continues at coordinate 30,710,871 of CM053328.1, forward strand.
TCAAAACTTCGAGGGAACGTCAAAATATTTTTAAAAATTTGAAACATTAAAAAGGAAATAAAAAATATTGACATTTCCAAAAAAAAAATTTTAATAAAGATAGTTTTCAAAAAAAAGAATCAAATTATATTATACGAAAAGGCTAGAATTTTGAAGAAATTGGAATTTTTCAAAAAAAGTCAAAAATTCCAAAAAAGTCGAAATTTTCAAAATTAAGTCCACATTTCGAGAAAAAGTTCATATTTTGGAAATCGAGAATATGTGGACATTTTGAAGAGTGGATATTTTAAAATATTACGATTATCAAAATAATTCCGAAATTTTCAATGAAAATTGAATTCTTCAAATAATGACCCAAGAATTCTCTTCTTTCACGCAGACAAAGGCGAGGATATCTCCCATTCTGTTTAAGTTCAAAGTTGAAATTTCGATAGAAAAAAGTCAAGATTTGGAAAAAACGTAATTTATTATTATTTTTGTTTAAATGTCAAGCTTAACCTCGAAATATTTCATTTTTTCTCTCAATTATTCGACTAAATTTAAAAAGGTTAAGTTTTTCTTAAATTTCAGGATTAAGGAAATCTCAGATTTAACTATAGGAAACTAGCTGAGCTGAGACTTCCGTCCGCGGATTTAATTAGAATGTAACAGATAAACTGTCAAAAATGAAAGAAAATTTTTAAATTTCTTGAATTGACTGAAACCAAGAAAGATTAAAAAACACAACAAAGGTTTGTTCGCTAACATTTTTAGAGAGATACTTAATGTCATCTTCAGAGAGATACTCAGTATTATCTTTAGAGAGATATTCAAGTATTTCTCTAAAGATGATAGCTTGGCAATCGAAACGCGTTAGAGCAACTTTTGTTGTGTTTTTTAATCTTTCTTGGTTTCAGGGGACATGATTTGTATTCCTATTTTTAAAGATAACCAAGGTACCATTCTCGTTCCACCAAAAAAAAAATTGTGTTACTGTTGCACTCTTTAAAATACTGGGAGATTTCTTTTCAAATACTGATTTACCAAAATATGAAAGAACCCGTAAAATACGGGAGATCTGGCAACAATCACCTGCAAAGAAGCCGAGAAGAGAGGGAGTTGCAGCTATATCGCGTTATGGTGCTGTCAAACTGTGAGACTTCCTTTAAAAGAATCCTATCTGCAAAGTTACATTAATTTTGGACCTCGTTGTTAGATGTTCGCCGTCATCGGGTTGTCATTGCCAACTTTTGCATTTATTTACAGTAGTAGTCAATGAGTCAGTGCCATATGCGCGAGAGTAAGAACATCGAGAAAGTGCGCGAAATCTAGCAACACTGAAGCGGACAGACAAACACATTTTCGCGTAAGGATTCAAAAAAATTTCGAACATTTGAATTTGAAATCGAATTTTCGGAAATAAAATTGAACATTTAGACAAAAATTCGAAACCTTGGGGATTTTTGATTACAAAATTTACGAGGTTTGTTTTTGGGTTGAGGGTTTACATAATTTACGAGGTTTGTTTTTGGATTGAGGGTTTCTTTACATTATTAAGAGACCAAATTAAATCATTTTTACTTATGTACGAATCTAAAATTTGATCCAAAGTTTCATGTGTTATAATTAAAAAATAAAAGAAATTGTCTATTTTCAGATGTACCACTTTTTTGTACAATCGATCCAAATACTCAAATACCAAATACTTATGGAACTGACAACTGTGTCGATAATGTCTCGGGTAAAAAGCATTGATTCGGAATTCGCAATAAGTCGACGACTAATACAGTTATGAGGGGGTCTTGGATCGCGCTAAAGTGTTCAATTCCAAACGTAATTACTGCGTTGCGTGAATTAGTGCTAACTTCGAAAATATGCATCTAAATGAAATAATGTAAGAGACAAATTTGATCTGCATTCTATTCTAATCAATCAAAATCTATTGGACAGTTAATATTGCGTGCTACTGCTGAGTAATACAGAGTTAAAATTTAAAATGTAATTAGCGAATATGTAGGTGTTTAATTTTTATAAATGTTTATAATCACAATTGACATAACAGTCGACCAATCAAATGACCCACAAGTGATTGCAACTGTAATTTAATCATGTACGTTCCGTGTTGCTTACATAGTGACTCAACTAAATTTGAATTCTTGCTACAAGATGTTTAACGTTTTGTTCTAGCAAAGTCCAAATATCGCAAAAACAAGGTCGTTAGTTACGTTATTTTATGGGTTTTCACCATGACAGATCTTGCTTTTAATGTGCTAACATTAAATTAGCAAGTTTTTACGCGATTAAAAATACTCTTTCACCAATAACTTAACTGTGCACCAAGACCACCTTTTCTGAACATATTCACTGCTTTGTTTCGCACAAGGAAGATCGAATGGGTGCGAATCTTGCAGGATTCCGTTCTAAATTTAAAGACCGTTTCTGACAGTGTCGCCTGTTTAATGGTGAATTTTAGTGTTAGTTGCAGCAGTGGCATTTGACTCGTCTGCGCCTTTTAGGAAAAAGTGATTTGTATTGAAAAGGTTTCATAAGCTATTTTTTATCAATTTTGTTCCACTATCTTTGCGACGGTTTAAAAGTATCTCTTGTATAAGCGAGGATTCAAGCGCGCCCGTCAGAGCTATCAGTGGTAATTTTGGAACCATCGTTTCTTTTTCGGAGAATCGCGTATCACTTAAGGCCTCTCGTTTTTCTGCCTTATCTGGTTCGACCTATAAAATTCCTGAACTAGGTAAAGAGAACCTTTCGTCGCCGTCGACCGTCCACCGATCTTCCCTTCAGAGGAGATAGTTCCTTAAATTTTTAACGTTACGTGACCTGTTACTTTATTTTCTATTGGTAGGTGTTACAGACAACTTGTTGCTCATATAGTATTGTAATAATAAAAAATTAGAGCGTCAAATTGTCGCAAAATGCTCTAAAAAATGTGTGGAGCATCTTTGCAGCAACATTGACCATTAACGTGTCTCTATAATCTCTCTGAATGTTTGATTTTTAAGCTGTTTATTATTAAAAAACCTCAAATTAAAAAGTTACTGTTGATGTTTTAACATTTTTGTGATTTTACTAAAATTAGTTAAAAAACTATTCTTCTTTTCCGAATGATTGTATGAGGTCCTGAAAATTAGTTTAACTCTCATACCGCTATACCTATTCCAAAATAAAAATAGCTGCTTACGCAAAATGTTCCTTACAATATTGTTATTAGCGACATTTCCTGGACTAAATCTTGTGACATTTTCTGGACTAAATCTTGTGACATTTTCTGGACTAAATCTTGTGACGTTTTCTGGACTAAATCTTCTGACATTTCCTGGACTAAATCTTGAAATCTGATTTTGCTGCAAATGCCCGAAAAAAGTCGCTCAAGTAATTAGATAATGAGTCAAAAAAACACTTGATGTATCATGTTGAAAATATTTATTATTTCCATGTACGTTATGTATGTGATAATCTTATCTGTTATTGATGACCTTCGGTTGAAATGTGACAACTTTGATAAAAATTACAGTAAATTTTTTCTTGTTGTTTCTATATTTAAGCAAAACAACTCATATTCTTCTTGTATTGCAATATATTAGATAGAAGGCGGAAACTTATATCCAAAAATGGACGTGCGCAATATTTTGTTTATTTTTCGCGTACTTGTGGTTACTATCACGTGTAGATAAGGCTTATTAATTCGCCGATAACCCATTGATTAGGGAATTGCGACTGTAGAATCGTCCGAGTATCAATTTTCTCTTCGTGGTGAGCACAGTTTAAATGATGCCCCATTTCCGAATCCTAATTAATATATAAATGCGAAATTTCGACCTTTTTCAAAATTTCGTATTAAAATTTGAATTTTTTCCTCGTAATTTGACTTTTTTAAATTGAAGAATCATAAATGCGAAAGTATATTTGTATGTTTGTCCTCTTTTCACACTCAATCACTGAAGTGGTTTTGACTAAAAACTTGACTGACTTGCAAAGCGGGATCGTTCAGTCCTGTACGTTTTATCTCGGAAAACTGTTCCGGATACTCCCAAACTAATAGAGTGAACAATCTTTCTTTATATTTTATGTAAATGAATGCAAAGTGGGGACAGCGACGACAACGTCATCTAACCATTGGGTACATTATTCTATAGCTGGAATCTCCCTAGGCACCATGTCATATCAGTGAGTTTGAACAAACATTCTGCAACCTGCACGAGCTCTTTAAAGCTGCAAACTAATTTTAGAAATGAGCAAGTATTTTTGATCAACGGTATTATCTATGGTTATCTTCAACAATCTACTATGTCTGGTTCTTAATTAAAATCAGAGACAAATTAAATCAAAATAAATTCATCTGCCAATTTAACAAATTTCTTTTTAATTTTGGACAGTTCCGCTGACGACGTGAATATACAGGGAAATATACAAAAACCAACGTAAAATGTGGCAAACTTTTTTTGGGAATTTTGGCAGCAAAATTTTAGTTCAGTTTTATTGAAGGTATTCCACTGGTAATGTTTGGATCATGTGCAGTGTGGTACAAATGGAAGGCATAGATTCATTGTTTAGTAAATTGAACAGAAATCTTCAAACAGGTCAATCCTTATCATTAAAAGTACATGTGACGTTCATCTGCGTGAGTGTTATGGCGTCATTGGTTTTTTAAATATAAAAATGGGTCATGCGATAGCTTCTTTGAAAGTTCTTGTCGTTCTCCATTCGAAGGGTTCTCAACCTTTATTATTATTGATTACTGATATTTAAATATTGTTCCCCGAAACCAAGAATGATTGTTTTTTAATCTTTCTTAGTTTCAGGAGACAAGATTTGTATATCAACCTTTTTTTAATTTTTTTCGTTGCTACAAAAATATCACTACATTTATACAAGTATAATCAAATACAGTGTTGTCCTCTTATAACGAACCTGCTCCCCTACGAATTTTTGCTTCAAACGAACCAATCTGTAAAGTACGGTTGAAGTAACGTTTAATACGAACTTCGCGTATAATGAATCGATTTCTTTGGTCCTTTTGGGTTCGTTATAAGCGGACACCACTGCAAATTAAAACTTTGAGATTCTCATAAAAATAATTATAGTTAAGTACATTAAAATATTGTTACGGGCTTATCGGTTCGAAATGATTATTAAACACTTGCTGAATAATACGCACTTAATTTTCAAACTAAACTCGGAACAGTACAACCGAATAATGAACTCATTTATAGACGTCTAACTACAAACTCACTAACTATACTGTCTAACTAACTCTAGCTAACTGACTCGAGGGAAAGGCGACCGCCTTATATAGTTTTGGCTCCCAGGTTCTAGAAAAATCCCGCAGATAAGGCTTATCGTTTGCCTGAAATACTTGGAACGCTTATCTGCCGTTTGCTTCGTTATCGCGGCCGCTTTCCCCTTATCAGATCTCCCTAGAAAATTTTCTTACGTACTAAATTCTATAATTTACATTTCGATACAATATAATTAGATAATCACCAATACATTTACATAAAGCCACGACTGGTGTCTTACATCTGCCAATAAAAATTTTTCGGGTGGGTCACGGGACTTGAATTCGAAAATTAAAAAAAAAATCCAAATTTCCAAGAGTCAAAATTTTCAAATATGTCAAAATGTTTAACAAAAATCGAGAATTCTAATTAACATTGACAATTAAAAAGTCGACATTTTTATTAAAAAATTCCAGATCTTAAAAGGTAGTCAAAATTTTACAAAATGTCGAAATTCTGAAAAATTATAATTCGAAAAATAAGAAGAGATGTTCGAAAAATTTCCAATTTTTAAAGATCGCAATTTTAAGGGGGTCGAAATGTCCAAAATTAAAAAAAATGTCGACATTTTGAAAAATGTCGAAATTTTCATAATAAGTTAAAATTTTCAAAGAAAAAGTGGAAAAATACTGAAAAATATGTGAAATTTTGGAGAAAATAGTCAACATCTTCCAAAAATACAAAAACTCGAAAATTTTGAATAATCCAAAAATTTCCAATTTTCGAAAAAGTTAAAATTTTGAAAAATGGATATATTTTCAAAAAAATGACGAAATCTTTAAAATGCCGAAGTTTTTAAAAAATTGTAAAATTTTACGAAAAAAACCCAAATTTGACAATAAAATCGAAGTTTTCCAGTCAACATTCTGAAAAATGTCCAAATTTTCATGAACTTAAATTTAAAAAAAAAATGCATTTTCATAAGTAAACATTTTGAAAAAATTCGTAATTTGTGAATTGAAAAATAGTTGAAATTTTCATAAAAAGTTGAAATTTTCAAAAAAAGTCTAAGAATACTGAAAAATAGCAGAAAATTTAAAATACATGAAATTTTGGAGAAAATGGTCAGTCTTCCAAAAATTCAAAAACTCGAAAATTTTGAAAAATCCAAAAATTTCCAATTTTCGAAAAAGTTAATCAAAATTAAGTCAAAAGTTAGTCAAAATTTTGAAATGTTAAATTATTCATAAAGATAAAATTTTCAAAAAAATGATACTTTCAAAAGTAGAAATTTTACAAAATTTCGTAAAATTTTGAATCAAAATATTGGAAAGTAGTCAACATTTTTAAAAAATGGCCAAATCTTGGAAAAAGAAAAATTTAACAAAAATTTAAAACTTCCAGAAAACGTAAACATTAAAAAAACTGCGCGCTATTTTCAAAAAATCGAATTTTTTTAAACATCTTCAAAATTTGAAAATTTTCGAATAGGAGTCGAAATGTCCAAAAAAAGTAAAAATTAAAAAAGTCGGAATTTTCAAAAATGTCGAAATTTAAAAAAAAAATTCCAAAAGTACTGAAAAGTATTAAAAAATTAGGAAAAAAATCGCAAATTTTGGAGAAAAGAGTCAAAATCTAAAAAAAAACAAATAGCAAAAAAACTCAAAAATTTTGAAAAATTGTTCAAAATATTTCCAATTTTCGAAAGTCCAAATTTTTAAAATTTTGGGAAAAGCAAAATTTGAAAAAAATCGAAAAGTTTAAAATCAAAATCTTGAAATGTTAAAATATATATAAAGATAGTTTTAAAAAAAAATGAAACTTTCAAAAGTATAAATTTTGCAAAATATCGTAAATTTTGAATCAAAAGATTGGAAAATGATCAAAATTTTAAAAAAAATGGCCAAATCTTGGAAAAAGAAAAATTTAACAATTTGAAAACTTACAAAAAAAACCTAAACATTAAAAAAACGGCGCATTTGTAAAAAAATCCAATATTTTTAAACATCGTAAAAACTTGAAAATTTTGAGAATTTTCAATATATTTTAAAATTACGAAAAATCAATTTTTGAATAGGAGTCCAAATGGCAAAAAAAAGTAAAAATTAGAAATGTCGGAATTTTGAAAAATGTCGAATTTGAAAAAAAAGTCCAAGAATACTGAAAAGTATCAAAAATTTAAGAAATTACCGGAAATTTTGGAGAAGAGTCAAAATTCAAAAAATCAAATTTTGAAAAATGTTGAAAATATTTCCAAATTTCGAAAGTCCATATTTTAAAATGGGTGAATTTTCAAAAAAAAACGTCGAAATTTTAAAAATACCAACATTTTCAGAAGATTAAAATTTTGGGAAAAAGCAAAATCTGAAAAAAATTGAAAGTTTAAAGTCAAAACTTTGAAATGTCAAACAAAACATTCATAAAGATAACATATTTTAAAAAATTGATGTTTTCAAAAGTAGAAATTTTCCAAATTTCGTAAATTTTGTATCAGGAATATTGGAAAGTAGTCAAAATTAAAAAAAAAATGATTAAATCTTGGAAAAAGAAAAATTTAACAAAAATTTGAAAAATTCCAAAAAACCTAAGCATTAAAAAAACGGCGCAATTTTCAAAAAATCGAATTTTTTTCAACATCTACAAAATTTGAAAATTTTCAATATATTTTAAAATTTCGAAAAATCAATTTTCGAATAGGAGTCAAAATGTCCAAAAAAAAAGAAAAAATTAAAAAAATCGGAATTTTCAATAATGTCGAAAATTAAAAAAAAGTCCAAAAATACTGAAAAGTATAAAAAAATTAAGAAAAAAATCGAAAATTTTGGAGAAAAGAGTTAAAATCCAATAATTTCAAGAATTAAAAAAAACTCAAAAATTTTGAAAAATGTTTAAAATGTTTCCAATTTTCGAAAGTTCAATTTTTAAAATCGATAAATTGTCAAAAAAATTTCGAAATTTTAAACTGTCAAAATTTTCAAAAAATATTAAAATTTTGCGAAAAGCAAAATTTGAAAAAAAAATGAAAAGTTTACAGTCAAGATAGATTTCAAATTTTCGAAAATTCAATTTTTGAATAGGTGAATTTTGAAAAAAATATTGCGATTTTTAAAAGCCGAAATTTTCAGAAAAAGGGGCGAAAATTTGACTAAAAAGTCGGAACTAAAAGTCAACATTTTGAAAATTGTGTAAATTTTTATAAAAAATTAAAACGTTCAGTTTTCCAAAAAAAATCGAAATTATGAAAAAACTCCACATATGGAAAAGTAGTCGAAATTTCGTAAAATTTAAATTTTCTTAAAAAGTTGAAATTTAAAAAAAAAGTCGGAAAACACTGAAAAATACCAAAAAAAAACTAAAAAGAGGCGAAATTTTGGAGAAAAAAAATCAAATCTTCCATTTAATTTTGAACGAATGATCGATTCAAAAATTTGAGTTTCTTATTCTAGTACCCGTAATAATTAAAGTTTGAGTACAATATTATATCGGTCATAAAAATAGCGGTTCTGTGTTATAATCTCGGACAGAATTGTTAGGTTCTTAGAAGTCAAAGTTTGAATTTTATTGGAATAATAAATAGTCTAAAAGTTACCCCTAAAAATACTCTACTTTTTATTAAAAGTTTCATTAATATCGATTTAGCAGCTTCCGAGATAAGCCCGGACAAAAAATCACTCGACAGACAGACAGATCCTTAGATGCTTCAGTTTTATTAATATACATAGATAGATTAAATGTAACCTCGGTCTTTACAGAAAAAAAAGTCAAAAATTCAAAATTGTTGCCGCCATTTCGAAAAAAAATCGAGACCTGGTTTTGTCTTCACAACCAATCATTAGAATTTCCTAGTTGAGTATTTTGTCAGCAGAACTGGTGTATTGTCAAGCTAATTGATCAGCAAAATGGAATCATGGTAAGACTTGACTTAATCCTGTGTCGATCCCGTCAAAATAACTGGTGTAATCACCCCTTTCATAACTTAATCTTGACGTCATTAAGAATTTGTGGCACATTCATAAACATGAAGGCAGCAACCCATCAAATCACTATGGTCTTTTGTCGTAGCCTCCAGGTAGAAATTGTGAAAGTTTGGAATTTAATTTCACCTGAATATAGGCTTCAGGATAGAGGATCGAAGCCAAAGGACTTGGAAGCTGTTCTAGACATGAAGGTCATACAAATTATTAAACTCTGCCAGTGGTGTCTAGTATAATGTATAAATCGTGTCGCAATGTGTTGATAATAACAATTTTTTTTTCAATGCTGTTAATATTTTAATTACCACATTTAAATGCATTAAATATGCGATACATGAAGCCATATTTCCCAAATACATCATAGAGATTTGCCTATTTCATTTGATATTGCCGTGCTTCAGCCTCAGCGATCTCTATCTAAATTACTTCATACGTAGTCCATCATCTAAGCTGAGACAAACATTAATCGTATTTCTTGATTTTAAACTGGATTCGAACTACCTACCGTAGATGTATGTAATAAACGGTTGACCTGGACGAGGTGAGCACGGTACAATTTCGTTCGGTTACAATATACATTCTCCGAGCGAGGCGAGGATCGTGAAATGTGGTGTTTGCCGTAGACCTATGGCAACGTGGCGAGGCCGGCAGGGGAGCCGGCAACGTAGCTGTTATGTAAGCAGCTGTGCTGGGTCCAATGACGTCACGACCTCCTATATAAAATACAAATATTCTACTAGACTTGCTTGCTGCCATGCCAAGCTGGCTAAGTTGCCAAGCCGACCACAGACGGTATAACGTCGAACTCTGAATCCCCGTGATAGATGATAAATAAAACTAATCATGTCGATCTGCCATTTATCGATATATAATTTGTTTAATATATTTTTTGAACATTTGAATTGTGAGACGTTTAAATTGTGATTCAATGTTTTAAAATACGGTTTCAAATCCTAAGCCATGAAATTTGTCTTCACATTAAAAAAATCTTAACTCTAGCTACTCATACGAGTCCTTTTTTTTAAGGAACTAAATCCATATTTTTAAAATAGCCAGAGATGTTTATTTAACGTTTTAGGTCAACTTTGATAACTTCTGTCAATTTAAAAGTGAATCAAATAATTTGATATTCACTCACAATTCGAAAATTTGAAAGAAGCCCAGTTTTCCAAAAAATCGAAATTTTCAAAAGAATCGATTCGAATCAAGTCGTCATTTAAAAAACATCAAAATTTCCAAAAAAAAGTTAGAATTTTAAAAAGTGGTCGATGTTTTCAAAATAAATGAAAATTTTAATTCGAAAATTTGGAAAATTAATGCAAGATGTACGTATGTATAAAAGATTTCAAAAATCGAAATTTTAGTTCAGAAGGTAAAATTTTGAAATAATTCGAACTTTGTTGGTCTGTTTGCCCGTTTTGAAAAATGTCGAAAATTTTGAAATAAGCCGTAATTTTGAAAAATGTCGAAATTTTCATAAAACCTAACAATTTCCAAAAAAATCAAGTTTGAAAAAAGTGAAAATTTTCAAAATATTCGTAAACAGAAAATTGGAAGATTTTTGAAAAATCAATCCATTGAAAAATGGTTGCCTTTTGAGAAAATGTCGAAGTTTTAAAAAGAGCCTTCCAACATTGAAAAATAATCAAAAATTTAAAAAAGGCAAAATATTGAAAAAAGTTAAAATTTTCTAGAAAATTCAAAAATTGAAAAACGATCCAATGTTCAAAAAGGTCCGAAATTTTCAATATATTCGTACAGAAAATTTCAAAATTTTGCAATCTTGAAAAATGGTTGACTTTTGAGAAAATGTCGAAGTTTTAAAAAGAGCGTCGTAACATTGGAAAATAATCAAACATTTAAAAAAGGAAAAATATTGAAAATCGTTAAAAAATTTAAAAAATTAAAAAACGGTCCAGTATTCAAAAATGTTTGAAACTTTTTAGAAAACAAAATTTTCAAAATATTCATTCCTGAACAAAATTTCAAAATTTTTGAAAAAATCAATCTTATGAAACATGCTTGACTTTTGAGAAAATGTCGAAGCTTTAAAAAGAGCGTCGTAACATTGGAAAATAATCAAACATTTAAAAAAGGCAAAATGTTGAAAAAAGTTAAAATTTCTTAAACAATTAAATAACGGTCCAATATTCAACAAAGTTCGAAATTTTTTAAAAAACGAATTTTTCAAAATATTTAAAAACGGAAAATGTCAAAATTTTTGAAAAATCAATCTTTTGAAAAATGGTTGACTTGTGAGAAAATGTCGACGTTTTAAAAAGGATCAAAATTTCCAAAAAAGTAAAAAATTGTGGAAAAGAAAATTTGAAAAAAGTCGTAATTTTTAAAAAGTTAAAATATTGAAAAATAGTCAAAAACGCGAAATTTTAAAAAGAAGTTATAATTTTCAGAAAAAACTTAAATATTTAAACGACTGATGCAGTTTTTAAAAAGGATCCAAATTTTTTAAAATAGAAATTTTCAAAATAATTCAAAAAGGAGAAAATTTAATAAAGGTTCACTTTTGAAAGCCCTCATTTTTTAATATTAATAAAAATTTGGGAAAAGGGGTGAAATTTTGGAAAAAGTCGATATTTTAAAGTAAAAAATTTTGAAAATGTCAAAATTTCCATTAAAAGATAAAATTTTCAAGAAGTCGCAACTTTAATTCTGAAGAATTTCGTGACTTGTAGTAGACGGAAATTTGAAAAATGGTTGACATTTTGAAAAAGGCCACATTTTCAAATGTCGAAACTGAATCGAAAAATCGAAATTTTTAAATAAATTAAAAATGTTGGAAAAAGGGACGAAAATTTGAATAAAAGACGTAACTTACAGTCAACATTTGGAAAAGTGTCGCAGTTTTCATTAAAAGATGACATTCTAAAAAATATGACAGTTTCCAAAAAAAGTCGAAATTGTGAAAAATGTTAAAAAGAATCAACTTTTTCAAAAAAGCAGTTTTTGTAAAAAGTCAAACTTTAAAAACGTTAAAATTTGGGGAAAAAATTGAAAAAAAGTCAAATTTTAAAATTAAAAATTTGGAAAACTTCGAAATAAAATGGTAACTTTAAAAAAGGCGAAATATTGAAAGTGTTAATAATAGCGAAATTTGAAAAAAAAGTCAAAATTAAAAAAGTTCAAAAATTTGAAAATAATTCAATTAAAAAAAATGCAAAATTTTAATTCAAAAATTTCAAATTTAAACTTTATAAAAGCTGAAATCTTCGAATCTTATCAAAATTTTGGAAAAAGTCAAAACTAGAGTCAAAAATTTGAAAAATGTCGCAATTTTCATAAAAATTTAAAATATTCGGGAAAAAATGAAAAACGTGGAAAAAGATTTTATTACGTTATTCCCGAATATTTTAAATTTTTATGAAAATTGGGACATTTTTCAAAATTTTGACTCTAGTTTTGACTTGAATTTTCCGAAAAAAACGAAAAACGAGAAATATTAAAAAAGGCCACGTTTTGAAATGTCAAGACTTGAAAAAAATCGAAATTTTCAAAATAGAAGTTTAAAATAAAAGCAAAATTTCCAAAAAAAAATTAAAACTTGGGTAACAAAATTTGAAAAAAAAGTCGAAATTTTGAAAAATGAAGCCATTGTCATAAAAAAGATACAATTTTCGAAAATGAAAAAAAAATCACCGGAAATTTCAAAAAAAGCTATATTTTGAAATATCGAGCCTTTTTTTTAATACCAAAATTTCCAAAAAAAGTTAAAAATTGGGACAAAAGTTTGAAAAAAAAAGTAAAAATTTTAAAAGGCAAATTTTGAAAACTGCCGAAAAAAAATTGTAATTTTTAAAAAGTAGAAATATTGAAAAACAGTCTAAAAAGGGCCAAATTTTAAAAAAAATCAAAATTTAAAAATAACCTAAAAAATTTAAAGAACGGTGCAATTTTTTTAAAAAAGATTATCAAATATTAGAATTTTTTAAAAAGTCAAAACTTTGAAATCGAAATGTGGCAATTGTTATAAAAAGAAACATTTTCAAAAAATGGCAATTTTCATTAAGAGGTAAAATTTTCAAAAAGAGTAAAAAAAACATTGAAAAAAAAGCAGACAATTTCAAAAAATCGAACTTTTCAAAAAAGTCAACATTTTGGAAAAGGTTCCTAAGATTTGAAAAATTCAAGATGTTAAAAAAATATACAATTTTTATTACATTTTTTTTTTAAAATAGGTTACTCTATTTCGAAGGTCAAACTTTTGAAAAATTTCATGAAAATTTGTAAAATGGCCGACAATTTTAAAAAAGACCATATTTTGAAATGTCGAGACTAAAAAAGTTGAAAATTTAAAAAAGTTAACATTTTGGAAAAAGCGGTGAAAAATTTGAAAAAAAGGTCGTAACTTTGAAGTTAAATTTTTAAAACATGTCGCAAATTTCATTAAAAGATAAAATTTTCAAAAAAAGTAAAACACTGAAAAAGGTCGAAATTTTGAAAAATTCGGTGAAAATTTGAAAAATTCGGTGAAAATGTGAAAAATTCGGTGAAAATTTGAAAAATAGCCAACACTTTCAAAAAAAGTCAAAATTTGGGGAAAAGTGGCAAAAATTTGAAAAAAGTCGAAACTTTTAAAGTCAGAATTTTGAAAAATGTTAGCAATTTTCATTGAAAGATAAAATTTTCAAAAGAAAAGTAAGAAATTGTAAAAAAGTCTAAATTTTGAAAGTTTCGTGTAAATTTGAAAAGTGGTCGACAATTTCAAAAAAAACCTTCATTTTGAAATGTAGAGACCTGAAAGTTTGAAAAGAGAAAGTTTTCAAAAAAATCGAAATTTTGAATAATGAATAAATGTCAAAAAACTCGAAAATTGGATTTTTAATCGAAATTGTGAAATTAAATATCGAAATTATCAAAGAAATCGAGATTAAAAAAATCGAAATTTTCGAAAAAATCCGAATATCCGAAATTTCAAAATTTTCAAAAAAGATCGATTTTTTTCGAAAAGGTTGAAACTTTACTTGGTTGAAACTTGGACTTAAAAAAGTCCAAATTTAAAAAAAAGACTTACTTCTAAAATAGAATCAGTTTCGAAAAAAAGTAAACCTTTCAAAAAACTCCACATTTTCAAATAAAAAACTGGAGGAACTAAATTTTTGTGAAAGTTGCAATTTTAGAAGTGGAGCTAAAAAGTCAAAATATTGAAGAAAAATAAGAAATTGTTTACAAAGCCGAAATTTTGAAAATCGAAATTTTGAAAAACTCAAAATTTCGAAAAATTAGGGTAATGACCTTGAAAAGTAGAAAATGAATGAACATATGTTTATGCTTACTACCTTACAGGCTGCACAGTATTTATGTCAGTTACTTCTGTTGCTAATATGAGCTCGGTAAGGCATCATAGAAAGGGTTGAATAAATTAGTTCATTCACTCGCCAAACAATGTATATCCTAACCAGTTCAACCTTCTAAGTTACCAGATAATGGTCAAGTCATTTCCGCATAAAATAGCCACATTTTGAATGCCCCTATAATGAATAATACAAGTGATAGTAATTAAACTTTCCCCCAAATATTCTTTTCGAAAATAATTTAGGGAGTAATTAAGATCCCAGACTATAACTAACTAAACTGCTCCAAGACTTAATTAGGAATGAAAAGCTCATTAAAGTTGACGTTCATATAACAATTTATATCTTTCATGAATAAAGTTCATTTGGGGAGCATGGATGGAGTCGGCAAACTTTGGAAGGCACAAGTTAATAACCAAGAGATAGGGTAATATTTGCGATAAGAAATTCTCATTTTTAAAGTTACTCGGTCCCTGGTTGCCATAGTTATCTCGTCTTTTCTGTAATAAAGAATTCGATTCTATCAAAGGACCAATACAATCTTTATTTTAATCTGGCCACAAACAGATTAATTCCAGATGTTCTCTCAGATAAGTACTCTCAATTTAGCTTTTCGATTACATTTCAGATAGTCGAACCATCAAACTCAAGAGGGAATCAGATAACCTAAGATAACATGAATTGTTATAGATGGTTGTTTTAAATAATTGATATTTTTTTACTCGTCAATCGTAATCTTAGCTAATACATAAATGTGCAAGTGTGTTTGTCTGTTTGTCTGCGTTCCAGGACCCAATGTTTGACGAAAATTGGTATGGACATAGCTTGCAAGGTGGGACCGTTAGTAGGATACGTTTTATCCCTAGAAACTCTGCCAGATACTCCCAATCTAATATGAGAATATTTAGAAAGAGATTCGCTAGGTAGCTAAATATACGCTGGATCTTACAATGAATTTGAACAAAACATCATTCCGCAATCTACACGAACTCTTTAAATCTGTGCGTAGCTGATTAGGTTAGTTTTATTACGTTTATCCAATATACAACAGTTAAAACAGGACGAATAATAACATGTCCACAACGTTGGAACTTCAACTTTATTTTTAATAATATTATTTAACATTTATTTATTATCGAAATTTCGACTATTTGACTATTTCCATTTTTTTCTTGAAATGTTCAGTTTTTGTCTCTAAATTTCCACCAAATTTTAAACCGTTTCGAAAAGTTTGAAGGTGCAAGCGAAATGTTGGTGTGTGTTGTGTTAGTGTTGTGTCCTGTGAGTGTTGAAACTAAAATTTCGAGAAACAGTTGAAATTTCGAGAAACAGTTAAAATTTCGAGATAAACTATGAAAATTTTTGATTTTTTCTAATGCATATGTCGAATTATATTCGAAAACTTGAATTACTGCCAACATGTCACTATTAAATTTGTGATGATTACGTGAACATTTTGAATTCATATTCAAAATCCACTCTATTTTCAGAAAATGTGACCTTTTTTTGAAATTTTGATTTCCCCATTTTCATGTTCTCCAGTTGTCTTTCCTTTTATAGTTTTGTTATTTAATCTTTACATTTTTAAATGCCAAATCCGAGAGAATTGTTTTTTTTTAGAAATTTTGAATTTTGTCATAAATTGTCTGTTTGTCGCGTCAAAAAATTGTTTACGAAGTTTCGTTACTTTTTTCCCAAATTTTGCAGCCTAAACTGAAATTGTAGCCTTATTTCCGAAATTTTCAACTCTACCAGAAATCTTCTCTTGAACTTTTTATATTTTACTGCATCGTGAAAACACCGCCTGCACACAATCACTTGGGAAAAATTCGACATCAAACGCTTCATGAAAAGTAATTGACAATATTCCAGTTTATTTACCAACATTGTTGATTACATATATTCACAATATTGTCAACGCCAACATCCAGTAAGCGTCTAATTCTTGTTTCTCGAGCCTGAAAATGACTGGAGAACTAAGGGAAACACGTTTAATACACGTTTTGCAATTTCGGCTTTTTTAAAATATCGACGACGTTTTTAAAATCTCGACTTTCTTGAAACTTTGACTTTTTAAATTTCGACTTTTGAAATTTCGACTTTTTTGCAATTTCGACTTTTTGGAAACTTCTACTTTTTGGAAACCTTGACTTTTTGGAAACTTCGACTCTTTTAAAACTTTTTCTCCCAAAATTTCTGCTTTTTTTCAAATTTAGATTTTTCGAAAAGTGGTGATTTGATATTTTGAAAATTTCGACTTTTTTTTATTTCGTAACTCAACTTTGAAAATGCATTTTTTTTTAAATGTCATATTTTTTAAATTTCAACTCTTTTTAAAAGTTGCTTATTTTAAAGTTTCGACTATTATAAAATTTTTCACTTATTTCAAAATTTCGACTTTTTTCAAGTTTGACATATTTCAATTTGTTTTTGTATTCCCTCTTTTCTTGAAGATATACCTTTTTTTGTTATTTTTAACTTTTAACGCTTTTTTAATTTTCAACGTTTTTATAACTGTCGAATTTTTTGAAAGGTTCGAATGTTTTCAAAATTTCAGTTTCATTCAAAAATTTAGAATTCTTTTCGAAATTTGGACTATTTAAGAATTTTCGATTGTGTAACAAAATTTTGACTTCTCAACATTTTGACTTTTTTTTGAAAACTTGATTTTTTGAATTTTCGTCTGTGTAACAAAATTTTGACTTCTCAACATTTTGACTCTATTTTGAAATCTTGACTTTTTACAACTCCTACTTTGGAAAATTGCGGCTTTTTTAAAAGTTTCAGTGTTTTGGAAATTTCGACTTTTCGTTTCCACATTTTTCAAAATTTTTCACTTTTTTTTCTGTTAAAGATTTCGATTGTAAAATGTTGACTTATGAAAAATTGGGTAGTTTTGAATTGTTTTTTTGAAAAATTTTAAATTTTCTCAGTATTTCGACTGTTTTTGGAAATTCTTACACCCACTTAATTTCAAAATGTCGTATTATTTGAAGGGTTTCGATTTTTCTAAATTTCGATTAACAAAATTTTAAAAATTTTGTTTCTTTTTTTTTGAAAATTTCGCATTTTTTTGAAAATTTCGACAGTTTTTGGAAATTCTTCTATCCACTTTTTTGAAAATGTCGAATTTTTTGAAAGATTCGAATTTTTTCTAAATTTTAATTTCATTTCAAAATTTAAACGTCTTTTCGAAATTTGGACTTTTTAAAATGTTTCAATTGTTTAACAAAATTTCCAATTTTAAAAATTTTGATTTTTTTGAAAATCTTGATTTTCTACAGTCTGACTTTTAAATTTTAATATTTTGGAATTCGAGTATCGAGAGTTCTTGGAAATTCTTACACCCAATTTTTTGAAAAGTTCACATTTTTTCTAAATTTCGATTTCATTTCAAAATGTAGCCTTCGTTTCGAAATCTGGGCTTCTTAAAAATTTTGCACTGTTTAACATGAATTCGAGTTTTAAAAATTTGACTTTTGACAATCTTGGCTTTTTACAACGGTCGATTTTTTCGAAATTTGCGGCTTTCTTTAAAAGAATTGAATATTCTGGAAATTTCTACTTTTCAAAATTTAGATTTCATATGAAGATTTTAATTTTTTAATCTCGATATTTTTTGATAATTTCGACATTTTTTTAAAATTTCGTTTTACACAATTTTTAACTTTTTTAATTTTTCCCCTTTTTTTCTTTTGAAAATTTCGATTTTGACTAAAGTTATGACTTAAAAGATTCGATATTTTTTCAAAATTTTGAATTTTTTGAAAATTTCGACTTTTTACAATTTTGACAGTATTTGGAAATTCGTCTATCAATTTTTATGAAAATGTCCAATTTTTTGAAAGGTTCACATTTTTTATAAATTTCGATATCATTCCAAAATGTAGTCTTCGTTTCTTAAAAAATTTCGACTGTTTAACATCAATTTTGAGAGTTTTTGGAAATTCTTACACCCACTTTTTTGAAAGGTTCGTATTTTTTTCTAAATTTAGATTTCATTTCAAAATTTAGACTTGATTCCAAGATTTAGACTTCTTTTCGAAATTTGAACTTTTTAAAATTTTTCGGTTTAAGAAAATTTCGTATTTTCAAAATTTTGATATTTTTGAAAATCTTGACTTTTTACAGTCTGACTTTTGGGAAAATTGCGACTTTTTTTTAAATTTTAATATTCTGGAAATTTTAAATTTTGAAAATTTAGATTTTTACGAAAATTTCGTTTTTTCTAATCTTTACTTTTTTTTTTGATGGTTTTGACATTTTTTCAAAATTTTGTTTTCCAAAATTTTAACTTTTTTTCCTTTTTTCTTTTAAAAATTTCGATTGCATAATGTTGACTTTTAAAATTTCAACTTTTTTTCTCAGAATTTCGACAGTTTTTGGAATTCTTACAGTTTCACTGAATTTTTTGAAATGAACGATTTTTTTCTTCGATTTTATTCCAAATTTTCCAGATTTCTTTTAAAAATTTGGATTTTTTAAAAGGGTTCGACTGCTTGTCTGCTCAAAACTTTGACTCTTTTTGAAATCTTGACCTTTTCCAAAGTCCAACTTTCTTGAAAATTGCGGATTTTTTAAAAGTTTCAATACTCTGGAAATTTCGACTTTTCAAAATTTAGATTTTGTACGAAAATTTCGATTTTTTTCTAATCTTGACGTTTTTAATGATTTCGACAATTTTTCAAAGTTACGTTTTACAAAATTTTTAACTTTTTCAACTTTTTTTTTAAATTTCGATTTTAAAATGTCGCCTTTCAAAAGATTGGGTATTTCTTTAAAACTTTGAATTGTTTTTTTGAAAAATTCTGAATTTTCTCAGTATTTCGACGCTTTTTTGAAATTCTTACACCCACTTAATTTAAAAATGTCGCATTATTTGAAGGGTTTCGATTTTTCTAAATTTCGATTTACAGAATTTTGTTCAACTATTTTCTTTTGAAAATTTCGATTTTAGAATGCTACTTTTCAGAAGAATCGATATTTCTTTAAAATTTCGCATCCTTTTGAAAATTTCAACTTTTTTTCTCAAATTTTCGTTAGTTTTCGCAAATTCTTACGGTTTAATTCAATTTTTTTAAATGTTCGAAATTGGGACTTTATAAAAAGGTTCGAATGTTTAAAAAAATTCGTCTTCTTAATGGACTCTTTTTGAAATTTTTACTTTCTCGAAAATTGCAGATTTTTTAAGTTCCAATATTCTGGAAATTTCGATTTTTCAAAATTTAGATTTTTTTCTAATCTTGACTTTTTTGATGATTTCGACAATTTTTCAAAATTCCGTTTTACAAAATTTTTAACTTTTTCAACTATTTTCTTTTGAAAACTTCGACTTTAAAATGCTACTTTTTAGAAGAATCGATATTTCTCTAAAATTTTGAATTCTTTTGAAAATTTCAACTTTTTTTCTCAGATTTTCGTCAGTTTTCGCAAAATCTTACAGTTCAATTCAATTTTGTTCGAATTTTTTCTAAATTTCGATTTTATTCCAAATATTTCATTTTTTTTTCGATATCTTTTCGAAATTTGGTCTTTATAAAAAAGTTCGGCTGTTTAAAAAATTTGGTCTTAATATTTTGACTCTTTTTGAAATTTTGACTTTCTCGAAAATTGCGGATTTTTTAAAAGTTACAATATTCTGGAAATTTCGACTTTTCAAAATTTAGATTTTATGCGAAAATTTCGATTTTATGCGAAAATTTCGATTTTTTCTAATCTTGACGTTTTTGATGATTTCAACATTTTTTCAAAATTTCCATTTTCAAAATACGTTCTTACCTCTTTTTTGAAAATTTCGGTTTTAAAATGTCGACTTTTAAAAATTCGATACTTCGTCAAAATTTCGATTTTTTTTCTCAGAATTTCGACAGTTTTTGGAAATTCTTACACCCACCTGCTTGAAAGGTTAGTATTTTTTCTAAATTTTGATTTAATTTCAAAATTTAGACTTCTTTTCGAAATTTGGACTTTTTAAAAATGTTTGATTGTTAAAAAAATGTCGACTGTTCAAAACTTTGACTCTTTGAAATCTTGACTTTTTACAAAGTCCAACTTCTTTGTAAATTGCGGATTTTTTTCTGGAAATTTTGATTTTAAAATTTAAATTTTATAGGAAACTTTGGGTTTTTTTCTAATCTTTGATGATTTCGAATTTTTTTCAAAATTTCGTTTTTCAAAATCTTCAACTTTTTTCCTTTTTTTCTGAATTTCCGATTTTAAATATCGACTTTAAGAGATTAGGTATTTCTCGAAAATTTCGACCTTTTTTAAACATTTAGACTTTTTTTTCCAGCATTTCGATAATTTTTGATAATACTTATACCTACTTTTTTCAAAATCTTGTGTTTTTAGAAAGCTGGACTTTTTTGAATTCCCCTTTTTTTGAAAAACTTTCTAATTTTCGATATTTTGAACAATTCGATTCTTGGATGCTTCGACTTTTTAACTTTCGACCTTTTTCCAAATTGTCCATTATTGTTTTCAAATTTTTGACTATTTTTTGTAAAATTATACTTTTTTTAAAAACAATACGATTTTTCGCGAATCTTTACTTTTCTTTGTGAATCTTAACTTTACAAAATTCTGACTTTCGAAAATTTCAACTTTTGCAAAATTTCGACGTTTACAAATTTTCAATTTAGCCTTTTGTTAAATTTGTTTTTTAAATTTTGGCTTTTTAAATTTTCGATAAGTTTTCAGTTTCTCCTTTTTTTTTAATAAATTTTGCTTCTTTAATTTCCAACTATAAAAACTTGGATATTTTTAAAAATTCAACTGTTTTTATAATTTTTGACTTTTCAACACTCTTTATGTTGAATTTTTTTTAAATGACATTTCTCCGAAATTTCGACCTTTTTAAAAAATTGACATTTCTTCGAAATTTCGACCTTTTTTGAAAATTTTGACTGTGCTTCAAAATTTAGATACCAGTTTAAGATACCCTTGGCTAAGCTATACCCTTTACATTTTAGTGAAAATTTCATCAAAATCGGATTAGTTGTTTCCGAGATTAGTCGGGACGAACACACGGACAGATAGACAAAAATTCTCAAAAACATCTGCATGGATGTCTATAACGTCTAGAAAACCATAGGAGATTATAAAAGGATAGTTATTTTAAAATCACAGACCCCTTCGATTTTATTAAATATAGATTCTTCCTTCAATCGTGTACCTGTCACCATATGTTAAACTGGCTCAAATTTTATTTTTAAAGGATTCTTAAGAAAGGTATCGGATTATATTCTACCTGTTTCAGACTTGTCCCGGCCGGGTTTAAAAATAAAAACCTGCTTGATTTGTTGAAACCAAATACAATCAAGGAGACGGAGCAAAAAATACCAGTATAGAATTTCTGGTAAAGGTTACCGGCTTTCCACAATAACATCGTATCGCGTTTCCTTCGGTTTCCGAAGGCGCTATTTTTATATTTAAGAACGGGGGATGAAACATTATTTCACCTGCTAGTCGCCGCAGTCGGTGCTTCGCAGATGACAAGTATAAAACATATTCGAACCGGAAGCAAGGTGCGAACCATGGTCATTTGCATTAAAATAGATGACCACGGTGTCGGAAAGTTAAATTGTTTATCTTTAAGGTATCTTTCGTAGTCGTTCTTGTAAGAGGATTGACAGAAATTATGTTAATTGGCTCCATAACAACTAGGAAGGGGTGAGGTATTTTTACAAAGTGATGGATTAGCGTTCTAATTTATATATATTTACGAAAGTGTGTTTGTCTGCTTTTCACGGCTCAATTACTGAAGCGATTTTGACCAGAATCGGTATAGATGTACCCTTGCAAGGCAGGATCGTTAATGTTTAATCCCGGAAAACTGCTATGATACGCAGAAATAATCTTAATCCACGTTGTGTGTCAGAAATAATCTTAAGCCATGTTGTGTGTAAAATTTGACAGCGACGACAGCGTCATCTAACGATAGGACACAACTTTTCAGTAACTTTGCACATGGAATGGTCTGACAGCGCCATCCGACGCGATATGGCGCAACTTTGCTACCCACTATATAGCTGAAGACTCGCTAGGTAGCTTATACAATTATCGTACCAACCAATTTACACAAAACATCATTCTGCAATCTGCACGGCGTACCTTTTCTAAATGGGGTATAGTTAGAAAATAAAGTTTAGCACTTTGGATTTATTTTTAAAAATTTTGACCTCCTAAACTAGGTTTTTGTTTAGGGAAAATATTATGTTATTAAGTTTGTGTTATCGTCTTCATATTTTAGTGACAAACCTAGTTGTTTTTTTAGTGGAATGGACTGGTCCTTGGTTATCTTTAAAAATTGAAATACAAAACTTGTCCCTTGAAACCAAGAAAGATTAAAAACACACAAAGGTTGCTCTTACGTGTTTCGACAGCCAAGATATCATCTTCAGAGAGATAATCTCTCTCTCTCTCTGAAGGGAGATACTCTCTGAAGAGAGATACTCACTCTGAAGATGATAGCTTGGCTGTCGAAACGCGTTAGAGCAACCTTTGTTGTGCTTTTTACTCTTTCTAGGTTTCAGGGGACAAGTTTTGTATTTCAATTACAAACCTAATGTAAAAAAAAATCGATATAATAAAATAAACGCGAATGAGTCTGGAATTTTTTTAAGGTCACACCGTGGCCCTTTAAAATTGAGGTTAACGACATATTTACTGCATTACTATCCTTGCAATATTTCCTTTCATAACAAAGCTGATAGAATTTTATCTTATTTTAATAATGTTTAACAATAAAAAAAAATGTGTACAATATGGACATTGTACTCGATATGTTTTATTATCTTGGAATAACCTCGGCCATCAATCTTTGACTTATGAAAATTGCTTTCCATCCGACATTTATGTCTACCTAGTTGGAAAATAACATCTTTATTTTATTAGTAGTTATTTTTAGAAATATGTTTACATACTCGATCTTTTTTCTTTGAGTTATTGATTGTTGCAGTCACGGTGAAGTTGTGAGATAGGATTGTCTGTTATAAAAATGACAATTTCTAATTAACCGATGGGGTTAAAGTAACTGTGCTAGACAAAGTTTTGTTATATTGTATTGTGAATAGAATATGACCTAAACTGCAATTATGCAACCCTCCAAACGTGTGTAGCGGATCATAAGTAGCCGAGATATTAATAGTTGACCACTGACACTTAGCAGAAATGGTCACTTTGAGAGAGCCTAAAAAATTCGAATGCAGAGACCCGTATGTTTGCACATTAATCAGATATTTATCCCAACCTTGAATCTGATTAATGTTTAAGCTTACTAGTCTATGCATTCGAATTTATGGGAATTTGTATGCACTATACACTTAGAGCTTAATTTTTTTATAATCGATATCATCACTTTTCACAAAGAGGCAACTGTTATAAAAATATCCAGATAAACTTAAAAGGAATTCTCTTGTCAGGATTGGTATAGAAATTTCAAAAAAAACGAATTTTTAGTAATTTTACCACTTCACAAAGGTACAAATGTTAGAAAAATATCCAGATAAATTTAAAAGAATTTTTCTTGTCCCAATTGGCATAGAAATTAAGGGATATAAAAAACGAATTTTTAGTAATTTTCAAAAGATTGAGATTTTTTTGTTGTTAGCTAGCTATCTTAAGATTTTTAGTGTAAAGAAATGATCGCCAGTTGACCACCGGAAGCATGTGGACTGACCAGCGAACCTGTTCTAACAATAGAACACATGTGGGGTAAAATTTGGTGTTTTTAAGTAGCCTGTAGGTTTGTACAAAGGAATTATTGCATCCCAGATCTCGGCGATGTCAGTTCACTTAATAAACGTGGTTAAGTTTTCATAAAAACGCGTTTCATTTATCGGAGCTATCAAGACCTGATAGTTGATCCCGAACATTTGCATCCCCTAATTTCAGTGCTTAGGGTATAATACATATTTATAAAGAAATTCATCAATTTTTTCTGATATAAAACATGAATTACCAATTTACGAGACATATTAATGATAACTCAAAATATATCGTTAAGAAGTCAAA
The DNA here is from genome assembly GCA_028583605.1 of Dastarcus helophoroides. Lineage (NCBI taxonomy): Eukaryota > Metazoa > Arthropoda > Insecta > Coleoptera > Bothrideridae > Dastarcus > Dastarcus helophoroides. The sequence goes on from CM053328.1 coordinate 30,735,381, forward strand.
ATCAAACGTTTTCCAACAATTAGTATAACCACGTCATACTACTAGTTCCTTAAAAAATTGGGCTCTTTAGGAGATCAAAACTAGCGACTGTTGCATCCTACCGACTGCGTCAGTTCACTGTGAGATCTTTAGAACTATGTTGAGAGCTTGTTGTCTTTAAGTCGTGTTAAAGGAAATGTTGCTGATAATGCCGACTCTGTGAACTGTTTCACCACTCAACCTTGTTAACATATATGTACAGTCGTCGCCACCGAAATTAGATCGGTAAAATTGCATTATGTAATTTAGGCCTTGAACCATAGTCGTCGCAAAATTAGACATATGTCAGATATACATTTATAAGTGACAACAAGCTAAAAAGTTATTTAAAATATCTCAAGGCACCTAAGTGATGCTCAAAAAAGTTGCGCTGCTGAATAAAGTCCAATTTACAACGATTAAATTGAGACGCAATTTCAGCGGAAATCAAAAATCGTTCAAATTTGGGTGGCGGCGACTGAACCTGGAAATGTTAAATCTAAAACTTCACATGACTTAAATCATAAAAGTGTAAAATGTTATCCATTTGTTTACTGTCCCCTCTCTAATCTATAAACTTAAATATATTTTCTGTTGCAGGTAAGGAAGGACGCTCTTAAAGACGCTATGTTAGCATGTGTGAGTAGTTTTTAAGCAATTTTGAGTATCGGCCCCCTTCTTGTAAAAATTCACCATTTAAAAGTTCGCAATTCTTAAATCCATGTACGAACACCAGTGGATTTATTTGCGTTGATTTTTTTAAAGTTTAATCCACTCGCAAAGGGCAACCCCATTATGCCTTCAAAGCACTGAGAGGTAGGATGGGGAAACAAGAATAGATTGTAATTTTTTGGGGAAAATTCCTTTCGGTAACGAGTCCCATAACATGGACGTTCTATTACGTTATAGAAAAAAGAGTCTCGGTAGACAGAAGTCCTCAGTGTGTCAAGCTGGAACGCACAGGAATTTGCTGTCTCCGACTGTCTTATATGCCTCAAAAATCTTGCCCTTGGGGAAATCAATCCTATTAGTTCCTGTGAGCATCTCCCACGATAGTACTTGTAGAAAAGAGATAACTCATCAACCATCCGCCTGTGCTCTAATCACTAGACACTAGAGTCTAGTTTCGAAAAAATCGGTCAAACTCTCGTCATCAATCAGGCGAATCGCTGTTCTTTGAATTGAATCGAAAAGAGCTGAAGTGTGCTTTGGGGCTGAACTCCAAACATGAGAAGAGTATTCAAGTGTTGGCCTAACTTGAGCTTTGTATAGTGTGAGTAGCTGATGAGATATGAAGTACTTTTTAGCTCTAGGTACTTTGGCTTTGTTTAGTGTGAGTAGTTGATGAGATGTGAAGTACTTTTTAGCTCTAAAAAGAAAGCCTAGCTTCCGAGTGGCAGACTCGGCAATGGCGCGCACATGATCCTCCCAAAAGAAGTCAGTGCTTGCATTCACTCCTAGAATATACAGATTAGATCCCATCGGGAGAATTTTACCGTCCATTAGTATGTTTGTTGCTTTACCCTTTGATGTTTTCTTAGAGAAAACCGCGGCTTGAGTTTTTAAAGAGTTGAAGTCGACCAGATTTTACTTACCCCATTCCAGAATGATGTCGAGATCTCGATTAAACATCGGTATCTGCTGTTCCCTTGGTCGATCTGCAGCAACGACGGATAATGGTTTGTCGGAGAAAAAGATGACACCAGACTACTATCATCTCCGTAACTGTGCATCGGATTGGAAGTTGAAGCTAAGAGATCATTTATATGTAACAGAAACAGAACAGGAAACAGGAGAGACCCCTTGAGGCACCCCTGCATTAATCGCAAATGTCTCGGCTATCGACGACGACCTGAAAGGGGCTCTGCCTGCGAGAAAACTGGATATCAAATGACAGAGTCCAGGAGGAAGACCATAGGATGTTAATTTGGCGAGAAGAGATCGGTGCCAGGCTCTGTCGAAGACCTTTGAGATATCCAATGCCACAATCCTAGCTTAACCAAGTTTTTCCATAGCCAGAGTTACAGATATGAGTAACATATGCCAGTAGATCGCCAGTCGAGCGTTGTTGTCTAAAATCGTATCGCCTATCCGAGATGATTCTATTCTCTAACAGATATTTGAGAATCTCTATGTTGATAACATTTTCCAGGAGGAAGACCATAACATGTTTGAAAACAAGTATCCATAATTTAGTTCCTGGAAACGTATACCTTATATTGGTCGGGGAAATCTTCATGACTGGCAACCCTACTTGCGATTTAGCTTTATTTGTTGAGATTTCATTGGACACCTGCCACAAATACTAAATGTACCAGTGACTAATGTGTGGTAAATATGTAAATATACAGACAGAAAAATTTCGACTAAAACATGCCTAGTTTCTTGGTAACTTCCACCGTTTAATTAATATGTCTGCAAGACATTTATAGATAGTTATTTACATATAACTAATGTGGGAAGTATCGTTTTACCATGCCCTACCTGTTAATGCATTTTAATTATTTCCTTTATTTCCACGGCTAATAAATTTGGAACTTGGCTGGGATAATTAATGAATCGTTCTTCTACAGAAAATTATCATATTTCTTTGTCGAAAGGTGCAGTCTTAAAAAATATGTAAATTACTGAATGCAGGATGTGGATATGGAATGTATTACAGTATCATTTATGTATTCTATTTGGCTTTTTTTGACTCTATTGATTCTTTTTTTTTTTTTTGGTGGAACGGACTGGTCCTTGGTTATCTTCAAAAATTGAAATACAAATCTTCTCCTCTGAAACCAAGAAGATTAAATAACACAACAAAGGTTGCTCTAACCTCTTTCGATAGCCAAGTTTTCATCTTCGGAGAGATACTAACACTTATTTTTTTTAAGTAGGGGAAAATCCGTTACGGACATCTGGGAAGATGACTCAGATAGTGTCGGACTTCCGCTTAAACTACGGGTACCGACTAAAAACCCCTACTTCTTTGGGCCGGGCCCTCGGCCCCCAATACCTTCGTCGGAACAGTACAATAATGCTGGAGCACTATTGTAAGCTGTTTTGCCTGAAACGTAAAAAACAAAACAAAAATTTTCCGAAATAGAAGTAGTTTAGAGGACCATCCTTGGTTTGCTAATCCTGGTTGGCATGTCTGGATCGTAATCCACTGCCTGTCGAACTGGTTCGTTGGGATGCGTTTCCGCTCTCACCATCCCCCTGGAATTAATTTCCCTAAGAAAATCTCTTACCAAAGGTAGTTCAGCTTCCCTATGGAGTTGATTGTTTCTCAGAAACCATGAAGCGTCCATGGCTTGTTTTAGAAAGATGTTTTAGAACACCTGGAGTTTCTTCATCTGGTTATCCGTCGTCTGTGACCAAGCTACAGATGCGTAGGTCATCGCTGGTCTTATGATTGATTTGTATAGTAACACTTTGAGTCCAATGGGCAGGTTACTATTTCTACCAATCATCGCTTTTAGAAGTCCCTTCAGCATTTTGGCTTTGGACACTGCATAATCGATATGTGCTTGGAAAGTAAGTCTTTTGTCAAGAATTACAGCTACATACTTTGCCTGAAGTCTCCAGTCGACGTTTTGCCCATGAACATTTACATGTCCATATGGTTGGAGTCTTCTTCGGGTGAAAAAGGCAGCTTGGGTGTTGTCTGCGTTGACTTGGATTCTCCATTGACCAAAGTAATCTAGTAGACTGTCTGTTGCCTCCTGAAGTCGTCTGGTGACCAATACTAGGACTGTAAGAGTACGCCACCAGAGAATACAGCAGAGGTGACAAGGCAGAGCCTTGAGGCACCCTATACTGTAGCCTAAACTGGTTTGATAGTTCCTGTCCCACCTTTACTCTGAATGAGCGCTGGTCCAGGAACGAGCTTACCATTTGAACCATTGTTAGATGTATTCCTAACTGGTGCATCTTGTAGACTAGTCCTTGGTGCCAAACTGTGTCAAATGCCTTGGAGATATCGAAGAAAATAGCTTTAACTTCCTGGTTCCAGTTCATGCGTTGAGTGACACCTAATCGTAAAATTACCTCTTATATACTAAGAATATTCACTTCGTGCATGATCGACCGCATTCGAACGCGCATGCGCATCTAATCATACACGTCGCAGTGTCACAATTCCTTATCTATCATCCTTAACTATTTTTAACAGACATGAGTGGTCTAAAGGCCCAGCGCAACCATTTATTAAGTTGTCTCCGGCGTTATGGATGGCTAAGCTTTCACATGCATTTCACATAGAATTTTTATTTACTACTTTAAACAGTTAAATTTATTATATATCCTATGATCTAATTCAAAAGCATGTCCAGCCATACTTGACTTCTCAGTTCTTCTTTACCTCAAATGAGCCAAATGCTCCTTCAGTCGGATTTTAAGAGATCGTCTAGTCTGTCAGATGTACTTTTGAGGACAATCTTAGTATATAGGGGTTAATTTTAGGATTAGGTGTTAGTATCTATCTGAAAATGATAACTTGGCTATTGAAAGGCGTTAGAGTAACCTTTGTTGTGTTTTTAAATCTTTCTTGGTTACAGGGGACAAGATTTGTATTTCAATTTTTTCTATTGATTCTTTCCTGATCTTTAGGATTTCGAATATAATAAACTCGAAATTGCGAATTTTTGAAATGTTTTTTCTACAATATTTTACCATTGTTGAGCTTTTTCTCGAAATTTCGCGTTCAACTGTGAAATTTTGCTCTTTGTTTCGAATGAATGGTAAAACTTTTTTTTTTTTCATAAAGCGCGAGTTTTTCTTAGAATGTTGTACCTTTTCACAATTCTTTTTAGCCAAAACTGGAAATTTTGTTATTTTTTTGTACCTTTTCACAATTTTTTTTAGCCAAAACTGGAAATTTTGTTATTTTTTTCGTTAAAGTTCGACTATAGAATGGACTATTTTTAAGTACAATTTCTATTTTTGTCGAAATTTGGTCCTTTACCTCGAAATTTCAATTCTTTTTCTTTTTTTTTTTTTGAGAGAATTTGGATTTGGAAGCTTAATATATGTTTTATTTTTGAGAATTTTTCATTTTTTTCCCAAAATTTTTATTTTTCTTGAAACGTTTTGAATATCTGCTTAACATGTCTATACGTCAATTTCGAAATTTAGATTTTAATTTCTAAATTCGGAGTTTAAATGTGACATTTTTATTGTTTCCTTTATTTCCAATTTTAATTCGAAATTTTGAGAAAAAGCTCTAAGACAAGATTTTCGCAACCAGTGGGTCTCGCCTTGCTAGGGGAGGGCCCAATGTGTGTTCGGACACATCTTGAATTTTTTTTTGAAAATATAGCTCTTTAAAGGGTTGGATTTTTTCATAATTTGGCTTTTTTCAAATTTTCTATTTTTTAAAATAAATTTTTACTTATTTCAAAATTTCGATTTTACAAAATGTTGACTTTTTCGAAATTTCGATTTTACAAAATGTTGACTTTTTCGAAATTTCGACTTTGGCAAAATTTTGACTTTTCCTAAATTTCCGACTGTAGCAAAATTTTGACTTTGGTAAAAATTTTGACTTTCTAAATTTCAACGTTATAAAAAATTTACTGCTACTCTTCAAGATTTCGTCTTTTTTTAATGTGACATTTCAAACCATTACTTCATGGAATTCTTTAATATTTATAACTATTAAACTTTATTAACGATTAAAAAACAACAGATATTCAAAAATTCCACAATGTTTCGATAAATATTTGCTAACACCGTACCAGGTTTCGCATTATGCATCATCGGCGGTTATACCAGCAATTTGTTTAGCCGTTGTTATGCTAACAAGATCCATGGATCACAGACTCCTACGAATATTCCGTCTCGAAACTTGAATATTTTTCTCAAAATGCGTCTTTTTTCGCAAATTTGAAATTTATCCTAAAACCCCATCCCCTATGTTCCCGGAAATCTGAATATTTTTCTTGGAAATTCGTATCTTTCTTAAAATTTTGATTTTAGTAAGAATCGTTTTTTTTTCATAAACGACTATTCTCAAAATTCTACTTTTTCCTAAGGTTTGATTTTTCTATGGAAAATTTCAATCTTTGATGCTTCATTTATTATTATTTTTTAGGAATGTTTTTCAGAGATTTCGTTTTTTTATTGCCATCAGGTTTTTCTGAAAATTTTGATCTTTTAGAATTAGATTTTTCAGAAATTTTGACAGGTTTCTTAAAATTTGACTTTTTCTCGATATTTTTATATCAAAATTCAATATTCAACTTTGCTAAAAATTTTGAATTTTTCTCTTGACTTAGTTTAAATTCGTCTTTTTCGAAATTTCGACTTTATTCTCAAAATTGTTTTTGGACTCTTCTTTCGGAAATCATTTTTTCTATCAAAATTCTGCCACTTTTCTGATTATTTGTCTTTTTTGAAATTTTGACTTTTAAATTTGACTCCAATAATTTTAACATTATATTTCTCCTTATTTTCGAAATTTTGACTTCTATTTCAAAATGCGATGTTTCTGGAACTGTCTGGACTTTTTCCTCGAAATTGGCTTCTCCTTTAAATTTCAGTTTTCTCGAAATTCGTCTGTTTTCTCTAAATTAGATCGGCATATTATCGAAAATTAAAAATGTTGAGAACAATATTTTTTGGTAATTTCGAGAAAAAAGCTTCTTGTATCTACATTCAATTCCTTTATTGAAATTTAAATATTATGTCAAAATTAGAATAAACAAGTGAAAATTTCGAAACAAGTATTTTTGGGGATTGAGAATGTTGACCTTTAAAAATATTTTGGCATTTTTCGAGTTCTTCCGAAAGGTTGGATTTTTATTCAGTTTTGGTTTTCTAAAATATCATTTCTCAAAATAGGGTCGCTTTCGAAATTACTACTTTATTCTATTTTTTTCTCTCAAAATTGAACTTTCTTTTTTTACCATTCGGTTTTTTCTGATTTTTTTTTAAATTTAATTTTCCAAAAATTTCATCTTTCTCAAAATTCGTTTTATTCTGGAAATTTTGACTCGTACTTCAAATAGGGATATTTTATGCTTTTGAAAATCTCCACTTACAGTGAAAATTTTTTCTCAAAGTTCCAATTTTTTCTGAAAATTACGTCTTTTTTTCACAAAACTCCCATCATTAAAAATATATTTTTTTCGAATTTTCAACATTTTTTAAGATTTTTCGAAAGGTTACGATTTTATTTTAAACACTATTTTCTAAACATTTCCAACTTTTTTCCAAAATTCATTTTTTCCTCAAAATACGTGTCTCAAAATTAAACTTTCTTTTGAAAATGTTCACTTTTCTTCGAGAGATTTCGACCTTTTTTTCGACTTTTCGACGGTATTTTTCAAAAATCGTTATTTTTTGAAATCTTCGAAATGTCGATAGTTTTCAGTTTTCCGAAGGGTTTGGTTTTTATTTTAGATTTAATTTTCAAAGTTAATCTGAAAATTCGATTCCTCAGTTCAGTTTTCCGGTTTTCTTTTTTTTATCAATTTGTTAAAATGATTTTTGCCCCTCCCTGAAGGAAATCCTGCCTGCGCCCATAAAACCAGTAAAGTTAAAAAGGATTAAATCGTTTAAAAGAGCTTTTTGATGAAATCACTGGAGAAAATCTTTGAAGTTCGTGGATGTTTTCAAAAGTTGGAAAAAATTTTGACCGATGTTTTTTATTATCATTTAATAACTGTTGACACCAAATACTTTTTATCTGAAGATCTGAAAACTACAAACTAGGGCCTTTTTTTATATATTTATCTTTTTTTGGTGGAGCAGACTGGTCCTTCGTTATCTTCAACAATTGAAATACAAATCTTGTCCCCTGAAACCAAGAAAGATTTAAAAACACAACAGAGGTTGCTCTAACGCGTTTCGATAGACAAGTTATCATCTTCAGAGAGATTCTAACTAAGTATCTCTCTGAGGATGATAGCTTGGTTATCGAAACCCGTTAGAGCAATCACTGTGTTTTTTAATCTTTCTTGGCTTCAGGGGACCCGATTTGTATTTCAATATATTTCTCTGACAATTTTTTTTTCGAGTTAAAGGTTTTTGAAAGTAACTTAAAATTTGGAATTTTCATTGATTTCTTAATTTCTGTGACCAGTGTGTATCCTAACTAGGAAATTCGACCCCGGTCCTTATTTCTAATCCCGGGATTTCGGGATTATATTTGGTCAATCCCGTGATCCCGAGGTTATTTCGGTATTGAGGATTACGAGTAAAAGAGAAGAGAAGAGAAAATTGTACAGAAGTCAGCTTTGTAATTAACAAATCAAAATTTAGACAACAATCAAAATTTGGACAAGAATCAATGCATTTTCCTCAACCTTCTAACTATTCAGACTAACCAGACTTTTAAAATCATTTAATGTTTATGTTATAATTATTCGTTTTCAACATTTCTTTTAACTTACATGATTTAAAAAAACCTTTATGTGACTAACTACGAAATAAACTAAAATTAACAAAATTCCCTTTTAACATAAAGCGATGACTTTCATGTAACTCCTCACAGTAGCTAACAAAAAGCAAAAAATATTCAAAAATAATATTATCCAGTCACATTTCTATTAAATAGAAAGAAAACATTCTAATTTGAATTAGGAAAATATCTGAGAAATAACAACACGTCCGTCAACAAACTTTTTAGTTCAAAATAAAAAAAAATTATTTCAAGCATGCATAGCAACCTCGGTGGGTTCATTTATGGTACTTGCTTGGGATAAAACTTTGTATTTTATATCAAAAAGATAAGCAAGCAATTTTATTGGGAGCCCTGGTACTGAGCGTTTTGCTATGTACAGTGTGATGCCAATCCCGAAAATCCCGGGATTAGAAAAATTTAATCCCGAAAATTTCGGGACTAAATAGCGGTCGGGATCCCGATTTTCGGAATCCCGGGATCAAATCCTCTAATCTTAACTAATACGTAAATGGGAAAGTGTGTTTATCTGTCTGTTTGTCCACTTTTCACGAGTTTGACGAAAGTTGATGTAGACACATAACTTGTAAGACGGGATCATCGTAGGATACGTTTTCTCCTGGAAACTGTCCCAGTGCTAATATTTTTCCAAAAAAGATAAATAAAATTCAGCGGCAACGGTGTCATGTAACAATATACAAAAGTGTCGTCTAACGCGATAGGATACAATTTACTATCTAGTATATGTAACTAGAAAACTAACGACTCGGTAGGCAGTTAAAAATACATATGACCGTATCAACGAATTTGAACAAAATATCATTCTGCAATTTGCATGAACTCTTTAAAGCTGTACAGAGCTGAGTGTCTTTTATTCAGACGAATTTTTTAAATGAGAAAGTATGTTTGTTCTAAACATTAAAACAAAACATATTGGTCTATTTAACAAATTTAAAAACTTTTAATTTTGGACAGTTTTTCTGTTAATTTGTAAAGGCAGTTATTCACTTAAATCTAGAAAGTTAAAGGAACCTACATGTGATATGAAATATGGTCAATGTGATAATTTTTTGGAAAAAAAAAATCCTTCGACAACGCAGCAAGCTAGATGGTATGTCGTTATTTTTTGTTAGGCTGTCTGAGGACTGCTGACATAAGAGAAAACTTAAAACTAGGGGATAAGAGTGGTTTTTCTTCGCCTAAAGAAGTTTTTTCTTCAATAAATAACACCTTCTAAACAACCTAGAAACATCGTCCTATCGTCCTAATAGTAATAACAATTAATTAGATTTGACAGTACGTCGATAGAAATCCTCTCACATTCAGACTATTCGTATAGTGGCCCCATGAGCCGCCTAGGCGATTTCCCAGCTGAACGCAAGTTTGGCAACGTGCGCCAGACTGAAAACTCTAGAACTGCGAGCATCCCCGGAATTTTTTATTACCGCTCCGTCCCTTCCGCTTTAAGGGTTGCACAAAATTCCCACCCCTTGCGTTCCATGAAAATCGATAAAATGTAAACCATTTTAGGTTACAGTTTATTTTTAGCATCGTCCCAGTCGTTTTGCTAATGAAATAAACAAATTCTCTGCTCTCGATTTATTTGAAATGAAGAAATGGAAAAAGTTTTTTTTGTAGCACGCGTTACTTGCTTTATTACAGACATTGCGATCGTGCTGAGGAAAATTCATTTTATTTTTATTTCACATCGAAGAAGTATATTGCGGTTTGACTCAGTATAATACATTTCAGGTTTTTTTCTGCGACTGGTGGTGTTCTAGGAATTGAATAGCATAACGGTATTAGGTTTACTTCAAGGAAATACGAGAATGACTCCTTTTACTTATTGTTGTCTATAAGCTGTTAATACAGGCTTACAACATAACCACTATAACAATAATTCTTTTTGGGGGCGTCGAAGTGATTGTATCTCATGTCGACTCCTACGGATATACTGCGGATAATAAATAATCGGCACGTAGGCCTAAGAAAAAAGGGTGCTGTTGCTGGGGGTAACAAACGGTCAACAGTAAGCAACAAACCTATTTGCGTTGCGCTGTTCCTATATCTAACGATAATAATTAGACATTTACATGGTAATGTATTTTTCAGATAAAATATAATTGTTTACACGGAGATAGTAGAGGTGTTATTGATCATTACATTTTTCCGTTGCCATGTCCTTACGTTCTATTTTAGTGGCATTTATTTTTATATACAGTAGGCAGGGAAAGTATTCGCACAGTAATCTAATTTTAAATTGAGAAAAAAAAAATAAATAACTTGTGTATAAACAGAATGCTGTTTTATTCCATATATAATACAATTTCTACAAAAAAATATAGGACGCTTGCCTGACATTTTTCAAAATTTGGTTTTTTTTTCAAATATCATTTTTTCCATTTCAACCTTTTCCAAAATTCAATCAACTTTTTTCCAAATTTTGCAGTTTTTTGAGAAAACGGACATTTTCAAAACCTTATTTAGGAAAATCAGTAAGAGTTGAAAAATTTCTGCTTTTTAAAAAATTTCGATTATTTTTCAGTTATTATAGATTCGACATATTTCGTAGTTTTTTGAGGTTTTCGACTTTTCCAAAATTTCATTTTGTCATAAATTTTGTACTTTTTCAAAATGATAATTTCGATATTTTTAGCTTTTTTTTAAATTTCCAATTTTTGTGGTTTCCTTTTTTTGATTGTCTTCAAAATTTCAACTTTTTTGAGTCGATTTATAAAAAAAAACTAATTAGTGCGCATTCAAAAGTCTCGTTTTTTTCAAAATTTCGACTTTTGTAAATCTTCTAGGATAATCTCAATTTATTTTTCAAGAATTTTAGTAGGATTTCAAATATTTGAATTTTTTTTCAAAATTTCGAATTTTTGAAACATCGACATTTGTTCAGAGTTCTTCCAATTTTAACATTTTGTTAGGTTTCTTTTTTTAATCTAGAATTTCTTCAAAATTTCAGACTTTTTTTTGAGTCTACTTTTTAGAAAAAATCGGTTTCTTAAAATACTTTCGCCGTTTGTTCAATTGTTGTACTTTTTAAATTTCTTAACTTTTTTCAAAACTTCAATTCGTTTTTTGAAAACTAGTACGGCTTCAAAAAGTTCATTTTTTTTTGAAAATCTTGTAGAAAAATGCCCTTTTTTTTTGAAAATCAGTAGGACTTCAAACATTTCGAGTTTTTTCAAAAATCGACATTTTTTCAAAATGTTTCCTTTAGAAAATTTTATCAATTTTTAAAAAGTTTTAATTACCCCAAAACTTAAAATTCTCAAAATTTCGACTTTTTTGAAAATCTTGGCTTTTTTAAAAACTTTTGCTTTTTATAAATATTTTTATATTTTTCAAAATGAATTTTAACTTTTTGACTTTTAAAATTTCTTTGAAAATTTCGACTTTTTTTTAAATTTCGACTTTTTTCTAAATTTTAACTTTTTTCAAAATGTTGTAGTTTTTTGAGAAAACAGACATTTTCAAAATGTCCCTTAGTAAAATCAGTAAAAGTTAACAAATTTCTACTTTTTAAAAAATTTCGATTATTTTTCAGTTATTATAGATCTGACATATTTCGTAGTTTTTTGAGATCTTCGACTATTTTTTAAAATTTTCATTTTATCACAATTTCTGACTTTTTCAAAATTATAATTTCGACATTTTTAACTGTTTTTAAATTTCGAATTTTTGTGGTTTCCGTTTTTTTGATTTTCTTCAAAATTTCGACTTTTTGAGTCGACTTATAAAAAAACCGGATTTTTTAAATATTTTCTCCACTTATTCAATTCTTTTTTATTTTTTAAATCCAAACTTTTTTTCAAAGGTTGCTATTTTTCATTTTGATTTATTTCAACCTTCACTTTATTCAATACTTCAACTTGCTTTTTGAAAAATGGTAAGACTTCAAAAATTCATGTTTTTTTTTTTCAATTTAGACTTGAAGATCTTTTATGAAAACGTCAGTATTTTAAAAATGAGTAGCCTGCAAAAATTTCTAAATTTAGAATTATTTCAAATATCGACAAGTTTTTACTTTTGAAAAATTTTCGACTATTTTTTAACATTCCAACTTCATTATTAAAAATTTTAAGCTTTTTCAAACTTTCGACTTTAATTTGTCATTTTTTTGAAAATCAGTAGGACTTCAAAAATTTCAAGTTTTTCAAAAATCGACATTTTTTCAAAATGTTTCCTTTTGAAAATTTTATCAATTTTAATCACCCAAAAATTTAAAACTCATAATTTTGACTTTTTTGAGAATCTGGGCTTTTTTTTAAAACTTTTGCTTTTTGTAAATGTTTTTATATTTTTTAAAATGAATTTTAACTTTGTGACTTTTTAAAATTTCTTTGAAAATTTCGACTTTTTTAAAACTTCGACTTTTCAAAATTTAAACTTTTTTTCAAAATGCTGCACTTTTTTGAGAAAACAGACGTTTTCAAAATCTCATTAAGGAAAATCAGTAAGAGTTAAAAATTTTCTACTTTTTAAAAAATTTTGATTATTTTTCAGTTATTATAGATTCGACATATTTCGTAGTTTTTTGAGATTCTGGACATTTTCAAAATTTCATTTTATCATAATTTTTGAGTTTCTAAATTATAATTTCGATATATTTAACTTTTTTTTAAACTTCGAATTTTTGTGGTTTCCTTTTTTGATTGCCTTCAAAATTTCGACTTTTTTTGGAGTCGACTTTGTTAGAAAAATTCGATTTCTTAAAATACTTTCGCCGTTTCTTCAATTGTTGTATTTTTAAACATCATCATTTTTTCAAAGGTCTGGTATTTTTTATTTCGATTTTTTTTCAAACCTATTGTTTGTTTTTTAAAAACTGGTACGACTCAACAATTTCATATTTTTTTTGAAAATCTTGAAGGAAAATTTTTCAAACGTTTTTTTTTTTTGGAAAATTATATTAATTTTTAAAAACTTTAAATTACTCTAAAATTTAAAACTTTCAAAATTTGGATATTTTTGAGAATCTTGGCTTTTTAGAATTTTAGTTTTTTGTAAATATTTCTATATTTTTCAATACTTTCACTTGTTTTTCAAGATGAATTTTAAATTTTCGACTTTTTTTACAGTTTCTTTGTAAATTTCAACGTTTTTCAAAATTTCATTTTTTCTCTCAAAATTTCAAAATTTTTTTGAAATTGTCGAATTTTTTGAAAGGTTTGCTTTTTTAGAAATTTCGATTTTATTTCAAAATTTAGATTTTTCCCAAATTTGGGCTTGGATTGTTTAACAAAATTTGGACTTTTCAAGATTTTGAACTTTTTTGAAAATCTTTGCATTTTACAAAGGTCTACTTTTTCGAAATTTGCGGCTTTCTTTAAAAAATTAAATATTTTGGGCTATTTTTTAATCTTTATTTTTTTGATGATTTTAACATTTTTTCAAAATTTCGTTTCATAAAATTTTCAATTTTAAGTAAAATGTTGACTTTTAAAAGATTCGATATTTTTATACAATTTTGAATTTTGTAAAAATGTCAATTTTAGAATTTCGACAGTTTTTGGAAATTCTTCCATCCACTTTTTTTGAAAATGTCGAATATTTTCTAAATTTTAATTTCATTCCAAAATTAAAACGTCTTTTCGAAATTTAGACTTTTTAAAATTTTTCGATTGTTTAACAAAATTTCGAATTTTCAAAATTTTGTTTTTTTTTAAAGTCAGACTTTTGGGAAAATGCGACTTTTTTTTAAATTTCAGTGTTCTGGAAATTTTGATTTCGAAAAATTTAAATTTTTACGAAAATTTCGGTTTTTCTAATCTTTGACTTTTTTGATGATTTTGACATTTTTTCAAAATTTTCAACTTTTTTCCTTTTTTCTTTAAAATTTCGATTTCAAAATGTTGACTTCCAAGATTCAGTATTGCTTCAAATTTTTTTGTTTTGAAAAATTTTTAACTTTTTTTCTCTTTTTTTCTCGAAAATTTCGACTTTTTTTCTCAGAATTTCGACACTTGGAAATTCTTACATCCAATTTTTTCAAAATGTCCAAATTTTTGAAAGGTTCACATTTTTGTAAATTTCGATTTAATTTCAAAATGTAGGCTTCTTTTCGAAATCTGCGCTTCCTGAAAATTTTCCTCTGTTTGAAATCGTTTCGACTTTAAAAAATTTTGACTTTTTTGATATGTTTACAAAAGTTCGACTTTTGGAAAAAATTGCGGCTTTTTTTAAGTTCCAATATTCTGGAAATTTCGACTTTAGAATTTAAATTTTTACGAAAATTTTGATGATTTCGGCAATTTTTCAAAATTTAGTTTTCATCAATTTCAACTTTTACGTTTACGATTTTTAAATGTTTCTTTTTAAAGGTTTCGATATTTCTTAAAAATTTGGAATTTTTTTGAAAATTTCAACTTTACCCAGAATTTCGACAGTTTTTGGAAATTCTCATTTTTTTAAAGTTTAATCCAGTCGCAAAGGGCAACCCCATTATGCCTTCAGATCACCGCGAGTAGGAAGGATATGGACACAAGGATAGATGGCGATGAATCGCCTTCTTAAACAAGAATGGGTTGTAATTTTTGGGGAAAATTCCAGTTTGGTAACAAATTTCTATGGCTTGGTAGTTTTATAGAAAAAAGTTCAATTTTTTAAAATGTTCGAATTTTTTCTAAAGTTCGATTTTATTCCAAATATTTTAGATTTCTTTTCGAAATTTGGACTTTTTAAAAAGCTCGGACTCTTCGTCTTCTCAAAATTTTGACTCTTTTTGAAATTCTGACTTAAAGAAGTCAAACTTTCTCGAAAATTGCGGATTTTTTAAAAGTTTCAATATTCTGGAAATTTCGACTTTTCAAAATTTAGATTTTATACGAAAATTACGATTTTTTCTAATCTTGACGTTATTGATATTTTCAAAATTATTTCAAAATTTCGTTTTGCAATATTTTTAACTTTTTTCCTCCTTTTTTGAAAATTTCGATTTTAAAATGTTGACTTAAAATATTCGAGATATATAAAATTTGGCAGTGTTTTGAAAAAAATGGACTTTTTCACAATTTCACTTTGAAAAATCAGTAAAACCCAAAAATGTCTATACTTTTTTTCAAAACTTCAATTTGTTTTTTGATTATTAGTGTGAATTCAAAAATCTCGCTTTTTTTTCAAAACTTTCGAATTTGTAAATCTTGTGGGAAAAGGTCAATTTTTTTTGAAAATTTTTAGTAGGATTTCTAAAGTTTGGATTTTTTTTTTGAAAATTTCGAGTTTTTTAAATATCGACATTTGTTCAAAGTTCTTTTTTTAATCTATAATTTCTTCAACATTTCAACTATTTTTGAGTGGCTTTTTAGAAAAATTCGATTTCTTAAAATACTTTCGGTGTTTCTGCAATTGTTGTATTTTCAAATTTCAACATTTTTTCAAAGGCTTGGTATTTTTGATTTCGACTTTTTTTTAATTTTCACCTTCTAAACTTCAATTTGATTTTTGAAAACTAGTTCGGCTTCAAAAAATTATTTTTTTTTTGAAAATCTTGTAGAAAAATGTCATTTTTTTAAAATTAGACTTTAAAAATTTCGAGTTTTTCAAAAATCGACATTTTTAAAAATGTTTCCTTTTGAAAATTTAATCAATTTTTAAAGTTTTAATTAACAAAAAATTTGAAGCTCTCAAAATTTCGACTTTTTTGAGAATCTTACCTTTTTTAAAAACTTTTGCTTTTTATAAATATTTTTATATTTTTCAAAATGAATTTTAACTTTATGACTTTTTAAAATTTCTTTGAAAGTTTCGACTTTTTTTAAAATTTCGACGTTTTTAAAAATTTCAACTTTTTTTCAAAATGCTGCGGTTTTTTGAGAAAACAGACATTTTCAAAATCTTATTTAGGAAAATCAGTAAGAGTTAAAAAATTTCTACTTTTTAAAAAAATTTCATTATTTTACAGTTATTATAGATCGACATATTTCGCAGTTTTTTGAGACTTTCGACTATTTTTCAAAATTTCATTTTATCACAATTTGTCACTTTTTCAAAATTAAAATTTCAATATTTTTAACTTGTTTTAAATTTCGAATTTTTGTTTTTTTTATTTTCTTCAAAATTTCGACTTTTTTGAGTCGACTTATAAATAAGGATTATTAGTGGGAATTCAAAAATCTCGTTTTTTTTTCCAAAATTTCGACTTTTGTTAATCTTGTAGGAAAATGTCAATTTTTTTGAAAATTTGTAAGTAGGATTATTTTTAAATTTCGAGTTTTTTAAATATCGACATTTGTTCAAAGTTCTTCCAATTTTAACTTTTTGATGGGTTTCTTTTTTTCAATCTAGAATTTCTTCAAAATATTCGACTTTTTGAGTCGACTTTTTAGAAAAAATTCGGTTTCTTAAAATACTTTCGCCGTTATATTTTTTAAATTAAATTTTTTGTCGAAGGTTTATTTCGACTTTTTTTAATCTAAATTTTTTTTCTAAACTTTAATTTGTTTTTTTGAAAACTGGTACGACTCAACAATTTCATATTTTTTTGAAAATCTTGTAGGAAAATGTCTTTTTTTTTTAAATCAGTAGGACTTCAAAAATTTCGACTTTTTAAAAAATTCGAGTTTTTTCAAGTACGGCTTCAAAAATTTCATTTTGTTTGAAAATCTTGTACTAAAATGTCATTTTTTTGAAAATCAGAAGACTTCAAAAATTTCGAGTTTTTTCAAAAATCTACATTTTTTCAAAATATTTCCTTTTGAAAATTTTATCAATTTTTAAAAAGTTTTAATTACCCAAAAATTTAAAACTCAAGCTTTTTATAAATATTTTTATATTTTTCAAAATGAATTTTAACCTTTTGATTTTTTAAAATTTCTTTGAAAATTTCGACTTTTTTCAAAATTTCAACTTTTTTAGAATGTTGCAGTTTTTTGAGAAAACTGACATTTTCCTAGATCTCATCTAGGAAAATCAATAAGAGTTAAAGAATTTCTATTTTCTAAAAAAAATTCGATT
Organism: Dastarcus helophoroides; assembly: GCA_028583605.1. Taxonomy (NCBI): domain Eukaryota; kingdom Metazoa; phylum Arthropoda; class Insecta; order Coleoptera; family Bothrideridae; genus Dastarcus; species Dastarcus helophoroides. Next base: position 30,752,752 of record CM053328.1, read on the forward strand.
ATTTTTTAGTTATTGTAGATCCGACATATTTCGTAGTTTTTTGAAATCTTAGACTATTTTTCAAAATTTCATTTTATAACAATTTTTGACTTTTTCAAAATTATAATTTCTACATTTATAACTTTTTTTAAATTTCTAATTTTTCTGGTTTTCTTTTTTGATTTTCTTCAAAATTTCGACTTTTCTGAGTCGGCATATAAAAAAGGCGGATTTTTAAAATATTTTCGCCGCTTCTTCAATTTTTTTTTTAAATTCCAACTTTATTTTCAAAGGTTGCTATTTTTCATTTCAATTTTTTTAACCTTGACTTTATTCAATACTTCAACTTTTTTTGGAATTTGGTAAGACTTCAAAAGTGTCATTTTTTGAAAATCTTTTATGAAAACGTCAGTTTTTTAAAAATGAGTAGCCTTCAAAAATTTCGACATTTCTGAAAATTTAGAGTAATTTCAAATATCGGCAAGTTTTTACTTTTGAAAAATGTTCGACTATTTTTGAAAATTTCAACTTCATTGTTAATAATTTTAAACTTTTTCAAACTTTCGACTTTCTTGAAAACCTTTAATTTTTTAAAAACTGCAGCTTTTTAAAAATATTTCTATTTTACAAAACTTCGACTTTTTTCAAAAGTTTGATTTAAATTTTTGACCTTTTTTTGTACATTTCGACTTTTTTTCAAATTTTCAACTCTTTTTCAAAATTTTGCTCTTTTTTGATAATAGGACATGTTTCAGAGTTTCAGTTTTTATTTTTGAAAATCAGTAAGGCTAAAAATTTCGATTTTTTTTTATATTTCGATTACTTTTCAACATTACGTCAACATTTCGCTATTTTCTGAAATTTTTGATTATTCTTCTAAATTTCGACTTTCTAATTTCGACTATTTCTATTTTAAAATTTGCTTTCTAGTTCTTTTTTAAGATTTTAACTTTTTGCTTTTTCTCCTTAAATTTTTTTAATGACATTTTCCGAAATTTGAATTTTTTTTTCAAATATCATTTTTTTTCAAAATTGTGTTTCATTTCGAAATACGATTTTATGAAGATTTCGAGATTTTTTAAAATTTCGACTCTTCTCATAATTCCAAGTTTGCGCTTGCTTGTAATATAAAAGCTTCCTAATTTTTCTCAAAATTTCAAAAACCTATACATTTTAAGTAATTTTAAATGTCAATGCTCTACAAACTTCGAAACTTTCTGGACTTGATTTATATTAAAATTTTAATGTTAATCTTAATACGTTGCGTTTTTTCTCAAAAATTTCGAGTAGTTATTGTTATAAATTTTAAATTTCTTTTATAAAATTCCTCGCTACGATCTTGTCTCCGTACTTTATCAGAAAAAAAAAATTTAGGGCGGCCAAATTCTAATGGACACGCAGGCGGCTGAAGACTTGGGCACTTGGTAATTTTCAAAACTACTCGCATTTTCCATACGACCATTATTTCGTCAGTTATTCATTACCAAAATCAAAAATGACTTTTTTTGTTTCGAAGACGATAACTCGCGAAAAATCATCGCATGGGGCCGGGAGACCAATCAAATTATCGATAATTAAATTATCTAGAATTGCTTTATGATGGAACCACTGAAAAAAATATAAAAGTCCGTGAACCTTTTAAAGATAAACAAAGTAAAAAATTCACATCATTATCTTTAGAATACTCGTCTCTTATTCCAAAATATAATTCTGATGATATTCTTCGCTAATTTCGTTTCATTAGTCGATGAAGTAATTGTCAAACTTAAATTTCCATGCTTCTTAGGCGAAGCCGGAGATCACGCTAGTTATGAATGGATTTCCTGCTACGAATATGAAATTTTGTAGCTACTCTAATATTTTTTGGTGT